>AP027111.1:55568500-56993390 GCA_028142955.1 Pinctada fucata
AAATAAATACCTTAATAGAATAAATTAATTAATGAAATAAATTAATAAAATAAATAGATAAATAAAATAAATTAATGAAACAAATAAATTAATGAAGAAATAAAAAAAAAAAGAAATTAATGATGAAAACTTTATCAGGTTTCCGCAACTGCGTAAACTGTAGAAGTAGTAACATATCAAGTTTCCGCAACTGCGTAAACTATTTGAAAAGTTTAATTAGGTTTCCGCAGCTGCGTAAACATATTTTACAGGTTTCATCAGGATTCCGCAACTGCGTAAACCATTTGTTCCAAGTTTACATTGCGGAAACTTGTTGAAATAAAATGGAAAGAAATTTAACAGGTTTCATCAGGATTCCGCAACTGCGTAAACCATTTGTTCCAAGTTTACATTGCGGAAACTTTATCAAGGAGAATTTATCAAGTTTCATCAGCGAAAACATTGCATAAACTATTTGCCAGTTTACGCAATGCGGAAACTTGTGGAAACCTGAAAATATCAAGTTTACGCAAGTTTACGCAGTTGCGTAAACCTGTTTTTTCGCCCAGTGAAAGTAAGAGAGAAAACAAATTAATTCAACCGTTGACATCTGTCTCAATTTTGGATGTGCGTAACTATTTTAAGATACGTTGCGCCGCTAAACAACAGTGATGCAGGTCAAACTGGGCATTCAAGGAAATCTTTATACATATTTAGTACATCACATTATAAATCCTTGGAATTCGATTTGTTTAGCACGCGGGGACTATGAGAGAATAGTGCCCCGAATGGGCACTATTGATTTTTGTTTAACATAGTTACGTCGCTTGGAGAGTAGTGCGCTATAAATAGGTGTCGCCACATCCTAGTAAATAATCTCAATTACTAAATCTATTCTTTTAAAATATCAAGGTCATGTGATGCGCTAACGCTTGGGCATTATTATTTAAGCAAAAAAGTAGGTCAGATGCTGCGTCCGATGTATAGGTCCACATTGGCGTCCCAATATGAATCGCGTGCAAGTTTGGTTACTGTAGCATCGGTACTTTGCCAAAATACTGAGCTACCACAATCTTCTTTTAAAAGCAAACATGGATGCGGGGGAGCTAAGCTTATATCGATCGTACGTTATATGTACGTTTACAAAACGTTTTGTGAAACTTAAGTTTTATGTACGTTTAGCTACTCTCCGTCTTTCTAAAAAAAATTAAGTGAATGGCTAGTAATACCGACTGTTCTGACTATGCTTACTAAAATAATGAAGTATTGAAACGTGAACTTTACAGAAAATACACACACCACTGAGTATTAGTATCCAATAATATACTTAGGTCCTATAAAACTACAGCATTCTAGACAGTGTGTGACAACGTTAACGTTTTAATTTTTTAATTCAATATTTCTTTTATTTTCTTGCCACACTCTGCCGAACGGTGTTGTCGTTTATACAAGATCAAAAGAAAGCCGCTTTCTGAGACACAGAGCGTTTGCCTATCGCAAAACTAACATGTAACAGCGACTGCAGAACGTTTACTTGGCGTGTGTGTAACGTGTTTATAACTTATGAATAGCGAACAACAGCGTATACCCACCGCATTTCTAGCGATCTCGACGTATGCGGAAATCGCGCAGTGTTCATAGGACGGTTGTTGCGTTTTTGAGTGTTGTATGAGAATTTTCATATCCTTTGCGCTGAAGTGGTTTACATAATTTATACTTCAGGTAGTTGTTCGAGAACACTCTGTACATATTACAAACATATTGCGCAAACGCTAGACTATCGTCAAAGGGGTAGAGGCAAAAGTGACCATTTTTTGCCCCAATCATAAATTTTTAAAAGGTTATATTTTCTTATTCATTATGCTTCTGATTAATAAAAAATAACAAATTTCATGTGATTTTTCAAAACCCTGCTTTTTAGGGCAAAATTAGAAATTCAGAATTTTTCCAAGGGACACATACACCTACAGTTGTAAGCCCTAGAGCAAGGGCGTGTAACAGGCCCATACTAATATGGGACATTCCTTTTTATATTCTGAATGTACATGGAAAGTATAACTTTGTTACATGCGCTTGCTCTATATATACCATAAACTATTATGTTAAAATCTGATTGTTATCATTTTACCACTAATTTTCGTAGAAGTGGGCAATTTTGGCGGGAAATAACACTCATATTAGTTGAATATATCTATTTTCAATTCAGTTTCAATAAACAACAATATCTCTAATCTTATTTGAAAGATAAAAAATAATATGAAAACAAGTTTTGAAAATGGCAAAAAATGGGCCAAAAATGGCTGATTTTGCCCCTACCCCTTTATTTCATGAGCATGTTCCGAACCGTACGCTCATGCTACCAATTTTGTGCAGACAATTCTATTTTTAATCCAAGAGCGTTCGACAGCGTATAGCTTCTTGTGAGACGTCACTGAAGCATGTACATGTACAACGATCATTCAGCGTATTAGCTAGTGACCTTCTATGCTGGCCATACGCTGCTGTCAACCACTGTAGTGTAACAGGAGTTTCGCCGATGTCACTAACTTTCAACAAGTTGTGCCTTTTGAAGTGCAACGTTATCAGTGGCGGATCTAGGATTTCAGAAAGGGGGAGGGGCAAGGTTTCAGCTCGAAGAAAATTGTTCACAGAAAAATTGACAAGCATAAAATTTTTTTTCTAAGACGACAAACGTGAATCTCAAGATTGGTGATATAATTAAGAAGTGTGTGTGTGTGAAGGGGGGATCATTCCCGCTGCATGTACAAGATGTAGAGTTTCTTGATACATTTGCCTTAGTCTAAACTTTAAGGTAGACTGGTGAGCGTAGCGAGTCGGAAAATTTTAAGATATGAAGTATTCATTTTGTTTTAAATTCAGTCATCCATACATGTATGTATATACAACTTTATTCTATATTGACGAGCGGAGCGAGCCGTACATTTTTTGAAACAGATGGTTACATTAAGAATACAATCCTTCTCTCATTTTCCATGCTCTAATTCTGATTGACCAATTGGGGAAGGTTGGGAAGAGTAGGGCATTGCAACCCCAATATCCACCTGTCTAACATGTCTAACCTGGTTAGATCGGCCCATGAAAATGAAGCATTTGGTAATTATTCAAGTGTTAATTTGATTTTCAATTTTGCATATGTTTAAGACATATAAATCCGTTCAAACACGATGACAAAGAAAGTTGAAGACAAAGTGACGACGAAAAAATACACAGGTAATGAAAAATGAAGTGCGGCGAGCGAAGCGAGCCGAAAATTTCCCCTAAAAGTAAAGAGATTAAGCATAAAAAGAGTATTTTGATTCAATAACTTTGGGTGAAAAAAGTGCCCCTTCTAAATCCGCCACTTGTTTTTTTCATAGTGACAGAGGGACAAAGATACATACGGAGAGACGGACAGAGTGATTACCAAAGTTCATCCGCCAAGTTGTGGGTCTTACTTATATAAACAAGAAATTAAACAAGAGTGCATACCTCCCTGTTTGATTTAGCTTGTACATCAAAACGTCAACCAGTCACTCATTGTAATATTATTGTAGATCACATGGATCGGACACCTGGCAAAATTGAATTCTAGGTTATAAATGTGCAAAGTATCGAAATTCTATATCAATCGCTCTGTACTGCTTTAAATAAACAAGATTCAACATAATTCTTTGGAACATTACATTCTACTAACGGCGAATTTATGTATGAGCGTTTCACGTTTTGTGATATATATACAATTTCATGCATGCTATAGACTTTGGACTAGGTGCGCTAACCCTTTATATCGGCCCTATAATTTTGACGAAAAATGCTTTTGATAAAAGAACTATAAATTATCACTTTTTGCAATGTTGAATGTTTGAGAAAATATGGCGTCATAACTCTGAGCCCTCGTAACGTCACGCGCGTGATGTATGACGTCATGTTCTGATGTCATTTGCCCTGAATGACGCAAAACATAGGAAAATCATCGTCTTTTACATTTATATATCGTCTTCGGAAATAATGAACAGAATGATAACCCAACACGGTTTTTCTCTTGTGAACTACTTATCAAGTATAGTTTATCTTAAGATATGTTTTGTGTTGGGTCCACTTTCTGTTCATAGTAAATTTTTGTGTTTTATGATGGAAAATTGCAGAAAAATGCCGGAATCGTAGGATCATAAAAGGTTCCGTCATGTACTGCACTAAATGTAGTTTCCGATAGTGATCCAGGTCAATGGATTTTTTAACACAAAATCTTCCTAAATAAAATGCCCATGCATAAAGTCTCCAATGAACTACTTTATTTTTGTAAATTTAACTAGGCCGTATAAGGAGTAAGTGACTTTTCTCCTTTACAATATTGTTCTATTTCATTTATCCTTGATCCTTGGGGCACAATATATCTACGGAGACAAAGCATTATTTAAGGTCCAAAAGATAATTGTAGAATGAGTTAAAGAAGATCCTGACGATAATCTCAACAGCACTCACAATAGAGCACCAAATTGAGCATCGACGGACCAATAGCAAGCTAGACGTGGGACCAGATGCCCGGGAGGAGTAAGCATCCCCTTTTGGCTAGCCGCACCCGCCGTCGATGTTCACGCACGAAAACGAACAATAGAGCACCAAATTGAGCATCGACGGACCAATAGCAAGCTAGACGTGGGACCAGATGCCCGGGAGGAGTAAGCATCCCCTTTTGGCTAGCCGCACCCGCCGTCGATGTTCACGCACGAAAACGAAAACAATATATCAAATACATGCACCGTCTAAGGTTGTCTACATAGAAAGTGCTAAGGCGACCATGCCAGGGAAAAATATTCAAAACACTTCCTGTCAAACCCTCGCGGGGAACTTCTTTACGAGCTCCACACGGCAAAGGGCATAAGTGTGACATAAATGAGTTAAAGAAGATCCTGACGACAATCTTGACAGCAACTTTGAGATGCCGCCTCGGGTTGAACCCGGTGGTGCTAGTGTAAGATTTTGTCATGAAAATCATCACCATGGCACTAAAAAATTCATAATTAGATTTTGATAAAATCGCCAGATAGAAGTACGTTTTTTCGCCTTTAGACCAATCCTCATTAAGTGTAGAGACTTGATCGAATATTCAAGATATAGGTAGCCGTTAATTAATTTGAAAGATTTAGGTGATTGGAGATCTTTTTTTGTTGAGTTTAAGATAATTCCATGTAAGCAATGAAGTAAAAAATAATTCAAGACAAATGGAAACACAATGTGAAGGCGACACGTCGTTAGACTTGGTGAAAATACCCTTTGGGAATAACGGTCCTTAAGGAAGGATAGGATTGTTATAGGAATTTACAATATTGTTCTATTTCATTTATTCTTGATCCTTGGGGCACAATATATCTACGGAGACAAAGCATTATTTAAGGTCCAAAAGATAATTGTAGAATGAGTTAAAGAAGATCCTTACGATATTCTCAACAGCACTCACAATAGAGCACAAAAGTAAGCTAAAGGTTGGACCAAGTGCCCGGGGTCATTAAGCATCCCCTGTTTGGCTAGCCGAACCATGTCCGATATGCAAAGTGATAGAAGGAAACAGAAATATGTTCGAACAGAACAATGAAAGCCAGTACTGTCCTCAAAACTACAATATCAACTTTTGGATGGATATCTCAAAATGAGATAAGTACATTTGTATGTATACCAGAGTAAAAGTATGAATTTTAGTCCTTGAGTCAAAGATCAAGGGGGATATGGCATAATTGTGTAGCTCTCCATTTTCTTGGCTATAGCGTACGTTTGGGAGAACGATCATGCTCAACAACCGGATGAACTCAAGACGTTGTTAAAGAAAATCCATAACATTTTCTTAGCTGCGAATAACTTGCATCTCTTTTTTTCAATAAATTACAAAAAATTCTATCGCAATCTAGCATAGCTACTATAAACGACTTTATATTCGCGTGACCTTATTTTCGCGACAATTCGACGACATATTGATTCGCTTGACTTTAATTTCGCGAGCTCATCATCTGAATATTTCTGTATTTGTTCTATTTTCTGTATAGATATATCTCATTCCGTATCACCCTCTATTAATTAATGAATTAGCTGAAATTAGACGTTTCGTATTGTCATATCTTTGCGTACTAATCTCCTTCATGTAATTTGCTTACTTTTTCGTCTCTCTTTGAACTTTATTGAAACGGGATGATTAGAAACATAAAGAAATGCGCCATGATTATTTCTTCTTCAAGAGTTTACAGTTCTTTAGTATATTGTTTGTCTTGGTAATTATGGCTAATTGCTTTATTCCTATGTTTGTAATTCAAGTATCCCTATATAGACGGTTATGATCGTCCGTTGTCTAATTAGGTATATTAATTGATGGAAAGAGAAAATAAGACGCTTTTAAATTTTGTCAAATCTGATCTACCTTTTTATCTTTTGGATGGACTTTTTATTAGCGTGAACTTTATTTTTGCGATTGACCAAGCTCGCAAAATACGCGAAAATAAATTCCTCGTTAATAAAAAGTCGGTTACAGTAACAGTAAGATTTTTATAAATAGTTGTGCTTATTCGAGCTAAATATCAGTTGAAATAATAATCTATAGTTAAAATGACAAGTATGGATAATGACCATATCCCTGTATACAGCACAAAATCAATAATTCAGAAAATCAGAAACCGTAGGCATAGAAAATCAGGATAAAACAGAAACCAAAACATACAAACAAAAACCTCCACCATATGAAAAGAAGCGAACTCCCGATACTTCCGAAATGGAAGTAACCGGATGTGACAGTTCTACCGAAGCAAAGAGGCGGGTGTTGCATGCAAGCAGGAGATGCTTACTCTTCCTCGGCATCTGGTCTCACTCCCGACATACAGTACAATCTTTGGCTGGATGGTTCAAATGGTCTATGATATAATATCATCCACCATTCTGGAGAGTGGGACATCATAGTGTATAACGAGTTCCCCATATCGACTGTATAACTTCTTTAGTGACGATGTAAGTCGGTCACAAACATATCCCTGAGAAGCTTATCTGAAAGACGCCTAACTCTCAGAACAAAATCCGTATATTTGGCACTTGCTCTGGCATAGCGTATCAACTGAGATATGAACACACCATAAGCAGGCGATGAAGGGATGTTGCTACTCAGAAAAGGGAAGTTTGTAATGCTGAAATTGAAGTCGTCACGTTTGTCATAGAGTGAGGTGTTCATGTGACCATAAGTGTCGTAGAACCACATTTTGTCCAAATAGGATGCTGAATTATTTGTCTCTGTAGTTTCTTTGACTTCAAGCTCCGAAGGATAGATACTGCTGAGGTAATCCGCGAATTTTGGATTATTGATGGACAACACATCGTCTATGTATCTGTAAGTGAAGTTGAAGTCGGAAGCTAAGTATATTTTTCCTTCAGAGACCAAAGATTGAATGAATTCAGCTTTGTACGAGTAAAGGAAAATGTCGGCAAGGAATTTAAGAGTCATTGAATCTAAGAGTCAATGAAATTTAAAAGTATTCAATACAAATTGGTTTGATTACAGATACCAAATAATCCATCAGACCACATAGTTGTGATTTCAAAACCTTCATTTTGTGGATGGATCATCATCTAATGCATCAGCCAAAAATTTGATGTCAGAAGGTAAATTGAAATATACCCCTCTAAGTATCTATATGTAGCTGTACCTTATCCCTGATAGAACATTCATAAAACGAAATACTATAAACATTTACCTTTTTCCTAAAACCCTGAGTGAAATATCTGAATTTTTTAAAATGATGTAGCACTGTTTGTAAATGAAATTTTGTTAAAAACATACCCTTTATTGGTTTTTACATGACATATATGAATGTTCCGAACTTACATGCATAAAAAGGTATGCATGTTGGAATAAACATACATTTAGCTTCTTCTAAATCAACCTGTGCACTAGAGCTCGGAGGGAAAATAAATTAATTATGGATCCTTTTCATTTACCGACGAAAATGAGTTTAACCTTCAAAGCAAATGTAAAAAAAAGATGATGACGATACAGTAAATGTAAGGGATCTCAAATTTATTGTATTATCAATTATGAATAATCGATGTTTTGTGAATATTATTTTGATTTCCGTGCGTGAAGATAGTCAAAAAAGGGATGTTTACTCCTCCCGGGCACCTGGTCTCAACTCTAGTTAGGGTACGTCCATGCTGAACTTGAATATTGTAGGTGCTTATGAGGTTGTCGTCAGAATCTTTTTTATCTAATTAGTAACACACAGCTAAACATTTAAAGAATATCAAAAACATGAGGGTGTACGAAAAACATCTCTGCTCTCCTGGCTTGAGCAAACCATCAATGCAGTCACTCAAGAAGAAGTCTAAAGGACCGTCAGAGAGGTCAGTTCGTTGGAGCTCAGTCTTTTCTCACGAAGTTTTGACATTGTCCTCCAAGAACTCCATCCGCTCGAAGATAGCAAGTCTTGTAAAATTGATGGCACAAGAAATGTACCATGCATAGTCTCTTTTTGTTTAAATCAGGATAATATCTACGGTACGATGATATTTTCAATTTACAAATTCTGTCTATAAGTGGTGACGGTTCTGTAGCGTAATCGTCATGAAATCCTGTGTCACAGTCAGTCAGTCAGTGTGCGACTCATAAGAATGCATTTATAGAAGGCTTAAGATGGATCAAGAATGTACTCCTGGTAACGCGAGTATCACCCAGTATCAAATAAATGATATATGTAACAATCGGTGATTCTACCTTTGATCATCCTTATTTTGTGTCCTATGTCACCATAACAGGCAGTGTGTGAAATCCCAAAGAAGAAAAGTCACTAACTCCTTATACGGCCTAGAAAAATTTACAAAAATAAAGTAGTTCATTGGAGACTTTATGCATGGGAATTTTATTTAGGAAGATTTTGTGTTGAAAAGATCGCTATCGGATACTACATTTAGTGCAGTACATGACGGAACCTTTTATGGTCCTACGATTCCGGCATTTTTCTGCAATTTTTCATCATAAAACACAAAAATTTACTATGAACAGAAAGCGGACCCAACAAAAAACATATCTTAAGATAAACTATACTTAATAAGTAGTTCACAAGAGAAAAACCGTGTTGGGTTATCATTCTGTTCATTATTTCCGAAGACGATTTATGAATGTAAAAGACGACGATTTTCCTTTGTTTTGCGTCATTCAGGGCAAATGACATCAGAACATGACGTCATACATCATGCGCGTGAGGTTACGAGGGCTCAGACTTATGACGCCGTATTTTCTCAAACATTCAACATTGCAAAAAGTGATAATTTATAGTTCGTTAATCAAAAGCATTTTTCGTCGAAATTATTGGGCCGATATAAAGGGTTAGCGCACCTACTGTCCTGTTTGCTAAATCCAGAGCACCCCGTTTTGGCAATTTATTCTGTAATCTGAAGAATTTTCTTGATAATTTTTGTTTCCGTGAATTGACCTCCTTAAGTCGTAACTGGAAATTAAATTCAGCTTACCCTATCAGATGCCTTCAGACCCGCAATATCAAAAATAAAATGTCTACGGGAAATTCCCATGTTAATTTCAAGCCGCCGCCATATTGTTCTCCGTGTTAACAATAGTAAACAGTGACGTCAAAGTGTCCGACGTCGCGCATTTCAAGTGATTTTACCATAGAAAATCCCCGTAGACTTTTTATTTTCCGGCCTACTTCTAAAATAATTGACGTACAGCAAAAACAATGGTATTTTCTGTTACGAGTAAAAGAGTACTATACAAATGATATCTCTTTGGAGGATGACAATATCATATTTTAGAGAAAACCGGGAAAACAGGATGCTCCGGATTTAGTGAACAGGACAGGAGTCCAAAGTTTATAGCATGCATAGAATTGTTTATATATCATTACAAAACGTGAAACGCTCATACATAAAATCGCCGTTGGTAGAATTTAATGTTCCAAAGAATTATGTTAAATCTTGTTTATTTAAAGCAGTACAGAGTGATTGATATAGAATTTCGATATACCAATAACTAGAATTCAATTTTGCAAGGTGTACGATCCATGTGATCTACAATAATATTACGATGAGTGACCGGTTGACGTTTTGATGTACAAGCAAAATCAAACAGGGAGGTATGCACTCTTGTTTAATTTCTTGTTTATATAAGTAGGACCCACAACTTGTCGGATGAACTTTGGTAATCACTCTGTCCGTCTCTCCGTATGTATCTTTGTCCCTCTGTCACTATGAAAAAAAAAACTAAGCAATGACGGATTTAGAGGGCGCCCAGGGCACCCAGGCCCCCTTTTTTTACCCAAAGTTATTGAATCAAAATAATATTTTTATGCTTAATCTCTTTACTTTTGAGGGAAATTCTCGGCTCGCTTCGCTCGCCGCACTTCATTTCTCATTACCTGTGTATTTTTCGTCGTCACTTTGTCTTCAACTTTCTTTGTCATCGTGTTTGAATGGATTCGTATGTCATAAACATATGCAAAATTGAAAATCAAATTAACACTTGAATAATTACCAAATGCTTCATTTTCATGGGCCGATATAACCAGGTAAGACATGTTAGACAGGTGGATAGTGGGGATGCAATGCCCTACTCTTCCCAACCTTCCTTAATAGGTCAAACAGAATTAGAGCATGGAAAATGAGAGAGAGATTGTATTCTTAATGTAACCATCTATTCCAAAAAATGTAGGGCTTGCTCCACTCGTCAATATAGAATAAAGTTGTATATACATACCTGTATGGATGACTGAATTTAAAACAAAATGAATTCTTCATATCTTAAAATTTTCCAACACGCTACGCTCGCCAGTCTACCTTAAAGTTTAGACTTAGGCAAATGTATCAAGGAACTCTACATCTCGAACATTCAGCGGGAATGACCCCCCCACACACACACACATATTTCTTAATTATATCACCAGTCTTGAGATTCACGTTTGTCGTCTTAGAAAAAAAAAATTTTGCTTGCCAATTTTTCTGTGAACAACTTTCTTCGAGCTGAAACCGTGCCCCCCCCCCCCCCTTGTGAAATCCTAAATCCGCCACTGATAACGTTGCACTTCAAAAGGCACAGCTTGTCGATAAATTAGTGACATCGGCGAAACTCCTGTTAGACTACAGCGGTTGACTGCTGCGTATGCCAGCATAGAAGGCCACTAGCTAACACGCTGAATGATATTTGTACATGCTTCAGTGACGTCTCACATGAAGCTATACGCTGTCGAACGCTCTTGGATCAAAAACAATATTGTCTGCACAAAATTGGCAGCGTGAGCGTAAGCTCCGGAACATGCTCATGAAATAAATTTGACGATAGTCTAGTGTTTGCGCAATGTGTTTGTAATATGTACGGAGCGTTCTCTAACAACTGCCTGGCGTATAAAAAAGGATATGAAAATTCTCATACAACGCTCAAAAACGCAACAAACGTCCTATGAACACTGCGCGAGTTCCGCATACGTCGAGATCAATTAGAAATGCGGTGTGTATACGCTATTGTTCGCTATTCATACGTTATAAACACGTTATACACACGCCAAGTAAACGTTCTGCAGTCGCTGCTACATGTTAGTTTTGCGATAGGCAAATGCTCTGAGTCTCAGACAGCGGCTTTCTTTTGATCTTGTATAAACGACAACACCGTTCGGCAGAGTGTGGCAAGAAAAAAAGAAATATTGAATAAAAAAATTCAAACGTTAACGTTGCCACACACTGTCAAGAACGCTGCAGTTTTATAGGACCTAAGTATATTGGATACTAATACTCAGTGAAGTGTGTTTTTTTTTTTCTGTTAAGCTCACGTTTCAATACTTCATTATTTAATTTAATTTTTTTGAAAGACGGGGAGTAGCTAAACGTTACGGTACATAAAACTTTAGTTTCACAAAACGCTTTGTAAACGTACATATAACGTACGATCGATTCATATTGGGATGCCAATGTGGACCTATATATCGGACTCAACATCTGACCTACTTTTTTCGCTTGAATAATAATGCCCAAGCGTTAGCGCATCACATGACCTTAATATTTTGAAAGAATAGTTTTGTAAATTATTTACAAGGAAGTGGCGACACCTATTTATAGCGCACTACTCTCCAAGCGACGTAACTATATTAAGCAAAAATCAATAGTGCCCGGTCGGGGCTCTATTCTCTCATAGTCCCCGCGTGCTAAACCAATAGAATTCCAAGGTTTTATAATGTGATATACTAAATATGTATAAAGATTTCCTTGAACGCCCAGTTTGACCTGCATCTCTGTTGTTTAGCGGCGCAACGTAACTTAAAAGAGTTACGCACATTAGAAATGGAGACAGATGTCAACGGTTAATTTGTTTTCTCTCTTACTTTCAGATAAATAACAGTTACGTAATTTACATAAAAATATGTCTTCGCGCCTGCAGACAAAGCAGCCAACAACACCATAATTTTTTGAAAACGCTACTACATATCAACTTTAGTTTCAGAACTTTCCTCTACTAATACTTATATCGAAAGCATCGAAAGTGTTTCCAATATTATGAACAAACATAACAGTGAAATTTCTTCTTTTAACATCCCTATTTCTAAATTGGATCTCCCTACAATATACTGTATACTAAACCTCCACAAGTCTCCTTACAAGTTTCGATACATTGCTAATTCTATCAACTGCTCAACAACAATTTTGTCTAGAAATCTGACGTCAGCACTCACGGCTATAAAGGAACACGTGGCAAAATACTGTGAAACTGTCATGAACAGGAATGGCTTTAACTTCTTTTGGTCTATTAAAAATTCAGGGGATGTGATTGACAAAATGAAATCAAGAAATTTTGAAGCAAATACGATATCTTCATACGACTTTTCTAATATGTACACCACGCTTCCTCACGACAAAATAAATGATCGACTTTCCAAACTCATTAAATGGTGTTTTGATCGAGAGGGAAAAACTAATATTTGTACTTCTGAATCGAAGGGTTTCTTTTCCGCCACAGATTACAAATCATACAAATCATGGACATGTGGTGACCTGTGTCTTGCCTTGTCCTTCCTTTTGGACATTATTTATGTAAGATTTGGTGAGAAACTCTACAAGCAGGTTGTAGGGATTCCAATGGGTACTAATTGTGCTTGTTGCAGATTTATTTTTATACACGTATGAAAAGGAATTTATCCAAAATCTTCAAAAACAAAGAAAAAATGATGATGTGAAATGTTTCATTGGTACTTCTAGGTACCTGGATGATATTCTTACTATCGACAATCCTGTTTTTGAGAAATATAAAAATGTTATTTATCCACAAGAATTGATTTTAAACAAGGCAAACGTTTCAAACACAGAAACACCATTTTTGGACCTAAATATCAAAATTGTTAATGGAGAGATCCATACAAGTGTGTATGACAAAAGAGATGATTTTGGATTTAACATAGTAAATTTCCCCTGGCTTGACGATGATGTTCCTAGATTACCGTCCTATGGTATCTATATTTCACAGCTCATCCGGTATGCTAGAGCATGTACTGATGTTTTGGATTTTCATAGAAGAAATTTACAAATTACAAATAAACTTTTAGGACAAGGTTTTCGCTTTCACAAACTAGTAGACTTTTTCTGGAAATTTTACAAAAATTATTGTCAACTTCTGAAATTCGGACCAATACAGGCAACAGAGTATATTACTTTGGGTATTTCACAAGCTGCATTTTATGGTGACATAATTAACAAGATAAGAAGGATCAAAGATAGACAACATCACTATCGAAAATGCGTCAGAATCATCAAACGCCTTTTATACCGTGGGTATGATCCTAATGTCACCAGACGGACACTAGGCTTGGTACTTGACCAATCTACAGTCTTGTACAAGCGCATTCTTAAAACTTGCTCTCTGACTGACTGTGACGACGGGACTCCATGACGGGCCCTGTCCAAACCTCTTTAGAGAAGACAGGGCCCCGACCACCTGTCCTCTCTGAATGTCAGTCGGACTCCTCGGGTGATAACATACATGAGCTCGCGGCGGTAGAGCACGGATTGTATTACGTACGCCCTCTTTTTATATCCATTTACATATTCATCTGTGTTGCTTGGGCCCCTGGGTTTTGCGGTCTTGTTTGTGTGTGGTCATCTGACAGTGAGGAGGTTGTTTTACACCACAATTGTACGTTCTTCGAGACCTCTGGGTAATCGGAGTGGGAAGGTTGTGCGCATGTAATACAGGATAACCATACCTTCTGCTATTTCCGTGGCAGATGGCCGTCCTAAGTCGGCACCGGTTGCCCATTGGTCTCGTTGGTTTATTTGTAGTCCTTTGTGTTTGATGTTTCTGTGTTGTGCGTTGACGTTCCTTGTCCCTTACGCGTCTCTTTGTGCTTGTCTGCTTTGTGTTTTTGCAGTGGGTGTTTTGGGATTTTGCTGTGGGTGCTACAACCTGGTGTTGTTGGAGATCCCCTCCTTTGTTTTATACATAACAACATGCTGAACTTATGAAGTACAATATTATTTGAATTTTACCTGAAAGTAACGCAATAAATAGAATGTTTCAACACACCATCATAATTTACTAATTCAACTGTTGACCAATACAACGACATCATGTATAATTGCGGTTTTATTCAGATACAGATCTTGGCAGATGAAAGAAATATTGCTCATGTGATTCTACATCGCAATTCGTAACTTTATACATGTTATCTGGCTTAATGAGATATTACTTGCAATTGAAATGCCTCTCACAGATCAATGCACTATAATTGCTTTTTCAAGATACAATGTATACCCATCAATATGTTTACTTAACAAGACGTTTTATGTGACGTCAACGACGTCATTACAAGAAAACGCGACGTTGAGGGTGGCGTCATTCAAATAGCCATAGCTTCCTTATTTATCGAGATATTTTCAAAATTGAAGAAATACTATAATCAGTAAATGTTACTCTTTTACAATGTAGAATATCACAAAATTTTGAATCTAGGCCATGTTTGGTAGTTAGTGAATTTTCTCCTTTATAAACTATTGCATGTTAATATCGGAAAGAAGCTTTCTTGTAAAATTTCAAGACAATTTTTGTCTGAATATGGTTTTGTGATTTGATACATTAGTACATTTCTTGGCGAAGTGGATGAGATACCGTTTGACATTAGTCACGGACTACCATGGTCGATCCCCGGAAAATGAATATCAACTAACATGAGGACAACAATTATGTAGAAATTATATTATTATATCACTCCATGTGACTAATAATACCTGAAATTACCTTCTGAGAATTCCAGCCTACAATTCATTTAATCAACTTCATTGCCTATACAATTACCATCAAACAATGTTTGTTTTTTCATGACAAAAGTAAACTTATCAACAACGATAATAATTGTTTTATTCCTGTTTGTAATGCATACAAATGATATTTCATACAGTCAACGCGCCAATCGGCATCTGATTTTAAATCTCAAAATGAAGTTACGTGGCCAATATGTTGACTATGACGGAGTTGCCATGTCAACAAAATAGCGTTTATCTTATTGTGTATACAAAATAACACACGTTTCAAATTGATTTTAGCATTCATGATTTAGAAACTGTTATTAAAACGTCATTGTTTAAATTATCAGAATCACCATGCAAAACGAGAATAGTGCATTAATGGATATCGCAGCATTGAATTTTGGAAATTATAAATTCATTTCATTAATCTGTTAGTAAGTGGTAAAGTCGTTTGATTTGTGAGGTAACCAAGATTTTCTAATTGATTTTCCAAAGCTATGGTGCAATTCTACAATAATTAATTTTTACTTATAAATATTTGTGTCTATATCTAACTTATCGATAATGTCACCTATTACGGTGTATTACATTGTTTGTATTAGGTGATTTAAACAGGCTCGTGTAAACACTTAGTATATCACTGAAGCCAGCCTGTCATTGTTATCATATTTTGAATCACCTCAGATAACGAGATGGTTCATTTTATGTGTACATGGTGAGGTCGCTTGTAAACTATCACGTACACATATCTTCCCTTCATGGTAGTCTACAGTAAAATTTATAATATGAAATGAATAATAGTAGCATTTGTCCGTTGTTTGCACATTAGTCACATATCATTTCATGGAACAGCATCAAACAAATAGACAATATATATCTTTATCAAATGCTAATCAAATTCTAATTGATTTTCCAAATCTATTGTACAATTCTACAATAATTCATTTTTACCTCCAAATATTTATGTCTGTATTAAACTTATCGATAATGTCACATATTACGGTGTATTACATTGTTTGTATAAGGTGATTTGAACAGGCACGTGTAAACACTTAGTATATAACTGACGTCAGCTTGTCATTGTTATCACATCTTGAATCACTTCAGATAACGAGATGGTTCATTTTATGTGTACATGGTGAGGTCGCTTGTGAAATGTCACGTTCATAAATCTTCACTTCATAGTAGTTTTAAACGTCTTCAAATTCAAAAGCATTATTTTAGAACAGACGAATTTGCAGCATGGAGCAGACATGCGCGCTTCGGGTATTTAACTCGCGTCAGTAATCCTGAATCTTAACAATGTAATATGATCAAAGAACGTGTAAGTTATTATGTCCAAAAATAAGCATCGGAAGGCATAGCAGGATGTGCGGGATATGCTGCAGCAGGGCCCGCGTTTTTGAATTTCAAGAAATGTACGGTTAAATTAAGAATTTGAAATGGATAACAGTGACATTAGATACTGATAAGAAACACCATCTACAGGATAGACAATCAATATACAACAAATGGATAACAGTAATATTAGATACTGATAAGAAACACCATCTACAGGACAATCAATATAAAACAAATGGATAACAGTAACATTAGATACTGATAAGTAACACCATCTACAGGATAGACAATCAATATAAAACAAATGGATAACAGTAACATTAGATACTGAGAAGAAACACCATCCACAGGATAGACAATCAATATAAAACAGATGGATAACAGTAACATTAGATACTGATAAGAAACACCATCTACAGGACAATCAATATAAAACAAATGGATAACAGTAATATTAGATACTGATAAGAAACACCATCTACAGGATAGACAATCAATATAAAACAAATGAATAACAGTAACATTAGATACTGATAAGATACACCATCTACAGGATAGACAATCAATATAAAACAAATGGATAACAGTAACATTATATACTGATAAGAAACACCATCTACAGGACAGTCAATATAAAACAAATGGATAACATTAATATTAGATACTGATAAGAAACACCATCTACCCACAATCAATATAAAACAAATGGATAACAGTAACATTAGATAATGATAAGAAACACCATCTACAGGACAATCAATATAAAACAAATGGATAACAGTAACATTAGATACTGTTAAGAAGCACCATCTACAGGATAGACAATTAATATAAAACAAATGGATAACAGTAACATTATATACTGATAAGAAACACCATCCACAGGATAGACAATCAATATAAAACAAATGGATAGCAGTAACATTAGATACTGATAAGAAACACCAACTACAGGACAATTAATATAAAACAAATGGATAACAGTAATATTAGATACTGATAAGAAACCACCATCTACAGGATAGACAATCGATATAAAACAAATGGATAACAGTAACATTTGATACTGATAAGAAACACCATCTACATGATAGACAATCAATATAAAACAAATGGATAACAGTAACATTTGATACTGATAAGAAACACCATCCACAGGATAGACAATCAATATTAAAACAAATGGATAACAGTAACATTAGACACTGATAAGATACACCATCTACAGGATAATCAATATAAAACAAATGGATAACAGTAACATTAGACACTGATAAGAAACACCATCTATAGGAAAATCAATATAAAACAAATGGAAAACAATAACATTAGATTCTGATAAGAAACACCATCCACAGGATAGACAATCAATATAAAACAAATAGATAACAGTAATATTAGATACTGATAAGAAACACCATCTACATGACAATCAATATAAAACAAATGGATAACAGTAACATTAGATACTGATAAGAAACACCATCTACAGGACAATCAATATAAAACAAATGGATAACAGTAATATTAGATACTGATAAGAAACACCATCTACCCACAATCAATATAAAACAAATGGATAACAGTAACATTAGATACTGATAAGAAACACCATCTACATGACAGACAATCAATATAAAACAAATGGATAACAGTAACATTTGATACTGATAAGAAACACCATCCACAGGATAGACAATCAATATAAAACAAATGGATAACAGTAACATTAGACACTGATAAGATACACCATCTACAGGATAATCAATATAAAACAAATGGATAACAGTAACATTAGACACTGATAAGAAACACCATCTATAGGACAATCAATATAAAACAAATGGAAAACAATAACATTAGATTCTGATAAGAAACACCATCCACAGGATAGACAATCAATATAAAACAAATGGATAACAGTAATATTAGATACTGATAAGAAACACCATCTACATGACAATCAATATAAAACAAATGGATAACAGTAACATTAGATACTGATAAGAAACACCATCTACAGGACAATCAATATAAAACAAATGGATAACAGTAATATTAGATACTGATAAGAAACACCATCTACCCACAATCAATATAAAACAAATGGATAACAGTAACATTAGATACTGATAAGAAACACCATCTACAGGACAATCAATATAAAACAAATGGATAACAGTAACATTAGATACTTTTAAGAAGCACCATCTACAGGATAGACAATTAATATAAAACAAATGGATAACAGTAACATTATATACTGATAAGAAACACCATCTACAGGATAGACAATCAATATAAAACAAATGGATAGCAGTAACATTAGATACTGATAAGAAACACCAACTACAGGACAATTAATATAAAACAAATGGATAACAGTAATATTAGATACTGATAAGAAACCACCATCTACAGGATAGACAATCAATATAAAACAAATGGATAACAGTAACATTTGATACTGATAAGAAACACCATCTACATGATAGACAATCAATATAAAACAAATGGATAACAGTAACATTTGATACTGATAAGAAACACCATCCACAGGATAGACAATCAATATAAAACAAATGGATAACAGTAACATTAGACACTGATAAGATACACCATCTACAGGATAATCAATATAAAACAAATGGATAACAGTAACATTAGACACTGATAAGAAACACCATCTATAGAACAATCAATATAAAACAAATGGAAAACAATAACATTAGATTCTGATAAGAAACACCATCCACAGGATAGACAATCAATATGAAACAAATGGATAACAGTAACATTAGACACTGATAAGATACACCATCTACAGGATAGACAATTAATATAAAACAAATGGATAACAGTAACATTAGATACTGATAAGAAACACCATCCACAGGATAGACAATCAATATAAAACAAATGGATAACAGTAATATTAGATACTGATAAGAAACACCATCCACATGACAATCAATATAAAACAAATGGATAACAGTAACATTAGATACTGATAAGATACACCATCTACAGGATAGACAATTAATATAAAACAAATGGATAACAGTAACATTAGACACTGATAAGATACACCATCTACAGGATAGACAATTAATATAAAACAAATGGATAACAGTAACATTAGATACTGATAAGATACACCATCTACAGGATAGACAATCAATATAAAACAAATGGATAATAGTAACATTAGACACTGATAAGAAACACCATCTACAGGATAGACAATTAATATAAAACAAATGGATAACAGTAACATTAGACACTGATAAGATACACCATCTACAGGATAGACAATTAATATAAAACAAATGGATAACAGTAACATTAGATACTGATAAGAAACACCATCTACAGGATAGACAATCAATATAAAACAAATGGATAACAGTAATATTAGATACTGATAAGAAACACCATCTACATGATAGACAATTAATATAAAACAAATGGATAACAGTAACATTAGATACTGATAAGAAACACCATCTACAGGATAGACAATCAATATAAAACAAATGGATAACAGTAACATTAGATACTGATAAGAAACACCATCTACAGGATAGACAATCATTATAAAACAAATGGATAACAGTAATATAAGATACTGATAAGAAACACCATCTACAGGACAATCAATATAAAACAAATGGATAACAGTAACATTAGATACTGATAAGAAACACCATCTACAGGATAGACAATCAATATAAAACAAATGGATAACAGTAACATTAGACACTGATAAGAAACACCATCCACCGGACAATCAATATAAAACAAATGGATAACAGTAACAGTAGATACTGATAAGAAACACCATCTACAGGATAGACAATCAATATAAAACAAATGGATAACAGTAACATTAGACACTGATAAGATACACCATCTACATGATAGACAATTAATATAAAACAAATGGATAACAGTAACATTATATACTGATAAAAAACACCATCTACAGGATAGACAATCAATATAAAACAAATGGATAACAGTAACATTAGATACTGATAAGAAACAACATCTACAGGACAATCAATATAAAACAAATGGATAACAGTAACATTAGATACTGATAAGAAACACCATCTACAGGACAATCAATATAAAACAAATGGATAACAGAAACATTAGATACTGATAAGAAACACCATCTACAGGATAGACAATCAATATAAAACAAATGGATAACAGTAACATTAGATACTGATAAGAAACACCATCTACAGGACAATCAATATAAAACAAATGGATAACAGTAACATTAGATACTGATAAGATACACCATCTACAGGATAGACAATCAATATAAAACAAATGGATAACAGTAACATTAGATACTGATAAGAAACACTATCTACAGGATAGACAATTAATATAAAACAAATGGATAACAGTAACTTTAGATACTGAAAAGGAACACCCTCTACGGGATAGACAATTAATATCAAACAAAAGGATAACAGTAACATAAGATACTGATAAGAAACACCATCTACAGGATAGACAATCAATATAAAACAAAGAGAACAATACATTATAAACATGTTAATTTGACATGGTAAGAAACAAATCAACAATAAGAATGGGATCCAAATATGCACTATTATTAAAACAAAATCGTTTTCCTGTCATACCAAATTGTTTGCTCTCAACAGTTCAACATACGATTTTACATTGCAGAGAGAATATGTTTTGCAAATGATAATTTTAAATAGTCTGAAATAACGAAGGTGTCCACTGTGTGAAAGATTATATTCGAAATCTGCCCCCATTGCAAATTTAGCAAATTCTGGAATCTAACTGTCAGAATGCCATCTAAAAGTAAGACAACATCGACCCTCCGAAGGTTACAAATGTTAAACGTCTTTAAATTCAATAGCATCATTTAAAACCTGATAAATTTACAGCATGGACCAGACATGCACGTTTCGGGTACTAAACCCTCGTCAGTGATCCTCAGTCTAAACAATGTAATATGGCCAAAAAGTATGAAAATTATTATGATTGTCCAAAAATGTACCAAAAGACGTAGCAGAATGGGTGGGATATGATGCTACAGGACCCACGTTTTAGAAATTTCAAGAAATTTTGTAACAGAAAATTTCAAATGCGTTGAAAAGACAGACGATCAACCGAAGTTGATCGAACTTGGCTACATGTGCCCTCGGGGACTCTTGGTCCACCAGCAGTGACACTCACCAAGTAGTTCAAATGTTAAACGTCTTTAAATTCAATAGCATCATTTAAAACCTGATAAATTTACAGCATGGACCAGACATGCACGTTTCGGGTACTAAACCCTCGTCAGTGATCCTCAGTCTAAACAATGTAATATGGCCAAAAAGTATGAAAATTATTATGATTGTCCAAAAATGTACCAAAAGACGTAGCAGAATGGGTGGGATATGATGCTACAGGACCCACGTTTTAGAAATTTCAAGAAATTTTGTAACAGAAAATTTCAAATGCGTTGAAAAGACAGACGATCAACCGAAGTTGATCGAACTTGGCTACATGTGCCCTCGGGGACTCTTGGTCCACCAGCAGTGACACTCACCAAGTAGTTCAAATGTTAAACGTCTTTAAATTCAATAGCATCATTTAAAACCTGATAAATTTACAGCATGGACCAGACATGCACGTTTCGGGTACTAAACCCTCGTCAGTGATCCTCAGTCTAAACAATGTAATATGGCCAAAAAGTATGAAAATTATTATGATTGTCCAAAAATGTACCAAAAGACGTAGCAGAATGGGTGGGATATGATGCTACAGGACCCACGTTTTAGAAATTTCAAGAAATTTTGTAACAGAAAATTTCAAATGCGTTGAAAAGACAGACGATCAACCGAAGTTGATCGAACTTGGCTACATGTGCCCTCGGGGACTCTTGGTCCACCAGCAGTGACACTCACCAAGTAGTTCAAATGTTAAACGTCTTTAAATTCAATAGCATCATTTAAAACCTGATAAATTTACAGCATGGACCAGACATGCACGTTTCGGGTACTAAACCCTCGTCAGTGATCCTCAGTCTAAACAATGTAATATGGCCAAAAAGTATGAAAATTATTATGATTGTCCAAAAATGTACCAAAAGACGTAGCAGAATGGGTGGGATATGATGCTACAGGACCCACGTTTTAGAAATTTCAAGAAATTTTGTAACAGAAAATTTCAAATGCGTTGAAAAGACAGACGATCAACCGAAGTTGATCGAACTTGGCTACATGTGCCCTCGGGGACTCTTGGTCCACCAGCAGTGACACTCACCAAGTAGTTCAAATGTTAAACGTCTTTAAATTCAATAGCATCATTTAAAACCTGATAAATTTACAGCATGGACCAGACATGCACGTTTCGGGTACTAAACCCTCGTCAGTGATCCTCAGTCTAAACAATGTAATATGGCCAAAAAGTATGAAAATTATTATGATTGTCCAAAAATGTACCAAAAGACGTAGCAGAATGGGTGGGATATGATGCTACAGGACCCACGTTTTAGAAATTTCAAGAAATTTTGTAACAGAAAATTTCAAATGCGTTGAAAAGACAGACGATCAACCGAAGTTGATCGAACTTGGCTACATGTGCCCTCGGGGACTCTTGGTCCACCAGCAGTGACACTCACCAAGTAGTTCAAATGTTAAACGTCTTTAAATTCAATAGCATCATTTAAAACCTGATAAATTTACAGCATGGACCAGACATGCACGTTTCGGGTACTAAACCCTCGTCAGTGATCCTCAGTCTAAACAATGTAATATGGCCAAAAAGTATGAAAATTATTATGATTGTCCAAAAATGTACCAAAAGACGTAGCAGAATGGGTGGGATATGATGCTACAGGACCCACGTTTTAGAAATTTCAAGAAATTTTGTAACAGAAAATTTCAAATGCGTTGAAAAGACAGACGATCAACCGAAGTTGATCGAACTTGGCTACATGTGCCCTCGGGGACTCTTGGTCCACCAGCAGTGACACTCACCAAGTAGTTCAAATGTTAAACGTCTTTAAATTCAATAGCATCATTTAAAACCTGATAAATTTACAGCATGGACCAGACATGCACGTTTCGGGTACTAAACCCTCGTCAGTGATCCTCAGTCTAAACAATGTAATATGGCCAAAAAGTATGAAAATTATTATGATTGTCCAAAAATGTACCAAAAGACGTAGCAGAATGGGTGGGATATGATGCTACAGGACCCACGTTTTAGAAATTTCAAGAAATTTTGTAACAGAAAATTTCAAATGCGTTGAAAAGACAGACGATCAACCGAAGTTGATCGAACTTGGCTACATGTGCCCTCGGGGACTCTTGGTCCACCAGCAGTGACACTTACCAAGTAGTTCAAATGTTAAACGTCTTTAAATTCAATAGCATCATTTAAAACCTGATAAATTTAAAGCATGGACCAGACATGCACGTTTCGAGTACTAAACCCTCGTCAGTGATCCTCAGTCTAAACAATGTAATATGGCCAAAAAGTATGAAAATTATTATGATTGTCCAAAAATGTACCAAAAGACGTAGCAGAATGGGTGGGATATGATGCTACAGGACCCACGTTTTAGAAATTTCAAGAAATTTTGTAACAGAAAATTTCAAATGCGTTGAAAAGACAGACGATCAACCGAAGTTGATCGAACTTGGCTACATGTGCCCTCGGGGACTCTTGGTCCACCAGCAGTGACACTCACCAAGTAGTTCAAATGTTAAACGTCTTTAAATTCAATAGCATCATTTAAAACCTGATAAATTTACAGCATGGACCAGACATGCACGTTTCGGGTACTAAACCCTCGTCAGTGATCCTCAGTCTAAACAATGTAATATGGCCAAAAAGTATGAAAATTATTATGATTGTCCAAAAATGTACCAAAAGACGTAGCAGAATGGGTGGGATATGATGCTACAGGACCCACGTTTTAGAAATTTCAAGAAATTTTGTAACAGAAAATTTCAAATGCGTTGAAAAGACAGACGATCAACCGAAGTTGATCGAACTTGGCTACATGTGCCCTCTGGGACTCTTGGTCCACCAGCAGTGACACTCACCAAGTAGTTCAAATGTTAAACGTCTTTAAATTCAATAGCATCATTTAAAACCTGATAAATTTACAGCATGGACCAGACATGCACGTTTCGGGTACTAAACCCTCGTCAGTGATCCTCAGTCTAAACAATGTAATATGGCCAAAAAGTATGAAAATTATTATGATTGTCCAAAAATGTACCAAAAGACGTAGCAGAATGGGTGAGATATGATGCTACAGGACCCACGTTTTAGAAATTTCAAGAAATTTTGTAACAGAAAATTTCAAATGCGTTGAAAAGACAGACGATCAACCGAAGTTGATCGAACTTGGCTACATGTGCCCTCTGGGACTCTTGGTCCACCAGCAGTGACACTCACCAAGTAGTTCAAATGTTAAACGTCTTTAAATTCAATAGCATCATTTAAAACCTGATAAATTCACAGCATGGACCAGACATGCACGTTTCGGGTACTAAACCCTCGTCAGTGATCCTCAGTCTAAACAATGTAATATGGCCAAAAAGTATGAAAATTATTATGATTGTCCAAAAATTATAGTTAACCAATCAAAAAAGGGTTTCAAACAATTACAGCGATGGTTTTATTTAATCTCAAGTACTAGATATTTAATGGGTAGTGAGAAGTACTCGTAATTGGGTCACCCACTTATTGAATCATGAAACTGAAGACCACACCATAGGCATAATGTAAAAATTATCGGAAAAGTTTTTTTTTAACCAATTTGGATATTGAAAAAAAATGTTTCTTTAAGAGTTACGGACCCTTACAGTTTACATTGAACGTTATGGGGAAAGTTTTCTTTAAATTTTCAAAGGAATGATTGGGCATAAAATATCAATTGGTCAAAAACTTTAAAAAAAATTTCATCAAACCAAACTTCGCTTAAAAATCAAAAGTTCATCAATTAGATTTTCTGCAATTAATTTTCTATCTAATTTTTCATTAAGGTGAGATACATTTGTAACTCCTTAATATAATCCCTATCAAAATATGCCTTATTTCAATACTTACTTATGTTTAACGTCTTCAAATTCATTAGCATCATTTTAGAGCAGATCAATTTACAGCATGGACCAGAAATGCACGTTTCGGGTAATAACCCTTGTCAGTAATCCTCAATCTAAACAATGTTATATGACCAAAATCAGTGAAAATTGTGTCCTAAATTTACCGAAAGACATATCAAAATGGCAACAGGACCGAGGTTTTAGAAATTAAAGAAACTTTTGTGAACAGAAATTTTCAAATGCGTCTGAAGAAACGACCAACCGAAATTGATCGAACTTGGCTACATGTGCCCTCGGGGACTCTTGGTCCGCCAGCAGTAACGATCACCAAGTGGTACAAATGTTTAACGTCTTCAAATTCATTACTAAGGTAATACAAAATTGTTTAGAATAATTTTGACACAGAAAAGTCATAAATGAACAGTACTCGTAGTTTCAATGTTTCACATAGTTTCCTTCATTTCCCGTTGTATTGATTGCACTAGACCACCGATAATGAGTGTTTATTTCGATTACGGGGGGATGTCCAAACCATACATAGGAAAGAGTAATCATACTTGGAAAACGTAACAGGAGGGTCAAGTCGGCATAGAATTCTAAAGGCAAGCAAAATAATGACATTTTTTTTCTCCAGCCGTTTAGAAAAAATATCGGTATCGAATGATCTGAATTGTTTTAAATAAGCAATTTCAAATAACTGCAAAGAAGTACCCAAGTTATAAGGTCTAAATGTCGAGAAGGCAAGGGAAAATCATTAGCATTTCCATTGGATCGATTGCACACCTCGGAATAAATAATCTATAATTTAGAAACTATATATGGGAAAATGTATCAAAGTTACATGAAAAGAATAATCCTACTCGGACAAGGTATCACGAGGGTCTATTTGTCATTTAATTCTAAAGGAATTGCACAAGCAAGTTTTCAAGAAACTCAACAAGTTTGTCTCCAGCCGTAAAAATATCGGTAACAATGATCTGATTTACTCAGTTAATTTGGAATTAATATCTGTAGCCATGTTTGACCAACTTCGGTTGATCGTTTCTACAACGCATGCGAAAATTCCTATTATCAAATTTATTAAAATCTCTAAAATATGGGTCCTGTAGCACCATATCCCATATATCCTGCTACGTATTTCGGTACATTTTTGGACAAAATTTTCACACTCTTCGGCCATATTACATATTTAAGATTGAGGATCACAGACGAAACGTGCATGTCTTGTCCATGTTGCAAATGTATCTGTTCTTCATTTATGCTATTCGACTTGAAAAAAATTTAACACGATAATGCGAACCGAAAATATAACTTCACAGAATGGATAGAAACCGCAATTCTGGAAATATATCTTGGAATAGAGGAAGATCACATGGATATGGCGATATAGGTTTGGTATACTTGTTCTTATCTATGACCTTTAGTCTGAAACATTTGGTTAAAAACTAGGTCAAACGGGATTTTGTAAAACGAATGAAAAGTTTTACACACTGTTTCTAATCTGATAACCAATTTCCGTCAAACTTTTCGGTTCTGATTCGATTTCGATGACTAGGCAGTAGTCAGATGTTGAATGAAAATAATAGCGCAAAGTGGGATATGATTATTTTTACATCAACACGTACTCGTGTACGTTTATCTATTATTTGATAGCGTTGACAAGCTTTGACACGATTGAGATTCAGACGTACCCTTGTATGTCGGTTATCTTGTCGATTACCTTAACATTGAAACGTAGGATAGTGAAATTTGCATTAGTGTGACAATGGATTGTGGTTTCTATTTGCAATAATATAAATATTTTGTCTTCATTCTGATCCGATCAATTAAAAGAAAAAAAACTGAGTACATCAAGGAGTAAAGCTCTTTATCATTGAGATATAGAAAAATGTTGTCAGCGCTAAAGTAAAGGATTATTCTGCAAAGTGAGTCTTTTCTTCATTCCTTGTTGTTTTCATAACACAACGAAACTATGTTGTTATGATCATTACAGTCTTGTGAGTGGCATGGGACTTTTAAATCAAATCAAGCAGATTAAAGTTTTTCACTAAAACATGGAGTGAGGGTACCTGCTGTTTTCGACATTTCATAAATTCAACAATGAGCCGGGATGATGAGGCTAGATATGGAAGGGTGTGTCTGTTAGTGCTGAACGTGTGTCCGTTCACTCTTAGACATGTCATCGATGATTACTCCTTACGACATGCAGGATCCCTCAGTTTATGTGACTTTTTGGAGAAGAACAAACACAGTCTATTCCATTTGTATGCAAAGAAATGTTGCTGTAAACACCTTCAACAAAACAGATCACCTCTAATGTATAAATCACAATGGGACTCTCTTTTCATGCAAAACACCTCATCTTGTCAAAAGGGAAAGAATATTGACTGTCCATGTAAATATGACTGTAAGTCAGGCATAACAACAAATGTTATGGATGTCACTCTGTGTTGTCTAGTCATTAACAACATTTGTCATGGAGTTGATGTCAACCATATTAAGACAATCAGGGAAATACGCAATAACCTCATTCACGCTGAAAGTGCACGTTTGGATCTACTCACATTCAACGGATATATGAACAGAGTAAAAACCGCTATTTGTCAGCTAGCTAAAAACATGTCTACTACCCTACACACAGATACAGTGAAAAAGATAGCTGAACTTGAAAACCGCTTGATGGATCCTGTTGAGCTTAGGGAACTCAGGAACTTGATAATAGACCAAAAAAGCTTCACAGAGCTGGAAGTGGTACGTATGGGACTTTTATAACAGGCGGATATAGGATTTGACTCGGTGGTGGTGAGGGGGGAGGATTGTGATGAATATCATTGGACATTAGAGCTGAAACGAATATTCGCCAATGAATTGTTTCAGCGAATATTCGAATGGAAAATTGGTATTCGAATATTCGTTAGTTTATACATATTGTCCCGTAATTATACAGAAAAGAAGGAAATATTAAGCATTGTATAACTAAAGTTTACGAGACAGTGTGACTGGGTGTCAGTTTAAGTTCAGAGACAAAACCTATATCATTATCAATACCCACTAACATTTTCACAACAGGTCAGCACGTTGCATGTTATTTTAAATATGCATGGGGCTATCGCGTGTCATTGGCATTAAATGAATAAATGACAAAGCCGCTTCAATTTCTTTCTATAACATATTTCGTCTGACAATATTTTCAAAAGGAAGCGGCACCTGACCTCCTTAAGTTGCATGACCTGTACCCCGTGCCCCCTCCATCCTTTCTTGCTGTCATATTTCTTATAAAAGAATTTATAGAAGCAAAAAAATTATGTTTATTGCTATAACTTTCGGATGTCTTGTTTGATCATTCGCAAATCATAAGAAGGAAACCCATAGTCTGTATTGACCTGGATGTGGAGGGG
The DNA here is from genome assembly GCA_028142955.1 of Pinctada fucata. Lineage (NCBI taxonomy): Eukaryota > Metazoa > Mollusca > Bivalvia > Pterioida > Pteriidae > Pinctada > Pinctada fucata. The sequence goes on from AP027111.1 coordinate 55,597,581, forward strand.
GGGGGGGGGGGCACTAACACTTCATCATGTGAACTTTTAACGTGTGTACTGTCTCTGTATGAGTAATGAGATATGTATCTGTATGGTATACCAGTGTGTGAAATTAACGGTGGCCCGATGACCAATGTCTACAGTAAATTGGATCGGTCTATAGCATTGGAAAAAGCCATATGACCATCTTGTCTGTAGGGAATTTGAGCAATAAAGTAAATTATTATATAAATATGGACTGGGTATGTGTTCAATTTGCAAAAATATTGTATGGCTACGACATATTTGTTATATTATATAATCACAATCCTCTGTTAAAATCTAAACCTTACTACTAGGGGTCTGTTTTACTATCCAAAACATAATCACTTAAAATATTTTACCACAAGATCTAAAGGTCTCTGTTTTTTATGTGCAAAAAAATAAAAAAGGAAAAGGACCAAAAAAAAAATAAAATAAAAATAAGAATCGATATCACTACGGATCGGTATATTTAGAGACTTCATATCACGGAAGAAAACATTCTTCTCGTAACGTCGCTTCTCATTTGGCACCGTATTTGACGTCATTGATGTTACGACTTCATTGATCATATGACGTCAAATACACATCAAAATGCACCTGTTGTACGCTTTTGGTTCATCAAACATCTTTATGTTTCATGATTTATAGGATTCATTACCCAGTTGTGAGTAATTCATTCATTGTCTCTCGATTCTAGATGTAGAATCGAAAGTGAGGCGCACAGCTGCATGTGCAATATCGTAAAATACGGAACCGCTAGCTAGCAATCTGATTGGTTGATACAAATCATTTATATAATACATGTATAAGCTTTTAAATAATAGCTTTGTACACTTAAAACACCTGTTTAACATCGATTTGTATGATGTACTTCCTTTTACACAGAATTGTATTAGTATATGTACATTGTACTTTTATATTTTAGAATCTTCCATTATTTACCATGTTTATAGAAGGGAAAGTTGATAAAAAAGATTCAAGGTTAAAGCATTGGTAGTTTTGGATTTGAATTACCCGGTATGTCAAAGAGGAAAACATGAAATTATCAAAGAATTTGTTTTAGAGATTGAAAAATTGTTTTACCTAATAAAATGCATAAAAGATTAGATTTTAAGGTTCTTTTATTTTGGTCTACAGGAAATTGCTGTGGTTTATGGGAATCGAAATAATTATATAAGACTTCAAAAGTCAATTTCACACACTGGTATACGTTGTAGAATCAAACGGTAGAGAGAGCGTCGGGATTTTATTGGCATTGATGTTCCTGTAGGGCGGTCTTAAATTCTCCTACACTTTAATGGCATGCACGACTGAAATTGGTAAATAGTTCCAGTGTATACAGGTGTCCTCGAAAAAGGAATGTTGGTATTGTGATGTTCTGCTGCTAGATATGACTTATATAATACTTCTATAAATTCTACAAGTTTTCATACTTTCTTGACAATTATTCTCATTCAAAAATTTAAAATATTGTACGTTCACTGGCATTATTAATAAATGAAATATTTTTGATTTACCGTAAATAAATTAAATTAAAGATGAAAAAATGCAAACACTTGACTAAATTTACGTTGCTATTTGAATAGAAGGGAATTCGGATGTACTTAGAATTTACATTTTAATGACAAGTCATTTAAACTCATTTGTAACAACAGAGGACATTCAGAGTAATTAAGATAAAAAAATTGAAATAAAAGCTATTAGTTTTGAACTTATCCAAAATGTGAAAAACAGACTAACCTGAATATGTGAGCTGTGTCTTTATTATTTCTTTTATAAAGTACAAATGTACTCAGTTTAATTTAGGACCTTCTTCAGCCTTTTAGAAATGTTGAAGCCAAATTCAATTTACTTTGAAAAATATACAAGTCTTTGATTGGATATTTATGTCATGTGACATGGTTGTTCCTTTTCTCACTTGAGTCTCATGTGAGGAATTCAGTTTTTCTTAAGAGAAGGAGCAAATCGTAAATGCAAATATCGATAAAAATCTCATGAGAGAAGAAAAATCGAACATGAGAAAACAAAATCACATCATGTGACATGTTGAATTTTGTTAGCTTTTACAATTCTTGCAAGACCTAACTTGCTTCACATGTGAGATTTTGAAACCTCGCCTATCTGCATACAGATCTAACCAATTTCTTATAAGTTTCTTTTGAGATTCTCATGAGAAAATGTTAGTTTTTTTGGTACGGGCCTTGAAAGTTGAATTAAGAAAATTACACCAAATTTTACAGTTACCGAACTTTTTTTGGCAGCCTTTCCAAGTTATATATATTGAGTTGAAACTTGATATGTGCCTTCATAATAAATTATTACAGATCCTGTTCAAGTTTTGGAAAAATTTACCAATTCGTACCTGAAATATGGCCCTTGAACATATAATACAGTTTTCCAGTCATTTTCCCAGCATAATTGCAGCTATTGAATTGAAACCGGATAGGACTTCAAAATGAATAATTACAGATCCAGAACAAGCCCTAGAAGTAGAACAGTTGATTTATTTGTTATTAAAATTATTGCTCCTGAACAGAGAAAAATTTCAACAATTTTACAGCTTTCTGCAGTTCTCTTTTCGCAGCCTTTGCAGCTTTATTTAATTGAACTTTTGTATACACTTTCATAATGAACGAATAGCTGATTTTCCAGCAGATAACTGATCCAGTTTTCGGTTGGGATCCATTGGTTTGTTTTTTGCAGAGATATGGAACCTTAAATTAGAATGACTTTCAGCTCTAAGGGACCTTATTCTGGTAGTGGTAGCGTAACACCTTACCGGATAGCGCGAACGGACGTCCAATCGATGATAATTTTGCTAAAATCCTTAGTCCGTTGTAATTCCGTTTGTAAAAAAATCAATGCTGCCTATATATAATATCTAATGTTCGAGGCTCTTGCGACCAGTTTGAAAAGGATACGGTACGTATATACCGTACGAGTACCAGCGATCAACCGGAAAAGTAAAGGACATATATCGGATTTCACCGTACGAGGAACGGTGGATGACAATCTAACGTACAAGAAACAGACAAAATGGACAGTGAATGCCTTTCCGAAATCCGTTACTTATCCATTGGCATCCTGTAGCTGTCAGATACATCACCGTTTTATCTTTGTCATGCCTGGTAGATGTCCTTTCATGACTCATTGAGTACTGGACATCACCGGGCACTGAATGGATATCAATGTAAGCCTAACAGACAGCTACTGGAAATGGAAGAACACTGGGCAAAACGAATATCAATTAAGGGACATTCGACAAGAAACATACAAGTAACGGATGCCGTAGTCCGTTCTGTCAGGTGGAAAGTTTTGAGCATATTCAAAACTTTCCAACAAACAGAAAGGAGACCAATGGACATTGCCACACAAATAATAGATTCCATGAACTAAAACGTACTACTAACGGATGAGTAAAGGATGCAAACGGAGACCAAGGGATAGTAAATTTTGTTATCCGTTACTTGGCATTTGCCTTATCTGGCTAGGTGTGTCTGAGGTATAAAATATACCATGTGAGTTGACTTTAACAATTAGACAAAGAACCTGTTATTTATTGTTAGGTCAGGGGTCAAAGGTCGAGGTCATCTTGTGTCTAAAAAAAACCGGGGTTTTCTTTGGAGAAATTCATATTTTGAAAATTTATTTAATACTTATTTTTGGTTCATAATTTTCAATCTTTTTACACCTGAAGAAGAACACATGTATGGTCTTTCTTACAAGTTTTCTTTTTCCCAGAGGGGCGTACGTATCTTGCAGCGTTGGAGTTGCTAATTTTATTTTAACGTTTTGACAATAATGGACATCAGATCAGTGTTCCAAATCTTAACCATGTTTACCTTCTTGAAGAGAATTTCAAACTATATATGCACTAGAAGTATGACTTCTTCAAATGCATCTATTGTGCATTTTTATATTCATGATATTTATAAATAATTTCTATTGTTTTTTTGTAGACAGTATCTGAGGTAGAGAAGGATCTTGAGAAAACAAACAAGAGTGTTCAACATGTAGAAAAAAAAATGAACCGGTTGGAAAGAGAAATAAGCCATATTGCTGCAGAAGTTACAAAACAAGGTGAGTCGTCTAAAAGAAAAATATCAGACTTAAATGATAGAATTGGTATGTTAATATTATATTAGTGTATTGATTCTATGAGTCATAAAATAGCTGTAGGAAAGGATCAATTCTTTGTATTGACTATTATTGACAAAATTATCATCATATCAGTACTTTTTACATGCCGCGACGTATGTCCAGGAGAGTATGTCATAGCCAGGTGATGGTCAGTATCATCAATTGCACGGACAAACCTTTAACATGGGCTATATTAAATAAATTCTCATGAACTAAGGGGTAGACCTACGACCAAACCTTTCATTTTGCCTTTTTTACCTAGTGACCTTGTCCATGGAGTTTGACCTCGTTTTTGTGTCGCCTGTGAAGCATAGCGACACTTAGGTATCACTTTGTCCATCTGTCTGTCTGTCACACTTTTGATTGGTAAGTGATACAGTTTTGAATTTCACATGTGTATTTCTTCTGACAAGACCTTTCTACACATACCATAAATTTTGACCTAGTGACCTTGACCTAGATATTTAACCTATTTTGAAAAAAAAAATTAAGATCGGCTATATCTTTTGATTGTTAAGCGAAAGGAGTTTGATATTTCACAGGTGTATTTCCTGTTACAAGACCTTTCTACACACAAAATTCTTTTTGACCTAGTGACCTCGACGTAGATATTTTACCTACATTTCAAACAAATGAAGATTGGCTACATGTATATCTTTTGATTAGAAAGTGATTGGGCTTTGATATTTTCAGTTACAATACCTTTCTACATTTAGTGATTTACCATATTTTTGACCTAGTGACCTTGACCTAGATATTTTACCTCTTTCCAAAAAATAAGATTGGCTATATCTTTTGATTGGTAAGTAATAGGATTTGATATTTCACATGTGTATTTCTTATGATGAGACATATCGTTTGTCATCAAATTTTAACTCTACTGGTCTATGACCAGTTGAGCTATGCGATTGCCCTGTGTCCGGCGTCTGTCTGTCCGTTAAACATTTCTTGTGGTTTCTAGTCCTTTGAAACTGTTGGTGATGAAAAGTTAATTCTTTTTGCAACATAGTTGGTCTATGGTCTAGTTATGCACCTGATATTTTGTTTGAGCCCCTGACCACCAGGGTCTTAAAAAATGGGTGTGGTCTTTTTCTCCTATATAACTCAATGTACTCTTGTGGTCACCATTTCTCAGAAAGTATAAATGATACAAAGTTAATTCTTTTTGCAATATTAAAGATCTATGATTTAGTTGTGCACCTGATATTTCATCAGGGCCCCTGACCCCTGCTAATTGGTCAACAAATATGGCTGCCAAAGGCTCTGATTGACCGCACATTTTCAACTTCTCCTAAGCAAACGTTGCACAGAATTTCACAAAACCTTACAGGAAGCAAGTACTCAAGATCCTATACCAAGTTTGTGTTTATCATGCAGATCAGCCAACAAATATGGCCCGAGGGCTCTGATTGTCTGATGCATTTTCGACTTCTCCTCTGCAACTGCTGCACAGAATTTCACGAAACCTTACATGAAGGAAGTACTCAAGGTCCTACACCAAGTTTGTATTTTTCGTGCAGATTGTTCAACAAAAATGGCCTCCGAGGACTCTAATTGGCTAACACATTTTCGACTTCTCCCCTGTAATTGCTGCACAGAATTTCACGAAACCTTTCAGGTAGCAAGTAATAAAGGTCTTCTTGTTTGTTTGTGTTTTTCATGCCGATCGTTCAACAAATATGGCCACCAAGGGCTCTTATTGGCTGACTCATTTTCAACTTCTTCCCTGCATCTGCTGCACAGAATTTCACGAAACCTTGTACCAAGTTTGTGTTTTTCTCGAGCAGATCGGTCAACAAATATGGCCACTGAGGACTCTGATTGGCTGATGCATTTTAAACATGTCCTCTGCAACTGCTGCTCAGAATTTCAAGAAATTCTTACAGGAGGTAAGTACTAAAGGTCCTCTACCAGGTATGTGTTTTTCATGCAGAATAGTTGCCAAATATGGCGGCTGAGGGTTCTGATTTGCTGACGCCTTTTTGACTTTTCCTTTGCAATTGCTGCACAGAATTTCACAAAATCTTACAGGAAGCAAGTGCTCAAGGTCTTGTACCAAGTTTGTTGTCGCTTTGGTGTAGAGAAAAGGGCATCAGGCTAGTAGTCTTATAATTGCTGGTTCGATCCTTACTACAAAAATGTTGGACCATGGGTTGACTGACATGTACTCTCCAATGTTCTGTGTTTATATACAAAAATGTATTGTTTACGTGTCTGTGGTGTTTAAAAAAAAAAGAATAAAAAAAACCTCCAAAAGTTTGTGTCTTTCATGCCGAACAGTCAACAAATATGATGTCTGATTTGCTGACTTTTGACATCAAAAACTAATGCTCATAATTTCACGAAACCTTTAAGGAAGCAATTACTCAAGGGCCTTTACCAAATTGTCCACTGCTATTCTTTTGTTTCCAACTCAGGTGAGCCATGTTGCCCCCTTGGGCCTCTTGTTCAGTGTAGATTTTTGCTTATGTTCTTATTTCTATTTGAAAAAGAGATTACTCGGTTAGAACTTATGCTTTTCATTCCAAGTAACTTAGTTTTACTGTTTTTAGTCTTTTTACGTGAAATTATATACCTTTAGGGTTGGTCTGAGAAAGTTTTTTATTCAGAATGATTATGGTATGAATAAGATTTAGTTCGAATTGTCTTGCACAGTGTAAACAGGAAGTGGATGTCACTGCTCAACTCAGCTCACTTCAGCTGAGCACATGAGTACATACCTTTCCTTTACAATCATGATAATGTACAGTATTGTTTACAGGAGAGCACGATCAGAAGATAAAGCAAATAAAACAAGAATTTGACTCCAGAACAGACAACATATCAGGTAATCCTTTCTTTTTAAAAATGTACATGTCTGATTCATAATTTCACTTTATTGAAAATGACTAAAAACATTTTTGATGCCCATGTAAATGGAGATTCAGGGTCATATAGTTTTATCATGTCCAATTGCCTGTTAGTTTGTCAGAAAAAACTTTAACAATTACCATAACTTGTAAATAGTATGTGATAGAGCTATCATATTTCACATGTGTCTTCTTTGTAGAAAGGCTTTTGTGCTGGTTCCAAATTTATTGACCTTGAAACCTTGACCTTGGAACTTTGACCTTGAAGCTTGACCTACTTTTAATGACAATGGAGGCATTTTTAAGGTGCGTCATTGGTCACGATTTTGGACCATTCTTGTGCATCTCCTGTTTCAGCACTCATTGAGCTTGACTTTTATAGATATTTCAATTTATTATGACCAATGCATCATTTCTTACCCTATTTAAGACAATAATTCATTAGACGCATTAAAGCAGCTTAGTTTGAAAATTTGATCTAAACTGAATGAAGTATGCGTTCTGTAAGAAAATGCTTCGTGGTAATTTCTGTAAAAATTGAGATGGAGGTGTTTTTTTACACTGTTCAGATTATTCTTGCGTTAGTTATTACCCATTAATTTTGTTTTACGTATAAAATATTATTGATTTAAACTGTAAAGCTGATGGATACCGAAACAATGATAAATTGCCTAAATCCCACCCAAAATAAGGCAAATATTGCCGCTCTGACACTTTTTCAAGAAAGTCACAAAATGACACTTTTTTTTAGCATTTGTTCTCTCTTACTTGAACGCGGACATATACTTTATCTTCTGTATTTTGAAAAGTCTTTCTTAGGAGCACATCTTAATGTGTTTGAAAAAAATCGTTGAAATTCAGTATCTGTGAATTAATTTTGACCTTAACTTGGATGATTTTCGTTATTTTTGTGTAAAATCTAGTAAATTTTAAATGATCAGTAAAGTTGGTACCTTAGGTAACAATTTATCAAATTCAAGTTTTATACAAAATTTTAAAGATATTTATGTATGTGCTATTTTTAGCAACAAGCTTCTGACATTTTTTACCCAGTTTTCAAGTCAGCATAAATCTTGATTTTCATCACAGACCTATTAATTTTCCTTCATTAAATGATTAATTGATACAAATATTATAATTTCATATGGTTATCATAAAATCATTGGCATTCCTTCATTCAGAAATGACATGCCTTAATAGACTATTTTCACATTTAATACAACATTAGACTTGTATTTTACACATCCTAAGACCCGACATGACAACATTTGATGTAACTTTTAACTGTGACGTCGCATCTGAATTATGACGTTACAATTAGAAATAACGTCAAAAGTAGTGATGTCGGGTCTTGGAGTGTCTAAAATGCAAGTCTAACAGTAATATGAAGAACTAAGGTCTATTATACGCCAGCCAGAAAGTGGCAGGGTTTATCTATATAGTGATGCACATATCCGTACAACCATATGCATTCGTTCCACATGTGATTTCCAAACATTTAAAACAGTTATACAGAGATAGTACATCGGATTCCTTAAAATATTCTGGACATTCATTTCTAGCCAACTGTGATGTCTACTGAAAGCTCTAACCTTTTTCAGAACAAAGCAGACAAATATATGACCATGAAAGTCAGATAGATGCTCATGGCAGACAGATAGATGATCATGGCAGACAGATAGATGCTCATGGCAGACAGATAGATGCTCATGGCAGACAGATAGATGATCATGGCAGACAGATAGATGATCATGGCAGACAGATAGATGATCATGGCAGACAGATAGGTGGTCATGGCAGACAGATAGATGACTATGGCAGACATATAGATAATCATGGCAGACAGATAGATGATCATGACAGGCAGATAGATGATCATGGCAGACAGATAGATGATCATGGCAGACAGATAGATGATCATGGCAGACAGATAGATGATCATAGCAGACAGATAGATGACCATGACAGACAGATAGATGATCATGGCAGGCAGATAGATGATCATGGCAGACAGATTGCAGACCTTAAACAAAGTATTCCATATGGCAAAGTACCTCCTAGACAGGGTAATATATAACATATTTGGTTATTGATACATTCGCTAACCTAATTCAAAGTCTTCAAGTTATGATATTTTCATAAGATGTCTTACAGCTGTCAGTTGCAATGTACAATAGTTATCAAAAGAGTAGTCAAAATTTATGAAAAATAATTTGGCATCCCTTTTAAGGTCATCTAAGCAAAGCTTAAGTGAGCTTTATCATTGTCCGGCGTAGACTTTTGAAATTTTGAACATCTCCTCTTAAACTGCTGCTCAGAATTTTACGAAACCTTGCAGGAGGCAAGAACATAAGGTCCTCTACTAAGTTTGTGTTTTTCATGCCAGTCGGTCAACATATGGCTGCCAAGGCCTCTGATTGGCTGACACATATTCTACATCTTCTGCAACCAATGCATAGAATTTCATGAAACTGTACAGGAAGCAAGTACTTAAGGTCTACCAAGTTTTGTGTTTTTCGTGCAGATAGGGCAACAAATATGGCTGCTAGGGGTCTGATTGGCTGACGTTTTTTCCACTTCTTCTCTGCAACCACTGCACAGAATTTCAAGAAACCTTACAGGAAGCAAGTACTCAAGGTCCTCTACCAAGTTTGTGTTTTTCGTTCAGATCGACCTACAAATATGGCCGCCGAGGTCTCTGATTGACTGACACTTTTTTACTTCTTCTATGCAACCATTGCACAGAATTTCACGAAAACCTTACAAGAGGCAAGTACTGAAGGTCCTCTACCAAGTTTGTGTTTTTAGCTCACCTGAGCGAAGCTCAAGTGAGCTATTGTCATAGCACGCTGTCCGTCGTCCGTCCGTCATGGTTGTTGTCCGTCCAGCGTAAACTTTTAATATTTTCGACATCTCCTCTGCAACCGCTGCACAGAATTTCACGAAACTTCACAGGAAGCAAGTACTCAATGCCCTCTACCAAGTTTGTGTTTTTTTAGCCGATCTGAAATCCAAGATGGCCGCCACAGGCTCTGATTGGCTGACACATTTTCGACTTCTCCTCTGAAACAGCTTCACAGAATATCTCAAAACTTCACAAGAAGCAAGAACTCGATGCCCTCTACCAAGTTTGTGTTTTTTGAGCCAATCTGAAATCCAAGATGGCCGCCACAAGCTCTGATTTGCTGACACATTTTCGACTTCTCCTCTGAAACCTCTGCACAGAATTTTATGAACCTTCACAGGAAGCAAGCACTTTATGCCCTCTACCAAATTTATGTCTTTTGAGCCGGCGGCCATCTTGGATTTCAGATTGGCTCAAAAAACACAAACTTGGTAGAGGGCATCGAGTTCTTGCTTCTTGTGAAGTTTTGAGACATTCTGTGAAGCTGTTTCAGAAAAGAAGTCGAAAATGTGTCAGCCAATCAGAGCCTGTGGCGGCCATCTTGGATTTCAGATCGGCTAAAAAAAACACAAACCGATCTGAAATCCAAGATGGCAGCCACAGGCTCATATTGGCTGACACATTTTCGACTTCTCCTCTGAAACCGCTGCACAGAATTTCATGAAACAACACAGGAAGCAAGTACTCAATGCCCTCTACCAAGTTTGTGTTTTTTGAGCTGATCTGAAATCCAAGATGGCCGCCACAGGCTCTGATTGGCTGACACATTTTCGACTTCTCCTCTGAAACAGCTTCACAGAATATCTCAAAACTTCACAGGAAGCAAGAACTCAATGCCCTCTACCAAGTTTGTGTTTTTCGAGCCGATAGGAAATCAAAGATGGCTGCCACAAGCTCTGATTTGCTGACACATTTTCGACTTCTCCACTAAAACCTCTGCACAGAATTTCATGAAACTTCACAGGAAGCAAGCACTCAATGCCCTCTACCAAGTTTGTGTCTTTTGAGCCGATCTGAAATCCAAGATGGCCGCCACAGGCTCTGATTGGCGGACACATTTTCAACTTCTCCTCTGAAACCGCTGCACAGAATTTCATGAAACAACACAGGAAGCAAGTACTCAATGCCCTCTACCAAGTTTGTGTTTTTTGAGCTGATCTGAAATCCAAGATGGCCGCCACAGGCTCTGATTGGCTGACACATTTTCGACTTCTCCTTTGAAACAGCTTCACAGAATATCTCAAAACTTCACAGGAAGCAAGAACTCAATGCCCTCTACCAAGTTTGTGTTTTTCGAGCCGATCGGAAATCAAAGATGGCTGCCACAAGCTCTGATTTGCTGACACATTTTCGACTTCTCCTCTAAAACCTCTGCACAGAATTTCATGAAATTTAACAGGAAGCAAGCACTCAATGCCCTCTACCAAGTTTGTGTCTTTTGAGCCGATCTGAAATCCAAGATGGCCGCCACAGGCTCTGATTGGCTGACACATTTTCAACTTCTCCTCTGAAACCGCTGCACAGAATTTCATGAAACTACACAGGAAGCAAGTACTCAATGCCCTCTACCAAGTTTGTGTTTTTAGAGCTGATCGGAAATCCAAGATGGCCGCCACAGGCCCTGATTGGCTGACACATTTTCGACTTCTCTTCTGAAACGGCTTTATAGAATTTCACGAAACTTCACAGGAAGCAAGTACTCATCGCCCTCTAACAAGTTTAAGTTTTTTGGAGCTGATTGGAAATCCAAGATGGCAGCTACAGGCTCTGATTAGCTAACACACTTCTCCTCTGAAACCGCTTCACAGAATTTCTTGAAACTTCACAGAAGCAAGTACTCATTGCCCTTTTAGTCTAACAAGTTTGTGTTTTTCGAGCCCATCGGAAACCCAAGATGTCCTCCACAGGCTCTATTTGGCCGACATATTTTTAAATTATCCTCTTAAACTACTGCACAGAATGTCACCAAACTTTACAAGAAATAAGTACACATTGTCCTTCTCAAAGCTTCACTAAAAGTGATTTTCTTCAGTTCTTATACTGACTTTGATTATAAACATACATACAGTCTCCTCAGGTGAGCGATATGGCCCCCTTGGGCCTCTTGTTTGTGGCGATCGGTCAACAAATATGGCCGCCGAGGACTCTGATTGGCTGACACATTTTCGACATCTCGTCTGCAACCGCTGCACAGAATTTCATGAAACCTTACAAGAAGCAGGTACTCAAGGTCCTCTAAAAAGTTTGTGGTTTTTGTGGCGATTGGTAAACAAATATGGCGTCAAGGGCTCTTATTTGCTGACACATTTTCAACATCTACTCTGCAACTGCTGCACAGAATTTCACGAAATCCTACAGGAAGCAAGTAACCAAAGTCTTCTTCCAAGTTTGTGTTTTTTGTGCCAATTGGTCAGCAAATGTGGCTGCCAAGGGCTCTGATTGTCTGACACATTTTTGACATCTTCATACTTGCCATAATTTTTCGGAGTTTTGTCATTGCAAAGAGGGACAAAAAGAGGGACAAAGCATAAAAAAGCGGGACAAATATAACGCCAATGAGGGAAATAAAGAGGGACACTTTTGTAATCCAAAATTGCACTAGATCATTGCCCACTGCAAACAAAAGAACGTCAGAGAAAAAAAAATCTTATTATTAACGCGCGCCGTATACGTAGACGGCTCCTGGTCGGACGTATTTCTAAAAGTGGCGCTTCGGCGAACTTGCTTACCGTTTTTAATTGGTTTTAAAAGTCTTTTACTCTTTTGTTCACGTTTTTATTATATTCATATCTTTCTGAACATAAGTATTAAACTCCTGCGCCGTAGGCAACGTTGACGTTGGCGATTTAAATGTAATACACAATCGATAACTTGAGTCGGGTATTAAAACGACACTAAGCAAACGTACTTTGATTAGTATTGAGAGTTTTTTGACGTGATAATAATAAAGAGCATATTATATTAACTTTAGAGCGTTTCGTGGTTGCCGTATTTTCTTGTTTTCTTTTTTTATACGCCCGTCATTTGACGGGACGTATTATGGTATGGCGAAGTCCGTCCGTCTGTCCGTCTGTCCGTCTGTCCGTCTGTCCGTCCGTCCGTCTGTCCGTCCGCCTATGGAACGCAATAACTTGAATACGCGTCAACGGATTTTTATGAAATTTATACATAGTGATCAGACTGTGGAGAGGAAGCCGCCTTTCGATTTTCAGGTTCATCCGATTTGTCGTTACAGAGTTATGGGACTTAGATTTTTAAAATACAGTGAAAATATACTAAAATATTTAAAAATTATTTAAAAATCTATTTCTGGTCGAAATGTTTTGAAATTTGGTATACTTCAAGTAGAAAGGATGTTCTTTGACATATGTAACGGGTTTTTAATTTTTTTGTCGCATAACCGAGATATTGTGTGTAATGGGAAGGGGGGGGGGGTTATATGCACATACATTTTAAGCTAAGGGCAAAATATAGGCGCATGGAACGCGATAACTTGAATATGCGTCAACGGATTTTCATGATATTCATACATTATGATTGGACTGTGGAGAGGAAGCCGCCTTTCGATTTTCAGGTTTATTCGATATGTCGTTACAGAGTTATGGGACTTAGATTTTTAAAATACAGTGAAAATATACTAAAATATTTAAAAATTATTAAAAAATCTATTTCTGGTCGAAATGTTTTGAAATTTTGTATACTTCGTGTAGGAAGGATGTTCTTTGACATATGTAACGGGTTTTTAATTTTTTTGTCGCATAACCGAGATATTGTGTGTAATAGGAAGGGGGTAGGGGGGGTTATATGCACATACATGTTAAGCTAAGGGCAAAATATAGGCGCATGGAACGCAATAACTTGAATATGCATCAATGGATTTTCATGATAGTCATACATTTTGATAGGACTGTGGAGAGGAAGCCGCCTTTCGATTTTCAGGTTTATTCGATATGTCGTTACAGAGTTATGGGACTTAGATATTTTAAAATACAGTGAAAATATACTAAAATATTTAAAAATTATTTAAAAATCTATTTCTGGTTGAAATGTTTTGAAATTTTGTATACTTCAAGTAGAAAGGATGTTCTTTCACATATATAAGGGGTTCTTGAATTTTTTGTCACATAATCCAGAAATTATGTGTAATGGGGGGGGGGGGGTATATGCACATACATGTTAAGCTAAGGGCAAAATATAGGTGCATGGAACGCAATAACTTGAATATGTGTCAACAGATTTTCATGATATTTGTACATTTTGATCAGACTTTGAAGAGGAAGCCGCCTTTCGATTTTAAGCTAGGTTCATCCAATTTGTCCTTATGGAGTTATGCGACTTAGATATTTTGGTGTTGTGAAAAAAATCCCAACGGGCGTATCTTGCTGCGTGAGCGTAGGCTTTATTAAATCTTGTTTACATGTTTTACAGTACGTTGTTTCTTCTCATAAAAATTAATTCATATCTTTGCTTACATAAATGGTATCATTCGAACATCGTATTTTGCTATTGCTTTATTTCAATGATCGATTTGTTTTGTGAGCCAAAAAAAAAAAAATAAATAAATAAATAAAACCAATTAACAAGAGATAGCCTACATGCATGTATTTAGCGACGTTTGTGGGACAGCCGACCTTTTATCAACGGTGAACCTATTACTATCAAAACATAGATCGGTAAACGGCTGATTACTGTACATTGGTTTATAGCATAAATAATTGGTAACGTTTAAATAAACAATGGAAGTTTAAGAAAAGACGGAACAACTGAAAATTATTATTACGCCGATTTTTTTCTAATGGAACGTCCAAAAATCGGGATTTTCCGTGTCCCGGCCGGGACAGATTTTTTCGGTCGAAAATGCAGGACAATTTTTGTCCCGGCCGGGACAATGGCAAGTATGCATCTTGTCTGTAACGGCTGCAAGGAATTTCAGGAAACCTTACAGGAAGCAGGTACTCAAGGTCCTCTACCAAGTTTGTGTTTTTTGTGGCGATTGGTAAACAAATATGGCCGACACTTTTTCAACTTCTTCTCTACAACCACTGCAAAGAATTTCATGAAACCTTACAGGAAGCAAGTACTCAAGGTCCTCTACCAAGGTTTTCTTTTTCGTGCCAATCATTCAACAAATATGGTCGCCGAGGGCTCTAATTGGCTGACACATTTTCGACATCTCGTCTGCAACCGCTGCACAGAATTTCATGAAACCTTACATGAAGCAAGTACTCAAGGTTTTCTACCAAGTTTGTATTTTTCGTTTTGATTGGTCAACAAATGTGGCTGCCCAGGGCTCCGATTGGCTGACACATTATTGCCTTCTTCTCTGCATCCGCTACACAGATTTTTACAAAACCTTATAGAAAGCAAGTACTTAAGGTCCTTGAGCGTTTCGTGGTTGCCGTATTTTCTTGTTTTCTTTTTTTATACGCCCGTCATTTGACGGGACGTATTATGGTATGGCGAAGTCCGTCCGTCTGTCCGTCTGTCCGTCTGTCCGTCCGTCCGTCTGTCCGTCCGCCTATGGAACGCAATAACTTGATTATGCGTCAACGGATTTTCATGAAATTCATACATTATGATTGGACTGCGAAAAGGAAGCCGCCTTTCGATTTTCAGGTCCATCCGATTTGTCGTTACAGAGTTATGGGACTTAGATTTTTAAAATTCAGTGAAAATATACTAAAATAGTTAAAAATTATTCAAAAATCTATTTTTGCTCGAAATGTTTTGAAATTTTGTATACTTCAAGTAGAAAGGATGTTCTTTGACATATGTAACGGGTTTTTAATTTTTTTGTCGCATGATCGAGATATTATGTGTAATGGGAAGGGGGGGTGGGTTATATGCACATACATGTTAAGCTAAGGTCCGTCTGTCCGTCTGTCCGTCCGTCCGTCTGTCCGTCCGCCTATGGAACACAATAACTTGAAAATGCGTCAACAGATATTCATGATATTCATACATCATGTTTGGACTGTGGAGAGTAAGCCGCCTTTCAATTTTCAGGTTCCTTCGATTTGTCGTTACAGAGTTATGGGACTTAGATATTTTAAGATACAGTGAAAATATACTAAAATAGTTAAAAATTATTTAAAAATCTATTTTTTATCGAAATGTTTTGAAATTTTGTTTACTTAAGGTAGAAAGGATGTTCTTTGACATATGTAACGGGATTTTAATTTTTTTGTCGCAAAACTGAGATATTTGTAATGGAAAAGGGGGTGGGTGATATGCACATACATGTTAAGCTAAGGGCAAAATATAGGCGCATGGAACGCAGTAACTTGAATATGCGTCGACAGATTTTCATGATATTCATACATTATGTTTGGATTGTGGAGAGGAAGCCGCCTTTTAATTTTCAGGTTCATTCGATTTGTCGTTACAGAGCTATGGGACTTAGATATTTTAAAATACAGTGAAAATATACTAAAATAGTTAAAAATTATTTAAAAATCTATTTTTGATCGAAATGTTTTGAAATTTTGTATACTTAAGGTAGAAAGGATGCTCTTTGACATATGTAACGGGTTTTAATTTTTTGGTCGCATAACTGAGATATTTGTAATGGGAGGGGGGGGGTGTTATATGCACAAACATGTTAAGCTGAGGGCAAAATATAGGCGCATGGAACGCAATAACTTGAATATGCGTCAATGGATTTACATGATATTTCTACATAGTGATCAGACTTTGAAGAAGAAGCCGCCTTTCGATTTTCAGGTTCATCGGATTTGTCGTTACGGAGTTATGGGACTTAGATATTTTAGATACAATGTGAAAATATACTAAAATAGTTAAAAATTCTTTAAAAATCTATTTCTGGTCAAAATGTTTTGAAATTTTGTATACTTCAAGTAGAAAGGATGTTCTTTCACATATATAACGGAGTCTTAAATTTTTTTGTCACATTATCCAGAAATTATGTGTAATGGGGGGTGGGGGGGGGGGTTATATGCACATACATGTTAAGCTTAGGGCAAAATATAGGTGCATGGAACGCAATAACTTGAATATGCGTCTAAAGATATTCATGATATTTGTACATTGTGATCAGGCTTTGAAGAGGAAGCCGCCTTTCGATTTTCAGGTTCATCCGATTTGTCCTTATGGAGTTACGGGACTTAGATATTTTGGTGTTGTGAAAAAAATCCCAACGGGCGTATCTTGCTGCGTGAGCGTAGGCTTTATTTAATTATACTAACCTATATGAACATGTTTCTGTATATTATAGGCATACTTTTCGAATAATCAAGCAAATTCTGTTTCCTTCGTCTAAATTATTAGTATTCTTGTTTCCTCTTACCAAGGGGGATAATGGGATGCAGGTCATCGGACTAGTATACATTCGAGTTTACGGCTAATAAAAAAAGAAAACTATTGATGCAACACTTCAACTCGCCAGAAGAATTCAGATACAAAAAATACCTGTAATTATTCATGAGTAAAAAGAATCTAAATTTTGATATATATACAGATATATACATATGACACCCCCCTCCCCTCGGATTCTGACGGCGATAAATGAAATCATTTCTTCCTGACTAAGTTTCATATGACGTCATAATTCTTCATCATCTATCGAGACATATTTAATAATAATATACAATAACAAATTATATCAATTTATTCTTAGGTGAAGATCCAGGTGTAAAGAAAATGAAGGAACGGCTAATGGAAATCAATGACACGTTAACCCGGTTCATCCAACTTTCCCCTCTACAGGACACAGAAGAGAAATTACCTATAGAGCTGTTATATGCCTCAGTGGTCATCTGTGAAGATCAGAAGTATGTTACGAAGGGCAATGAACATGGTGAATCATCACGATACATGGAAGAATTTACGAGACATCGGGAACGTAGACGTGAAGGTACTTCAGACTTATCTTACGACTTTTCTGATACGTTAAGAAGACGTTTGGCGCATAGACCTGGTTTATCTGCTGCAAGATTAGGTACACATGCAGGTACTTCAGACTTCGAAATAGGAAGTTATAAATATGAGATGTCCAATTTGAGGGAAGTCACAGACCCAGATGGAAGAGATTTTGAACTGTTTAGTTCTGTCAATGAGAGGCCAAAGATTAGGGAAGTCACGAACCCAGATGACATTTTTCAAAAAGACAGTAAATACGTCAGTAGGATATACATGTTAGGAGATGCCGCACACGGTAAAACTACATACTGTGTGTGGCTTCTACGAAAATGGTGCAACGCTAAAAGAAAGGAAAGAACCGGACAGAAAAATTTTGATAAATGGGAAAAAGAACTTACGATGTTTGACTTTGTATTTCTGATGAAGTTTCGCAATGTTAATGATCCAAATCTAGTTTCAGTTGTAGATATGATCTGCCAGGATGCGTTTGAGAGTGACAAGGGCTGCCATGATGCCATACATCACGTTTTATCATCGGATGAATACAAAAGTCTTATCATCTTGGATGGACTAGATGAATTGAACTCGAACAGTAAAAATAGGATGCCACGGATTGACGTGTCAGGTAGTGTAACGAGCTTCATAACAATGCGACCATGGGTGTTTCCGTTATTGTTAAAGAAACCACAACACAGTGACAGAGTTATAGAAATTCGTGGTTTAAGTGACACTGGAATGGAAAATATTATTAAGAATGTACTTGCAAATCATTATAAGTTGAAAGAGAACTCGCCAAAATATACACAAACAATTGACAAAATACTGAATTCTTTAAAAGATGAAAGTTTGAAATCATTCATGCAGATTCCCTTGTTAGCTGTAGTATGTGTACAGATATGGTATGATGGGAAACAGGTGGGGGACAGTATAACAAGCTTCTATGCTGAGATGTTAAACATGTTAATAGAGAGGGCGAATGAAAAACATAAAATTGAAATAGAACATGACAAAACCGAAAATTTTGAATTACCTCAAATTTTGTCTGTTTATGGTAACATTGAGAATTGTGATTCTGTACTGTTAAAATTAGGAAAAGTAGCATATGAAGGTCTGTTATCTAATGAAACCAACTTAGTATTTCAGAAAAGAAAATTAGAAAAAGAAATAGGTGTGAGAGAATTACAGTTTGCACTAGATGTTGGATTGATCAGTCAGAAGGAAGCACACAGTCTAACAACAAAGAATGTAAGTGTTCATTTCTTTCATAAATCAATACAAGAGTTCCTGGCTGTAATCTACATGGTAACAAACAAAGAGGTAGGTGACTCATTCTGTAAACATCTGTCCAGTGTCAAGGTCATCATGGAGTTGTCTAATGTTATCATGTTTATATGTGGTATGTGTCCGTCCCTGGGTAGTGTTATATCACAGCGTGTTGTAAGTGTGACAGACAGTGACACAGAGATCTGTAAATACAGAGAATCACCTGGAGGTAACAATACAGTGAGGGAACTGTACAAACTACAGGTAAGTTGGTACAGAGAGTTACAGGACAGACAGACAGACAGCCCAGTGACGTTCCATGTATCAGATGTTTATCTGGATGATGACAGTGACATACAGACAGTAAGTGTGACTAGGGACGTCCTGTCTGATCCCCATGTAGTAGATATAAGGTCACTGTACTTATTGAGTGTACCTACTGACAGACAACACGGTGTTACTAACACAGAACTAAATAACTATCTGTATAATAAACAACTAACATGTTCTCTTGACATGGTCTGTATTAATGGTGAATTCACTGATAGGTCAGTGTCCTCTATCTGTATACCCTCACTTAAAACTTTATGCCTATATAATGTAAAAATAAATACTGACCTTGATGATGATGTTTGTCCTCCACTGCTGACAGACATGACATCACTACGTGAGTTATGGCTGTCCGATGTGACCCTGGGTGACAGAGGACTGGGTCTGTCTGCTGACATGGTACATATAGAGAAGGTAAGGTTATGGGATGTAAATATGTCATCATCACAATGGCAACAGTTTATACTGTCTGTACTAAACATACAACATAGATTTAATGTTGAACTATATGGCACAAATATTGATGATGAATCCATGACAAAGATCCGGTCGTCTCCTGTCTTCAATGTAACATGGGATGGTGTGGGTAACGATGGTAGGTATATTCTTTTCTACTTCATCAGAGAATGGCAACCACAGGTCACACAGTAAATGTTCCTTGTATTAACATACATGTATCATGGTACAGTCCACACTATAGCAATCAGGTCAGATTTAATTATGTCATCACGTATTATGATTGCTCAGCATTAATGTAGAGGAAAGTTCAGCACAAGTGAAAGTCGGGTAACTATTATCAACATAATCTTTTGTAAATATCAGCTAAAAAGGTTGGTTAAAATCTTCCAAATTTCCAGATTAAAAGACACAAATATTCCGGGTAAGTATTCCTTGTATGTGTGGTCACAGTAGTAGATCCTTTATGCCCATTATCAAAGTTAAATTTCCATCATGCTATCACAACATTCATATGCTACTTTTCAATCTAAATCCTTCAATTCTAAGAAAGAGGATGTCAAACATATTTTCATTTTTTGAATATTTCCCCTGTTTCCAAGAATCATTCCATATCTGTACACAGTGTGTGTTTTTGACTTCATATAGATTTTCTGAGAACTGCAGAAATGGACATCAAGGTTTCCTGAAAACCTCAAGAATTGATTCACTTGTATATAGTGTTTTTAGTAGTATTTATTGATTGATGATTTTTTACTGACAAAATAATATGAAAATATTTTATATGTATAATGTTATTTTGCATTTAACAGGAATTTGAGAAAATAATGTGTATAAAAGCTAGTGCTCTTTATAATGTTAATCCTGTGGACAAAGAGAGATAACTCTAAGTTAATTGTTGGTGACTGTTTTCTCATTTTCACAAATGATTGCACTTAGTAATAAACCATTTAATTCTAAGTATGCAGATGTCAAACAGATTTTCATTTGATGAATATTTCTCCTGTTTCCTGGAAATCATTCCTTATCTGTACACAGTGTGTATTTGACTTCACATAGATTTTCTGAGAACTAAAGAAATGGACATCAAGGTTTTTTGAAAACCTCAAGAATTTATTTGTATATAGTGTTTATAGTATTATTTTTATAGCTTTTTTTTCAGTGACAAAATATAATACATTGTATGAAAATATTTCATATAAATTATGTTATTTTGCATTTTACAGGAATTTGAGAAAAATAATACATAACTTGAACTTTCACATCTTATAGTGAAAGAGAGAAAACTCTTATTTGGTTTTTAATCAATGGTTTGAGAATGTAAAGATATTTAACAAAATCCTGGAAAATTGTAATTTTTTTTATCTAGTATGTGTATAAATAATGTTTCTCTGAAAGCAAAAGTAAAATGTATAAAAAAGCTTTGTTTCTACATTTTCTGACAAATACAAAAATTGACATTTTGACATCAAGAACCCGAAAGATTGTAACTGATATTTATTAAGTTTCGGGGGTATATAGGAATCACCCTGTCTGTCCGTATGTCTGTCCATCACACCTTGTCCGGAACGTAACTCCTCCCCCTGTGGATGGATTTCAATAATACTTCACAGAAATGTTCCTTAGGACCTTACGACACGTCATGACCTTGAACCAAGGTCAAAGGTCAAGGTCCCAATAGACATCATAAGTAAAACCTTGTCCAGAGCATAAATCCTCCTCCTGTGGATGGATTTCAATAATATTTCACAGAAATGTTCCTTAGGACCTAAGGATGTGTCATGACCTTTAACCAAGGTCAAACGTCAAGGTCACAATATATATCATTAGTAAAACCTTGTGCAGAGCATAACTCTTCCCCCTGTGAATGGATTTCAATTATATCATCGCAGAAATGTTCCTTAGGAGCTAATGGTGCGTCATGACCTTGAACCAAGGTCGTATTAGACATCATGAGTAAAACCTTGTCCGGAGCATAACTCCTCCTCTTGTGAATGGATTTCAATAATATTTCACAGAATTGTTGCTTAGGACCAAAGGGTGTGTCATGACCTTGAACCAATCTCATCTCTAAAAGGTCAAGGTCAAAATAGACATCACAAGTAAAACCTTGACTGGAGAATAAAACCTCCCCCTGTGGATGGATTTCAATAATACCTTAAAGAAATGTTCCCAAGGAGCTAAATGTGTGTCATGACCTTGAACAAAGGTCAAGGTCACAATAGACATCATTAGTGAAACCTTGTCTGGAGCATAACACCTGTGCCTCTAGATGGATTTCAATAATATTTCACAGAAATGTTCCTTAGGACATAAGGGTATGTCATGACCTTGAACCAAGGTCAAGATCACAATAGATATCATTAGTTAAACATTGTTCAGAGCATAACTCCTCCTCCTAGTAATGAATTTCAAAAATATTTCATGGAAATGTTCCTTAGGACCCAAGGATGTGTCATGACCTTGATCAAGGTCCTAGAAGACATCATTAGTAAAACGTTGTCCAGAGCATAGCTCTTCCCCCTTTGGGTGAATTTCAATTAAATTTCAAAGAAATGTTCCTTAGGAGCTAAGGATGTTTTATGACCTTGAACCAAGGTCAAAGGTCAAGGTCACAATAGACATCATTAGTAAAACCTTGTCCGGAGCATAACTCCTCCCCCTGTGGATGGATTTCAATAATATTTCACAGAAATGTTCCTTAGGACCTAAGGGAGTGTCATGACCTTAGACCAAGGTCAAAGGTCAAGGACACAATAGACATCATTAGTAAAACTTTGTACGGAGCATTACTCCTCCCCCATGAATGAATTTCAATAATATTTCACAGAAATGTTGCTAAGGAGATGAGGGTGTTCATGACCATGGACCAAGGTCCTAGGTGAAATGTCAAGGTCACAATAGACATCATAAGTAAAACTATATACAGAGCTTAACTCCTCCCCTTGTAAATGGATTTCAATAATATTTCACAGAAATGTTTCTTAGGACCAAAGGGTGTGTCATGACCTTGAACTAAGCTCATGGGTCAAAGGTCAAGGTCAAAATAGACATAACAAGTGAAACCTTGACTGGAGAATAACACCTTCCCCCTGTGGATGGATTTCAATAATACTTCAAAGAAATGTTCCAAGGAGCTAAGAGTGTGTAATGACCTTGAACAAAGGTCAAGGTTAAAATAGACATCATTAGTAAATCCTTGTCCGGAGCATGACTCCTCCTCCTCTGGATGAATGTCAATAACATTTCATGGAATTTTCCTTAGAACCTAAGGGTGTGTCATGACCTTGAACCAAGGTCAAAGGTCAAGGTTACAATAAACATCATAACTTAAACTTTGTACAGAGCATAACTCCTCCCCTATGAATCGATTTCAATAATATTTCATGGAAATAATCCTAAGGACCCAAGGGTGTGTCATGACCTTGAACCAAGGTCAATGGTCAAGGTCCAAGTAGACATTATTAGTAAAACCTTGTCTAGAGCATAACTTTCCCCTTTGGATAGATTTCAATTATATTTCACGGAAATTTTCCTTAGGAGCTAAGGATGTGTCATGACCTTGAACGAAGGTCAAAGATCAAGGTCACAATAGACATCATTAGTAAAACCTTGTCCAGAGCATAACTGCCGGATAACTTTCATATTTTAGTATATTGTGGCGTATGACCCGTAGGTTTCACATCACCTTGAACCCAGGTCATTTGACCAAGGTCAAGGTCACTTAATGCATTTTTAATGAAATTATGAATACATTCCAGTCTGGGCTATATCTCTTGAACCGTTTACCTGTTCACTTTCTTATTTAAGGATGTTGTTCCTTATTACCATAAGGTTTCACATCACCTTGACCTAAGGTCAGGTGACCAAGGTCAAGGTCACTTATTACATTTTTAATGAAATTGTACATACATTCTTTTTCGGGCTATATCTCCTGAACTGTTTGCCGGATCACTTATATTTTAGCATGTTGCTGCTTATGACCTGAAGGTTTCACATCACCTTTACCCAAGGTCATGTGACAAAGGTCAAGGTCACTTAGAACATTTTTTTATGAAATTGTACATGCATTGCTGTCTGAGCTATAACTCTTTAACCGTTATCTGATCACTTTCTTATTTTAATATGTTGTTCCATACGACCTGAAGGCTTCCCATCACCTAAATCCAAGGTCATGTGACAAAGTCCAAGGTCACTTACTACATCTTTAATGAAATTGTTCATACATTCCTGTCTAGGCTTTATCCCTTGGACCGCTTACTGGATTGCTTTCAAAGAGTGTATCATGACCTTTAGCCATGCTCATATGTCTAAGGTCAAGGTCACAATATACATCATTAGTAAAACGTTGTACAGTGAATAACTCCTCCCCTATGAATGGATTTCAAAAGGTATTCAACGGAAATGTTCCTTAGGACCTAAGGGTGTGTCAAGCCTTGAGGCAAGGTCACAGTAGACATCATTAGTAAAACCTTGCCCAGAGCATAATTCTTGCCCCTTAGGTTGGATTTCAATCATATTTCACAGAAATGTTCCTAAAGAGGTAATGATGTCTCATGACCTTGAACCAAGGTCAAAGGTCAAAATATATATCATTAGTAAAACCTTGTCCATAGAATAACTCCTCCCCCTGCTGATGGATATCAATAATATTTCACAGAAATGCTCCTTACTACCTGAGGTTTGTGTCATAACCGTGAACCAAGGTCAGAGGTCAAGGTCACAAAAAACATCATTAGTAAAATTTTGTACAGAGCATTACTCCTCCCCCTGTGGATGGATTTCAATAATCTTTCACAGAAATGTTGCTTAGGACAAAAGGGTGTGTCATGACCTTGAACCAAGTTCATTGTTTAAAGGTCAAGATCAAAATAAACATAATTAGTAAAACCTTGACTGAATAGTAACTCCTCCCTCTGTGTATGAATTTCAATAATATTTCACAGAAATGTTCTGTAGGACCTAAGGTCATGTCATGACTTTGAACCAAGGTCAAAGGTCACAATAAACATCATAAGTAAAACCTTGTCCAGAGTATAACTCTTTACCCTTTTGTTGGAATTCAATTATATTTCACAGAATTGTTCCTTAGGAGCTAAGGAGCTAAGGGTTTGTTATGACCTTATCCAAGGTCATAGGTCAAAGGTCAAGTTAACAATAGATATCATTAATAAAAACTTGTCCAGAGCATAAATCATCCCCCTTTGGACGGATTTTAATTATATTTTTTTCAGAAATGTTCCTTTGGAGCTAAGGGTGTGTCATGAACTTGAACCAAAGTCATAGGTCAAAGTCACAATAGACAACATTAGTTAAATCTTGTCCAAACATTACTCCTCCCCCTGTTGAAGGATTTCAATAATGTTTCACAGAAATGTCCCTTAGGACCTAAGGGTGTGTCAAGACCTTCAACCAAGGTCAAAGATCAAGGTCACAATAGACAACATTAGTGAAACTTTGTACAGAGGATAACTCCTCCCGTCTGAATTGATTTAAATAATATTTCACAGAAATGTGACTTAGGACCTAAGGGTGTATCATGACCTTGAACAAAGGTCAAGGACATTATAGACAGGTAAAACCGTGACCAGACAATAACTCCTCCCCCTGTACATGTATGTGGATTTCAATAATATTTCACAGAAATGTTCCTTAGGACATCAGAATGTGTAATGACCATGGACCAAGGTCAAAGGTCATGGTCACAATAGAAATCATTACTTAAACTTTGTACTGTGAATGGATTTCAATAATATTTCACAGAAATGTTCCTTATAACCTGACGGTGTTCATGACCGTGGACCAAGATCCTAGGTAAAAGGTCAAGGTCATAATAAACATCATTAGTAAACTAATGTACAGAGCATAACTCAAGATGATCCGGCCCCGGTATAGAACCCCAGACGATCTGGTTCCTATATACTTGTACAGAAAATAAATAGATACTGGTATAGCGTATATCCCCAGACGGACGATCCAGCCACTTTTTGCATAAATAATTTTAACCCAAGATGATCCGGCCCCCGTAATATAATATTGTACCACCTGTGTATCATCAAAGTAAGACACCAATATATAGCCAGTGTGTCATCAAAGTAAGACACCAATATACAGCCAGTGTATCATCAAATTAAGACTCCCCACATACAGCCAGTGTATCATCAAAGTAAGACACCAATATACAGCCAGTGTATCATCAAACAAAGACACCCATATACAACCAGTGTATCATCCAAATACAACATCCATATACGGCCAGTATATCATCAAATTAAGACACGCCACATACAGCCTGTGTATCATTAGATTAAGACATCCTTTACTACCAGTGTATCATCAAATTAAGACATCCATATACATAATCGTATCATCAAAGTAAGACATACATTTACAGTATTTATCATCAAAGTAAGACACCCATATACAGCCAGTGTATCATCAAAGTAAGACCCTCATATACAACCAGTGTATCATCAAAGTAAGACACCCATATACAACCAGTATATGATCAAAGTAAGACACCCATATACAGCCATTGTATCATCAAAGTAAGACACCCATATACATTATGTATCATCAAAGTAAGACACCCATATATGGTATGTATCATCAAAGTAAGACACCCATAAACAGTATGTATCATCAAAGTAAGAACAGTATGTATCATCAAAGTAAGACACTCATATACAGTATGTATCATCAAAGTGAGACACCCATATACAGCCAGTGTATCATCAAAGTAAGACAACCATATACAGTATGTATCATCAAAGTAAGACAGCCATATACGGTATGTATCATCAAAGTAAGACACCCATATACAGTATGTATCATCAAAGTAAGACACCCATATACAGTATGTATCATCAAAGTAAGACACCTATATACAGCCAGTCTATGATCAAAGTAAGACACCGATATACAGCCATTGTATCATCAAAGTAAGACACCAATACACAGCCAGTGTATCATCAAAGTAAGACACCCATATACAGCCAGTGTATCATCAAAGAGAGACACCCATATACAGTATGTATCATCAAAGAGAGACACCCATATACAGTATGTATCATCAAAGAGAGACACCCATATACAACCAGTTTATCATCAAAGAGAGACACCCATATACAACCAGTGTATCATCAAAGTAAGAGTGACGTCGGGTAATTTCTTAACATAACGAACTATAATAAAAGTTAAAGTGGGAGCTGATATGAAGGAAACAATGTGCTGCATAATTATAGGGTATTTATAAATCGTTTGCCTAACGGGCGCTAAACATAGGGATTCTTCTGCAATGGAAATATCATATTCCATATTCCCCGAGGGCAATTTTCCTATCCCTCGAACTATCGTGCAATAAGGTGTTTATTATACCAATTTAACCCAATCTTTAGAATTTGCAATTTCTTCCTCACAAGCGATTTGAAACCGCTCGGTCTCTTGTCGTTAGCGCACGCCACCTCTGCGGACTTGACTTCGTACTCCCTCTAGCGTTATCAAATTGCAGTATCGATAACTCTGATAAGAAAAAGAGCGATGCTACCGAAGGAGGGGGACTCGATTGTTATGCCCTGTTTACACGACGGGTTTAATGCGCATTAAATCAAATTTAATGCGCATTTGATTTCAGCTGCGTTCACACGAGGAATCTAATGCTCATTAGTCTAATTCGCATTAGATTTAATGCGCATTAGATTTTGCCGTGTGAACGCAAAGCGAATCTAATTCGCATTAAATCTGGTGCATGCGTATATGATTTATTAGAACTCTACAGTGCATTTCCATCATAACTTGGCACTTTTAATCTCCCTTGGACCTCGAAACATAGAATAAGAGGTAAAAATACTTGATTTCATTCACAACGAACCCTCTAAGTAACTGTACTGCGTCTCTTAACTTACGTAGAGTAACATTATATTAAGACGTCATTTTATCTCACAATGACGTCATGCAATGCATGCATAAGACAAACTTACAAAGAGGTAAATTATTATGAGCAAAACAACATACAGGCATGCATTACTACCATTTTACTATCTAAAGTATACGGCTCTCAGTGCAAATGTACCAAAATCTAATGCGCATTTGAATGTGTCGTGTGAACGCAATGCGAATCTAATTCGCATTAGAATAAAGCGCATCAAATCTAATGCGAATTAGATTTAATGCGCACTCGTGTGAACAGGGCATTATACTCCCTAGCCCAAGGGAGACTCGATGTTTTATCCAAACAAGCACGTTGCAGTCTAATCCAATCAGATTACGCTTTTTATAGAATTATTCATACAAAAAGCAATGATAAATTTCGTTGAAAACGGCGGAGCATACCCTCGCGACAAGAAACAAAGCGGACAAACAGATAAAAACAATAATAACATACAATACAAATGGCCCACATCGCTCACCTGATTTGTAGACAAAAGAATAATAGTGGACAAATTGATGGAAGCTCTTGAATACTTGCTTCAAGGTTTTGAGAAAATCTTTGTATCAATTTATGAGTTCCAACGGAGATGTTGAAATTGCCTAAGCCAATCAGAGACCTTGGCAGCCATATTTGTTGTCCGCTCGAAACAAACTTTGTAGAGGATCTTGAGTACATGGTTGCTGTAAGGTTTCGAATAATTCTCCTAAAACCTCCACACTTCATATATTAAAACAAACACATTCATAAAGTGGAACATCACAGGGCAATGCTCGTTTTTTTGAAAATGAGACAAACTGTGTAGCTACAACGCCAGGTTCCAAATCATTTTATTCAATGATAAGGAATTATTGCCGATTTTGCTTATTTCTGATTGGTGGAGACGCTGTTTGATAGAGTGTACCTAAGAGTGAGTTGACCGCTAACGCTCCAAAGCGGTCTATTCGGGATAAGCGCGTGCGGGACGAGCGCGTGAGTTGATTTTTGTAGTTTAGATCTTTGACTTAGCGTATCATTACAATGCAAATGTTAATTTTTTCGATTAGATACAATGTAATTTAATTAAATAATAAAAATCCTGATGATTTAATAAAGCTGTTATTGACTTTTGATTTCGGTCTACTCGTGACTATACAGACCTGGTCAGGCATTGGTTAACCTCGGCCTTCGGCCTCGGTCAACCAATACCTGACCAGGTCTGTATAGTCACGAGTAGACCTCATCAAAAGTCAATAATTGTATAGTATCACCATCAGAACAATCTACATGTACATCTGTACATAATATAGTATAGTAACATACGTTACGTATAGAGTGCGATACCGCAATATAAATGGCAATTAAGCCTCTTCCCTTACAGCGATACCGCTTGGGAAATATCCATCTGTACACAAGGTTTGTATTGATAAATGAAAAAGAAGATTTTTCTGAAATACTTTATATACGACATTATTATCAATAAACGAATTTGATAACACCTTGATTACGTCAACGTCTTTTCATAAACATCTTAGGCTAACTTTCTCCAATGATGCTAAGTGGTCTATACACATTGACAATATATGTAAAACAGCTATGAAAGAAATAAATGTATTAAGGAAATTAAAATTTACTCTGAGTAGGAAAGCTCTTCATAAAATATATATGACCTTTATTCTTCCACTTCTTGAATATGCTTGCGAGGTTTGGGATGGTTGCACTAAAAAGGACGAGGATAGATTAGAAAGAGTTCAATTAGAAGCAGGGAGGGTAGTAACAGGTTTACCATTATTTTCTAGTAGAGAGGCTATTTATTTCGAAACAGGGTGGGAAACTTTAAAAAGCAGGAGGGAGAGAAGAAAATTAGCGTTATTTCATAAAATCTATAATAGAAATGTTCCGGAATTTCTCACTAATATTACTGACCAATATGTTACAAATAATGTATATAATGTAAAAAACGACGCAGACTTTACTCTACCAAATTTTAGGTTGCAGTTAACGAGGAACTCTTACATACCTTCAACAATAAAATCATGGAATTCTTTAGAACCTGAACTTAGACATAATTCTACTATCAATCAATTCAAAAACACTTTACGTAAGCAAAGCGATACAATCAAGGTACCAAATTATTTTTATACAGGTGAGCGAAAATGGAATATTATTCATACAAGACTCCGAAATCTATGTAGAAACATAAATTATGATCTATTTCGAGTTAATCTGTCTAATTCCTCGCACTGCTCATGTGGACATCATACCGAAGATGTTTCTCATTATTTACTAAATTGCACATTATATCTTTCGGCACGAACAAACCTATACAATGAATTAGTATTGTTTCAACCCTTAAATATTGAGCTTCTTCTGTTCGGAAATGAAATAGATTTGAGTTCGAAAGATAACGAAAAGATAATGATTGCAGTTCAGAAATTTATCAAAGAGAGTAAACGTTTCTAAATATGTCATATTGTAATGCAGGAAAAGCGTCAACTTCCTATCCTTTTCTTCTTTCTTACTTTTCTTCTGCTCTGTCTCTTTCTTTATATATTTGTTAATAATTGGTCTTGTTCTGTGTGTATTTTAATGTCGTCATCTTGATCATTATATGTTGTACATTTTAAGGAGAGAGCTCCTGTAATGTTGAGATAACTTTTGCCCAATCCCTTTTCATGTTTATGATGAATAAAATATGTTTAAACTAAATACGACAATATTTTCATAAACTTTAAGGCATACGCCATTCAAAAATCGTACATGTAATTATAGGCTTCTCCATATGAAACATATATGTACAAAAATGATTTCATACAAATCAAATATTAATATACAAAAATTTAATTACCCAGCCCTATCACACAATAAAAACAAAAATAGTACGGAATTGATTTTTTTTAAGAACATAGAAACTTAGGTGTATCCGCACGAGCAGTGCCACGTCGAATGACTACTAGTGACCACTATAGGCCTTTCAACGACCGCTAGGTTTCGACTGAGAGTAACGACAACTCGTACCCTAAGTGTCAGAAATCGTATATTTCGAAGTTTTTCATAAACATAATGGGCAAAAATCACTTCGAATCATGAAATTTCTTATTTTTTTTTTCTCTTTTTGGTTGTTGGACAAAGTTGGTATTATTAAGCACAATTCTTTGATTTGTTTCATGTACTTAAAACAATAAATGGACAGAGAAAGATAGCACAAATTTGCACATTCGATTTTTAGACCGAAAAAAAATTTTCCTTGTGGTAAAACATTTGAAGGGAGGTAACTCCTTAATAATTTCTGTAAAACTCGGGGGCCGTTAAACTAAGAAACGAAATGAAAAGAAAAGAAATGAAACGAAAAAAAATTATAAATTTTACCGTTAAATCATTCGTTTGCGATCAAATAGTGGTGATATTTTCCCTTGTATTCTCCTACCGTGTGCCGCGGGAACCAGTGCGTATTGTAGTATCTACATTTCAGCTGTGTTTAAAGAAAGGCCATCAAACAAAACTAAATGACAAGTTTTAATCTAGTCATACATTTTGTAACTGTGACCGATTTCGTTAAAATTCAACGAGAAGCTCTACGTATATAAATGGGAAAATGATGGCAAAAGGTGTGCAAACGAAAAATAAACATTGAAAATAAAATTGGCAGATATACATGTATGTATCTAGATAAATGTCATTGACATAATATTAAAAAAAAAATACATGAAATGTGTCGATAAGTATGCATAACGAAGACAGCATCGATAGTTATCGGAAACTAGCGAGACACATAAAAAATGACAATAATAAATTTTGAAAAATAATAATAAAAAGTATTGGTCGTACAGGCTTAAATTACACTGATACTTCGATATTTATCCCCTATATGAATTTTAATCAGAACATTTGCCGACGAAGAAGAAAAAAAAAAACTTCATCTTTTTGTGATTTGTGAGCTGCGCAGACAGTAGATGCTGACGTAATGTTTGCGGACGGCAAATACTCATTTTACGGTGCAAACATCCCATAATGTGTTATAGTATTTGAAAATATTTCAATGTTACAAATCTTCTTATCAAAATGAAGTTATTTTGTAATTCAACCCTTTGCTAATTAAAGATGTAGGGCGTAACCCCTCCCCCCGTCCTATCCCCTGCGATAAATAATAAAATCTGCGAATATACATGATAGCTATTGTCTTTTTCTAACATTCATTTTGTTATATTTTCGTGTTTCAATACTTTATAGATTTAAAGAACGCTATATACCTCTTTATAAGTTTGAATTGAATAAACGTATACTCAAAACATGTCACCTAAACTTGCGAGCGTGGCTCTAGAGTGTGATTGGTTGGGGAGGGGGTAGTCTGAACCACCCCAACCCCATCCGCCGTGATATTTGCAAAAAAGAAGAGACTTTTCCAGATTTTTATTTCAAAATCATAGGTAAGACAATAAAGAATTAGCTGAACCTTCATAATAGATCATCGATTACAAACGGTTGGTGATCCGGTGCGATTTTATCGATTATCAATCGGTTACGCAGAATTATATCATTTACACTCTGAATGGTGATATTGCACTACAATAATTACTGCAGCACCTCAAGTGTGCTTTAATTGATACATTTAAAGGCTTAATGTTGAAATACACTTTCTCTGAAAAAGAATCAGGTTTTACTTATTTATATATATTTATTTTCTCAAGGCATATGGGACTCGGTGCCTATCATTTTAAAGGTACGGTGTCCCTGAACATTAATTAATGTTACAAAATTTTATTATGCAAAATCTTTCTTTTCATACGAAAGTTTACATTTGTATAAATTCAAATTTTCAGACGAATCTAATGCATACATTCGCAGTTATAGCCGTTTGAAAACATCATTTCGAATTTGGGGTGCGAAGCTCTAATTCATTCCATTGGCGCCACCTACAAGGTATATCGTTTTTACAAGAGATATAATACAAAGGTCGTTACTGCATATTGTCAAATAAAACTTATTGATCCTTTTTTCCTCAATCTAGACCCTTGGGAATATAATTTACGTTTTCAATTAAATTAATTTTTTCAGGGAGACTGTATCTTAAAAAAAAAACAAAACAAAACAAATTGAAACAAATAAAAACAAAACGCAAAAAAAAAATCGAAACATTTTTTTGTAACTTTTTTTCCTACTAATGTTAAACGTCTTTAAATTCAATAGCATCATTTAAAACCAGATAAATTTACAGCATGGACCAGACATGCACGTTTCGGGTACTAAACCCTCGTCAGTGATCCTTAGTCTGAACAATGTAATATGGCCCAAAAGTATGAAAAATTTTATGTCCAAAAATGTACCAAAAGACGTAGCAGAATGAGTGGGATATGATGCTACAGGACCCACGTTTTAGAAATTTCAAGCAAAACTGAATTTAAGACTGGATTTGCTATATCTGGGGGTCGTTTAGTTCTTTGGTTATTTTCACCTCTTTGATTATTTTTCAGAGACTTCTGCATTTTAACAGTCATGAGAAATAAACATGCTATACCGACACTGTTAAGCGTTGACCCTTAAAAGATGTAATTTAATTTGACAGAATAGGAGAAATATCTGGAGGAAGAGGAGGGGATAGAAATATGTAGAAAAAATGTATCTAGCTGTCTTGTAATACATACATCCCCCCCCAAAAAAATACCGCACCGAAATTTGGTTTTTAATGTGAATGGTTATTTGTAATCTAGCTGTAATAGATAAATAAAGGATGTATGAGTACAAAACGCGAAAGAAAAAAAAAAGAAATATAAATGAATAAAAAATCAAACCCAGTGGCGGAATTAGAGGGGGAAGCACGCCCCCCCCCCCCCGTTTCACCAAAAGTTATTAATTCAGACTTAATCTCTTTACTTTTTGCTTCGCTCGCCGCACATAATTTTTCATTCGATGTCTTATTTTTTGTCTTCAACTTTGTCATTTGAACGAATCAATATGTCATAAACATAATTATACAAATTTCAAAGCTAAACTATCACTGAGCTTGTCCTTACTTCTAAAAGAGCTCTGCTCGGTCGTCATAACTGTTTTCTCCGTTAATGTCTAATGTAACGTATTGGGGGGGGGGGGGGGGTCCATCCAACCTTAGTGTCTTGTTTAAGTAATTTTATGGTAACCAAGCAAAAAATTCATGAAATTTTCGAGCAAATGAACATCAACGATCTACATGTATTCTTTGGTCGGCGAAACCTTTTTTTCCGTTACGCATCTCGAGTTGAGGCCAGGGAACTTCGTTAGTCGTATCAAAGTATCTTGAGGAGAATCCGGATCCTATTCATGGTATTCCTGGGCTTACAACGAAACTTTACAGAAAATGTACCGGCCCTTTCAAATTATTTACAGTACGCATGTAGGTTGAACTCATGGATACCATTCCCGAACGTATTCATGTAAATAATCCGGTTACTTTTCATGCTTGTCTACGTTTTGAATTTCCAATTAAATAATTTCTTTGCCAAAGAAAAAAAAAATTCGTTTCGTTACTTTTCATTTCTTTTCTTGTGCGTTTCACAATTTAAAGGGACCCGTTAAACTCGATAAATCAAGAGGTGTCCCGGGAACCAAGTGTTTGTCAAATAGTACAGTTTGAATTGTATCCCTTCTTAAGCAGATTTTATTTAGAATTTGGTATTTAAAATCAATTAATTTTCGAAAATTCGCATGTCTTTATCAATTCAAATTTCTTTAATGCTCTCCAGACACAGATTCAAATGTCGTGATGCACTTTTAAAGGAATATTCTTGGATTTAGTTGAAAGGCCTACACTACATTCACGGCCTAGTGCACAAAACCTCGTCACACTTCGGATAACCAAGCAGTGTTACGATAGGAGAAAATAATTTAATTTTAATTCCCTCCCGGTCAAACAAATTAAATTATATTTCTCCTATAAACCTCAACACTTCATATATTAAAACAAACACATTCATTAAGTGGAACATCACGGGGCAGTGCTCGAGCCAAAGAACGGGCGATAAAGAAAAAATTAGCTATATTCAAATTGTCACTGCTGGTGGACCAAGAGTCCCCGAGGGCACATGTAGCCAAGTTCGATCAACTTCGGTTGATCGTCTGTCTCTTCAACGCATTTGAAATTTTCTGTTACAAAATTTCTTGAAATTTCTAAAATGTGGGCCCTGTAGCATCATATCCCACTCATTCTGCTACGTCTTTTGTTACATTTTTGGAGATATTTTTCATCTTTTTGGCCATTTTACATTGTTTAGACTGAGGATCACTGACGAGGGTTTAGTACGCGAAACGTGCATGTCTGGTCCATGCTGTAAATTTATCAGGTCTTAAATGATGCTATTGAATTTGAAGACGTTTAACTTACAATGTTTTAAATTATATCATATATATACTCACTGCCAGAATGTTTTAACAACTATAGGTGCATGTTGTTGGAGATCCCCTCTTTTCTGTTATATATGAAAGGCCGCTTAAGTTTTGCAAAAATTGGCAGAATTAAGTTCACCCTTTTCCTAATCACCCAGCTATGTCCTTAAGAACCTCTCTATAGCATTCTAATGCTTTCGATTTGTCGATACGCTGATACGTGCTTCGGTTATGGTACCCCTTGACCTCCCAAACAAAAATCATTTTTAACGAAATACAGACATGATACCAATGTGAATGAGATACACTTTAATATCACGTTACAGTATCTTGTTGATATCAGCTCTTAATGTGATACTAACAAAATACTCCAGTCTTATTAGGGTTTATTATCCCATTTTAAAAAGACTGAGTATTGCATTAGTATCACATTAAACTTAAACTCCCCAGTGGCGTATAGCTACCATATATACTTGTATGCTCAAGCATACACATCACTTTTGATGAAAATTTTCCATTCATATAGTTATTAGTGTTAATTTTAAGATTTGTCTGGGCTTCCATTAAAATCAAACATCGTCAAGGTTTTGTACCGAAAAAAAAATCATAATTATTAACAAAAGGTCGCTATTTTAACTATATTAGGTAGAAATTTAATAATAATCTGATCTATAATTTCTTGGTCTAAAAGCAGGGAAATGGCCTCCGCTGTGTTCTTATCTTCAAAAATTTTCAGGGGGGCAGGCCCCCCGAACCCCCCTAGTGCGCTCGCGCCTTCGGCGCTCGCACAGAAAAATCAAGCATACACATCTTTTTGGGTCTAGCTACGCCACTGCTCCCTCTCTTAATATCTTGTTGGTATTTTGTTTCACTTTGAAATTGTTCTGACCTGCCAGTAGTGGAAACTTAACAAAATACTAATATGATACTGCTTAACTTACATCCTGTGTGATGTCATCATTGAGTCATCAGTGACATCAAACATTTCAAATCTGGCTGATACACACATGCAAGCACATGGAGATTGAGATTTCTTTGGTTGTTAAAATTTAGTGCGATACAGGCGGATATCAAGTTTAACTTATTTTCAAAGACTGATATTAATACCAATGGACAAAATATAAAGGACAATATAATATTTATACATATTGGATGCCAGATTGTTCATATGCATGGATGAATTGTGCTTTGTCTGCTTGGAAAGTATCATGACTAGTAAGTTTCTTTGCTACTGTAATATAATGCATGTATTTAAAAAAAAACATTTTAAATGACATAAGTGACATGTTTGTTATAAATGTAAAGTTTATGTATTGGATTACCTATATTCACACAAAAATGTTTTATAATTATTTTGATATAAATGAATTCAATTATTTCAAGCATAATATTAACCTTTTTTTTCCTTTGAACTTCTGTGATCATTCAAATCCATGAGTGAGGTATAAACAAATTCAAATCCTCACGTACTCCATCTTTGATTTATCGGGGTCAAAATATATATTGCAGTATCACACTAGTATTTCATTACTGTTTTTATGGTAACAAAGGAAGCATCTCATTGATGACAAATATGGATAATGACCATATCCCTGTATACAGCACAAAATCGATAATTCAGAAAATCAGAAGCCGAAGGCATACAAAATCAGGATAAAACAGGAACCAAAGCAAATAAACAAAAACCCATTGGATATCACATTGGGTATCCCATTAGCATCACATCGTAGTATCCCGTTGGTATCTCAAAGGTATCTTGTTCACCTCATTTGCATGTGAATTTTGATACTATGTCACATTAATATCATGTTAGAGTATCCCGTTTACCAATTGTTTTTTTTTTGTTTGGGATACTTTTACCTGTGGTGGCGCCACCTCATTCAGCAGTGTCCGCCAAATTCATCAGAAGGTCGGACCGGCTGGACAAATTTGATCTACCCGAAATGTCCGATGTAGGTTTCGGAGCTTTATATTTATTCAGTTTTTCTTATCACTGTTTACTACATGTATTAAATCATTACTTTTTGCAAAAATAACGAGAAAATCTTATGTTATCTTATTCTGTAATGAATTAAACATAAAACGTTTTTTAAAAAGGTGCCAATTCTGGGTTGATTTCTCTCTAGTATTAATTTCCAGTCAGAAGGAAATATTTAACTAAGGCCAGTACGTCATTACTAAATATCGATTGTCCGATGACTCTGCATAAAGTTTCGCGGGCACTGGTGTCACTTGTTGATGGATCCGGACGAAAAACAACAACACTTGTAAGGGACCATCAGTACTTGATCATACCTACCAAGTTTCATCAAAATCCCTTCAGCCGTACTGGAGAAGAAGACGAAAAGTAAAAAGTTTACGATGGACGGACGGGCGCCGGACAGCGTGTTTCCATATTTTAAATCCTCATGAATTACTAATTTTCCACCTCTGTCGCCTTAAAGGAGCTTGGTTTGAGACCTTTGGGAAGAATTGTGGGAGGGTTGTGCGCATGTTATCCAGGAGAGCTAGGCGTCTTTCAGATAAGCTTCTCAGTCAGGGATATGTTTGTGAACGACTAACATCGTCACTGAGGAAGTTCTACGGTCGATATGGGGAACTCGTCATACACTATGATGTCCCACTCTCCAGAATGGTGGATGATATTCTGCCATAGACCATTTGAACCATCCAACCAAAAATTGTACTCTATGTCTTCCGAAATGGAAGTAACCGGATGTGACAGTTCTACCGAATTGAAGCGGCGGGTGTTGTGTGCAAGCAGGAGATGCTTACTCTTCCTGGGCACCTGGTCTCACTCCCATATCGGGGGTTCGCTTCTTTCCATGTGGTGGAGGTTTTTGTTTGTTTGCTTCGGTTCCTGTTTTATCCTGATTTTGTATGCCTTCGGTTTCTGATTTTCTGAATTATCGATTTTTTGCTGTATACAGGGATATGGTCATTATCCATATTTGTCAGAACCATACCTTCTGCTATTTCCGTGGCAGATGGCCGTCCTAAGTTGGCACCGGTTACTCATTGGTCTCGTTGGATTATGTGTAGTCTTTTGTGTTTGATGTTTCTGTGTTGTGCTATGACGTGTCTTGTCTCTTTTGCGTCTCTTCCTGTGCTTGTCTGCTCTATGTTTTTGTATTGGGTGATTGGGGGGGGGGGGGGTTGCTATGGGTGCTGCAGCCTGGTGTTGTTGGAATTCCCCTCCTTTGCTTTGTTAGTTTAACATCATACATTATATTGCTATTTCGGAAACCTTTCCTTTATCCAAATATATTGAAATGAAAGGATGTAAACATCCCAATGCTATTTAGGACAAACATTTTATTTCACTATTTTACTGAATAGACCCCACACACTTTTTGCAAAATGCCTAAATTGAAATTTAACATACCAAACTAGAGAGCGATACTGTACTGTAATGAATTTTGACTGTAAGTAACTTCAGAAAATCACGTTAGCTGGAAGCATCACTGATGAGGATTTGCTGTCCGAAACATGAGTCTTGTGCATATGAAATTTGTTTGAAAGGTGGCAGAGTTGGAACACTTCTTTTTCTTCTGTTACCGAAAATATCTTTCACATTAACATAACACAAATAAAGTCTGTGTTTGTGAAACACGAATGCCCCCGGTGGCATCTGTGTTAGTATAAACACTATTTTCTGTTAAGTACATGTATGTGAAAGATCAAGGTCAGGGTCACTGGGTTAAAAGGTCAAAGGTCAAGGTCAGGAGGTAAAAAAATTGGTATCCATGGAAAGGTCTTGTCACAAGGAATACACATGTGAAATATGAAAGCCCTATCACTTACCATTAAAAAGTTATGCCCAATGTTAAAGTTTTTTGAAAAGTAGGTCAAAGGTCAAGGCCAATGTAATAAGGTAAAAAATTTTGGTATCAATGGAAAGGTCTTGTCACAAGGAATACACATGTGAAATATGAAAGCCCTATGACGTCCCATTCAAAAGTTATGCCGAATGTTAAAGTTTTTTAAAAGTAGGTCAAAGGTCAAGGTCAAGGCCACAAGGTGAAAAAATTTGGTATCAATGGAAAGGTCTTGTCACAAGGAATGCACATGTGAAATATGAAAGCCCTATCACTAACCACTCAAAAGGTATGCCCAATGTTAAAGTTTTTTGAAAAGTAGGTCAAATATCAAGGTCAAGGTCATGAGGTCAAAAATTTTGGTATCAATGGAAAGGTCTTGTCTCAAGGAATACACATGTGAAATATGAAAGCCCAATCACTTCCTATTCAAAAGTTATGCCAAATGTTAAAGTTTTTTAAAAGTAGGTCAAAGGTCACGGTCAAGGTCACAAGGTCAAAAATTTTGGTATCAATGGAAAGGTCTTGTCTCAAGGAATACACATGTGAAATATGAAAGCCCAATCACTTCCTATTCAAAAGTTATGCCAAATGTTAAAGTTTTTTAAAAGTAGGTCAAAGGTCACGGTCAAGGTCACAAGGTCAAAAATTTTGGTATCAATGGAAAGGTCTTGTCACAACGAATACATATGTGAAATATGAAAGCCCTATCACTTCCCATTCAAAAGTTATGTCCAATGTTAAAGT
Source organism: Pinctada fucata (assembly GCA_028142955.1). NCBI lineage: Eukaryota > Metazoa > Mollusca > Bivalvia > Pterioida > Pteriidae > Pinctada > Pinctada fucata. Next base: position 55,637,244 of record AP027111.1, read on the forward strand.
TTTTCGGACAAACAGACAGACAAACAGACAAAAGACGGACAGGCCAAAAACTATATGCCCCCGAATCTTTGATTCCGGGGGCATAAAAAGCTTACGCAACCGCAGCAAAATTAATTAGTCATTATTCAGTTCCCTTGAAAAAATCTAAGCTCCATAACTTTGTAATGAGCTATATGGTGTCTCAGATAATGAATTACAAATATGAATTCATGAAAAGCTCTAAAATTGCCTTGATCTTGAAAATCAATAGAATTCTTTGTCATTCTCTACTTAATCCACATGGTAAATTTGAAGTCCCTATAGCTCAACTGGTTTGGACTCTACCTTGTTTACAAGAGAAACTACGTTTATGCAAATATTGAGCCCATCCCCTTACCCATAATTTCTCAATTTTCTGACAAAAGATCTTCACCAAAACATCTTTTTTAAGCCAAAAATGACATTGACATTTGATATATGACCTTGAAAATCAATAGTGTTCTTCATCGGATTATACTCAATCCACATGGTAAATGTGAAGTTCCTAGCTCAACTGGTTTGTTTACATGATTCAAGTATGCATCAAGTATGCATTTATCATGTACAGTATATTGACTTCCCTTCCCCTTCCGCATAATTTCTCAATTTTCTAACATAAGAAAGAAAGAATAAGAAAGAATATACTTCCTTCTTGAAGCATATTAAATTTCAAAACATTTTGATAAAAAAAAATTTAAATGAATTTTAAAAACAATTCCCCCCAAAAATCGATATCTAGCCCCAAATTTACATAGTCCTTGAAATCTAATATGGTTCTTTATTTCATTTTACTCAATCCACATGGGTAATTTGAAAGTTCCTAGCTCAACTGGTTTGGGCTCTATCTTGTTTACAAGCTTCACAGGGGATGCTTAGTCCTCTCGGGCACCTGATCCCACCTCTAGCTTGCTAGGGCTCCTTCGATGCTCAATTTGGTGCTCTATTGCGAGTGCTGTTGAGATTGTTGTAAGGATCTTCTTTAACTCATTCAAGTGTACATATATCATTATCATATATATTGACCCCCCTCAACTTCTCAACTTTCTGACATAAAGTATAACCAGACGTCTCTAATGAGACTGAAGCTCTTTTGGTTGTTTGCTAAAATAAATCAAAGTGACACACCCATTTTCCAATACCCTGGGGATCAGGGGCTAAATCAAAATGCAACACCAGAGAATTATTAATATCATGGAAAAAGAATTTACTCTCTATCAGTTATACTTGTCAAACGTCTTCGAATTCAATAGCGTCAATTAAGTACAGCTAAATTTGCAGCATGGACCAGACATGCACGTTTCGGGTACTTAACCCTCGTCAGTGATCCTCAATCTAAACAATGAAAAATGGCCTAAGAGTGTATAAAATTACTATGTCAACAATGTACCAAAAGGCGTAGCAAGATGGGTGGGATTTGATGCTACAGGACCCATGTTTTAGAAATTTCAAGAAATTTTGATAACCGAAATACTTTCAGAGAACTGGTGTTCTCAAGAATACATGATAGAGTTATTCATGTATAGGAGAAAATGACCACGCCCATTTTCCACGACCTTGGGGGTCAGGGGTTAAAAAAATACAAGGTAAAAATACAAGGTGCACATCTAGACCAAGGACTGAGAATGATGCAAAAACAGTGTCTTTCTATCAAACATACTTTCTGAGAATTGGTGCTCACAAGATTACATAGACATGTGAGTTCTATCTTCTAAGAATTCTATAGGGGAAAATGACCTCAATCATTTCCCAAGACCCTGGGGGTCAGGGGCTCAAACAAAATATCAGTTGCACATCTAGACCATATACTATGAATACTGCTAAAATATCTTCCTATCAATTATACTTTCTGAGAATTGCTTCTCACAAGATTACATAGTTATATAGGAGAAAATTACCAAAACCATTTTCCAAGACCCTGGCGGTCAGGGGCTCTAACAAAATATCAGGTTACTCTACACAACTGCACCATATGCCCATTATAATGCAAAAAAAATTACTTTCTTCTTGAAGCATACGAAATGTCAAAATATTTTGACCAAAACAAGATTTTAAATGAATTTTTAAAACATTTTCACCAAAAATCTATTTTTAGTCCCAAAATTACCTTGACCTTAAATATAATAGGGTTCTTTATCTCATTCTACTCAATCCACATGCTTAATTTGAAGTTCCTAGCTAAACTGGTTAGGGCTCTTTCTTGTTTACAAGAGTAGGATGGACAGACATATAATGCTGTATTACAATATGTCCTGTCAAACAAAGGGCGTATAATGATTGAATGCCTACATAAATTATCCTCATTTTGACAATGTTACCTTGCATTTGAGCAAGATTATCAAACATTCAGTCACAATGAATAATGTTCCAACCACTTTCCTTTTTTAAAATTAATTTGCTTTCCATTCTAAATTTATGCCTTTGTGTCAAATTCTTCAACTCAATCCGAGCTACCCGTGCTTGGTTAGGAGAGAATCTAACACACATTTTTTTCTTCAGCTTGCCTTCTTAAATTAATGCATTAAACAATGTTTGTATTCTTACTATCCGATTCATGGATGGAACAACACTCAGTTGCAGCACCGGAAGCAAAACACCAAAACACCGAGTAGACACGCACAGAAAGAGACGCAAAAGGTACAAGAAACACCATATCACATAGAAGCATCATACACAGATGACCACACATTTACCAACGAGACCAATATAAGGTTCATGTAGAGAACCTTCTTTGATAAATGTCTGTCTTGGAAGGAGTAAAGTACAGACTATGTATGTGACCTTGAACTTTGACCAAAGTAATCAGTATTATTCATAAAGTCCACTGCTATCATAATCTTTTTGCCAAGTGCAAATTAACTACAAGTAAAAAGTAAAGTCAGCAAATTGTCAACCATTTCAGCATTTGCAGCTGTTACCTTGACATTTCACTTGTGGCCTTGAAAACTTAATGCATTCTTCTCCTGGTCATGACAATTATTAACAGGATCAATAGCTAAAGGTTTAGGCTGAATCCCGTCACAATTGATAAAGGTTCAGGGACATACACAGATAGAAAAAAACACCACCATAAAATGGACTTATTATAATTTTGATAAATGTTAATATAAATTCAATGTGTACTTTCATAGTGTGCAGAGACAACAAACTACAATTTCAATAAAATTTAATCTTCTTTTCTATTTTTTTCTAATGAAGTGAATACAATTTCTTCATTTACTGTAAAGAAAATTACAATTCCAGCTTTGATGAAGGAAAATGTCCTTTACTTATGCAATAAAATCAGAGTTTCCTGACCTGTCCATTTGAGCTGCTATAATACACCTTCTTCCCCTTTCACTTAATAAGTCATTCCGATGACATGGTTTCAAAAGTAAAGTAAAACTAAAGTAGCAAGTCAAACAACAACTGGTCAGATTCAGATAAATTCCCATTTTGGAGATCAGATATTTCTTTCATGCTCTGTTGAATTTCTTCATCTTCAAAATCTGATAAAACCTGAAAAGACAATTACAAAATTAGATAATTTCGAACCTAAAGTTGACTTTCCTGTTTTGCCTGTAACACAAAAGGATCATGAATGGATCGCTTTGTCCGGTGTCTGTCTACATGTCACATGTTCACATCTACAACTATTTTTAAGTTGCATATCAATATTTCATTACAATTTGATAAAATGTGAAAAGACATGTACAAAATTGGATAATTTGTAATCTAAAGTTAACTATTCTGTTTCGCATATAAAGCAAATGGATAATAATGAATGGATTGCTCTGTCTGGTGTCTGTCTAGTGTTGAGATGTCACATTTTCACATCTACAACTATTTTTTAAGTTGCATATCAATATTTCATTAAAATTTGATAAAATGTGAAAAGACATGTACAAAATTGGATAATTTGTAATCTAAAGTTAACTATTCTGTTTCGCATATAAAGCAAATGGATAATAATGAATGGATTGTTCTGTCTGGTGTCTGTCTGTCTAGTGTTGAGATGTCACATTTTCAAATCTACAACTTTTTTTTAAGTTGTATATCAATATTTCATCAAAATTTAATCAAACCTGAAAAGACATGTACAATATTGGATAATTATGCCTCTTAAGTTAAATATTCTGTTTTGCATGTAAAGCAAAAGGATAATGAATGGATCGATATGCCCAGTGTATGTCTGTCTGTCTGTCTATCTAGATGTCACATTTTCACATCTACAACTATTTTTTAAGTTGTATATCAATATTTCTTCAAAGTCTGATAAAACCAGAAAAAAACATGCTTGTCAGAGAATGATCAAGTTTAATATACAAAGTCATTAAATAAACATAATTATTTTTTTTGTTTTTGAATTGAGGATTTTAAAGATTAATACAAAGTTTTATAAAAGAAGGTATTATGTTACCTGACTTTCTGCATTTTCCATCTCTTGGAAGACTGCATTCACATCAATCTGCTGTGATGACTCATTCTCTTTTAGGTTGGTCATTTGGATTGTTCCTTCATGGGATACCTAAGATAAGATAAGATAAGATAAGATAAGGTTTATTTAAAGTCGGCATGTCATATAACTGGTAAACATAACTTCAAAACATGATATTATTTTGTGATTTCTTACCACTGTCAAAGTCAATTGTAATGAGCTAGAAGTGTGTACTTCTAAACAATGCTTTATATCAAAAGCTTATATGTTAGCCTTATGCATTTCTTTACATAGCCTTTCTTGAATGAACACATTGCGTATTTTTATTTTTGATAAACATCAACTTCTTACACAAAATGGGAACAAATGTCAAAGGATAGAAAACATGGAAATCTCTCTTTATATATCTTCAGAAATATGTAATATTACCGTATTTATAACCAGAAATTTTCTTGAGATACTAATTTCCGATATATTCGTGAGTGATTTGAAATTGCGAAAAATTATTCTCGCGAAAAATTGTATTTGATAAGGTATATCATAAATGGTTAAATCCGTTACATTTGTTCATATTGTACATGTGTCATTCTTCACTTTTTCTGATTAAACGTGATAAGGAGTGATTTGAGAGAATTCTTATGACAGACCTCACTGAAACTGCAATAATGAAAAGTACAGAACAGTAACATCACTTGAACGTATTTGTTTGTAATTTAGGAATCACGAAAAATTGTACTTGTGGAAATAAAGTCACTCTATTTTACCATAAAATCGCGAAATTTGATGCTCACGAAAATGTCTATTACACCATATAAAGAACATTCCATTTCTTAATTTTACCAATCTATCGCCGCAATCTGAATACAGCATTCAGTAAAACAGAATTTCTGTGACGAAATATATATCGATTGCACAGATGTTTTTTAAGTTTCACCACAACTGAAATTAAACTATCATGTCTTGACAACATAGATCAGCCAATGTAATACTTCCTTGGTCTAACCCCTGGCAGTAATAGATAATAAGACAGAAGTCTTCTCACTCTATAACTTCTTCAAGAAAATTTCAAAACAATTTTCATGCACCAGACACATGTTTAAGATATCAAATCCTCATCAGACATCAGTGATGCTTCCATCCACAGTGCTTTTCATAAGCCACCAAAATTCATTTCACTAGCGCCCATGAGTGGCATTTTTTTTTAAATTGATAGCATAAATAATTGAAAAATTAAGAATGCTAGTTCCCTCACCTCTGAATACATTTTCTTGTCAAAACTATTTTCTGGGTCGTCAGAATTCTCTGCTGTTTCTGCTTCACTGCCTGGAAACAATTAATTTGTTAACTTTTTCATGTTTGTTCAACACTATTCTGTTTGTTTCTATAGTATTTATCTCTAGTTTGCATTGCCCTCAACTGTTATCAATATGATTCTTGATCTTTTTATATTTTCAGAGAAAATCAAACAAGAGGCCCAAATTTGCCTTTATCACTCAATTGTAATACCATCTGGACCATGATGCAAATGTATCTGCTCTTAAATGATGCTATTGAATTTGAAGACGTTTGAAATTTGATAACAATAGAGTGTTTTGAATACTATAACATGGTATTAAAATTTGTGTTCAGAAAATTGGGTATGTTTATGAAAATCCACTCAACAGTTATAGGAAAGAAGCTGAACATGTGAAAGGTTAACGTTACAACAGACAGAGGAGATATTGACAATTGGCTACTACACTTGAGCCTCACAAGGGTGAACAAGTGAAAAAATCTAAACTTTTTGAAACACAATTATTCTAACTACTCCAGTTACCATGGTAATAGAGTATCAAATTGATAATGAGGGAAATCTATGGTTTTTCCATCACTAGTAAAGAAGATTAAACATGTTCAAATTGTTCAAATAACCAATGTCAGATACATGTACATTATCACTCAGTATATTTGTTAGGACCAGAATCTTATAATAAACATTTCAAACAATATCATAATTATAATCTAACTAAGTCTTACTTACTACAATCTTCACTTGTTTCCCTATCATAATTATATATATATTATCTTTCTAAGTATTACTTACTAGAAACTTCACTTCTTTCCTGCATTCTTCTTTGTTTTGTTCTATGTTTTTGTTTTGAAGACCTCGATCTGTAACAAATCAAAACAACTATTATGTTGTATTAGCGTATAATATTGATAATTTTAGTTTAAAGACAGACCTGAGTAACACTCTGCTGTCGCCTCCACATTGAAGAGTTTTTAAATGGAGCTGTAAAAACAGCACACTTGTATGATTTGCATTAGCTGAATTGGTAAGAGCTTAATATTGGCATGTGCAGTATACGTATGTGTAACCTAGTCCGGACCTAGTGAGGGCTAATTTTTTCTCTGACCTGTTCCAAATGATGATACTATTGTATATAGTATTTAATCTCTCCATTTTTTTCATGCTTTTTTGTGAAAATATCCATGGGTTCATATTCTTTACTTACAGCCAGACTCTTTTATATCTGAAATGCCACTTTATGCAAAATTTGGCAGAAGTTTTCCCGAATACCAAAGAATGACCTTGACTAATATTTGTGCAATACTTGTGAGGATCGAACCAGCAACCTTCAGGCCACTGGCCAATCACCTCTACTAGCAACCTAGCAACCAGCACAAGTAACTAGACCACAACGCCGATATGCCTTTTACCATTCCTTACCTTGATGTTTTTTTATGCATACGTCTCATATGGAGGTAAAGCTCTCTGTGTTTTTGTGTCTGCAAGTAGAATTTGTAAATGGTATGAAAACAACTTGATCTTATCTTAAAAGAATATGAGGGGATCTTGAACAACTGAGAAGTCAAAAGGGACACATCACTTACCTGAGTTCAAACAAAAGGCTGAAAGTGGCAAAAAATGCTTCAACCAATCGGAGCCCATGATAACGATCAGCACAAAAATACAAACTTCGTAGAGGTCATTGAGTTCTTGCTTCCTGTAAAGTTTTGCGAAATTCTGTGTAGCAGTTGCCGGGAAGATGTTCAAAATACCTCTGCAAATCAGAGCCCTGTGGTCCTATCTGAACTATTAATATCAGTACGAAAAAGAAACAAACTTGGTAGAGGACATTGAGTACTGTAAATTGCTTTATTTTCGTCAGTACCAAGGAGCTGTTAAGATAAGGCGTAAAATCAGCCCTGAAAAGTGGAATTTTGAAAATTGAAATTTCAAGAACCTTTTTTGGTAAAATGTTTACCTATAAGGCATCCCATCAGAATATGAAGTTATTTTTTATCTGTTTTGCATAATATTGCTAATTTTTAGGTCAAAACTTATCTTTTTCTCATAGAAATCAATAGAAAACGGAAAAGTTTTATTGAACATTGTTCCCCCCGGATATACAGAAAGCCACTTTTACTGGAAATGTGTATCCATGATACAAATTTTTTGGCGAAGTGGGGTTCTGTATCTCCGGGGGGAACACTACCCCAGAGACGAAAAACTAAAAATGGAAAGGGGGGTGCATTTGATAAGAATCGATCTTTTTGACCATTAAATATAGCACATTTGACTATTTTTCCTCTTAAATCAATCAGACATTGTGTACTCAATATGATTGAATGAAAGATACAAGAATTAGAAACGAAATAAGCAAGAGTGATGTTCATTTCTCCGTCAATGTGTATTTCGCGCTAAAAGGCTTACATTGTAGCCATTGAATGAAGAATAAGACCGTATTTTAAGTTCCGGATTTCATTATTTACCGATTAAAGGAGGTAGAACGTTCGAAATCTATTTCTGATACACAATGTAGTCATATTTGATGTCTTTTAGCTTATATTTATCCATGTTAGATAAAATATTCAAAAATGTATACGTTTTTTGTCGATATTATCGGATTTTCTATCCGAGCACCCCTACCTCTTTCGACCTTAATTTTACAACCTTAAGAGTTCCTTAACATAATGTAAAACATGTAAAAGGTCTGCAAATACATTATATTTCAATAATGATTCATGATTTTCTGTGTACGATTCGCCATGCGGAAGAAATAAGTCACGGGATTCAGGGCTAAATACGGCCCTTATCTTAACAGCTCCTTTTCGTCAATTCGTTTAAAATGACCATTTCGTCAGTACGTAAATTCGTCATCTAAGGGTCCATAAAACATAAATTCGTCTGTTCAAATGCCAACTTAATTAACATTCAGGTATAGGCCGTATGCGTTTGTTTTCATTGCTTGTTTAACAATTATTTGTAAACAAACAATTAGAGACATGTATACCACCTAGCTTGTTGTGAAAACATATTATTTGGTAATTAGAAGTACATTATATGCGACTTTGCGTGTGTATTCATTTTTCAATGATTTATCATTTGCCAGTCGTATTAACCATTTCCTTTATACACCATATTTTGTCAGGAGTACATGTATTTATATTCGTCGGTACATAATTTCGTCAAGGGAGGCACTGACGAAAATTGGTACCTGACGAATAAAAACAAATTTACAGTATATTAACTAAACAAACTTGGTAGAGGACATTGAGTATATTAACTAAGTCAAAATGTGTCAGCCAATCGGGCAAGTAGAGTCCTGGAAAGCTTGCTTGATGTAAGGTTTCGTGAAATTCTGTGCGGCAGTTGCAGAGGAGACGTGTAAGCCAATAGATCATCATGAAAAACACAAACTTGGTAAAGGAACTTGAGTACTTACTTCCTTCTAAGTTTGTTATATTAGAGGTTGCAGAAAAGATGACGATAATGTGTCAACCAATCAGAGCACATGGCAGCCATATCTGTTGACTGATCAAAATAATCACAAGGTTAAAGATTTTGACATTCATGGAAAAGTCTAGTCACATTAGGAATATTAAGCATGTGAAATATGAAAGCTCTATCACATTAAAAAGATATGTATATGGTCAAGATTATTTTTTGCGGACAAACTGTATCAGTATATACCTCTGAATCTTCAATTACAGGGGCTTAAAAACCCTTTTATATTCATTAAGGCACGGTCCATTTGATATTCAGGGGGGGGGGGGGGGGGGGGGGGCTTGGGTTTTTTGTCGGGGCAAGATTATTTTTTTAAGCCCCGGACCGGGGCAAAATAATTTTTTTCTTGCAAAGTTGGAGCAAGGAATTTTTTTTATAACATTTGATGTGAATTATATTAAGAATGTGTGTGTTTTTTCAATAGAAATTCTTTATTTTTACTTAAATTACTTTAAACATTACTTTATTTTTATGTAAAACTTGAATTCACTTCTAAACTGAGGGAGATAAAAGATTTTTACAATATGTGATATATAATTTTCGGTATACAAAATGTATATTAGGTCATGTAACATGTAAGAGGGCCTGACTCAAGTTTTTTACATGTAGAAATGAAAACTAGTGAAAAACTTAATTAAATTCCCCTCCAAGCTTGTATATAAAATTAGACACTATGGTGATACATTTGTACATGTATCTATAAATAGTAATAAATTATATTGATAATGTATTTAAGCATTTTAATTGTGTTTCAGTCACATGCATATACTTTTGATATTTTCAAATATGAACTTGCCATTACAGAAGAAAAGTATTGCAAGCGAAGTGAGCCAAAAAATGTTTATAGAAAGTAAAAACTGCGGCGAGCGAAGCGAACCGAAAAATTTTCAGGAATTTTAAGCGAATTTTATGGTTATTCTTCAAATTCAGATTACTTGTAAGAGCAAGATTATTTTTTTCTGTCACACCACAAGCAAATTTATTTTTTCCATCAAAATTCAGAGCAAAATTATTTTTTTCGAAAAAATCCCAAGCCCCCCCCCCCCCCCCCCCCAGAGTATCAAATGGACCGTGCCTAAGTGACCACTTACTTGAAAGCCACATTGCTCACATATTAACTCCTTCTCTTGGCCTTTTTTACCATTATTACCATTACTAAAATGAAAAAGAAACAAAGTTTATTTGCATGCATGCTAAAACTATTGATTACTCATACCAATGGTGTTACATATCTTTTGATGGTGATTACCCATATAAATATAATTCATACTTCAATGTCTGACAAATAGACCTTTTGAAAACAAATTTCACTCCAATCTTCTTTCATTCAACGTCACTATAGCCCCCTTCCCCCAAAACAATAGATTACCGTCATACTACTCTTTTCATGTATTGTTGCACGATGAAGGAAATGTATTGTCTTGAGGGGCTAAAACCACAGAAATTGGTCGTCCTTTCAACCTGTTCGAAAATTTCTGTTATCAAATGTCTTGCAATTTCTGAAATGTGGGTCCTGTAGCATCATATTGCATCCATCCTCCTACATCTTTCTGTACATATATGGACATAATAATGTTCACTCTTTTTGGCAATATTACCATGATTACATTGTTTAGATTGAGGATCACTTTCGAGGGTTAAGTACCCGAAACGTACATGTCTGGTCCATTATGTAAATTTATCTGATTTCAAATGATGCTATTGAATTTGATGAAGTTGAACAGTCAACTGATTTATGATTTATGTAATAAAATATATGATAGGGGTAGCAACAACATGACTGGGTAATAGACATTTTTCATCATGACGAACCTCGCAAATCGAACTTCGTACTTCGCACTTCGAACATTGAAGAAAAAGTGGCGTAACTGTCGTTCGCGTATTAACTCATAAGCGGAGTCATCAATGCTCAATGGAATGATATACTGGACTTCCTGTACAACTGGCGCCCTTTTTTTCGGCAACCAAGTTATGTAGTTAAAGTGTGAAGTTCGAAGTGCGAAGTTCGTCACGGTGAAAAAAGCCTATTTAATGACTTAGAAAAAAAGCTATGTATTCACCTTGAGCACTCTTCTTTTAGATGAACTTCATACAGGTTCAGTGAGAAGAAGCTTGTCTTGCACAATGGACACTTTCTCTGGAAAGTTATTTTACAGGCTGCGGAACGGATATGATGCTTGGCTTTCTTCATATTCTTGAAGATGAATAGACATCTACTACAGCGAGTTATCTCCCTTCCGTCGTTAATTGCCGACTCTAAATGTATGTCCTTCTCTTGGTCCGGAAGTCCACGGTGATTTGCCTGCTTCATATGTAATCTCAGGTCAAGTCTGTTTTTGTAATACGTATCACATGAAAAACATCTGTAGATGGTCTCCTCCTTGCTTTCTTCTACGACTCTATAAATGTTACTTCTAGATGGCGAATGCATTTTCTTTCTGTGATAAGCCAATCCCGTACTACACGCAAAAATCTCATCACATATCTGACACTTGATCATCTTTTTATTACTTATGCCCTGCTTTACAATATTATCATGTGATTTTCTATGCATTGTATATCCAGCCACAGTCTTAAATTTTGATAGTGAACATTCCTCATGTTCGCATTTAAACGGGAATTCATAGTGATGACATTGGTACATGTGAGCTTCATACAAGTTTCTGCTACGGAAACGAATATCACAACACGGGCATTTGTGTCTCCATCTCATAATACACTCACCGGCTTTTATATGATTTTCTATGGTTTCTAGCTTTTGAAAACTACGTAGGCAGAGAGAGCATCGATATGGATAAACATATTTGGTATTTTCTTTCACTTTATTGACTTTCTCTATTTTCCGTTCACCTGTTCTTATTGGGTTCCCTCGATGAGATGTCAAATCCATATGAATTTCAAGGTCAGCAAATTTTACAAAGTTGCTGTCACAGGTAAAACATTTGAATCTGGTTTCTTCACTTACGATTTGTTCATGTCCAGATCCAATAACATGGATTCTCAGGTTGTAATAGTCATCAAATTTCTCAGAGCAGATGAGGCATGTTTGCGGTACATCCAGTTTGTCAGGTATCACAGCATCTTTATCATTGACACCACGAATCTTTCTCTGAAGTTTCATGATGTCGAGTTGTTGTTTTTTAGATTCTGCAGTTCGGGCACTACGGTTAGAGTGTATTTCATATTTGTGTTTTAACAAATGTGAATTAAAATTTCTGGCATTGAAAAAAAAAAGTGGACACTCTTTACATTTGAATGGGAAAGCACCCTTGTGTTTGCTCACTATGTGAACTTGTTGAGAATTAATGCTTGAAAAATGTTCATTCCAACAGCCTTCTATGGGACATTTGTAAAGTTCAGATTGCCCGCAGAATAAAGATACTTCCAAATGCTCCTCCACTGCATCAAAGTTTCTCAATGTCTCTTTACAAATGGAGCACTTGTAAAGGTGTCCAAGATTTTCTTTGGCCTCTTTATCACTAAATCTGATAATTTTACGCTCCTCATGTTGCCATTTTCCCGAGTGACGTGTTCGGGTCATGTGACATATTAGATCACTGTTACGGAAATAATACTTTCCACATTTATAACACTTGAAGTCTGTCTTGTACGTGCATTCTTCCTCATGGAAATACCACAGTATATGGGATAGAAATGCATCATCATCTGTAAAATATTTGTTACAATGTAAACACAAATTTTCATAATTTTCTTTGAGATACAAAGCCAACTCCTGCTTTCCTGATTCTGATTTTTTCTTTTTTACATTAAGGTCAATGTCATCTGATTTCAGTTTCATGAAATGTGCAGAACTTTTTAAATGACAACACAAATCCCATTTGCTGACGAAGTACAATTTACATTCCGAACACCTGAAATCTGTTTTCTCATCACTGATTTGCTGATGTCCATTTGAGTCAATATGACTCCTCAATTTCAGCAGGGAATCAAACTCAATCCTACACACTGAACAGACAAGGTTCCCCCTATCTCCACATTTTCTGTTGTCACGACAGTTTGAAGGGCGCTTCTTTGCTACATGTCCTATTCCATTTGTCGTATGGAAAATCATATTCCACTTCCCCATGAGATATTTCCCACACATTAAACACCTGAAGTCTGTCTCTTCATGGCTGAATCGTTCATGTTTTGAATGAGCAATATGCTGTTTGAGTTCTTTTTCATTGAAATATCGCCTACTGCACTGCATACAGCGAAATTCATTCCTCGGTACCCTGTAAGGAACTTTGAGGCAGTTTCCAGCTCTACACTTAAAGTGATAAGTGTGCAAAATCAAATCCCACGAACTTATGAAAAACTGGAGACATTTATTGCAGTGAAATTTTGTTTCTTTAGTACTTATCTGCTCATGACCAGAGTATCTGACATGATTCCTCAAGCTTGTTTTCGTTTTAATTTTTTTCTGGCACACAACACAAGCATAACTTTCAGAATCTGAAAGCTTTATATCTCCAATCTCTTCAAAATTTCCTGAACTGTTCAAAATTTCAGCGTTTTCGATATCAATCGAATGTTTTGAATTTTCTTTTACTTCATAGTTTTCGTGAGAACTGATACTTCCTTCCTCTTTAAAGTTTCCTGAAGCATTTAAATATTCCTCAGCATGCGCTCTATCTGATTTGCTAGTTGTACCACCCTCCTCTACTTCCATTATCAGATTTCCTGTCTCTTCTTCATCTGTTATTTCATCGTGGTCACTTTGTGTTAAATGATTCTCCGAAATGCCTATAGTGAAAGTTGATTCACCAGCTTCACATTTCCCAAATTCTGTGGTATCATTACTTCCACTATCAAGTGGTATTTTGCACAGACTGCAGCACTTTGACTTCTTCAAATGACTCGGGTTCTCACACAACCCCAATTTTTTGTGAATCTCCAAATCCCATGAGGAAATAAAGAAATTTCTGCAGTCAACACACTGAAAATCAGTTTTTTCTTCACTGATTTGCTCATGCTTGCATTTTTTGACATGCTGCTCAAAAGTGTCGGAAGAACTGAATGTTTCATCACATTTGACGCAAAATCTGAAGAAAATAGGACTAATAATATGGCCAGTCTGCTCAGAATGCATGCAAAGATCCCACTGTCTCAAGAAATATTTATTGCATTCTTTACATTGAAACTCCGTCCTAAAGCTGCATATTTGCTCATGATTTTTTGTTTGAATATGTTTGTTTAGAGCCTTAATGCCACTCCATTTCATATTGCAGACGATACAAAATGTACTGGCAATATCCGGAAAATATTTCTGGTTCCCTAAAATATGACCAGTTCGCTCCCAATGAAGCTGCATATACCAAGCATCAGAAAAATACTTTTTGCAAACGTTACACTGAAAGTCGGTATCATCTTCCGTAAGCTGACCATGCTTAAAAGCTCTTGCATGCTGTTGTAGACAATTTTTTCAACGGAAATTCTTTTTACACACAAGACACTTTTTGGGATCCACTGTTTTTGTTAATCCGTTGATTTTAAAAGATGACACATGATCTGGAGAAAAATATGAAACAAATTGAAAGAATTGACTGGTCATTTCAATAATTCAATTGTCGCCTTAATAATGTGAAACAATCATAGATTTATTAACAAAATACACAAACTGTGCATGACAGTTGATGAATTCATTGCATTCTACACAGGAGATAATTCATCAGATAAGTTGTCCTTCATATTTCTGTGCAGCTGTGTCATTGTCTTCATCTGTTTGTCCAATTTTTCTTTTCGTGAGAGAGAGAGTTCTGGAAGTTGTATTTGTAATATCTGTAAGCTTTTCAACGTTCAATAGGTTTTAGCTTTTCTGTTTGACTTTCATTCACTGATTTCTAACACTACAGAAACCAAACTTGAAAAAAGTTATAAATCTTGGGACACTGATCTTGACCAATGCATGGGATGCTGCATTTGAGCTATCCCTGATATTTTAAAAGAAGTTCAAAGGTCAAGGTCAAGATCATTATGTCAAACGTTATAGTATCAAATGAAAGCTTTGGTCATGAGAAATCTATATGTGAAATAAAAAAGCGTGCCTAAAACCGTACAGGGCAAATTTTGACAAATTCATAAAATTAACTTTATTCCTTATTTTATTCTCATGACCAAAGCAACATTACCTTCAAACGATGAAGACGAAAGGACAAATAAAAATTCAAAGGGAAAGACCCCAACGATATATCAAAATAAAGAAATATACAATTTGTCGAAAAGAAAACTTAACAAACACGAGAGAAATTTGTTAAGCAAGGGCTTGAAATATGTTCCTACGCGTAGAAATATAAATATAAACAAACTACTCACAGAATTGAAAGTCTGGGAAAGAAGGATGCGTTTAAAGGAATATTTCTACGAACGCGAGAATGGTAGAGATAATTCAGAAACACAAGAAACGGACAAAATGAAAAAAACAAAATGCGAACCGACAATGGACACCGGCCGAAGGAAGGAATAGGTGGCTAGACCAATATGTTACAGAGGTAAAAAATGATATAATCAAAGGTTTGAAACGCGATTTCAAAATGAATATTACAAAAGGAGAAGAAAATGCTCTAAAATCACCAATGAATGATAATTCAATAATAATCAGACCGGCTGACAAAGGCTCGGGTATTGTCATAATAGATGCAGACTCTTACAAAACTGATATAGAGAAAGAATTACTCAGCAATGGGACCTACGAACAAATACCGGAAACTCGATAGAAAACTGAAAAAGACAGTTAACGATATGTACAAAAATGGAGTCATCACAAGTGATATGAAAAATTATTTGTTGCCATCGTGTGATGCGAGAAAAGGTCGGGTACAAGCGAATCTGAAATTACACAAAACCGGAAATCCAAATGGAATCATTATCAATGGCAGACATACTAAAACAGAAAATATCGCTGCATTTGTAGAGGAAGAACTGTCATCCCATGTGACAATATTACCATCTTATATACAGGATACAACAGATTTCTTGAATAAGCTTGAACATATTTCACAACCCCTACCGGAAGACACAATCATGTTTTACTTGGATGTGCGCGCGCTGTATCCAAGTATACCGAGACACGAAGCGAGGCTCGCGGCCGAAAAGGCACTGAATGAGCGCAAGTCAAAATCAGCACCAACTAAAGATATTCTTGATCTAATGGATATAGTTCTGGATTCGAACATATTCACATTCAATGATAAAACATACGTTCAGAAAATAGGTACGGCGATAGGTTCAAAATTGGGAATGACGTATGCATGTACATATATGGGAGAATGGGAAAAAGAATTATTCAGCAAAAGCGAAAAATTACCACCTTCTTATTACCGATACATAGATGACATCTGGGGCATTTGGACTCACGGGGAAGACACTTTAAAAGAATTTGTGAAAACAGCAAACAACATCCACCAAAACATACAGCTAGAGTTGCGATACTCAACGGAAAATATTGAGTTTTAAGATGTAAAAATCACGACGGAGAAGGGATATTTGAAAACTGATTTGTATACGAAGGATACAGATGGTCATCTATACTTGCACAAGAGCTCGGATCACCCGCGGAAAACAAAAGATGCTATCCCTTACGGTCTCGGACTTCGGCTAAGGCGAATATGCTCCTCCGAAACCGATTATAAAAAACGTAGAAACGAATTAAAACAACAGCTAGCGAGAAGAGGATACAAAAATCATGAATTGGAAGGACAACTAACAAAAACAGACAAATTGGATAGGAGGAATCTCCTCAAATACAAATCTAAAAAGAAAAACGATAGAGTACCATTGGTTATAACATATAGCGATGGACTTCCCAATATACACTCAATAGTAAAACAGAGATTAACAACGCTGCACAAGTCAGAACGAATGAGAGAAATTTTTCCGATACCCCCAATCATCGCATTCAGAAGGGACAAAAATATTCAAGACATCCTAGTCCATAAAAAGCACAACAACATGTTTTATAAATCATCAAACGGAAGTAAACCATGCGGGAAAAAATGCGCCATATGCAATTACGTCATGCTCACGACATCATTCTTTGGGACGGACGGGGAGGAATACAAAATCAAGGGGAATCTCAACTGCAAAACGCAAAATTTGATATACAGTTTATGATGTAAAAAGTGCGACAAAACAGTATATGTAGGACAGACGGGAAGAACATTATACGAGCGCATGATGGTTACCATATCAAACGTAAGAAATAAAAAATGCGATCTCATAACGGAACATTTCAACAAAAATGGACACACATTGCGGGATTTTCAAATAGTTGGAATCGAGAAGACATTCGGCGGTGAAATTTCCAGATTGACCAAGGAGTCATTCTGGATAAAGAAACTCAAAACCCTGTTGCCAGAAGGACTTAATCGGCAAATAGATTTAGTTTAAATTAAGAAAAACTTTAATGTTACCATTTTATTAACAACATTTTACACGCCATTTACGTTACGACGTTTTGGCGTTCCAATGACGTCACAAGTAAGAACACTCAATTCTATAAACATTCCACTGATGAAGGCCAATGGCCGAAACGTTTGGAAAAATAAAGGAATGAATTTAATGTTCCTTATTTTAGTTATGAAAAGCTATTTCTACGAACCGCACAATGACCTGAACTCATTATTTATCAACAACTAGCAGGTTAAGACAATCTTAGTAACTTAAAATTGCAGTATTTTAGGGAAATTCTACACCTAACGTTGTGATTTAGTCATTTATTCGGTCAATCAAGCTTACGTAAAACCACAAATGCAGTGGTAAACAAGTTTGAAATATGGATACTCAAGTCATGTGTTTATCATATAGAAAGAAGGCATAAATAATGAACACATACTCATATTTATTACAGGTATTCTATACACACGATGGTGTCTCGCTTTGGAAATCATCTAAATCCGGAATGTAAACAGTGGCGTTCCTTCCTGTGGAATAAATTCTCTCCCTATCTAATGTTGAAATGACCGCACGGTGAAATATCGCTCCGATGATTTTCACACCTGGCAGGTAATCGATAAACGACACCTACGTACATGTACCCTTCGCGCGGTTGATTTAACGTGCATGTCTGATCCATGCTGTAAATTTATCAGGTTTTAAATGATGCTATTGAATTTAAAGACGTTTAACATTACATGTGTGTATTTGGCAAAACAACGATTTGATAATAAAAAATGGATTTGTGCTATAGATGAACAAATGCGAAGAAAACCAACCACGATTTGTAACTTTTTCATACAAAAAAGCTATTTTTTGATTTACTAATAAATGTTTAAATATGCATAAAAAGTTCGTTTACAATGTTTCTAAATAAAACGAATTAGTCGTGTATATCAAATGCAACACAAAAAATACATCAAATTACGTTTGTACCCTCTATTTAGGGAAATCCCCTAATACGCAAATGAGGATGACTCGCTTTGATTGACAAGAGGGCTGAAAGCGGAATGAAAGCGAAATATTATATATATTCTCAAAAATTCGTGTTTATTGTTCTCTTCCAACAATGAAGGCGAAATTTTGAGGCGAAATAAGATAATTTTAAGAGAATTATTGTGAGGAGAAACGAAGACGGAAAAATAGAAGCGAAATTTGGAGAGATGAAGGGAGAAAAACATAAAAGGGGGACAGTTAGCGAAATTGGGACTGTAATTAAACTATTTATATCCACAAATTTAAAAATAATTAAGAGATAATTTACTAAATTATGTTTTGACGCCATGGTTTAATGGCGACCAAAGGTAGGTGATTCGACCCTCACTAGGATCATGGGTCGGTCGACATATACTCATCTAAGTTCTTTGTTTTACACTATAAATGTCCTTTTCTTTGTAATGTATACATGTCTGTGGTGTTTTTATATAGAAAAAAAAACCATGTTTCGATTATTTGGGTTAAACAACAAATAATGGTGAGGATCCATCGATCTTCACATGAATGTCTGACGCATCGTTTTATGAAATACCAGATAGCTGGATCTATTAAGATAATTCGATACTTTATTTTTCATCATCAAGAAATCAGTGTACATTTCAAATGGTTTGTGGTAAGGGTTTTAAAATATTAAACATACAAACAATCGTAGTATCAAATTATCATTATATTATTCAAAGTATTTGTCTTGAATTAAGAATATAAGTTCAAAATTTCTTTCATATTAAAAACAATAGATGCATGAATTGAAGGTCAGCACTTTATCTATACTACCAAAGGAACGAATTAGCCGATTCTCTGTCAAAACGAAAAGGACAGAGATAAATGGTGTGATATGAAGATGTAGCATATGGTGTGACAATGTGAATTTGATAATTGTTTCGAAGGAATTATTTCTAATTAGCGTGTAATAATTAATTATGTCTAACCGTTTTCCTAAAATAAATCTTAGAAAATCTAAAGTTCAAACTAACTATTAACTTTCTATTTTCTTCTGAGTTATACTCCTTTTCTAATCCCCGAATTTTTAAGTATCATAAATTTAGTAAGACGATTCTCGCAAGACGTTTCTCATGTTAACAGGAGGTTAATTTCGCCTCGTCACTAATTCAAGATTCCATTATCGTTTTCTTAAATATACGTCGCTCAATCTTATAAGAACATTCTAGAAGTAAATGCCTTTTCCATTGAAGTCTATAGAGAACCCACCTCTGTTTAATTGCGTCCCACGTCGATTAGTGTGGGATCAATGCGAAAAAGAAAGGGTAAACGTCGGGCGAGTGGAAACAGAACTTTTAAATTATATAGATATATTATTTTTCTATTGGCCTTGACTGGCAGATATGGGGGAACGGTGGAGGGGTCAAGCCTATGATTCATAAAAAGAGTAACCGATTACGGTCATCCCCTTACCGGTGCCAGTGAAAATTATTATATTATTTCAAGTTGATTTAGTAAATTTATCAATATCAGTTCCAAAGAATATGTGATGGCATCTATAAGTCTTAACAGGATCTCTATGTATTGCATACTTGAGTCATATATAACGTATCCGAACATGTCAACATATCTATTACAATCATTCCCACTTTTCTAGTATAATTGAATACAGCCTTCCACCAGAAAGCACTTAACAACCATTCAGTTCAGTAAAATGACACGTGCCTTTTAAATGCAGCAATCTTCCGAAAATGCAAACTGATTTTTGTACGAAATAAAGAGAGCGAAACCACATGGGGTTTTAATTTATGCATGCACGTAGGGAAAATCTCGATATCCATAAATAGCATTTACCCCTAACAGTAAGTACATGTGTCTGCACCTTTCCCTGATACGTATGGAATCTGTGAAGGATATTGTTGTCTTAAAGTGAAGAGGAATTAATTCTCGAAAAAGGATATCTTTGTCATATCCTTTGACAAGAATGGAAATAAGTTATAGTTATTTGATCGAAAAAAGTGGTCACTTGACTTATTAAACGAGGAAGTTAAATATACTGCCACGTCACGCAGTATATTTCGCAATGAAATTGGCGAGTACTTTAGCAAAGATTATATCTGAAGCTGTTGGAATTTGTAAATTTTGAATAATCTTAGCAAAGTGAATCAACGGGAGGTTGCCGCTCTCGTCTGGTGCTGTATGGGACAATTACTGAGTAAGTGTTTTATGATAAAAAGGATTGGCGTAAATAAATGTTGAGTACAAGCGTGACATTTTAAAATGAAGAAAACTGAATGAAGTGATTATAGGAAGGAATGGTTCTACCGAATTAGAACACTGATATAAATTACTTCAATAACTTGACATTGTATCAAAGTGAACAATGAGCCGTGACGATGAGGCTAGATATGGACGGGCGTGCCTTTTAGTGCTGAACGTCTGTCCGTTCA
Organism: Pinctada fucata; assembly: GCA_028142955.1. Taxonomy (NCBI): domain Eukaryota; kingdom Metazoa; phylum Mollusca; class Bivalvia; order Pterioida; family Pteriidae; genus Pinctada; species Pinctada fucata. The sequence goes on from AP027111.1 coordinate 55,658,266, forward strand.
CTCTTAGACATGTCATCGATGATTACTCCTTACGACATGCAGGATCTCTCAGTTTATGTGACTTTTTGGAGAAGAACAAACACAGTGTATTCCATTTGTATGCAAAGAAATGTTGCTGTAAACACCTTCAACAAAACAGATCAACTCCAATGTATACATCACAATGGGACTCTCTTTTTATGCAAAACACCTCATCTTGTCAAAAGGGAAAGAATATTGACTGTCCGTGTAAATATGACTGTAAGCCAGGCATAACAACAAAGGTTATGGATGTTACTCTGTGTTGTCTAGTCATTAACAACATTTGTCCTGGAGTTGATGTCAACCATATTAAGACAATCAGGGAAATACGCAATAACCTCATTCATGCTGAAAGTGCACGTTTGGATTTACTTACATTCAACGGATACATGAACAGAGTAAAAACCGCTATTTGTGAGCTAGCTAAAAACGTGTCTATTACGCTACACACTGAAACATTGGAAAAGATAGTTGAACTTGAAAACCGCTTGATGGATCCTGTTGAGCTTAGCGAACTCAGGAACTTGATAATAGACCAAAGAAGGTTCACAGATCTAGAAGATGTATGTATGGGACTTCTATAACCATGATAACAGGCGGATATAGAATTTGACTTGATGGTTGAGGTGGGGGGGGGGGGGTAAACAGGGATCACCCCAACCCTGCCGAGTTATGCGATAAAAATCTCATTTGCTAACAAAACAGTGAGATTTTTTATGATTTCAATGAGGTTTTGTGCATTGTAGGTATTATTTCGAAAAAAAAGTGTAAAAAATTCAAACTCCATTTTCCTTTTATTTCCTTGGATGTCTGACAAAACATTATTTGAATATGAGAATTGCTTTGGGTTTATTTGAATGCCATTTGCAATGAAAAATGAGGGCAAATAAAATTAATTCTTCAATGTTTCTCAGAGTGACTGCTGTGCAGCTGCTATAATTTCTAGCCGACAAGACGTTTTTTCACTACTTCAGAAAAAACAAATATCCACCATGCCTCATTTGCGCTCGCTGGTTACCGTAAATATGAAGAAATGTAATATTGTCTTGTAAATATGTCTTTATAAAAAGTTCTAACAGTACACATTAAAGTATTTTAGCGCACCGTGACAAGTCATTTTACTGAACCTCTAATCTGCAAGTATAGGGTGTATTCACCATGTTCACGCAATGTGAATATTTGTTAAGGAATTGTATACATGGCTATTGTTCATGTTGACGATTCAGAGCTACTAGCCATGTGTCGACGACAATTACATGTGAAAGCCGGCCTATTCCTGTGCGCAATACATCTTGTATTCTTTTTATCATATGAAAAATGATTGTGTACTTTTCATTTCCGATTCCTATGCAAACAATATTAAGACTGCATTGTAATACTTCTTAGTCTACTAATCATGTTGATATTATAAAGACAAAAGAGCATGTACTGCTAAAAAGTGCTAAAGACATACTCACAATTCTACGCACAAAAAAATTACCTGAGTCCATACGACCAATTTATGTCGCGTGCTAATATCAATACGAGACACTGGAATTTTTGGAATAGATAGGGTACATGTATGGGGGGGAGGGGGTACCTCTCTCCCCCTCCCACCCCCTTACCTCCCCCTCCTGTCCCCACCTCCCTACCCCTCCTTTTCACCTCCCCCTTCCGCTCCCATCTCCCTCCTCCTGCCCCTTCCTCCCCCTCCCTCCCCCTCTCTCCCTCCTCCCGCCCCATTTCACCCACTCCACCCTCTTGTGTATATTATATAGCCAAGTTCATGATTTGATTTTAATAGCCAAGTTCATGATTTAATTTTACATACGTGACGCGGTATTCGAATTATGACATTCTCGTAAGCTAGCTGAAAATTTTAAGATTTGTGTCGTTTTGTCGCATTATATTAATTTGCGTGCGATTTATGCAAAGGATGTATGGAATAAATTTATCGTGACAAAGCAGTATGTGAGAGAAAAAGTCGCAAAATTTGTAGCCTAGGGTGATCCCTGGGTAACATGGATAAAGGGTCTTGGGGCCGACTAAAGCCTCCCCCATCCACCAAGTCAAATCCTGCATGCACATGTACCTATAATCACAATGCATTTAGTGATTACACATATGATATATACTTAATCATAATGCATGATATAAAGCATTAGATGGTATCTATTTCAGGATGTTTCAAATATAGTGAATGATCTGAATCAAACAAGACAGGAGGTGGCGCAGATATCCACCAGTGTGAGCGAGACAACTGAGAAAGTGACCCAGATATCTGCCAGTGTGAGCGAGACAATGGAGAAAGTGACCCAGATATCTGCCAGTGTGAGCGAGACAACTGAGAAAGTGACCCAGATATCTGCCAGTGTGAGCGAGACAACGGAGAAAGTGACTCAGATATCTGCCAGTGTGAGCGAGACAACAGAGAAAGTAAGCCAGATATCCACCAGTGTGAGCGAGACAACGGAGAAAGTGACACAGATAGAGGAGCAAACCTGGAGGGAACTATCACAAATAAGAGGAACTGTTGGTTTGTATAACAAATAATAGAATATTTAAATTAAAATCTAAGGTTTGAAATAGTAATGAAGACAAAAAATATCCCACTAATTTTCTAGACAAGATGTCAAATTTAGAGGCTAATAAAAAGTACATATACGGATATCATCTTGTGGGTATGATGTTAACTGTGTGTTAAAAGAGTTCTTGAAATCTTCCAATGAAATGTCGGACATATGGGAATTTTTATTTGTCCAAATAATAGATACAACATGAGTTTTTGTCAGCCAAATAATTTTTTATCGGCAAAACCGATACAACCGATACTTTTCATGAACTCTGTGTTAATCATTAAATGATTAATAAATCTTAGAAAAAATTGTTCTCACTTGCCGTCATTTCACAGTATTGACTGCAGCAATGTTTCGTGATTAATCAATAAATCTTGTGTAAATAATTGTATGGATTATGAAGTTTAAAGGTCCCTTGATCAAATGCTTATTTAAGAACAGATAAATTTGCAGCATGGACCAGACATGCACGTTTTGGATACTTAACCCTCGTCAGTGATCCTCAATCTAAAAAATGTAATGTGGTCAATGATTGGGAATTCTCGCGATTTAACCTTGCCTTCTCGACTTTGAGACAGAACAACTGTTAGGTACTTCTTTGATGCTTATTTGATAAAAGAAATTTTTGAATGTGTTGAAGACGATCAACCAAAGTTGATCCAACTTGGCTACATGTGCCCTTGGGCATGTTGGGGACTGCTGGTCCATCAGCAGTGACACTCACCAAGTAGTACACATGTTGAACGTCTTCAAACTCAGTAGTATACAGTTAAAGTATACCATTGAGGGAGTTAGCACGATTCTGGTTCCCCGAGACCAGACCTATTTCCAGAGCGGAACCAGAATCATGCTAACTCCCTCAATGGTATACTTTAACTGTTATTATACCGAAACAAACATTATACTGAAACAAACATATCTCTTAGGTATACAGAAACAAACATTATACTGAAGCAAACATATCTCTTAGGTATACCGAAACAAACATTATACTGAAACAAACATATCTCTTAGGTATACAGAAACAAACATTATACTGAAACAAACATATCTCTTAGGTATACAGAAACAAACATTATACTGAAACAAACATATCTCTTAGGTATACAGAAACAAACATTATACTGAAACAAACATATCTCTTAGGTATACAGAAACAAACATTATACTGAAACAAACATATCTCTTAGGTATACCGAAACAAACATTATACTGAAACAAACATATCTCTTAGGTATACAGAAACAAACATTATACTGAAACAAACATATCTCTTAGGTATACCGAAACAAACATTATACTGAAACAAACATATCTCTTAGGTATACAGAAACAAACATTATACTGAAACAAACATATCTCTTAGGTATACAGAAACAAACATTATACTGAAACAAACATATCTCTTAGGTATACCGAAACAAACATTATACTGAAACAAACATATCTCTTAGGTATACAGAAACAAACATTATACTGAAGCAAACATATCTCTTAGGTATACCGAAACAAACATTATACTGAAACAAACATATCTCTTAGGTATACAGAAACAAACATTATACTGAAACAAACATATCTCTTAGGTATACAGAAACAAACATTATACTGAAACAAACATATCTCTTAGGTATACCGAAACAAACATTATACTGAAACAAACATATCTCTTAGGTATACCGAAACAAACATTATACTGAAACAAACATATCTCTTAGGTATACCGAAACAAACATTATACTGAAACAAACATATCTCTTAGGTATACCGAAACAAACATTATACTGAAACAAACATATCTCTTAGGTATACCGAAACAAACATTATACTGAAACAAACATATCTCTTAGGTATACCGAAACAAACATTATACTGAAACAAACATATCTCTTAGGTATACAGAAACAAACATTATACTGAAACAAACATATCTCTTAGGTATACAGAAACAAACATTATACTGAAACAAACATATCTCTTAGGTATACAGAAACAAACATTATACTGAAACAAACATATCTCTTAGGTATACAGAAACAAACATTATACTGAAACAAACATATCTCTTAGGTATACCGAAACAAACATTATACTGAAACAAACATATCTCTTAGGTATACAGAAACAAACATTATACTGAAGCAAACATATCTCTTAGGTATACCGAAACAAACATTATACTGAAACAAACATATCTCTTAGGTATACAGAAACAAACATTATACTGAAACAAACATATCTCTTAGGTATACAGAAACAAACATTATACTGAAACAAACATATCTCTTAGGTATACCGAAACAAACATTATACTGAAACAAACATATCTCTTAGGTATACCGAAACAAACATTATACTGAAACAAACATATCTCTTAGGTATACCGAAACAAACATTATACTGAAACAAACATATCTCTTAGGTATACCGAAACAAACATTATACTGAAACAAACATATCTCTTAGGTATACCGAAACAAACATTATACTGAAACAAACATATCTCTTAGGTATACCGAAACAAACATTATACTGAAACAAACATATCTCTTAGGTATACAGAAACAAACATTATACTGAAACAAACATATCTCTTAGGTATACCGAAACAAACATTATACTGAAACGAACATATCTCTTAGGTATACAGAAACAAACATTATACTGAAACAAACATATCTCTTAGGTATACCGAAACAAACATTATACTGAAACAAACATATCTCTTAGGTATACCGAAACAAACATTATACTGAAACGAACATATCTCTTAGGTATACAGAAACAAACATTATACTGAAACGAACATATCTCTTATGTTCATATGGTTCCAATGGAAATTCTAATGATTTTGCCTTGCCTTCTCGACTGAATGACTGAGTAACGGAAAATATTGATTGGCCCGATTGCGAAGCAAAATCCCGTCTATGAAATGGCGACGTCCTTCTGTCCGTCCGTCCGTCCGTCAGTGCGTCAACATTTTGGTTAAAGTGTTGCGTTTAAGTCTGTTGAGAGAAAACTGTTTGGAGGAGCAACTTGAAACTTCACATGGTGATAAACCATGATGAGACGAATAAAATACAGCAACAAAATTTGACCTAGTGACCTTGACCTTGGAGTTTGACCTTCTTTTGAAAAACTTTAACCTTGGCCATAGCTTTTGAATGGTAAATGATCTGATGATTGGGCTTTTATATTTCACATATGTATTCCTTGTCACAAGATCTCATCATGGATACCAAAAGTTTTGACCTTGACCTTGGAGATTGACCTAATTTTAAAAATAATAAATCTGGGCTATATCTCATGAACTATAGAGGCTATGGCTTTCAAATTTCACATGAAGAATCTTTATGACCAGACCTTTCATTTGATATCATGAGTTTTGACCTAGTGACCTTGACATTGACCTTTGACCTACTTTTGAATTATAAGAGGTAGGGTTTTGATATTTCACATATAGATTCCTCATGCCCAGAACTTTCATTTGATATCATGACTTTTGACCTAGTGACCTTGACATCGACCTTTGACCTACTTTTAAACTATAGAGTTAGGGTTTTGATATTTCACATATAGATTCCTTATGATGAGATCTTTCATTTGATGTCGTGACTTTTGAACTAGTGACCTTGACATTGACCTTTGACCTACTTTTAAATTATAAGAGGTAGGATTTTGATATTTCAGTTGTAGAATCCTCATGACCACACCTTTCATTTGATGTCATGACTTTTTATCAAATGACCGTGACATTGACCTTTGACCTACTTTTTAACAATAAGGGGTAGGGCTTTGATATTTCACATTTAGATTCCCTATGACCATAGCTTTTTTCATTGTGCAATAGTATTAATGACCTTTGACCTTTCTGTCTGCGCAAAAATGTATTCGTCATCTAAATTCTAACACAAACACTTCGCAATCCGGCCTTACCGCTTTTAGCGGTTTATGGTTTATTTTTGATGATAAGATAAACAGAAACATCATTTATCATACTCATACATGTTTAATTTTTTATTTTTTTTTTATTTTAGCACGATTCTGGTTCCCCGAGACCAGACCTATTTCCAGAGGGGAACCAGAATCGTGCTCCGCCCCATTTTGAAACTAACTATCTAGGGAAAAAGTCTTCTCAACTAATGCATCCCTTTGCAGGGAAATAGTCTTATCAGGCAATTTTCAGGGATTTAATTATAAATTTAACTAGTCTCTTTTTATATAGGAAAAAATCGGTAGAGGTATATATAATAACATCATATAAGAACAGATAAATTTGCTGCTGGGACTAAACATGCACATTTCGGATACTTAACCCTCGTCAGCGATCCTCATCATATGACCAATGAGTATATCTGTCTATGGAATATTTAGTATTATTATATAGTCTGTTTATATTCCCACTCTCATTGTAATATCAAATCAGCGGACAATCTTATGTACTTGAAATATGATATTGACATTTACTTTTGAATTCTAGCAAGACAAGGTCAAGAAATCAAAGAAGAACTACAACATGTACAAGAACAGCTGAGACCTATTCAGCAGGAATCAAATGGTATATTAAATCAATCGATTAATCAAATTGATTTATTTATTCGGCAAAACAAAGTTATACATTTACAAACAAATATTCGATACGAGGGCTGTTCCAATGGACAATGCAATTTAAGGAAATATCTAGAACATTTGATAACAACCAAGTTGATTTCTTTATTCTATAAATTACTGTGAATACATTTACGAATTTTACGTTACGATCGGTCAATAATAACCTTTCGAATCGCCTATGGAACAATGTAAGGTCATTGTTCACGGAGCAGCTAACAAAACGTAATGACGTCATTAGATGGCTTACATAAATTTGACATTTTAAAAGAGATATAACACCTCTCATCTGTACAAAATTTAGATATTTTTTCGAGTATTTTTATGAGACAGACATGCTCTATTTTCATGTGCATTTCTACCTCTATATCATGATGTACTATCATCTTTGAATGGATCAAAGGCAAATCAGCATTAAGCGTTGGAAAGGCATCACTTTTATTATTTTCGTTTACTGTTTTGTTCCGCTCCATCCAAAATCGTGTATCTATATATCTATTCATGATGAAAACACTTTCTTCTATTTTCACAACATTGGTTTTGATATATTTGGCCCATATCAAGATGTAACCATAAGCTATTAAGTCTGCGTCTGTTATATTTAACCGAGATTCAAACCTGAATGACTATCCGTTGCTCCGTAAAGAAGTCTGACGTCATCAATTTTTGGTTTGTTTTATAAACAATATCATGCATAAATCCTCATAAAATCCATAAAATTCGTTCGATTTCGTTTAAACTTCGCAGGGATCATGGTAAATAATAGTTTTAATGATATAGAAAGTTTCATTGATAGCTAAGCATTTTTCATTATTTTATTAAGCAACATAGCGTAAGGGATGGGTTCATTTCAACAATTCACATTTCCCTGCTCCGTTACCTCTACCGCTCATTTATAAAGATGACAATAACGTCATTTCTATAAATCATTTTAACCTGATATTTTTTGTTTCTTCATTCTGAATGTATTCCTTCATTTCTAGAAAATGTCATTCACATAACACTTCAAATGTGATTTTTCCCGCACGTGTCCACGAACTTTTGGAACAACCCTCGTATATGCGCATAAACATAATTATTTCATTTAGAAACATCAACTATTCAAAAACATTTATTTATAATGTATATTAAAACAATTAGGGTCCATCCTTAGAAACTCAGAAAACATTTACTTCTAACTAGCTGTGTTGGTAACAACTGACAGTTTTACCCTTTCCAGAACATAGAAGACAGGTAGATGACCATGACAGACGAATAGATGATCACGGCAGACAGATAGATGATCATGGCAGATGTATAGATGATCACGGCAGACAGATAGATGAACAAGCGAAACAGATTGCAGACATTAAACAAAGTATTCCATATGGCAAAGTACCTCCTAGACAGGGTAATATATGACATATATTTGGTTATTGATGCATTCACAGTGTACAATAGTTATCAAAAGAGTAATCAAAGTTATAAAACATAATTTGGCATCCCTTTTAAGGTCATCTGAGCACAGCTCAAGTGAGCTATTATCATAGCGCGCCGTCCATCGTCGTCCGGCATAGACTTTTAACATTTTCGACATCTCCTCTGTAACTGCTGCACAGAATTTTACGAAACCTTACAGGAAGCAAGAACGCAAGTTCCTCTGCTAAGTTTGTGTTTTTCGTGCTGATTGGTCAACAAATATAGCTGCCGAGAGCTCTGATCGGCTGACACATTTTCGACATATCCTCTGCAACCGCTGCACAGAATTTCACGAAACATTGCAGGAAGCAAGTACTCAAGGTCCTCTACCAAGTTTCTTTTTTTCGTGCTGATCGGTATACAAATATGGCAGCTGAGGACTCTGATTGGCTAACACATTTTCGACTTCTCCTTTGCAACCGCTGCACAGAATTTTACGAAACTTTACAGGAAGCAAGTACTAAAGGTCCTCTACCAAGTTTGTGTTTTTCTTGCCAATTGGTCAACAAATATGGCCAACGAGAGCTCTAATTGGCTTACGCATTTTCGACATATCCTCTGCAACCACTGCATAGAATTTCCGGAAAACTTACAGGAAGCAAGTACTCAAGGTCCTCTACCAAGTTTGTTTTTTTTATTTTCGTGCTGATCGGTCAACAAATATGGCCGCTTAGGGCTCTGATTGGATGACACATTTTCGACATCTTCTCTGCAATTGCTACACAGAATTTAATGAAACCTTACAGGAAGCAAGAATTCAAGGTCCTCTACCAAATTGTCCACTATCATTCTTCTGTTTGCAGCTCAGGTAAGCGATGTGGCCCCCTTGGGCCTCTTGTTTAATTATACTAACCTATATGAACATGTTTCTGTATATTCTTGACATACTTTTCGAATAATCAAGCCAATTCTGTTTCCTTAGAACTGAATGCTTTTATTGTTTGGGGTCTGAATTATTAGTATTCTTGTTTCCTCTTACCAAGGGGGATAATGGGATGCAGGTCATTGACTAGTATACATTCGGGCTTACAGGTAATAAAAAAAGGAAACTATTGATGCAACACTTCAATCGCCAGAAGAATTCAGATAAAAAAATTTATCAATCGCAAGCGATATAAGTGCCCTACTGGCATATGTGCATTAGAAAAGGTCTGGAAAACAGAAATTTCATGAAATGTGCTAAGATCCCATTCCTTTTGTAAGAACAGGTCAATCAAACCCAATTTTAACTTAATCTGTATCATACTATAATGTATCTTACATACCAAAAATCAGCATCTACATCATTACAGCCAAAGGAAGTCCAGAAACTGAGAATTTCATGAAATTTGCTAAGTCCAAAGGCCATAACTCTTGTAAAAATGGGTCAACAGAAAACAAACTCAAACTTGATCAGTATAACACCAAGATGTATCGACATATAATTTTGTTTTTTCAGTATCTACGAAAACATGGGAAAAAACGGAAAACTGAGAATTTCATAAAATTGGTTAGGTCCAAGGGCCATAAAACCTGTAAAAATGGGTCAATCTAATTGAAACACGAACTCGATCTGAATCACATTTAGATATATTCACATACCAAAATTATTTTCAAAATCATTAATACCATGGAAGAGAAGTCCGAAAAACTGAGAATTTCGTGAAATTTGCTAAGTCCAGGGGCCATAACTCTTGTGAAAATTAGTCAATCAAAACCAAACTGGTACTTGATCTGTGTAACACTAAGATGTAATTATATATCAAAAATTATTTCAATATCTACAACAACAGCCGAGAAAAGTCTGGAAAACTGAAAATTTCATGAAATTTGCTAAGTCCAGGGGCCATAACTCTTGTAAAAAAAGGTCAATCAAAACAAAGCTCAAACTTGATCTGTATCACACTAAGATGTATTCACATATAAAAAATCATTTCAATATCTGCTTAAATATGGAAGAAAAGTTTGGAAAACTGAGAATTTCATGAAATTTGATAAGTCCAAGGGCTATAACTCTTGTAAAAATAGGTCAATTGGGATCAAACTCAAACTTGATCTGTATCACATTGATATATACTCATATACAAAAATAAGTTCAATATATGCATTGACAGCGAAAAAAAGTCTGGAAAACTAAAGTGTGACAGACAGACAGTCAGATAGATGGACAGACAAACAGGGTGGAAACTATAAGTCCCCTACCGGCGAGCCTGTAGGGGACTATATTCATGAGTAAATAGAATCTAAATTTTGATATATATACATTTGACACCCCCCTCCCCTCGAATTCTGATGGTGGTTAATGAAATCATTTCTTCCTGACTAAGTTTCATTTGACGTCTCAATTCTTCATCATCTATCGAGACATATAATAATTAAGAAACAAAAAATGACAAGCCGGGCTCTATTGTCTCATAATGCCCGAGCGTCCTCAGCCAATCTCATTTATTACCGAGCCGCGTCAGCGGCGAGGTGATAAATGTGATTGGCTGAAGACGCGAGGGCATTATGAGACAATAGAGCCCGGCTTGTCATTTTTTATTTCTATTCTAATGATGACCAAACTTAGATCAATGAAACACAGACGACAAAATCGAGTCTTGGTAAAAACCAGTTCCTGCCGGTTTATCTGCTTTCAGAAAATGGGTAGGCGTGGCTTATCGCTATAGGGCCTATATTGGAGAATAGAGCCCGGCTCGCGTCTGTTGTCTTAATAGGGAAAAAGAATCAAGTCATATTAGAATAATATATATAACAACAAAGTATATCTATTTATTCTTAGATGAAGATGCAGGTGTAAGGAAAATGAAGGAACGGCTAATGGAAATCAATGACAAGTTAACTCGGTTCATCCAACTTTCCCCTCTACAGGACACAGAAGAGGAATTACCTATAGAGCTGTTATATGCCTCAGTTATCATCCGGGAAGACCAGAAATATGTTACAAAGGACAATGACTCAACACAACACATGGAAGAGTTTACCGGACATTGGGAACGTAGACATGCAGGTACTTCAGACTTTGATATAGGAAGTTATAAATATGAGATGTCCTATGTGAGTGAAGACACAGACTTGGATGACTTGGATGACAGAGATGTTGGTCTAATTAGTTCTATCTATGAGAGGCCAAAGATTAGGGAAGTCACAAACCCAGATGACATTTTCCAAAAAGACGGTAAATACATCAGGAAAATTTACATGTTAGGGGACGCGGCGCACGGTAAAACCACTTACTGTGTATGGCTATTACGCAAATGGTGCAACGCTAAAAGAAAGGCAAGAACCGGCCAGAAAGTGTTTGATAAGTGGGAACAAGAACTGAGGAAATTTGACTTTGTTTTTCTGATGAAGTTTCGCAATGTTAATGATCTAAATCTAGTTTCAGTTGTAGAAATGATCTGCCAGGATGCGTTTGAGAGTGACAGGGGCTGCCATGATGCCATACGTCACGTATTATCATCGGATGAATACAAAAGTCTTATCATCTTGGATGGACTAGATGAATTGCACTTGAACAGTAAAAATAGGATGCCACGGATTGACGTGTCAGGTAGTGTAACGTGCTTCATAACAATGCGACCATGGGTGTTTCCATTATTGTTAAAGAAACCACAACACAGTGACAGAGTCATGGAAATTCGTGGTTTAAGTGAAACTGGAATGAAAAATATTATTGAGAATGTACTTGTAAATCATTATAAGTTGGAAGAGGACTCACCAAAATATACACAAACAAAGAAAAGAATACTGAAGTCTTTGAAAAACGAAAGTTTGAAATCATTCATGCAGATTCCTTTGTTAGCTGTAGTATGTGTACAGATATGGTATGATGGGAAACAGGTGGGGGACAGTATAACAAGCTTCTATGCTGAGATGTTAAACATGCTAATAGAAAGAGCGAATGAAAAACAAAAAATTGAATTAGAACATGACAAAACAGAAAATTTTGAATTACCTCAAATTTTGTCTGTTTATGGTAACATTGAGAATTGTAGTTCTGTACTGTTAAAATTAGGAAAAGTAGCATATGAAGGTCTGTTATCTAATGAAACCAACTTAGTATTTCAGAAAAGTAAATTAGAAAAAGAAATAGGTGTGAAAGAATTACAGTTTGCACTAGATGTTGGATTGATCAGTCAGAAGGAAGCACGCAGTCTTACAACAAAGAATGTAAGTGTTCATTTCTTTCATAAATCAATACAAGAGTTCCTGGCTGTAATCTACATTGTAACAAACAAAGAGGTAGGTGACTCATTCTGTAAACATCTGTCCAGTGTCAAGGTCATCATGGAGTTGTCTAATGTGTTAATGTTTATATGTGGTATGTGTCCGTCCCTGGGTAGTGTTATATCACAGCGTGTTGTTAGTGTGACAGACAGTGACACAGAGATCTGTAAATACAGAGAATCACCTCCTAACAGATTGATAGTTCACGGTACAGTGAAGGAACTGTACAAACTACAGGTAAGTTGGTACAGGGAGTTACAGGACAGACAGACAGACAGCCCAGTGACGTTCCATGTATCAGATGTTTATCTGAGACATGACAGTGACATAGAGACAGTGAGGGTGACTAGGGACGTCCTGTCTGATCCCCATGTAGTAGAAATAAGGTCACTGTTCTTATGGGGGGTACCTACTGACAGAGAACGTGGTGTTACTGACACAGAACTAAATAACTTTCTGTATAACAAACACCTAACGAGTTCTCTTGACATGGTCTATATTAATGGTCGTACCACTGATAGGTCAGTGTCCCCTATCTGTATACCCTCACTTAAAACTTTACGACTATGGTATGTAAAAATAAATACTGACCTTGATGATGATGTTTGTCCTCCACTGCTGACAGACATGACATCACTACGTGTGTTAAGGCTGGAGGGGGTGACCCTGGGTGACAGAGGACTGGGTCTGTCTGCTGACATGGTACATATAGAGAAGGTAAGGTTATGGTCAGTAAATATGTCATCATCACAATGGCAACAGTTTATACTGTCTGTACTAAACATACAACATAGATTTAATGTTGAACTAGAGAACACAAATATTGATGATGAATCCATGACAAAGATCCGGTCGTCTCCTGACTTCAATGTAACACAGGATGGTGTGGGTAAGTATGGTACGTATGAGTTCTACTTCACCAGAGTATGGCCACCACAGGTCACACAGTAAATGCTCCTTGTATTAACGTATCATGGTGCAGTCCACATTATAACAATCAGGTCAGATTTTATGTACTATATTATCAATTATTATAACTGCTCAGCATCAATGTCGAGGAAAATTCAGCACAAGTGAAAATCAGGTAACTATTATCCAACATAATCTCTTGTAAATATCAGCTAAAAAGGTTGGTTAAAAGCTTCCAAATTTCCAGGTTTAAAGACACAAATATTCCAGGTAAATATTCCTTGTATGTGTGGTCACAGTATTAGATACTTTATGCCCATTGTAAAAGTAAAATTTCCATCATGGTATCACAACATTCATATGCTACTTTTCACACTAAATCCTTTATGCCAATTATCATAGTAAACTTTCCATTCCAGGTATGGGAATATTCATATGCTACTTTTCAATCTAAATCCTTCAATTCTAAGAAAGAAGATGTCAGACATATTTTCATTTTTTGAATATCTTCCTGTTTCCAAGAATCATTCCATATCTGTACACAGTGTGTATTTTTGACTTCATATAGATTTTCTGAGAACTGCAGAAATGGACATCAAGGTTTCCTGAAAACCTCAAGAATTGATTCACTTGTATATAGTGTTTATAGTATTATTTATTTATTGATGATTTTTTACTGACAAAAGAAAATGAAAATATTTTATATCTATAATGTTATTCTGCATTTAACAGGAATTTGAGAAAATAATGTGTATAAAAGCTAGTGCTCTTTACAATGTTAATCCTGTGGACAAAGAGAGATAACTCTAAGTTAATTGTTGGTGACTGTTTTCTCATTTTCACAAATGGTTGCTCTTAGTAATAAACCATTTAATTCTAAGTATGAAGATGTCAAACAGATTTTCATTTGATGAATATTTCTCCTGTTTCCTGGAAATCATTCCATATCTGTAAACAGTGTGTATTTGACTTCACATAGATTTTCTGAGAATTTAAGAAATGGACATCAAGGTTTCTTGAAAACCTCAAGAATTGATTTGTATATAGTTGTTATAGTATTATTTTCTATAGCTGATTTTTTTTCAGTGACAAAATATAATAATTTAACTATTCCCGTAATGTCTGTATAACGCCTATACAAACGTACGGCGCGAAATTTTATCTATAGCTGTATAGACAATGTCGCCTATTATGACGTCACTAACGGCGAGCACCGCTACGTTAGGCCTGTTCAAATATCACGTCGCCAGTTTTGAAATTGAAAATCAACCACGCTAAAATGACACCAATTGCAAAATAAACTAGATGATTAAATAGTGATTTAATTAAATTATAAGAAATGACTGTAATAATTTTTCTGTCTATCGATGTATAGACAAAAACCGATGCACAAACAAAATATAATCCGCTTCGCGGATTATATAGTTTGTGCATCGGTTTTTGTCTATACATCGTTAGACAGAAAAATTATTACAGTCATTTCTTAAATATGAAAATATTTCATATACGTTATTTTGCATTTTACAGGAATTTGAGAAAAATAGTACATAACTTGAAATTTCAAATCTTATAGTGAAAGAGAGAACACTCTTATTGGGTTGTTAATCAAGGTTTGAAAATGAAAGATATTTAATAAAATTCAGGAAAATTGTAATTTTTTTATCTATTATGTGTATAAATAATGTTTCCCTGAAAGCAAAAGTAAAATGTATGAAAAAAGCTTTGTTTCTACACTTTGTGACAAATACAAAAATTGACATTTTGATTTCTTTCAAGAACCCGAAAGATTGTAACACTGATATTTATTAAGGGGTATATAGGAATCACCCTGTCTGTCTGTCAGTCACACCTTGTCCAGAACATAACTCCTGCCCCTGTGGATAGATTTCAATAATATTTCACAGTTATGTTCCTTAGGACCTAAGGGTGTGTCATGACCTTGAACCAAGGTCATAGGATTCATTAGTATAACCTTGTACGGAGCATAACTCCTCCCCATGTGGATGGATTTCAATAATATTTCACAGAAATGTTCCTTAGGACCTAAGGGTCTGTCATGACCTCAAACCAAGTTCAAAGGCCAGAGTCACTTTAGACATCATTAATAAAACAATGACAGGAGCATAGCTCCCCCCTCTGTGGTTGGATTTCAATAATATTTCTCAGAAATATTCCTTAGGACCTAAGGATCTGTCATGAACTTGAACCAATGTCAAAGGTCAAGGTCACAATAGACATGATTAGTAAAACCTTGACCAGAGAATAATTCCTCCCCTTTTGGATGGATTTCAATAATATTTCACAGAAATTTTCCTTAGGAGGTAAGAGTGTGTTATGACCTTGAAACAAGGTCAAAGGTCAAGGTCATAATAGACATCATTAGTTAAACCTTGTCCAGAGCATAACTCCTCCTCCTGTGGATGGATTTCAATAATATTTCATAGAAATGTTCCTTAGGACCTAAGGGTGTGCCATGACCTTGAACCAAGGTCAAAGTCATCAAAGACATCATGAGTAAAACCTTGTACGGAGCATAACTCCTCCCTCTGTGGATGGATTTGAATGATATTTCACAGAAATGTTCCTTATGACCTTAGGGTGTGGCATGACATCGAACCAAGGTCAAAGGTCAAGGTCAAAATAGACATCATTAGTAAAACCTTGACTGGGGTATAACTCCTCCCCCTGTGGATGGATTTCAATAGCATTTCACAGAAGTGTTTCTTAGGACCTAAGAGTGTGTCATGACCTTGGATCAAGGTCAAGGTCATAATAGACATAATTAGTACAATCTTGACCAGAGAATAACTCCTCCCCTTGTGGATGGATTTCACTAATATTTCACAGAAATGCTGCTTAGGAGCTATGAGTGTGTCATGACCTTGAACCAAGGTCAAGGTCACAATAGACATCATTAGTAAAACCTTGTCTGGAGCATAACTCCTCCCACTGTGGATGGATTTCAATAATATTTCACAAAAATGTTGATTTGAAAGAAAGAATGTCTGTGCTCATGGGTCAAAGGTCAAGGTCAAAATAGACATCATTAGTAAAACCTTGTCCAGAGCATTACTCTACCCCTGTTGATGGATTTTAATTATAATTCACAGAGATGTTCCATAGAACTTAGGGTGTGTCATGACCTGAACCAAGGTCAAAGGTCACTGCTCATAGTCAGAATAGATATCATTAGTGAAACTCCTCCTCCTGTGGATGGATTTCAATAATATTTCACAGAAATGTTCCTTAGAACCTAAGAGTGTGTCATGACCTTGAACGCAGGTTGTAGGTCAAAGATCAAGGTCAATATAGACATGTGCAAAATTTTTACAGAGGATAACTCCTACCACGTGAATGGATATTAATGATATTTCACAGAAAATGTTCCTTAGGACATAAAAGTGTGTCATGACTTTGAACCAAGGTCAAAGGTGAAGTTCAAAATAGACATCATTAGTAAAACCTTGTCCAGAGCATAACTTTTCCTGTGGATGGATTTCAATGATATTTCATAGAAATGTTCCTTAGGACCTAAGAGTGTGTCATGACCTTGAACCAAGGTCAAAGTCATAATAGACATCATGAGTAAAACTTTGTACGGAGAATAACTCCTCCCCCTGTGGATGGATTTCAATAATATTTCACAGAAATGTTCCTTATGACCTAAGGGTGTGTCTTGACCTCGAACCAAGGTCAAAGGGCAAAATCACAATAGACATCATTAGTAAAACATTGTCTGGGCTTTAACTCCTCACCCTGTGGATGTATTTTAATAGTTTTTCACAGAAATGTTTCTTAGGACCTAAGAGTGTGTCATGACCTTGAACTGAGGTCAAAGGTCAAGGTCACAATAGACATAATTAGTAAACCTTGACCAGAGAATAACTCCTTCCCTTGTGGATGGATTTCAGCTATGAGTGTGTCATGACCTTGAACCAAGGTCAAGGTCACAATAGACATCATTAGTAAAACCTTGTCTGGAGCATAACTCCTCCCACTGTGGATGGATTTCAATAATATTTCACAAAAATGTTGCTTTGGACGAAAGAATGACTGTACTCATGGGTCAAAGGTCAAGGTCAAAATAGACATCATTAGTAAAACCTTGACTGAAGAATAACTCTGAGGGTGTGTCATGACCATGAACCAAGGTCAAACGTCAAGGTCACAATCGACATCATTATTAAAACCTTGCCCAGAGCATTACTTTACCCCCTGTGGATGGATTTCAATTATATTTCACAGAGATGTTCCATAGAACCTAAGGATGTGTCATGACCTGAACCAATGTCAAAGGTCACTGCTCATACTCAGAATAGACATCATTAGTAAAGTTTTGTACAGATTATAAATTCTCCTCCTGTAGATGGATTTCAATAATATATCATAGAAATGTTCCTTAGGACCTAAGAGTGTGTCATGACCTAGAACGCAGGTTGTAGGTCAAAGATCAAGGTCAATATAGACATGTGTAAAATTTTTACAGAGAATAACTCCTACCCCGTGAATATATATCAATGATATTTCACAGAAAAAATTCCTCAGGACGTAAAAGTGTGTCGTGACCTTGAACCAAGGTCAAAGGTCAAGGTCAAAATAGACATCATTAGTAAAACCTTGACCAGAGAATAACTTCTCCCCCGCTGATGGATTTCAATAATATTTCACAGAAATGTTCCTTAGGACCTGATGGTGTGTAATGACCGTGAAACAAGGTCAAGGTCACAAAAGACGTTATTAGTAAAACTTTGTGCAGAACATAACTCCTCCCCCTGTGAATGGATTTCAATAAAATTTCACTGAAATGTTGCTCAGGACTAAAGGATGTGACATGACCTTGAACCAAGCTCCTGGTTGAAAGGCCAAGGTTATAATAGACATCATCAGTAAAACCTTGACTGGAGTATAGCTCCTCCCCCTGTGGATGGATTTCAATAATATTTCACAAAAATGTTCCAATGGAGCTAAGAGTGTGTCATGACCTTACAACCAAGGTCAAAGGTGAAGGTCACAACAGACATCACATCACTAGTAAAACCTTGTCTGGAGCATTACTCCTCCTCCTGTGGATGGATTTTAATAATATTTCACAGAAATGTTCCTTAGGACCTAAAGGTGTGTCATGACCTTGAACCAAGGTCAAAGTCATCAAAGACATCATGAGTAAAACCTTGTAAGGAACATAACTCCTCCCTCTGTGGATGTATTTCAATAATATTTCACAAAAATGTTCCTTTTGACCTAAGGGTGTGTCATGACCTCGAACCAAGGTCAAAGGGCAAAGTCACAATAGACATAATTAGTAAAACATTGTCTGGGGTATAACTCCTCCCCCTTTGGATGGATTTCAATAGTATTTCACAGAAATGTTCCTTAGGACCTAAGAGTGTGTCATGAACTTCAACCAAGGTCAAAGGTCAAGGTCACAATAGATATAATTAGTAAAACTTTGACCAGAGAATACATTCACCCCTTGTGGATGCATTTCAATAATATTTCACAGAAATATCGCTTAGGAGCTAAGAATGTGTCATGACCCTGAACCAAGGTTAAAGGTCAAGGTCACAATAGACATCATTAGTAAAACCTTGTCTGGAGCATAACTCCTCCAACTGTGGATGGATTTCAATAATATTTCACAAAAATGTTGCTTTGGACGAAAAAATGTCCATGCTCATGGGTCACAATAGACATCATTAGTATAATTTTGTACAGAGTATAATTCCTACCCCTCTGAATGGATTTCAATAATATTTGACAGAAATTTTGCTTAGGACCTAAGCGTGCTGTTGACAGTGAAGCAAGATCAGAGGTCAAGGTATCAAAAGACGTCATTAGTAAAAATTTTTACAGAGCATAACTCCTCCCCTGTGAATGGATTTCAATAATATTTCACAGAAATGTTGCTCAGGAACACAGGATGTGTCATGACCTTGAACCAAGCTCCTGGGTGAAAGCTCAAGGTTGAAATAGACATCATTAGTAAAACATTGACTGGAGAATAACTCCTCCCCCTGTGGATGGATTTCAATAATATATAACAGAAATGTTCCTATGGAGCTAAAAATGTGTCTTGACCTTGAACCAAGGTCAAAGGTCAAAGTCACAATAGGCATCATTAGTAAAACTTTGTAAAGAGCATAACTTATCCCCCTATGAATGGATTTCAATAATATTTCATGGAAATGTGCCTTAAGACCTAAGGATGTGTCATGACCTCGAACTAAGATGAAAAGTCAATGTCTCAATAGGCATCATTAGTAAAACTTTGTACAGAACATAACTCCTCTTCCTATTAATGGATTTCAATTAACTTTCAAAAAAATGTTCCTTAGGACCATGAACCAAAGTCAATGGTCAAGGTCACAATATACATCATGAGTAAAACTTTGTACAGAGCATAACTCCTCCCCTATGAATAGGTTTCAATAATATTTCATGGAAATGTTTCTTAGGACCTAGGAGTGTGTTATGACCTTGAACAAGGGTCATGGATCAAAGGTCAAGGTCACAATAGACACCATTACTAAATCCTTGACTGGAGAAAACTGCTCCCTCTGCGGATGGATTTCAATAATTTTTCACAGAAATGTTCCTTAAGACCTGAGGGTGCGTCATGACCATGAACCAAGGTCAAAGGTCAAGGTAACAATAGACATCATCAGTAAAACCTTGTCCAGAGCATAACTTAGTTACCTGTTGATGGATTTCAATAATATTTCACAAAAATGTTGCTTTGGATGAAAGAATGTCTGTGATCATGGGTCAAAGGTCAAGGTCAAAATAGACATCATGTGTAAAATTTGAACAGAGGATAACTCCTCCCCTGTGAATGGATATCAATGACTTTTCACAGGACAAGTTCCTTAGGACCTAATGGTGTGTCATGACCTTAAACCAAGGTCAAAGGTCAAGGTCACAACAGACATCAATAGTAAAACCTTGACCAGAGAATAACTCCTCCCCCGCTGATTGATTTCAATAATATTTCACAGAAATGTTCCTTAGGACCTGATGGTGTGTAATGACCGTGAACCAAGGTCAGAGCTCAAGGTCACAATATTCATCATTAGAAAAAAATTGTACAGAGCAAAACCCCTCCCCCTGTGAATGAATTTCAATAATATTTAACAGAAATGTTGCTTAGGACGTTAGTGTGTCCTTGACAGTGAACCAACGTCAGAGGTTAATGTCACAATAGATGTCATTAGTAAAACTTTGTACGGAGCATTACTCCTCCCCCTGCAAATGGATTTCTATAATATTTCACAGACATATTGCTTTGGACCAAAGGATGTGTCATGACCTTGACCAAAGCTTCTGGGTGAAAGTTCAAGGTCAAAATAGACATTATTAGTAAAACATTGACTGGAGTATAACTCCTCCCGCTGTGGATGGATTTCAATAATATTTCACATAGATGTTCCCATGGAGCTAAGAGTGTGTCATGACCTTGAACCAAGGTCAAAGGTCAATGTCACAATAGACATCATTAGTAAAACCTTGTCCGGAGCATCACTCTTCCTCTGGATGGATTTCAATAATATTTCACAAAAATGTTCCTTACGACCTAGGGGTGTGTCATGATCTTGAACCAAGATGAAAGGTCATAGTCACAATAGACATCATTAGTAAACTTTGTACAGAGCATAACTCCTCACCCTATGAATGGATTTCAATTATATTTCAAAGAAATGTTCCTTAGGATTTAATGGTGTGTCATGACTTTGAACAAAGGTCAAGGTCACAATAAACATCATAAGTAAAACTTTGTACAGAACATAACTCCTCCCCCCTATGACTTGGTTTCAATGATATTTCATGGAAATGTTTTTTTAGGACCTGAGGGTGTGTCATGACCATGAACCAAGGTCATAGGTCAAATGTCAAGGTCACCATAGACATTATTAGTATAACCTTGTCCGGAGCATAACTCTGCCCCCTGTTGATGGATTTCAATTGTATTTCATAGAAATCTTCCTTAGAACCTAAGGGTGTGTCATGACTTGAACCAAGGTCAAAAGTCATTGCTTATAGACTCTTTAGACATCATTAGTGAAACTTGGTATAGAGCATAACTCCTCCTCCTCCTGTGGATGGATTTCAATAATATTTCACATAAATGTTCCGTAGGACATAATAGTGTGTTGTTACCTTGAACGCAGGTCGTTGATCAAAGATCAAGGTCAATATAGGCATCATGTGTAAAATTTGTACAGAGGATGACCTCTTCCCTGTGAAAGGATATCAATGATAGTTCACAGAAAAAGTTACTTAGGACCTAAAGGTGTGTCATGACCCTGAGCCAAGATCATAGGTCAAAGGTCAAGGCCATTATCAAAACCTTGACCAGAGCATAACTCTACCCCCTGTGGATGGATTTCAATTATATTCACAGAAATGTTCCTTAGAACCTCAGGGTGTGTCGTGAAGGTCAACGGTCACTGCTCATCATTAGTAAAACCTTGTCCGGAGCATAACTCCTCCTGCTGTGGATGGATTTCAATAATATTTCAAAGAAATGTTCCTTAGGAATTAAGGGTGTGTCATGACCTTAAACCATGGACAAAGGTCAAGGTCATAATTGACATCATTAGTAACACTATGTACAATGCATAACTCCTCCCCTATGAATGGGTTTGAATGATATTTCACGGAAATGTTTCTTATGACCTAAGGGTGTGTAATGACCTTGAACCAAGGTCAAATGTCAAGGTCCCAATATACATCATTAGTAAAACTTTGTATTGTGCTAGATTTTGAGAAAATGATTTACACAAGACTCTACCAGAAACTTCAGTAAAAGAGGTGCTTTATCTTTATATTGATTATATTGTGGATAATGAGAGATAACACTTATTTGCTGGGAAATATACAAATGTACAAAAAATGGATCATATGGTTATGTGCATGATTGTTATAAACCACAAACAGTTGATTCAGTTTTTGAATTAATTCATGATATTCAGTAAAATTAAAATTACAAAATAGACAATTTTTTAAATATTTTATTTGTAGTAATATATCTGATAAAATCATATGGACATGGTATAAAATTGCATTGTGTTTTTGGTGAGAAGATCCAGAAATACTGATTTGTTTGGATTGTTTAGTGGAAGTATATTCTTTAAAAAACCTTGGCATGGTAATAAAGAGAATTATCGATCACTAGATGTTAGACCAGGTGTCAAACGTGTACAAAATACTGCCACTCGTGGATTTTATTTGGATATGCTACTGAACCTACCCTACAGGAAATTTGGAGCCGCGCACTCTCTGTAATGTAAATGTAAAAATCTAACTTCAAAAAATTAAAGAGGGCGCTACTGAAATTATTTTTGGTGGCTCTGCTGAAAGCATCACTGATTAGAATTTAATATTGGAAACACGTGTCTGGTGCATGTAGATTGGTTTGGAATTTTCTTCAAGAAAGTGGAGAGTTGGAATCCTTCGACATTATAAATATAGACACTTATTTCACGTTGCAGTCTGGAGCAGTTAAATTGTTCCCCGTGTGTGAGTCTAACTTAAGTACAAGACCTACAGGACACAATCATTATCAGATATTATTATCTCAAGCAATGTTAGTGTTTTGTGTGGTTTGTGTTAGTCTAACTTAAGTACAAGACCTAAAGGACACAATCATTATCAGATATTATTATCTCAAGCAATGTTAGTGTTCTGTGTGTTTGTGTTAGTCTAACTAAAGTACAAGACCTACAGGACACAATCATTATCAGACATTATTATCTCAAGCAATGTTATTGTTCTGTGTGTTTGTGTTAGTCTAACTAAAGTACAAGACCTACAGGACACAATCATTATCAGATATTATTATCTCAAGCAATGTTAGTGTTCTGTGTGTTTGTGTGAGTCTAACTTAAGTAACAGACCTACAGGACACAATCATTATCAGATATTATTATCTAAAGCAATGTTAGTGTTCTGTGTGTTTGTGTGAGTCTAACTTAAGTCGAGACCTACAGGACACAATCATTATCAGATATTATTATCTCAAGCAATGTTAGTGCTCTGTGTGTTTGTGTGAGTCTAACTTAAGTCGAGACCTACAGGACACAATCATTATCAGACATTATTATCTCAAGTTATGTTTTGTTATGTGTGTTTGTATTAGTCTAAATTAAGTACAAGACCTTCTGGACACAATCGAGATCATATATTATTATCTCAAGCAATGTTAGTGTTCTGTGTGTTTGTGTGAGTCTAACTTAAGTCGAGACCTACAGGACACAATCATTATCAGACATTATTATCTCAAGTTATGTTTTTGTTATGTGTGTTTGTATTAGTCTAAATTAAGTACAAGACCTACTGGACACAATCGAGATCATATATTATTATCTCAAGCAATGTTAGTGCTCTGTGTGTTTGTGTGAGTCTAACTGAAGTACAAGATCTACAGGACACAATCATTATCAGATATTATTAATATATTAAACAATAGCACAAAATGATGGACATATTTCTTAGTTAGCTCGTGTTCATTCCTCAAAGATAAGGCTGTCTTAAACTCTTCAAAAGCAAATGCAATGATTAGGAGTTGTACGTAGATAAACTCAATATGCTGATATTTCATATGTAGACTTAACAATCATTTTTCCAACTCATGGATAATGCCAATTTGTAATGATTAATTTCTTATCAATCTCCGGACTTTCCAAGTATTGAATAATCAATATTGCAATTAAAACAACTTAAGGAGGGTTTGAACACCAAGATGGCGGCGGCATTATTTATTTTCTCGCTTCCTAGGAAAAGTAGCGTTTTAACTCCCTTAAAACATTTTATACACTGATTGATATACGCATTAGAATATCCTGATGAAGTTTGAATAATTTCCGGCGTCATTTGAAGAAATGATGGCGATTTTTGAAATTTAGGACTTTGGGAGTTTTATCCATGAGCAAACCACGACGTCATTTCGACGTTATCGGGGAAAAATGGCGTCACAAACCTTCGCATTCAAAATGCAATAAAAACATTATTACTAAACATATTGCATTGAAACTTAGCATGTATAAAATAGAGAATTTAATCTTCATCACCGTGTATTTGTTGACAAATTTACGTAACAGGAATGCGGATGTCACTTCATTGAAAATGGACGATTTTGGAAGAAAAATATGGAAAATATAAAGCCTTGTAATATTTTAATCCTAAATTCAATTTTTCCCATTTAATCATGAAATCATCTGTGGACATTCTTGGTAATTTTGATAGTTTTTGACAAAGATTCATCCACACGATTCCTAATAATTAACTAGCAACTACAGTAAATTGGCTCGAAATTGCAATTTTTTAAGCAACAGAGTCATCTTTTATTCAAGTATCCTGCCTGTGTATAAAACACAATTCATTTTATCTTTTCCATATGTAAGTGCAATATATTTATGGATATTTTGGAAGTTAAATCAAAATTAATTTCCAATAGCTTTACGAGAACTGGAATGACACTTTCAATACTATGACGTCATCAAGAAATTCACGAAAACGTCGATTAATGCATATTTCAAAGTCTCGTAGAAAATTTTCCTGTGGATAGAATCAAATGTAAGTTTGTATAGTCAAGGACAGACAAGAAATATATAATTTCAGAAATTTTGAGAAAAATTGAATTTGGCGTCCAAGTGTTCAATACCTCCTTAAAGTCGAGAAAATATTTGCCTTAAAATCTTAAGATAAACTTATTAAGTGAGAAAATCGTGAATCTGCTTCTAATCATGTATCAAATTTTTTTTCACGTGAATTTTAAGATATTAACATCATCTCTCTTTCGTGTAAGGGAATTAATTTACTTCCGTTTTCTGATAAATGACAAACATGGATAATGACCATATCGCTGTTTACAGTACAAAATCGATAATTCAGAAAATCAGAAACCGAAGGCATACAAAATCAGGAAAAAACAGAAACCAAAGCAAACAAACAAAAACCTTCTCCACATGAAAAGAAGCGGACTCCTGAAATGGAAGTGAGACCAGGTGCCCATGAAGAGCAAGCATCTCCTGCTTGCATGCAATACCTCGATTTAGTTTAAAGTTATTCCTCTTTCTATAGTGTTCCCATTCCTAAACATAAATCAGTCAAAGAAGATCCTGACGATAATCTCAACAGCACTCACAACAGAGCACCAAATTGAGCATCGACGGACCCCTAGCAAGCTAGAGGTGGGACCAGGTGCCCGGGAGGAGTAAGCATCCCCTGTTGGCTAAGTAATAATTCACCATAGATATTGTGGGGGAGAAGCCATATGGTTACAACAGCCCTAGCACATAACTTCACAAAACCCTACAGGAAGTAGGTACTAGAGGTCTTCTACCACGTATATGTTTTTCATGTCGATCGGACAACAAGTATGACAGCAAATGGTTCTGATTTGCCGACGCAATTTCTATATATCATTTGGGAGCCACTGCACAGAATTTCGCGAAACTTCACAGGAAGCAAGTACTAAAGATTCTATACCACGTTTGTGGGTTTTTTTTTTGTGCCGATCAGTCAGCAAATATGGCTACCAAGGGCTCTGATTGGCTGAAATATTTTCGACTTTTCCTCAGAAACCGCAGCACAGAATTTTACGAAACCTTTCAGGAAGCAAGTACTTAAGGTCCTCCAAAAATTGTCCACTATCATTCTTTTGTCTTCAACTTAGGTAAGCGATGTGGCCCCCTTTTTCTCTTCTTACATTTTCAACTTCTTCTCCAGAACCACTTTAAGAGGATTTTGATGAAACTTGATTTGAGTACCCTGTGTCCCCTACAAGTGTTGTTTTTTTGCCTGGATCTATCATTAGGTGGTGCCGCTACGGGCAAAGGTGGGTATCTGAGGGTACTCTCCATTGACAAACTTCTTCAGAACAGAAGCAATATTGACAAACCGAAACAATCAGGATGATCTAGATGAGTGTCTCATTTCGAATTTCAACAACACGCGTTGTTATTTTTGGATACTTCCTCACATGAAAATGTTTCAAGGTGTAATGGAATATTTTGTCGTATCAAATTAGTGTGATAGGACATAATTTGTTCGAATATAGGTAGTTTAATTGAGTAATATGACGATATTATGTGATGTTTGAATGAAGGCGAACTTGGATTGCAACTTCACTTTCAATTTTGTTTGCTATATCTTTAGAAAGCTGAAATAAATCTTCTAATATGGATTGTGCGTCAGATGATTCATTTCGACGGAAGAGAAAGAAGGGGATCTCCAAGAATACATGGTCGCAGCACCCACTGCAAAACACCAAAATATATATGATACATTATTGATATTACATAACTAGATCGAGTATAAGGAATTTAACGAAAAGGGAATAATATCCAGTATGACCACCCTGCACACTTACAGCGAAACAAACCCATAAAAAGTGGCACATAAATGACATCAGGCAAAACTACAAACCACAAAAGGACGCAATATTCATTAAAACATCATACAAAGCAATCGAAACAGACATAGAGAACGGCAAACATTAATGGCAACACATTACTTTGGACGGCCATCTGCTATTAGCAAATAATGTGATATCCGGATTACGCGCGCACAACCCTCCTGCTCCGGATACACAGAGGTCTCCATAGACTCACAATTATTGTATAAACATAAAACTTTAAGTAATGTGACATTACAAACGAGATAGGTAAACGCAGCGGCCTCTTGTAACACAGATTCTATGTAAAAGGATATAAACAATTCTATGGAATGCGTATTACAGTTTGTGCTCTGCTGGCTGAAGAAAGCTCAAGGTCAATCACCCGAGAGGTCTGACAAATTGTCAGATAGCATAGAAAATCAGGACCCAGTCATCTGTGATGAAATTAAACAAGGTCCGTCATGGAGTCCCGTGGTCACAGTCGGCCAGCGTGCAACGTTTGGAAAGACACTGGTACAAAACAGTAGAATGGTCCAGTATCATGTCCAATGTTTTTATGACTTTAGGATCATATCCATAAATTGGTATAAAAGGGTTTAGTACCCGAAACGTGCATGTCTGGTCAATGCTGTAAATTTATCAGGTTTTAAATGATGCTATTGAATTTAAAGACGTTTAACATTCAAATGGTATCTATCGAATTTGTTGCGTGATTTAATGTCAATAAGCCTTCAATAGGGAATCGTCACTAAAACGACTTGCATAAATCTCGTATGGTATTGAGTAAAGTTGTGAGGTTCTTATACCATATTACATACAATAATATTTGAAAAATATTACAATTAAAATTGAAATGGGTTGTTTTGCTTAAATCAGCCATTAATGTCGTCATTTTAATTGTGACACCGTTATCGATCTTGGTAATTTTGATCAAAGGCTTTTATCTCCACAGAATAAAGCAAAGGAAGATATGATTGGCGGTTCATGTCATGGCTTTATTTAAAATAAATAATCAATAATAGTTCATGAACTCAATGCACAATTTAAGGCAAATAAATTCAATAAAGCAAATGCTTAGTAAGTTCATATTTCTTAGATCTTGAATATAAGTTCAGTTCAATTGTTCATGAACTTCAATGCTCAATAGTTCATAGTTCAATAGTTCACATAAATGTGCAATATTTCAATATCAATAAATCCATATTTTGACAATAAAAATAATCAATGGTCTACGACGACATTCAATTGTATATGTCGTAGATAATCAATACAAATTAATAATAAACCCCAATTGTTGGCTCAGAGTCTGGAAGACAACAGAAACTGAAGCGAGGTTTAAAAGCAAAATTCTGCCGAACGCTAAGACAGTTGTAGAACTGCACTGTTTTGAACCAATGGACGTCAGGAAAAGGGAAGCCATGACGCAATTAAGGCAAGGTGGTATGAGCGGGTGAGTTGGATTCAGGATCTGGAGCGGGGTTTCCGGCAAAATTGGTTAAGATTCGGAATTGTAATGTCGTAAAACACTTGAACATTCGATTGTAGACGCTAAACGCTGCCCTGATAAATGTATAGAAACTGTTAAAAAATCAGTGATGAAGATCGTGATATACCAAACCCAGAGGAAAAACAGAGATGAAAAACCCAGTTTTTGTTTTTTGGGGAAAATCCTCTGAAAACTAGGCATGTTATATCACTGCCGCACTCGGAACTAAATGATGACACAGTCACCGCAAACGAAATGTTCGGAGCTTCACATGATTGAAGCAGTTCAATCCCAAGGTAGGAAAAGAGGTCCATGGATGTAGGCAAGGCTCATAGGTATATATTTCTTCAAGTCCTATCAATGGCGAATTAACGTCGAGGATAATCCCGTGTCTTAGAATATTGCTGAAATAAAAATAAAACAAGCGCAGAAGGAAGGAATGACTGTAAACCCTGCAATGGAATATAAATTGTATGAATAAGATGCGTGTTTAAATGATAAGAAATAAGCACATCTGAAGATTAAAATACGTTGTTATGAATCATAGAAATAAAAGAAAGGGTGGGAGGGGAGGGTTTTTGTGATATGTTTATAATGATTTTCCTCCTCACTGATACTGAAAACACGCTAGAGTTAGACCGGAAGTGTCACAGCCAGAGTCTTCGCAATCCACTCAACACGGTCAAGGATGAAGGAGTTATCTTCCTTAGATCTTGGTTAATGTTAATCATTGGCATCATTTAAAGGTAGATTATTTAACAGCGTGGACCAGACATGCACGTTTATATGTGAAGGAAGGTTACATTATGCTTATTCGTTGAGATAAAATTCATTTATCCTTTAGAGGATAAATGATATTATCTCCACAGAATAAAGCAAAGGAAGATATGATTGGCGGTTCATGTCATGGCTTTATTTAAAATAAATAATCAATAATAGTTCATGAACTCAATGCACAATTTAAGGCAAATAAATTCAATAAAGCAAATGCTTAGTAAGTTAATATTTCTTAGATCTTGAATATAAAAGAAAGGAGGGGATCTCCAACAACACTAGGTTGCAGCACCCACAGCAAAATCCCAAAACACCCATGCAAAAAACACAGAACAGATACCCACAGAAAGAGACGCAAAAGGGACAAGGAACACCAACTCACAACATAGAAACATAAAAGACTACACATAAACCAACGAGACCAATGGGCAACCGGTGCCGACTTAGGTTCAATTGTTCATGAACTTCAATGCTCAATAGTTCATAGTTCAATAGTTCACATAAATGTGCAATATTTCAATATCAATAAATCCATATTTTGACAATAAAAATAATCAATGGTCTACGACGACATTCAATTGTATATGTCGGATTGAAAGCTTCCCATGTTTCGCTTCGCCGATTTTATAGTTTGTGTGTCGGGTTTTTTTGTTTTTTTTTTGTTTGCTTGTTTGTTTTGTTTTGGTTTTTTTTTGTTTGTTTTGTTTTGTTTTGTTTTGTTTTGTATTTGTTTGTTTTTTTTATACATCGATCGACAGAAAAATTATTACAGTCGTTACTTAAGTAATAAATTTGTTGGAATTCACAACGTTAAACTGCTTGAAGCGTCGTGCATGAATGATTAAGCCTAATCGTCTTACGAATGTATTAGGTTAACTTAAAAACAAACATAAATTGACGAGGGGAATAGAATAAGAGCAACTTCGGAATTTGGTTTATTTATTTTTCTTGATTAATTGATAGCTTTATTTTTATTATTATCTTTCAAATTGTACGAATATAGGTATATGTTACATGGAGATATATGACAAATTTTGGAATTTTTCGAGAAAAATAGGATAATTATAGGACTTTTCAAGCATAAAATCCCAAAATATAATTAAGGAATTTTGACAGAATATTTGCCTCCTGGATTCCCTTTCACTTCATACTTAAATCAATTAAATGAGACATTGAAATTAATACGATATGAAGTGTATAATATGTAGTAGGTGAGGTGGCGAGCGAAGCTAGCCGATTTTTTTTTGCACGTTTGAAAAAGACACCTTTGACAAATTGTTCCAAAATATAGTATGTACAGTTTGTACATGTGAAATTTTCAGATGAAGAGCCCAAAATATAAGATTTATGAAATATTCTTTTTTATTATTATTATTATTTTATATATATATATTTATATATAGGAATTTAGTAGAATCCTATATTTGTTATAGGAAATGATATGTACAATGTATTATTATCATTTTTTTGGTTTTCTATAAATAACATTCACATTATATATTTTTAATTAATCAATTATTTTAATGATTTATTTGTTTTTGTTTTGTTTGTTACAAGGGGAGGGGGGAGGGTTTTTGTTTTGTTTTTATTGCTTTTGTTTGTTGTTTGTTATTTTTTGTTTGTTTTTGTTTTTGTTTTTGTTTTTTTATGGTGACATTTGATAGATACTAGAGGCATATAATATATGTTCGAAAGAATCGATTTTATTGTGTCAAACGTACGTTCTTTAAAGGTATATCAACTAGATGTGAGAAGAGGAAATGAATTCCTAACGCCGTCTATCATAATGATAAAGTCTAAAAAATTAAATTCTATCTATACGAGATTAATAATTTACGTTATTTTCAAAATTATATGCTATTCGTAAACGTGTGATGCTATTCTACGAATATTTTACTAATGTCGATTGTTCTTTTATCATGTTTAATTAAATTTATTTCTTATATCGGTCCCAAAAGCAATATTTTTCCAACGCCTAGCCGGCAGTATTAAACAGCTACGTTACAGAAGAAGAATAAGAGCCATGTTACGAATAAAGTGCCGCGAGGGAATAACAGATCCGAAATATCCAGATCAATGGACTATAGGTTACCCGAAAGTCTATATCTTGACTGTTCACACGGAGATATTCACACTAAAATGTGAAGAACGTTCGATCAAAATTGATAGAAATACTAAATATTACTATCGGAAAGCAAGAGAGCTAGAATGATAAACAGTGCTCTCACTTCCCGTTTTGGGACAGGAGCCGAGGCCGCTGAAATTTGGAAAATAAATAGATGAGAAAAGTATAAGCACTGCATATGAATAGAATGTTATTACTAATTCAAATGCCCCTTTAAACAAATCTCTGTGATATTTCACTTAATATCTAAACTCATTTTTCAATTTTTTAAAGTGTCAAATTGGGAAAATTTGTCAAGAAATTGGGAAAAACAATTTTTTAATTGGGAATGGGAGCAAATCGGGTCAATCGAGAGCCATGCAAGGCAAAGTGATTCAAAGATTAAGAACAATATCGTACATTGAATAGACTGATGGGACAAATATACAGGAAACCACCTGGTACCACGACTGAAACAGCAGAATCATAACAGTGGAGGAATGTCATGTGCTTAACCTCTGACCTCGCATGCTGTAAAACTTCTAAATGTTTATTATTGTTTGATGAACTTGGGTTACAATATCCGCTAGAGCTGTACTGATATTAATGATCAAAATGATAAGGGTTATGTGGAACGGTGAAATGAGCTAAATAACAAGATGCCGCATCACTGTATTAGGGAATATTGCATTCGTATTGTCTTACATGTACTGTGAACATGTAATGTTGCAATTAAGAATTTTATGATTGATAGCACGACAACAACAAGACCCAACAGGACATGATATTCTAGTAAATAAATAAATAAATAAATAAATAAATAAATAAATAAATAGATAAATAAATAAATAAATAAATAAACAGATAAATAAATGAATGAGTAAACAGGTAAATAAATAAATATTAAAATACATAAATAAACACATATGTGTGTGTGCAAAAAATTAGAGACCAAGAGAGTGATATAAAATTGCTGAGACAAGTGGGCATGTGTAATGAACATATACCATTATTCTTAAACGCGACTTTTAAATCTTAATAAAATTGAGTTATATAAATATAAAGTAAATCTGGAGCAAGTGATAAAAAAAATTTGACAGCATGGATACATGTAACATGCCCGGCGTAAGACAATTCGAAGTCTGTAATATTGTGACACAGGTGAGCTACATATATTTTAGAGGATAAATGATATTATCAAAAATATGTTCAACATATGTAGATCATTACGAAATATAGTTGTGCAAACGCATTATATAAATATTCATGCGGTAAATCAATTATCAAACACTGGATTGCGTATTACCAAATAATAAGCGATGACGTTAGTAGACATTCATCTTTCAAGCGCTGACCAGACTAGCTTGCAGAAAAATACTCATAGTTTAACAAAGTGAGCTAAAGTTTATCATGCATAACAATATCATCTCTTAAGAGCTCCATAATTATGCTTCTAAATATCAAATATTAATCCTCATACATAAATTGTTTCTTGTTTTATCCGTTCAAATATTAAACGTTTTCAAATTTAATAGCATCATTTAAGATCAAATAAATTGCCAGCATGGACAAGACATGCACGTTTCGGGTACTTAACCTTCGTCAGTGATCCTTCGTTTACATTTTTTGTTATTGTTCCTGCTTTTGCAAAAAAACGGTGAAATAAACTTATGCGCCGTACTCTTTAAAACTGATGATTATACTATTTATTTTATATTCATATTTTATTTATATAAGATTTTATATTATTATTATCATTTTTAAAGCAGATTATTATACATTTGTAGTGTCAATCCTTGGTGCAATCAGCATCTAGACAGGTAGAGAGTAGGCGAGGAGTCTAAAACAGTCACGGTCCCCGTATAATGTTTCCAGTACAAAGCCCTTTGTGGAGACGAGGAGGCGAGGCATCCGTATTATTTTAATCTTGTAGTGTTGATCTAAAGGAATTAAGACTTCGGAACACATTAAATATCCTTATTTTCCTCATATTACGTATAATTTTTTTCATAACCATAGGTTGAAATCCTTTTTATGGACTCCCCTCAGTATATATGGGAGTCCTCAACCTCCCCGAAAAATAATTTAGAACCGCTAATGAATAATATCAAAACGTTTGAGTCGCTCCCAAAAGTGCATTTTTAGTCCCCTACCGGCAAGGCCGAAAAGGACTCTTATTTTAGGTCAACAATTTTGAGATGTTCTCTCTGTCAAACCCTCTGGTGCTAATTGAAGTTTTTTATTATGCCCCCGTAATCGAAGATTCGGGGGCATATATTTTTTGTCATGTCCGTTTGTTTGTCTGTCCGTCTGTCGCAAAAACTTGAACCTTGAACCCCGGGATGCATACTTCTCCCGGGCACCTGGTCCCGCCCCTAACTAATTCGATGCTCAATCTGGTGCTCTATTGACAGTGTTGTTGAGATTACCGCCTGGATCTTCTTTAACTCATTTGGACATAACTTTTGAATGGTATTAAATATTTCACATGTGTATTCCTTGTGACAAGACCTTTCCATGAATACCAAAATTGTTTACCTTGACCTTGTCCTTAGAGTTCGACCTACTTCAACCTTGGCCAGAAGGTTTGAATGGTAAGAGACAGGGCTTTGAGATTTCATATGTGTATTCCTTGTGAAACGACCTTTCCGTGGATACCAACATATTTGACCTTGTGACATTGACCTTGGAGTTTGACCGTTTTACATTTTTTAATGACAAAGTTGTCAGTGGGAGCATTCGTGTTTCATTCGTGCTTACTCCTACCGGGCACCTGTTCCCACCTCTAGCTTGCTAGGGTCCGTCGATGCTTAACTTTGTGCTCCATTGTGAGTGCTGTTGAAATTATCGTCAGGATCTTCTTTAACTCACAAACACATGTTTTTTTCTTGAACATTGTTTTTCTCTATCGCTATGAATAGGCATTGATTCATTAATTGATTCTAATCTAAAAGGCAAAGATAGAAAGAACTATACCAAAAATATTTTTTGTTTTATTTTTGTCAGAATTACAATCCTTTCAATGGAAATAATAACTCTGAGATGTTCCCCGCTTTACCATACGCTTTTATTTGATCAATGTACATTAAAGCCAGAATACATATTTGCAGTTGCTAAACATCGTATTTTTGATAATTGTAAGAAAACTATTCTTTCTGAAATTAACTCTTCGTCTAAATGTTATATCTATATTAACATTTGATTGATCATTTTACTTTACAATCCTACTTAGTTAAGAGAATTCCTATGCAATATGAAGAGCTTATATGTAAATTAAGATTATCATCTCATTGTCTTAGTATAGAAACAGGTAGATATAAAAATGTTCCTTTAGACAGACGTTTATGTCCTTTACGTACTTTAGATGTAGAAGATGAATTTCATTTTTTTCCTGAAATGTAATTATAACATTAATTTTCTAACTAAATCTTTGTAAAAGTATTATTTCACCAGACCCTCTGTCTTTAAATTGATTCAATTAAATTATCCATGCAAAATGTAAAAGAACTATGTAACTTGGGCAAATTTATTAAGAATGCTTTTGATATTAGAAAATCAATTATATCTAATTAAGTTCACTTTCTTTCTACTTTGACCATTGCATTATTGTATATCTATATATAAATTATACTTTGTCTAGCTGTATGTGCATTTGACGAATAAACAATGCAATATTTATATATTTTTCCATGAATATTTTTCTTTTTGTTTTTCACTGAAAATTAACGAATCAAGTTTTTAATATGAATGAATATGATGAAATTATCAGAAAATACACTATTACCTATTTTTGAATATTTTTTAAAATAAAATAGCTTCCTTTGAGATGCTCCCGTTTTCGACCCAGATGTTATTTCGAGGATTTTTTTCATGAATATTATTGTTGTGCATTTAAGATTTAATGATATAATTCTTATCCAAATCACTAGAATGGAACTATAAGAAAAATATCTTTTCGTGTCATTTTTTAACCTTTTTTTATTCCGACGTCAACTTTGAGATGCTCCCCCGGGTCTATCCCGGTGGCGCTAGTTTCGGGTTATTTAATGAAAATTTTGTTTTGTCATTCTTTGTTTATGTTTTATTTAAATTAAAATCGCCAGGATAGAAGTATACAAAAAATTTATTCTTATGCGATGTTTGTCTGATTTCCCATAGGGTCATATACAAATAAGAGCTATGATGAGTTTGAGAAGATCCTGACGACAATCTCAACAGCACTAACAAAAGATCACCAAATTAAGCATCGACGGACCCCTAGCAAGCTAGAGGTGGGACCAGGTGCCCGGGAGGAGTAAGCATCCCCTGTTGGCTAGCCGCACCCGCCGTCGATGTTCACGCACGAAAATGAAACCAATATATTAAGGTCAGGGTGGCGACTTTTAATAGAAATGAGGTAGAAGAAAGATGGATAGGTTCATATGTAGAAGAACATCTCCTCGAAAATTTCAGACCAAAAAATCAAAATTTGCCCGTCTCGTTTTTTGGTTATAAACGTCCATTTTTGGCCTATTTTAACATTTATTTCATTTTAGAGAATACCACATCATAACTTTACATACCTCTGAAATGCATGGAATTTCTAAAAGTCATATATATCTTTATTCTTCAAGATTCTTATAGCTTGTTGATTAATAAAAGAATATTTTGAGAAATTCTTGATAAATAATCAGTTCTAAGGAGAGTATTTTCTTATAAAAACTATGTAGCTGGTTGCCATGGCAACAATTCATTATTTTTATTAATAGCTAGAAGGTCGCCAGCTACATAATTTTTTTTCTACATATATATCTATGGTATTGCTTTATCCTAAAACAGTCAAATCAATATGTACCCGAAATAGTTTTAAAGCAAAATGACTGTAAATAGCACAATAATTTTTGCAAAAAAATCAATATTTTTACCCAAAAACATTTTATATTGAGGTTTAAATTTCTAATTATCTCACTTTTTAAGAGTATAATGGATAGTAAATATTCTGATGTTTGAATCTTTGGTAGCAGAACTCATGCGAAAATGACAATATTTTTCCTATTTTCGGCGATTTTTCATTGAAAAATATGCATTTTTCCCAAAAATATCCATTCAGCAATGAATGTTTCAAGGATTATTTTTTTTCTAAAATAATGTAACAATCTGAGCTGATACCTTGTATCGTTTATAAATGTCAGTTTCAGATATTATGTGATATGAAAATAGAGTCATCTCCCTGTAGTCGCAACTCTACTGTCCTGTTCACTAATTCCAGAGCACCCTGTTTTCCCGGTTTTCTCTAAAATATGATAATGTCGTCTTCCAAAAAGATATCAATTTTATAGTACTCCTTTAGTCGTAACAGAAAATACCATTGTTTTGGCTGTGCGTCATTTAAGTTAGAAATAGGACGGAAAATAAAAAGTCTACGGGGATTTTCTATAGTAAAATCGCTGAAAATGTGTGACGTCGGAGGCTTTGACGTCACTGTTTACTATTGTTGACACGGAGAACAAGATAGCGGCGGCTTGAAATTAACAAAGGAATTTCCCGTAGACATTTTATTTTTCATATTGCGGTTTGAAGGCAGCTGATAGGGTAAGTTGAAGTTAATTTCCAGTTACGACTAAAGGAGGTCAATGATCGGAAACAACAATTTATAGCAAAACTCTTCAGACGACAGAATTTCGCCAAAACAGGGTGCTCTGGATTTAGTGAACAGGACAGTAACCTTAAATACATGCACTGTCTAAGGTTGTCTATATAGAAAGATGTCATGAAAAATATTCAAAACACTTACTGTCAAACCCCTCGCGGACAACTTCTTTACGAGCTCTACACGGCAAAAGGCATAAGTGTGACATATATGAGTTAAAGAAGATTCTGACGACAATCTCAACAGCAACTTTGATGGGTTGAACCCGTTGGTGCTAGTGTAAGATTTTGTCATGAAAATCATCAACATGGCACTAAAAGTTCATGATAAAATTTTGCTAAAAATCGCCAGGTTAGAAGTACGTTTTTTTCGCTTTAAGACTCATCCTTTTTAAGCGTAGAGACTTGATTAAATATTCAAGATACAGGTAGCCGTTAATTAATTTGAAAGATTTAGGTGATTGGAGATCTTTTTTTTGTTGAGTTTAAGATAATTTCTTGTAAGCAATGAAGTAAAAATAAAATCAAGACAAATGGAACCAAAATGTGAAGTCGACACGTCGTTAGACTTGTTGAAAAATACCCCTTGGGAATAACGGTCCTTAAGAAAGGGTAGGATTGTTGTAGGAATTTACAATATTGTTCTATTTCATTTATCCTTGATCCTTTGGGCACAATATATCTACGGAGACAAAGAATTATTTAAGGTCCAAAAGATAATTGTAGAATGAGTTAAAGAAGATTCTGACGATAATCTCAACAGCACTCACAAAAGAGCACAAAAGTAAGCATCGACGGATCCCTAGCAAGCTAGAGGTTGGACCAGGTGCCCAGATGGAGTACGAAGAACCGCATCATGTCCGAAATACAAAGTAATAAAAGGAAACAGAGATATGTTCGAATTGAACAATTAAAGCTAGTACTGTTCTCAAAGCTACAATATCATCTTTTCAATGGATATTTCAAAATGAGATAAGTATGTATACCAGAGTAGAAGTGCTAATTTTAGTTCTTGAGTTAAAGATCAAGGGGAATATGGCATAATTGTGTAAGTCTCCATTTTCTTGGCCATAACTTACAGTTGGGAGGACACTTATGCCTTTTGCCATATGAACACGCCATAAGCAGGTGATGAAGGGATGTTGCTACTCAGAAAAGGAAAGTTTGTAATGCTGAAATTGCAGTCGTCACCTTTGTCATAAAGTGAGGTGTTCATGTGACCATCAGTGTCGTGGGACAACATCATGTCCAAATAGGATGCTGAATGTTAAACGTCTTCAAATTGAATAGAATCATTTAAGAACAGATAAATTGACGGCATGGACCAGACATGTACGTTTCGGGTACTGAACCCTCGTCAGTGATCCTCAAATCTAAACAATGTAATATGCCAAACAAGTATGGAAGTTACTATGTCGAAAAAAGGTACCGAAAGACGTAGAAGGATGGGTGGGATATAATGCTACAGGATCCACGTTTTAGAAATTTCAGGAAATTTCTAATTGTTTGTCTCTGTAGTTTCTTTGACTTCAAGCTCCGAAGGATAGATACTGCTGAAGTAATCCGCGAGTTTTGGATTATTGATGGACAACACATCGTCTATGTATCTGTAAGTGAAGTTGAAGTCGAAAGCTAAGTATCTTTTCTCTTCAGGTACTAAAGATTGAATGAATTCAGAGTATCTATATGTTACTGTACTTTATCTCTGATAGAACATTCATAAAACGAAATACTATAAACATTTACCTTTTTCCTAAAACCTTTCAGTGAAATATCTGAATTTTTAAAATGATGTGCTTAATGAAGGAAGTATTTTGTTGTGACAATTCCAGAATATCACTGAGTATACTTATTTCAAAATCTTAGCACTGTTTGTAAACGAAATTTGATAAAAACATACCCTTTATTGGTTTTACATGAAATATATGAATGTTCCGATCTTACATGCATAAAAAGGAAAGCATATTGGAATAAACATACATTTAGCTTCTTCTAAATCAACCCTGTGTACTAAAGCTCGGTGGGAAAATAAATTAATTATATACCCTTTTCATTTACCGACGAAAATGAGTTTAACCTTCAAAGAAAATGTAAAAAAAAACATATGATGACGATACAGTAAATGTAAGGGATCTCAAATTTACTGTATTATCAATTATGAATAACCAATGTTTTGTGAATATTATTTTGATTTGCGTGCGTGAACATTGACGGTGGGTGTGGCTAGCCAAACAAGGGAAGTTTACTCCTCCCGGGCACCTAGTCTCAAATCTAGCTTGCTGTAATGAAGGTGCTTATGAGATTGTCGTCAGGATCTTCTTCTTTTTTATTTCATTAGTAACACAAAGCTGAACATGAAAAGAATATCAGAAACATTAGGGTGTACGAAAAACATCTCTGCTCTCCTGGCATAAGCAAACCATAAGGCATGGTCCATTTGATATTCAGGGGAGGGGGTGGTTTTTTTGTCGGAGCAAGATTATTTTTTCGCCCCGGACCGGGGCAAAATTATTTTTTTCTTGCAAAGTTGGAGCAAGGAATTGTTTTTTAACAAAGTGATGCGCATATTAAGAATGTTTGTGTTTTATCAATAGAAATTATTTATATTTTTACTCAGAACTCTTAATATTAATACATTAGTTTATTTTTATGCAAGTATTCAATTCACTTTTAAACAGAGATAAAAAAATGTTAACATTACAATTCTCAATATTTTATATAAGGTACATCATGTATAAAAGGGTCTGAGGGGAAGGTCTCCTAGACAAATTTTAAAATGTTACTAAGAATTGTTAATTGGTGAATAATTAAAGTTCTCCTTCCAAGCTTACGGGAACATAAAGTAAGACTCTATAGTATATATAATGGGATACATGCAACATGTATTTATAACAATACATAGATGTTGATAATATATTTAAGATTTTTTTTTCATTCACAAACATGTATAACTTTTGATATCTTAAAATATATGAACTTTGCTATTAGTAAATAATGTTTTGATAGAAAACTATGATGAGCGAAGCAAGGCTCCAAAATTTTTTATACAATTTAAAAACTGCGGCGAGCGAAGCGAGCTGGAAAATTTCAAGAATTTTAGCGAAATTTTATGGTAATTCTTCAAATTCAGATTATTTGTAAGAGCAAGTTTATTTTTTTCTGTCACACCAGCAAAATTATTTTGTCGGAAAAAACCTAAGCCCCCCCCGAATATCAAATGGGGTCACCCGAGAAGTCTGAAGGACCGTCAGAGAGGTCAGTTTGTGAGAGCTGAGACTTTTCTTACGAAGTTTTGACATTGTTCTCCAAGAACTCTATCCGCTAGAAGATAGCAAGTCTTGTAAAATCGATGGTACAAGAAAGTAATTTGTAAATGTACCATGCATAGTCTCTTTTTGTTTAAATCAGGATAATATCTACGGTACGATGGTATTTCAATTTACAAATTCTGTCTATAAGTGGTGACGGTTCTGTAGCGGAGTGAGATTGGCCTCCAGTTTTTCAAAAGTTTTCTTGATTTATTTGGTTTTGGAATGATAGTGATTATACCCTGTCTTTGTGTAAAAGATAACTCTTTAGTTTTGAAGCCTTCAACCCATGATCTTAATACAAACTGTCCTAAATCTTTCCGGAAAAGTTTAAAGAATTCAACTGTGAAACCGTCCGGTCCAGGGGATTTATCATGCTTCATTTTCCTAAGATACTTCCCAGCTTCTTCTAACGTTATATCTTTTTCGAGAAAATTGACATCACTTTGATTGATCTTAGGTATATATTCGTCTTGTAATAAGATTTGTATATTAATATTGTCGATGTCATCTTTTCTTGATTTATGAAGCTTTAATAAAATATTTCAATTTCTTCCAAAATTTGTTTTTGATTCTGTATGTATATTCTTCTGTATGTTCTTTGATTCTGTATGTATATTCTTCTGACTTCAACTTCACTTACAGATACATAGACGATGTGTTGTCCATCAATAATCCTAAATTCGCGGATGACCTGAGCAGTATCTATCCTTCGGAGCTTGAAGTCAAAGAAACTACAGAGACAAATAATTCAGCATCCTATTTGGACATTATGTTGTCCTACGACACTGATGGTCACATGAACACCTCACTCTATGACAAACGTGACGACTTCAATTTCAGCATTACAAACTTTCCTTTTCTGAGTAGCAACATCCCTTCATCGCCTGCATATGGCGTGTTCATATCTCAGTTGATACGTATGCCAGAGCAAGTACCAAATATACGGATTTTGTTCTGAGAGCTAGGCGTCTTTCAGATAAGCTTCTTATCTAGGGATATATTTGTGACCGACTAACATCGTCACTAAGGAAGTTCTACGGTCGATATGGGGAACTCGTCATACACTATGATGTCCCACTCTCCAGAATGGTGGATGATATTCTGTCAAAGACCATTTGAACCATCCAAACAAAGATTGTACTCTATATCTTCCAAAATGGAAGTAACCGGATGTGACAGTTCTACCGAATTGAAGCGACGGGTGTTGCATGTAAGCAGGTGATGCTTACTCTTCCTGGGCACCTGGTCTCACTCTCATATCGGGAGTTCGCTTCTTTTATATGGTGGAGGTTTTTGTTTGTTTGCTTTGGTTCCTGTTTTATCCTGATTTTGTATGCCTTTGGTTTCTGATTTTCTGAATTATCGATTTTGTGCTGTAAACAGGGATATGGTCATTATCCATATTTGTCATGAATGATCCATTTTCAAGAGACAATTTTCTAACTGTTTTATTAACATATCTTCTTTTTTCCATACTACAAAAGTATTTTGATGGTTTTTCTCCATCTTCAATCCACCTTGATTTCGTTTTGATTATAAGTTTATCAATTTTTTTCTTTTCTGAATACCTGAAGTTCCTCGTTTAACTCGTCTAGTCTATTTTAAGAATCATCGGATAAATTAATTGTCATTTCAAGTCTTTCAATTTCGTTAATTAACTCTTTTTCTCCTTTTCCTCTCATTCTATTTCGGTAAGACGCGTATGATATTGTTTATCCTCTTATATTAGTAAGAAGAATATCCAGAAATAGTTTATCGTCAATTGAAAATTCTAATTCCTGATTTTCCATATTTTCTGGGCTAGAATTATCCAATGATCTTGTACTATATTGTGTTTTTGTCCTAATTATTTCATTCTTAACGAGAGTAGTGTAAATCTGATCCTTAAGTAAAGAATTACTAAAAGTCCAGAATCATCCCCCTCTTTCTTGATTGTCAAATTTTAAAGATATTTCAATCATAGAATGATCTGTTCGATAACCGGGAGAAATATCAGTATTGGTAATGACGTTAGACAACTCTTCAGAAATTAAGAAGAAATCTAGCCGAGCACGTTTAATCGGAGAATTAGAAAACCACGAGAACCGACGCTCGTTCGGGTGATTGATGCGCCAGATATCGACTAAATTTAAATCATTTTGTATTGATAAAACTTCATTTCTAGCATTCGAATTGTTGATATTCCTGTAATTTTCACAATCTTTAATTGGATCTAAGATCAAATTGAAGTCACCTACAACAACAACGAAATCACTTTTAAAATCATTCACAACATCTCTGATAGCTTTATAGAATTGTGGAGAGTCTCTGTTTGGTCCATATATATTAATTAAAGTAAATATATGTCCTTCGTGGAGCTTCAATTCGATTGCTATCATATTGCCACGTAAATCAACTTTAGATATTTCAATTTTGTACTCAAAATTGTTGTTGAGTAGAATAATTGACCCTCTTGAATTCGATTTTCCTGGACCCATTACAATTTCGTTACCCCATATTGATCTTACTTTCTTTATTTCATCATCGGACAGATGTGTGTCTTGAAGGCAATCAATCAATTTCTGAATTGATCGAAGAAAATGAAAAACATCTTTGAGTTTTTGAAAGTTACCCAAACTCATACAGTTTAACGAACATATTTTCATTGAGTCGGTCATTTGAAATGTATATTTTATTCATTCAGAAAGGGAATGCTGCGAAGTGAAACATTGTATAGGATGAAAGAGACAGGAAAAAAATATAAAAGAATATGAGATGTCTTGTCAGACAACCACTTATCTATATCAGCAAGTTTTAACTAGTATATATATTGTAGATTAAATGCAATAAATGAATGAATGAAAATTCAGAGAAAAAATTAAAACAAAATGAAAAGAGTTTTGATTGAGTGGTCTTGACTCACAGTTACGATCCGCTGATTGGTCACTGTTCTTCTTTGTTACAGGCACGGTTACGTATGACCTCCACGTCTCCTTCCGACACTTTCTATGTATTTCAGTTTCTTTTCTACAGCTTCATTTCCGATGTCAAATTTATGTCTTTCTCCATGGATGTCAATGGCATTTATATTACAGTTGAAGTAACATGCTGAGTGGATACATTCATTTTCCCTCAGCTTTGCGATGAGGTCAAGGTTACGGGTGGTCAGATGATCAATCATCAGAAGTTTATCTTTGACCTGTTTTCGCTTTGTGATGACTTCCTGTCGTTTTGAACTTGTAAGAAATTTGACAATAACTGAACGGGGTCCACGTTTCCTAGAGGGGACGCTATGTATAGCTAGTATTTCTTCCTTCTTTATACCCACTCCTTCTATAGACATTATTTTGATCAGTTCGTCTTTAAGTGTTTCGCTATTCTCTGCTCTTTTTTCTTCCCAGTTCAGGATCTTTATGTTATTTTTTGTGAGTATTGTTGGTTGTGATTCGCCAACTGTAGAGCTTCGTTTGCCGTTTCCATTGTTTGTGTCATTTTTTCATGTAGTTTAGACAGCTCTCGGGACTGCTTGTTAAATTTCTCTCTAAGAGCTCCCAAATCTAAATTTAGGCCATCATTTTTTTCGCTGACAATTGACACATCTTTTCTGGTTTCGGTTTTCAGAGAATGTATTTCTTTATTTACTTCTCCGTTTATTTCTTTTTTCAACTCGTCTTTTATCTCTTGTTTGATTTCGGTTTTCATTTTCTCTATAGAATTTGAAACAGCTTTTTCTTCAGCTTTCGTAACTACTCCTTCAATATCGTCCCTTTTTATCATTCTCTCACTCAATCTTTTAAGTTCAGTGTAAACATCTGATAATTCTGTCATAGATTGATCACTACTGACAGAATTATCAGATGTTTACACTGATTTAATCAACTTTATTGCCAATACAATTATTATCAAACAATGTTTGTTTTTTTTTTCATGACAAAAGTAAATTTATCAATAACGATAATAATTGTTTTATTCCTGTTTCGAATGCATACAAATGATGTTTCATACAGTCAACGCGCCAAGCGGCATCCGATTTCAAATCTCAAAATGAAGTTACGTGGCCAATATGTTGACTATGACGGAGTTGACCATGTCAACAAAATAGCATTTATCTTATTGTGTATACAAAATAACACAGCATTCATGATTAAGAAGCTGTTATTAAAACGTCACTGTTTAAGTTATCAGAATCACCATGCAAAACGAGAATGGTGCATTAATGAATATCGCATCATTGAATTTTGGAAATTATGAATTCATTTCATTTATCTGTTAGTAAGTGGTAAAGTCGTTTGATTTGTGAGGTAACCAAGATTTTCTAATTGATTT
Source organism: Pinctada fucata (assembly GCA_028142955.1). Lineage (NCBI taxonomy): Eukaryota > Metazoa > Mollusca > Bivalvia > Pterioida > Pteriidae > Pinctada > Pinctada fucata. The sequence continues at coordinate 55,703,030 of AP027111.1, forward strand.
TCCAAATCTATGGTACAATTCTACAATAATTCATTTTTACCTCCAAATATTTATGTCTTTATTTAAGTTATCGATAATGTCACCTATTACGGTGTATTACATAGTTTGTATTAGGTGATTTGAACAGGCACGTGTAAACACTTAGTATATAACTGATGTCAGCTTGTCATTGTTATCATATTTTGAATCACTTCAGATTATAAGATGGTTCATTTTATGTGTACATGGTGAGGTCGCTTGTAAACTGTCACGTACACCAATCTTCCCTTCATAGTAGTCTACAGTAAAATTTATAATATGAAATGAATAATAGTAACATTTGTTCTTTGTTTGCACATTAGTCACACATCATTTCATGGAACAGCATCAAACAAATAGACAATATATATCTTTATCAAATGCTAATCAAATTCTAATTGATTTTCAAAATCTATTGTACAATTCTACAATAATTCATTTTTATCTCCAAATATTTATGTCTTTATTAAACTTATCGATAATGTCACATATTACGTAGTATTACATTATTTGTACAAGGTGATTTGAACAGGCACGTGTAAACACTTAGTATATAACTGACGTCAGCTTGTCATTGTTATCATATCTTGAATCACTTAAGATAATGAGATGGTTCATTTTATGTGTACATGGTGAGGTCGCTTGTGAAATGTCACGTTCATAAATCTTCACTTCATAGTAGTTTTAAACGTCTTCAAATTCAAAAGCATTATTTTAGAACAGACGAACTTCCAGCATGGAGCAGACATGCGCGCTTCGGGTATTTTACTCGCATCAGTAATCCTGAATCTTAACAATGTAATATGATCAAAGAACGTGTAAGTTATTATGTCCAAAAATAAGCATCGGAAGGCATAGCAGGATGTGCGGGATATGCTGCAACAGGGCCCGCTTTTTTGAATTTCAAGAAATGTACGGTTAAATTAAGAATTTGAAATGGATAACAGTGACATAAGATACTGATAAGAAACACCATCTACAGTATAGACAATCAATATAAAACAAAAGAGAACAATACATTATAAACATGTTAATTTGCCAAATCAAGAAACAAATGAATAATGAGAATGGGATTCAAATGAGTTAAAGAAGATCCTGACGATAATCTCAACAGCACTCACAATGGAGCGCAAAATTAAACATCGACGGACCCCTAGCAAGCTAGAGGTGGGACCAGGTGCCCGGGAGGAGTAAGCATCCCCTGTTGGCTAGCCGCACCCGCCGTCGTTGTTTATGAAGTATGTGCACTTAAAACAAAATCGTTTTCCTGTCAAACTAAATTGTTTGCTCTCAACAGTTCAACATACGATTTTACACTGTAGAGACAATATATTTTGCAAATAATGATTCTACCTAGATGGCTACTTTTGCAAGCAACACACGGATTTCTCCTTTATAAGACCTTCCTCTGAACTGAAGTGTTAAAATCCGAATAAGAAAGATGGGAAAATGAATAGTTTTTTAGTACCTTATTCACTTCAGCAAATGAGTCAAAAGAGCTTATGTCTAACTTGGGACTCTTATTTATTTATCGACAAAATAGAAGAAACAGATGATAAATACCATTTATGTTTACGAAAGCTTTAAACTCCATGATCTATCAATTCTAAAGCCTTTAAAATTACTATCTAAAAACAGAATTGCACTATGATTGTGCAATGAGAACATTTCTATAAATAGAAAATGATAACAGCATCAAAATAAAGACAAGTTATGCTACTAAGAAAAAGAAAAGAAACAGAGAACAAGAGTAAAAGAGTTATCTTTTTATGCCATGCTACTTATGTGAATACTAAATAGTATAGGACAAAACTGTAAATTCTACAAGAGGAAATGTTTTTATGACATATAAAATGATCAATTAGCCTTGAACCAAGGTCAAGGATAAAAGATAAGTACTGAAGTTTATTTTAATCACGATTCATCTGAATATGATCAAAGCTCAATATTTCATCAACAAAAATCTGTTGTGACCTTGAAATCGAACAAATGACCTGGGTCAAGGTGAAAAATTTTAAGATAGGAATATTTGTGTAAAGTTTGAACTATCAATGTCAAACAATCTTTGTTTTATAGGCAAAAGTTTGTTTTGACCTTGATAATGAGAATTTGACCTTGGGTCAAGGTCAAGGTGAAAGGGCTTGACTTAATGATTCTATGTATGGAGTTTGTACTCTGAATGTCAAATAGTCTTTGTTCTATAGACAAAAGTTTGTTGTGACCTTGAAAATGGGACATTGACCTTGAAACTAGGTCAACATTAAATGACTACCTATAAGTAACTTATCATCCAAGTTTCAAGTCAAAATCTCAAAATTTGTAGGAGTTGGGACCTTGCCAATTTAAGGTTCCATTTTTTCTGGATAAAGAGCGAAAACCGTAGATGTTTTATCGAACATGAATGCGTATAAAAGTTTCCAAATTTTCCAAAGAAAAATATAAAATAAATTTCGTTTGAATCGTACGCTTACTTTAGGAGTTACAAGAGTTTAAAGATTTGCCCTTTGGTGCCCTCTTGTATTTGTGAACTTTTTGACATGAAAAAAAATATTCCGCTAGATCTTTATATGCTCTTTCACATGATACTTTTCGTTTCCTCATATAAAGCGTTACTTTTGTCCGGAACGATTGGGGGTAAGAATAATAGTAAGAATAAAGAAAAGACAATCGAATAACAGAAAGGATTCAGACGGAAGTCGGAATCCTTAAATAGTCTGAAATAAAGAATGTGTCCATTGTAAGCGTTGTTCGAAATCTGCGCTCATTGCACATTTAGCAAATTCTTGAATCTAACTGTCAGAATACCATCTAAATGTAAGACAACCCCGACCCTTCCAATATTGAGGTTACAAACGAACCAAAAATGATTTCAAACAAATACAGCGATTTCTTAATTTATATAATCTGAAGTACTAGAGTTAAGGTATTTAATGGATTATGAGAAGTTATTGGGTCACCCAATTATGGAATCCTAAGACTTTAAACCACACCATAGTCATAATGTAAAAATGATCGGAAAAGTTATTACCAGTTTGGCTATTGAAAAATTAGTTTTTTAAGAGGTACGGACCCTTCCAGTTTACAATGAACTTTATGGGGAAAAGTAAAGTTTTCTTAAAATTTTTGACAGAATGATTGGGCATAAAATATCGATTGCTCAAAACTCCAAAAAGATATATTCCATCAAACCAAACTTCTCTTAAAAATCAAAAGTTCACCAATTAGTTCTTCTGCAATTATTTTCTATTTTATTTTTCATTAAGGGGAGATAACTACTAAATATAATCATTTCAAAATATGTATTATTTCGATACCTACTAAGCTATTATTTGTCACAGAAGATGGTAAATGAAGAGTACTCGTGGTATCGGTAACGAATGTTCTGAATTGTTTGAAATAAACAATTTCGAGTAACAGCAAAGAAGTACCTAAGTTATAGGGTCTCAATTTCGTGAAGGCAAGGAAAATGAATATCATTTCCATTGGAAAGGCTGAACTTCGGAATGAATAATATTTTGAAGTGACACAATGAGCCCGGGGAGGGTAAGCGTCTCCTAATTGATGCAATACCCGTAACAACAGCTCCAACTTGTCAAATTCGTTGATTGACCCTATGTTCATGTTCATATCAGGTAAATATTTCTTGTCTTGTGTTGGTGACAGTCATTTAATTGCAATCCAGAATGTCACTGATCTTTCTGGATTGCAGGATCTGGTTTTTTTTTTATTAAATCTGCTCAGCCACCGAACTCGGCAATTGTCAGACGTAAAAAAATATGAAAAGAGTAGAGCACAGTAACGTAATTAAGATGTGCAACAGAAAGTATTTTGTGTATACATGTATCTGTTGATAGCGTTGCACAAATTTTTCCTTTGGCCTAGACAATGTTTGAGTTGTCATCTTGAATATCGGTTATCTTGTTGATAACACCTATTTATTATACTGAAATTGTAGAAGATGACTGAAATTTGCTTTGCATGACGATGGATCGTTATTTCCCTTTGCTATGATACAGATATTATGCTTTACTCTAATCCGATTAAGTAATAAAGAAAAATAAGAGAGTATATCAGGAAGTAATACATAAAAAGTAAGCTATTTCTCGATATAGAGAACGGTTGTGAACGTCGGAGAAAGTGACTGTTGTAGAAAGTGAATTCTATTTTCGTTATTATTTTAATAACACAACTTAATTATGTTGTTATTAACATTGGAGTGTTGTGAGTTGAAAGAGACTTTAACTCAAATCACGCAGATTAAAAGTGTTTCTCTAAAATATGAAAGGAGGATACCTATTGTTTTCGATATACTGTAAATTCAACAATGAATCGGTGTGATGAAGTTAGATATGGGCGGGCGTGCCTGTTAGTTCTGAACGTGTGTCCGTTCACTCTAAGACATGTCATCGATGATTACTCCTTACGACATGCAGGATCCCTCAGTTTATGTGACTTTTTGGAGAAGAACAAACACAGTCTATTCCATTTGTATGCAAAGAAATGTTGCTGTAAACACCTTCAACAAAACAGATCAACTCCAATGTATAAATCACAATGGGACTCTCTTTTTATGCAAAACACCTCATCTTGTCAAAAGGGAAAGAATATTGACTGTCCGTGTAAATATGACTGTAAGCCAGGCATAACAACAAAGGTTATGGATGTAACTCTGTGTTGTCTAGTCATCAATAACATTTGTCCTGGAGTTTATGTCAACCATATTAAGACAATCAGGGAAATACGCAATAACCTCATTCATGCTGAAAGTGCACGTTTGGATTTACTTACATTCAACGGATACATGAACAGAGTAAAAACCGCTATTTGTGAGCTAGCTAAAAACGTGTCTATTACGCTACACACTGAAACATTGGAAAAGATAGTTGAACTTGAAAACCGCTTGATGGATCCTGTTGAGCTTAGCGAACTCAGGAACTTGATAATAGACCAAAGAAGGTTCACAGATCTAGAAGATGTATGTATGGGACTTCTATAATCATGATAACAGGCGGATATAGAATTTGACTTGATGGTTGAGGGGGGGGGTAAACAGGGATCACCCTAACCCTGCCGAGTTATGCGATAAAAATCTCATTTGCTAAAAAAAACAGTGAGATTTTTTATGATTTCAATGAGGTTTTGTGCATTGTAGGTATTATTTCGAAAAAAAAGTGTAAAAAATTCAAACTCCATTTTCCTTTTATTTCCTTGGATGTCTGACAAAACATTATTTGAATATGAGAATTGCTTTGGGTTTATTTGAATGCCATTTGCAATGAAAAATGAGGCCAAATAAAATTAATTCTTCAATGTTTCTCAGAGTGACTGCTGTGCAGCTGCTATAATTTCTAGCCTACAAGACGTTTTTGCACTACTTCAGAAAAAACAAATATCCACCATCATCCACCATGCCTCATTTGCGCTCGCTGGTTTCCGTAAATATGAAGAAATGTAATATTGTCTTGTAAATATGTCTTTATAAAAAGTTCTAACACACATTAAAGTATTTTAGCGCACCGTGACAAGTCATTTTACTGAACCTCTAATCTGCAAGTATAGGGTGTATTCACCATGTTCACGCAATGTAAATATTTGTTAAGGAATTGTATTCATAGCTATTGTTCATGTTGACAATTCAGAGCTACTAGCCATGTGTAGACGACAATTACATGTGAAAGCCTGCCTATTCGTGTGCGCAATACATCTATTCTTTTTATCATAGGAAAAATGTTTGTGTACTTTTCTTTTCCGATTCCTATGCAAACTGTCAATATCAAGACTGAATTGTAATATTTCTGAGTCTATTGATATTATAAAGACAAAAGAGCACGTACTGCTAAAAAGTGCTGAAGACATACTCACAATTCTACGCACAAAAAAATTACCCGAGTCCATACGACCAATCTATGTAGCATGCTAATATCAATACGAGACACTGGAATTTTTGGAATAGATGGGGTACATGTATGGGGGGAGGGGGTACCTCTCTCCCCCTCCCATCCCCTTACCTCCCCTCCTGTCCCGACCTCCCTACCCCTCCTTTTCACCCTTCCCTTCCCTCCCCCTTCTGCCCCCAATCTCCCTCCTCCTGCCCCTTCCTCCCCCTCACTCCCTCCTCCCTCCCCTTCTCTCCCTCCTCCCGCCCCATTTCACCCTCTCAACCCTCTCATGGATATTATATAGCCAAGTTCATGATTTGATGTTAAATAGCCAAGTTCATGATTTGATTTTACATGCGTGACGCTGTGTTCGAATTATGACATTCTCGTAAGCCAGCTGAAAATTTTAAGATTTGTGTAGTTTAAAGTTTTGTCGCATTATATATATTAACTTACGTGCGATTTATGCAAAGGATGTATGGAATAAATTTATCGTGACAAAGCAGTACAAATGTGATATATGAGAGAAAAAACGCAAAATTTGCGACCAAGGGTGATCCCTAGGTAACATGGGTAAAAGGTCTTGGGGCCAACTAAAGCCTCCCCCCATCCACCAAGTCAGATCCTGCATGCACATGTACCTATAATCACAATGCATTCAATGATTACACATATGATATATACTTAATCATAATGCATGTTATAAAGCATTAGATGGTATCTATTTCAGGATGTTTCAAATATAGTGGATGATCTGAATAAAGCAAGACATGAGGTGGCGCAGATATCCACCAGTGTGAGCGCGACAACGGAGAAAGTGACCCAGATAACTGCCATTGTGAGCCAGACAACTGAGAAAGTGACCCAGATATCCACCAGTGTGAGCGCGACAACGGAGAAAGTGACCCAGATATCTGCCAGTGTGAGCCAGACAACTGAGAAAGTGACCCAGATATCTGCCAGTGTGAGCCAGACAACGGAGAAAGTGACTCAGATATCTGCCAGTGTGAGCGAGACAACAGAGAAAGTGAGCCAGATATCTGCCAGTGTGAGCGAGACAACAGAGAAAGTGACTCAGATAGAGGAGCAAACCCGGAGGGAACTATCACAAATAAGGGGAACTGTTGGTTTGTATTACAAATAATAGAATATTTAAATTAAAATCTAAGGTTTGAAATAGTAATGAAGACAAAAAATATCCCAGTAATTTTCTAGACAAGATGTCAAAGTTAGAGGCTAATAAAAAGTACGATGTTAACTGTGTGTTAACAGAGTTCTTGAAATCTTCTAATGAAGTGTCGGACATTTGGGAATTTTTATTTGTCCAAATAATAGATACAACATGAGTTTTTATCAGCCAAATAATTTTTTATCGGCAAATCCGATACAACCGATACTTTTCATGAACTCTGTGTTAATCATTAAATGATTAATAAATCTTAGAAAAAACTGTTCTCACTTGCTGTCTTTTCACAGTGTTGACTGCAGCAATGTTTCGTGATAAATCAATATATCTTGTGTAAACAATTGTATGGATTATGAAGTTTAAAGGTCCCTGGATCAAATGCTTATTTAAGAACAGATAAATTTGCAGCAAGTACCAGACATGCACGTTTTGGATACTTAACCCTCGTCAGTGATCCTCAGTCTAAACAATGTCATGTGGTCAATGATTGGGAATTCTCGCGATTTGACCTTGCCTTCTCGACTTTGAGACAGAACAACTGTTAGGTACTTCTTTGATGTTTATTTGGTAAAAGAAATTTTCAGATGTGTTGAAGAGACAGACGATCAACCAAAGTTGATCCAACTTGGCTACATGTGCCCTTGGGCATGTTGGGGACTGCTGGTCCATCACCAGTGACACTCATCAAGTAGTATATACACATGTTGAACGTCTTCAAATTCAATAGTATACAGTTAAAGTAAACCATTGAGGGAGTTAGCACGATCTTGGTTCCCCAAGACCAGACCTATTTCCAGAGGGGAACCAGAATCGTGCTAACTCCCTCAATGGTATACTTTAACTGTTTTATTATACCGAAACAAACATTATACTGAAACAAACATATCTCTTAGGTATACCGAAACAAACATTGTACTGAAACAAACATATCTCTTAGGTTCACATGGTTCCAATGGAAATTCTAATGATTTTGCCTTACCTTCTAGTCTGAATGACTGAGTAACGGAAAATATTAATTTTTGATGATAAGATAAACGGAAACATCATTTATCATACTCATACATGTTTAATTTTTGATTGTTTTATTTTATTGCGGATTAATTTATGTGCTAAGCGATTTTATTTAATTGCGGATTAATTTATGTGCTAAGCGATTTTATTCTATTGCGGATTAATTTATGTGCTAAGCGGATAGGAGGCGGATTACTCTGCTCGCTTATTAATACTGTCATCCGATCAACCTTCAACGCTGCTGATTGGCTGATACTGACACACACCCAAAGAAGCTCCGCCCCGTTTTGATACTAACTCCCTAGGGAAATAGTCTTCTCAACTAACACACCCCTTTGCAAGGAAATAGTCTTATTGGGCGATTTTCTGGGATTTAGTTAAATTAGTCTCTTTTTATATAGGAAAAAATCGGTAGAGGTATAATAACATCATATAAGAACAGATAAATTTGCTGCAGGGACTAAACATGCACATTTCGGGTACTTAACCCTCGTCAGTGATCCTCACTCTAAACAATGTCATATGAACACTGAGTATATCTGTCTATGGAATATTTAGTAATATCAAATCAGTGGACAATCTTATGTACTTAACACATGATATTGATATTTACTTTTGAATTCTAGCAAGACAAGGTCAAGAAATCAAAGAAGGACTACAACATGTACAAGAACAGCTGAGACCTATTCAGCAGGAATCAAATGGTATATTAAATTAATCGATTAATCAAATTGATTTATTTATTTGTTTTAACAAATATTAAATGATTTAATATATAAAGTATTGGATATATGCCAAAAACAATTCATTCTTATGTACCCTTGAATATATATGCGCATAAACATCACTATATCATTTAGAAACATCAAATATTCAAAAACATTTACAGTGGTCCCTCCTTTATAAGACCACCCCAAGTGCAGTTGATTTGTGGTCTTATAATGGAGGTGGTCTTTCTTGGGGAGATTTTGAATTTGAGCAGTCTATCTGATGAGTACAATTTGTTTACATCTATGTATTCTTTTTATTATGTACAAGAATAAATATGGTATCTGCTACTATCTTGCATTCACTGATAGTTGAGTCTATTGATTGACTACCTGCTCATTAAGAATGAAGAAATTTTAAAGATGAATGTAAAATATTTAATCTGTGACATTCATCCAATTACATGATTAAATACCGTAGAATTCTTACTACTAAAAAATCTAAAGTTCTGCTTACTGAAGAGAGAACAATTAATTACAGCTTGGGGTCAAATAAACTTAAACACTAAATTAAGTGCCTGTTATTGACTTATTTGCCTAGGCCATTTACATTCTTAATTACCACTAACTGCTAATTAGTCAATTTACGTGGAGTAATTAAAGTTGGAGGATTAAAGAGATATTAATTAAATTATGTAAACATACATGCATGGTTGCTCGTGAGAGGGAATTTTCTTATATTTTGGTAGATTTGGGGTAGAAAAAAGCGGTCTTTGGTCGGGTAAGGGAGGTGGTCTCTTATAGGAGGTATTTTAACATTGAAAAATGCTGATGCTAAAGAATTATGGTCACATAAGGGGAGTGGTCTTTGGTGGGAGTGGTCACATATAGAGGGACCACTGTATTTATAATGTATATTAAAACAATTAGGGTCCATCCTTAGAAACTCAGAAAACATTTACTTCTGACCAGCTGTGTTGGTAACAACTGACAGTTTTACCCTTTCCAGAACATAGAAGACAGGTAGATGACCATGACAGACGAATAGATGATCACGGCAGACAGATAGATGAACAAGCGAAACAGATTGCAGACATGAAACAAAGTATTCCATATGGCAAAGTACCTCCTAGACAGGGTAATATATGACATATATTTGGTTATTGATGCATTCACAGTGTACAATAGTTATCAAAAGAGTAATCAAAGTTGTAAAACATAATTTGGCATCCCTTTTAAGGTCACCTGAGCAAAGCTCAAGTGAGCTATTGTCATAGTGTGCCGTCTGTCGTCGTCTGGCGTAGACTTTTAACATTTTCGACATCTCCTCTGTAACTGCTGCACAGAATTTTACGAAACCTTACAGGAAGCAAGAACTTAAGGTCCTCTACCAAGTTTGTATTTTTCGTGCCGATTGGTCAACAAATATGGCTGCCGAGGGCTCTGTTTGGCTGACTTATTTTCGACTTCTCCTCTGCAACTGCTGCACAGAGGGGTCCAACTTAAAAAAGTTATAACTTCCCCAAGTAACTGGTTTTTAGTATTTATAACTTAAACAAGTTATAACAGCAAATTTTGAACCTAAATATCTCCTCTGATCATTTTTCTTATGAACTGAGCATTTGTAACTTAATAGATATTAATTTGGACAACCTCCTGGTATATCTCACTATCCAGCGCATGCTTTTTGGGTCTGGCGCAAAGCTCTCAAAATTAGGGTTCTCTGGGGAATATTTATGTCATTAAATCCTACTTACCAGCAACACACAAGATAACTCCCAAGAAAATTAGGTCAGAAACATAGTAAAGACCTAGATGCATCTTCTGAATGTAAATATTAACAATAAATCACAATGCTTTGAATATAAAACATGTTTCAATCAAAAACACTGTTATAACTTGTTTAAGTTATTGGAGAAATTCTAAGGAAAATCTGCTCTTTTATTTATAACTTATTCAAGTTATAAATTCATATACATAATATGTATATAAGTTATTACTGATGCAAGTTAATTAACTTCAAGAAGTTATTTCTCATATAAGTTGGACCCCTGACTGTTACAGCAAGCAAGTACTCAAGGTCCTCTACCAAGTTTGTATTTTTCGTGCCGATTGGTCAACAAATATGGCCGCCGAGGGCTCTGATTGGCTGATGCATTTTCGACTTCTCCTCTGCAAACGCTGCTCAGAATTTCAAGAAATTCTTACAGAAAGTAAGTACTAAAGGTCCTCTACCAAGTTTGGGTTTTTTGTGGCGATCCGTCAACAAATATGGCTGCTGATGGTTCTGATTGTCTGACACATTTTAGACATCTGGTCTGCAACCGCCGCTCAGAATTTCATGAAACCTTACAGGAAGCAAGTACTCAAGGTCCTCTACCAAGTTTGTGTTTTTTGTGGCGATTGCTAAAGAAATATGGCTGCTGAGGACCCTGATGTGCTGACACATTTTCGACATCTACTACGCAACCGTTGCACAGATTTTCATGAAACAATACAGGAAGCAAGTACTCAAAGTCTTCTACCAAGTTTGTGTTTTTTGTGCAAAAAAACACACGGTCAACAAATATGGCTGCCGAGGGCTCTGATAGGCTTATGCATTTTCGACTTCTTCTCTGCAACCACAGAATTTCATGAAGCAAGTACGAAGTTCTTTTTTCGTGCCAATCGGTCAACAAATATGGTCGCTCTTACAAGCTCTAATTGGCTGACACATTTTCGTCATTTTGTCTGCAACTGCTGCACAGAATTTCACGAAACCTAATAGGAAGCAAGTACTCAAGGTCCTCTACCAAGTTTGTGTTTCTGTGCCGAACAGTCAACTAATGTGGCTGCCCAGGGCTCTGATTGGCTGACACATTTTTGGCCTGATTGCAAAGAAATTCCGGTCTATAGATTAACGATGTCCGTCTGTCTGTGTCTGTCTGTCCATCCATCTGTCGTCAACACTTTGGTTAAAGTTTCTGGTTGAAGCAAAATTTAAAGAAATGTATGCGGTAGAAACTGTATATTATACACGAAGGTTGCCCATGACAAGACCTTTCAATTTATGCCGTAATATTTGACCTAGTGACCTTGACCTTGGACTTTGACCTAGTTAAAGATTTTGGTTAAAGTTTCTGGTTGAAGCAAAATCTCAGGAACTGTTTGCATTAGAAACTTATATAATACATGTAGGTTGCCCATGACAAGACCTTTCAATTTATGCCATAGCATCTGACCTAGTGATTTGACCTAGTTAAAAATTTTGATTAAGATTTCTGGTTTAAGCAAAATCGAAGGAATTGTGCAATATAAACTTTATATTTTACATGTAGGTTGCCTATGACAAGACCTCTCAATGTATGCTGTAACATTTGACATTGTGACCTTGACCTTGGACTTTGACCTAGTTGAAGATTTTGGTTAAAATTTCTGGTTGAAGCAAAATCTCAGGAACTGTATGCAGTAGAAACTTTATATTATACATGTAGGTTGCCTCTGACAAAACCTCTCAATGTATGCTGTAATATTTGACCTAGTGACCTTGACCCACTTGGTGACAAAAACTTACTTTGCAATCCGGCCATACCATCTTTAGCGGTGTTTTATTGACTTCTCCTCTGCAACCATTGCACAGAATTTCATGAAACCTTACAGGAAGCAAGTACGCAAGGTCCTCTACAAAGTATGTGTTTTTTGTGGTGATCAGTCAGCAAATATGGCCGCGAAGGGCTCTGATTGGCTGACATATTTTTAGCCAAGTTGCAAAACTCGGCTCTGAATTTGATGTGAGACGGGCAGGCAGACAGGTGGTTGGGCAGGCGGGCGTCAGCAATTAGTTTCGGGACTATAAGTCAAGTAGGATACATCCTAGTACAATGAAACTTCATACACTTACTCCCTAAGAGTCAAGGATGAACCCTACTGATTTTGGGGTCAAAAGGTCAAAGGTCAAGGTCACAGGACTCAGATGATTGAAATTGGTTTCTGGACCATAAGTCAAGTACGATACATGCTAGTGCAATGAAACTTCATACACTTACTCCCCATAAGTCAAGGATGAATCCTATTGATTTTGGGGTCAAAAAGTCAAAGGTCAAGGTCACAGGACTCAGATGATTGAAATTGGTCTCTGGACCATAAGTCAAGTACGATACATGCTAGTGCAATGAAACTTAATACACTTACTCCCCATGAGTCAAGGATGACCCCTATTGATTTTGGGGTCAAAAGGTCAAAGGTCAAGATCACAGGACTCAGATAATTGAAATTGGTTTCCGGACCATAAGTTAAGTACGGTACATACTACAGTGATTTTTAGCTCACCTGAGCAAAGCTCAAGTGAGCTTTTGTCATAGCGCAGCATCCATCGTCTGTCATCAACTTTTTAACATTTTCGACTTCTCCTCTGAAACCGCTGCACAGAATTTCACGAAACTTCACAGGAAGCAAGTACTCAATGCCCTCTAACAAGTTTGTATTTTTCTAGCCGATTGGAAATCCAAGCTGGCCACCACAGGCTCTGATTGGCTGACACATTTTCGACTTCTCCTCTGAAACTGCTGCACAGAGTTTCACGAAACTTCACAGGAAGCAAGTACTCCATGCCCTCTACCAAGTTTTTGTTTTTCAAGCCGATCGGAAATCCAAGATGGCCGCCACAGGCTCTGATTGGCTGACACATTTTCAACTTCTCCTCTGAATCTCTCAAAACTTCACAGGAAGCAAGAAGTCAATGCCCTCTACCAAGTTTGTGTTTTTCGAGTCTATCAAAAATCAAAGATGGCCGCCACAAGCTCTAATTGGCTGACACATTTTCAACCTCTCCTCTGAAACTGCTGCACAGAATTTCATGAAACTTCGCAGAGGCAAGTACTCAATGCCCTCTACTAAGTTTGTGTTTTTCAAGTTGATCGGAAATCCAAGATGGCCACCACAAGCTCTGATTGGCTGACACATTTTTAGCTCGCAGGGACGAAAAAGTCCGAAGAGCTAATGCCATACCCTCGGCGTCGTCGTCATTGTCGTCGTCCGTAGACAAAACTAACCTGGGCTATATCTCTTGAACTATAAGGGGTAGGGCTTTGATATTTCACATGTAGATAACTTATAACGAGACCTTTCATTTGAGACCATGACCTTTGAACTAGTGACCTTGACCTTGGACTTTGACCTACTTTTAAAAAACTTTAATCTGGTTTCTGACAAAAACCTGTATAGGCAAGCTATGTAATCTTTGATTACCCTATGTTTGACCTCTCCTCTGAAACCGCTGCACAGAATTTCATGTAACTTCACAGGAAGCAAGTACTCAATGCCCTCTACTAAGTTTGTGTTTTTCGAGCCTATCGGAAATCCAAGATGGCCGCAACAGGCTCTGATTGGCTGACACATTTTCAACTTCTCCTCTGAAACCGCTGCACAGAATCTCTGGAAACTTCACATGATGCAAGAACTAAATGCCATCTACCAAGTTTGTGTTTTTCGAGTCGATCGGAAATCCAAGATGGCTGCCACAGACTCTGATTTGCTGACACATTTTCAACTTCTCCTCTGAAACCGCTGCACAGTTCACGAAACTTCACAGGAAGCAAGTACTCAATGCCCTCTACCTAGTTTTTGTTTTTCGAGCCGATCGGAAATCCAAGATGGCCGCCAAAGGCTCTGATTGGCTGACACATTATCGACTTCTCCTCTGAAACCGCTGCATAGAATCTCTTGAAACTTCACAGGAAGCAAGTACTCACTGCCCTCTACCAAGTTTGTGTTTTTCGAGCTGATCAGAAATCCAAGATGGCTGCCAAAGGCTCTGATTGGCTGACACATTTTCGATTTCTTCTCTGAAACCTCTGTACAGAATTTCATGTACAGAATTTCATGAAACTTCACAGGAAGCAAGTAATCAATGCCCTCTACTAAGTTTGTGTTTTTTGAGCCGATCGGAAATCCAAGATGGCTGCCACAAGCTCTGACTGGCTAACACATTTTCAACTTTACCTCTGATAACGCTGCACAGAATTTCACAAAACTTCAAACTTCTAGCCAGTGATTCAGACTGTTTTCAGAAGCCTTAGGACACTTGGCCTAGAGCATAAAAAATTATAGGCCATTTTGTCCTAAGCATGGAAAAAGTATAGGCCGTCGCCGAGCGCGAGCTTGCTAGGGGGTTCCAGGGGCATGCTTCCCCTGAAAATTTTTTAAAATTTAAAGCAAAATGGTGCAAACTGAGCCAATCTGGAGATGAAAATTGAAGTCTACAAACTTGAAAATAATGGGTGTGTAACTGAGGCCTTCTTATTGTTTTCCTGTAGAAGTGGGACTATAATTGCTGTTTGATGGTTGTTAGACTTGATGTGGTCTTTCAAGGAGTTTATTTTAAAGTTTCTATTACCATGATTACATTGTGTAAAGGTATTGTTTCTATTTGCATCAAGGCATATTTTACAGAGCATGGCGTCCGCAGTTTCATCATACCTTAACCAAGGGTATAGGGTTACCCATTTAATGATTTATGTTGAAATTTTCTATCAACAGTACGTTCAGGTTGTTCAGCCTGACCTTGGAGGTGTCAGGAGTGCTACTCGGGGGACCGCCGCAAGGGGGGCCGCCGCTTGGAGATCCTTTGATCAAATTCAACAAAGTTTGCTGGCCCTCGCCCAGACGCAGCTTTTATTTGCCTCGGTTATTTACACGCTTTAACAAGCATTCGCCGAGTCACCATTACATAAAGCTCTTGTACGGCGGACTCTTTTTAATCATCCAATGAACACTGTTGTTACATGTTTATCGAGGTACCGAGTAAACTCGACCTTAAATTGTGTCTGCTCATGTGAAAGTATGATCGGCCAATATGTCGGAATAGGCCATTTCGGCAGATACAGGACACATTAATCGGCCATTCAGAGTTTTCATCAGCAAATGGCTGATGGCTGACGCCAATCTGAATCTCTGCTAGCCGATCAGAAATCCAAGATGGCCACCACAGGCTCTGATTGGCTGACACATTTTCAACTTCTTCTCTGAAACCTCTGCACAGAATTTCATGAAACTTCACAGGAAGCAAGTAATCAATGCCCTCTAATAAGTTTGTGTTTTTCGAGCTGATCAGAAATCCAAGATGGCCACCACAGGCTTTGACTGGCTAACACATTTTCAACTTCTCCTCTGAAACTGCTGCACAGAATTTCTTGAAACTTCACAGGAAGCAAGTACTCATTGCCCTTTACCAAGTTTTTGTTTTTCGAGCCGATTGGAATTCCAAGATGTCCACCATAGGCTCTATTTGGATGACACATTTTTGACTTGTCCTCTTAAACTACTGCACAGAATGTCACCAAACTTTACAGGAAGTAAGTACACATTGTCCTTCTCAAAGCTTCACTAAAAGCTATTTCCTTCAGGTCTTATACTGATTATGATTGAAAACATACATACAGTCTCCTCAGGTGAGCGATGTGACCCCTTCGGGCCTCTTGCTAATTATACTAACCTATATGAACATGTTTCTGTATATTCTTGACATACTTTTCGAATAATCAAGCCAATTCTGTTTTCTTATAAATAATGCTTTTATTGTTTGGGGTCTGAATTATTAGTATTCTTGTTTCGTCTTACCAAGGGGGATAATGGGATGCAGGTCATCGGACTAGTAAACATTCAGGCATACGGCTAAGAAAAAGAAGAAAACTATTGATGCATTCACATCAATTTGCAAAAAGAATTCAGATACAAAAAATGCCTGTAAATATTCATGAGTAAATAGAATCTAAATTTTGATATATATACATATGACACCCCCTTCCCCCTCGGGTTCTGAAGGCGATTAATGAAATTATTTCTTCCTGACAAAGTTTCATATGACGTCTTAATTCGTCATCATCTATCGAGACATATACTAATAATAAATAACAACAAATTATATCTCTTTATTCTTAGGTGAAGATGCAGGTGTAAGGAAAATGAAGGAACGGCTAATGGAAATCAATGACAAGTTAACCCGGTTCATCCAACTTTCCCCTCTACAGGACACAGAAGAGGAATTACCTATAGAGCTGTTCTATGCCTCGGTGGTCATCTGTGAAGATCAGAAGTATGTTACGAAGTCGAAGGGCAGTGAATCATCACAAGACATGGAAGAATTTACAAGACATCGGGAACGTAGACGTGCAGGTACTTCAGACTTATCTTATGATAGAACTGATATTTTTAGAAGATTTAGGAGACATTTGGATCGTAGACGTGGTTTATCGGCTGCAAGATTAGGTACAGAGCGTACTTCAGACTTCGAAATAGGAAGTTATAAATATGAGATGTCCTATTTGAGGGAAGTCATAAACCCAGATGACTTGGATGACAGAGATGTTGGTCTGTTTAGTTCTATCTATGAGAGGCCTAAGATTAGGGAAGTCACAAACCCAGATGACATTTTTCAAAAAGACGGTAAATACATCAGGAAAATTTACATGTTAGGGGATGCAGCGCACGGTAAAACCACTTACTGTTTATGGCTATTACGCAAATGGTGCAATGCTAAAAGAAAGGAAAGAACCGGACAGAAAAATTTTGATAAGTGGGAACAAGAACTGAGGAAATTTGACTTTGATTTTCTGATGAAGTTTCGCAATGTTAATGATCTAAATCTAGTTTCAGTTGTAGAAATGATCTGCCAGGATGCGTTTGAGAGTGACAGGGGCTGCCATGATGCCATACGTCACGTATTATCATCGGATGAAATCAAAAGTCTTATCATCTTGGATGGACTAGATGAATTGCACTTGAACAGTAAAAATAGGATGCCAAGGATTGACGTGTCAGGTAGTGTAACGTGCTTCATTACAATGCGACCATGGGTGTTTCCATTATTGTTAAAGAAACCACAACACAGTGACAGAGTTATAGAAATTCGTGGTTTAAGTGACACTGGAATGGAAAATATTATTGAGAATGTACTTGTAAATCATTATAAGTTGAAAGAGAACTCACCAAAATATACACAAACAAATGACAAAATACTGAAATCTTTAAAAGATAAAAGTTTGAAATCATTCATGCAGATTCCCTTGTTAGCTGTAGTATGTGTACAGATATGGTATAATGGGAAACAGGCGGGGGACAGTATAACAAGCTTCTATGCCGAGATGTTAAACATGTTAATAGAGAGGGCGAATGAAAAACATAAAATTGAAATAGAACATGACAAAACAGAAAATTTTGAATTACCTCAAATTTTGTCTGTTTATGGTAACATTGAGAATTGTAGTTCTGTATTGTTAAAATTAGGAAAAGTAGCATATGAAGGTCTGTTATCTAATGAAACAAACTTAGTATTTCAGAAAAGAAAATTAGAAAAAGAAATAGGTGTGAGAGAATTACAGTTTGCACTAGATGTTGGATTGATCAGTCAGAAGGAAGCACGCAGTCTTACAACAAAGAATGTAAGTGTTCATTTCTTTCATAAATCAATACAAGAGTTCCTGGCTGTAATCTACATTGTAACAAACAAAGAGGTAGGTGACTCATTCTGTAAACATCTGTCCAGTGTCAAGGTCATCATGGAGTTGTCTAATGTTATCATGTTTATATGTGGTATGTGTCCGTCCCTGGGTAGTGTTATATCACAGCGTGTTGTAAGTGTGACAGACAGTGACACAGAGATCTGTGAACACAGAGAATCACCTAAACCATTTATAGAAGACTGGACAGTGGAGGAACTGTACAAACTACAGTTAAGTTGGTACAGGGAATTACAGGACAGACAGACAGACAGCCCAGTGACGTTCCATGTATCAGATGTTCATCTGTTTCAAAGTGACATAGAGACAGTGAGGGGGACTAGGGACGTCCTGTCTGATCCCCATGTAGTAGGCATAAGGTCACTGTACTTAGTTGATATACCTACTGACATAGAACGTGGTGTTACTAACACAGAACTAAATAACTTTCTGTATAACAAACATCTAACATGTTCACTTGACATGGTCTATATTGATGGTTATAACACTGATAGGTCAGTGTCCCCTATCTGTATACCCTCACTTAAAACTTTACACCTAGATAATGTAAAAATAAATACTGACCTTGATGATGATGTTTGTCCTCCACTGCTGACAGACATGACATCACTACGTAAGTTATGGCTGGAGAGGGTGACCCTGGGTGACAGAGGACTGGGTCTGTCTGCTGACATGGTACATATAGAGATGGTAATGTTATGGTATGTAAATATGTCATCATCACAATGGCAACAGTTTATACTGTCTGTACTAAACATACAACATAGATTTAATGTTGAACTATATGGTACAAATATTGATGATGGATCCATGACAAAGATCCGGTCGTCTCCTGACTTCAATGTAACACAGGATGGTGTGGATAAGTATGGTGAGTATGAGTTCTACTTCACCAGAGTATGGCCACCACAGGTCACACAGTAAATGTTCCTTGTATTAACGTATCATGGTGCAGTCCACATTATAACAATCAGGTCAGATTTTATATATTATATTATCACATATTATAACTTCTCAGCATCAATGTAATGGAAAATTCAGCAAAAGTGAAAATCAGGTAATTATTATTCAACATAATCTCTTGTAAATGTCGGCTAAAAAGGTTGGTTAAAAGCTTCCAAACTTCCAGGTTTAAAGACACAAATATTCCAGGTAAGTATTCCTTGTATGTGTGGTCACAGTATTAGATCCTTTATGCCCATTATAATAGTAAAATTTCCATCATGGTATCACAACATTCATATGCTACTTTTCACACTAAATCCTTTATGCCAATTATCATAGTAAACTTTCTATTCCAGTTATGGAAATATTCATATGCTACTTTTCAATCTAAATCCTTCAAACTTAAGAAAGAAGATGTCAAGCAGATTTTCATTTGTTGAATATTTCCCCTGTTTCCAAGAATCATTCCATATCTGTACACAGTGTGTGTTTTTGACTTCATATAGATTTTCTGAAAACTACAGAAATGGACATCAAGGTTTCCTGAAAACCTCAAGAATTGATTCACTTGTATATAGTGTTTTTAGTAGTATTTATTGCTTGATGATTTTTTACTGACAAAATAATATGAAAATATTTTATATGTATAATGTTATTTTGCATTTAACAGGAATTTGAGAAAATAATGTGTATAAAAGCTAGTGCTCTTTACAATGTTAATCCTGTGGACAAAGAGAGATAACTCTAAGTTAATTGTTGGTGACTGTTTTCTCATTTTCACAAATGATTGCTCTTAGTAATAAACCATTTAATTCTAAGTATGAAGATTTTAAATAGATTTGATGACTATTTCTCCTGTTTCCTGGAAATCATTCCATATCTGTACACAGTGTGTATTTGACTTCACATAGATTTTATGAGAACTAAAGAAATGGACATCAAGGTTTTTTGAAAACCTCAAGAATTGATTTGTATATTGTGTTTATAGTATTATTTGTTATAGCTGTTTTTTTTTCAGTGACAAAATATAATATGAAAATGTTTCATGTATATTATTTTGCATTTTACAGGAATTTGAGAAAATAATACATAACTTGATTTTTCACATCTTATAGTGAAAGAGAGAAAACTCTTATTTGGTTGTTAATCAATGGTTTGAGAATGTAATGATATTTAATAATATTCTGGAAAATTGTAATTTTTATACGCCCGTCATTTCACGGGACGTATTATGTTATGGCGAAGTCCGTCCGTCCGTCCGTCTGTCCGTCTGTCTGTCCGCCTATGGAACGCAATAACTTGAATATGCGTCAACGGATTTTCATGAAATTCATACATTATGATTGGACTGTGGAGAGGAAGCCGCCTTTCGATTTTCAGGTTCATCCGATTTGTCGTTACAGAGTTATGGGACTTAGATTTTTAAAATACAGTGAAAATATACTAAAATATTTAAAAATTATTTAAAAATCTATTTCTGGTCGAAATGTTTTGAAATTATGTATACTTCAAGTAGAAAGAATGTTCTTTGACATACGTAACGGGTTTTTAATTTTTTTGTCGCATAAGCGAGATGTTGTGTGTAATAGGAAGGGGGGGGGGGGGTGGGTGGGTTATATGCACATACATGTTAAGCTAAGGGCAAAATATAGGCGCATGGAACGCAATAACTTGAATATGCGTCAACGGATTTTCATGATATTCATACATTATGATTGGACTGTGGAGAGGAAGCTGCCTTTCGATTTTCAGGTTCATTCGATATGTCGTTACAGAGTTATGGGACTTAGATTTTTAAAATACAGTGAAAATATACTAAAATATTTAAAATTTATTTTAAAATCTTTTCAGATCGAAATGTTTTGAAATTTTGTATACTTCAAGTAGAAAGGATATTCTTTGACATATGAAATGGGTTTTTAATTTTTTGTCACATAAGCGAGATATTGTGTGTAATAGGAAGGGGAGGGGGGTATATGCACATACATGTTAAGCTAAGGGCAACATATAGGCGCATGGAACGCAATAATTTGAATATGCGTCAACGGATTTTCATGATATTCATACATTTTGATTGGACTGTGGAGAGGAAGCCGCCTTTTGATTTTCAGATTCATTCGAAATGTCGTTACAGAGTTATGGGACTTAGATATTTCAAAATACAGTGAAAATATACTAAAATAGTTAAAAATTATTTAAAAATCTATTTCTGGTTGAAATGTTTTGAAATTTTGTATACTTAAGGTAGAAAGGATGCTCTTTGACATATGTAACGGGTTTTTAATTTTTTGGTCGCATAACCGGGATATTATTTGTTATGGGAGGGGGGGGGGGTTATATGCACATACATGTTAAGCTAAGGGCAACATATAGGCGCATGGAACGCAATAACTTGAATATGCGTCAATGGATTTACAGGGTATTTCTACATTTTGATCAGACTTTGAAGAAGAAGCCGCCTTTCGATTTTCAGGTTCATCCGATTAGTCGTTAAGGAGTTATGGGACTTAGATATTTTAAATACAATGAAAATATACTAAAATAGTTAAAAATTCTTTAAAAATCTATATCTGGTCAAAATGTTTGAAATTTTGTATACTTCAAGTAGAAAGGATGTTCTTTCACATATATAACAGGTTCTTGAATTTTTTGACACATAATCCAGAAATTATGTGTAATAGGGGGGGGGGGGGGGGGTTATATACACATACATGTTAAGGTATCCGATGTACAATAGGGCATTTTTCCATGCCTGGTAAGGTACTATAAACTATATATTTTCTGAAAGGTAATAATGCCCACTGCTCAGAAATAATAAATTTGGGACCAGAAAAACCAAGGGGAATAACTGTTGAAGCATTCAAATTGTCTATTTTCTCTATATAACACATGCAAAATAACAAAGTTGTACAAGAGTTTTTCCCCTTTGATTTTTAGGACCTTGGAGTCTTATATCTGTACTCAGGGCATCATTACCTTTCAGAAAATATATAGTTTATAGTACCTTACCAGGCATAAAATTTACCATACATTACAATGGAGATGATCAAAACGCTATGTAAAATGACTCTATTGTACAACGGATACCTTAAGCTAAGGGCAAAATATAGGTGCATGGAACTCAATAACTTGAATATGCGTCAACAGATTTTCATGATATTTGTACATTGTGATCAGACTTTGAAGAGGAAGCCGCCTTTCGATTTAAAGGTTCATCCGATTTGTCCTTATGGAGTTATGGGACTTAGATATTTTGGTGTTGTGAAAAAAATCCAAACGGGCGTATCTTGCTGCGTGAGCGTAGGCTTTATTAATTTTTTGGTCGCATAACTGAGATATTTGTACTGGGAGGGGGGTGTTATATGCACAAACATGTTAAGCTAAGGGCAAAATATAGGCGCATGGAACGCAATAACTTGAATATGCGTAAACGGATTTACATGATATTTCTACATTGTGATCAGACTTTAAAGAAGAAGCCGCCTTTTGATTTTCAGGTTCATCGGATTTTTCGTTACGGAGTTATGGGACTTCGATATTTTAGAAACAATGTAAAAATATACTAAAATAGTTAAAAATTCTTTAAAAATCTATTTCTGGTCAAAATGTTTTGAAATTTTGTATACTTCAAGAAGAAAGGATGTTCTTTCACATATATAACGGATTCTTAAATTTTTTGTCATATTATCCAGAAATTATGTGTAATGGTGGGGGGGGGGTTATATGCACATACATGTTAAGCTTAGGGCAAAATATAGGTGCATGGAACGCAATAACTTGAATATGCGTCAACAGATTTTCATGATATTTGCACATTGTGATCAGACTTTGAAGAGGAAGCCGCCTTTCGATTTTCAGGTTCATCCGATTTGTCCTTATGGAGTTATGGGACTTAGATATTTTGGTGTTGTGAAAAAATCCAAACGGGCGTATCTTGCTGCGTGAGCGTAGGCTTTATTTTATCTATTATGTGTATAAATAATGTTTCTTTGAAAGCAAAAGTAAACTGTATGAAAAAGCTTTGTTTCTACATTTTCTGACAAATACAAAACTTGACATTTTGATAACAAGAACCAGAAAGATTGTATCTGATATTTATTAAGTTTCGGGGGTATATAGGAATCACCCTGTCTGTCCGTCTGTCTGTCCATCACACATTGTCCGGAACGTAATTCCTCCCCCTGTGGATGGATTTCAATAATACTTCACAGAAATGTTCCTTAGGACCTTAGGACATGTCATGACCTTGAACCAAGGTCAAAGGTCAAGGTCACAATAGACATCATTAGTAAAACCTTGTCCGGAGCATAACTCCTCCCCCTGTGGATGGATTTCAATAATATTTCACAGAAATGTTCCTGAGGACCTAAGGGAGTGTCATGACCTTAGGCCAAGGTCAAAGGTGAAGGACACAATAGACATCATTAGTAAACTTTGTACAGAGCTTAACTCCTCCTGTAAATGGATTTCAATAATATTTCACAGAAATGTTGCTTAGGACCAAAGGGTGTGTCATGGGTCAAAGGTCAAGGTCAAAATAGACGTGGATGGATTTCAATGATACTTCAAAGAAATGTTCCTAAGGAGCTAAGAGTGTGTAATGACCTTGAACGAAGGTCAAGGATAAAATAGACATCATTAGTAAATCCTCGTCCGGAGCATAACTCCTCCTCCTCTGGATGAATTTCAATAACATTTCATAGAAATCTTCCTGAGAACCTAAGGGTGTGTCATGACCTTGAACCAAGGTCAAAGGTCAAGGTTACAATAAACATCATAACTTAAACTTTGTACAGAGCATAACTCCTCCCCTATGAATCGATTTCAATAATATTTCATTTAAATAATCCTTAGGACCCAAGGGAGTGTCATGACCTTGAACCAAGGTCAATGATCAAGGTCCCAGTAGACATTATCAGTAAAACCTTGTCTAGAACATAACTTTTCCCTTTGGATAGATTTCAATTATATTTCACGGAAATTTTCCTTAGGAGCTAAGGATGTGTCATGACCTTGAACCAAGGCCAAAGATCAAGGTCACAATAGACATCATTGGTAAAACCTTGTCCAGAGCATAACTGCCGTATTTTTGTATATTGTTGCTTATGACCCGTAGGTTTCACATCACCTTGAACCAAGGTCATTTGACCAAGGTCAAGGTCACTTAGTGTATTTTTAATGAAATTATGAATACATTCCAGTCCGGGCTATATCTCTTGAACCGTTTACCTGATCACTTTCTTATTTTAGGATGTTGTTCTTTATGACCCAAAGGTTTCACATCACTTTGACCCAAGGTCATGTGACCAAGGTCAAGGTCACTTATTGCATTTTTTCGGGCGATATCTCCTGAACTGTTTGCCGGATCACTTTTATATTTTAGCATGTTGCTGCTTATGACCCAAAGGTTTCACATCACCTTGACCCAAGGTCATGTGACAAAGGTCAAGGTCACTTAGAACATTTTTCATAAAATTGTACATGCATTGCTGTCTGGGCTATTACTCTTTAACCGTTTACCCGATCACTTTCATATTTCAATATGTTGTTACGTATGACCCGAAGGCTTCTCATCACCTAAATCCAAGGTCATGGGACAAAGTCCAAGGTCACTTACTACATTTTTAATGAAATTGTTCATACATTCCTGTCTAGGCTTTATCCCTTCGACCGCTTACTGGATTGCTTTCAAAGAGTGTATCATGACCTTTAGCCATGCTCATAGGACTAAGGTCAAGGTCACAATATACATCATTAGTAAAACTTTGTACAGTGAATAACTCCTCCCCTATGAATGGATTTCAAAAAGTATTTAACGGAAATGTTTCTTAGGACCTAAGGGTGTGTCAAGCCTTGAGGCAAGGTCACAGTAGACATCATTAATAAAACCTTGTCCAGAGCATAACTCTTGCTCCTTAGGTTGGATTTCAATCATATTTCACAGAAACGTTCCTAAGGAGCTAAGGATGTCTCATGACCTTGAACCAAGGTCAAAGGTCAAAATATATATCATTAGTAAACCTTGTCCATAGAATAACTCTTCCCCCTGCTGATGTCATCAATAATATTTCACAGAAATGTTCCTTACTACCTGAGGTTTGTGTCATAACCGTGAACCAAGGTCAAAGGTCAAGGTCACAAAAAACATCATTATTGAAATGTTGTACAGAGCATAACTCCTCCCCCTGTGGATGGATTTCAAAAATCTTTCACAGAAATGTTGCTTAGGACAAAAGGGTGTGTCATGACCTTGATTCAAGGTCATTCTTTAAAGGTCAAGGTCAAAATAAACATAATTAGTAAAACCTTGACTGAAGAGTAACTCCTCCCCCTGTGTATGAATTTCAATAATATTTCACAGAAATGTTCTGTAGGACCTGAGGTCATGTCATGACCTTGAACCAAGGTCGAAGGTCACAATAAACCCTTTTGGTGGAATGCAATTATATTTCACAGAAGGAGCTAAGGAGCTAAGGGTTTGTTATGACCTTATCCAAGGTCAAAGGTCAAGTAGATAACATTAATAAAACCTTGTCCAGAGCATTAATCATCCCCCTTTGAATGGATTTTAATTATATTTTTTTTTTCAGAAATGTTCCTTTGGAGCTAAGGGTGTGTCATGAACTTGAACCAAAGTCATAGGTCAAAGTCACAATAGACAACATTAGTTAAATCTTGTCCGAACATTACTCCTCCCCCTGTTGAAGGATCTCAATAATGTTTCACAGAAATGTCCCTTAGGACCTAAGGGTGTGTCAAGACCTTCAACCAAGGTCAAAGGTCAAGGTCACAATAGACATCATTATTGAAACTTTGTACAGAGGATAACTCTTCCCGTCTGAATTGATTTCAATAATATTTCACAGAAATGTTGCTTAGGACCTAAGGGTGTGTCATGATCTTGAACAAAGGTTAAAGGTCAAGGTCACAATAGACTAGTAAAACCGTGACCAGACAATAACTCCTCCCCCTGTACATGTATGTGGATTTCAATAATATTTCACAGAAATGCTCCTGAGGACATAAGAATGTGTAATGACCGTGAACCAAGGTCAGAGGTCATGGTCACAATAGACATCATTACTTAAACTTTGTACGGAGGATAACTCCTCCCCTGTGAATTGATTTCAATAATATTTCACAGAAATGTTCCTTATAACCTGAGGGTGTTCATGACCGTGGGCCAAGGTCCTAGGTAAAAGGTCAAGGTCATAATAGACATCATTAGTAAACCAATGTACAGAGCATAACTCAAGATGATCCGGCCCCGGTATAGAACCCCAGACGATCCGGCCCCTATATACTTGAACAGAAAATAAATAGTATAACGTATACCCCAAGACGATCCAGCCACTTTTTGCATAAATAATTTTTAACCCAAGATGATCCGGCCCCCGTAATATAATATTGTACAACCTGTGTATCATCAAAGTAAGACACTCATATACAGCCTTTGAATCATTGAAGTAAGACATGCAAATACAACCGGTATATCATCAAGGTAGAAGACCCATATACAGTCTGTGTATCATCAAAGTAAAACACCCATATACGTCCTGTGTATCATCAAATTAAGACACCCATATACAGTCTGTGTATCATCAAAGTAAGACACCCATATACAGCCTGTGTATCATCAAAGTAAGATCCCTATATACAGTATGTATCATCAAAGTAAGACCCCCATATACAGCCAGTGTATCATCAAAGTAAAACACCCATATACAGCCAGTGTATCATCAAAGTAAGACATCCATATACATTCTGTGTATCATCAAAGTAAGACACCCATATACAGTATGTATCATCAAAGTAAGATCCCCATATACAATCTGTATCATCAAAGTAGGACCCCCATATACAGTATGTATCATCAAAGTAAGACACCCATATACAGCCAGTGTATCATCAAAGTAAAACACCCATATACAGTATGTATCATCAAAGTAAGACCCCCATATACAGCCAGTGTATCATCAAAGTAAAACACCCATATACAGCCAGTGTATCATCAAAGTAAGACATCCATATACATTCTGTGTATCATCAAAGTAAGACACCCATATACAGTATGTATCATCAAAGTAAGATCCCCATATACAATATGTATCATCAAAGTAGGACCCCCATATACAGTATGTATCATCAAAGTAAGACACCCATATACAGCCAGTGTATCATCAAAGTAAAACACCCATATGCAGTATGTATCATCAAAGTAAGACACTAATATACAGTATGTATCATCAAAGTAAGATATCCATATACAGTATGTATCATCAAAGTAAGATATCCATATACAGTATATATCATCAAATTAAGATATCCATATACAGTATGTATCATCAAAGTGACCACACCCATATACAGCTTGTACCATCAAAGTAAGACACCCATATACAGTATGTATATCATCAAAGTAAGACCCCTATATACCGTATGTGTCATCAAAGTAAGACATTCATATACAGTATGTATATCATCAAATTAAGACACCCATAAATAGTATGTATCATCAAAGTAAGACATCCATATACAGTATGTATATCATCAAAGTAAGACACCCATAAACAGCCAGTGTATCATCAAAGTAAGACACCCATATACAGTCTGTATCATCAAAGTAAGACACCCATATACAGTCTGTATCATCAAAGTAAGACACCCATATACAGTCTGTATCATCAAAGTAAGACACCATTATAAAGTACGTATCATCAAAGTAAGACACCCATATACAGTATATACATCATCAAAATAAGATATCCATAGACAGTATGTATTATCAAAGTGAGAAACCCATATACAGTTTGTACCATCAAAGTAAGACACCCATATACAGCCAGGGTATCATTAAAGTAAGACATCCATATACAGCCAGTGTATCATTAAAGTAAGACACCCATATACAGCCAGTGTATCATCAAAGTAAGACACCCATATACAGTATGTATCATCAAAGTAAGACACTCTTATACAGTATGTATCATCAAAGTAAGATATCCATATACAGCCAGTGTATCATCAAAGTAAGACACGGATATACAGCCAGTATATCATCAAAATAAGACACCCATATGCAGGATGTATCATCAAAGTAAGAAACCCATATACAGTATGTATCATCAAAATGAGACACCCATATACAGTATGTATAATCAAAGTAAGACACCTATATACAGCCAGTGCATCATCAAAGTAAGACACCCATATACAGCCAGTGAAGCATCAAAGTAAGACATCCATATATAGCCAGTGAATCATTAGAGTAAGACACCCACATACAGCCAGTGTATCATTAAAGTAAGACACCCCTATACAGCCAGTGTATTATCAAAGTAAGACACCCATATATAGCCAGTGTATCATCAAAGTAAAACACCCATATACAGCCAGTGTATCATCAAAGTAAGACCCCCATATACAGCCAGTGTATCATCAAAGTAAGACACCCATATACAGACAGTGTATCATCAAAGTAAGACAACCATATACAGCCAGTGTAAAATTAAAGTAAGACATCCATGTACAGTATGTATCATCAAAGTAAAATACCCATGAACAGTATGTATCATCAAAGTAAGACACCTATATACAGTATGTATCATCAAAGTAAGACATCCATATACAGTATGTATATCATCAAAGTAAGACAGCCGTAAACAGCAAGTGTATCATCAAAGTAAGACACCCATATACAGTATGTATCATCAAAGTAAGACACCCATATACAGTATGTATCATCAAAGTGAGACACCCATATACAGTATGTATCATCAAAGTAAGACCCCCATGTACAGTATGTATCATCAAAGTGAGACACCCATATACAGTATGTATCATCAAAGTGAGACACCCATATACAGTATGTATCATCAAAGTAAGACACCCATATACAGTATGTACCATCAAAGTGAGACACCCATATACAGTATGTATCATCAAAGTAAGACCCCCATATACAGTATGTATCATCAAAGTAAGACACCCATATACAGTATGTATTATCAAAGTAAGACACCCATATACAGTATGTATCATCAAAGTGAGACACCCATATACAGTATGTATCATCAAAGTAAGACACCCATATACAGTATGTATCATCAAAGTAAGACACCCATATACAGCCAGTGTAGCATCAAAGTAAGACATCCATATACAGCCAGTGTATCATTAAAGTAAGACAGCCATATACAGTCAGTGTATCATTAAAGTAAGGCACCCATATACAGCTAGTGTATCATCAAAATAAGACACCCAAATATAGCCAGTGTATCATCAAAGTAAGACACCCATATACAGCCAGTGTATCATCAAAGTAAGACACCCATATACAGCCAGTGTATCATCAAAGTAAGACACGGATATACAGCCAGTATATCATCAAAGTAAGACACCCATATACAGTATGTATCATCAAAGTGAGACACCCATATACAGTATGTATCATCAAAGTGAGGCACCCATATACAGTATGTATCATCAAAGTGAGACACCCATATACAGTATGTATCATCAAAGTAAGACACCCATATACAGTATGTATCATCAAAGTAAGACCCCCATACACAGCCAGTGCATCATCAAAGTAAGACACCCCTATACAGCCAATGTAGCATCAAAGTAAGACATCCATATATAGCCAGTGTATCATTAAAGTAAGACACCCATATACAGCCAGTGTATCATTAAAGTAAGACACCCATATACAGCCAGTGTATCATCAAAATAAGACACCCATACATAGCCAGTGTATCATCAAAGTAAAACACCCATATTTAGCCAGTGTATCACCAAAGTAAAACACCCATATACAGCCAGTGTATCATCAAAGTAAGACTCCAATATACAGCCAGTGTATCACCAAAGTAAGACACCCATATACAGCCAGTGTATCATCAAAGTAAGACACCCATATACAGCCAGTGTATCATCAAATTAAGACACCCATGTACAGTATGTATCATCAAAGTAAAATACCCAGATACAGCCAGTGTATCATCAAAGTAAGACACCTATATACAGTATGTATCATCAAAGTAAGACATCCAGATACAGCCAGTGTATCATCAAAGTAAGACACCTATATACAGTATGTATCATCAAAGTTAGACATCCATATACAGTATGTATATCATCAAAGTAAGACATCCATATACAGCAAGTGTATCATCAAAGTAAGACACCCATATACAGTATGTATCATCAAAGTAAGACACCCATATACAGTATGTATCATCAAAGTAAGACACCATTATAAAGTGTGTATCATCAAAGTAAGACACCCATATACAGCATATATATCATCAAAGTAAGATATCCATATACAGTATGTATCATCAAAGTGAGACACCCATATACAGTTTGCACCATCAAAGTAAGACACCCATATACAGCCAGTGTATCATTAAAGTAAGACACCCATATACAGCCAGTGTATCATCAAAGTAAGACACCCATATACAGTATGTATCATCAAAGTAAGACACTCTTTTACAGTATGTATCATCAAAGTAAGACATCCATATACAGCCAGTGTATGATCAAAGTAAGACACCCATATACAGCCAGTGTATCATCAAAGTAAGACACCCATATACAGTATGTATCATCAAAGTAAGACACTCTTATACAGTATGTATCATCAAACTAAGACATCCATATACAGTCAGTGTATCATCAAAGTAAGACACCCATATACAGTATGTATCATCAAAGTGAGACGCCCATATACAGTATGTATCATCAAAGTAGGACACCCATATACAGTATGTATCATCAAAGTGAGACACCCATATACAAGATGTATCATCAAAGTAAAACACCCATATACAGCCAGTGTATCATCAAAGTAAGACACCCATATACAGCCAGTGTATCATCAAAGTAAGATCCCCATATACAGTATGTATCATCAAAGTAAGACCCCCATATACAGCCAGTGTATCATCAAAGTAAGACACCCATATACAGTATGTATCATCAAAGTAAGACACTCTTATACAGTATGTATCATCAAACTAAGACATCCATATACAGTATGTATCATCAAACTAAGACATCCATATACAGTATGTATCATCAAAGTAAGACACCCATATACAGTATGTATCATCAAAGTGAGACGCCCATATACAGTATGTATCATCAAAGTAAGACACCCATATACAGTATGTATCATCAAAGTGAGACACCCATATACAGGATGTATCATCAAAGTAAAACACCCATATACAGCCAGTGTATCATCAAAGTAAGACACCCATATACAGCCAGTGTATCATCAAATTAAGATCCCCATATACAGTATGTATCATCAAAGTAAGACCCCCATATACAGCCAGTGTATCATCAAAGTAAGACACCCATATACAGTATGTATCATCAAAGTAAGACACCCATATACAGCCAGTGTAGCATCAAAGTAAGACATCCATATACAGCCAGTATATCATCAAGGTAAGACCCCCATATACAGTATGTATCATCAAAGTAAGACACCCTTATAAAGTATGTATCATCAAATTAAGACACCCATATACAGTATGTATCATCAAAGTAAGACACCCATATACAGTATGTATCATTAAAGTAAGATACCCATAACGGGCGCTGAACATGGGGATTCTTCTGCAATGGAAATATGAAGATTTATTCAGTCTACTAATATCATATTCCCCGAGGGCAATTTTCATATCCCTCGAACTACCGCGCAATAAATTGTTTATTATACAAATTGAACCCAATCTTTGGAATTTGCTCATTATATTGGTAATTTCCTCCTTATAAGCGATTTGAAACCGCTCGGTCATGGTCATTGTTCTTGTCATTTAGCGCACGTCACCTCTCAGACTTGACTTCGTACTCCCTTTAGCGTTATCGATTTCCAGTATCGATAACTCTGATAAGAAAAAGAGCGATGCTACCGAAGGAGGGGACTCGATTGTAATACTCCCTAGCTTAAGGGAGACTCGATGTTTTATCCAAACAAGCACGTTACGGTCTAATCCAAATCAGAATACGCTTTTTTATAGAATTATTCATACGAGAAGCAATCATAAATTTCGTTGAAAACGGCGGAACATACCATCGCGACAAGATACAAAGTGGACAGACAGATAAAAACAGTTAAATAACATACAATACAAATGGCCCACATCGCTCACCTGATTTGTAGACAAAAGAATAAAAGTGGACAAATTGATGGAAGCTCTTGAATACTTGCTTCCAGGTTTTGAGAAAATCTTTGTTTCAGTCTCGGAGTTGCAAAGGAGATGTTGAAAATACCTAAGCCACTCAGCGACCTTGGCAGCCATATTTGTTGTCCTATCGACACAAAATTTGTAGAAGACCTTGAGTACATGGTTGCTGTAAGGTTTCGAATAATTCTGCGCATTGGTTGCAGATTGAGTCGAAAATGCGTAGGCAAATTAGTGCCTTTGGTGGCTATATTTGTTTACTGATCGTCAAGAAAAACACAAACTTGGGACCTTGAGTACTTTTTTCGTCATTCAATCAGAGCCATCGGCAGCCGTATTTGCTGACCGATCGCCACGAAAGAAAGGAGGCGGTCTCCAAAAAAAAAACTCGGTTGCAGCACCCACAGCAAAACCCCGAAATACCCAATGAAAAAACACAGAACAGACACACATAGAAAAAAAAAACGAGAAAAGAAAGGAGGGGATCTCCAAAAACACTCGGTTGCAGCACCCACAGCAGAACCCCAAAACACCCAATGAAAAAACACAGAACAGACACCCATAGAAAAACCCCAAAACACCCAATGAAAAAACACAGAACAGACACCC
Source organism: Pinctada fucata (assembly GCA_028142955.1). Taxonomy (NCBI): domain Eukaryota; kingdom Metazoa; phylum Mollusca; class Bivalvia; order Pterioida; family Pteriidae; genus Pinctada; species Pinctada fucata. The sequence continues at coordinate 55,736,081 of AP027111.1, forward strand.
ACAGAAAAACCCCAAAACACCCAATGAAAAAACACAGAACAGACACCAACAGAAAGAGACGCAAAAGGGACAAGAAACATCAACTCACACCATAGAAACACGAAACACAAGAACCGCAGACAAACCAAGTCAAGTTTTAGTGGAAATTTGGAAAATGTTAAAAGTTTACTACGAACGGACACCGGACGGCGCGCTATGACAATACCTTGTACTTGAGCTTCGCTCATATGAGCTATTAAAACTTTTCTTGACAAACAATCTTCACTGTTCGTGATCTTCCCACCTTTAAGAATGTGTATGCTTTTTTATTGTGAATTTTATTCTGTTTTGGGTTGTATGTTTGATTTTCATTCACTGATTAGGAACGATAGCAAAAATCCAGCCTCTTCGTAGAACAACCCTCTAGATCAAGATGATTGCGATTTTTCAATAAATGTTTTGGCCATGAAGATAAAAAGGAGTATTGTGCCAGTGTTGTTTACCACTTGATCACAGATCCGGATGAAAAACAACAATTATAGACGACTATAAGTAATTTTGTTTGATAGTTTGCGGATGTGTCGTCCTTGAATTTGAATTAAGATGTCGAATCTGCTATGCGTTAATTAAGTTCCTATGGGAATCAAGTCTTGGTGAAGATCAACTCCTTTGTTTTGCTGAATTTTTCCATATTCTACATAAATATTTATCAAGTTTCTTCAAAATATTTCCAGCCGATATTGAGAAGAATGAACATGAAAAGTCTACCCTCAACGCTCAAAGATATGTCAGTAGTTTGTAACTAGAATGATGACGCAAGATGTAATGTATTTGTCCATGTTCTTTATTATACTGTAAGCCAAAGACGGCGGGTGCGGCTAGCCATCAGGAGATGCTTACTCCTCCCGGGCACCTGGCCCCACCTCTAGCTTGCTGGGGGTCCGTCGATGCTTAATTTGGTGCTCTATTGTAAGTGTTCTTGAGATTATCGTCTGGATCTTCTTTAACTCATTTCAAACAGAGTAGATTTTACAAGTAATGCTAGAATTTATGTCCATAGGACTAGTGCATCGAGTATTCATCACTATATTGGTTATAAAGTGGAAAAGGTAAATCTCTACTTGCAGCAGGATTAACGTATTCATCACTATATTGGTTATAAAGTGGAAAAGGTAAATCTCTACTTGCAGCAGGATGAACGTATTCATCACTATATTGGTTATAAAGTGGAAAAGGTAAATCTCTACTTGAAGCAGGATTAACGTATTCATCGCTATATCTGTTATAAAGTGGAAAAGGTAAATCTCTACTTGCAGCAGGATTAACGTATTCACCACTATATCTGTTATAAAGTGGAAAGGTAAATCTCTACTTGCAGCAGGATTAACGTATTCATCATTATATTGGTTTTAAATTGGAAAAGTAAATCGCTTCTTGCAGCATGATTAACGGTGCAGTCTCCACTAAAGTGTTAAGCTACGATTTGAAAATTGTGAAAAATAAAGTTTCGCATTTGATAAATATTTCTATTTTTATTGAAGGATACATATCTTAGGTATTTGAAATGGAACAGGGGAAATCTCTACTTGGTCTACTTCTAGTGATATGATTTGCTCAATAGAGGGGCCTGGATTGCAATTTAACAGCTACATGTACTTTACAAGGGGTAGCCTTTTGTTCATTCCATCGCTGAAGGAACAAAAGTAGTTACAGTATAAACTTTTGTCTTCTGACGTTTTACTATCCATAAGAAATCTTTTGAAGTATAATAAACCTTTTTGATTCCGTACATTATTTGAAAATTTCACGTCTGAAGAGGGCATACATAATTCTGTATCAAAAATTTTCGCCCTCTGTACATTCAATCTACAATTATACAAAACACGCATCCCTGGTCAACTAAATATTTATTGCTTGTTATGCCAGATGGTATCATATGTGATCCTGCACATTATAATTTTATGTAGATAGCTTAGAAAATCGATGACAGCACTTTTACGTTGGTATACCGGTGGTAGAGCATTTGTTATAAAAGTACCAATTATCAAAATATATGGTCAAAGATATCTCTAATTGATGTAATAAGTAAGCAGTGTATATGAGTAACCAATTATTTTATGATATTCGCGTTAGTTTCTCTAAAATACTACAAATACTATCGAAACAGATACGTTACTTTCATTTCTAAAGCCGTATTTGAGTACAGTGCAAAGGTTATCCCCTATGAATCTCAATACCGTGACAAACGAGTAATGTGACAACAAATGATGGCATAAATTATGCCTCTGTATTAGGACATTTATTGATTTTCCGAGAGAAAGGCTGTTTCTCAGGATTCTCCATAAAAACACAAAACATGCCCTGTAAGATGTGGTTTTACTTTATTTTCAACTGTTATATGTTTCTTCTGACAAAAGCTATAATATCAGCGTCGAACCAGTAATATATAACTTCTATATGGGCCAAAAATGAAATCTAGGTAACGTATCTGTCGGTAACGTATCTGTTTTTAGCTGCATTTTCCGCGTTATGTTGTATGTTTCTTCATTCTTATTTAAAAAAGCCGACGTTTTTAACCAATATTCACTCCATCTAATCCATAAATAGGGCCAAATCGGTTGAGTTCTCACTGTAGAGCTAGATAGTTGGTAACGTATCTGTTGCTGTCTAAACGTCCAAATGCCGATTTTAAATACTCCCGATGAAACAGATAAAATATCGTTTGCTAGAATGGTTGAAGGACTTTGTTTGCTGATAGTATCCATGTATACGCTTTCTTTTCTACTCAAACATTTCGGATATGTCATTATTGTCTTGCATTTCTAGCATCTTGAAGTGTGGTAACGTATTTGTTCGCCTTCTAACGGACAACAGAATATTTCTTATTTCAAAAACAACATTTCTCATAAAGGAAAAGTTTTAGTCCTTATGTAAAAGTAATACTTTGGGGTTTCAATTGAGAGTAAGAAGAACACTGATGATACATTTCTAAAATGTATTTTTCTACATCAAAAATGTAGCATTGTGCAACGGACAAGGCAAATTCACTAAAAATTGACCCTTTGTGAGTCCAAGGAAAAGAACCACGAATGTTCTGGTTGTAATTACTATTGTGGTAAGTTGGAACATTGTGAAAGGTAATCAAAATCGATATTGTTGCTTAGTTTATCATTAAAATATTTCTGTACAAGTTGCGGACGCGCAAATTTAGTAATGTAACTGTAACGGAGACTGTACCTAACGTATTCATCACTATATTGGTTATAAAGTGGAAAGGTAAATCTCTACTTGCAGCATGATTAACGTATTCATCACTATATTGGTTATAAAGTGGAAAAGTAAATCTCTACTTGCAGCAGTATTAACGTATTCATCACTAGATTGGTTATAAAGTGGAAAGGTAAATCTCTACTTGCAGCAGGATTAACAAGGATTATCACAAAGTATAGGGAATTCACATGAAAGTCATTACTCTTTTTGGAAGAGATCGAGGGTGATCAATTTTTTTAAATTGTAGCCCAAATATTTTCTGAATTATCGATTTTGTGCTGTATTCAGGGATATGGTCATTAACCATATTTGTCATTCATCACTATATAGCCGAAACCCCCTATGTGCGCTCTAACAGGGTGATGAATGATTGGTTGAATGAATGAATGCATGCATGCATGCATGCATGATTGAATGAATGAATGATGGCAAGCATGCATGAATGAATGAATGAATTTGATTGTATTCGTATGAATTCAAATGAATTTGAATGAACTGATAAATGCAACCTTACAGTGTAAAATTTGTATATGGAGCTCCATGGTATGTATTAGCGAAAAACTCTTTATTTGCGTATTTTGATATGTATTAATGACTAGAGGTGTAACGATACACTAGATCACGATACGATACATATCACGATACAAGGTTCACGATACGATACGTATCACGATACACTTTTTTGAATTTACACAAATGAGAATGTATACTTTCGTACAAAAAGAAAGATTTTGCATTCAAAAAGTTTGAAAAATTAATTAATTTTTAGGGACACCGTCCCTAAAATCATAACTTTTTTGCAAAAATAACGAGAAAATCTGATGTCATCTTATTCTGTAATGAATTAAATATAAAACTTTTTTTTCAAAAGTGCCAATTGATGTTATTTTATTCTGTAATGAATTAAACATTAAACATTTTTAAAAAGGTGCCAATTCTGGGTTGATTTCTCTCTGGTATTAATTTCCAGTCAGAAGGAAATACTTAACTTTGGCCCGATGAAAAGTTCATCTACATTATTGGATCGATTGTCCGATGACTCTGCATAAAATTTCGCGGGCACCGGTGTCACTTGTTGATGGATCCGGACGAAAAACAACATCACTTGTAAGGGACCATTAGTACGAATACTTGATCATACCTATCGAGTTTCATCTAAATCCCTTCAGCCGTTCTGGAGAAGAAGATGAAAATGTAAGAAAAGTTTACGATTGACGAACAGGCGCCGGACAGCGTGTTTCGGGATCTTAAATCCTCATGATTACTTTTTTCCACATCTGTCGCCTTAAAGGAACTTGGTTTGAGACCTGTGGGAAGAAAAGTCGGAAGGTTGTGCACATGAAATCCAGGATAACCACACCCTCTGCTATTTCCGTGGCAGATGGCCGTCCTTTAGAAGTCGGCACCGGTTGCCCATTGCCAGCATTGGTCTCGTTGGTTTATGTGTGGTTCTTTGTGTTTGATGTTTCTGTGTTGTGTGTTGACGTGTCTTGTCCCTTTTGCGTCTCTTCCCGTGCTTATCTGCTCTATGTTTTTATACGCCCGTCATTTGACGGGTCGTATTATGGTATGGCGAAGTCCGTCCGTCTGTCCGTCCGTCCGTCCGTCCGCCTATGGAACGCAATAACTTGATTATGCGTCAACGGATTTTCACGAAATTCATACATTATGATTGGACTGTGGAGAGGAAGCCGCCTTTCGATTTTCAGGTTCATCCGATTCGTCGTTACAGAGTTTTGGGACTTAGATTTTTAAAATACAGTGAAAATATACCAAAATAGTTAAAAATTATTTAAAAATCTATTTCTGGTCGAAATGTTTCGAAATTTTGTATACTCCAAGTAGAAAGGATGTTCTTTGACATATGTAACGGGTTTTTAATTTTTTTTGTCGCATAATCGAGATATTGTGTGTAATGGGAAGGGGATCGATTGTCCGATGACTCTGCATAAAATTTCGCGGGCACCGATGTCACTTGTTGATGGATCCGGACGAAAAACAACATCACTTGTAAGGGACCATTAGTACAAATACTTGATCATACCTATCGAGTTTCATCTAAATCCCTTCAGCCGTTCTGGAGAAGAAGATGAAAATGTAAAAAAAGTTTACGATTGACGGACAGGCGCCGGTGTTATATAGTGGACCATCCCCCTAGTAGATCTTCCCCCCGGATGATCTACTATATAGCAGAACATCCCCCCGGAAAATCTACTATATAGCAGATCTTCCCCCCGGATGTTCCACTATATAGTAGATTATCCCATGGGGGATGTTTCACTATATAGTAGATCATCCCCTTGCCATAGCAAATCTTCCGTGGGGGATGATCTACTATATAGCAGATCATCCCCCTTTCCTTAGTATTCCGGATAACCATTCCGGGTTTCAGAATACCTGTCTTTGTTTAGAATTTTATATACCTCAGTGATTTCCGCTTTTGTCTAAAGTTGTACACGTGGGAATTTCAGTTTCAAAATGGTAGATACAAAAGCCATTAAAATAGGAAATAGTTTAAAATAGTTAAGTGAAAAACCCAAACCGAAAACGGGGGGGGGGATAATGCACTATATAGTAGACCATCCCCCATTCTTTTCGTTAACTCGGAAATGCCTTACCGTTTCAAGTTTTCATTTTATAACGCTTATCATCAATTTTGTGTAAATTCCAAGTCGGTAACGGTATAGGGGGATGATCTACTATGGTTTGGAAGGGGGAAGATCTGCTATATAGTGAAACATCCCCCCTGGGGGATGATCTACTATATAGCAGATCATCCGGGGGGAAGACCTGCTATGGGGGATGATCCACTATATAACACCGGACAGCGTGTTTCGGGATCTTAAATCCTCATGATTACTTTTTTCCACATCTGTCGCCTTAAAGGAGCTTGGTTTGAGACCTGTGGGAAGAAAAGTCGGAAAGTTGTGCACATGAAATCCAGGATAACCACACCCTCTGCTATTTCCGTGGCAGATGGCCGTCCTTTAGAAGTCGGCACCGGTTGCCCATTGGTCTCGTTGGTTTATGTGTGGTTCTTTGTGTTTGATGTTTCTGTGTTGTGTGTTGACGTGTCTTGTCCCTTTTGCGTCTCTTCCCGTGCTTATCTGCTCTATGTTTTTATACGCCCGTCATTTGACGGGTCGTATTATGGTATGGCGAAATCCGTCCGTCTGTCCGTCCGTCCGCCTATGGAACGCAATAACTTGATTATGTGTCAACGGATTTTCACGAAATTCATACATTATGATTGGACTGTGGAGAGGAAGCCGCCTTTCGATTTTCAGGTTCATCCGATTCGTCGTTACAGAGTTTTGGGACTTAGATTTTTAAAATACAGTGAAAATATACTAAAATAGTTAAAAATTATTTAAAAATCTATTTCTGGTCGAAATGTTTCGAAATTTTGTATACTCAAAGTAGAAAGGATGTTCTTTGACATATATGTAACGGGTTTTTCAATTTTTTTGTCGCATAATCGAGATATTGTGTGTAATGGGAAGGGGGGGGGGGGGGTTATAGGCACATACATGTTAAGCTAAGGGCAAAATATAGGCGCATGGAACGCAATAACTTGAATATGCGTCAACAGATTTTCATAATATTCATACATCATGTTTGGACTGTGGAGAGGAAGCCGCCTTTCGATTTTCAGGTTCATTCGATATGTCGTTACAGAGTTATGGGACTTAGATATTTTAAAATACAGTGAAAATATACTAAAATAGTTAAAAATTATTTAAAAATCTATTTTTGATCGAAATGTTTTGAAATTTTGTATACTTCAAGTAGAAAGGATGTTCTTTGACATATGTAACGGGTTTTTAATTTTTTTGTCACAAAACCGAGATATTTGTAATGGGAAGGGGGTGGGTGATATGCACATACATGTTAAGCTAAGGGCAAAATATAGGCGCATGGAACGCTATAACTTATGCGTCAACAGATTTTCATGATATTCATACATTATGTTTGGATTGTGGAGAGGAAGCCACCTTTCGATTTTCAGGTTCATTCGATTTGTTGTTACAGAGTTATGGGACTTAGATATTTTAAAATACAGTGAAAATATACTAAAATAGTTAAAAATCATTTAAAAATCTATTTTTTAATCGAAATGTTTTGAAATTTTGTATACTTAAGGTAGAAAGGATGCTCTTTGACATATGTAACGAGTTTTTAATTTTTTGGTCGCATAATTGAGATATTTGTAATGGGAGGGGGGGGGTTTAAATGCACAAACATGTTAAGCTAAGGGCAAAATATAGGCGCATGGAACGCAATAACTTGAATATGCGTCAACGGATTTACATGATATTTCTACATTGTGATCAGACTCTGAAGAAGAAGCCGCCTTTCGATTTTCAGGTTCATCGGATTTGTCGTTACGGAGTTATGGGACTTAGATATTTTAGATACAATGTAAAAATATACTAAAATAGTTAAAAATTCTTTAAAAATCTATTTCTGGTCAAAATGTTTTGAAATTTTGTATACTTCAAGTAGAAAGGATGTTCTTTCACATATATAACAGATTCTCAATTTTTTTGTCACATTATCCAGAAATTAAGTGTAATGAGGGGGGGGGGGGGGTTATATGCACATACATGTTAAGCTTAGGGCAAAATATATAGGTGCATGGAACGCAATAACTTGAATATGCGTCAACAGATTTTCATGATATTTGTACATTGTGATCAGACTTTGAAGAGGAAGCCGCCTTTCGATTTTCAGGTTCATCCGATTTGTCCTTATGGAGTTATGGGACTTAGATATTTTGATGTTGTGAAAAAAATCCCAACGGGCGTATCTTGCTGCGTGAGCGTAGGCTTTATTGTATTGGATGTTTTGGGGTTTTGCTGTGGGTGCTGCAGCCTGGTGTTGTTGGAAATCCCCTCCTTTGCTTTATTAGTTTAACATCATACATTATATTGCTATTTCGGAAACTTTCCTTTTATCCAAATATACTGGAATTAAAGGATGTAAACATCCTAGCACCATCATTCCAATACTATTTAAGACAAATATTTTATTTTACTGTGATACTGAATAGACCCCACAGGAAATTTAGAGCCGCGCAATCTTTGCAAAATGCATAAATTGAAATTTAACATACCAAACTAGAGAGCGATACTGTAATGAATTTTGACTGTAAATAACTTCAGATAATCACGTTAGCTGGAAGCATCACTGATGAGGATTTGCTATCCGAAACATGAGTCTGGTGCATATGAAATTCGTTTGAAAGGTGGCAGAGTTGGAACACTTCTTTTGCATGTTACCGAAAATATCTTTCACATAACATAACACAAAAAAAAGCTTACGCAAACGCAGCAAGATTAATTAGTCATTATTCAGTTCCCTTGAAAAAATCTAAGCTCCATAACTTTGTAATGAGCTATAGGATATCATGAAATTTGATAATTGCATGGTGTCTCAGATAATGAATTACAAATATGAATTCATGAAAAGCTCTAAAATTGCCTTGATCTTGAAAATCAATAGAATTCTTTGTCATTCTCTACTTAATCCACATGGTAAAGGATCCCTGACCTTAAGGAAAGGCTATAAAAATCAGCAGGGATTTTTCAGGGTATTTTACTTTGGGTCCAGGGTCCGGTAAAATTGGGAAAAATCGTGGCGTTTTAATGGAATTGGGAATTTCCAACAGTTTAATTTGATTCTTAATGGAATAAATCCTTACACAGAGATATAACTCCTTCTTATTCAAAATGTCTTCAATAAAATAAACAAAGTACTAGTAAAACCATCTATACTTAGATTGTACTTCAAAGGACATAATCTTCTAGGATCAGGAACAGGCATCTGTTCAGAGTCAGAGGGGCTACTTTAATGATCATGATCAATCAGGATTCAGATTGACCGGGGACATTCCCACTGTCCGAGTCGCCCTATTCAGTTTACTGAACATGAACTACTTTCTGTTGTTTCTTTTATAGTCACTATCCAAAATTTTATTTTGAAGAACGTATCTCTCCTCTACAACGAAGATGTACCGGTACTCCTTTTTGTCATTTTTTGGTATCAAATTTGCTGTTGTAAGACGACATGGTCATGGGGTCAGAGTCAACTAAAAGACCTGCTCTGATTGGAGAAAGGGGGCCTGTTATTTTAAATGTGACAGAAGATGTGATTGGCTATCAATTATGTTTTCTTTTGGTTTATTGTTTGAATATGATATATATAAGTAAAAAATAAGTGCAATTAAAATGTCGATGCCCGGATTTTTTCCCTAGCTCCCGATCCGCTAAAGGGGACGGGGGCGGGAAATTTTGAAAATTCACTGCAGGGTACCTTGTGACGCAAATAGCGCGAAAAAGAGCCGGTCATGCTATATTTTTTTTATTTAGTTTCGTATAAAGCTTGAATCAACGAACAAATCGGTATATAACATGCATGGCCAGCAATGTTGGTATAGAAGCTACACGGTATTTTGTTAACATTACGGCCTATGGAAAATGATTTAGTTGGCACTGACCTAGAGGGAAACACGTGCTATACTGTAATAAATGCAAAATATCAACATCGGCTCTGTGTTAGCGTTATTTTTTCATGTTATTCGTTCTATTTGTATACTTTTATATACTTTTAAGCAGAAAAGAGACAAATGAACCAATTTTTATGGGAAAATTGTGTATAAGAGCGATTATGTGGGTAAATCGGGATTTCCCGCCAAAAGCGCGATGGGCACGCTGTCATTATTTTTGTAATTTAACACACTATAGCCACTTTTTATGGCCAAATATGCATTAAAACTATTCTTTTATGTATGAACATCTAGTTGCACATTAAAAACAAAATATTTCTTAAAAATCATTCGTCAGAGATACATGAAGGTATCCTACTTGGTATTATGGGCAAAACTTTCTATGATAAATAATTGCTACTTATAAAGCCGTGTAGAATTCGAATCGGATGCTTTTATTTCATGAATTTCTGCATTAAACCACGTTTGATTTCTTTATTTACGATTCTAATTGCATTCATATGCATTATCTGTGATTAATGCGAGTTCACATACATGTAGGAAAATACGTCCTACGGAGGGGGGTAGGGGTACTAAATTTCTCATAAATGCTATAAAAACTTTGTAATTGTATCATATTTGCATGAATTATGTTCGTCATACAATAAACAATTTAAAATAAGTAGATACATGTACATAACATAGGGCTCTTTCTTCTGAGAACGGAATAACGGGGAAAAACAAGATACATCAAAATGCGAATTTTGGCGCCTTTTTTCAAACCTGACGCACACGCATAAATCTCAAATAACTCCCACACCATGTACAGTAGAAAACTGAAACTTCGCATAAATTTTATTTATATTGATACCTTTAATTTGCATTAAAATTGAATTATTCAAAGGGGGGTTTATATATGTCTATAGGTCAGAGTCATCTAAAAGACCTGCTCTGATTGGAGAAAGGGGGTCTGTTATTTTAAATGTGACAGAAGATGTGATTGACTATCAATTATGTTTTCTTTTGGTTTATTGTTTGAATATGATATATATAAGTAAAAAATAATTGCAATTAAAATGTCAATGCCCGGATTTTTTCCCTAGCTCCCGATCCGCTAAAGGGGACGGGGGCGGGAAATTTTGAAAATTCACTGCAGGGTACCTTGTGACGCAAATAGCGCGAAAAAGAGCCGGTCATGCTATATTTTTTATTTAGTTTCGTATAAAGCTTGAATCAACGAACAAATCGGTATATAACATGCATGGCCAGCAATGTTGGTATAGAAGCTACACGGTATTTTGTTAACATTACGGCCTATGGAAAATGATTTAGTTGGCACTGACCATGGGGTCAGAGACCACTAAAAGGCCGGTGCTGATTGGAGCAAAACCTGTAGGGTGAGGGGGCCTGTTATTTTAAATGTGACAGAAGATGTGATTGGCTATCAATTATGTTTTCTTTTGGTATATTGTTTGAATATGATATATATAAGTAAAAAATAAGTGCAATTAAAATGTCGATACCCGGATTTTTTCCCTAGCTCCCGATCCGCTAAAGGGGACGGGCGCGGGAAAATTTGAAAATTCTCTGCGGGGTACCTTGTGACGCAAATAGCGCGAAAAAGAGCAGGTCATGCTATATTTTTTAGTTTAGTTTCGTATAAAGCTTGAATCAATGAACAAATCGGTATATAACATGCATGGCCAGCAATATTAGTATAGACGTTATAAGGCATTTCGTTAACATTACGGCCTATGGAAAATGATTTGGTTGTCTCTGACCTAGAGGGAAACACGTGCTATACTGAAATAAATGCAAAATATCAACACCAGCCTTGTGTTAGCGTTTTGTTTTCTTGTTATTCGTACCATTTATGTACTTTTCTATATTTTCATGCCGAAAAGTGTTCAATAAAACAGTTTTCATGGAAAATTTATGCATATGACTGAATTTATAGGCAAATTGGGATTTCGCGCCAAAAGCGCGATGTAGGCATTGTCATTATTTTTTAAATTTAACACGTTTTAACCACTCTGTATAGCCAAATATGCATTAAAACCATTGTTTTATGCGCAAATATCTAGTTTAACATTAAAAACAAATTATTTCTTAAAAATTATTCGTCGGAGATACATGAAAGTATCCTCCATGGCATCACAGGCAAAATTTTCTATGATATTGCTACACATATAACCGTATAGAATTATAGCCGGATGATTTTATTCTTTTATTTTCTGCATAAAATGACTTTTTATTTCGTCATTAAGGATTACAATCGCATTCAGATGCATTATATGTGACATTGTCATAATTAATGCGAGTTCACATACCTATATGAAAATACGTCCTACGGAGGGGGGTAGGGGTCCTAAATTTCTCATAAATGCTATAAAACCCGTGCTATTATAAAACATTTGCATGAATTATATTCTTCATTTAATAAAGAATGTAAAATGAGTCGATACATATACATAACATTAAACCCTTTCCTCTGAGAACGGAATAAAAGAGAAAAACTAGAAAAATCAAAATGCGAATTTTGGCGCCTTTTTTGAATGCCGACATACACGCATAAATCTCAAATATCTCCCATACCACGTACAGTAGAAAGCTGAAACTTCGGATAAATTCTATTGATATTAATTCCTTTATTATGCAAAAAAATTGTATTGATCAAAGAGGGGGTTATATATGTCTATAGAAAAGGCCGGTGCTGATTGGAGCAAAACCTGTAGGGTGAGGGGGCCTGTTATTTTAAATGTGACAGAAGATGTGATTGGCTATCAATTATGTTTTCTTTTGGTATATTGTTTGAATATGATATATATAAGTAAAAAATAAGTGCAATTAAAATGTCGATACCCGGATTTTTTCCCTAGCTCCCGATCCGCTAAAGGGGACGGGCGCGGGAAAATTTGAAAATTCTCTGCGGGGTACCTTGTGACGCAAATAGCGCGAAAAAGAGCAGGTCATGCTATATTTTTTAGTTTAGTTTCGTATAAAGCTTGAATCAATGAACAAATCGGTATATAACATGCATGGCCAGCAATATTAGTATAGACGTTATAAGGCATTTCGTTAACATTACGGCCTATGGAAAATGATTTGGTTGTCTCTGACCTAGAGGGAAACACGTGCTATACTGAAATAAATGCAAAATATCAACACCAGCCTTGTGTTAGCGTTTTGTTTTCTTGTTATTCGTACCATTTATGTACTTTTCTATATTTTCATGCCGAAAAGTGTTCAATAAAACAGTTTTCATGGAAAATTTATGCATATGACTGAATTTATAGGCAAATTGGGATTTCGCGCCAAAAGCGCGATGTAGGCATTGTCATTATTTTTTAAATTTAACACGTTTTAACCACTCTGTATAGCCAAATATGCATTAAAACCATTGTTTTATGCGCAAATATCTAGTTTAACATTAAAAACAAATTATTTCTTAAAAATTATTCGTCGGAGATACATGAAAGTATCCTCCATGGCATCACAGGCAAAATTTTCTATGATATTGCTACACATATAACCGTATAGAATTAGAGCCGGATGATTTTATTCTTTTATTTTCTGCATAAAATGACTTTTTATTTCGTCATTAAGGATTACAATCGCATTCAGATGCATTATATGTGACATTGTCATAATTAATGCGAGTTCACATACCTATATGAAAATACGTCCTACGGAGGGGGGTAGGGGTCCTAAATTTCTCATAAATGCTATAAAACCCGTGCTATTATAAAATATTTGCATGAATTATATTCTTCATTTAATAAAGAATGTAAAATGAGTCGATACATATACATAACATTAAACCCTTTCCTCTGAGAACGGAATAAAAGAGAAAAACTAGAAAAATCAAAATGCGAATTTTGGCGCCTTTTTTGAATGCCGACATACACGCATAAATCTCAAATATCTCCCATACCACGTACAGTAGAAAGCTGAAACTTCGGATAAATTCTATTGATATTAATTCCTTTATTATGCAAAAAAATTGTATTGATCAAAGAGGGGGTTATATATGTCTATAGAAAAGGCCGGTGCTGATTGGAGCAAAACCTGTAGGGTGAGGGGGCCTGTTATTTTAAATGTGACAGAAGATGTGATTGGCTATCAATTATGTTTTCTTTTGGTATATTGTTTGAATATGATATATATAAGTAAAAAATAAGTGCAATTAAAATGTCGATACCCGGATTTTTTCCCTAGCTCCCGATCCGCTAAAGGGGACGGGCGCGGGAAAATTTGAAAATTCTCTGCGGGGTACCTTGTGACGCAAATAGCGCGAAAAAGAGCAGGTCATGCTATATTTTTTAGTTTAGTTTCGTATAAAGCTTGAATCAATGAACAAATCGGTATATAACATGCATGGCCAGCAATATTAGTATAGACGTTATAAGGCATTTCGTTAACATTACGGCCTATGGAAAATGATTTGGTTGTCTCTGACCTAGAGGGAAACACGTGCTATACTGAAATAAATGCAAAATATCAACACCAGCCTTGTGTTAGCGTTTTGTTTTCTTGTTATTCGTACCATTTATGTACTTTTCTATATTTTCATGCCGAAAAGTGTTCAATAAAACAGTTTTCATGGAAAATTTATGCATATGACTGAATTTATAGGCAAATTGGGATTTCGCGCCAAAAGCGCGATGTAGGCATTGTCATTATTTTTTAAATTTAACACGTTTTAACCACTCTGTATAGCCAAATATGCATTAAAACCATTGTTTTATGCGCAAATATCTAGTTTAACATTAAAAACAAATTATTTCTTAAAAATTATTCGTCGGAGATACATGAAAGTATCCTCCATGGCATCACAGGCAAAATTTTCTATGATATTGCTACACATATAACCGTATAGAATTAGAGCCGGATGATTTTATTCTTTTATTTTCTGCATAAAATGACTTTTTATTTCGTCATTAAGGATTACAATCGCATTCAGATGCATTATATGTGACATTGTCATAATTAATGCGAGTTCACATACCTATATGAAAATACGTCCTACGGAGGGGGGTAGGGGTCCTAAATTTCTCATAAATGCTATAAAACCCGTGCTATTATAAAATATTTGCATGAATTATATTCTTCATTTAATAAAGAATGTAAAATGAGTCGATACATATACATAACATTAAACCCTTTCCTCTGAGAACGGAATAAAAGAGAAAAACTAGAAAAATCAAAATGCGAATTTTGGCGCCTTTTTTGAATGCCGACATACACGCATAAATCTCAAATATCTCCCATACCACGTACAGTAGAAAGCTGAAACTTCGGATAAATTCTATTGATATTAATTCCTTTATTATGCAAAAAAATTGTATTGATCAAAGAGGGGGTTATATATGTCTATAGAAAAGGCCGGTGCTGATTGGAGCAAAACCTGTAGGGTGAGGGGGCCTGTTATTTTAAATGTGACAGAAGATGTGATTGGCTATCAATTATGTTTTCTTTTGGTATATTGTTTGAATATGATATATATAAGTAAAAAATAAGTGCAATTAAAATGTCGATGCCCGGATTTTTTCCCTAGCTCCCGATCCGCTAAAGGGGACGGGCGCGGGAAAATTTGAAAATTCTCTGCGGGGTACCTTGTGACGCAAATAGCGCGAAAAAGAGCAGGTCATGCTATATTTTTTAGTTTAGTTTCGTATAAAGCTTGAATCAATGAACAAATCGGTATATAACATGCATGGCCAGCAATATTAGTATAGACGTTATAAGGCATTTCGTCAACATTACGGCCTATGGAAAATGATTTGGTTGTCTCTGACCTAGAGGGAAACACGTGCTATACTGAAATAAATGCAAAATATCAACACCAGCCTTGTGTTAGCGTTTTGTTTTCTTGTTATTCGTACCATTTATGTACTTTTCTATATTTTCATGCCGAAAAGTGTTCAATAAAACAGTTTTCATGGAAAATTTATGCATATGACTGAATTTATAGGCAAATTGGGATTTCGCGCCAAAAGCGCGATGTAGGCATTGTCATTATTTTTTAAATTTAACACGTTTTAACCACTCTGTATAGCCAAATATGCATTAAAACCATTGTTTTATGCGCAAATATCTAGTTTAACATTAAAAACAAATTATTTCTTAAAAATTATTCGTCGGAGATACATGAAAGTATCCTCCATGGCATCACAGGCAAAATTTTCTATGATATTGCTACACATATAACCGTATAGAATTAGAGCCGGATGATTTTATTCTTTTATTTTCTGCATAAAATGACTTTTTATTTCGTCATTAAGGATTACAATCGCATTCAGATGCATTATATGTGACATTGTCATAATTAATGCGAGTTCACATACCTATATGAAAATACGTCCTACGGAGGGGGGTAGGGGTCCTAAATTTCTCATAAATGCTATAAAACCCGTGCTATTATAAAATATTTGCATGAATTATATTCTTCATTTAATAAAGAATGTAAAATGAGTCGATACATATACATAACATTAAACCCTTTCCTCTGAGAACGGAATAAAAGAGAAAAACTAGAAAAATCAAAATGCGAATTTTGGCGCCTTTTTTGAATGCCGACATACACGCATAAATCTCAAATATCTCCCATACCACGTACAGTAGAAAGCTGAAACTTCGGATAAATTCTATTGATATTAATTCCTTTATTATGCAAAAAAATTGTATTGATCAAAGAGGGGGTTATATATGTCTATAGAAAAGGCCGGTGCTGATTGGAGCAAAACCTGTAGGGTGAGGGGGCCTGTTATTTTAAATGTGACAGAAGATGTGATTGGCTATCAATTATGTTTTCTTTTGGTATATTGTTTGAATATGATATATATAAGTAAAAAATAAGTGCAATTAAAATGTCGATACCCGGATTTTTTCCCTAGCTCCCGATCCGCTAAAGGGGACGGGCGCGGGAAAATTTGAAAATTCTCTGCGGGGTACCTTGTGACGCAAATAGCGCGAAAAAGAGCAGGTCATGCTATATTTTTTAGTTTAGTTTCGTATAAAGCTTGAATCAATGAACAAATCGGTATATAACATGCATGGCCAGCAATATTAGTATAGACGTTATAAGGCATTTCGTTAACATTACGGCCTATGGAAAATGATTTGGTTGTCTCTGACCTAGAGGGAAACACGTGCTATACTGAAATAAATGCAAAATATCAACACCAGCCTTGTGTTAGCGTTTTGTTTTCTTGTTATTCGTACCATTTATGTACTTTTCTATATTTTCATGCCGAAAAGTGTTCAATAAAACAGTTTTCATGGAAAATTTATGCATATGACTGAATTTATAGGCAAATTGGGATTTCGCGCCAAAAGCGCGATGTAGGCATTGTCATTATTTTTTAAATTTAACACGTTTTAACCACTCTGTATAGCCAAATATGCATTAAAACCATTGTTTTATGCGCAAATATCTAGTTTAACATTAAAAACAAATTATTTCTTAAAAATTATTCGTCGGAGATACATGAAAGTATCCTCCATGGCATCACAGGCAAAATTTTCTATGATATTGCTACACATATAACCGTATAGAATTAGAGCCGGATGATTTTATTCTTTTATTTTCTGCATAAAATGACTTTTTATTTCGTCATTAAGGATTACAATCGCATTCAGATGCATTATATGTGACATTGTCATAATTAATGCGAGTTCACATACCTATATGAAAATACGTCCTACGGAGGGGGGTAGGGGTCCTAAATTTCTCATAAATGCTATAAAACCCGTGCTATTATAAAATATTTGCATGAATTATATTCTTCATTTAATAAAGAATGTAAAATGAGTCGATACATATACATAACATTAAACCCTTTCCTCTGAGAACGGAATAAAAGAGAAAAACTAGAAAAATCAAAATGCGAATTTTGGCGCCTTTTTTGAATGCCGACATACACGCATAAATCTCAAATATCTCCCATACCACGTACAGTAGAAAGCTGAAACTTCGGATAAATTCTATTGATATTAATTCCTTTATTATGCAAAAAAATTGTATTGATCAAAGAGGGGGTTATATATGTCTATAGAAAAGGCCGGTGCTGATTGGAGCAAAACCTGTAGGGTGAGGGGGCCTGTTATTTTAAATGTGACAGAAGATGTGATTGGCTATCAATTATGTTTTCTTTTGGTATATTGTTTGAATATGATATATATAAGTAAAAAATAAGTGCAATTAAAATGTCGATGCCCGGATTTTTTCCCTAGCTCCCGATCCGCTAAAGGGGACGGGCGCGGGAAAATTTGAAAATTCTCTGCGGGGTACCTTGTGACGCAAATAGCGCGAAAAAGAGCAGGTCATGCTATATTTTTTAGTTTAGTTTCGTATAAAGCTTGAATCAATGAACAAATCGGTATATAACATGCATGGCCAGCAATATTAGTATAGACGTTATAAGGCATTTCGTCAACATTACGGCCTATGGAAAATGATTTGGTTGTCTCTGACCTAGAGGGAAACACGTGCTATACTGAAATAAATGCAAAATATCAACACCAGCCTTGTGTTAGCGTTTTGTTTTCTTGTTATTCGTACCATTTATGTACTTTTCTATATTTTCATGCCGAAAAGTGTTCAATAAAACAGTTTTCATGGAAAATTTATGCATATGACTGAATTTATAGGCAAATTGGGATTTCGCGCCAAAAGCGCGATGTAGGCATTGTCATTATTTTTTAAATTTAACACGTTTTAACCACTCTGTATAGCCAAATATGCATTAAAACCATTGTTTTATGCGCAAATATCTAGTTTAACATTAAAAACAAATTATTTCTTAAAAATTATTCGTCGGAGATACATGAAAGTATCCTCCATGGCATCACAGGCAAAATTTTCTATGATATTGCTACACATATAACCGTATAGAATTAGAGCCGGATGATTTTATTCTTTTATTTTCTGCATAAAATGACTTTTTATTTCGTCATTAAGGATTACAATCGCATTCAGATGCATTATATGTGACATTGTCATAATTAATGCGAGTTCACATACCTATATGAAAATACGTCCTACGGAGGGGGGTAGGGGTCCTAAATTTCTCATAAATGCTATAAAACCCGTGCTATTATAAAATATTTGCATGAATTATATTCTTCATTTAATAAAGAATGTAAAATGAGTCGATACATATACATAACATTAAACCCTTTCCTCTGAGAACGGAATAAAAGAGAAAAACTAGAAAAATCAAAATGCGAATTTTGGCGCCTTTTTTGAATGCCGACATACACGCATAAATCTCAAATATCTCCCATACCACGTACAGTAGAAAGCTGAAACTTCGGATAAATTCTATTGATATTAATTCCTTTATTATGCAAAAAAATTGTATTGATCAAAGAGGGGGTTATATATGTCTATAGAAAAGGCCGGTGCTGATTGGAGCAAAACCTGTAGGGTGAGGGGGCCTGTTATTTTAAATGTGACAGAAGATGTGATTGGCTATCAATTATGTTTTCTTTTGGTATATTGTTTGAATATGATATATATAAGTAAAAAATAAGTGCAATTAAAATGTCGATACCCGGATTTTTTCCCTAGCTCCCGATCCGCTAAAGGGGACGGGCGCGGGAAAATTTGAAAATTCTCTGCGGGGTACCTTGTGACGCAAATAGCGCGAAAAAGAGCAGGTCATGCTATATTTTTTAGTTTAGTTTCGTATAAAGCTTGAATCAATGAACAAATCGGTATATAACATGCATGGCCAGCAATATTAGTATAGACGTTATAAGGCATTTCGTTAACATTACGGCCTATGGAAAATGATTTGGTTGTCTCTGACCTAGAGGGAAACACGTGCTATACTGAAATAAATGCAAAATATCAACACCAGCCTTGTGTTAGCGTTTTGTTTTCTTGTTATTCGTACCATTTATGTACTTTTCTATATTTTCATGCCGAAAAGTGTTCAATAAAACAGTTTTCATGGAAAATTTATGCATATGACTGAATTTATAGGCAAATTGGGATTTCGCGCCAAAAGCGCGATGTAGGCATTGTCATTATTTTTTAAATTTAACACGTTTTAACCACTCTGTATAGCCAAATATGCATTAAAACCATTGTTTTATGCGCAAATATCTAGTTTAACATTAAAAACAAATTATTTCTTAAAAATTATTCGTCGGAGATACATGAAAGTATCCTCCATGGCATCACAGGCAAAATTTTCTATGATATTGCTACACATATAACCGTATAGAATTAGAGCCGGATGATTTTATTCTTTTATTTTCTGCATAAAATGACTTTTTATTTCGTCATTAAGGATTACAATCGCATTCAGATGCATTATATGTGACATTGTCATAATTAATGCGAGTTCACATACCTATATGAAAATACGTCCTACGGAGGGGGGTAGGGGTCCTAAATTTCTCATAAATGCTATAAAACCCGTGCTATTATAAAATATTTGCATGAATTATATTCTTCATTTAATAAAGAATGTAAAATGAGTCGATACATATACATAACATTAAACCCTTTCCTCTGAGAACGGAATAAAAGAGAAAAACTAGAAAAATCAAAATGCGAATTTTGGCGCCTTTTTTGAATGCCGACATACACGCATAAATCTCAAATATCTCCCATACCACGTACAGTAGAAAGCTGAAACTTCGGATAAATTCTATTGATATTAATTCCTTTATTATGCAAAAAAATTGTATTGATCAAAGAGGGGGTTATATATGTCTATAGAAAAGGCCGGTGCTGATTGGAGCAAAACCTGTAGGGTGAGGGGGCCTGTTATTTTAAATGTGACAGAAGATGTGATTGGCTATCAATTATGTTTTCTTTTGGTATATTGTTTGAATATGATATATATAAGTAAAAAATAAGTGCAATTAAAATGTCGATACCCGGATTTTTTCCCTAGCTCCCGATCCGCTAAAGGGGACGGGCGCGGGAAAATTTGAAAATTCTCTGCGGGGTACCTTGTGACGCAAATAGCGCGAAAAAGAGCAGGTCATGCTATATTTTTTAGTTTAGTTTCGTATAAAGCTTGAATCAATGAACAAATCGGTATATAACATGCATGGCCAGCAATATTAGTATAGACGTTATAAGGCATTTCGTTAACATTACGGCCTATGGAAAATGATTTGGTTGTCTCTGACCTAGAGGGAAACACGTGCTATACTGAAATAAATGCAAAATATCAACACCAGCCTTGTGTTAGCGTTTTGTTTTCTTGTTATTCGTACCATTTATGTACTTTTCTATATTTTCATGCCGAAAAGTGTTCAATAAAACAGTTTTCATGGAAAATTTATGCATATGACTGAATTTATAGGCAAATTGGGATTTCGCGCCAAAAGCGCGATGTAGGCATTGTCATTATTTTTTAAATTTAACACGTTTTAACCACTCTGTATAGCCAAATATGCATTAAAACCATTGTTTTATGCGCAAATATCTAGTTTAACATTAAAAACAAATTATTTCTTAAAAATTATTCGTCGGAGATACATGAAAGTATCCTCCATGGCATCACAGGCAAAATTTTCTATGATATTGCTACACATATAACCGTATAGAATTAGAGCCGGATGATTTTATTCTTTTATTTTCTGCATAAAATGACTTTTTATTTCGTCATTAAGGATTACAATCGCATTCAGATGCATTATATGTGACATTGTCATAATTAATGCGAGTTCACATACCTATATGAAAATACGTCCTACGGAGGGGGGTAGGGGTCCTAAATTTCTCATAAATGCTATAAAACCCGTGCTATTATAAAATATTTGCATGAATTATATTCTTCATTTAATAAAGAATGTAAAATGAGTCGATACATATACATAACATTAAACCCTTTCCTCTGAGAACGGAATAAAAGAGAAAAACTAGAAAAATCAAAATGCGAATTTTGGCGCCTTTTTTGAATGCCGACATACACGCATAAATCTCAAATATCTCCCATACCACGTACAGTAGAAAGCTGAAACTTCGGATAAATTCTATTGATATTAATTCCTTTATTATGCAAAAAAATTGTATTGATCAAAGAGGGGGTTATATATGTCTATAGAAAAGGCCGGTGCTGATTGGAGCAAAACCTGTAGGGTGAGGGGGCCTGTTATTTTAAATGTGACAGAAGATGTGATTGGCTATCAATTATGTTTTCTTTTGGTATATTGTTTGAATATGATATATATAAGTAAAAAATAAGTGCAATTAAAATGTCGATGCCCGGATTTTTTCCCTAGCTCCCGATCCGCTAAAGGGGACGGGCGCGGGAAAATTTGAAAATTCTCTGCGGGGTACCTTGTGACGCAAATAGCGCGAAAAAGAGCAGGTCATGCTATATTTTTTAGTTTAGTTTCGTATAAAGCTTGAATCAATGAACAAATCGGTATATAACATGCATGGCCAGCAATATTAGTATAGACGTTATAAGGCATTTCGTCAACATTACGGCCTATGGAAAATGATTTGGTTGTCTCTGACCTAGAGGGAAACACGTGCTATACTGAAATAAATGCAAAATATCAACACCAGCCTTGTGTTAGCGTTTTGTTTTCTTGTTATTCGTACCATTTATGTACTTTTCTATATTTTCATGCCGAAAAGTGTTCAATAAAACAGTTTTCATGGAAAATTTATGCATATGACTGAATTTATAGGCAAATTGGGATTTCGCGCCAAAAGCGCGATGTAGGCATTGTCATTATTTTTTAAATTTAACACGTTTTAACCACTCTGTATAGCCAAATATGCATTAAAACCATTGTTTTATGCGCAAATATCTAGTTTAACATTAAAAACAAATTATTTCTTAAAAATTATTCGTCGGAGATACATGAAAGTATCCTCCATGGCATCACAGGCAAAATTTTCTATGATATTGCTACACATATAACCGTATAGAATTAGAGCCGGATGATTTTATTCTTTTATTTTCTGCATAAAATGACTTTTTATTTCGTCATTAAGGATTACAATCGCATTCAGATGCATTATATGTGACACTGTCATAATTAATGCGAGTTCACATACCTATATGAAAATACGTCCTACGGAGGGGGGTAGGGGTCCTAAATTTCTCATAAATGCTATAAAACCCGTGCTATTATAAAATATTTGCATGAATTATATTCTTCATTTAATAAAGAATGTAAAATGAGTCGATACATATACATAACATTAAACCCTTTCCTCTGAGAACGGAATAAAAGAGAAAAACTAGAAAAATCAAAATGCGAATTTTGGCGCCTTTTTTGAATGCCGACATACACGCATAAATCTCAAATATCTCCCATACCACGTACAGTAGAAAGCTGAAACTTCGGATAAATTCTATTGATATTAATTCCTTTATTATGCAAAAAAATTGTATTGATCAAAGAGGGGGTTATATATGTCTATAGAAAAGGCCGGTGCTGATTGGAGCAAAACCTGTAGGGTGAGGGGGCCTGTTATTTTAAATGTGACAGAAGATGTGATTGGCTATCAATTATGTTTTCTTTTGGTATATTGTTTGAATATGATATATATAAGTAAAAAATAAGTGCAATTAAAATGTCGATACCCGGATTTTTTCCCTAGCTCCCGATCCGCTAAAGGGGACGGGCGCGGGAAAATTTGAAAATTCTCTGCGGGGTACCTTGTGACGCAAATAGCGCGAAAAAGAGCAGGTCATGCTATATTTTTTAGTTTAGTTTCGTATAAAGCTTGAATCAATGAACAAATCGGTATATAACATGCATGGCCAGCAATATTAGTATAGACGTTATAAGGCATTTCGTCAACATTACGGCCTATGGAAAATGATTTGGTTGTCTCTGACCTAGAGGGAAACACGTGCTATACTGAAATAAATGCAAAATATCAACACCAGCCTTGTGTTAGCGTTTTGTTTTCTTGTTATTCGTACCATTTATGTACTTTTCTATATTTTCATGCCGAAAAGTGTTCAATAAAACAGTTTTCATGGAAAATTTATGCATATGACTGAATTTATAGGCAAATTGGGATTTCGCGCCAAAAGCGCGATGTAGGCATTGTCATTATTTTTTAAATTTAACACGTTTTAACCACTCTGTATAGCCAAATATGCATTAAAACCATTGTTTTATGCGCAAATATCTAGTTTAACATTAAAAACAAATTATTTCTTAAAAATTATTCGTCGGAGATACATGAAAGTATCCTCCATGGCATCACAGGCAAAATTTTCTATGATATTGCTACACATATAACCGTATAGAATTAGAGCCGGATGATTTTATTCTTTTATTTTCTGCATAAAATGACTTTTTATTTCGTCATTAAGGATTACAATCGCATTCAGATGCATTATATGTGACATTGTCATAATTAATGCGAGTTCACATACCTATATGAAAATACGTCCTACGGAGGGGGGTAGGGGTCCTAAATTTCTCATAAATGCTATAAAACCCGTGCTATTATAAAATATTTGCATGAATTATATTCTTCATTTAATAAAGAATGTAAAATGAGTCGATACATATACATAACATTAAACCCTTTCCTCTGAGAACGGAATAAAAGAGAAAAACTAGAAAAATCAAAATGCGAATTTTGGCGCCTTTTTTGAATGCCGACATACACGCATAAATCTCAAATATCTCCCATACCACGTACAGTAGAAAGCTGAAACTTCGGATAAATTCCATTGATATTAATTCCTTTATTATGCAAAAAAATTGTATTGATCAAAGAGGGGGTTATATATGTCTATAGAAAAGGCCGGTGCTGATTGGAGCAAAACCTGTAGGGTGAGGGGGCCTGTTATTTTAAATGTGACAGAAGATGTGATTGGCTATCAATTATGTTTTCTTTTGGTATATTGTTTGAATATGATATATATAAGTAAAAAATAAGTGCAATTAAAATGTCGATACCCGGATTTTTTCCCTAGCTCCCGATCCGCTAAAGGGGACGGGCGCGGGAAAATTTGAAAATTCTCTGCGGGGTACCTTGTGACGCAAATAGCGCGAAAAAGAGCAGGTCATGCTATATTTTTTAGTTTAGTTTCGTATAAAGCTTGAATCAATGAACAAATCGGTATATAACATGCATGGCCAGCAATATTAGTATAGACGTTATAAGGCATTTCGTTAACATTACGGCCTATGGAAAATGATTTGGTTGTCTCTGACCTAGAGGGAAACACGTGCTATACTGAAATAAATGCAAAATATCAACACCAGCCTTGTGTTAGCGTTTTGTTTTCTTGTTATTCGTACCATTTATGTACTTTTCTATATTTTCATGCCGAAAAGTGTTCAATAAAACAGTTTTCATGGAAAATTTATGCATATGACTGAATTTATAGGCAAATTGGGATTTCGCGCCAAAAGCGCGATGTAGGCATTGTCATTATTTTTTAAATTTAACACGTTTTAACCACTCTGTATAGCCAAATATGCATTAAAACCATTGTTTTATGCGCAAATATCTAGTTTAACATTAAAAACAAATTATTTCTTAAAAATTATTCGTCGGAGATACATGAAAGTATCCTCCATGGCATCACAGGCAAAATTTTCTATGATATTGCTACACATATAACCGTATAGAATTAGAGCCGGATGATTTTATTCTTTTATTTTCTGCATAAAATGACTTTTTATTTCGTCATTAAGGATTACAATCGCATTCAGATGCATTATATGTGACATTGTCATAATTAATGCGAGTTCACATACCTATATGAAAATACGTCCTACGGAGGGGGGTAGGGGTCCTAAATTTCTCATAAATGCTATAAAACCCGTGCTATTATAAAATATTTGCATGAATTATATTCTTCATTTAATAAAGAATGTAAAATGAGTCGATACATATACATAACATTAAACCCTTTCCTCTGAGAACGGAATAAAAGAGAAAAACTAGAAAAATCAAAATGCGAATTTTGGCGCCTTTTTTGAATGCCGACATACACGCATAAATCTCAAATATCTCCCATACCACGTACAGTAGAAAGCTGAAACTTCGGATAAATTCCATTGATATTAATTCCTTTATTATGCAAAAAAATTGTATTGATCAAAGAGGGGGTTATATATGTCTATAGAAAAGGCCGGTGCTGATTGGAGCAAAACCTGTAGGGTGAGGGGGCCTGTTATTTTAAATGTGACAGAAGATGTGATTGGCTATCAATTATGTTTTCTTTTGGTATATTGTTTGAATATGATATATATAAGTAAAAAATAAGTGCAATTAAAATGTCGATACCCGGATTTTTTCCCTAGCTCCCGATCCGCTAAAGGGGACGGGCGCGGGAAAATTTGAAAATTCTCTGCGGGGTACCTTGTGACGCAAATAGCGCGAAAAAGAGCAGGTCATGCTATATTTTTTAGTTTAGTTTCGTATAAAGCTTGAATCAATGAACAAATCGGTATATAACATGCATGGCCAGCAATATTAGTATAGACGTTATAAGGCATTTCGTTAACATTACGGCCTATGGAAAATGATTTGGTTGTCTCTGACCTAGAGGGAAACACGTGCTATACTGAAATAAATGCAAAATATCAACACCAGCCTTGTGTTAGCGTTTTGTTTTCTTGTTATTCGTACCATTTATGTACTTTTCTATATTTTCATGCCGAAAAGTGTTCAATAAAACAGTTTTCATGGAAAATTTATGCATATGACTGAATTTATAGGCAAATTGGGATTTCGCGCCAAAAGCGCGATGTAGGCATTGTCATTATTTTTTAAATTTAACACGTTTTAACCACTCTGTATAGCCAAATATGCATTAAAACCATTGTTTTATGCGCAAATATCTAGTTTAACATTAAAAACAAATTATTTCTTAAAAATTATTCGTCGGAGATACATGAAAGTATCCTCCATGGCATCACAGGCAAAATTTTCTATGATATTGCTACACATATAACCGTATAGAATTAGAGCCGGATGATTTTATTCTTTTATTTTCTGCATAAAATGACTTTTTATTTCGTCATTAAGGATTACAATCGCATTCAGATGCATTATATGTGACATTGTCATAATTAATGCGAGTTCACATAACTATATGAAAATACGTCCTACGGAGGGGGGTAGGGGTCCTAAATTTCTCATAAATGCTATAAAACCCGTGCTATTATAAAATATTTGCATGAATTATATTCTTCATTTAATAAAGAATGTAAAATGAGTCGATACATATACATAACATTAAACCCTTTCCTCTGAGAACGGAATAAAAGAGAAAAACTAGAAAAATCAAAATGCGAATTTTGGCGCCTTTTTTGAATGCCGACATACACGCATAAATCTCAAATATCTCCCATACCACGTACAGTAGAAAGCTGAAACTTCGGATAAATTCTATTGATATTAATTCCTTTATTATGCAAAAAAATTGTATTGATCAAAGAGGGGGTTATATATGTCTATAGAAAAGGCCGGTGCTGATTGGAGCAAAACCTGTAGGGTGAGGGGGCCTGTTATTTTAAATGTGACAGAAGATGTGATTGGCTATCAATTATGTTTTCTTTTGGTATATTGTTTGAATATGATATATATAAGTAAAAAATAAGTGCAATTAAAATGTCGATGCCCGGATTTTTTCCCTAGCTCCCGATCCGCTAAAGGGGACGGGCGCGGGAAAATTTGAAAATTCTCTGCGGGGTACCTTGTGACGCAAATAGCGCGAAAAAGAGCAGGTCATGCTATATTTTTTAGTTTAGTTTCGTATAAAGCTTGAATCAATGAACAAATCGGTATATAACATGCATGGCCAGCAATATTAGTATAGACGTTATAAGGCATTTCGTCAACATTACGGCCTATGGAAAATGATTTGGTTGTCTCTGACCTAGAGGGAAACACGTGCTATACTGAAATAAATGCAAAATATCAACACCAGCCTTGTGTTAGCGTTTTGTTTTCTTGTTATTCGTACCATTTATGTACTTTTCTATATTTTCATGCCGAAAAGTGTTCAATAAAACAGTTTTCATGGAAAATTTATGCATATGACTGAATTTATAGGCAAATTGGGATTTCGCGCCAAAAGCGCGATGTAGGCATTGTCATTATTTTTTAAATTTAACACGTTTTAACCACTCTGTATAGCCAAATATGCATTAAAACCATTGTTTTATGCGCAAATATCTAGTTTAACATTAAAAACAAATTATTTCTTAAAAATTATTCGTCGGAGATACATGAAAGTATCCTCCATGGCATCACAGGCAAAATTTTCTATGATATTGCTACACATATAACCGTATAGAATTAGAGCCGGATGATTTTATTCTTTTATTTTCTGCATAAAATGACTTTTTATTTCGTCATTAAGGATTACAATCGCATTCAGATGCATTATATGTGACATTGTCATAATTAATGCGAGTTCACATACCTATATGAAAATACGTCCTACGGAGGGGGGTAGGGGTCCTAAATTTCTCATAAATGCTATAAAACCCGTGCTATTATAAAATATTTGCATGAATTATATTCTTCATTTAATAAAGAATGTAAAATGAGTCGATACATATACATAACATTAAACCCTTTCCTCTGAGAACGGAATAAAAGAGAAAAACTAGAAAAATCAAAATGCGAATTTTGGCGCCTTTTTTGAATGCCGACATACACGCATAAATCTCAAATATCTCCCATACCACGTACAGTAGAAAGCTGAAACTTCGGATAAATTCTATTGATATTAATTCCTTTATTATGCAAAAAAATTGTATTGATCAAAGAGGGGGTTATATATGTCTATAGAAAAGGCCGGTGCTGATTGGAGCAAAACCTGTAGGGTGAGGGGGCCTGTTATTTTAAATGTGACAGAAGATGTGATTGGCTATCAATTATGTTTTCTTTTGGTATATTGTTTGAATATGATATATATAAGTAAAAAATAAGTGCAATTAAAATGTCGATACCCGGATTTTTTCCCTAGCTCCCGATCCGCTAAAGGGGACGGGCGCGGGAAAATTTGAAAATTCTCTGCGGGGTACCTTGTGACGCAAATAGCGCGAAAAAGAGCAGGTCATGCTATATTTTTTAGTTTAGTTTCGTATAAAGCTTGAATCAATGAACAAATCGGTATATAACATGCATGGCCAGCAATATTAGTATAGACGTTATAAGGCATTTCGTTAACATTACGGCCTATGGAAAATGATTTGGTTGTCTCTGACCTAGAGGGAAACACGTGCTATACTGAAATAAATGCAAAATATCAACACCAGCCTTGTGTTAGCGTTTTGTTTTCTTGTTATTCGTACCATTTATGTACTTTTCTATATTTTCATGCCGAAAAGTGTTCAATAAAACAGTTTTCATGGAAAATTTATGCATATGACTGAATTTATAGGCAAATTGGGATTTCGCGCCAAAAGCGCGATGTAGGCATTGTCATTATTTTTTAAATTTAACACGTTTTAACCACTCTGTATAGCCAAATATGCATTAAAACCATTGTTTTATGCGCAAATATCTAGTTTAACATTAAAAACAAATTATTTCTTAAAAATTATTCGTCGGAGATACATGAAAGTATCCTCCATGGCATCACAGGCAAAATTTTCTATGATATTGCTACACATATAACCGTATAGAATTAGAGCCGGATGATTTTATTCTTTTATTTTCTGCATAAAATGACTTTTTATTTCGTCATTAAGGATTACAATCGCATTCAGATGCATTATATGTGACATTGTCATAATTAATGCGAGTTCACATACCTATATGAAAATACGTCCTACGGAGGGGGGTAGGGGTCCTAAATTTCTCATAAATGCTATAAAACCCGTGCTATTATAAAATATTTGCATGAATTATATTCTTCATTTAATAAAGAATGTAAAATGAGTCGATACATATACATAACATTAAACCCTTTCCTCTGAGAACGGAATAAAAGAGAAAAACTAGAAAAATCAAAATGCGAATTTTGGCGCCTTTTTTGAATGCCGACATACACGCATAAATCTCAAATATCTCCCATACCACGTACAGTAGAAAGCTGAAACTTCGGATAAATTCTATTGATATTAATTCCTTTATTATGCAAAAAAATTGTATTGATCAAAGAGGGGGTTATATATGTCTATAGAAAAGGCCGGTGCTGATTGGAGCAAAACCTGTAGGGTGAGGGGGCCTGTTATTTTAAATGTGACAGAAGATGTGATTGGCTATCAATTATGTTTTCTTTTGGTATATTGTTTGAATATGATATATATAAGTAAAAAATAAGTGCAATTAAAATGTCGATACCCGGATTTTTTCCCTAGCTCCCGATCCGCTAAAGGGGACGGGCGCGGGAAAATTTGAAAATTCTCTGCGGGGTACCTTGTGACGCAAATAGCGCGAAAAAGAGCAGGTCATGCTATATTTTTTAGTTTAGTTTCGTATAAAGCTTGAATCAATGAACAAATCGGTATATAACATGCATGGCCAGCAATATTAGTATAGACGTTATAAGGCATTTCGTTAACATTACGGCCTATGGAAAATGATTTGGTTGTCTCTGACCTAGAGGGAAACACGTGCTATACTGAAATAAATGCAAAATATCAACACCAGCCTTGTGTTAGCGTTTTGTTTTCTTGTTATTCGTACCATTTATGTACTTTTCTATATTTTCATGCCGAAAAGTGTTCAATAAAACAGCTTTCATGGAAAATTTATGCATATGACTGAATTTATAGGCAAATTGGGATTTCGCGCCAAAAGCGCGATGTAGGCATTGTCATTATTTTTTAAATTTAACACGTTTTAACCACTCTGTATAGCCAAATATGCATTAAAACCATTGTTTTATGCGCAAATATCTAGTTTAACATTAAAAACAAATTATTTCTTAAAAATTATTCGTCGGAGATACATGAAAGTATCCTCCATGGCATCACAGGCAAAATTTTCTATGATATTGCTACACATATAACCGTATAGAATTAGAGCCGGATGATTTTATTCTTTTATTTTCTGCATAAAATGACTTTTTATTTCGTCATTAAGGATTACAATCGCATTCAGATGCATTATATGTGACATTGTCATAATTAATGCGAGTTCACATACCTATATGAAAATACGTCCTACGGAGGGGGGTAGGGGTCCTAAATTTCTCATAAATGCTATAAAACCCGTGCTATTATAAAATATTTGCATGAATTATATTCTTCATTTAATAAAGAATGTAAAATGAGTCGATACATATACATAACATTAAACCCTTTCCTCTGAGAACGGAATAAAAGAGAAAAACTAGAAAAATCAAAATGCGAATTTTGGCGCCTTTTTTGAATGCCGACATACACGCATAAATCTCAAATATCTCCCATACCACGTACAGTAGAAAGCTGAAACTTCGGATAAATTCTATTGATATTAATTCCTTTATTATGCAAAAAAATTGTATTGATCAAAGAGGGGGTTATATATGTCTATAGAAAAGGCCGGTGCTGATTGGAGCAAAACCTGTAGGGTGAGGGGGCCTGTTATTTTAAATGTGACAGAAGATGTGATTGGCTATCAATTATGTTTTCTTTTGGTATATTGTTTGAATATGATATATATAAGTAAAAAATAAGTGCAATTAAAATGTCGATACCCGGATTTTTTCCCTAGCTCCCGATCCGCTAAAGGGGACGGGCGCGGGAAAATTTGAAAATTCTCTGCGGGGTACCTTGTGACGCAAATAGCGCGAAAAAGAGCAGGTCATGCTATATTTTTTAGTTTAGTTTCGTATAAAGCTTGAATCAATGAACAAATCGGTATATAACATGCATGGCCAGCAATATTAGTATAGACGTTATAAGGCATTTCGTTAACATTACGGCCTATGGAAAATGATTTGGTTGTCTCTGACCTAGAGGGAAACACGTGCTATACTGAAATAAATGCAAAATATCAACACCAGCCTTGTGTTAGCGTTTTGTTTTCTTGTTATTCGTACCATTTATGTACTTTTCTATATTTTCATGCCGAAAAGTGTTCAATAAAACAGTTTTCATGGAAAATTTATGCATATGACTGAATTTATAGGCAAATTGGGATTTCGCGCCAAAAGCGCGATGTAGGCATTGTCATTATTTTTTAAATTTAACACGTTTTAACCACTCTGTATAGCCAAATATGCATTAAAACCATTGTTTTATGCGCAAATATCTAGTTTAACATTAAAAACAAATTATTTCTTAAAAATTATTCGTCGGAGATACATGAAAGTATCCTCCATGGCATCACAGGCAAAATTTTCTATGATATTGCTACACATATAACCGTATAGAATTAGAGCCGGATGATTTTATTCTTTTATTTTCTGCATAAAATGACTTTTTATTTCGTCATTAAGGATTACAATCGCATTCAGATGCATTATATGTGACATTGTCATAATTAATGCGAGTTCACATACCTATATGAAAATACGTCCTACGGAGGGGGGTAGGGGTCCTAAATTTCTCATAAATGCTATAAAACCCGTGCTATTATAAAATATTTGCATGAATTATATTCTTCATTTAATAAAGAATGTAAAATGAGTCGATACATATACATAACATTAAACCCTTTCCTCTGAGAACGGAATAAAAGAGAAAAACTAGAAAAATCAAAATGCGAATTTTGGCGCCTTTTTTGAATGCCGACATACACGCATAAATCTCAAATATCTCCCATACCACGTACAGTAGAAAGCTGAAACTTCGGATAAATTCTATTGATATTAATTCCTTTATTATGCAAAAAAATTGTATTGATCAAAGAGGGGGTTATATATGTCTATAGAAAAGGCCGGTGCTGATTGGAGCAAAACCTGTAGGGTGAGGGGGCCTGTTATTTTAAATGTGACAGAAGATGTGATTGGCTATCAATTATGTTTTCTTTTGGTATATTGTTTGAATATGATATATATAAGTAAAAAATAAGTGCAATTAAAATGTCGATACCCGGATTTTTTCCCTAGCTCCCGATCCGCTAAAGGGGACGGGCGCGGGAAAATTTGAAAATTCTCTGCGGGGTACCTTGTGACGCAAATAGCGCGAAAAAGAGCAGGTCATGCTATATTTTTTAGTTTAGTTTCGTATAAAGCTTGAATCAATGAACAAATCGGTATATAACATGCATGGCCAGCAATATTAGTATAGACGTTATAAGGCATTTCGTTAACATTACGGCCTATGGAAAATGATTTGGTTGTCTCTGACCTAGAGGGAAACACGTGCTATACTGAAATAAATGCAAAATATCAACACCAGCCTTGTGTTAGCGTTTTGTTTTCTTGTTATTCGTACCATTTATGTACTTTTCTATATTTTCATGCCGAAAAGTGTTCAATAAAACAGTTTTCATGGAAAATTTATGCATATGACTGAATTTATAGGCAAATTGGGATTTCGCGCCAAAAGCGCGATGTAGGCATTGTCATTATTTTTTAAATTTAACACGTTTTAACCACTCTGTATAGCCAAATATGCATTAAAACCATTGTTTTATGCGCAAATATCTAGTTTAACATTAAAAACAAATTATTTCTTAAAAATTATTCGTCGGAGATACATGAAAGTATCCTCCATGGCATCACAGGCAAAATTTTCTATGATATTGCTACACATATAACCGTATAGAATTATAGCCGGATGATTTTATTCTTTTATTTTCTGCATAAAATGACTTTTTATTTCGTCATTAAGGATTACAATCGCATTCAGATGCATTATATGTGACATTGTCATAATTAATGCGAGTTCACATACCTATATGAAAATACGTCCTACGGAGGGGGGTAGGGGTCCTAAATTTCTCATAAATGCTATAAAACCCGTGCTATTATAAAACATTTGCATGAATTATATTCTTCATTTCATAAAGAATGTAAAATGAGTCGATACATATACATAACATTAAACCCTTTCCTCTGAGAACGGAATAAAAGAGAAAAACTAGAAAAATCAAAATGCGAATTTTGGCGCCTTTTTTGAATGCCGACATACACGCATAAATCTCAAATATCTCCCATACCACGTACAGTAGAAAGCTGAAACTTCGGATAAATTCTATTGATATTAATTCCTTTATTATGCAAAAAAATTGTATTGATCAAAGAGGGGGTTATATATGTCTATAGAAAAGGCCGGTGCTGATTGGAGCAAAACCTGTAGGGTGAGGGGGCCTGTTATTTTAAATGTGACAGAAGATGTGATTGGCTATCAATTATGTTTTCTTTTGGTATATTGTTTGAATATGATATATATAAGTAAAAAATAAGTGCAATTAAAATGTCGATACCCGGATTTTTTCCCTAGCTCCCGATCCGCTAAAGGGGACGGGCGCGGGAAAATTTGAAAATTCTCTGCGGGGTACCTTGTGACGCAAATAGCGCGAAAAAGAGCAGGTCATGCTATATTTTTTAGTTTAGTTTCGTATAAAGCTTGAATCAATGAACAAATCGGTATATAACATGCATGGCCAGCAATATTAGTATAGACGTTATAAGGCATTTCGTTAACATTACGGCCTATGGAAAATGATTTGGTTGTCTCTGACCTAGAGGGAAACACGTGCTATACTGAAATAAATGCAAAATATCAACACCAGCCTTGTGTTAGCGTTTTGTTTTCTTGTTATTCGTACCATTTATGTACTTTTCTATATTTTCATGCCGAAAAGTGTTCAATAAAACAGTTTTCATGGAAAATTTATGCATATGACTGAATTTATAGGCAAATTGGGATTTCGCGCCAAAAGCGCGATGTAGGCATTGTCATTATTTTTTAAATTTAACACGTTTTAACCACTCTGTATAGCCAAATATGCATTAAAACCATTGTTTTATGCGCAAATATCTAGTTTAACATTAAAAACAAATTATTTCTTAAAAATTATTCGTCGGAGATACATGAAAGTATCCTCCATGGCATCACAGGCAAAATTTTCTATGATATTGCTACACATATAACCGTATAGAATTATAGCCGGATGATTTTATTCTTTTATTTTCTGCATAAAATGACTTTTTATTTCGTCATTAAGGATTACAATCGCATTCAGATGCATTATATGTGACATTGTCATAATTAATGCGAGTTCACATACCTATATGAAAATACGTCCTACGGAGGGGGGTAGGGGTCCTAAATTTCTCATAAATGCTATAAAACCCGTGCTATTATAAAACATTTGCATGAATTATATTCTTCATTTAATAAAGAATGTAAAATGAGTCGATACATATACATAACATTAAACCCTTTCCTCTGAGAACGGAATAAAAGAGAAAAACTAGAAAAATCAAAATGCGAATTTTGGCGCCTTTTTTGAATGCCGACATACACGCATAAATCTCAAATATCTCCCATACCACGTACAGTAGAAAGCTGAAACTTCGGATAAATTCTATTGATATTAATTCCTTTATTATGCAAAAAAATTGTATTGATCAAAGAGGGGGTTATATATGTCTATAGAAAAGGCCGGTGCTGATTGGAGCAAAACCTGTAGGGTGAGGGGGCCTGTTATTTTAAATGTGACAGAAGATGTGATTGGCTATCAATTATGTTTTCTTTTGGTATATTGTTTGAATATGATATATATAAGTAAAAAATAAGTGCAATTAAAATGTCGATACCCGGATTTTTTCCCTAGCTCCCGATCCGCTAAAGGGGACGGGCGCGGGAAAATTTGAAAATTCTCTGCGGGGTACCTTGTGACGCAAATAGCGCGAAAAAGAGCAGGTCATGCTATATTTTTTAGTTTAGTTTCGTATAAAGCTTGAATCAATGAACAAATCGGTATATAACATGCATGGCCAGCAATATTAGTATAGACGTTATAAGGCATTTCGTTAACATTACGGCCTATGGAAAATGATTTGGTTGTCTCTGACCTAGAGGGAAACACGTGCTATACTGAAATAAATGCAAAATATCAACACCAGCCTTGTGTTAGCGTTTTGTTTTCTTGTTATTCGTACCATTTATGTACTTTTCTATATTTTCATGCCGAAAAGTGTTCAATAAAACAGTTTTCATGGAAAATTTATGCATATGACTGAATTTATAGGCAAATTGGGATTTCGCGCCAAAAGCGCGATGTAGGCATTGTCATTATTTTTTAAATTTAACACGTTTTAACCACTCTGTATAGCCAAATATGCATTAAAACCATTGTTTTATGCGCAAATATCTAGTTTAACATTAAAAACAAATTATTTCTTAAAAATTATTCGTCGGAGATACATGAAAGTATCCTCCATGGCATCACAGGCAAAATTTTCTATGATATTGCTACACATATAACCGTATAGAATTAGAGCCGGATGATTTTATTCTTTTATTTTCTGCATAAAATGACTTTTTATTTCGTCATTAAGGATTACAATCGCATTCAGATGCATTATATGTGACATTGTCATAATTAATGCGAGTTCACATACCTATATGAAAATACGTCCTACGGAGGGGGGTAGGGGTCCTAAATTTCTCATAAATGCTATAAAACCCGTGCTATTATAAAATATTTGCATGAATTATATTCTTCATTTAATAAAGAATGTAAAATGAGTCGATACATATACATAACATTAAACCCTTTCCTCTGAGAACGGAATAAAAGAGAAAAACTAGAAAAATCAAAATGCGAATTTTGGCGCCTTTTTTGAATGCCGACATACACGCATAAATCTCAAATATCTCCCATACCACGTACAGTAGAAAGCTGAAACTTCGGATAAATTCTATTGATATTAATTCCTTTATTATGCAAAAAAATTGTATTGATCAAAGAGGGGGTTATATATGTCTATAGAAAAGGCCGGTGCTGATTGGAGCAAAACCTGTAGGGTGAGGGGGCCTGTTATTTTAAATGTGACAGAAGATGTGATTGGCTATCAATTATGTTTTCTTTTGGTATATTGTTTGAATATGATATATATAAGTAAAAAATAAGTGCAATTAAAATGTCGATACCCGGATTTTTTCCCTAGCTCCCGATCCGCTAAAGGGGACGGGCGCGGGAAAATTTGAAAATTCTCTGCGGGGTACCTTGTGACGCAAATAGCGCGAAAAAGAGCAGGTCATGCTATATTTTTTAGTTTAGTTTCGTATAAAGCTTGAATCAATGAACAAATCGGTATATAACATGCATGGCCAGCAATATTAGTATAGACGTTATAAGGCATTTCGTTAACATTACGGCCTATGGAAAATGATTTGGTTGTCTCTGACCTAGAGGGAAACACGTGCTATACTGAAATAAATGCAAAATATCAACACCAGCCTTGTGTTAGCGTTTTGTTTTCTTGTTATTCGTACCATTTATGTACTTTTCTATATTTTCATGCCGAAAAGTGTTCAATAAAACAGTTTTCATGGAAAATTTATGCATATGACTGAATTTATAGGCAAATTGGGATTTCGCGCCAAAAGCGCGATGTAGGCATTGTCATTATTTTTTAAATTTAACACGTTTTAACCACTCTGTATAGCCAAATATGCATTAAAACCATTGTTTTATGCGCAAATATCTAGTTTAACATTAAAAACAAATTATTTCTTAAAAATTATTCGTCGGAGATACATGAAAGTATCCTCCATGGCATCACAGGCAAAATTTTCTATGATATTGCTACACATATAACCGTATAGAATTATAGCCGGATGATTTTATTCTTTTATTTTCTGCATAAAATGACTTTTTATTTCGTCATTAAGGATTACAATCGCATTCAGATGCATTATATGTGACATTGTCATAATTAATGCGAGTTCACATACCTATATGAAAATACGTCCTACGGAGGGGGGTAGGGGTCCTAAATTTCTCATAAATGCTATAAAACCCGTGCTATTATAAAACGTTTGCATGAATTATATTCTTCATTTAATAAAGAATGTAAAATGAGTCGATACATATACATAACATTAAACCCTTTCCTCTGAGAACGGAATAAAAGAGAAAAACTAGAAAAATCAAAATGCGAATTTTGGCGCCTTTTTTGAATGCCGACATACACGCATAAATCTCAAATATCTCCCATACCACGTACAGTAGAAAGCTGAAACTTCGGATAAATTCTATTGATATTAATTCCTTTATTATGCAAAAAAATTGTATTGATCAAAGAGGGGGTTATATATGTCTATAGAAAAGGCCGGTGCTGATTGGAGCAAAACCTGTAGGGTGAGGGGGCCTGTTATTTTAAATGTGACAGAAGATGTGATTGGCTATCAATTATGTTTTCTTTTGGTATATTGTTTGAATATGATATATATAAGTAAAAAATAAGTGCAATTAAAATGTCGATACCCGGATTTTTTCCCTAGCTCCCGATCCGCTAAAGGGGACGGGCGCGGGAAAATTTGAAAATTCTCTGCGGGGTACCTTGTGACGCAAATAGCGCGAAAAAGAGCAGGTCATGCTATATTTTTTAGTTTAGTTTCGTATAAAGCTTGAATCAATGAACAAATCGGTATATAACATGCATGGCCAGCAATATTAGTATAGACGTTATAAGGCATTTCGTTAACATTACGGCCTATGGAAAATGATTTGGTTGTCTCTGACCTAGAGGGAAACACGTGCTATACTGAAATAAATGCAAAATATCAACACCAGCCTTGTGTTAGCGTTTTGTTTTCTTGTTATTCGTACCATTTATGTACTTTTCTATATTTTCATGCCGAAAAGTGTTCAATAAAACAGTTTTCATGGAAAATTTATGCATATGACTGAATTTATAGGCAAATTGGGATTTCGCGCCAAAAGCGCGATGTAGGCATTGTCATTATTTTTTAAATTTAACACGTTTTAACCACTCTGTATAGCCAAATATGCATTAAAACCATTGTTTTATGCGCAAATATCTAGTTTAACATTAAAAACAAATTATTTCTTAAAAATTATTCGTCGGAGATACATGAAAGTATCCTCCATGGCATCACAGGCAAAATTTTCTATGATATTGCTACACATATAACCGTATAGAATTATAGCCGGATGATTTTATTCTTTTATTTTCTGCATAAAATGACTTTTTATTTCGTCATTAAGGATTACAATCGCATTCAGATGCATTATATGTGACATTGTCATAATTAATGCGAGTTCACATACCTATATGAAAATACGTCCTACGGAGGGGGGTAGGGGTCCTAAATTTCTCATAAATGCTATAAAACCCGTGCTATTATAAAACATTTGCATGAATTATATTCTTCATTTAATAAAGAATGTAAAATGAGTCGATACATATACATAACATTAAACCCTTTCCTCTGAGAACGGAATAAAAGAGAAAAACTAGAAAAATCAAAATGCGAATTTTGGCGCCTTTTTTGAATGCCGACATACACGCATAAATCTCAAATATCTCCCATACCACGTACAGTAGAAAGCTGAAACTTCGGATAAATTCTATTGATATTAATTCCTTTATTATGCAAAAAAATTGTATTGATCAAAGAGGGGGTTATATATGTCTATAGAAAAGGCCGGTGCTGATTGGAGCAAAACCTGTAGGGTGAGGGGGCCTGTTATTTTAAATGTGACAGAAGATGTGATTGGCTATCAATTATGTTTTCTTTTGGTATATTGTTTGAATATGATATATATAAGTAAAAAATAAGTGCAATTAAAATGTCGATACCCGGATTTTTTCCCTAGCTCCCGATCCGCTAAAGGGGACGGGCGCGGGAAAATTTGAAAATTCTCTGCGGGGTACCTTGTGACGCAAATAGCGCGAAAAAGAGCAGGTCATGCTATATTTTTTAGTTTAGTTTCGTATAAAGCTTGAATCAATGAACAAATCGGTATATAACATGCATGGCCAGCAATATTAGTATAGACGTTATAAGGCATTTCGTTAACATTACGGCCTATGGAAAATGATTTGGTTGTCTCTGACCTAGAGGGAAACACGTGCTATACTGAAATAAATGCAAAATATCAACACCAGCCTTGTGTTAGCGTTTTGTTTTCTTGTTATTCGTACCATTTATGTACTTTTCTATATTTTCATGCCGAAAAGTGTTCAATAAAACAGTTTTCATGGAAAATTTATGCATATGACTGAATTTATAGGCAAATTGGGATTTCGCGCCAAAAGCGCGATGTAGGCATTGTCATTATTTTTTAAATTTAACACGTTTTAACCACTCTGTATAGCCAAATATGCATTAAAACCATTGTTTTATGCGCAAATATCTAGTTTAACATTAAAAACAAATTATTTCTTAAAAATTATTCGTCGGAGATACATGAAAGTATCCTCCATGGCATCACAGGCAAAATTTTCTATGATATTGCTACACATATAACCGTATAGAATTATAGCCGGATGATTTTATTCTTTTATTTTCTGCATAAAATGACTTTTTATTTCGTCATTAAGGATTACAATCGCATTCAGATGCATTATATGTGACATTGTCATAATTAATGCGAGTTCACATACCTATATGAAAATACGTCCTACGGAGGGGGGTAGGGGTCCTAAATTTCTCATAAATGCTATAAAACCCGTGCTATTATAAAACATTTGCATGAATTATATTCTTCATTTAATAAAGAATGTAAAATGAGTCGATACATATACATAACATTAAACCCTTTCCTCTGAGAACGGAATAAAAGAGAAAAACTAGAAAAATCAAAATGCGAATTTTGGCGCCTTTTTTGAATGCCGACATACACGCATAAATCTCAAATATCTCCCATACCACGTACAGTAGAAAGCTGAAACTTCGGATAAATTCTATTGATATTAATTCCTTTATTATGCAAAAAAATTGTATTGATCAAAGAGGGGGTTATATATGTCTATAGAAAAGGCCGGTGCTGATTGGAGCAAAACCTGTAGGGTGAGGGGGCCTGTTATTTTAAATGTGACAGAAGATGTGATTGGCTATCAATTATGTTTTCTTTTGGTATATTGTTTGAATATGATATATATAAGTAAAAAATAAGTGCAATTAAAATGTCGATACCCGGATTTTTTCCCTAGCTCCCGATCCGCTAAAGGGGACGGGCGCGGGAAAATTTGAAAATTCTCTGCGGGGTACCTTGTGACGCAAATAGCGCGAAAAAGAGCAGGTCATGCTATATTTTTTAGTTTAGTTTCGTATAAAGCTTGAATCAATGAACAAATCGGTATATAACATGCATGGCCAGCAATATTAGTATAGACGTTATAAGGCATTTCGTTAACATTACGGCCTATGGAAAATGATTTGGTTGTCTCTGACCTAGAGGGAAACACGTGCTATACTGAAATAAATGCAAAATATCAACACCAGCCTTGTGTTAGCGTTTTGTTTTCTTGTTATTCGTACCATTTATGTACTTTTCTATATTTTCATGCCGAAAAGTGTTCAATAAAAC
The DNA here is from genome assembly GCA_028142955.1 of Pinctada fucata. Classification (NCBI taxonomy): domain Eukaryota; kingdom Metazoa; phylum Mollusca; class Bivalvia; order Pterioida; family Pteriidae; genus Pinctada; species Pinctada fucata. Next base: position 55,777,192 of record AP027111.1, read on the forward strand.
AGTTTTCATGGAAAATTTATGCATATGACTGAATTTATAGGCAAATTGGGATTTCGCGCCAAAAGCGCGATGTAGGCATTGTCATTATTTTTTAAATTTAACACGTTTTAACCACTCTGTATAGCCAAATATGCATTAAAACCATTGTTTTATGCGCAAATATCTAGTTTAACATTAAAAACAAATTATTTCTTAAAAATTATTCGTCGGAGATACATGAAAGTATCCTCCATGGCATCACAGGCAAAATTTTCTATGATATTGCTACACATATAACCGTATAGAATTAGAGCCGGATGATTTTATTCTTTTATTTTCTGCATAAAATGACTTTTTATTTCGTCATTAAGGATTACAATCGCATTCAGATGCATTATATGTGACATTGTCATAATTAATGCGAGTTCACATACCTATATGAAAATACGTCCTACGGAGGGGGGTAGGGGTCCTAAATTTCTCATAAATGCTATAAAACCCGTGCTATTATAAAATATTTGCATGAATTATATTCTTCATTTAATAAAGAATGTAAAATGAGTCGATACATATACATAACATTAAACCCTTTCCTCTGAGAACGGAATAAAAGAGAAAAACTAGAAAAATCAAAATGCGAATTTTGGCGCCTTTTTTGAATGCCGACATACACGCATAAATCTCAAATATCTCCCATACCACGTACAGTAGAAAGCTGAAACTTCGGATAAATTCTATTGATATTAATTCCTTTATTATGCAAAAAAATTGTATTGATCAAAGAGGGGGTTATATATGTCTATAGAAAAGGCCGGTGCTGATTGGAGCAAAACCTGTAGGGTGAGGGGGCCTGTTATTTTAAATGTGACAGAAGATGTGATTGGCTATCAATTATGTTTTCTTTTGGTATATTGTTTGAATATGATATATATAAGTAAAAAATAAGTGCAATTAAAATGTCGATACCCGGATTTTTTCCCTAGCTCCCGATCCGCTAAAGGGGACGGGCGCGGGAAAATTTGAAAATTCTCTGCGGGGTACCTTGTGACGCAAATAGCGCGAAAAAGAGCAGGTCATGCTATATTTTTTAGTTTAGTTTCGTATAAAGCTTGAATCAATGAACAAATCGGTATATAACATGCATGGCCAGCAATATTAGTATAGACGTTATAAGGCATTTCGTTAACATTACGGCCTATGGAAAATGATTTGGTTGTCTCTGACCTAGAGGGAAACACGTGCTATACTGAAATAAATGCAAAATATCAACACCAGCCTTGTGTTAGCGTTTTGTTTTCTTGTTATTCGTACCATTTATGTACTTTTCTATATTTTCATGCCGAAAAGTGTTCAATAAAACAGTTTTCATGGAAAATTTATGCATATGACTGAATTTATAGGCAAATTGGGATTTCGCGCCAAAAGCGCGATGTAGGCATTGTCATTATTTTTTAAATTTAACACGTTTTAACCACTCTGTATAGCCAAATATGCATTAAAACCATTGTTTTATGCGCAAATATCTAGTTTAACATTAAAAACAAATTATTTCTTAAAAATTATTCGTCGGAGATACATGAAAGTATCCTCCATGGCATCACAGGCAAAATTTTCTATGATATTGCTACACATATAACCGTATAGAATTAGAGCCGGATGATTTTATTCTTTTATTTTCTGCATAAAATGACTTTTTATTTCGTCATTAAGGATTACAATCGCATTCAGATGCATTATATGTGACATTGTCATAATTAATGCGAGTTCACATACCTATATGAAAATACGTCCTACGGAGGGGGGTAGGGGTCCTAAATTTCTCATAAATGCTATAAAACCCGTGCTATTATAAAATATTTGCATGAATTATATTCTTCATTTAATAAAGAATGTAAAATGAGTCGATACATATACATAACATTAAACCCTTTCCTCTGAGAACGGAATAAAAGAGAAAAACTAGAAAAATCAAAATGCGAATTTTGGCGCCTTTTTTGAATGCCGACATACACGCATAAATCTCAAATATCTCCCATACCACGTACAGTAGAAAGCTGAAACTTCGGATAAATTCTATTGATATTAATTCCTTTATTATGCAAAAAAATTGTATTGATCAGAGAGGGGGTTATATATGTCTATAGAAAAGGCCGGTGCTGATTGGAGCAAAACCTGTAGGGTGAGGGGGCCTGTTATTTTAAATGTGACAGAAGATGTGATTGGCTATCAATTATGTTTTCTTTTGGTATATTGTTTGAATATGATATATATAAGTAAAAAATAAGTGCAATTAAAATGTCGATACCCGGATTTTTTCCCTAGCTCCCGATCCGCTAAAGGGGACGGGCGCGGGAAAATTTGAAAATTCTCTGCGGGGTACCTTGTGACGCAAATAGCGCGAAAAAGAGCAGGTCATGCTATATTTTTTAGTTTAGTTTCGTATAAAGCTTGAATCAATGAACAAATCGGTATATAACATGCATGGCCAGCAATATTAGTATAGACGTTATAAGGCATTTCGTTAACATTACGGCCTATGGAAAATGATTTGGTTGTCTCTGACCTAGAGGGAAACACGTGCTATACTGAAATAAATGCAAAATATCAACACCAGCCTTGTGTTAGCGTTTTGTTTTCTTGTTATTCGTACCATTTATGTACTTTTCTATATTTTCATGCCGAAAAGTGTTCAATAAAACAGTTTTCATGGAAAATTTATGCATATGACTGAATTTATAGGCAAATTGGGATTTCGCGCCAAAAGCGCGATGTAGGCATTGTCATTATTTTTTAAATTTAACACGTTTTAACCACTCTGTATAGCCAAATATGCATTAAAACCATTGTTTTATGCGCAAATATCTAGTTTAACATTAAAAACAAATTATTTCTTAAAAATTATTCGTCGGAGATACATGAAAGTATCCTCCATGGCATCACAGGCAAAATTTTCTATGATATTGCTACACATATAACCGTATAGAATTAGAGCCGGATGATTTTATTCTTTTATTTTCTGCATAAAATGACTTTTTATTTCGTCATTAAGGATTACAATCGCATTCAGATGCATTATATGTGACATTGTCATAATTAATGCGAGTTCACATACCTATATGAAAATACGTCCTACGGAGGGGGGTAGGGGTCCTAAATTTCTCATAAATGCTATAAAACCCGTGCTATTATAAAATATTTGCATGAATTATATTCTTCATTTAATAAAGAATGTAAAATGAGTCGATACATATACATAACATTAAACCCTTTCCTCTGAGAACGGAATAAATGAGAAAAACTAGAAAAATCAAAATGCGAATTTTGGCGCCTTTTTTGAATGCCGACATACACGCATAAATCTCAAATATCTCCCATACCACGTACAGTAGAAAGCTGAAACTTCGGATAAATTCTATTGATATTAATTCCTTTATTATGCAAAAAAATTGTATTGATCAAAGAGGGGGTTATATATGTCTATAGAAAAGGCCGGTGCTGATTGGAGCAAAACCTGTAGGGTGAGGGGGCCTGTTATTTTAAATGTGACAGAAGATGTGATTGGCTATCAATTATGTTTTCTTTTGGTATATTGTTTGAATATGATATATATAAGTAAAAAATAAGTGCAATTAAAATGTCGATACCCGGATTTTTTCCCTAGCTCCCGATCCGCTAAAGGGGACGGGCGCGGGAAAATTTGAAAATTCTCTGCGGGGTACCTTGTGACGCAAATAGCGCGAAAAAGAGCAGGTCATGCTATATTTTTTAGTTTAGTTTCGTATAAAGCTTGAATCAATGAACAAATCGGTATATAACATGCATGGCCAGCAATATTAGTATAGACGTTATAAGGCATTTCGTTAACATTACGGCCTATGGAAAATGATTTGGTTGTCTCTGACCTAGAGGGAAACACGTGCTATACTGAAATAAATGCAAAATATCAACACCAGCCTTGTGTTAGCGTTTTGTTTTCTTGTTATTCGTACCATTTATGTACTTTTCTATATTTTCATGCCGAAAAGTGTTCAATAAAACAGTTTTCATGGAAAATTTATGCATATGACTGAATTTATAGGCAAATTGGGATTTCGCGCCAAAAGCGCGATGTAGGCATTGTCATTATTTTTTAAATTTAACACGTTTTAACCACTCTGTATAGCCAAATATGCATTAAAACCATTGTTTTATGCGCAAATATCTAGTTTAACATTAAAAACAAATTATTTCTTAAAAATTATTCGTCGGAGATACATGAAAGTATCCTCCATGGCATCACAGGCAAAATTTTCTATGATATTGCTACACATATAACCGTATAGAATTAGAGCCGGATGATTTTATTCTTTTATTTTCTGCATAAAATGACTTTTTATTTCGTCATTAAGGATTACAATCGCATTCAGATGCATTATATGTGACATTGTCATAATTAATGCGAGTTCACATACCTATATGAAAATACGTCCTACGGAGGGGGGTAGGGGTCCTAAATTTCTCATAAATGCTATAAAACCCGTGCTATTATAAAATATTTGCATGAATTATATTCTTCATTTAATAAAGAATGTAAAATGAGTCGATACATATACATAACATTAAACCCTTTCCTCTGAGAACGGAATAAAAGAGAAAAACTAGAAAAATCAAAATGCGAATTTTGGCGCCTTTTTTGAATGCCGACATACACGCATAAATCTCAAATATCTCCCATACCACGTACAGTAGAAAGCTGAAACTTCGGATAAATTCTATTGATATTAATTCCTTTATTATGCAAAAAAATTGTATTGATCAAAGAGGGGGTTATATATGTCTATAGAAAAGGCCGGTGCTGATTGGAGCAAAACCTGTAGGGTGAGGGGGCCTGTTATTTTAAATGTGACAGAAGATGTGATTGGCTATCAATTATATTTTCTTTTGGTATATTGTTTGAATATGATATATATAAGTAAAAAATAAGTGCAATTAAAATGTCGATACCCGGATTTTTTCCCTAGCTCCCGATCCGCTAAAGGGGACGGGCGCGGGAAAATTTGAAAATTCTCTGCGGGGTACCTTGTGACGCAAATAGCGCGAAAAAGAGCAGGTCATGCTATATTTTTTAGTTTAGTTTCGTATAAAGCTTGAATCAATGAACAAATCGGTATATAACATGCATGGCCAGCAATATTAGTATAGACGTTATAAGGCATTTCGTTAACATTACGGCCTATGGAAAATGATTTGGTTGTCTCTGACCTAGAGGGAAACACGTGCTATACTGAAATAAATGCAAAATATCAACACCAGCCTTGTGTTAGCGTTTTGTTTTCTTGTTATTCGTACCATTTATGTACTTTTCTATATTTTCATGCCGAAAAGTGTTCAATAAAACAGTTTTCATGGAAAATTTATGCATATGACTGAATTTATAGGCAAATTGGGATTTCGCGCCAAAAGCGCGATGTAGGCATTGTCATTATTTTTTAAATTTAACACGTTTTAACCACTCTGTATAGCCAAATATGCATTAAAACCATTGTTTTATGCGCAAATATCTAGTTTAACATTAAAAACAAATTATTTCTTAAAAATTATTCGTCGGAGATACATGAAAGTATCCTCCATGGCATCACAGGCAAAATTTTCTATGATATTGCTACACATATAACCGTATAGAATTAGAGCCGGATGATTTTATTCTTTTATTTTCTGCATAAAATGACTTTTTATTTCGTCATTAAGGATTACAATCGCATTCAGATGCATTATATGTGACATTGTCATAATTAATGCGAGTTCACATACCTATATGAAAATACGTCCTACGGAGGGGGGTAGGGGTCCTAAATTTCTCATAAATGCTATAAAACCCGTGCTATTATAAAATATTTGCATGAATTATATTCTTCATTTAATAAAGAATGTAAAATGAGTCGATACATATACATAACATTAAACCCTTTCCTCTGAGAACGGAATAAAAGAGAAAAACTAGAAAAATCAAAATGCGAATTTTGGCGCCTTTTTTGAATGCCGACATACACGCATAAATCTCAAATATCTCCCATACCACGTACAGTAGAAAGCTGAAACTTCGGATAAATTCTATTGATATTAATTCCTTTATTATGCAAAAAAATTGTATTGATCAAAGAGGGGGTTATATATGTCTATAGAAAAGGCCGGTGCTGATTGGAGCAAAACCTGTAGGGTGAGGGGGCCTGTTATTTTAAATGTGACAGAAGATGTGATTGGCTATCAATTATGTTTTCTTTTGGTATATTGTTTGAATATGATATATATAAGTAAAAAATAAGTGCAATTAAAATGTCGATACCCGGATTTTTTCCCTAGCTCCCGATCCGCTAAAGGGGACGGGCGCGGGAAAATTTGAAAATTCTCTGCGGGGTACCTTGTGACGCAAATAGCGCGAAAAAGAGCAGGTCATGCTATATTTTTTAGTTTAGTTTCGTATAAAGCTTGAATCAATGAACAAATCGGTATATAACATGCATGGCCAGCAATATTAGTATAGACGTTATAAGGCATTTCGTTAACATTACGGCCTATGGAAAATGATTTGGTTGTCTCTGACCTAGAGGGAAACACGTGCTATACTGAAATAAATGCAAAATATCAACACCAGCCTTGTGTTAGCGTTTTGTTTTCTTGTTATTCGTACCATTTATGTACTTTTCTATATTTTCATGCCGAAAAGTGTTCAATAAAACAGTTTTCATGGAAAATTTATGCATATGACTGAATTTATAGGCAAATTGGGATTTCGCGCCAAAAGCGCGATGTAGGCATTGTCATTATTTTTTAAATTTAACACGTTTTAACCACTCTGTATAGCCAAATATGCATTAAAACCATTGTTTTATGCGCAAATATCTAGTTTAACATTAAAAACAAATTATTTCTTAAAAATTATTCGTCGGAGATACATGAAAGTATCCTCCATGGCATCACAGGCAAAATTTTCTATGATATTGCTACACATATAACCGTATAGAATTAGAGCCGGATGATTTTATTCTTTTATTTTCTGCATAAAATGACTTTTTATTTCGTCATTAAGGATTACAATCGCATTCAGATGCATTATATGTGACATTGTCATAATTAATGCGAGTTCACATACCTATATGAAAATACGTCCTACGGAGGGGGGTAGGGGTCCTAAATTTCTCATAAATGCTATAAAACCCGTGCTATTATAAAATATTTGCATGAATTATATTCTTCATTTAATAAAGAATGTAAAATGAGTCGATACATATACATAACATTAAACCCTTTCCTCTGAGAACGGAATAAAAGAGAAAAACTAGAAAAATCAAAATGCGAATTTTGGCGCCTTTTTTGAATGCCGACATACACGCATAAATCTCAAATATCTCCCATACCACGTACAGTAGAAAGCTGAAACTTCGGATAAATTCTATTGATATTAATTCCTTTATTATGCAAAAAAATTGTATTGATCAAAGAGGGGGTTATATATGTCTATAGAAAAGGCCGGTGCTGATTGGAGCAAAACCTGTAGGGTGAGGGGGCCTGTTATTTTAAATGTGACAGAAGATGTGATTGGCTATCAATTATGTTTTCTTTTGGTATATTGTTTGAATATGATATATATAAGTAAAAAATAAGTGCAATTAAAATGTCGATACCCGGATTTTTTCCCTAGCTCCCGATCCGCTAAAGGGGACGGGCGCGGGAAAATTTGAAAATTCTCTGCGGGGTACCTTGTGACGCAAATAGCGCGAAAAAGAGCAGGTCATGCTATATTTTTTAGTTTAGTTTCGTATAAAGCTTGAATCAATGAACAAATCGGTATATAACATGCATGGCCAGCAATATTAGTATAGACGTTATAAGGCATTTCGTTAACATTACGGCCTATGGAAAATGATTTGGTTGTCTCTGACCTAGAGGGAAACACGTGCTATACTGAAATAAATGCAAAATATCAACACCAGCCTTGTGTTAGCGTTTTGTTTTCTTGTTATTCGTACCATTTATGTACTTTTCTATATTTTCATGCCGAAAAGTGTTCAATAAAACAGTTTTCATGGAAAATTTATGCATATGACTGAATTTATAGGCAAATTGGGATTTCGCGCCAAAAGCGCGATGTAGGCATTGTCATTATTTTTTAAATTTAACACGTTTTAACCACTCTGTATAGCCAAATATGCATTAAAACCATTGTTTTATGCGCAAATATCTAGTTTAACATTAAAAACAAATTATTTCTTAAAAATTATTCGTCGGAGATACATGAAAGTATCCTCCATGGCATCACAGGCAAAATTTTCTATGATATTGCTACACATATAACCGTATAGAATTAGAGCCGGATGATTTTATTCTTTTATTTTCTGCATAAAATGACTTTTTATTTCGTCATTAAGGATTACAATCGCATTCAGATGCATTATATGTGACATTGTCATAATTAATGCGAGTTCACATACCTATATGAAAATACGTCCTACGGAGGGGGGTAGGGGTCCTAAATTTCTCATAAATGCTATAAAACCCGTGCTATTATAAAATATTTGCATGAATTATATTCTTCATTTAATAAAGAATGTAAAATGAGTCGATACATATACATAACATTAAACCCTTTCCTCTGAGAACGGAATAAAAGAGAAAAACTAGAAAAATCAAAATGCGAATTTTGGCGCCTTTTTTGAATGCCGACATACACGCATAAATCTCAAATATCTCCCATACCACGTACAGTAGAAAGCTGAAACTTCGGATAAATTCTATTGATATTAATTCCTTTATTATGCAAAAAAATTGTATTGATCAAAGAGGGGGTTATATATGTCTATAGAAAAGGCCGGTGCTGATTGGAGCAAAACCTGTAGGGTGAGGGGGCCTGTTATTTTAAATGTGACAGAAGATGTGATTGGCTATCAATTATGTTTTCTTTTGGTATATTGTTTGAATATGATATATATAAGTAAAAAATAAGTGCAATTAAAATGTCGATACCCGGATTTTTTCCCTAGCTCCCGATCCGCTAAAGGGGACGGGCGCGGGAAAATTTGAAAATTCTCTGCGGGGTACCTTGTGACGCAAATAGCGCGAAAAAGAGCAGGTCATGCTATATTTTTTAGTTTAGTTTCGTATAAAGCTTGAATCAATGAACAAATCGGTATATAACATGCATGGCCAGCAATATTAGTATAGACGTTATAAGGCATTTCGTTAACATTACGGCCTATGGAAAATGATTTGGTTGTCTCTGACCTAGAGGGAAACACGTGCTATACTGAAATAAATGCAAAATATCAACACCAGCCTTGTGTTAGCGTTTTGTTTTCTTGTTATTCGTACCATTTATGTACTTTTCTATATTTTCATGCCGAAAAGTGTTCAATAAAACAGTTTTCATGGAAAATTTATGCATATGACTGAATTTATAGGCAAATTGGGATTTCGCGCCAAAAGCGCGATGTAGGCATTGTCATTATTTTTTAAATTTAACACGTTTTAACCACTCTGTATAGCCAAATATGCATTAAAACCATTGTTTTATGCGCAAATATCTAGTTTAACATTAAAAACAAATTATTTCTTAAAAATTATTCGTCGGAGATACATGAAAGTATCCTCCATGGCATCACAGGCAAAATTTTCTATGATATTGCTACACATATAACCGTATAGAATTAGAGCCGGATGATTTTATTCTTTTATTTTCTGCATAAAATGACTTTTTATTTCGTCATTAAGGATTACAATCGCATTCAGATGCATTATATGTGACATTGTCATAATTAATGCGAGTTCACATACCTATATGAAAATACGTCCTACGGAGGGGGGTAGGGGTCCTAAATTTCTCATAAATGCTATAAAACCCGTGCTATTATAAAATATTTGCATGAATTATATTCTTCATTTAATAAAGAATGTAAAATGAGTCGATACATATACATAACATTAAACCCTTTCCTCTGAGAACGGAATAAAAGAGAAAAACTAGAAAAATCAAAATGCGAATTTTGGCGCCTTTTTTGAATGCCGACATACACGCATAAATCTCAAATATCTCCCATACCACGTACAGTAGAAAGCTGAAACTTCGGATAAATTCTATTGATATTAATTCCTTTATTATGCAAAAAAATTGTATTGATCAAAGAGGGGGTTATATATGTCTATAGAAAAGGCCGGTGCTGATTGGAGCAAAACCTGTAGGGTGAGGGGGCCTGTTATTTTAAATGTGACAGAAGATGTGATTGGCTATCAATTATGTTTTCTTTTGGTATATTGTTTGAATATGATATATATAAGTAAAAAATAAGTGCAATTAAAATGTCGATACCCGGATTTTTTCCCTAGCTCCCGATCCGCTAAAGGGGACGGGCGCGGGAAAATTTGAAAATTCTCTGCGGGGTACCTTGTGACGCAAATAGCGCGAAAAAGAGCAGGTCATGCTATATTTTTTAGTTTAGTTTCGTATAAAGCTTGAATCAATGAACAAATCGGTATATAACATGCATGGCCAGCAATATTAGTATAGACGTTATAAGGCATTTCGTTAACATTACGGCCTATGATTACAGATCACAATTAATTTTGAATGTTCGTTGACCACGCAAATAGTTCCTGATTATTTCAATCCCTCGTCTTCTTACATTTAATTTCTACGACTCTTTTTACACTAGCTGATTCGTTTTTTACGTCAATGAGTCGCAGATGAGTTGAAAAAAAATATTCTAGCATGTTGAATGATACTGCATCATCCTAATCGCGGAATGACAGATGTGTTATGAGGCTCTAGAATTGATAGATTGTAGAACATTAGAGCCACAGATACCCCCTTTCGGGTTTAAAAAGATATTAAAAGTCTACTAAGCGACAGATTTTTGCATGAATCCATTTCTGAGCTTATTTTGATACTATCTAGCAGATATAAAAGTTTCAAGCAAAAAATGGTGGTGCGATTCGAGTATTTAATCGTCATATTAGTACGATTTACAAAGGAATATATAGGAAAAACTAATTGGGGTCTGATACCTATAAGCGCGCGCAGTGATATCACGAGTGTAACTAAATAGAGACCAGACGAGGGGAAAAGGAGAAAATATGATACATGTAGGATGAAAATATCATTTTCATGATACTGCTAGATGCCAATTCATGGGTTATCAGGGCTGATCTGGCGAAAATGGGGGGGGGGGGGGTTCGGGGCGAACGAACATGTGCTTAAATTGGAAAGGAGACCGAGGCAAGGACATAGTGTGTTTTTTTTTTTTCATTACTGCGACATGATTGCATTAGCTGTGTGTCATGCTGTTACTTTTACTATAAATATATTTGATCTCATCCAATAGCCAAGCATTGCCTGGCTCCACCCCCCCCCCCCCCCAAAAAAAAAAATCCGGGGAGGGGGGGGGGTCCGTTTTTCGATCTCCGCTCGTAGTTCACATGTACAGCTGAACTTTATTTGCTGGAATAATGTTTTTATATGACATCTCCTGCGGTCTGCACTAAAAATATATTTGAAATCGCAAAAGAATAAGTTTTCTGATGTTTTAAACGTAAATTTTTAATTTTTTGTCGATACACTAAGAGGGCCTAACGAAAATTCATAGTAATTCGAAAACGGTACATATGCAGTTTTTAGCACCATAAATTATGAGAATTCAGCCATTTGAAAGAGTCACATTTCATTTTGTTTACATATCTGTAGAATTGCGGAAATAACAGAAAGTTGAAATTAGCGTAATTGAAAATAATTCTTATCAAAAACTTGATTCTGGGGACATCAATAGACTACCTGTAAAATGCTACTATTTGAATAATAATGAAAGTATTGAGCTGAAGCTTGATAGATAACATCAGAAGATACCAAGGAAGGGTTCTGATGCAAAAGTTTGACTTTCAATTAAAATTTTTGAGAGTTTTAGATTACAGATCACAATTAATTTTGAATGTTCGTTGACCACGCAAATAGTTCCTGATTATTTCAATCCCTCGTCTTCTTACATTTAATTTCTACGACTCTTTTTACACTAGCTGATTCGTTTTTTACGTCAATGAGTCGCAGATGAGTTGAAAAAAAATATTCTAGCATGTTGAATGATACTGCATCATCCTAATCGCGGAATGACAGATGTGTTATGAGGCTCTAGAATTGATTGATTGTAGAACATTAGAGCCACAGATACCCCCTTTCGGGTTTAAAAAGATATTAAAAGTCTACTAAGCGACAGATTTTTGCATGAATCCATTTCTGAGCTTATTTTGATACTATCTAGCAGATATAAAAGTTTCAAGCAAAAAATGGTGGTGCGATTCGAGTATTTAATCGTCATATTAGTACGATTTACAAAGGAATATATAGGAAAAACTAATTGGGGTCTGATACCTATGGAAAATGATTTGGTTGTCTCTGACCTAGAGGGAAACACGTGCTATACTGAAATAAATGCAAAATATCAACACCAGCCTTGTGTTAGCGTTTTGTTTTCTTGTTATTCGTACCATTTATGTACTTTTCTATATTTTCATGCCGAAAAGTGTTCAATAAAACAGTTTTCATGGAAAATTTATGCATATGACTGAATTTATAGGCAAATTGGGATTTCGCGCCAAAAGCGCGATGTAGGCATTGTCATTATTTTTTAAATTTAACACGTTTTAACCACTCTGTATAGCCAAATATGCATTAAAACCATTGTTTTATGCGCAAATATCTAGTTTAACATTAAAAACAAATTATTTCTTAAAAATTATTCGTCGGAGATACATGAAAGTATCCTCCATGGCATCACAGGCAAAATTTTCTATGATATTGCTACACATATAACCGTATAGAATTAGAGCCGGATGATTTTATTCTTTTATTTTCTGCATAAAATGACTTTTTATTTCGTCATTAAGGATTACAATCGCATTCAGATGCATTATATGTGACATTGTCATAATTAATGCGAGTTCACATACCTATATGAAAATACGTCCTACGGAGGGGGGTAGGGGTCCTAAATTTCTCATAAATGCTATAAAACCCGTGCTATTATAAAATATTTGCATGAATTATATTCTTCATTTAATAAAGAATGTAAAATGAGTCGATACATATACATAACATTAAACCCTTTCCTCTGAGAACGGAATAAAAGAGAAAAACTAGAAAAATCAAAATGCGAATTTTGGCGCCTTTTTTGAATGCCGACATACACGCATAAATCTCAAATATCTCCCATACCACGTACAGTAGAAAGCTGAAACTTCGGATAAATTCTATTGATATTAATTCCTTTATTATGCAAAAAAATTGTATTGATCAAAGAGGGGGTTATATATGTCTATAGAAAAGGCCGGTGCTGATTGGAGCAAAACCTGTAGGGTGAGGGGGCCTGTTATTTTAAATGTGACAGAAGATGTGATTGGCTATCAATTATGTTTTCTTTTGGTATATTGTTTGAATATGATATATATAAGTAAAAAATAAGTGCAATTAAAATGTCGATACCCGGATTTTTTCCCTAGCTCCCGATCCGCTAAAGGGGACGGGCGCGGGAAAATTTGAAAATTCTCTGCGGGGTACCTTGTGACGCAAATAGCGCGAAAAAGAGCAGGTCATGCTATATTTTTTAGTTTAGTTTCGTATAAAGCTTGAATCAATGAACAAATCGGTATATAACATGCATGGCCAGCAATATTAGTATAGACGTTATAAGGCATTTCGTTAACATTACGGCCTATGGAAAATGATTTGGTTGTCTCTGACCTAGAGGGAAACACGTGCTATACTGAAATAAATGCAAAATATCAACACCAGCCTTGTGTTAGCGTTTTGTTTTCTTGTTATTCGTACCATTTATGTACTTTTCTATATTTTCATGCCGAAAAGTGTTCAATAAAACAGTTTTCATGGAAAATTTATGCATATGACTGAATTTATAGGCAAATTGGGATTTCGCGCCAAAAGCGCGATGTAGGCATTGTCATTATTTTTTAAATTTAACACGTTTTAACCACTCTGTATAGCCAAATATGCATTAAAACCATTGTTTTATGCGCAAATATCTAGTTTAACATTAAAAACAAATTATTTCTTAAAAATTATTCGTCGGAGATACATGAAAGTATCCTCCATGGCATCACAGGCAAAATTTTCTATGATATTGCTACACATATAACCGTATAGAATTAGAGCCGGATGATTTTATTCTTTTATTTTCTGCATAAAATGACTTTTTATTTCGTCATTAAGGATTACAATCGCATTCAGATGCATTATATGTGACATTGTCATAATTAATGCGAGTTCACATACCTATATGAAAATACGTCCTACGGAGGGGGGTAGGGGTCCTAAATTTCTCATAAATGCTATAAAACCCGTGCTATTATAAAATATTTGCATGAATTATATTCTTCATTTAATAAAGAATGTAAAATGAGTCGATACATATACATAACATTAAACCCTTTCCTCTGAGAACGGAATAAAAGAGAAAAACTAGAAAAATCAAAATGCGAATTTTGGCGCCTTTTTTGAATGCCGACATACACGCATAAATCTCAAATATCTCCCATACCACGTACAGTAGAAAGCTGAAACTTCGGATAAATTCTATTGATATTAATTCCTTTATTATGCAAAAAAATTGTATTGATCAAAGAGGGGGTTATATATGTCTATAGAAAAGGCCGGTGCTGATTGGAGCAAAACCTGTAGGGTGAGGGGGCCTGTTATTTTAAATGTGACAGAAGATGTGATTGGCTATCAATTATGTTTTCTTTTGGTATATTGTTTGAATATGATATATATAAGTAAAAAATAAGTGCAATTAAAATGTCGATACCCGGATTTTTTCCCTAGCTCCCGATCCGCTAAAGGGGACGGGCGCGGGAAAATTTGAAAATTCTCTGCGGGGTACCTTGTGACGCAAATAGCGCGAAAAAGAGCAGGTCATGCTATATTTTTTAGTTTAGTTTCGTATAAAGCTTGAATCAATGAACAAATCGGTATATAACATGCATGGCCAGCAATATTAGTATAGACGTTATAAGGCATTTCGTTAACATTACGGCCTATGGAAAATGATTTGGTTGTCTCTGACCTAGAGGGAAACACGTGCTATACTGAAATAAATGCAAAATATCAACACCAGCCTTGTGTTAGCGTTTTGTTTTCTTGTTATTCGTACCATTTATGTACTTTTCTATATTTTCATGCCGAAAAGTGTTCAATAAAACAGTTTTCATGGAAAATTTATGCATATGACTGAATTTATAGGCAAATTGGGATTTCGCGCCAAAAGCGCGATGTAGGCATTGTCATTATTTTTTAAATTTAACACGTTTTAACCACTCTGTATAGCCAAATATGCATTAAAACCATTGTTTTATGCGCAAATATCTAGTTTAACATTAAAAACAAATTATTTCTTAAAAATTATTCGTCGGAGATACATGAAAGTATCCTCCATGGCATCACAGGCAAAATTTTCTATGATATTGCTACACATATAACCGTATAGAATTAGAGCCGGATGATTTTATTCTTTTATTTTCTGCATAAAATGACTTTTTATTTCGTCATTAAGGATTACAATCGCATTCAGATGCATTATATGTGACATTGTCATAATTAATGCGAGTTCACATACCTATATGAAAATACGTCCTACGGAGGGGGGTAGGGGTCCTAAATTTCTCATAAATGCTATAAAACCCGTGCTATTATAAAATATTTGCATGAATTATATTCTTCATTTAATAAAGAATGTAAAATGAGTCGATACATATACATAACATTAAACCCTTTCCTCTGAGAACGGAATAAAAGAGAAAAACTAGAAAAATCAAAATGCGAATTTTGGCGCCTTTTTTGAATGCCGACATACACGCATAAATCTCAAATATCTCCCATACCACGTACAGTAGAAAGCTGAAACTTCGGATAAATTCTATTGATATTAATTCCTTTATTATGCAAAAAAATTGTATTGATCAAAGAGGGGGTTATATATGTCTATAGAAAAGGCCGGTGCTGATTGGAGCAAAACCTGTAGGGTGAGGGGGCCTGTTATTTTAAATGTGACAGAAGATGTGATTGGCTATCAATTATGTTTTCTTTTGGTATATTGTTTGAATATGATATATATAAGTAAAAAATAAGTGCAATTAAAATGTCGATACCCGGATTTTTTCCCTAGCTCCCGATCCGCTAAAGGGGACGGGCGCGGGAAAATTTGAAAATTCTCTGCGGGGTACCTTGTGACGCAAATAGCGCGAAAAAGAGCAGGTCATGCTATATTTTTTAGTTTAGTTTCGTATAAAGCTTGAATCAATGAACAAATCGGTATATAACATGCATGGCCAGCAATATTAGTATAGACGTTATAAGGCATTTCGTTAACATTACGGCCTATGGAAAATGATTTGGTTGTCTCTGACCTAGAGGGAAACACGTGCTATACTGAAATAAATGCAAAATATCAACACCAGCCTTGTGTTAGCGTTTTGTTTTCTTGTTATTCGTACCATTTATGTACTTTTCTATATTTTCATGCCGAAAAGTGTTCAATAAAACAGTTTTCATGGAAAATTTATGCATATGACTGAATTTATAGGCAAATTGGGATTTCGCGCCAAAAGCGCGATGTAGGCATTGTCATTATTTTTTAAATTTAACACGTTTTAACCACTCTGTATAGCCAAATATGCATTAAAACCATTGTTTTATGCGCAAATATCTAGTTTAACATTAAAAACAAATTATTTCTTAAAAATTATTCGTCGGAGATACATGAAAGTATCCTCCATGGCATCACAGGCAAAATTTTCTATGATATTGCTACACATATAACCGTATAGAATTAGAGCCGGATGATTTTATTCTTTTATTTTCTGCATAAAATGACTTTTTATTTCGTCATTAAGGATTACAATCGCATTCAGATGCATTATATGTGACATTGTCATAATTAATGCGAGTTCACATACCTATATGAAAATACGTCCTACGGAGGGGGGTAGGGGTCCTAAATTTCTCATAAATGCTATAAAACCCGTGCTATTATAAAATATTTGCATGAATTATATTCTTCATTTAATAAAGAATGTAAAATGAGTCGATACATATACATAACATTAAACCCTTTCCTCTGAGAACGGAATAAAAGAGAAAAACTAGAAAAATCAAAATGCGAATTTTGGCGCCTTTTTTGAATGCCGACATACACGCATAAATCTCAAATATCTCCCATACCACGTACAGTAGAAAGCTGAAACTTCGGATAAATTCTATTGATATTAATTCCTTTATTATGCAAAAAAATTGTATTGATCAAAGAGGGGGTTATATATGTCTATAGAAAAGGCCGGTGCTGATTGGAGCAAAACCTGTAGGGTGAGGGGGCCTGTTATTTTAAATGTGACAGAAGATGTGATTGGCTATCAATTATGTTTTCTTTTGGTATATTGTTTGAATATGATATATATAAGTAAAAAATAAGTGCAATTAAAATGTCGATACCCGGATTTTTTCCCTAGCTCCCGATCCGCTAAAGGGGACGGGCGCGGGAAAATTTGAAAATTCTCTGCGGGGTACCTTGTGACGCAAATAGCGCGAAAAAGAGCAGGTCATGCTATATTTTTTAGTTTAGTTTCGTATAAAGCTTGAATCAATGAACAAATCGGTATATAACATGCATGGCCAGCAATATTAGTATAGACGTTATAAGGCATTTCGTTAACATTACGGCCTATGGAAAATGATTTGGTTGTCTCTGACCTAGAGGGAAACACGTGCTATACTGAAATAAATGCAAAATATCAACACCAGCCTTGTGTTAGCGTTTTGTTTTCTTGTTATTCGTACCATTTATGTACTTTTCTATATTTTCATGCCGAAAAGTGTTCAATAAAACAGTTTTCATGGAAAATTTATGCATATGACTGAATTTATAGGCAAATTGGGATTTCGCGCCAAAAGCGCGATGTAGGCATTGTCATTATTTTTTAAATTTAACACGTTTTAACCACTCTGTATAGCCAAATATGCATTAAAACCATTGTTTTATGCGCAAATATCTAGTTTAACATTAAAAACAAATTATTTCTTAAAAATTATTCGTCGGAGATACATGAAAGTATCCTCCATGGCATCACAGGCAAAATTTTCTATGATATTGCTACACATATAACCGTATAGAATTAGAGCCGGATGATTTTATTCTTTTATTTTCTGCATAAAATGACTTTTTATTTCGTCATTAAGGATTACAATCGCATTCAGATGCATTATATGTGACATTGTCATAATTAATGCGAGTTCACATACCTATATGAAAATACGTCCTACGGAGGGGGGTAGGGGTCCTAAATTTCTCATAAATGCTATAAAACCCGTGCTATTATAAAATATTTGCATGAATTATATTCTTCATTTAATAAAGAATGTAAAATGAGTCGATACATATACATAACATTAAACCCTTTCCTCTGAGAACGGAATAAAAGAGAAAAACTAGAAAAATCAAAATGCGAATTTTGGCGCCTTTTTTGAATGCCGACATACACGCATAAATCTCAAATATCTCCCATACCACGTACAGTAGAAAGCTGAAACTTCGGATAAATTCTATTGATATTAATTCCTTTATTATGCAAAAAAATTGTATTGATCAAAGAGGGGGTTATATATGTCTATAGAAAAGGCCGGTGCTGATTGGAGCAAAACCTGTAGGGTGAGGGGGCCTGTTATTTTAAATGTGACAGAAGATGTGATTGGCTATCAATTATGTTTTCTTTTGGTATATTGTTTGAATATGATATATATAAGTAAAAAATAAGTGCAATTAAAATGTCGATACCCGGATTTTTTCCCTAGCTCCCGATCCGCTAAAGGGGACGGGCGCGGGAAAATTTGAAAATTCTCTGCGGGGTACCTTGTGACGCAAATAGCGCGAAAAAGAGCAGGTCATGCTATATTTTTTAGTTTAGTTTCGTATAAAGCTTGAATCAATGAACAAATCGGTATATAACATGCATGGCCAGCAATATTAGTATAGACGTTATAAGGCATTTCGTTAACATTACGGCCTATGGAAAATGATTTGGTTGTCTCTGACCTAGAGGGAAACACGTGCTATACTGAAATAAATGCAAAATATCAACACCAGCCTTGTGTTAGCGTTTTGTTTTCTTGTTATTCGTACCATTTATGTACTTTTCTATATTTTCATGCCGAAAAGTGTTCAATAAAACAGTTTTCATGGAAAATTTATGCATATGACTGAATTTATAGGCAAATTGGGATTTCGCGCCAAAAGCGCGATGTAGGCATTGTCATTATTTTTTAAATTTAACACGTTTTAACCACTCTGTATAGCCAAATATGCATTAAAACCATTGTTTTATGCGCAAATATCTAGTTTAACATTAAAAACAAATTATTTCTTAAAAATTATTCGTCGGAGATACATGAAAGTATCCTCCATGGCATCACAGGCAAAATTTTCTATGATATTGCTACACATATAACCGTATAGAATTAGAGCCGGATGATTTTATTCTTTTATTTTCTGCATAAAATGACTTTTTATTTCGTCATTAAGGATTACAATCGCATTCAGATGCATTATATGTGACATTGTCATAATTAATGCGAGTTCACATACCTATATGAAAATACGTCCTACGGAGGGGGGTAGGGGTCCTAAATTTCTCATAAATGCTATAAAACCCGTGCTATTATAAAATATTTGCATGAATTATATTCTTCATTTAATAAAGAATGTAAAATGAGTCGATACATATACATAACATTAAACCCTTTCCTCTGAGAACGGAATAAAAGAGAAAAACTAGAAAAATCAAAATGCGAATTTTGGCGCCTTTTTTGAATGCCGACATACACGCATAAATCTCAAATATCTCCCATACCACGTACAGTAGAAAGCTGAAACTTCGGATAAATTCTATTGATATTAATTCCTTTATTATGCAAAAAAATTGTATTGATCAAAGAGGGGGTTATATATGTCTATAGAAAAGGCCGGTGCTGATTGGAGCAAAACCTGTAGGGTGAGGGGGCCTGTTATTTTAAATGTGACAGAAGATGTGATTGGCTATCAATTATGTTTTCTTTTGGTATATTGTTTGAATATGATATATATAAGTAAAAAATAAGTGCAATTAAAATGTCGATACCCGGATTTTTTCCCTAGCTCCCGATCCGCTAAAGGGGACGGGCGCGGGAAAATTTGAAAATTCTCTGCGGGGTACCTTGTGACGCAAATAGCGCGAAAAAGAGCAGGTCATGCTATATTTTTTAGTTTAGTTTCGTATAAAGCTTGAATCAATGAACAAATCGGTATATAACATGCATGGCCAGCAATATTAGTATAGACGTTATAAGGCATTTCGTTAACATTACGGCCTATGGAAAATGATTTGGTTGTCTCTGACCTAGAGGGAAACACGTGCTATACTGAAATAAATGCAAAATATCAACACCAGCCTTGTGTTAGCGTTTTGTTTTCTTGTTATTCGTACCATTTATGTACTTTTCTATATTTTCATGCCGAAAAGTGTTCAATAAAACAGTTTTCATGGAAAATTTATGCATATGACTGAATTTATAGGCAAATTGGGATTTCGCGCCAAAAGCGCGATGTAGGCATTGTCATTATTTTTTAAATTTAACACGTTTTAACCACTCTGTATAGCCAAATATGCATTAAAACCATTGTTTTATGCGCAAATATCTAGTTTAACATTAAAAACAAATTATTTCTTAAAAATTATTCGTCGGAGATACATGAAAGTATCCTCCATGGCATCACAGGCAAAATTTTCTATGATATTGCTACACATATAACCGTATAGAATTAGAGCCGGATGATTTTATTCTTTTATTTTCTGCATAAAATGACTTTTTATTTCGTCATTAAGGATTACAATCGCATTCAGATGCATTATATGTGACATTGTCATAATTAATGCGAGTTCACATACCTATATGAAAATACGTCCTACGGAGGGGGGTAGGGGTCCTAAATTTCTCATAAATGCTATAAAACCCGTGCTATTATAAAATATTTGCATGAATTATATTCTTCATTTAATAAAGAATGTAAAATGAGTCGATACATATACATAACATTAAACCCTTTCCTCTGAGAACGGAATAAAAGAGAAAAACTAGAAAAATCAAAATGCGAATTTTGGCGCCTTTTTTGAATGCCGACATACACGCATAAATCTCAAATATCTCCCATACCACGTACAGTAGAAAGCTGAAACTTCGGATAAATTCTATTGATATTAATTCCTTTATTATGCAAAAAAATTGTATTGATCAAAGAGGGGGTTATATATGTCTATAGAAAAGGCCGGTGCTGATTGGAGCAAAACCTGTAGGGTGAGGGGGCCTGTTATTTTAAATGTGACAGAAGATGTGATTGGCTATCAATTATGTTTTCTTTTGGTATATTGTTTGAATATGATATATATAAGTAAAAAATAAGTGCAATTAAAATGTCGATACCCGGATTTTTTCCCTAGCTCCCGATCCGCTAAAGGGGACGGGCGCGGGAAAATTTGAAAATTCTCTGCGGGGTACCTTGTGACGCAAATAGCGCGAAAAAGAGCAGGTCATGCTATATTTTTTAGTTTAGTTTCGTATAAAGCTTGAATCAATGAACAAATCGGTATATAACATGCATGGCCAGCAATATTAGTATAGACGTTATAAGGCATTTCGTTAACATTACGGCCTATGGAAAATGATTTGGTTGTCTCTGACCTAGAGGGAAACACGTGCTATACTGAAATAAATGCAAAATATCAACACCAGCCTTGTGTTAGCGTTTTGTTTTCTTGTTATTCGTACCATTTATGTACTTTTCTATATTTTCATGCCGAAAAGTGTTCAATAAAACAGTTTTCATGGAAAATTTATGCATATGACTGAATTTATAGGCAAATTGGGATTTCGCGCCAAAAGCGCGATGTAGGCATTGTCATTATTTTTTAAATTTAACACGTTTTAACCACTCTGTATAGCCAAATATGCATTAAAACCATTGTTTTATGCGCAAATATCTAGTTTAACATTAAAAACAAATTATTTCTTAAAAATTATTCGTCGGAGATACATGAAAGTATCCTCCATGGCATCACAGGCAAAATTTTCTATGATATTGCTACACATATAACCGTATAGAATTAGAGCCGGATGATTTTATTCTTTTATTTTCTGCATAAAATGACTTTTTATTTCGTCATTAAGGATTACAATCGCATTCAGATGCATTATATGTGACATTGTCATAATTAATGCGAGTTCACATACCTATATGAAAATACGTCCTACGGAGGGGGGTAGGGGTCCTAAATTTCTCATAAATGCTATAAAACCCGTGCTATTATAAAATATTTGCATGAATTATATTCTTCATTTAATAAAGAATGTAAAATGAGTCGATACATATACATAACATTAAACCCTTTCCTCTGAGAACGGAATAAAAGAGAAAAACTAGAAAAATCAAAATGCGAATTTTGGCGCCTTTTTTGAATGCCGACATACACGCATAAATCTCAAATATCTCCCATACCACGTACAGTAGAAAGCTGAAACTTCGGATAAATTCTATTGATATTAATTCCTTTATTATGCAAAAAAATTGTATTGATCAAAGAGGGGGTTATATATGTCTATAGAAAAGGCCGGTGCTGATTGGAGCAAAACCTGTAGGGTGAGGGGGCCTGTTATTTTAAATGTGACAGAAGATGTGATTGGCTATCAATTATGTTTTCTTTTGGTATATTGTTTGAATATGATATATATAAGTAAAAAATAAGTGCAATTAAAATGTCGATACCCGGATTTTTTCCCTAGCTCCCGATCCGCTAAAGGGGACGGGCGCGGGAAAATTTGAAAATTCTCTGCGGGGTACCTTGTGACGCAAATAGCGCGAAAAAGAGCAGGTCATGCTATATTTTTTAGTTTAGTTTCGTATAAAGCTTGAATCAATGAACAAATCGGTATATAACATGCATGGCCAGCAATATTAGTATAGACGTTATAAGGCATTTCGTTAACATTACGGCCTATGGAAAATGATTTGGTTGTCTCTGACCTAGAGGGAAACACGTGCTATACTGAAATAAATGCAAAATATCAACACCAGCCTTGTGTTAGCGTTTTGTTTTCTTGTTATTCGTACCATTTATGTACTTTTCTATATTTTCATGCCGAAAAGTGTTCAATAAAACAGTTTTCATGGAAAATTTATGCATATGACTGAATTTATAGGCAAATTGGGATTTCGCGCCAAAAGCGCGATGTAGGCATTGTCATTATTTTTTAAATTTAACACGTTTTAACCACTCTGTATAGCCAAATATGCATTAAAACCATTGTTTTATGCGCAAATATCTAGTTTAACATTAAAAACAAATTATTTCTTAAAAATTATTCGTCGGAGATACATGAAAGTATCCTCCATGGCATCACAGGCAAAATTTTCTATGATATTGCTACACATATAACCGTATAGAATTAGAGCCGGATGATTTTATTCTTTTATTTTCTGCATAAAATGACTTTTTATTTCGTCATTAAGGATTACAATCGCATTCAGATGCATTATATGTGACATTGTCATAATTAATGCGAGTTCACATACCTATATGAAAATACGTCCTACGGAGGGGGGTAGGGGTCCTAAATTTCTCATAAATGCTATAAAACCCGTGCTATTATAAAATATTTGCATGAATTATATTCTTCATTTAATAAAGAATGTAAAATGAGTCGATACATATACATAACATTAAACCCTTTCCTCTGAGAACGGAATAAAAGAGAAAAACTAGAAAAATCAAAATGCGAATTTTGGCGCCTTTTTTGAATGCCGACATACACGCATAAATCTCAAATATCTCCCATACCACGTACAGTAGAAAGCTGAAACTTCGGATAAATTCTATTGATATTAATTCCTTTATTATGCAAAAAAATTGTATTGATCAAAGAGGGGGTTATATATGTCTATAGAAAAGGCCGGTGCTGATTGGAGCAAAACCTGTAGGGTGAGGGGGCCTGTTATTTTAAATGTGACAGAAGATGTGATTGGCTATCAATTATGTTTTCTTTTGGTATATTGTTTGAATATGATATATATAAGTAAAAAATAAGTGCAATTAAAATGTCGATACCCGGATTTTTTCCCTAGCTCCCGATCCGCTAAAGGGGACGGGCGCGGGAAAATTTGAAAATTCTCTGCGGGGTACCTTGTGACGCAAATAGCGCGAAAAAGAGCAGGTCATGCTATATTTTTTAGTTTAGTTTCGTATAAAGCTTGAATCAATGAACAAATCGGTATATAACATGCATGGCCAGCAATATTAGTATAGACGTTATAAGGCATTTCGTTAACATTACGGCCTATGGAAAATGATTTGGTTGTCTCTGACCTAGAGGGAAACACGTGCTATACTGAAATAAATGCAAAATATCAACACCAGCCTTGTGTTAGCGTTTTGTTTTCTTGTTATTCGTACCATTTATGTACTTTTCTATATTTTCATGCCGAAAAGTGTTCAATAAAACAGTTTTCATGGAAAATTTATGCATATGACTGAATTTATAGGCAAATTGGGATTTCGCGCCAAAAGCGCGATGTAGGCATTGTCATTATTTTTTAAATTTAACACGTTTTAACCACTCTGTATAGCCAAATATGCATTAAAACCATTGTTTTATGCGCAAATATCTAGTTTAACATTAAAAACAAATTATTTCTTAAAAATTATTCGTCGGAGATACATGAAAGTATCCTCCATGGCATCACAGGCAAAATTTTCTATGATATTGCTACACATATAACCGTATAGAATTAGAGCCGGATTATTTTATTCTTTTATTTTCTGCATAAAATGACTTTTTATTTCGTCATTAAGGATTACAATCGCATTCAGATGCATTATATGTGACATTGTCATAATTAATGCGAGTTCACATACCTATATGAAAATACGTCCTACGGAGGGGGGTAGGGGTCCTAAATTTCTCATAAATGCTATAAAACCCGTGCTATTATAAAATATTTGCATGAATTATATTCTTCATTTAATAAAGAATGTAAAATGAGTCGATACATATACATAACATTAAACCCTTTCCTCTGAGAACGGAATAAAAGAGAAAAACTAGAAAAATCAAAATGCGAATTTTGGCGCCTTTTTTGAATGCCGACATACACGCATAAATCTCAAATATCTCCCATACCACGTACAGTAGAAAGCTGAAACTTCGGATAAATTCTATTGATATTAATTCCTTTATTATGCAAAAAAATTGTATTGATCAAAGAGGGGGTTATATATGTCTATAGAAAAGGCCGGTGCTGATTGGAGCAAAACCTGTAGGGTGAGGGGGCCTGTTATTTTAAATGTGACAGAAGATGTGATTGGCTATCAATTATGTTTTCTTTTGGTATATTGTTTGAATATGATATATATAAGTAAAAAAATAAGTGCAATTAAAATGTCGATACCCGGATTTTTTCCCTAGCTCCCGATCCGCTAAAGGGGACGGGCGCGGGAAAATTTGAAAATTCTCTGCGGGGTACCTTGTGACGCAAATAGCGCGAAAAAGAGCAGGTCATGCTATATTTTTTAGTTTAGTTTCGTATAAAGCTTGAATCAATGAACAAATCGGTATATAACATGCATGGCCAGCAATATTAGTATAGACGTTATAAGGCATTTCGTTAACATTACGGCCTATGGAAAATGATTTGGTTGTCTCTGACCTAGAGGGAAACACGTGCTATACTGAAATAAATGCAAAATATCAACACCAGCCTTGTGTTAGCGTTTTGTTTTCTTGTTATTCGTACCATTTATGTACTTTTCTATATTTTCATGCCGAAAAGTGTTCAATAAAACAGTTTTCATGGAAAATTTATGCATATGACTGAATTTATAGGCAAATTGGGATTTCGCGCCAAAAGCGCGATGTAGGCATTGTCATTATTTTTTAAATTTAACACGTTTTAACCACTCTGTATAGCCAAATATGCATTAAAACCATTGTTTTATGCGCAAATATCTAGTTTAACATTAAAAACAAATTATTTCTTAAAAATTATTCGTCGGAGATACATGAAAGTATCCTCCATGGCATCACAGGCAAAATTTTCTATGATATTGCTACACATATAACCGTATAGAATTAGAGCCGGATGATTTTATTCTTTTATTTTCTGCATAAAATGACTTTTTATTTCGTCATTAAGGATTACAATCGCATTCAGATGCATTATATGTGACATTGTCATAATTAATGCGAGTTCACATACCTATATGAAAATACGTCCTACGGAGGGGGGTAGGGGTCCTAAATTTCTCATAAATGCTATAAAACCCGTGCTATTATAAAATATTTGCATGAATTATATTCTTCATTTAATAAAGAATGTAAAATGAGTCGATACATATACATAACATTAAACCCTTTCCTCTGAGAACGGAATAAAAGAGAAAAACTAGAAAAATCAAAATGCGAATTTTGGCGCCTTTTTTGAATGCCGACATACACGCATAAATCTCAAATATCTCCCATACCACGTACAGTAGAAAGCTGAAACTTCGGATAAATTCTATTGATATTAATTCCTTTATTATGCAAAAAAATTGTATTGATCAAAGAGGGGGTTATATATGTCTATAGAAAAGGCCGGTGCTGATTGGAGCAAAACCTGTAGGGTGAGGGGGCCTGTTATTTTAAATGTGACAGAAGATGTGATTGGCTATCAATTATGTTTTCTTTTGGTATATTGTTTGAATATGATATATATAAGTAAAAAAATAAGTGCAATTAAAATGTCGATACCCGGATTTTTTCCCTAGCTCCCGATCCGCTAAAGGGGACGGGCGCGGGAAAATTTGAAAATTCTCTGCGGGGTACCTTGTGACGCAAATAGCGCGAAAAAGAGCAGGTCATGCTATATTTTTTAGTTTAGTTTCGTATAAAGCTTGAATCAATGAACAAATCGGTATATAACATGCATGGCCAGCAATATTAGTATAGACGTTATAAGGCATTTCGTTAACATTACGGCCTATGGAAAATGATTTGGTTGTCTCTGACCTAGAGGGAAACACGTGCTATACTGAAATAAATGCAAAATATCAACACCAGCCTTGTGTTAGCGTTTTGTTTTCTTGTTATTCGTACCATTTATGTACTTTTCTATATTTTCATGCCGAAAAGTGTTCAATAAAACAGTTTTCATGGAAAATTTATGCATATGACTGAATTTATAGGCAAATTGGGATTTCGCGCCAAAAGCGCGATGTAGGCATTGTCATTATTTTTTAAATTTAACACGTTTTAACCACTCTGTATAGCCAAATATGCATTAAAACCATTGTTTTATGCGCAAATATCTAGTTTAACATTAAAAACAAATTATTTCTTAAAAATTATTCGTCGGAGATACATGAAAGTATCCTCCATGGCATCACAGGCAAAATTTTCTATGATATTGCTACACATATAACCGTATAGAATTAGAGCCGGATGATTTTATTCTTTTATTTTCTGCATAAAATGACTTTTTATTTCGTCATTAAGGATTACAATCGCATTCAGATGCATTATATGTGACATTGTCATAATTAATGCGAGTTCACATACCTATATGAAAATACGTCCTACGGAGGGGGGTAGGGGTCCTAAATTTCTCATAAATGCTATAAAACCCGTGCTATTATAAAATATTTGCATGAATTATATTCTTCATTTAATAAAGAATGTAAAATGAGTCGATACATATACATAACATTAAACCCTTTCCTCTGAGAACGGAATAAAAGAGAAAAACTAGAAAAATCAAAATGCGAATTTTGGCGCCTTTTTTGAATGCCGACATACACGCATAAATCTCAAATATCTCCCATACCACGTACAGTAGAAAGCTGAAACTTCGGATAAATTCTATTGATATTAATTCCTTTATTATGCAAAAAAATTGTATTGATCAAAGAGGGGGTTATATATGTCTATAGAAAAGGCCGGTGCTGATTGGAGCAAAACCTGTAGGGTGAGGGGGCCTGTTATTTTAAATGTGACAGAAGATGTGATTGGCTATCAATTATGTTTTCTTTTGGTATATTGTTTGAATATGATATATATAAGTAAAAAATAAGTGCAATTAAAATGTCGATACCCGGATTTTTTCCCTAGCTCCCGATCCGCTAAAGGGGACGGGCGCGGGAAAATTTGAAAATTCTCTGCGGGGTACCTTGTGACGCAAATAGCGCGAAAAAGAGCAGGTCATGCTATATTTTTTAGTTTAGTTTCGTATAAAGCTTGAATCAATGAACAAATCGGTATATAACATGCATGGCCAGCAATATTAGTATAGACGTTATAAGGCATTTCGTTAACATTACGGCCTATGGAAAATGATTTGGTTGTCTCTGACCTAGAGGGAAACACGTGCTATACTGAAATAAATGCAAAATATCAACACCAGCCTTGTGTTAGCGTTTTGTTTTCTTGTTATTCGTACCATTTATGTACTTTTCTATATTTTCATGCCGAAAAGTGTTCAATAAAACAGTTTTCATGGAAAATTTATGCATATGACTGAATTTATAGGCAAATTGGGATTTCGCGCCAAAAGCGCGATGTAGGCATTGTCATTATTTTTTAAATTTAACACGTTTTAACCACTCTGTATAGCCAAATATGCATTAAAACCATTGTTTTATGCGCAAATATCTAGTTTAACATTAAAAACAAATTATTTCTTAAAAATTATTCGTCGGAGATACATGAAAGTATCCTCCATGGCATCACAGGCAAAATTTTCTATGATATTGCTACACATATAACCGTATAGAATTAGAGCCGGATTATTTTATTCTTTTATTTTCTGCATAAAATGACTTTTTATTTCGTCATTAAGGATTACAATCGCATTCAGATGCATTATATGTGACATTGTCATAATTAATGCGAGTTCACATACCTATATGAAAATACGTCCTACGGAGGGGGGTAGGGGTCCTAAATTTCTCATAAATGCTATAAAACCCGTGCTATTATAAAATATTTGCATGAATTATATTCTTCATTTAATAAAGAATGTAAAATGAGTCGATACATATACATAACATTAAACCCTTTCCTCTGAGAACGGAATAAAAGAGAAAAACTAGAAAAATCAAAATGCGAATTTTGGCGCCTTTTTTGAATGCCGACATACACGCATAAATCTCAAATATCTCCCATACCACGTACAGTAGAAAGCTGAAACTTCGGATAAATTCTATTGATATTAATTCCTTTATTATGCAAAAAAATTGTATTGATCAAAGAGGGGGTTATATATGTCTATAGAAAAGGCCGGTGCTGATTGGAGCAAAACCTGTAGGGTGAGGGGGCCTGTTATTTTAAATGTGACAGAAGATGTGATTGGCTATCAATTATGTTTTCTTTTGGTATATTGTTTGAATATGATATATATAAGTAAAAAATAAGTGCAATTAAAATGTCGATACCCGGATTTTTTCCCTAGCTCCCGATCCGCTAAAGGGGACGGGCGCGGGAAAATTTGAAAATTCTCTGCGGGGTACCTTGTGACGCAAATAGCGCGAAAAAGAGCAGGTCATGCTATATTTTTTAGTTTAGTTTCGTATAAAGCTTGAATCAATGAACAAATCGGTATATAACATGCATGGCCAGCAATATTAGTATAGACGTTATAAGGCATTTCGTTAACATTACGGCCTATGGAAAATGATTTGGTTGTCTCTGACCTAGAGGGAAACACGTGCTATACTGAAATAAATGCAAAATATCAACACCAGCCTTGTGTTAGCGTTTTGTTTTCTTGTTATTCGTACCATTTATGTACTTTTCTATATTTTCATGCCGAAAAGTGTTCAATAAAACAGTTTTCATGGAAAATTTATGCATATGACTGAATTTATAGGCAAATTGGGATTTCGCGCCAAAAGCGCGATGTAGGCATTGTCATAATTTTTTAAATTTAACACGTTTTAACCACTCTGTATAGCCAAATATGCATTAAAACCATTGTTTTATGCGCAAATATCTAGTTTAACATTAAAAACAAATTATTTCTTAAAAATTATTCGTCGGAGATACATGAAAGTATCCTCCATGGCATCACAGGCAAAATTTTCTATGATATTGCTACACATATAACCGTATAGAATTAGAGCCGGATGATTTTATTCTTTTATTTTCTGCATAAAATGACTTTTTATTTCGTCATTAAGGATTACAATCGCATTCAGATGCATTATATGTGACATTGTCATAATTAATGCGAGTTCACATACCTATATGAAAATACGTCCTACGGAGGGGGGTAGGGGTCCTAAATTTCTCATAAATGCTATAAAACCCGTGCTATTATAAAATATTTGCATGAATTATATTCTTCATTTAATAAAGAATGTAAAATGAGTCGATACATATACATAACATTAAACCCTTTCCTCTGAGAACGGAATAAAAGAGAAAAACTAGAAAAATCAAAATGCGAATTTTGGCGCCTTTTTTGAGTGCCGACATACACGCATAAATCTCAAATATCTCCCATACCACGTACAGTAGAAAGCTGAAACTTCGGATAAATTCTATTGATATTAATTCCTTTATTATGCAAAAAAATTGTATTGATCAAAGAGGGGGTTATATATGTCTATAGAAAAGGCCGGTGCTGATTGGAGCAAAACCTGTAGGGTGAGGGGGCCTGTTATTTTAAATGTGACAGAAGATGTGATTGGCTATCAATTATGTTTTCTTTTGGTATATTGTTTGAATATGATATATATAAGTAAAAAATAAGTGCAATTAAAATGTCGATACCCGGATTTTTTCCCTAGCTCCCGATCCGCTAAAGGGGACGGGCGCGGGAAAATTTGAAAATTCTCTGCGGGGTACCTTGTGACGCAAATAGCGCGAAAAAGAGCAGGTCATGCTATATTTTTTAGTTTAGTTTCGTATAAAGCTTGAATCAATGAACAAATCGGTATATAACATGCATGGCCAGCAATATTAGTATAGACGTTATAAGGCATTTCGTTAACATTACGGCCTATGGAAAATGATTTGGTTGTCTCTGACCTAGAGGGAAACACGTGCTATACTGAAATAAATGCAAAATATCAACACCAGCCTTGTGTTAGCGTTTTGTTTTCTTGTTATTCGTACCATTTATGTACTTTTCTATATTTTCATGCCGAAAAGTGTTCAATAAAACAGTTTTCATGGAAAATTTATGCATATGACTGAATTTATAGGCAAATTGGGATTTCGCGCCAAAAGCGCGATGTAGGCATTGTCATAATTTTTTAAATTTAACACGTTTTAACCACTCTGTATAGCCAAATATGCATTAAAACCATTGTTTTATGCGCAAATATCTAGTTTAACATTAAAAACAAATTATTTCTTAAAAATTATTCGTCGGAGATACATGAAAGTATCCTCCATGGCATCACAGGCAAAATTTTCTATGATATTGCTACACATATAACTGTATAGAATTAGAGCCGGATGATTTTATTCTTTTATTTTCTGCATAAAATGACTTTTTATTTCGTCATTAAGGATTACAATCGCATTCAGATGCATTATATGTGACATTGTCATAATTAATGCGAGTTCACATACCTATATGAAAATACGTCCTACGGAGGGGGGTAGGGGTCCTAAATTTCTCATAAATGCTATAAAACCCGTGCTATTATAAAATATTTGCATGAATTATATTCTTCATTTAATAAAGAATGTAAAATGAGTCGATACATATACATAACATTAAACCCTTTCCTCTGAGAACGGAATAAAAGAGAAAAACTAGAAAAATCAAAATGCGAATTTTGGCGCCTTTTTTGAATGCCGACATACACGCATAAATCTCAAATATCTCCCATACCACGTACAGTAGAAAGCTGAAACTTCGGATAAATTCTATTGATATTAATTCCTTTATTATGCAAAAAAATTGTATTGATCAAAGAGGGGGTTATATATGTCTATAGAAAAGGCCGGTGCTGATTGGAGCAAAACCTGTAGGGTGAGGGGGCCTGTTATTTTAAATGTGACAGAAGATGTGATTGGCTATCAATTATGTTTTCTTTTGGTATATTGTTTGAATATGATATATATAAGTAAAAAATAAGTGCAATTAAAATGTCGATACCCGGATTTTTTCCCTAGCTCCCGATCCGCTAAAGGGGACGGGCGCGGGAAAATTTGAAAATTCTCTGCGGGGTACCTTGTGACGCAAATAGCGCGAAAAAGAGCAGGTCATGCTATATTTTTTAGTTTAGTTTCGTATAAAGCTTGAATCAATGAACAAATCGGTATATAACATGCATGGCCAGCAATATTAGTATAGACGTTATAAGGCATTTCGTTAACATTACGGCCTATGGAAAATGATTTGGTTGTCTCTGACCTAGAGGGAAACACGTGCTATACTGAAATAAATGCAAAATATCAACACCAGCCTTGTGTTAGCGTTTTGTTTTCTTGTTATTCGTACCATTTATGTACTTTTCTATATTTTCATGCCGAAAAGTGTTCAATAAAACAGTTTTCATGGAAAATTTATGCATATGACTGAATTTATAGGCAAATTGGGATTTCGCGCCAAAAGCGCGATGTAGGCATTGTCATAATTTTTTAAATTTAACACGTTTTAACCACTCTGTATAGCCAAATATGCATTAAAACCATTGTTTTATGCGCAAATATCTAGTTTAACATTAAAAACAAATTATTTCTTAAAAATTATTCGTCGGAGATACATGAAAGTATCCTCCATGGCATCACAGGCAAAATTTTCTATGATATTGCTACACATATAACCGTATAGAATTAGAGCCGGATGATTTTATTCTTTTATTTTCTGCATAAAATGACTTTTTATTTCGTCATTAAGGATTACAATCGCATTCAGATGCATTATATGTGACATTGTCATAATTAATGCGAGTTCACATACCTATATGAAAATACGTCCTACGGAGGGGGGTAGGGGTCCTAAATTTCTCATAAATGCTATAAAACCCGTGCTATTATAAAATATTTGCATGAATTATATTCTTCATTTAATAAAGAATGTAAAATGAGTCGATACATATACATAACATTAAACCCTTTCCTCTGAGAACGGAATAAAAGAGAAAAACTAGAAAAATCAAAATGCGAATTTTGGCGCCTTTTTTGAATGCCGACATACACGCATAAATCTCAAATATCTCCCATACCACGTACAGTAGAAAGCTGAAACTTCGGATAAATTCTATTGATATTAATTCCTTTATTATGCAAAAAAATTGTATTGATCAAAGAGGGGGTTATATATGTCTATAGAAAAGGCCGGTGCTGATTGGAGCAAAACCTGTAGGGTGAGGGGGCCTGTTATTTTAAATGTGACAGAAGATGTGATTGGCTATCAATTATGTTTTCTTTTGGTATATTGTTTGAATATGATATATATAAGTAAAAAATAAGTGCAATTAAAATGTCGATACCCGGATTTTTTCCCTAGCTCCCGATCCGCTAAAGGGGACGGGCGCGGGAAAATTTGAAAATTCTCTGCGGGGTACCTTGTGACGCAAATAGCGCGAAAAAGAGCAGGTCATGCTATATTTTTTAGTTTAGTTTCGTATAAAGCTTGAATCAATGAACAAATCGGTATATAACATGCATGGCCAGCAATATTAGTATAGACGTTATAAGGCATTTCGTTAACATTACGGCCTATGGAAAATGATTTGGTTGTCTCTGACCTAGAGGGAAACACGTGCTATACTGAAATAAATGCAAAATATCAACACCAGCCTTGTGTTAGCGTTTTGTTTTCTTGTTATTCGTACCATTTATGTACTTTTCTATATTTTCATGCCGAAAAGTGTTCAATAAAACAGTTTTCATGGAAAATTTATGCATATGACTGAATTTATAGGCAAATTGGGATTTCGCGCCAAAAGCGCGATGTAGGCATTGTCATAATTTTTTAAATTTAACACGTTTTAACCACTCTGTATAGCCAAATATGCATTAAAACCATTGTTTTATGCGCAAATATCTAGTTTAACATTAAAAACAAATTATTTCTTAAAAATTATTCGTCGGAGATACATGAAAGTATCCTCCATGGCATCACAGGCAAAATTTTCTATGATATTGCTACACATATAACTGTATAGAATTAGAGCCGGATGATTTTATTCTTTTATTTTCTGCATAAAATGACTTTTTATTTCGTCATTAAGGATTACAATCGCATTCAGATGCATTATATGTGACATTGTCATAATTAATGCGAGTTCACATACCTATATGAAAATACGTCCTACGGAGGGGGGTAGGGGTCCTAAATTTCTCATAAATGCTATAAAACCCGTGCTATTATAAAATATTTGCATGAATTATATTCTTCATTTAATAAAGAATGTAAAATGAGTCGATACATATACATAACATTAAACCCTTTCCTCTGAGAACGGAATAAAAGAGAAAAACTAGAAAAATCAAAATGCGAATTTTGGCGCCTTTTTTGAATGCCGACATACACGCATAAATCTCAAATATCTCCCATACCACGTACAGTAGAAAGCTGAAACTTCGGATAAATTCTATTGATATTAATTCCTTTATTATGCAAAAAAATTGTATTGATCAAAGAGGGGGTTATATATGTCTATAGAAAAGGCCGGTGCTGATTGGAGCAAAACCTGTAGGGTGAGGGGGCCTGTTATTTTAAATGTGACAGAAGATGTGATTGGCTATCAATTATGTTTTCTTTTGGTATATTGTTTGAATATGATATATATAAGTAAAAAATAAGTGCAATTAAAATGTCGATACCCGGATTTTTTCCCTAGCTCCCGATCCGCTAAAGGGGACGGGCGCGGGAAAATTTGAAAATTCTCTGCGGGGTACCTTGTGACGCAAATAGCGCGAAAAAGAGCAGGTCATGCTATATTTTTTAGTTTAGTTTCGTATAAAGCTTGAATCAATGAACAAATCGGTATATAACATGCATGGCCAGCAATATTAGTATAGACGTTATAAGGCATTTCGTTAACATTACGGCCTATGGAAAATGATTTGGTTGTCTCTGACCTAGAGGGAAACACGTGCTATACTGAAATAAATGCAAAATATCAACACCAGCCTTGTGTTAGCGTTTTGTTTTCTTGTTATTCGTACCATTTATGTACTTTTCTATATTTTCATGCCGAAAAGTGTTCAATAAAACAGTTTTCATGGAAAATTTATGCATATGACTGAATTTATAGGCAAATTGGGATTTCGCGCCAAAAGCGCGATGTAGGCATTGTCATAATTTTTTAAATTTAACACGTTTTAACCACTCTGTATAGCCAAATATGCATTAAAACCATTGTTTTATGCGCAAATATCTAGTTTAACATTAAAAACAAATTATTTCTTAAAAATTATTCGTCGGAGATACATGAAAGTATCCTCCATGGCATCACAGGCAAAATTTTCTATGATATTGCTACACATATAACTGTATAGAATTAGAGCCGGATGATTTTATTCTTTTATTTTCTGCATAAAATGACTTTTTATTTCGTCATTAAGGATTACAATCGCATTCAGATGCATTATATGTGACATTGTCATAATTAATGCGAGTTCACATACCTATATGAAAATACGTCCTACGGAGGGGGGTAGGGGTCCTAAATTTCTCATAAATGCTATAAAACCCGTGCTATTATAAAATATTTGCATGAATTATATTCTTCATTTAATAAAGAATGTAAAATGAGTCGATACATATACATAACATTAAACCCTTTCCTCTGAGAACGGAATAAAAGAGAAAAACTAGAAAAATCAAAATGCGAATTTTGGCGCCTTTTTTGAATGCCGACATACACGCATAAATCTCAAATATCTCCCATACCACGTACAGTAGAAAGCTGAAACTTCGGATAAATTCTATTGATATTAATTCCTTTATTATGCAAAAAAATTGTATTGATCAAAGAGGGGGTTATATATGTCTATAGAAAAGGCCGGTGCTGATTGGAGCAAAACCTGTAGGGTGAGGGGGCCTGTTATTTTAAATGTGACAGAAGATGTGATTGGCTATCAATTATGTTTTCTTTTGGTATATTGTTTGAATATGATATATATAAGTAAAAAATAAGTGCAATTAAAATGTCGATACCCGGATTTTTTCCCTAGCTCCCGATCCGCTAAAGGGGACGGGCGCGGGAAAATTTGAAAATTCTCTGCGGGGTACCTTGTGACGCAAATAGCGCGAAAAAGAGCAGGTCATGCTATATTTTTTAGTTTAGTTTCGTATAAAGCTTGAATCAATGAACAAATCGGTATATAACATGCATGGCCAGCAATATTAGTATAGACGTTATAAGGCATTTCGTTAACATTACGGCCTATGGAAAATGATTTGGTTGTCTCTGACCTAGAGGGAAACACGTGCTATACTGAAATAAATGCAAAATATCAACACCAGCCTTGTGTTAGCGTTTTGTTTTCTTGTTATTCGTACCATTTATGTACTTTTCTATATTTTCATGCCGAAAAGTGTTCAATAAAACAGTTTTCATGGAAAATTTATGCATATGACTGAATTTATAGGCAAATTGGGATTTCGCGCCAAAAGCGCGATGTAGGCATTGTCATAATTTTTTAAATTTAACACGTTTTAACCACTCTGTATAGCCAAATATGCATTAAAACCATTGTTTTATGCGCAAATATCTAGTTTAACATTAAAAACAAATTATTTCTTAAAAATTATTCGTCGGAGATACATGAAAGTATCCTCCATGGCATCACAGGCAAAATTTTCTATGATATTGCTACACATATAACCGTATAGAATTAGAGCCGGATGATTTTATTCTTTTATTTTCTGCATAAAATGACTTTTTATTTCGTCATTAAGGATTACAATCGCATTCAGATGCATTATATGTGACATTGTCATAATTAATGCGAGTTCACATACCTATATGAAAATACGTCCTACGGAGGGGGGTAGGGGTCCTAAATTTCTCATAAATGCTATAAAACCCGTGCTATTATAAAATATTTGCATGAATTATATTCTTCATTTAATAAAGAATGTAAAATGAGTCGATACATATACATAACATTAAACCCTTTCCTCTGAGAACGGAATAAAAGAGAAAAACTAGAAAAATCAAAATGCGAATTTTGGCGCCTTTTTTGAATGCCGACATACACGCATAAATCTCAAATATCTCCCATACCACGTACAGTAGAAAGCTGAAACTTCGGATAAATTCTATTGATATTAATTCCTTTATTATGCAAAAAAATTGTATTGATCAAAGAGGGGGTTATATATGTCTATAGAAAAGGCCGGTGCTGATTGGAGCAAAACCTGTAGGGTGAGGGGGCCTGTTATTTTAAATGTGACAGAAGATGTGATTGGCTATCAATTATGTTTTCTTTTGGTATATTGTTTGAATATGATATATATAAGTAAAAAATAAGTGCAATTAAAATGTCGATACCCGGATTTTTTCCCTAGCTCCCGATCCGCTAAAGGGGACGGGCGCGGGAAAATTTGAAAATTCTCTGCGGGGTACCTTGTGACGCAAATAGCGCGAAAAAGAGCAGGTCATGCTATATTTTTTAGTTTAGTTTCGTATAAAGCTTGAATCAATGAACAAATCGGTATATAACATGCATGGCCAGCAATATTAGTATAGACGTTATAAGGCATTTCGTTAACATTACGGCCTATGGAAAATGATTTGGTTGTCTCTGACCTAGAGGGAAACACGTGCTATACTGAAATAAATGCAAAATATCAACACCAGCCTTGTGTTAGCGTTTTGTTTTCTTGTTATTCGTACCATTTATGTACTTTTCTATATTTTCATGCCGAAAAGTGTTCAATAAAACAGTTTTCATGGAAAATTTATGCATATGACTGAATTTATAGGCAAATTGGGATTTCGCGCCAAAAGCGCGATGTAGGCATTGTCATAATTTTTTAAATTTAACACGTTTTAACCACTCTGTATAGCCAAATATGCATTAAAACCATTGTTTTATGCGCAAATATCTAGTTTAACATTAAAAACAAATTATTTCTTAAAAATTATTCGTCGGAGATACATGAAAGTATCCTCCATGGCATCACAGGCAAAATTTTCTATGATATTGCTACACATATAACCGTATAGAATTAGAGCCGGATGATTTTATTCTTTTATTTTCTGCATAAAATGACTTTTTATTTCGTCATTAAGGATTACAATCGCATTCAGATGCATTATATGTGACATTGTCATAATTAATGCGAGTTCACATACCTATATGAAAATACGTCCTACGGAGGGGGGTAGGGGTCCTAAATTTCTCATAAATGCTATAAAACCCGTGCTATTATAAAATATTTGCATGAATTATATTCTTCATTTAATAAAGAATGTAAAATGAGTCGATACATATACATAACATTAAACCCTTTCCTCTGAGAACGGAATAAAAGAGAAAAACTAGAAAAATCAAAATGCGAATTTTGGCGCCTTTTTTGAATGCCGACATACACGCATAAATCTCAAATATCTCCCATACCACGTACAGTAGAAAGCTGAAACTTCGGATAAATTCTATTGATATTAATTCCTTTATTATGCAAAAAAATTGTATTGATCAAAGAGGGGGTTATATATGTCTATAGAAAAGGCCGGTGCTGATTGGAGCAAAACCTGTAGGGTGAGGGGGCCTGTTATTTTAAATGTGACAGAAGATGTGATTGGCTATCAATTATGTTTTCTTTTGGTATATTGTTTGAATATGATATATATAAGTAAAAAATAAGTGCAATTAAAATGTCGATACCCGGATTTTTTCCCTAGCTCCCGATCCGCTAAAGGGGACGGGCGCGGGAAAATTTGAAAATTCTCTGCGGGGTACCTTGTGACGCAAATAGCGCGAAAAAGAGCAGGTCATGCTATATTTTTTAGTTTAGTTTCGTATAAAGCTTGAATCAATGAACAAATCGGTATATAACATGCATGGCCAGCAATATTAGTATAGACGTTATAAGGCATTTCGTTAACATTACGGCCTATGGAAAATGATTTGGTTGTCTCTGACCTAGAGGGAAACACGTGCTATACTGAAATAAATGCAAAATATCAACACCAGCCTTGTGTTAGCGTTTTGTTTTCTTGTTATTCGTACCATTTATGTACTTTTCTATATTTTCATGCCGAAAAGTGTTCAATAAAACAGTTTTCATGGAAAATTTATGCATATGACTGAATTTATAGGCAAATTGGGATTTCGCGCCAAAAGCGCGATGTAGGCATTGTCATAATTTTTTAAATTTAACACGTTTTAACCACTCTGTATAGCCAAATATGCATTAAAACCATTGTTTTATGCGCAAATATCTAGTTTAACATTAAAAACAAATTATTTCTTAAAAATTATTCGTCGGAGATACATGAAAGTATCCTCCATGGCATCACAGGCAAAATTTTCTATGATATTGCTACACATATAACCGTATAGAATTAGAGCCGGATGATTTTATTCTTTTATTTTCTGCATAAAATGACTTTTTATTTCGTCATTAAGGATTACAATCGCATTCAGATGCATTATATGTGACATTGTCATAATTAATGCGAGTTCACATACCTATATGAAAATACGTCCTACGGAGGGGGGTAGGGGTCCTAAATTTCTCATAAATGCTATAAAACCCGTGCTATTATAAAATATTTGCATGAATTATATTCTTCATTTAATAAAGAATGTAAAATGAGTCGATACATATACATAACATTAAACCCTTTCCTCTGAGAACGGAATAAAAGAGAAAAACTAGAAAAATCAAAATGCGAATTTTGGCGCCTTTTTTGAATGCCGACATACACGCATAAATCTCAAATATCTCCCATACCACGTACAGTAGAAAGCTGAAACTTCGGATAAATTCTATTGATATTAATTCCTTTATTATGCAAAAAAATTGTATTGATCAAAGAGGGGGTTATATATGTCTATAGAAAAGGCCGGTGCTGATTGGAGCAAAACCTGTAGGGTGAGGGGGCCTGTTATTTTAAATGTGACAGAAGATGTGATTGGCTATCAATTATGTTTTCTTTTGGTATATTGTTTGAATATGATATATATAAGTAAAAAATAAGTGCAATTAAAATGTCGATACCCGGATTTTTTCCCTAGCTCCCGATCCGCTAAAGGGGACGGGCGCGGGAAAATTTGAAAATTCTCTGCGGGGTACCTTGTGACGCAAATAGCGCGAAAAAGAGCAGGTCATGCTATATTTTTTAGTTTAGTTTCGTATAAAGCTTGAATCAATGAACAAATCGGTATATAACATGCATGGCCAGCAATATTAGTATAGACGTTATAAGGCATTTCGTTAACATTACGGCCTATGGAAAATGATTTGGTTGTCTCTGACCTAGAGGGAAACACGTGCTATACTGAAATAAATGCAAAATATCAACACCAGCCTTGTGTTAGCGTTTTGTTTTCTTGTTATTCGTACCATTTATGTACTTTTCTATATTTTCATGCCGAAAAGTGTTCAATAAAACAGTTTTCATGGAAAATTTATGCATATGACTGAATTTATAGGCAAATTGGGATTTCGCGCCAAAAGCGCGATGTAGGCATTGTCATAATTTTTTAAATTTAACACGTTTTAACCACTCTGTATAGCCAAATATGCATTAAAACCATTGTTTTATGCGCAAATATCTAGTTTAACATTAAAAACAAATTATTTCTTAAAAATTATTCGTCGGAGATACATGAAAGTATCCTCCATGGCATCACAGGCAAAATTTTCTATGATATTGCTACACATATAACCGTATAGAATTAGAGCCGGATGATTTTATTCTTTTATTTTCTGCATAAAATGACTTTTTATTTCGTCATTAAGGATTACAATCGCATTCAGATGCATTATATGTGACATTGTCATAATTAATGCGAGTTCACATACCTATATGAAAATACGTCCTACGGAGGGGGGTAGGGGTCCTAAATTTCTCATAAATGCTATAAAACCCGTGCTATTATAAAATATTTGCATGAATTATATTCTTCATTTAATAAAGAATGTAAAATGAGTCGATACATATACATAACATTAAACCCTTTCCTCTGAGAACGGAATAAAAGAGAAAAACTAGAAAAATCAAAATGCGAATTTTGGCGCCTTTTTTGAATGCCGACATACACGCATAAATCTCAAATATCTCCCATACCACGTACAGTAGAAAGCTGAAACTTCGGATAAATTCTATTGATATTAATTCCTTTATTATGCAAAAAAATTGTATTGATCAAAGAGGGGGTTATATATGTCTATAGAAAAGGCCGGTGCTGATTGGAGCAAAACCTGTAGGGTGAGGGGGCCTGTTATTTTAAATGTGACAGAAGATGTGATTGGCTATCAATTATGTTTTCTTTTGGTATATTGTTTGAATATGATATATATAAGTAAAAAATAAGTGCAATTAAAATGTCGATACCCGGATTTTTTCCCTAGCTCCCGATCCGCTAAAGGGGACGGGCGCGGGAAAATTTGAAAATTCTCTGCGGGGTACCTTGTGACGCAAATAGCGCGAAAAAGAGCAGGTCATGCTATATTTTTTAGTTTAGTTTCGTATAAAGCTTGAATCAATGAACAAATCGGTATATAACATGCATGGCCAGCAATATTAGTATAGACGTTATAAGGCATTTCGTTAACATTACGGCCTATGGAAAATGATTTGGTTGTCTCTGACCTAGAGGGAAACACGTGCTATACTGAAATAAATGCAAAATATCAACACCAGCCTTGTGTTAGCGTTTTGTTTTCTTGTTATTCGTACCATTTATGTACTTTTCTATATTTTCATGCCGAAAAGTGTTCAATAAAACAGTTTTCATGGAAAATTTATGCATATGACTGAATTTATAGGCAAATTGGGATTTCGCGCCAAAAGCGCGATGTAGGCATTGTCATAATTTTTTAAATTTAACACGTTTTAACCACTCTGTATAGCCAAATATGCATTAAAACCATTGTTTTATGCGCAAATATCTAGTTTAACATTAAAAACAAATTATTTCTTAAAAATTATTCGTCGGAGATACATGAAAGTATCCTCCATGGCATCACAGGCAAAATTTTCTATGATATTGCTACACATATAACCGTATAGAATTAGAGCCGGATGATTTTATTCTTTTATTTTCTGCATAAAATGACTTTTTATTTCGTCATTAAGGATTACAATCGCATTCAGATGCATTATATGTGACATTGTCATAATTAATGCGAGTTCACATACCTATATGAAAATACGTCCTACGGAGGGGGGTAGGGGTCCTAAATTTCTCATAAATGCTATAAAACCCGTGCTATTATAAAATATTTGCATGAATTATATTCTTCATTTAATAAAGAATGTAAAATGAGTCGATACATATACATAACATTAAACCCTTTCCTCTGAGAACGGAATAAAAGAGAAAAACTAGAAAAATCAAAATGCGAATTTTGGCGCCTTTTTTGAATGCCGACATACACGCATAAATCTCAAATATCTCCCATACCACGTACAGTAGAAAGCTGAAACTTCGGATAAATTCTATTGATATTAATTCCTTTATTATGCAAAAAAATTGTATTGATCAAAGAGGGGGTTATATATGTCTATAGAAAAGGCCGGTGCTGATTGGAGCAAAACCTGTAGGGTGAGGGGGCCTGTTATTTTAAATGTGACAGAAGATGTGATTGGCTATCAATTATGTTTTCTTTTGGTATATTGTTTGAATATGATATATATAAGTAAAAAATAAGTGCAATTAAAATGTCGATACCCGGATTTTTTCCCTAGCTCCCGATCCGCTAAAGGGGACGGGCGCGGGAAAATTTGAAAATTCTCTGCGGGGTACCTTGTGACGCAAATAGCGCGAAAAAGAGCAGGTCATGCTATATTTTTTAGTTTAGTTTCGTATAAAGCTTGAATCAATGAACAAATCGGTATATAACATGCATGGCCAGCAATATTAGTATAGACGTTATAAGGCATTTCGTTAACATTACGGCCTATGGAAAATGATTTGGTTGTCTCTGACCTAGAGGGAAACACGTGCTATACTGAAATAAATGCAAAATATCAACACCAGCCTTGTGTTAGCGTTTTGTTTTCTTGTTATTCGTACCATTTATGTACTTTTCTATATTTTCATGCCGAAAAGTGTTCAATAAAACAGTTTTCATGGAAAATTTATGCATATGACTGAATTTATAGGCAAATTGGGATTTCGTGCCAAAAGCGCGATGTAGGCATTGTCATAATTTTTTAAATTTAACACGTTTTAACCACTCTGTATAGCCAAATATGCATTAAAACCATTGTTTTATGCGCAAATATCTAGTTTAACATTAAAAACAAATTATTTCTTAAAAATTATTCGTCGGAGATACATGAAAGTATCCTCCATGGCATCACAGGCAAAATTTTCTATGATATTGCTACACATATAACCGTATAGAATTAGAGCCGGATGATTTTATTCTTTTATTTTCTGCATAAAATGACTTTTTATTTCGTCATTAAGGATTACAATCGCATTCAGATGCATTATATGTGACATTGTCATAATTAATGCGAGTTCACATACCTATATGAAAATACGTCCTACGGAGGGGGGTAGGGGTCCTAAATTTCTCATAAATGCTATA
Source organism: Pinctada fucata (assembly GCA_028142955.1). Classification (NCBI taxonomy): domain Eukaryota; kingdom Metazoa; phylum Mollusca; class Bivalvia; order Pterioida; family Pteriidae; genus Pinctada; species Pinctada fucata. The sequence continues at coordinate 55,820,997 of AP027111.1, forward strand.
AAACCCGTGCTATTATAAAATATTTGCATGAATTATATTCTTCATTTAATAAAGAATGTAAAATGAGTCGATACATATACATAACATTAAACCCTTTCCTCTGAGAACGGAATAAAAGAGAAAAACTAGAAAAATCAAAATGCGAATTTTGGCGCCTTTTTTGAATGCCGACATACACGCATAAATCTCAAATATCTCCCATACCACGTACAGTAGAAAGCTGAAACTTCGGATAAATTCTATTGATATTAATTCCTTTATTATGCAAAAAAATTGTATTGATCAAAGAGGGGGTTATATATGTCTATAGAAAAGGCCGGTGCTGATTGGAGCAAAACCTGTAGGGTGAGGGGGCCTGTTATTTTAAATGTGACAGAAGATGTGATTGGCTATCAATTATGTTTTCTTTTGGTATATTGTTTGAATATGATATATATAAGTAAAAAATAAGTGCAATTAAAATGTCGATACCCGGATTTTTTCCCTAGCTCCCGATCCGCTAAAGGGGACGGGCGCGGGAAAATTTGAAAATTCTCTGCGGGGTACCTTGTGACGCAAATAGCGCGAAAAAGAGCAGGTCATGCTATATTTTTTAGTTTAGTTTCGTATAAAGCTTGAATCAATGAACAAATCGGTATATAACATGCATGGCCAGCAATATTAGTATAGACGTTATAAGGCATTTCGTTAACATTACGGCCTATGGAAAATGATTTGGTTGTCTCTGACCTAGAGGGAAACACGTGCTATACTGAAATAAATGCAAAATATCAACACCAGCCTTGTGTTAGCGTTTTGTTTTCTTGTTATTCGTACCATTTATGTACTTTTCTATATTTTCATGCCGAAAAGTGTTCAATAAAACAGTTTTCATGGAAAATTTATGCATATGACTGAATTTATAGGCAAATTGGGATTTCGCGCCAAAAGCGCGATGTAGGCATTGTCATAATTTTTTAAATTTAACACGTTTTAACCACTCTGTATAGCCAAATATGCATTAAAACCATTGTTTTATGCGCAAATATCTAGTTTAACATTAAAAACAAATTATTTCTTAAAAATTATTCGTCGGAGATACATGAAAGTATCCTCCATGGCATCACAGGCAAAATTTTCTATGATATTGCTACACATATAACCGTATAGAATTAGAGCCGGATGATTTTATTCTTTTATTTTCTGCATAAAATGACTTTTTATTTCGTCATTAAGGATTACAATCGCATTCAGATGCATTATATGTGACATTGTCATAATTAATGCGAGTTCACATACCTATATGAAAATACGTCCTACGGAGGGGGGTAGGGGTCCTAAATTTCTCATAAATGCTATAAAACCCGTGCTATTATAAAATATTTGCATGAATTATATTCTTCATTTAATAAAAAATGTAAAATGAGTCGATACATATACATAACATTAAACCCTTTCCTCTGAGAACGGAATAAAAGAGAAAAACTAGAAAAATCAAAATGCGAATTTTGGCGCCTTTTTTGAATGCCGACATACACGCATAAATCTCAAATATCTCCCATACCACGTACAGTAGAAAGCTGAAACTTCGGATAAATTCTATTGATATTAATTCCTTTATTATGCAAAAAAATTGTATTGATCAAAGAGGGGGTTATATATGTCTATAGAAAAGGCCGGTGCTGATTGGAGCAAAACCTGTAGGGTGAGGGGGCCTGTTATTTTAAATGTGACAGAAGATGTGATTGGCTATCAATTATGTTTTCTTTTGGTATATTGTTTGAATATGATATATATAAGTAAAAAATAAGTGCAATTAAAATGTCGATACCCGGATTTTTTCCCTAGCTCCCGATCCGCTAAAGGGGACGGGCGCGGGAAAATTTGAAAATTCTCTGCGGGGTACCTTGTGACGCAAATAGCGCGAAAAAGAGCAGGTCATGCTATATTTTTTAGTTTAGTTTCGTATAAAGCTTGAATCAATGAACAAATCGGTATATAACATGCATGGCCAGCAATATTAGTATAGACGTTATAAGGCATTTCGTTAACATTACGGCCTATGGAAAATGATTTGGTTGTCTCTGACCTAGAGGGAAACACGTGCTATACTGAAATAAATGCAAAATATCAACACCAGCCTTGTGTTAGCGTTTTGTTTTCTTGTTATTCGTACCATTTATGTACTTTTCTATATTTTCATGCCGAAAAGTGTTCAATAAAACAGTTTTCATGGAAAATTTATGCATATGACTGAATTTATAGGCAAATTGGGATTTCGCGCCAAAAGCGCGATGTAGGCATTGTCATTATTTTTTAAATTTAACACGTTTTAACCACTCTGTATAGCCAAATATGCATTAAAACCATTGTTTTATGCGCAAATATCTAGTTTAACATTAAAAACAAATTATTTCTTAAAAATTATTCGTCGGAGATACATGAAAGTATCCTCCATGGCATCACAGGCAAAATTTTCTATGATATTGCTACACATATAACCGTATAGAATTAGAGCCGGATGATTTTATTCTTTTATTTTCTGCATAAAATGACTTTTTATTTCGTCATTAAGGATTACAATCGCATTCAGATGCATTATATGTGACATTGTCATAATTAATGCGAGTTCACATACCTATATGAAAATACGTCCTACGGAGGGGGGTAGGGGTCCTAAATTTCTCATAAATGCTATAAAACCCGTGCTATTATAAAATATTTGCATGAATTATATTCTTCATTTAATAAAGAATGTAAAATGAGTCGATACATATACATAACATTAAACCCTTTCCTCTGAGAACGGAATAAAAGAGAAAAACTAGAAAAATCAAAATGCGAATTTTGGCGCCTTTTTTGAATGCCGACATACACGCATAAATCTCAAATATCTCCCATACCACGTACAGTAGAAAGCTGAAACTTCGGATAAATTCTATTGATATTAATTCCTTTATTATGCAAAAAAATTGTATTGATCAAAGAGGGGGTTATATATGTCTATAGAAAAGGCCGGTGCTGATTGGAGCAAAACCTGTAGGGTGAGGGGGCCTGTTATTTTAAATGTGACAGAAGATGTGATTGGCTATCAATTATGTTTTCTTTTGGTATATTGTTTGAATATGATATATATAAGTAAAAAATAAGTGCAATTAAAATGTCGATACCCGGATTTTTTCCCTAGCTCCCGATCCGCTAAAGGGGACGGGCGCGGGAAAATTTGAAAATTCTCTGCGGGGTACCTTGTGACGCAAATAGCGCGAAAAAGAGCAGGTCATGCTATATTTTTTAGTTTAGTTTCGTATAAAGCTTGAATCAATGAACAAATCGGTATATAACATGCATGGCCAGCAATATTAGTATAGACGTTATAAGGCATTTCGTTAACATTACGGCCTATGGAAAATGATTTGGTTGTCTCTGACCTAGAGGGAAACACGTGCTATACTGAAATAAATGCAAAATATCAACACCAGCCTTGTGTTAGCGTTTTGTTTTCTTGTTATTCGTACCATTTATGTACTTTTCTATATTTTCATGCCGAAAAGTGTTCAATAAAACAGTTTTCATGGAAAATTTATGCATATGACTGAATTTATAGGCAAATTGGGATTTCGCGCCAAAAGCGCGATGTAGGCATTGTCATAATTTTTTAAATTTAACACGTTTTAACCACTCTGTATAGCCAAATATGCATTAAAACCATTGTTTTATGCGCAAATATCTAGTTTAACATTAAAAACAAATTATTTCTTAAAAATTATTCGTCGGAGATACATGAAAGTATCCTCCATGGCATCACAGGCAAAATTTTCTATGATATTGCTACACATATAACCGTATAGAATTAGAGCCGGATGATTTTATTCTTTTATTTTCTGCATAAAATGACTTTTTATTTCGTCATTAAGGATTACAATCGCATTCAGATGCATTATATGTGACATTGTCATAATTAATGCGAGTTCACATACCTATATGAAAATACGTCCTACGGAGGGGGGTAGGGGTCCTAAATTTCTCATAAATGCTATAAAACCCGTGCTATTATAAAATATTTGCATGAATTATATTCTTCATTTAATAAAGAATGTAAAATGAGTCGATACATATACATAACATTAAACCCTTTCCTCTGAGAACGGAATAAAAGAGAAAAACTAGAAAAATCAAAATGCGAATTTTGGCGCCTTTTTTGAATGCCGACATACACGCATAAATCTCAAATATCTCCCATACCACGTACAGTAGAAAGCTGAAACTTCGGATAAATTCTATTGATATTAATTCCTTTATTATGCAAAAAAATTGTATTGATCAAAGAGGGGGTTATATATGTCTATAGAAAAGGCCGGTGCTGATTGGAGCAAAACCTGTAGGGTGAGGGGGCCTGTTATTTTAAATGTGACAGAAGATGTGATTGGCTATCAATTATGTTTTCTTTTGGTATATTGTTTGAATATGATATATATAAGTAAAAAATAAGTGCAATTAAAATGTCGATCCCCGGATTTTTTTCCCTAGCTCCCGATCCGCTAAAGGGGACGGGCGCGGGAAAATTTGAAAATTCTCTGCGGGGTACCTTGTGACGCAAATAGCGCGAAAAAGAGCAGGTCATGCTATATTTTTTAGTTTAGTTTCGTATAAAGCTTGAATCAATGAACAAATCGGTATATAACATGCATGGCCAGCAATATTAGTATAGACGTTATAAGGCATTTCGTTAACATTACGGCCTATGGAAAATGATTTGGTTGTCTCTGACCTAGAGGGAAACACGTGCTATACTGAAATAAATGCAAAATATCAACACCAGCCTTGTGTTAGCGTTTTGTTTTCTTGTTATTCGTACCATTTATGTACTTTTCTATATTTTCATGCCGAAAAGTGTTCAATAAAACAGTTTTCATGGAAAATTTATGCATATGACTGAATTTATAGGCAAATTGGGATTTCGCGCCAAAAGCGCGATGTAGGCATTGTCATAATTTTTTAAATTTAACACGTTTTAACCACTCTGTATAGCCAAATATGCATTAAAACCATTGTTTTATGCGCAAATATCTAGTTTAACATTAAAAACAAATTATTTCTTAAAAATTATTCGTCGGAGATACATGAAAGTATCCTCCATGGCATCACAGGCAAAATTTTCTATGATATTGCTACACATATAACCGTATAGAATTAGAGCCGGATGATTTTATTCTTTTATTTTCTGCATAAAATGACTTTTTATTTCGTCATTAAGGATTACAATCGCATTCAGATGCATTATATGTGACATTGTCATAATTAATGCGAGTTCACATACCTATATGAAAATACGTCCTACGGAGGGGGGTAGGGGTCCTAAATTTCTCATAAATGCTATAAAACCCGTGCTATTATAAAATATTTGCATGAATTATATTCTTCATTTAATAAAGAATGTAAAATGAGTCGATACATATACATAACATTAAACCCTTTCCTCTGAGAACGGAATAAAAGAGAAAAACTAGAAAAATCAAAATGCGAATTTTGGCGCCTTTTTTGAATGCCGACATACACGCATAAATCTCAAATATCTCCCATACCACGTACAGTAGAAAGCTGAAACTTCGGATAAATTCTATTGATATTAATTCCTTTATTATGCAAAAAAATTGTATTGATCAAAGAGGGGGTTATATATGTCTATAGAAAAGGCCGGTGCTGATTGGAGCAAAACCTGTAGGGTGAGGGGGCCTGTTATTTTAAATGTGACAGAAGATGTGATTGGCTATCAATTATGTTTTCTTTTGGTATATTGTTTGAATATGATATATATAAGTAAAAAATAAGTGCAATTAAAATGTCGATACCCGGATTTTTTCCCTAGCTCCCGATCCGCTAAAGGGGACGGGCGCGGGAAAATTTGAAAATTCTCTGCGGGGTACCTTGTGACGCAAATAGCGCGAAAAAGAGCAGGTCATGCTATATTTTTTAGTTTAGTTTCGTATAAAGCTTGAATCAATGAACAAATCGGTATATAACATGCATGGCCAGCAATATTAGTATAGACGTTATAAGGCATTTCGTTAACATTACGGCCTATGGAAAATGATTTGGTTGTCTCTGACCTAGAGGGAAACACGTGCTATACTGAAATAAATGCAAAATATCAACACCAGCCTTGTGTTAGCGTTTTGTTTTCTTGTTATTCGTACCATTTATGTACTTTTCTATATTTTCATGCCGAAAAGTGTTCAATAAAACAGTTTTCATGGAAAATTTATGCATATGACTGAATTTATAGGCAAATTGGGATTTCGCGCCAAAAGCGCGATGTAGGCATTGTCATAATTTTTTAAATTTAACACGTTTTAACCACTCTGTATAGCCAAATATGCATTAAAACCATTGTTTTATGCGCAAATATCTAGTTTAACATTAAAAACAAATTATTTCTTAAAAATTATTCGTCGGAGATACATGAAAGTATCCTCCATGGCATCACAGGCAAAATTTTCTATGATATTGCTACACATATAACCGTATAGAATTAGAGCCGGATGATTTTATTCTTTTATTTTCTGCATAAAATGACTTTTTATTTCGTCATTAAGGATTACAATCGCATTCAGATGCATTATATGTGACATTGTCATAATTAATGCGAGTTCACATACCTATATGAAAATACGTCCTACGGAGGGGGGTAGGGGTCCTAAATTTCTCATAAATGCTATAAAACCCGTGCTATTATAAAATATTTGCATGAATTATATTCTTCATTTAATAAAGAATGTAAAATGAGTCGATACATATACATAACATTAAACCCTTTCCTCTGAGAACGGAATAAAAGAGAAAAACTAGAAAAATCAAAATGCGAATTTTGGCGCCTTTTTTGAATGCCGACATACACGCATAAATCTCAAATATCTCCCATACCACGTACAGTAGAAAGCTGAAACTTCGGATAAATTCTATTGATATTAATTCCTTTATTATGCAAAAAAATTGTATTGATCAAAGAGGGGTTATATATGTCTATAGAAAAGGCCGGTGCTGATTGGAGCAAAACCTGTAGGGTGAGGGGGCCTGTTATTTTAAATGTGACAGAAGATGTGATTGGCTATCAATTATGTTTTCTTTTGGTATATTGTTTGAATATGATATATATAAGTAAAAAATAAGTGCAATTAAAATGTCGATACCCGGATTTTTTCCCTAGCTCCCGATCCGCTAAAGGGGACGGGCGCGGGAAAATTTGAAAATTCTCTGCGGGGTACCTTGTGACGCAAATAGCGCGAAAAAGAGCAGGTCATGCTATATTTTTTAGTTTAGTTTCGTATAAAGCTTGAATCAATGAACAAATCGGTATATAACATGCATGGCCAGCAATATTAGTATAGACGTTATAAGGCATTTCGTTAACATTACGGCCTATGGAAAATGATTTGGTTGTCTCTGACCTAGAGGGAAACACGTGCTATACTGAAATAAATGCAAAATATCAACACCAGCCTTGTGTTAGCGTTTTGTTTTCTTGTTATTCGTACCATTTATGTACTTTTCTATATTTTCATGCCGAAAAGTGTTCAATAAAACAGTTTTCATGGAAAATTTATGCATATGACTGAATTTATAGGCAAATTGGGATTTCGCGCCAAAAGCGCGATGTAGGCATTGTCATTATTTTTTAAATTTAACACGTTTTAACCACTCTGTATAGCCAAATATGCATTAAAACCATTGTTTTATGCGCAAATATCTAGTTTAACATTAAAAACAAATTATTTCTTAAAAATTATTCGTCGGAGATACATGAAAGTATCCTCCATGGCATCACAGGCAAAATTTTCTATGATATTGCTACACATATAACCGTATAGAATTAGAGCCGGATGATTTTATTCTTTTATTTTCTGCATAAAATGACTTTTTATTTCGTCATTAAGGATTACAATCGCATTCAGATGCATTATATGTGACATTGTCATAATTAATGCGAGTTCACATACCTATATGAAAATACGTCCTACGGAGGGGGGTAGGGGTCCTAAATTTCTCATAAATGCTATAAAACCCGTGCTATTATAAAATATTTGCATGAATTATATTCTTCATTTAATAAAGAATGTAAAATGAGTCGATACATATACATAACATTAAACCCTTTCCTCTGAGAACGGAATAAAAGAGAAAAACTAGAAAAATCAAAATGCGAATTTTGGCGCCTTTTTTGAATGCCGACATACACGCATAAATCTCAAATATCTCCCATACCACGTACAGTAGAAAGCTGAAACTTCGGATAAATTCTATTGATATTAATTCCTTTATTATGCAAAAAAATTGTATTGATCAAAGAGGGGGTTATATATGTCTATAGAAAAGGCCGGTGCTGATTGGAGCAAAACCTGTAGGGTGAGGGGGCCTGTTATTTTAAATGTGACAGAAGATGTGATTGGCTATCAATTATGTTTTCTTTTGGTATATTGTTTGAATATGATATATATAAGTAAAAAATAAGTGCAATTAAAATGTCGATACCCGGATTTTTTCCCTAGCTCCCGATCCGCTAAAGGGGACGGGCGCGGGAAAATTTGAAAATTCTCTGCGGGGTACCTTGTGACGCAAATAGCGCGAAAAAGAGCAGGTCATGCTATATTTTTTAGTTTAGTTTCGTATAAAGCTTGAATCAATGAACAAATCGGTATATAACATGCATGGCCAGCAATATTAGTATAGACGTTATAAGGCATTTCGTTAACATTACGGCCTATGGAAAATGATTTGGTTGTCTCTGACCTAGAGGGAAACACGTGCTATACTGAAATAAATGCAAAATATCAACACCAGCCTTGTGTTAGCGTTTTGTTTTCTTGTTATTCGTACCATTTATGTACTTTTCTATATTTTCATGCCGAAAAGTGTTCAATAAAACAGTTTTCATGGAAAATTTATGCATATGACTGAATTTATAGGCAAATTGGGATTTCGCGCCAAAAGCGCGATGTAGGCATTGTCATTATTTTTTAAATTTAACACGTTTTAACCACTCTGTATAGCCAAATATGCATTAAAACCATTGTTTTATGCGCAAATATCTAGTTTAACATTAAAAACAAATTATTTCTTAAAAATTATTCGTCGGAGATACATGAAAGTATCCTCCATGGCATCACAGGCAAAATTTTCTATGATATTGCTACACATATAACCGTATAGAATTAGAGCCGGATGATTTTATTCTTTTATTTTCTGCATAAAATGACTTTTTATTTCGTCATTAAGGATTACAATCGCATTCAGATGCATTATATGTGACATTGTCATAATTAATGCGAGTTCACATACCTATATGAAAATACGTCCTACGGAGGGGGGTAGGGGTCCTAAATTTCTCATAAATGCTATAAAACCCGTGCTATTATAAAATATTTGCATGAATTATATTCTTCATTTAATAAAGAATGTAAAATGAGTCGATACATATACATAACATTAAACCCTTTCCTCTGAGAACGGAATAAAAGAGAAAAACTAGAAAAATCAAAATGCGAATTTTGGCGCCTTTTTTGAATGCCGACATACACGCATAAATCTCAAATATCTCCCATACCACGTACAGTAGAAAGCTGAAACTTCGGATAAATTCTATTGATATTAATTCCTTTATTATGCAAAAAAATTGTATTGATCAAAGAGGGGGTTATATATGTCTATAGAAAAGGCCGGTGCTGATTGGAGCAAAACCTGTAGGGTGAGGGGGCCTGTTATTTTAAATGTGACAGAAGATGTGATTGGCTATCAATTATGTTTTCTTTTGGTATATTGTTTGAATATGATATATATAAGTAAAAAATAAGTGCAATTAAAATGTCGATACCCGGATTTTTTCCCTAGCTCCCGATCCGCTAAAGGGGACGGGCGCGGGAAAATTTGAAAATTCTCTGCGGGGTACCTTGTGACGCAAATAGCGCGAAAAAGAGCAGGTCATGCTATATTTTTTAGTTTAGTTTCGTATAAAGCTTGAATCAATGAACAAATCGGTATATAACATGCATGGCCAGCAATATTAGTATAGACGTTATAAGGCATTTCGTTAACATTACGGCCTATGGAAAATGATTTGGTTGTCTCTGACCTAGAGGGAAACACGTGCTATACTGAAATAAATGCAAAATATCAACACCAGCCTTGTGTTAGCGTTTTGTTTTCTTGTTATTCGTACCATTTATGTACTTTTCTATATTTTCATGCCGAAAAGTGTTCAATAAAACAGTTTTCATGGAAAATTTATGCATATGACTGAATTTATAGGCAAATTGGGATTTCGCGCCAAAAGCGCGATGTAGGCATTGTCATTATTTTTTAAATTTAACACGTTTTAACCACTCTGTATAGCCAAATATGCATTAAAACCATTGTTTTATGCGCAAATATCTAGTTTAACATTAAAAACAAATTATTTCTTAAAAATTATTCGTCGGAGATACATGAAAGTATCCTCCATGGCATCACAGGCAAAATTTTCTATGATATTGCTACACATATAACCGTATAGAATTAGAGCCGGATGATTTTATTCTTTTATTTTCTGCATAAAATGACTTTTTATTTCGTCATTAAGGATTACAATCGCATTCAGATGCATTATATGTGACATTGTCATAATTAATGCGAGTTCACATACCTATATGAAAATACGTCCTACGGAGGGGGGTAGGGGTCCTAAATTTCTCATAAATGCTATAAAACCCGTGCTATTATAAAATATTTGCATGAATTATATTCTTCATTTAATAAAGAATGTAAAATGAGTCGATACATATACATAACATTAAACCCTTTCCTCTGAGAACGGAATAAAAGAGAAAAACTAGAAAAATCAAAATGCGAATTTTGGCGCCTTTTTTGAATGCCGACATACACGCATAAATCTCAAATATCTCCCATACCACGTACAGTAGAAAGCTGAAACTTCGGATAAATTCTATTGATATTAATTCCTTTATTATGCAAAAAAATTGTATTGATCAAAGAGGGGGTTATATATGTCTATAGAAAAGGCCGGTGCTGATTGGAGCAAAACCTGTAGGGTGAGGGGGCCTGTTATTTTAAATGTGACAGAAGATGTGATTGGCTATCAATTATGTTTTCTTTTGGTATATTGTTTGAATATGATATATATAAGTAAAAAATAAGTGCAATTAAAATGTCGATACCCGGATTTTTTCCCTAGCTCCCGATCCGCTAAAGGGGACGGGCGCGGGAAAATTTGAAAATTCTCTGCGGGGTACCTTGTGACGCAAATAGCGCGAAAAAGAGCAGGTCATGCTATATTTTTTAGTTTAGTTTCGTATAAAGCTTGAATCAATGAACAAATCGGTATATAACATGCATGGCCAGCAATATTAGTATAGACGTTATAAGGCATTTCGTTAACATTACGGCCTATGGAAAATGATTTGGTTGTCTCTGACCTAGAGGGAAACACGTGCTATACTGAAATAAATGCAAAATATCAACACCAGCCTTGTGTTAGCGTTTTGTTTTCTTGTTATTCGTACCATTTATGTACTTTTCTATATTTTCATGCCGAAAAGTGTTCAATAAAACAGTTTTCATGGAAAATTTATGCATATGACTGAATTTATAGGCAAATTGGGATTTCGCGCCAAAAGCGCGATGTAGGCATTGTCATTATTTTTTAAATTTAACACGTTTTAACCACTCTGTATAGCCAAATATGCATTAAAACCATTGTTTTATGCGCAAATATCTAGTTTAACATTAAAAACAAATTATTTCTTAAAAATTATTCGTCGGAGATACATGAAAGTATCCTCCATGGCATCACAGGCAAAATTTTCTATGATATTGCTACACATATAACCGTATAGAATTAGAGCCGGATGATTTTATTCTTTTATTTTCTGCATAAAATGACTTTTTATTTCGTCATTAAGGATTACAATCGCATTCAGATGCATTATATGTGACATTGTCATAATTAATGCGAGTTCACATACCTATATGAAAATACGTCCTACGGAGGGGGGTAGGGGTCCTAAATTTCTCATAAATGCTATAAAACCCGTGCTATTATAAAATATTTGCATGAATTATATTCTTCATTTAATAAAGAATGTAAAATGAGTCGATACATATACATAACATTAAACCCTTTCCTCTGAGAACGGAATAAAAGAGAAAAACTAGAAAAATCAAAATGCGAATTTTGGCGCCTTTTTTGAATGCCGACATACACGCATAAATCTCAAATATCTCCCATACCACGTACAGTAGAAAGCTGAAACTTCGGATAAATTCTATTGATATTAATTCCTTTATTATGCAAAAAAATTGTATTGATCAAAGAGGGGGTTATATATGTCTATAGAAAAGGCCGGTGCTGATTGGAGCAAAACCTGTAGGGTGAGGGGGCCTGTTATTTTAAATGTGACAGAAGATGTGATTGGCTATCAATTATGTTTTCTTTTGGTATATTGTTTGAATATGATATATATAAGTAAAAAATAAGTGCAATTAAAATGTCGATACCCGGATTTTTTCCCTAGCTCCCGATCCGCTAAAGGGGACGGGCGCGGGAAAATTTGAAAATTCTCTGCGGGGTACCTTGTGACGCAAATAGCGCGAAAAAGAGCAGGTCATGCTATATTTTTTAGTTTAGTTTCGTATAAAGCTTGAATCAATGAACAAATCGGTATATAACATGCATGGCCAGCAATATTAGTATAGACGTTATAAGGCATTTCGTTAACATTACGGCCTATGATTACAGATCACAATTAATTTTGAATGTTCGTTGACCACGCAAATAGTTCCTGATTATTTCAATCCCTCGTCTTCTTACATTTAATTTCTACGACTCTTTTTACACTAGCTGATTCGTTTTTTACGTCAATGAGTCGCAGATGAGTTGAAAAAAAATATTCTAGCATGTTGAATGATACTGCATCATCCTAATCGCGGAATGACAGATGTGTTATGAGGCTCTAGAATTGATAGATTGTAGAACATTAGAGCCACAGATACCCCCTTTCGGGTTTAAAAAGATATTAAAAGTCTACTAAGCGACAGATTTTTGCATGAATCCATTTCTGAGCTTATTTTGATACTATCTAGCAGATATAAAAGTTTCAAGCAAAAAATGGTGGTGCGATTCGAGTATTTAATCGTCATATTAGTACGATTTACAAAGGAATATATAGGAAAAACTAATTGGGGTCTGATACCTATAAGCGCGCGCAGTGATATCACGAGTGTAACTAAATAGAGACCAGACGAGGGGAAAAGGAGAAAATATGATACATGTAGGATGAAAATATCATTTTCATGATACTGCTAGATGCCAATTCATGGGTTATCAGGGCTGATCTGGCGAAAATGGGGGGGGGGGGGGGTTCGGGGCGAACGAACATGTGCTTAAATTGGAAAGGAGACCGAGGCAAGGACATAGTGTGTTTTTTTTTTTTCATTACTGCGACATGATTGCATTAGCTGTGTGTCATGCTGTTACTTTTACTATAAATATATTTGATCTCATCCAATAGCCAAGCATTGCCTGGCTCCACCCCCCCCCCCAAAAAAAAAATCCGGGGAGGGGGGGGGTCCGTTTTTCGATCTCCGCTCGTAGTTCACATGTACAGCTGAACTTTATTTGCTGGAATAATGTTTTTATATGACATCTCCTGCGGTCTGCACTAAAAATATATTTGAAATCGCAAAAGAATAAGTTTTCTGATGTTTTAAACGTAAATTTTTAATTTTTTGTCGATACACTAAGAGGGCCTAACGAAAATTCATAGTAATTCGAAAACGGTACATATGCAGTTTTTAGCACCATAAATTATGAGAATTCAGCCATTTGAAAGAGTCACATTTCATTTTGTTTACATATCTGTAGAATTGCGGAAATAACAGAAAGTTGAAATTAGCGTAATTGAAAATAATTCTTATCAAAAACTTGATTCTGGGGACATCAATAGACTACCTGTAAAATGCTACTATTTGAATAATAATGAAAGTATTGAGCTGAAGCTTGATAGATAACATCAGAAGATACCAAGGAAGGGTTCTGATGCAAAAGTTTGACTTTCAATTAAAATTTTTGAGAGTTTTAGATTACAGATCACAATTAATTTTGAATGTTCGTTGACCACGCAAATAGTTCCTGATTATTTCAATCCCTCGTCTTCTTACATTTAATTTCTACGACTCTTTTTACACTAGCTGATTCGTTTTTTACGTCAATGAGTCGCAGATGAGTTGAAAAAAAATATTCTAGCATGTTGAATGATACTGCATCATCCTAATCGCGGAATGACAGATGTGTTATGAGGCTCTAGAATTGATTGATTGTAGAACATTAGAGCCACAGATACCCCCTTTCGGGTTTAAAAAGATATTAAAAGTCTACTAAGCGACAGATTTTTGCATGAATCCATTTCTGAGCTTATTTTGATACTATCTAGCAGATATAAAAGTTTCAAGCAAAAAATGGTGGTGCGATTCGAGTATTTAATCGTCATATTAGTACGATTTACAAAGGAATATATAGGAAAAACTAATTGGGGTCTGATACCTATGGAAAATGATTTGGTTGTCTCTGACCTAGAGGGAAACACGTGCTATACTGAAATAAATGCAAAATATCAACACCAGCCTTGTGTTAGCGTTTTGTTTTCTTGTTATTCGTACCATTTATGTACTTTTCTATATTTTCATGCCGAAAAGTGTTCAATAAAACAGTTTTCATGGAAAATTTATGCATATGACTGAATTTATAGGCAAATTGGGATTTCGCGCCAAAAGCGCGATGTAGGCATTGTCATTATTTTTTAAATTTAACACGTTTTAACCACTCTGTATAGCCAAATATGCATTAAAACCATTGTTTTATGCGCAAATATCTAGTTTAACATTAAAAACAAATTATTTCTTAAAAATTATTCGTCGGAGATACATGAAAGTATCCTCCATGGCATCACAGGCAAAATTTTCTATGATATTGCTACACATATAACCGTATAGAATTAGAGCCGGATGATTTTATTCTTTTATTTTCTGCATAAAATGACTTTTTATTTCGTCATTAAGGATTACAATCGCATTCAGATGCATTATATGTGACATTGTCATAATTAATGCGAGTTCACATACCTATATGAAAATACGTCCTACGGAGGGGGGTAGGGGTCCTAAATTTCTCATAAATGCTATAAAACCCGTGCTATTATAAAATATTTGCATGAATTATATTCTTCATTTAATAAAGAATGTAAAATGAGTCGATACATATACATAACATTAAACCCTTTCCTCTGAGAACGGAATAAAAGAGAAAAACTAGAAAAATCAAAATGCGAATTTTGGCGCCTTTTTTGAATGCCGACATACACGCATAAATCTCAAATATCTCCCATACCACGTACAGTAGAAAGCTGAAACTTCGGATAAATTCTATTGATATTAATTCCTTTATTATGCAAAAAAATTGTATTGATCAAAGAGGGGGTTATATATGTCTATAGAAAAGGCCGGTGCTGATTGGAGCAAAACCTGTAGGGTGAGGGGGCCTGTTATTTTAAATGTGACAGAAGATGTGATTGGCTATCAATTATGTTTTCTTTTGGTATATTGTTTGAATATGATATATATAAGTAAAAAATAAGTGCAATTAAAATGTCGATACCCGGATTTTTTCCCTAGCTCCCGATCCGCTAAAGGGGACGGGCGCGGGAAAATTTGAAAATTCTCTGCGGGGTACCTTGTGACGCAAATAGCGCGAAAAAGAGCAGGTCATGCTATATTTTTTAGTTTAGTTTCGTATAAAGCTTGAATCAATGAACAAATCGGTATATAACATGCATGGCCAGCAATATTAGTATAGACGTTATAAGGCATTTCGTTAACATTACGGCCTATGGAAAATGATTTGGTTGTCTCTGACCTAGAGGGAAACACGTGCTATACTGAAATAAATGCAAAATATCAACACCAGCCTTGTGTTAGCGTTTTGTTTTCTTGTTATTCGTACCATTTATGTACTTTTCTATATTTTCATGCCGAAAAGTGTTCAATAAAACAGTTTTCATGGAAAATTTATGCATATGACTGAATTTATAGGCAAATTGGGATTTCGCGCCAAAAGCGCGATGTAGGCATTGTCATAATTTTTTAAATTTAACACGTTTTAACCACTCTGTATAGCCAAATATGCATTAAAACCATTGTTTTATGCGCAAATATCTAGTTTAACATTAAAAACAAATTATTTCTTAAAAATTATTCGTCGGAGATACATGAAAGTATCCTCCATGGCATCACAGGCAAAATTTTCTATGATATTGCTACACATATAACCGTATAGAATTAGAGCCGGATGATTTTATTCTTTTATTTTCTGCATAAAATGACTTTTTATTTCGTCATTAAGGATTACAATCGCATTCAGATGCATTATATGTGACATTGTCATAATTAATGCGAGTTCACATACCTATATGAAAATACGTCCTACGGAGGGGGGTAGGGGTCCTAAATTTCTCATAAATGCTATAAAACCCGTGCTATTATAAAATATTTGCATGAATTATATTCTTCATTTAATAAAGAATGTAAAATGAGTCGATACATATACATAACATTAAACCCTTTCCTCTGAGAACGGAATAAAAGAGAAAAACTAGAAAAATCAAAATGCGAATTTTGGCGCCTTTTTTGAATGCCGACATACACGCATAAATCTCAAATATCTCCAATACCACGTACAGTAGAAAGCTGAAACTTCGGATAAATTCTATTGATATTAATTCCTTTATTATGCAAAAAAATTGTATTGATCAAAGAGGGGGTTATATATGTCTATAGAAAAGGCCGGTGCTGATTGGAGCAAAACCTGTAGGGTGAGGGGGCCTGTTATTTTAAATGTGACAGAAGATGTGATTGGCTATCAATTATGTTTTCTTTTGGTATATTGTTTGAATATGATATATATAAGTAAAAAATAAGTGCAATTAAAATGTCGATACCCGGATTTTTTCCCTAGCTCCCGATCCGCTAAAGGGGACGGGCGCGGGAAAATTTGAAAATTCTCTGCGGGGTACCTTGTGACGCAAATAGCGCGAAAAAGAGCAGGTCATGCTATATTTTTTAGTTTAGTTTCGTATAAAGCTTGAATCAATGAACAAATCGGTATATAACATGCATGGCCAGCAATATTAGTATAGACGTTATAAGGCATTTCGTTAACATTACGGCCTATGGAAAATGATTTGGTTGTCTCTGACCTAGAGGGAAACACGTGCTATACTGAAATAAATGCAAAATATCAACACCAGCCTTGTGTTAGCGTTTTGTTTTCTTGTTATTCGTACCATTTATGTACTTTTCTATATTTTCATGCCGAAAAGTGTTCAATAAAACAGTTTTCATGGAAAATTTATGCATATGACTGAATTTATAGGCAAATTGGGATTTCGCGCCAAAAGCGCGATGTAGGCATTGTCATAATTTTTTAAATTTAACACGTTTTAACCACTCTGTATAGCCAAATATGCATTAAAACCATTGTTTTATGCGCAAATATCTAGTTTAACATTAAAAACAAATTATTTCTTAAAAATTATTCGTCGGAGATACATGAAAGTATCCTCCATGGCATCACAGGCAAAATTTTCTATGATATTGCTACACATATAACCGTATAGAATTAGAGCCGGATGATTTTATTCTTTTATTTTCTGCATAAAATGACTTTTTATTTCGTCATTAAGGATTACAATCGCATTCAGATGCATTATATGTGACATTGTCATAATTAATGCGAGTTCACATACCTATATGAAAATACGTCCTACGGAGGGGGGTAGGGGTCCTAAATTTCTCATAAATGCTATAAAACCCGTGCTATTATAAAATATTTGCATGAATTATATTCTTCATTTAATAAAGAATGTAAAATGAGTCGATACATATACATAACATTAAACCCTTTCCTCTGAGAACGGAATAAAAGAGAAAAACTAGAAAAATCAAAATGCGAATTTTGGCGCCTTTTTTGAATGCCGACATACACGCATAAATCTCAAATATCTCCCATACCACGTACAGTAGAAAGCTGAAACTTCGGATAAATTCTATTGATATTAATTCCTTTATTATGCAAAAAAATTGTATTGATCAAAGAGGGGGTTATATATGTCTATAGAAAAGGCCGGTGCTGATTGGAGCAAAACCTGTAGGGTGAGGGGGCCTGTTATTTTAAATGTGACAGAAGATGTGATTGGCTATCAATTATGTTTTCTTTTGGTATATTGTTTGAATATGATATATATAAGTAAAAAATAAGTGCAATTAAAATGTCGATACCCGGATTTTTTCCCTAGCTCCCGATCCGCTAAAGGGGACGGGCGCGGGAAAATTTGAAAATTCTCTGCGGGGTACCTTGTGACGCAAATAGCGCGAAAAAGAGCAGGTCATGCTATATTTTTTAGTTTAGTTTCGTATAAAGCTTGAATCAATGAACAAATCGGTATATAACATGCATGGCCAGCAATATTAGTATAGACGTTATAAGGCATTTCGTTAACATTACGGCCTATGGAAAATGATTTGGTTGTCTCTGACCTAGAGGGAAACACGTGCTATACTGAAATAAATGCAAAATATCAACACCAGCCTTGTGTTAGCGTTTTGTTTTCTTGTTATTCGTACCATTTATGTACTTTTCTATATTTTCATGCCGAAAAGTGTTCAATAAAACAGTTTTCATGGAAAATTTATGCATATGACTGAATTTATAGGCAAATTGGGATTTCGCGCCAAAAGCGCGATGTAGGCATTGTCATTATTTTTTAAATTTAACACGTTTTAACCACTCTGTATAGCCAAATATGCATTAAAACCATTGTTTTATGCGCAAATATCTAGTTTAACATTAAAAACAAATTATTTCTTAAAAATTATTCGTCGGAGATACATGAAAGTATCCTCCATGGCATCACAGGCAAAATTTTCTATGATATTGCTACACATATAACCGTATAGAATTAGAGCCGGATGATTTTATTCTTTTATTTTCTGCATAAAATGACTTTTTATTTCGTCATTAAGGATTACAATCGCATTCAGATGCATTATATGTGACATTGTCATAATTAATGCGAGTTCACATACCTATATGAAAATACGTCCTACGGAGGGGGGTAGGGGTCCTAAATTTCTCATAAATGCTATAAAACCCGTGCTATTATAAAATATTTGCATGAATTATATTCTTCATTTAATAAAGAATGTAAAATGAGTCGATACATATACATAACATTAAACCCTTTCCTCTGAGAACGGAATAAAAGAGAAAAACTAGAAAAATCAAAATGCGAATTTTGGCGCCTTTTTTGAATGCCGACATACACGCATAAATCTCAAATATCTCCCATACCACGTACAGTAGAAAGCTGAAACTTCGGATAAATTCTATTGATATTAATTCCTTTATTATGCAAAAAAATTGTATTGATCAAAGAGGGGGTTATATATGTCTATAGAAAAGGCCGGTGCTGATTGGAGCAAAACCTGTAGGGTGAGGGGGCCTGTTATTTTAAATGTGACAGAAGATGTGATTGGCTATCAATTATGTTTTCTTTTGGTATATTGTTTGAATATGATATATATAAGTAAAAAATAAGTGCAATTAAAATGTCGATACCCGGATTTTTTCCCTAGCTCCCGATCCGCTAAAGGGGACGGGCGCGGGAAAATTTGAAAATTCTCTGCGGGGTACCTTGTGACGCAAATAGCGCGAAAAAGAGCAGGTCATGCTATATTTTTTAGTTTAGTTTCGTATAAAGCTTGAATCAATGAACAAATCGGTATATAACATGCATGGCCAGCAATATTAGTATAGACGTTATAAGGCATTTCGTTAACATTACGGCCTATGGAAAATGATTTGGTTGTCTCTGACCTAGAGGGAAACACGTGCTATACTGAAATAAATGCAAAATATCAACACCAGCCTTGTGTTAGCGTTTTGTTTTCTTGTTATTCGTACCATTTATGTACTTTTCTATATTTTCATGCCGAAAAGTGTTCAATAAAACAGTTTTCATGGAAAATTTATGCATATGACTGAATTTATAGGCAAATTGGGATTTCGCGCCAAAAGCGCGATGTAGGCATTGTCATAATTTTTTAAATTTAACACGTTTTAACCACTCTGTATAGCCAAATATGCATTAAAACCATTGTTTTATGCGCAAATATCTAGTTTAACATTAAAAACAAATTATTTCTTAAAAATTATTCGTCGGAGATACATGAAAGTATCCTCCATGGCATCACAGGCAAAATTTTCTATGATATTGCTACACATATAACCGTATAGAATTAGAGCCGGATGATTTTATTCTTTTATTTTCTGCATAAAATGACTTTTTATTTCGTCATTAAGGATTACAATCGCATTCAGATGCATTATATGTGACATTGTCATAATTAATGCGAGTTCACATACCTATATGAAAATACGTCCTACGGAGGGGGGTAGGGGTCCTAAATTTCTCATAAATGCTATAAAACCCGTGCTATTATAAAATATTTGCATGAATTATATTCTTCATTTAATAAAGAATGTAAAATGAGTCGATACATATACATAACATTAAACCCTTTCCTCTGAGAACGGAATAAAAGAGAAAAACTAGAAAAATCAAAATGCGAATTTTGGCGCCTTTTTTGAATGCCGACATACACGCATAAATCTCAAATATCTCCCATACCACGTACAGTAGAAAGCTGAAACTTCGGATAAATTCTATTGATATTAATTCCTTTATTATGCAAAAAAATTGTATTGATCAAAGAGGGGGTTATATATGTCTATAGAAAAGGCCGGTGCTGATTGGAGCAAAACCTGTAGGGTGAGGGGGCCTGTTATTTTAAATGTGACAGAAGATGTGATTGGCTATCAATTATGTTTTCTTTTGGTATATTGTTTGAATATGATATATATAAGTAAAAAATAAGTGCAATTAAAATGTCGATACCCGGATTTTTTCCCTAGCTCCCGATCCGCTAAAGGGGACGGGCGCGGGAAAATTTGAAAATTCTCTGCGGGGTACCTTGTGACGCAAATAGCGCGAAAAAGAGCAGGTCATGCTATATTTTTTAGTTTAGTTTCGTATAAAGCTTGAATCAATGAACAAATCGGTATATAACATGCATGGCCAGCAATATTAGTATAGACGTTATAAGGCATTTCGTTAACATTACGGCCTATGGAAAATGATTTGGTTGTCTCTGACCTAGAGGGAAACACGTGCTATACTGAAATAAATGCAAAATATCAACACCAGCCTTGTGTTAGCGTTTTGTTTTCTTGTTATTCGTACCATTTATGTACTTTTCTATATTTTCATGCCGAAAAGTGTTCAATAAAACAGTTTTCATGGAAAATTTATGCATATGACTGAATTTATAGGCAAATTGGGATTTCGCGCCAAAAGCGCGATGTAGGCATTGTCATAATTTTTTAAATTTAACACGTTTTAACCACTCTGTATAGCCAAATATGCATTAAAACCATTGTTTTATGCGCAAATATCTAGTTTAACATTAAAAACAAATTATTTCTTAAAAATTATTCGTCGGAGATACATGAAAGTATCCTCCATGGCATCACAGGCAAAATTTTCTATGATATTGCTACACATATAACCGTATAGAATTAGAGCCGGATGATTTTATTCTTTTATTTTCTGCATAAAATGACTTTTTATTTCGTCATTAAGGATTACAATCGCATTCAGATGCATTATATGTGACATTGTCATAATTAATGCGAGTTCACATACCTATATGAAAATACGTCCTACGGAGGGGGGTAGGGGTCCTAAATTTCTCATAAATGCTATAAAACCCGTGCTATTATAAAATATTTGCATGAATTATATTCTTCATTTAATAAAGAATGTAAAATGAGTCGATACATATACATAACATTAAACCCTTTCCTCTGAGAACGGAATAAAAGAGAAAAACTAGAAAAATCAAAATGCGAATTTTGGCGCCTTTTTTGAATGCCGACATACACGCATAAATCTCAAATATCTCCCATACCACGTACAGTAGAAAGCTGAAACTTCGGATAAATTCTATTGATATTAATTCCTTTATTATGCAAAAAAATTGTATTGATCAAAGAGGGGGTTATATATGTCTATAGAAAAGGCCGGTGCTGATTGGAGCAAAACCTGTAGGGTGAGGGGGCCTGTTATTTTAAATGTGACAGAAGATGTGATTGGCTATCAATTATGTTTTCTTTTGGTATATTGTTTGAATATGATATATATAAGTAAAAAATAAGTGCAATTAAAATGTCGATACCCGGATTTTTTCCCTAGCTCCCGATCCGCTAAAGGGGACGGGCGCGGGAAAATTTGAAAATTCTCTGCGGGGTACCTTGTGACGCAAATAGCGCGAAAAAGAGCAGGTCATGCTATATTTTTTAGTTTAGTTTCGTATAAAGCTTGAATCAATGAACAAATCGGTATATAACATGCATGGCCAGCAATATTAGTATAGACGTTATAAGGCATTTCGTTAACATTACGGCCTATGGAAAATGATTTGGTTGTCTCTGACCTAGAGGGAAACACGTGCTATACTGAAATAAATGCAAAATATCAACACCAGCCTTGTGTTAGCGTTTTGTTTTCTTGTTATTCGTACCATTTATGTACTTTTCTATATTTTCATGCCGAAAAGTGTTCAATAAAACAGTTTTCATGGAAAATTTATGCATATGACTGAATTTATAGGCAAATTGGGATTTCGCGCCAAAAGCGCGATGTAGGCATTGTCATTATTTTTTAAATTTAACACGTTTTAACCACTCTGTATAGCCAAATATGCATTAAAACCATTGTTTTATGCGCAAATATCTAGTTTAACATTAAAAACAAATTATTTCTTAAAAATTATTCGTCGGAGATACATGAAAGTATCCTCCATGGCATCACAGGCAAAATTTTCTATGATATTGCTACACATATAACCGTATAGAATTAGAGCCGGATGATTTTATTCTTTTATTTTCTGCATAAAATGACTTTTTATTTCGTCATTAAGGATTACAATCGCATTCAGATGCATTATATGTGACATTGTCATAATTAATGCGAGTTCACATACCTATATGAAAATACGTCCTACGGAGGGGGGTAGGGGTCCTAAATTTCTCATAAATGCTATAAAACCCGTGCTATTATAAAATATTTGCATGAATTATATTCTTCATTTAATAAAGAATGTAAAATGAGTCGATACATATACATAACATTAAACCCTTTCCTCTGAGAACGGAATAAAAGAGAAAAACTAGAAAAATCAAAATGCGAATTTTGGCGCCTTTTTTGAATGCCGACATACACGCATAAATCTCAAATATCTCCCATACCACGTACAGTAGAAAGCTGAAACTTCGGATAAATTCTATTGATATTAATTCCTTTATTATGCAAAAAAATTGTATTGATCAAAGAGGGGGTTATATATGTCTATAGAAAAGGCCGGTGCTGATTGGAGCAAAACCTGTAGGGTGAGGGGGCCTGTTATTTTAAATGTGACAGAAGATGTGATTGGCTATCAATTATGTTTTCTTTTGGTATATTGTTTGAATATGATATATATAAGTAAAAAATAAGTGCAATTAAAATGTCGATACCCGGATTTTTTCCCTAGCTCCCGATCCGCTAAAGGGGACGGGCGCGGGAAAATTTGAAAATTCTCTGCGGGGTACCTTGTGACGCAAATAGCGCGAAAAAGAGCAGGTCATGCTATATTTTTTAGTTTAGTTTCGTATAAAGCTTGAATCAATGAACAAATCGGTATATAACATGCATGGCCAGCAATATTAGTATAGACGTTATAAGGCATTTCGTTAACATTACGGCCTATGGAAAATGATTTGGTTGTCTCTGACCTAGAGGGAAACACGTGCTATACTGAAATAAATGCAAAATATCAACACCAGCCTTGTGTTAGCGTTTTGTTTTCTTGTTATTCGTACCATTTATGTACTTTTCTATATTTTCATGCCGAAAAGTGTTCAATAAAACAGTTTTCATGGAAAATTTATGCATATGACTGAATTTATAGGCAAATTGGGATTTCGCGCCAAAAGCGCGATGTAGGCATTGTCATTATTTTTTAAATTTAACACGTTTTAACCACTCTGTATAGCCAAATATGCATTAAAACCATTGTTTTATGCGCAAATATCTAGTTTAACATTAAAAACAAATTATTTCTTAAAAATTATTCGTCGGAGATACATGAAAGTATCCTCCATGGCATCACAGGCAAAATTTTCTATGATATTGCTACACATATAACCGTATAGAATTAGAGCCGGATGATTTTATTCTTTTATTTTCTGCATAAAATGACTTTTTATTTCGTCATTAAGGATTACAATCGCATTCAGATGCATTATATGTGACATTGTCATAATTAATGCGAGTTCACATACCTATATGAAAATACGTCCTACGGAGGGGGGTAGGGGTCCTAAATTTCTCATAAATGCTATAAAACCCGTGCTATTATAAAATATTTGCATGAATTATATTCTTCATTTAATAAAGAATGTAAAATGAGTCGATACATATACATAACATTAAACCCTTTCCTCTGAGAACGGAATAAAAGAGAAAAACTAGAAAAATCAAAATGCGAATTTTGGCGCCTTTTTTGAATGCCGACATACACGCATAAATCTCAAATATCTCCCATACCACGTACAGTAGAAAGCTGAAACTTCGGATAAATTCTATTGATATTAATTCCTTTATTATGCAAAAAAATTGTATTGATCAAAGAGGGGGTTATATATGTCTATAGAAAAGGCCGGTGCTGATTGGAGCAAAACCTGTAGGGTGAGGGGGCCTGTTATTTTAAATGTGACAGAAGATGTGATTGGCTATCAATTATGTTTTCTTTTGGTATATTGTTTGAATATGATATATATAAGTAAAAAATAAGTGCAATTAAAATGTCGATACCCGGATTTTTTCCCTAGCTCCCGATCCGCTAAAGGGGACGGGCGCGGGAAAATTTGAAAATTCTCTGCGGGGTACCTTGTGACGCAAATAGCGCGAAAAAGAGCAGGTCATGCTATATTTTTTAGTTTAGTTTCGTATAAAGCTTGAATCAATGAACAAATCGGTATATAACATGCATGGCCAGCAATATTAGTATAGACGTTATAAGGCATTTCGTTAACATTACGGCCTATGGAAAATGATTTGGTTGTCTCTGACCTAGAGGGAAACACGTGCTATACTGAAATAAATGCAAAATATCAACACCAGCCTTGTGTTAGCGTTTTGTTTTCTTGTTATTCGTACCATTTATGTACTTTTCTATATTTTCATGCCGAAAAGTGTTCAATAAAACAGTTTTCATGGAAAATTTATGCATATGACTGAATTTATAGGCAAATTGGGATTTCGCGCCAAAAGCGCGATGTAGGCATTGTCATAATTTTTTAAATTTAACACGTTTTAACCACTCTGTATAGCCAAATATGCATTAAAACCATTGTTTTATGCGCAAATATCTAGTTTAACATTAAAAACAAATTATTTCTTAAAAATTATTCGTCGGAGATACATGAAAGTATCCTCCATGGCATCACAGGCAAAATTTTCTATGATATTGCTACACATATAACCGTATAGAATTAGAGCCGGATGATTTTATTCTTTTATTTTCTGCATAAAATGACTTTTTATTTCGTCATTAAGGATTACAATCGCATTCAGATGCATTATATGTGACATTGTCATAATTAATGCGAGTTCACATACCTATATGAAAATACGTCCTACGGAGGGGGGTAGGGGTCCTAAATTTCTCATAAATGCTATAAAACCCGTGCTATTATAAAATATTTGCATGAATTATATTCTTCATTTAATAAAGAATGTAAAATGAGTCGATACATATACATAACATTAAACCCTTTCCTCTGAGAACGGAATAAAAGAGAAAAACTAGAAAAATCAAAATGCGAATTTTGGCGCCTTTTTTGAATGCCGACATACACGCATAAATCTCAAATATCTCCAATACCACGTACAGTAGAAAGCTGAAACTTCGGATAAATTCTATTGATATTAATTCCTTTATTATGCAAAAAAATTGTATTGATCAAAGAGGGGGTTATATATGTCTATAGAAAAGGCCGGTGCTGATTGGAGCAAAACCTGTAGGGTGAGGGGGCCTGTTATTTTAAATGTGACAGAAGATGTGATTGGCTATCAATTATGTTTTCTTTTGGTATATTGTTTGAATATGATATATATAAGTAAAAAATAAGTGCAATTAAAATGTCGATACCCGGATTTTTTCCCTAGCTCCCGATCCGCTAAAGGGGACGGGCGCGGGAAAATTTGAAAATTCTCTGCGGGGTACCTTGTGACGCAAATAGCGCGAAAAAGAGCAGGTCATGCTATATTTTTTAGTTTAGTTTCGTATAAAGCTTGAATCAATGAACAAATCGGTATATAACATGCATGGCCAGCAATATTAGTATAGACGTTATAAGGCATTTCGTTAACATTACGGCCTATGGAAAATGATTTGGTTGTCTCTGACCTAGAGGGAAACACGTGCTATACTGAAATAAATGCAAAATATCAACACCAGCCTTGTGTTAGCGTTTTGTTTTCTTGTTATTCGTACCATTTATGTACTTTTCTATATTTTCATGCCGAAAAGTGTTCAATAAAACAGTTTTCATGGAAAATTTATGCATATGACTGAATTTATAGGCAAATTGGGATTTCGCGCCAAAAGCGCGATGTAGGCATTGTCATAATTTTTTAAATTTAACACGTTTTAACCACTCTGTATAGCCAAATATGCATTAAAACCATTGTTTTATGCGCAAATATCTAGTTTAACATTAAAAACAAATTATTTCTTAAAAATTATTCGTCGGAGATACATGAAAGTATCCTCCATGGCATCACAGGCAAAATTTTCTATGATATTGCTACACATATAACCGTATAGAATTAGAGCCGGATGATTTTATTCTTTTATTTTCTGCATAAAATGACTTTTTATTTCGTCATTAAGGATTACAATCGCATTCAGATGCATTATATGTGACATTGTCATAATTAATGCGAGTTCACATACCTATATGAAAATACGTCCTACGGAGGGGGGTAGGGGTCCTAAATTTCTCATAAATGCTATAAAACCCGTGCTATTATAAAATATTTGCATGAATTATATTCTTCATTTAATAAAGAATGTAAAATGAGTCGATACATATACATAACATTAAACCCTTTCCTCTGAGAACGGAATAAAAGAGAAAAACTAGAAAAATCAAAATGCGAATTTTGGCGCCTTTTTTGAATGCCGACATACACGCATAAATCTCAAATATCTCCCATACCACGTACAGTAGAAAGCTGAAACTTCGGATAAATTCTATTGATATTAATTCCTTTATTATGCAAAAAAATTGTATTGATCAAAGAGGGGGTTATATATGTCTATAGAAAAGGCCGGTGCTGATTGGAGCAAAACCTGTAGGGTGAGGGGGCCTGTTATTTTAAATGTGACAGAAGATGTGATTGGCTATCAATTATGTTTTCTTTTGGTATATTGTTTGAATATGATATATATAAGTAAAAAATAAGTGCAATTAAAATGTCGATACCCGGATTTTTTCCCTAGCTCCCGATCCGCTAAAGGGGACGGGCGCGGGAAAATTTGAAAATTCTCTGCGGGGTACCTTGTGACGCAAATAGCGCGAAAAAGAGCAGGTCATGCTATATTTTTTAGTTTAGTTTCGTATAAAGCTTGAATCAATGAACAAATCGGTATATAACATGCATGGCCAGCAATATTAGTATAGACGTTATAAGGCATTTCGTTAACATTACGGCCTATGGAAAATGATTTGGTTGTCTCTGACCTAGAGGGAAACACGTGCTATACTGAAATAAATGCAAAATATCAACACCAGCCTTGTGTTAGCGTTTTGTTTTCTTGTTATTCGTACCATTTATGTACTTTTCTATATTTTCATGCCGAAAAGTGTTCAATAAAACAGTTTTCATGGAAAATTTATGCATATGACTGAATTTATAGGCAAATTGGGATTTCGCGCCAAAAGCGCGATGTAGGCATTGTCATTATTTTTTAAATTTAACACGTTTTAACCACTCTGTATAGCCAAATATGCATTA
Organism: Pinctada fucata; assembly: GCA_028142955.1. Taxonomy (NCBI): domain Eukaryota; kingdom Metazoa; phylum Mollusca; class Bivalvia; order Pterioida; family Pteriidae; genus Pinctada; species Pinctada fucata. Next base: position 55,849,256 of record AP027111.1, read on the forward strand.
AAACCATTGTTTTATGCGCAAATATCTAGTTTAACATTAAAAACAAATTATTTCTTAAAAATTATTCGTCGGAGATACATGAAAGTATCCTCCATGGCATCACAGGCAAAATTTTCTATGATATTGCTACACATATAACCGTATAGAATTAGAGCCGGATGATTTTATTCTTTTATTTTCTGCATAAAATGACTTTTTATTTCGTCATTAAGGATTACAATCGCATTCAGATGCATTATATGTGACATTGTCATAATTAATGCGAGTTCACATACCTATATGAAAATACGTCCTACGGAGGGGGGTAGGGGTCCTAAATTTCTCATAAATGCTATAAAACCCGTGCTATTATAAAATATTTGCATGAATTATATTCTTCATTTAATAAAGAATGTAAAATGAGTCGATACATATACATAACATTAAACCCTTTCCTCTGAGAACGGAATAAAAGAGAAAAACTAGAAAAATCAAAATGCGAATTTTGGCGCCTTTTTTGAATGCCGACATACACGCATAAATCTCAAATATCTCCCATACCACGTACAGTAGAAAGCTGAAACTTCGGATAAATTCTATTGATATTAATTCCTTTATTATGCAAAAAAATTGTATTGATCAAAGAGGGGGTTATATATGTCTATAGAAAAGGCCGGTGCTGATTGGAGCAAAACCTGTAGGGTGAGGGGGCCTGTTATTTTAAATGTGACAGAAGATGTGATTGGCTATCAATTATGTTTTCTTTTGGTATATTGTTTGAATATGATATATATAAGTAAAAAATAAGTGCAATTAAAATGTCGATACCCGGATTTTTTCCCTAGCTCCCGATCCGCTAAAGGGGACGGGCGCGGGAAAATTTGAAAATTCTCTGCGGGGTACCTTGTGACGCAAATAGCGCGAAAAAGAGCAGGTCATGCTATATTTTTTAGTTTAGTTTCGTATAAAGCTTGAATCAATGAACAAATCGGTATATAACATGCATGGCCAGCAATATTAGTATAGACGTTATAAGGCATTTCGTTAACATTACGGCCTATGGAAAATGATTTGGTTGTCTCTGACCTAGAGGGAAACACGTGCTATACTGAAATAAATGCAAAATATCAACACCAGCCTTGTGTTAGCGTTTTGTTTTCTTGTTATTCGTACCATTTATGTACTTTTCTATATTTTCATGCCGAAAAGTGTTCAATAAAACAGTTTTCATGGAAAATTTATGCATATGACTGAGTTTATAGGCAAATTGGGATTTCGCGCCAAAAGCGCGATGTAGGCATTGTCATTATTTTTTAAATTTAACACGTTTTAACCACTCTGTATAGCCAAATATGCATTAAAACCATTGTTTTATGCGCAAATATCTAGTTTAACATTAAAAACAAATTATTTCTTAAAAATTATTCGTCGGAGATACATGAAAGTATCCTCCATGGCATCACAGGCAAAATTTTCTATGATATTGCTACACATATAACCGTATAGAATTAGAGCCGGATGATTTTATTCTTTTATTTTCTGCATAAAATGACTTTTTATTTCGTCATTAAGGATTACAATCGCATTCAGATGCATTATATGTGACATTGTCATAATTAATGCGAGTTCACATACCTATATGAAAATACGTCCTACGGAGGGGGGTAGGGGTCCTAAATTTCTCATAAATGCTATAAAACCCGTGCTATTATAAAATATTTGCATGAATTATATTCTTCATTTAATAAAGAATGTAAAATGAGTCGATACATATACATAACATTAAACCCTTTCCTCTGAGAACGGAATAAAAGAGAAAAACTAGAAAAATCAAAATGCGAATTTTGGCGCCTTTTTTGAATGCCGACATACACGCATAATCTCAAATATCTCCCATACCACGTACAGTAGAAAGCTGAAACTTCGGATAAATTCTATTGATATTAATTCCTTTATTATGCAAAAAAATTGTATTGATCAAAGAGGGGGTTATATATGTCTATAGAAAAGGCCGGTGCTGATTGGAGCAAAACCTGTAGGGTGAGGGGGCCTGTTATTTTAAATGTGACAGAAGATGTGATTGGCTATCAATTATGTTTTCTTTTGGTATATTGTTTGAATATGATATATATAAGTAAAAAATAAGTGCAATTAAAATGTCGATACCCGGATTTTTTCCCTAGCTCCCGATCCGCTAAAGGGGACGGGCGCGGGAAAATTTGAAAATTCTCTGCGGGGTACCTTGTGACGCAAATAGCGCGAAAAAGAGCAGGTCATGCTATATTTTTTAGTTTAGTTTCGTATAAAGCTTGAATCAATGAACAAATCGGTATATAACATGCATGGCCAGCAATATTAGTATAGACGTTATAAGGCATTTCGTTAACATTACGGCCTATGGAAAATGATTTGGTTGTCTCTGACCTAGAGGGAAACACGTGCTATACTGAAATAAATGCAAAATATCAACACCAGCCTTGTGTTAGCGTTTTGTTTTCTTGTTATTCGTACCATTTATGTACTTTTCTATATTTTCATGCCGAAAAGTGTTCAATAAAACAGTTTTCATGGAAAATTTATGCATATGACTGAATTTATAGGCAAATTGGGATTTCGCGCCAAAAGCGCGATGTAGGCATTGTCATTATTTTTTAAATTTAACACGTTTTAACCACTCTGTATAGCCAAATATGCATTAAAACCATTGTTTTATGCGCAAATATCTAGTTTAACATTAAAAACAAATTATTTCTTAAAAATTATTCGTCGGAGATACATGAAAGTATCCTCCATGGCATCACAGGCAAAATTTTCTATGATATTGCTACACATATAACCGTATAGAATTAGAGCCGGATGATTTTATTCTTTTATTTTCTGCATAAAATGACTTTTTATTTCGTCATTAAGGATTACAATCGCATTCAGATGCATTATATGTGACATTGTCATAATTAATGCGAGTTCACATACCTATATGAAAATACGTCCTACGGAGGGGGGTAGGGGTCCTAAATTTCTCATAAATGCTATAAAACCCGTGCTATTATAAAATATTTGCATGAATTATATTCTTCATTTAATAAAGAATGTAAAATGAGTCGATACATATACATAACATTAAACCCTTTCCTCTGAGAACGGAATAAAAGAGAAAAACTAGAAAAATCAAAATGCGAATTTTGGCGCCTTTTTTGAATGCCGACATACACGCATAAATCTCAAATATCTCCAATACCACGTACAGTAGAAAGCTGAAACTTCGGATAAATTCTATTGATATTAATTCCTTTATTATGCAAAAAAATTGTATTGATCAAAGAGGGGGTTATATATGTCTATAGAAAAGGCCGGTGCTGATTGGAGCAAAACCTGTAGGGTGAGGGGGCCTGTTATTTTAAATGTGACAGAAGATGTGATTGGCTATCAATTATGTTTTCTTTTGGTATATTGTTTGAATATGATATATATAAGTAAAAAATAAGTGCAATTAAAATGTCGATACCCGGATTTTTTCCCTAGCTCCCGATCCGCTAAAGGGGACGGGCGCGGGAAAATTTGAAAATTCTCTGCGGGGTACCTTGTGACGCAAATAGCGCGAAAAAGAGCAGGTCATGCTATATTTTTTAGTTTAGTTTCGTATAAAGCTTGAATCAATGAACAAATCGGTATATAACATGCATGGCCAGCAATATTAGTATAGACGTTATAAGGCATTTCGTTAACATTACGGCCTATGGAAAATGATTTGGTTGTCTCTGACCTAGAGGGAAACACGTGCTATACTGAAATAAATGCAAAATATCAACACCAGCCTTGTGTTAGCGTTTTGTTTTCTTGTTATTCGTACCATTTATGTACTTTTCTATATTTTCATGCCGAAAAGTGTTCAATAAAACAGTTTTCATGGAAAATTTATGCATATGACTGAGTTTATAGGCAAATTGGGATTTCGCGCCAAAAGCGCGATGTAGGCATTGTCATTATTTTTTAAATTTAACACGTTTTAACCACTCTGTATAGCCAAATATGCATTAAAACCATTGTTTTATGCGCAAATATCTAGTTTAACATTAAAAACAAATTATTTCTTAAAAATTATTCGTCGGAGATACATGAAAGTATCCTCCATGGCATCACAGGCAAAATTTTCTATGATATTGCTACACATATAACCGTATAGAATTAGAGCCGGATGATTTTATTCTTTTATTTTCTGCATAAAATGACTTTTTATTTCGTCATTAAGGATTACAATCGCATTCAGATGCATTATATGTGACATTGTCATAATTAATGCGAGTTCACATACCTATATGAAAATACGTCCTACGGAGGGGGGTAGGGGTCCTAAATTTCTCATAAATGCTATAAAACCCGTGCTATTATAAAATATTTGCATGAATTATATTCTTCATTTAATAAAGAATGTAAAATGAGTCGATACATATACATAACATTAAACCCTTTCCTCTGAGAACGGAATAAAAGAGAAAAACTAGAAAAATCAAAATGCGAATTTTGGCGCCTTTTTTGAATGCCGACATACACGCATAAATCTCAAATATCTCCCATACCACGTACAGTAGAAAGCTGAAACTTCGGATAAATTCTATTGATATTAATTCCTTTATTATGCAAAAAAATTGTATTGATCAAAGAGGGGGTTATATATGTCTATAGAAAAGGCCGGTGCTGATTGGAGCAAAACCTGTAGGGTGAGGGGGCCTGTTATTTTAAATGTGACAGAAGATGTGATTGGCTATCAATTATGTTTTCTTTTGGTATATTGTTTGAATATGATATATATAAGTAAAAAATAAGTGCAATTAAAATGTCGATACCCGGATTTTTTCCCTAGCTCCCGATCCGCTAAAGGGGACGGGCGCGGGAAAATTTGAAAATTCTCTGCGGGGTACCTTGTGACGCAAATAGCGCGAAAAAGAGCAGGTCATGCTATATTTTTTAGTTTAGTTTCGTATAAAGCTTGAATCAATGAACAAATCGGTATATAACATGCATGGCCAGCAATATTAGTATAGACGTTATAAGGCATTTCGTTAACATTACGGCCTATGGAAAATGATTTGGTTGTCTCTGACCTAGAGGGAAACACGTGCTATACTGAAATAAATGCAAAATATCAACACCAGCCTTGTGTTAGCGTTTTGTTTTCTTGTTATTCGTACCATTTATGTACTTTTCTATATTTTCATGCCGAAAAGTGTTCAATAAAACAGTTTTCATGGAAAATTTATGCATATGACTGAATTTATAGGCAAATTGGGATTTCGCGCCAAAAGCGCGATGTAGGCATTGTCATTATTTTTTAAATTTAACACGTTTTAACCACTCTGTATAGCCAAATATGCATTAAAACCATTGTTTTATGCGCAAATATCTAGTTTAACATTAAAAACAAATTATTTCTTAAAAATTATTCGTCGGAGATACATGAAAGTATCCTCCATGGCATCACAGGCAAAATTTTCTATGATATTGCTACACATATAACCGTATAGAATTAGAGCCGGATGATTTTATTCTTTTATTTTCTGCATAAAATGACTTTTTATTTCGTCATTAAGGATTACAATCGCATTCAGATGCATTATATGTGACATTGTCATAATTAATGCGAGTTCACATACCTATATGAAAATACGTCCTACGGAGGGGGGTAGGGGTCCTAAATTTCTCATAAATGCTATAAAACCCGTGCTATTATAAAATATTTGCATGAATTATATTCTTCATTTAATAAAGAATGTAAAATGAGTCGATACATATACATAACATTAAACCCTTTCCTCTGAGAACGGAATAAAAGAGAAAAACTAGAAAAATCAAAATGCGAATTTTGGCGCCTTTTTTGAATGCCGACATACACGCATAAATCTCAAATATCTCCAATACCACGTACAGTAGAAAGCTGAAACTTCGGATAAATTCTATTGATATTAATTCCTTTATTATGCAAAAAAATTGTATTGATCAAAGAGGGGGTTATATATGTCTATAGAAAAGGCCGGTGCTGATTGGAGCAAAACCTGTAGGGTGAGGGGGCCTGTTATTTTAAATGTGACAGAAGATGTGATTGGCTATCAATTATGTTTTCTTTTGGTATATTGTTTGAATATGATATATATAAGTAAAAAATAAGTGCAATTAAAATGTCGATACCCGGATTTTTTCCCTAGCTCCCGATCCGCTAAAGGGGACGGGCGCGGGAAAATTTGAAAATTCTCTGCGGGGTACCTTGTGACGCAAATAGCGCGAAAAAGAGCAGGTCATGCTATATTTTTTAGTTTAGTTTCGTATAAAGCTTGAATCAATGAACAAATCGGTATATAACATGCATGGCCAGCAATATTAGTATAGACGTTATAAGGCATTTCGTTAACATTACGGCCTATGGAAAATGATTTGGTTGTCTCTGACCTAGAGGGAAACACGTGCTATACTGAAATAAATGCAAAATATCAACACCAGCCTTGTGTTAGCGTTTTGTTTTCTTGTTATTCGTACCATTTATGTACTTTTCTATATTTTCATGCCGAAAAGTGTTCAATAAAACAGTTTTCATGGAAAATTTATGCATATGACTGAATTTATAGGCAAATTGGGATTTCGCGCCAAAAGCGCGATGTAGGCATTGTCATTATTTTTTAAATTTAACACGTTTTAACCACTCTGTATAGCCAAATATGCATTAAAACCATTGTTTTATGCGCAAATATCTAGTTTAACATTAAAAACAAATTATTTCTTAAAAATTATTCGTCGGAGATACATGAAAGTATCCTCCATGGCATCACAGGCAAAATTTTCTATGATATTGCTACACATATAACCGTATAGAATTAGAGCCGGATGATTTTATTCTTTTATTTTCTGCATAAAATGACTTTTTATTTCGTCATTAAGGATTACAATCGCATTCAGATGCATTATATGTGACATTGTCATAATTAATGCGAGTTCACATACCTATATGAAAATACGTCCTACGGAGGGGGGTAGGGGTCCTAAATTTCTCATAAATGCTATAAAACCCGTGCTATTATAAAATATTTGCATGAATTATATTCTTCATTTAATAAAGAATGTAAAATGAGTCGATACATATACATAACATTAAACCCTTTCCTCTGAGAACGGAATAAAAGAGAAAAACTAGAAAAATCAAAATGCGAATTTTGGCGCCTTTTTTGAATGCCGACATACACGCATAAATCTCAAATATCTCCCATACCACGTACAGTAGAAAGCTGAAACTTCGGATAAATTCTATTGATATTAATTCCTTTATTATGCAAAAAAATTGTATTGATCAAAGAGGGGGTTATATATGTCTATAGAAAAGGCCGGTGCTGATTGGAGCAAAACCTGTAGGGTGAGGGGGCCTGTTATTTTAAATGTGACAGAAGATGTGATTGGCTATCAATTATGTTTTCTTTTGGTATATTGTTTGAATATGATATATATAAGTAAAAAATAAGTGCAATTAAAATGTCGATACCCGGATTTTTTCCCTAGCTCCCGATCCGCTAAAGGGGACGGGCGCGGGAAAATTTGAAAATTCTCTGCGGGGTACCTTGTGACGCAAATAGCGCGAAAAAGAGCAGGTCATGCTATATTTTTTAGTTTAGTTTCGTATAAAGCTTGAATCAATGAACAAATCGGTATATAACATGCATGGCCAGCAATATTAGTATAGACGTTATAAGGCATTTCGTTAACATTACGGCCTATGGAAAATGATTTGGTTGTCTCTGACCTAGAGGGAAACACGTGCTATACTGAAATAAATGCAAAATATCAACACCAGCCTTGTGTTAGCGTTTTGTTTTCTTGTTATTCGTACCATTTATGTACTTTTCTATATTTTCATGCCGAAAAGTGTTCAATAAAACAGTTTTCATGGAAAATTTATGCATATGACTGAATTTATAGGCAAATTGGGATTTCGCGCCAAAAGCGCGATGTAGGCATTGTCATTATTTTTTAAATTTAACACGTTTTAACCACTCTGTATAGCCAAATATGCATTAAAACCATTGTTTTATGCGCAAATATCTAGTTTAACATTAAAAACAAATTATTTCTTAAAAATTATTCGTCGGAGATACATGAAAGTATCCTCCATGGCATCACAGGCAAAATTTTCTATGATATTGCTACACATATAACCGTATAGAATTAGAGCCGGATGATTTTATTCTTTTATTTTCTGCATAAAATGACTTTTTATTTCGTCATTAAGGATTACAATCGCATTCAGATGCATTATATGTGACATTGTCATAATTAATGCGAGTTCACATACCTATATGAAAATACGTCCTACGGAGGGGGGTAGGGGTCCTAAATTTCTCATAAATGCTATAAAACCCGTGCTATTATAAAATATTTGCATGAATTATATTCTTCATTTAATAAAGAATGTAAAATGAGTCGATACATATACATAACATTAAACCCTTTCCTCTGAGAACGGAATAAAAGAGAAAAACTAGAAAAATCAAAATGCGAATTTTGGCGCCTTTTTTGAATGCCGACATACACGCATAAATCTCAAATATCTCCAATACCACGTACAGTAGAAAGCTGAAACTTCGGATAAATTCTATTGATATTAATTCCTTTATTATGCAAAAAAATTGTATTGATCAAAGAGGGGGTTATATATGTCTATAGAAAAGGCCGGTGCTGATTGGAGCAAAACCTGTAGGGTGAGGGGGCCTGTTATTTTAAATGTGACAGAAGATGTGATTGGCTATCAATTATGTTTTCTTTTGGTATATTGTTTGAATATGATATATATAAGTAAAAAATAAGTGCAATTAAAATGTCGATACCCGGATTTTTTCCCTAGCTCCCGATCCGCTAAAGGGGACGGGCGCGGGAAAATTTGAAAATTCTCTGCGGGGTACCTTGTGACGCAAATAGCGCGAAAAAGAGCAGGTCATGCTATATTTTTTAGTTTAGTTTCGTATAAAGCTTGAATCAATGAACAAATCGGTATATAACATGCATGGCCAGCAATATTAGTATAGACGTTATAAGGCATTTCGTTAACATTACGGCCTATGGAAAATGATTTGGTTGTCTCTGACCTAGAGGGAAACACGTGCTATACTGAAATAAATGCAAAATATCAACACCAGCCTTGTGTTAGCGTTTTGTTTTCTTGTTATTCGTACCATTTATGTACTTTTCTATATTTTCATGCCGAAAAGTGTTCAATAAAACAGTTTTCATGGAAAATTTATGCATATGACTGAGTTTATAGGCAAATTGGGATTTCGCGCCAAAAGCGCGATGTAGGCATTGTCATTATTTTTTAAATTTAACACGTTTTAACCACTCTGTATAGCCAAATATGCATTAAAACCATTGTTTTATGCGCAAATATCTAGTTTAACATTAAAAACAAATTATTTCTTAAAAATTATTCGTCGGAGATACATGAAAGTATCCTCCATGGCATCACAGGCAAAATTTTCTATGATATTGCTACACATATAACCGTATAGAATTAGAGCCGGATGATTTTATTCTTTTATTTTCTGCATAAAATGACTTTTTATTTCGTCATTAAGGATTACAATCGCATTCAGATGCATTATATGTGACATTGTCATAATTAATGCGAGTTCACATACCTATATGAAAATACGTCCTACGGAGGGGGGTAGGGGTCCTAAATTTCTCATAAATGCTATAAAACCCGTGCTATTATAAAATATTTGCATGAATTATATTCTTCATTTAATAAAGAATGTAAAATGAGTCGATACATATACATAACATTAAACCCTTTCCTCTGAGAACGGAATAAAAGAGAAAAACTAGAAAAATCAAAATGCGAATTTTGGCGCCTTTTTTGAATGCCGACATACACGCATAAATCTCAAATATCTCCCATACCACGTACAGTAGAAAGCTGAAACTTCGGATAAATTCTATTGATATTAATTCCTTTATTATGCAAAAAAATTGTATTGATCAAAGAGGGGGTTATATATGTCTATAGAAAAGGCCGGTGCTGATTGGAGCAAAACCTGTAGGGTGAGGGGGCCTGTTATTTTAAATGTGACAGAAGATGTGATTGGCTATCAATTATGTTTTCTTTTGGTATATTGTTTGAATATGATATATATAAGTAAAAAATAAGTGCAATTAAAATGTCGATACCCGGATTTTTTCCCTAGCTCCCGATCCGCTAAAGGGGACGGGCGCGGGAAAATTTGAAAATTCTCTGCGGGGTACCTTGTGACGCAAATAGCGCGAAAAAGAGCAGGTCATGCTATATTTTTTAGTTTAGTTTCGTATAAAGCTTGAATCAATGAACAAATCGGTATATAACATGCATGGCCAGCAATATTAGTATAGACGTTATAAGGCATTTCGTTAACATTACGGCCTATGGAAAATGATTTGGTTGTCTCTGACCTAGAGGGAAACACGTGCTATACTGAAATAAATGCAAAATATCAACACCAGCCTTGTGTTAGCGTTTTGTTTTCTTGTTATTCGTACCATTTATGTACTTTTCTATATTTTCATGCCGAAAAGTGTTCAATAAAACAGTTTTCATGGAAAATTTATGCATATGACTGAATTTATAGGCAAATTGGGATTTCGCGCCAAAAGCGCGATGTAGGCATTGTCATTATTTTTTAAATTTAACACGTTTTAACCACTCTGTATAGCCAAATATGCATTAAAACCATTGTTTTATGCGCAAATATCTAGTTTAACATTAAAAACAAATTATTTCTTAAAAATTATTCGTCGGAGATACATGAAAGTATCCTCCATGGCATCACAGGCAAAATTTTCTATGATATTGCTACACATATAACCGTATAGAATTAGAGCCGGATGATTTTATTCTTTTATTTTCTGCATAAAATGACTTTTTATTTCGTCATTAAGGATTACAATCGCATTCAGATGCATTATATGTGACATTGTCATAATTAATGCGAGTTCACATACCTATATGAAAATACGTCCTACGGAGGGGGGTAGGGGTCCTAAATTTCTCATAAATGCTATAAAACCCGTGCTATTATAAAATATTTGCATGAATTATATTCTTCATTTAATAAAGAATGTAAAATGAGTCGATACATATACATAACATTAAACCCTTTCCTCTGAGAACGGAATAAAAGAGAAAAACTAGAAAAATCAAAATGCGAATTTTGGCGCCTTTTTTGAATGCCGACATACACGCATAAATCTCAAATATCTCCAATACCACGTACAGTAGAAAGCTGAAACTTCGGATAAATTCTATTGATATTAATTCCTTTATTATGCAAAAAAATTGTATTGATCAAAGAGGGGGTTATATATGTCTATAGAAAAGGCCGGTGCTGATTGGAGCAAAACCTGTAGGGTGAGGGGGCCTGTTATTTTAAATGTGACAGAAGATGTGATTGGCTATCAATTATGTTTTCTTTTGGTATATTGTTTGAATATGATATATATAAGTAAAAAATAAGTGCAATTAAAATGTCGATACCCGGATTTTTTCCCTAGCTCCCGATCCGCTAAAGGGGACGGGCGCGGGAAAATTTGAAAATTCTCTGCGGGGTACCTTGTGACGCAAATAGCGCGAAAAAGAGCAGGTCATGCTATATTTTTTAGTTTAGTTTCGTATAAAGCTTGAATCAATGAACAAATCGGTATATAACATGCATGGCCAGCAATATTAGTATAGACGTTATAAGGCATTTCGTTAACATTACGGCCTATGGAAAATGATTTGGTTGTCTCTGACCTAGAGGGAAACACGTGCTATACTGAAATAAATGCAAAATATCAACACCAGCCTTGTGTTAGCGTTTTGTTTTCTTGTTATTCGTACCATTTATGTACTTTTCTATATTTTCATGCCGAAAAGTGTTCAATAAAACAGTTTTCATGGAAAATTTATGCATATGACTGAATTTATAGGCAAATTGGGATTTCGCGCCAAAAGCGCGATGTAGGCATTGTCATAATTTTTTAAATTTAACACGTTTTAACCACTCTGTATAGCCAAATATGCATTAAAACCATTGTTTTATGCGCAAATATCTAGTTTAACATTAAAAACAAATTATTTCTTAAAAATTATTCGTCGGAGATACATGAAAGTATCCTCCATGGCATCACAGGCAAAATTTTCTATGATATTGCTACACATATAACCGTATAGAATTAGAGCCGGATGATTTTATTCTTTTATTTTCTGCATAAAATGACTTTTTATTTCGTCATTAAGGATTACAATCGCATTCAGATGCATTATATGTGACATTGTCATAATTAATGCGAGTTCACATACCTATATGAAAATACGTCCTACGGAGGGGGGTAGGGGTCCTAAATTTCTCATAAATGCTATAAAACCCGTGCTATTATAAAATATTTGCATGAATTATATTCTTCATTTAATAAAGAATGTAAAATGAGTCGATACATATACATAACATTAAACCCTTTCCTCTGAGAACGGAATAAAAGAGAAAAACTAGAAAAATCAAAATGCGAATTTTGGCGCCTTTTTTGAATGCCGACATACACGCATAAATCTCAAATATCTCCAATACCACGTACAGTAGAAAGCTGAAACTTCGGATAAATTCTATTGATATTAATTCCTTTATTATGCAAAAAAATTGTATTGATCAAAGAGGGGGTTATATATGTCTATAGAAAAGGCCGGTGCTGATTGGAGCAAAACCTGTAGGGTGAGGGGGCCTGTTATTTTAAATGTGACAGAAGATGTGATTGGCTATCAATTATGTTTTCTTTTGGTATATTGTTTGAATATGATATATATAAGTAAAAAATAAGTGCAATTAAAATGTCGATACCCGGATTTTTTCCCTAGCTCCCGATCCGCTAAAGGGGACGGGCGCGGGAAAATTTGAAAATTCTCTGCGGGGTACCTTGTGACGCAAATAGCGCGAAAAAGAGCAGGTCATGCTATATTTTTTAGTTTAGTTTCGTATAAAGCTTGAATCAATGAACAAATCGGTATATAACATGCATGGCCAGCAATATTAGTATAGACGTTATAAGGCATTTCGTTAACATTACGGCCTATGGAAAATGATTTGGTTGTCTCTGACCTAGAGGGAAACACGTGCTATACTGAAATAAATGCAAAATATCAACACCAGCCTTGTGTTAGCGTTTTGTTTTCTTGTTATTCGTACCATTTATGTACTTTTCTATATTTTCATGCCGAAAAGTGTTCAATAAAACAGTTTTCATGGAAAATTTATGCATATGACTGAATTTATAGGCAAATTGGGATTTCGCGCCAAAAGCGCGATGTAGGCATTGTCATTATTTTTTAAATTTAACACGTTTTAACCACTCTGTATAGCCAAATATGCATTAAAACCATTGTTTTATGCGCAAATATCTAGTTTAACATTAAAAACAAATTATTTCTTAAAAATTATTCGTCGGAGATACATGAAAGTATCCTCCATGGCATCACAGGCAAAATTTTCTATGATATTGCTACACATATAACCGTATAGAATTAGAGCCGGATGATTTTATTCTTTTATTTTCTGCATAAAATGACTTTTTATTTCGTCATTAAGGATTACAATCGCATTCAGATGCATTATATGTGACATTGTCATAATTAATGCGAGTTCACATACCTATATGAAAATACGTCCTACGGAGGGGGGTAGGGGTCCTAAATTTCTCATAAATGCTATAAAACCCGTGCTATTATAAAATATTTGCATGAATTATATTCTTCATTTAATAAAGAATGTAAAATGAGTCGATACATATACATAACATTAAACCCTTTCCTCTGAGAACGGAATAAAAGAGAAAAACTAGAAAAATCAAAATGCGAATTTTGGCGCCTTTTTTGAATGCCGACATACACGCATAAATCTCAAATATCTCCCATACCACGTACAGTAGAAAGCTGAAACTTCGGATAAATTCTATTGATATTAATTCCTTTATTATGCAAAAAAAATGTATTGATCAAAGAGGGGGTTATATATGTCTATAGAAAAGGCCGGTGCTGATTGGAGCAAAACCTGTAGGGTGAGGGGGCCTGTTATTTTAAATGTGACAGAAGATGTGATTGGCTATCAATTATGTTTTCTTTTGGTATATTGTTTGAATATGATATATATAAGTAAAAAATAAGTGCAATTAAAATGTCGATACCCGGATTTTTTCCCTAGCTCCCGATCCGCTAAAGGGGACGGGCGCGGGAAAATTTGAAAATTCTCTGCGGGGTACCTTGTGACGCAAATAGCGCGAAAAAGAGCAGGTCATGCTATATTTTTTAGTTTAGTTTCGTATAAAGCTTGAATCAATGAACAAATCGGTATATAACATGCATGGCCAGCAATATTAGTATAGACGTTATAAGGCATTTCGTTAACATTACGGCCTATGGAAAATGATTTGGTTGTCTCTGACCTAGAGGGAAACACGTGCTATACTGAAATAAATGCAAAATATCAACACCAGCCTTGTGTTAGCGTTTTGTTTTCTTGTTATTCGTACCATTTATGTACTTTTCTATATTTTCATGCCGAAAAGTGTTCAATAAAACAGTTTTCATGGAAAATTTATGCATATGACTGAATTTATAGGCAAATTGGGATTTCGCGCCAAAAGCGCGATGTAGGCATTGTCATTATTTTTTAAATTTAACACGTTTTAACCACTCTGTATAGCCAAATATGCATTAAAACCATTGTTTTATGCGCAAATATCTAGTTTAACATTAAAAACAAATTATTTCTTAAAAATTATTCGTCGGAGATACATGAAAGTATCCTCCATGGCATCACAGGCAAAATTTTCTATGATATTGCTACACATATAACCGTATAGAATTAGAGCCGGATGATTTTATTCTTTTATTTTCTGCATAAAATGACTTTTTATTTCGTCATTAAGGATTACAATCGCATTCAGATGCATTATATGTGACATTGTCATAATTAATGCGAGTTCACATACCTATATGAAAATACGTCCTACGGAGGGGGGTAGGGGTCCTAAATTTCTCATAAATGCTATAAAACCCGTGCTATTATAAAATATTTGCATGAATTATATTCTTCATTTAATAAAGAATGTAAAATGAGTCGATACATATACATAACATTAAACCCTTTCCTCTGAGAACGGAATAAAAGAGAAAAACTAGAAAAATCAAAATGCGAATTTTGGCGCCTTTTTTGAATGCCGACATACACGCATAAATCTCAAATATCTCCAATACCACGTACAGTAGAAAGCTGAAACTTCGGATAAATTCTATTGATATTAATTCCTTTATTATGCAAAAAAATTGTATTGATCAAAGAGGGGGTTATATATGTCTATAGAAAAGGCCGGTGCTGATTGGAGCAAAACCTGTAGGGTGAGGGGGCCTGTTATTTTAAATGTGACAGAAGATGTGATTGGCTATCAATTATGTTTTCTTTTGGTATATTGTTTGAATATGATATATATAAGTAAAAAATAAGTGCAATTAAAATGTCGATACCCGGATTTTTTCCCTAGCTCCCGATCCGCTAAAGGGGACGGGCGCGGGAAAATTTGAAAATTCTCTGCGGGGTACCTTGTGACGCAAATAGCGCGAAAAAGAGCAGGTCATGCTATATTTTTTAGTTTAGTTTCGTATAAAGCTTGAATCAATGAACAAATCGGTATATAACATGCATGGCCAGCAATATTAGTATAGACGTTATAAGGCATTTCGTTAACATTACGGCCTATGGAAAATGATTTGGTTGTCTCTGACCTAGAGGGAAACACGTGCTATACTGAAATAAATGCAAAATATCAACACCAGCCTTGTGTTAGCGTTTTGTTTTCTTGTTATTCGTACCATTTATGTACTTTTCTATATTTTCATGCCGAAAAGTGTTCAATAAAACAGTTTTCATGGAAAATTTATGCATATGACTGAATTTATAGGCAAATTGGGATTTCGCGCCAAAAGCGCGATGTAGGCATTGTCATAATTTTTTAAATTTAACACGTTTTAACCACTCTGTATAGCCAAATATGCATTAAAACCATTGTTTTATGCGCAAATATCTAGTTTAACATTAAAAACAAATTATTTCTTAAAAATTATTCGTCGGAGATACATGAAAGTATCCTCCATGGCATCACAGGCAAAATTTTCTATGATATTGCTACACATATAACTGTATAGAATTAGAGCCGGATGATTTTATTCTTTTATTTTCTGCATAAAATGACTTTTTATTTCGTCATTAAGGATTACAATCGCATTCAGATGCATTATATGTGACATTGTCATAATTAATGCGAGTTCACATACCTATATGAAAATACGTCCTACGGAGGGGGGTAGGGGTCCTAAATTTCTCATAAATGCTATAAAACCCGTGCTATTATAAAATATTTGCATGAATTATATTCTTCATTTAATAAAGAATGTAAAATGAGTCGATACATATACATAACATTAAACCCTTTCCTCTGAGAACGGAATAAAAGAGAAAAACTAGAAAAATCAAAATGCGAATTTTGGCGCCTTTTTTGAATGCCGACATACACGCATAAATCTCAAATATCTCCCATACCACGTACAGTAGAAAGCTGAAACTTCGGATAAATTCTATTGATATTAATTCCTTTATTATGCAAAAAAATTGTATTGATCAAAGAGGGGGTTATATATGTCTATAGAAAAGGCCGGTGCTGATTGGAGCAAAACCTGTAGGGTGAGGGGGCCTGTTATTTTAAATGTGACAGAAGATGTGATTGGCTATCAATTATGTTTTCTTTTGGTATATTGTTTGAATATGATATATATAAGTAAAAAATAAGTGCAATTAAAATGTCGATACCCGGATTTTTTCCCTAGCTCCCGATCCGCTAAAGGGGACGGGCGCGGGAAAATTTGAAAATTCTCTGCGGGGTACCTTGTGACGCAAATAGCGCGAAAAAGAGCAGGTCATGCTATATTTTTTAGTTTAGTTTCGTATAAAGCTTGAATCAATGAACAAATCGGTATATAACATGCATGGCCAGCAATATTAGTATAGACGTTATAAGGCATTTCGTTAACATTACGGCCTATGGAAAATGATTTGGTTGTCTCTGACCTAGAGGGAAACACGTGCTATACTGAAATAAATGCAAAATATCAACACCAGCCTTGTGTTAGCGTTTTGTTTTCTTGTTATTCGTACCATTTATGTACTTTTCTATATTTTCATGCCGAAAAGTGTTCAATAAAACAGTTTTCATGGAAAATTTATGCATATGACTGAATTTATAGGCAAATTGGGATTTCGCGCCAAAAGCGCGATGTAGGCATTGTCATAATTTTTTAAATTTAACACGTTTTAACCACTCTGTATAGCCAAATATGCATTAAAACCATTGTTTTATGCGCAAATATCTAGTTTAACATTAAAAACAAATTATTTCTTAAAAATTATTCGTCGGAGATACATGAAAGTATCCTCCATGGCATCACAGGCAAAATTTTCTATGATATTGCTACACATATAACCGTATAGAATTAGAGCCGGATGATTTTATTCTTTTATTTTCTGCATAAAATGACTTTTTATTTCGTCATTAAGGATTACAATCGCATTCAGATGCATTATATGTGACATTGTCATAATTAATGCGAGTTCACATACCTATATGAAAATACGTCCTACGGAGGGGGGTAGGGGTCCTAAATTTCTCATAAATGCTATAAAACCCGTGCTATTATAAAATATTTGCATGAATTATATTCTTCATTTAATAAAGAATGTAAAATGAGTCGATACATATACATAACATTAAACCCTTTCCTCTGAGAACGGAATAAAAGAGAAAAACTAGAAAAATCAAAATGCGAATTTTGGCGCCTTTTTTGAATGCCGACATACACGCATAAATCTCAAATATCTCCCATACCACGTACAGTAGAAAGCTGAAACTTCGGATAAATTCTATTGATATTAATTCCTTTATTATGCAAAAAAATTGTATTGATCAAAGAGGGGGTTATATATGTCTATAGAAAAGGCCGGTGCTGATTGGAGCAAAACCTGTAGGGTGAGGGGGCCTGTTATTTTAAATGTGACAGAAGATGTGATTGGCTATCAATTATGTTTTCTTTTGGTATATTGTTTGAATATGATATATATAAGTAAAAAATAAGTGCAATTAAAATGTCGATACCCGGATTTTTTCCCTAGCTCCCGATCCGCTAAAGGGGACGGGCGCGGGAAAATTTGAAAATTCTCTGCGGGGTACCTTGTGACGCAAATAGCGCGAAAAAGAGCAGGTCATGCTATATTTTTTAGTTTAGTTTCGTATAAAGCTTGAATCAATGAACAAATCGGTATATAACATGCATGGCCAGCAATATTAGTATAGACGTTATAAGGCATTTCGTTAACATTACGGCCTATGGAAAATGATTTGGTTGTCTCTGACCTAGAGGGAAACACGTGCTATACTGAAATAAATGCAAAATATCAACACCAGCCTTGTGTTAGCGTTTTGTTTTCTTGTTATTCGTACCATTTATGTACTTTTCTATATTTTCATGCCGAAAAGTGTTCAATAAAACAGTTTTCATGGAAAATTTATGCATATGACTGAATTTATAGGCAAATTGGGATTTCGCGCCAAAAGCGCGATGTAGGCATTGTCATAATTTTTTAAATTTAACACGTTTTAACCACTCTGTATAGCCAAATATGCATTAAAACCATTGTTTTATGCGCAAATATCTAGTTTAACATTAAAAACAAATTATTTCTTAAAAATTATTCGTCGGAGATACATGAAAGTATCCTCCATGGCATCACAGGCAAAATTTTCTATGATATTGCTACACATATAACTGTATAGAATTAGAGCCGGATGATTTTATTCTTTTATTTTCTGCATAAAATGACTTTTTATTTCGTCATTAAGGATTACAATCGCATTCAGATGCATTATATGTGACATTGTCATAATTAATGCGAGTTCACATACCTATATGAAAATACGTCCTACGGAGGGGGGTAGGGGTCCTAAATTTCTCATAAATGCTATAAAACCCGTGCTATTATAAAATATTTGCATGAATTATATTCTTCATTTAATAAAGAATGTAAAATGAGTCGATACATATACATAACATTAAACCCTTTCCTCTGAGAACGGAATAAAAGAGAAAAACTAGAAAAATCAAAATGCGAATTTTGGCGCCTTTTTTGAATGCCGACATACACGCATAAATCTCAAATATCTCCCATACCACGTACAGTAGAAAGCTGAAACTTCGGATAAATTCTATTGATATTAATTCCTTTATTATGCAAAAAAATTGTATTGATCAAAGAGGGGGTTATATATGTCTATAGAAAAGGCCGGTGCTGATTGGAGCAAAACCTGTAGGGTGAGGGGGCCTGTTATTTTAAATGTGACAGAAGATGTGATTGGCTATCAATTATGTTTTCTTTTGGTATATTGTTTGAATATGATATATATAAGTAAAAAATAAGTGCAATTAAAATGTCGATACCCGGATTTTTTCCCTAGCTCCCGATCCGCTAAAGGGGACGGGCGCGGGAAAATTTGAAAATTCTCTGCGGGGTACCTTGTGACGCAAATAGCGCGAAAAAGAGCAGGTCATGCTATATTTTTTAGTTTAGTTTCGTATAAAGCTTGAATCAATGAACAAATCGGTATATAACATGCATGGCCAGCAATATTAGTATAGACGTTATAAGGCATTTCGTTAACATTACGGCCTATGGAAAATGATTTGGTTGTCTCTGACCTAGAGGGAAACACGTGCTATACTGAAATAAATGCAAAATATCAACACCAGCCTTGTGTTAGCGTTTTGTTTTCTTGTTATTCGTACCATTTATGTACTTTTCTATATTTTCATGCCGAAAAGTGTTCAATAAAACAGTTTTCATGGAAAATTTATGCATATGACTGAATTTATAGGCAAATTGGGATTTCGCGCCAAAAGCGCGATGTAGGCATTGTCATAATTTTTTAAATTTAACACGTTTTAACCACTCTGTATAGCCAAATATGCATTAAAACCATTGTTTTATGCGCAAATATCTAGTTTAACATTAAAAACAAATTATTTCTTAAAAATTATTCGTCGGAGATACATGAAAGTATCCTCCATGGCATCACAGGCAAAATTTTCTATGATATTGCTACACATATAACTGTATAGAATTAGAGCCGGATGATTTTATTCTTTTATTTTCTGCATAAAATGACTTTTTATTTCGTCATTAAGGATTACAATCGCATTCAGATGCATTATATGTGACATTGTCATAATTAATGCGAGTTCACATACCTATATGAAAATACGTCCTACGGAGGGGGGTAGGGGTCCTAAATTTCTCATAAATGCTATAAAACCCGTGCTATTATAAAATATTTGCATGAATTATATTCTTCATTTAATAAAGAATGTAAAATGAGTCGATACATATACATAACATTAAACCCTTTCCTCTGAGAACGGAATAAAAGAGAAAAACTAGAAAAATCAAAATGCGAATTTTGGCGCCTTTTTTGAATGCCGACATACACGCATAAATCTCAAATATCTCCCATACCACGTACAGTAGAAAGCTGAAACTTCGGATAAATTCTATTGATATTAATTCCTTTATTATGCAAAAAAATTGTATTGATCAAAGAGGGGGTTATATATGTCTATAGAAAAGGCCGGTGCTGATTGGAGCAAAACCTGTAGGGTGAGGGGGCCTGTTATTTTAAATGTGACAGAAGATGTGATTGGCTATCAATTATGTTTTCTTTTGGTATATTGTTTGAATATGATATATATAAGTAAAAAATAAGTGCAATTAAAATGTCGATACCCGGATTTTTTCCCTAGCTCCCGATCCGCTAAAGGGGACGGGCGCGGGAAAATTTGAAAATTCTCTGCGGGGTACCTTGTGACGCAAATAGCGCGAAAAAGAGCAGGTCATGCTATATTTTTTAGTTTAGTTTCGTATAAAGCTTGAATCAATGAACAAATCGGTATATAACATGCATGGCCAGCAATATTAGTATAGACGTTATAAGGCATTTCGTTAACATTACGGCCTATGGAAAATGATTTGGTTGTCTCTGACCTAGAGGGAAACACGTGCTATACTGAAATAAATGCAAAATATCAACACCAGCCTTGTGTTAGCGTTTTGTTTTCTTGTTATTCGTACCATTTATGTACTTTTCTATATTTTCATGCCGAAAAGTGTTCAATAAAACAGTTTTCATGGAAAATTTATGCATATGACTGAATTTATAGGCAAATTGGGATTTCGCGCCAAAAGCGCGATGTAGGCATTGTCATTATTTTTTAAATTTAACACGTTTTAACCACTCTGTATAGCCAAATATGCATTAAAACCATTGTTTTATGCGCAAATATCTAGTTTAACATTAAAAACAAATTATTTCTTAAAAATTATTCGTCGGAGATACATGAAAGTATCCTCCATGGCATCACAGGCAAAATTTTCTATGATATTGCTACACATATAACCGTATAGAATTAGAGCCGGATGATTTTATTCTTTTATTTTCTGCATAAAATGACTTTTTATTTCGTCATTAAGGATTACAATCGCATTCAGATGCATTATATGTGACATTGTCATAATTAATGCGAGTTCACATACCTATATGAAAATACGTCCTACGGAGGGGGGTAGGGGTCCTAAATTTCTCATAAATGCTATAAAACCCGTGCTATTATAAAATATTTGCATGAATTATATTCTTCATTTAATAAAGAATGTAAAATGAGTCGATACATATACATAACATTAAACCCTTTCCTCTGAGAACGGAATAAAAGAGAAAAACTAGAAAAATCAAAATGCGAATTTTGGCGCCTTTTTTGAATGCCGACATACACGCATAAATCTCAAATATCTCCCATACCACGTACAGTAGAAAGCTGAAACTTCGGATAAATTCTATTGATATTAATTCCTTTATTATGCAAAAAAATTGTATTGATCAAAGAGGGGGTTATATATGTCTATAGAAAAGGCCGGTGCTGATTGGAGCAAAACCTGTAGGGTGAGGGGGCCTGTTATTTTAAATGTGACAGAAGATGTGATTGGCTATCAATTATGTTTTCTTTTGGTATATTGTTTGAATATGATATATATAAGTAAAAAATAAGTGCAATTAAAATGTCGATACCCGGATTTTTTCCCTAGCTCCCGATCCGCTAAAGGGGACGGGCGCGGGAAAATTTGAAAATTCTCTGCGGGGTACCTTGTGACGCAAATAGCGCGAAAAAGAGCAGGTCATGCTATATTTTTTAGTTTAGTTTCGTATAAAGCTTGAATCAATGAACAAATCGGTATATAACATGCATGGCCAGCAATATTAGTATAGACGTTATAAGGCATTTCGTTAACATTACGGCCTATGGAAAATGATTTGGTTGTCTCTGACCTAGAGGGAAACACGTGCTATACTGAAATAAATGCAAAATATCAACACCAGCCTTGTGTTAGCGTTTTGTTTTCTTGTTATTCGTACCATTTATGTACTTTTCTATATTTTCATGCCGAAAAGTGTTCAATAAAACAGTTTTCATGGAAAATTTATGCATATGACTGAATTTATAGGCAAATTGGGATTTCGCGCCAAAAGCGCGATGTAGGCATTGTCATTATTTTTTAAATTTAACACGTTTTAACCACTCTGTATAGCCAAATATGCATTAAAACCATTGTTTTATGCGCAAATATCTAGTTTAACATTAAAAACAAATTATTTCTTAAAAATTATTCGTCGGAGATACATGAAAGTATCCTCCATGGCATCACAGGCAAAATTTTCTATGATATTGCTACACATATAACCGTATAGAATTAGAGCCGGATGATTTTATTCTTTTATTTTCTGCATAAAATGACTTTTTATTTCGTCATTAAGGATTACAATCGCATTCAGATGCATTATATGTGACATTGTCATAATTAATGCGAGTTCACATACCTATATGAAAATACGTCCTACGGAGGGGGGTAGGGGTCCTAAATTTCTCATAAATGCTATAAAACCCGTGCTATTATAAAATATTTGCATGAATTATATTCTTCATTTAATAAAGAATGTAAAATGAGTCGATACATATACATAACATTAAACCCTTTCCTCTGAGAACGGAATAAAAGAGAAAAACTAGAAAAATCAAAATGCGAATTTTGGCGCCTTTTTTGAATGCCGACATACACGCATAAATCTCAAATATCTCCCATACCACGTACAGTAGAAAGCTGAAACTTCGGATAAATTCTATTGATATTAATTCCTTTATTATGCAAAAAAAATTGTATTGATCAAAGAGGGGGTTATATATGTCTATAGAAAAGGCCGGTGCTGATTGGAGCAAAACCTGTAGGGTGAGGGGGCCTGTTATTTTAAATGTGACAGAAGATGTGATTGGCTATCAATTATGTTTTCTTTTGGTATATTGTTTGAATATGATATATATAAGTAAAAAATAAGTGCAATTAAAATGTCGATACCCGGATTTTTTCCCTAGCTCCCGATCCGCTAAAGGGGACGGGCGCGGGAAAATTTGAAAATTCTCTGCGGGGTACCTTGTGACGCAAATAGCGCGAAAAAGAGCAGGTCATGCTATATTTTTTAGTTTAGTTTCGTATAAAGCTTGAATCAATGAACAAATCGGTATATAACATGCATGGCCAGCAATATTAGTATAGACGTTATAAGGCATTTCGTTAACATTACGGCCTATGGAAAATGATTTGGTTGTCTCTGACCTAGAGGGAAACACGTGCTATACTGAAATAAATGCAAAATATCAACACCAGCCTTGTGTTAGCGTTTTGTTTTCTTGTTATTCGTACCATTTATGTACTTTTCTATATTTTCATGCCGAAAAGTGTTCAATAAAACAGTTTTCATGGAAAATTTATGCATATGACTGAATTTATAGGCAAATTGGGATTTCGCGCCAAAAGCGCGATGTAGGCATTGTCATTATTTTTTAAATTTAACACGTTTTAACCACTCTGTATAGCCAAATATGCATTAAAACCATTGTTTTATGCGCAAATATCTAGTTTAACATTAAAAACAAATTATTTCTTAAAAATTATTCGTCGGAGATACATGAAAGTATCCTCCATGGCATCACAGGCAAAATTTTCTATGATATTGCTACACATATAACCGTATAGAATTAGAGCCGGATGATTTTATTCTTTTATTTTCTGCATAAAATGACTTTTTATTTCGTCATTAAGGATTACAATCGCATTCAGATGCATTATATGTGACATTGTCATAATTAATGCGAGTTCACATACCTATATGAAAATACGTCCTACGGAGGGGGGTAGGGGTCCTAAATTTCTCATAAATGCTATAAAACCCGTGCTATTATAAAATATTTGCATGAATTATATTCTTCATTTAATAAAGAATGTAAAATGAGTCGATACATATACATAACATTAAACCCTTTCCTCTGAGAACGGAATAAAAGAGAAAAACTAGAAAAATCAAAATGCGAATTTTGGCGCCTTTTTTGAATGCCGACATACACGCATAAATCTCAAATATCTCCCATACCACGTACAGTAGAAAGCTGAAACTTCGGATAAATTCTATTGATATTAATTCCTTTATTATGCAAAAAAATTGTATTGATCAAAGAGGGGGTTATATATGTCTATAGAAAAGGCCGGTGCTGATTGGAGCAAAACCTGTAGGGTGAGGGGGCCTGTTATTTTAAATGTGACAGAAGATGTGATTGGCTATCAATTATGTTTTCTTTTGGTATATTGTTTGAATATGATATATATAAGTAAAAAATAAGTGCAATTAAAATGTCGATACCCGGATTTTTTCCCTAGCTCCCGATCCGCTAAAGGGGACGGGCGCGGGAAAATTTGAAAATTCTCTGCGGGGTACCTTGTGACGCAAATAGCGCGAAAAAGAGCAGGTCATGCTATATTTTTTAGTTTAGTTTCGTATAAAGCTTGAATCAATGAACAAATCGGTATATAACATGCATGGCCAGCAATATTAGTATAGACGTTATAAGGCATTTCGTTAACATTACGGCCTATGGAAAATGATTTGGTTGTCTCTGACCTAGAGGGAAACACGTGCTATACTGAAATAAATGCAAAATATCAACACCAGCCTTGTGTTAGCGTTTTGTTTTCTTGTTATTCGTACCATTTATGTACTTTTCTATATTTTCATGCCGAAAAGTGTTCAATAAAACAGTTTTCATGGAAAATTTATGCATATGACTGAATTTATAGGCAAATTGGGATTTCGCGCCAAAAGCGCGATGTAGGCATTGTCATTATTTTTTAAATTTAACACGTTTTAACCACTCTGTATAGCCAAATATGCATTAAAACCATTGTTTTATGCGCAAATATCTAGTTTAACATTAAAAACAAATTATTTCTTAAAAATTATTCGTCGGAGATACATGAAAGTATCCTCCATGGCATCACAGGCAAAATTTTCTATGATATTGCTACACATATAACCGTATAGAATTAGAGCCGGATGATTTTATTCTTTTATTTTCTGCATAAAATGACTTTTTATTTCGTCATTAAGGATTACAATCGCATTCAGATGCATTATATGTGACATTGTCATAATTAATGCGAGTTCACATACCTATATGAAAATACGTCCTACGGAGGGGGGTAGGGGTCCTAAATTTCTCATAAATGCTATAAAACCCGTGCTATTATAAAATATTTGCATGAATTATATTCTTCATTTAATAAAGAATGTAAAATGAGTCGATACATATACATAACATTAAACCCTTTCCTCTGAGAACGGAATAAAAGAGAAAAACTAGAAAAATCAAAATGCGAATTTTGGCGCCTTTTTTGAATGCCGACATACACGCATAAATCTCAAATATCTCCCATACCACGTACAGTAGAAAGCTGAAACTTCGGATAAATTCTATTGATATTAATTCCTTTATTATGCAAAAAAATTGTATTGATCAAAGAGGGGGTTATATATGTCTATAGAAAAGGCCGGTGCTGATTGGAGCAAAACCTGTAGGGTGAGGGGGCCTGTTATTTTAAATGTGACAGAAGATGTGATTGGCTATCAATTATGTTTTCTTTTGGTATATTGTTTGAATATGATATATATAAGTAAAAAATAAGTGCAATTAAAATGTCGATACCCGGATTTTTTCCCTAGCTCCCGATCCGCTAAAGGGGACGGGCGCGGGAAAATTTGAAAATTCTCTGCGGGGTACCTTGTGACGCAAATAGCGCGAAAAAGAGCAGGTCATGCTATATTTTTTAGTTTAGTTTCGTATAAAGCTTGAATCAATGAACAAATCGGTATATAACATGCATGGCCAGCAATATTAGTATAGACGTTATAAGGCATTTCGTTAACATTACGGCCTATGGAAAATGATTTGGTTGTCTCTGACCATGGGGTCAGAGTCAACTAAAAGACCTGCTCCGATTGGAGAAAAACCTGTAGGGTGAGGGGGCCTGTTATTTTAAATGTGACAGAAGATGTGATTGGCTATCAATTATGTTTTCTTTTGGTTTATTGTTTGAATATGATATATATAAGTAAAAAATAATTGCAATTAAAATGTCGATGCCCCGGTTTTTTCCCTAGCTCCCGATCCGCTAAAGGGGACGGGGGCGGGAAATTTTGAAAATTCACTGCAGGGTACCTTGTGACGCAAATAGCGCGAAAAAGAGCCGGTCATGCTATATTTTTTTATTTAGTTTCGTATAAAGCTTGAATCAACGAACAAATCGGTATATAACATGCATGGCCAGCAATGTTGGTATAGAAGCTACACGGCATTTTGTTAACATTACGGCCTATGGAAAATGATTTAGTTGGCACTGACCTAGAGGGAAACACGTGCTATACTGTAATAAATGCAAAATATCAACATCGGCTCTGTGTTAGCGTTATTTTTTCATGTTATTCGTTCTATTTGTATACTTTTATATATTTTTAAGCAGAAAAGAGACAAATGAACCAATTTTTATGGGAAAATTATGTATATGAGCGATTATATGGGTAAATCGGGATTTCCCGCCAAAAACGCGATGGGCACGCTGTCAGTATTTTTCTAATTTAACACACTATAGCCACTTTTTATAGCCAAATATGCATTAAAACTGTTCTTTTATTTATGAATATCTAGTTGCACGTTAAAAACAAAATATTTCTTAAAAATCATTCGTCGGAGATACATGAAGGTATCCTCCTTGGTATTATGGGCAAAACTTTGTGTGATATTGCTACACATAAAGCCGTGTAGAATTCGAATCGGATGCTTTTATTTCTTGAATTTCTGCATTAAACCACGTTTTATTTCTTTATTTACGATTCTAATTGCATTTACATGCATTATCTGTAAATTTCTTCTAATTAATGCGAGTTCACATACGTGTAGGAAAATACGTCCTACGGAGGGGGGTAGGGGTACTAAATTTATCATAAATGCTATAAAAACCTTGTAATTGTATCATATTTGCATGAATTATGTTCGTCATACAATAAACAATTTAAAATAAGTAGATACATGTACATAACATAGGGTTCTTTCTTCTGAGAACGGAATAAAAGAGAAAAACAAGATACATCAAAATGCGAATTTTGGCGCCTTTTTTCAAACCTGACGCACACGCATAAATCTCAAATAACTCCCACACCATGTACAGTAGAAAACTGAAACTTCGCATAAATTTTATTTATATTGATACCTTTAATTTGAATTAAAATTGAATCATTCAAAGGGGGGTTTATATATGTCTATAGGGAAACACGTGCTATACTGTAATAAATGCAAAATATCAACATCGGCTCTGTGTTAGCGTTATTTTTTCATGTTATTCGTTCTATTTGTATACTTTTATATATTTTTAAGCAGAAAAGAGACAAATGAACCAATTTTTATGGGAAAATTATGTATATGAGCGATTATATGGGTAAATCGGGATTTCCCGCCAAAAACGCGATGGGCACGCTGTCAGTATTTTTCTAATTTAACACACTATAGCCACTTTTTATAGCCAAATATGCATTAAAACTGTTCTTTTATTTATGAATATCTAGTTGCACGTTAAAAACAAAATATTTCTTAAAAATCATTCGTCGGAGATACATGAAGGTATCCTCCTTGGTATTATGGGCAAAACTTTGTGTGATATTGCTACACATAAAGCCGTGTAGAATTCGAATCGGATGCTTTTATTTCTTGAATTTCTGCATTAAACCACGTTTTATTTCTTTATTTACGATTCTAATTGCATTTACATGCATTATCTGTAAATTTCTTCTAATTAATGCGAGTTCACATACGTGTAGGAAAATACGTCCTACGGAGGGGGGTAGGGGTACTAAATTTATCATAAATGCTATAAAAACCTTGTAATTGTATCATATTTGCATGAATTATGTTCGTCATACAATAAACAATTTAAAATAAGTAGATACATGTACATAACATAGGGTTCTTTCTTCTGAGAACGGAATAAAAGAGAAAAACAAGATACATCAAAATGCGAATTTTGGCGCCTTTTTTCAAACCTGACGCACACGCATAAATCTCAAATAACTCCCACACCATGTACAGTAGAAAACTGAAACTTCGCATAAATTTTATTTATATTGATACCTTTAATTTGAATTAAAATTGAATCATTCAAAGGGGGGTTTATATATGTCTATAGGGAAACACGTGCTATACTGTAATAAATGCAAAATATCAACATCGGCTCTGTGTTAGCGTTATTTTTTCATGTTATTCGTTCTATTTGTATACTTTTATATATTTTTAAGCAGAAAAGAGACAAATGAACCAATTTTTATGGGAAAATTATGTATATGAGCGATTATATGGGTAAATCGGGATTTCCCGCCAAAAACGCGATGGGCACGCTGTCAGTATTTTTCTAATTTAACACACTATAGCCACTTTTTATAGCCAAATATGCATTAAAACTGTTCTTTTATTTATGAATATCTAGTTGCACGTTAAAAACAAAATATTTCTTAAAAATCATTCGTCGGAGATACATGAAGGTATCCTCCTTGGTATTATGGGCAAAACTTTGTGTGATATTGCTACACATAAAGCCGTGTAGAATTCGAATCGGATGCTTTTATTTCTTGAATTTCTGCATTAAACCACGTTTTATTTCTTTATTTACGATTCTAATTGCATTTACATGCATTATCTGTAAATTTCTTCTAATTAATGCGAGTTCACATACGTGTAGGAAAATACGTCCTACGGAGGGGGGTAGGGGTACTAAATTTATCATAAATGCTATAAAAACCTTGTAATTGTATCATATTTGCATGAATTATGTTCGTCATACAATAAACAATTTAAAATAAGTAGATACATGTACATAACATAGGGTTCTTTCTTCTGAGAACGGAATAAAAGAGAAAAACAAGATACATCAAAATGCGAATTTTGGCGCCTTTTTTCAAACCTGACGCACACGCATAAATCTCAAATAACTCCCACACCATGTACAGTAGAAAACTGAAACTTCGCATAAATTTTATTTATATTGATACCTTTAATTTGAATTAAAATTGAATCATTCAAAGGGGGGTTTATATATGTCTATAGGGAAACACGTGCTATACTGTAATAAATGCAAAATATCAACATCGGCTCTGTGTTAGCGTTATTTTTTCATGTTATTCGTTCTATTTGTATACTTTTATATATTTTTAAGCAGAAAAGAGACAAATGAACCAATTTTTATGGGAAAATTATGTATATGAGCGATTATATGGGTAAATCGGGATTTCCCGCCAAAAACGCGATGGGCACGCTGTCAGTATTTTTCTAATTTAACACACTATAGCCACTTTTTATAGCCAAATATGCATTAAAACTGTTCTTTTATTTATGAATATCTAGTTGCACGTTAAAAACAAAATATTTCTTAAAAATCATTCGTCGGAGATACATGAAGGTATCCTCCTTGGTATTATGGGCAAAACTTTGTGTGATATTGCTACACATAAAGCCGTGTAGAATTCGAATCGGATGCTTTTATTTCTTGAATTTCTGCATTAAACCACGTTTTATTTCTTTATTTACGATTCTAATTGCATTTACATGCATTATCTGTAAATTTCTTCTAATTAATGCGAGTTCACATACGTGTAGGAAAATACGTCCTACGGAGGGGGGTAGGGGTACTAAATTTATCATAAATGCTATAAAAACCTTGTAATTGTATCATATTTGCATGAATTATGTTCGTCATACAATAAACAATTTAAAATAAGTAGATACATGTACATAACATAGGGTTCTTTCTTCTGAGAACGGAATAAAAGAGAAAAACAAGATACATCAAAATGCGAATTTTGGCGCCTTTTTTCAAACCTGACGCACACGCATAAATCTCAAATAACTCCCACACCATGTACAGTAGAAAACTGAAACTTCGCATAAATTTTATTTATATTGATACCTTTAATTTGAATTAAAATTGAATCATTCAAAGGGGGGTTTATATATGTCTATAGGGAAACACGTGCTATACTGTAATAAATGCAAAATATCAACATCGGCTCTGTGTTAGCGTTATTTTTTCATGTTATTCGTTCTATTTGTATACTTTTATATATTTTTAAGCAGAAAAGAGACAAATGAACCAATTTTTATGGGAAAATTATGTATATGAGCGATTATATGGGTAAATCGGGATTTCCCGCCAAAAACGCGATGGGCACGCTGTCAGTATTTTTCTAATTTAACACACTATAGCCACTTTTTATAGCCAAATATGCATTAAAACTGTTCTTTTATTTATGAATATCTAGTTGCACGTTAAAAACAAAATATTTCTTAAAAATCATTCGTCGGAGATACATGAAGGTATCCTCCTTGGTATTATGGGCAAAACTTTGTGTGATATTGCTACACATAAAGCCGTGTAGAATTCGAATCGGATGCTTTTATTTCTTGAATTTCTGCATTAAACCACGTTTTATTTCTTTATTTACGATTCTAATTGCATTTACATGCATTATCTGTAAATTTCTTCTAATTAATGCGAGTTCACATACGTGTAGGAAAATACGTCCTACGGAGGGGGGTAGGGGTACTAAATTTATCATAAATGCTATAAAAACCTTGTAATTGTATCATATTTGCATGAATTATGTTCGTCATACAATAAACAATTTAAAATAAGTAGATACATGTACATAACATAGGGTTCTTTCTTCTGAGAACGGAATAAAAGAGAAAAACAAGATACATCAAAATGCGAATTTTGGCGCCTTTTTTCAAACCTGACGCACACGCATAAATCTCAAATAACTCCCACACCATGTACAGTAGAAAACTGAAACTTCGCATAAATTTTATTTATATTGATACCTTTAATTTGAATTAAAATTGAATCATTCAAAGGGGGGTTTATATATGTCTATAGGGAAACACGTGCTATACTGTAATAAATGCAAAATATCAACATCGGCTCTGTGTTAGCGTTATTTTTTCATGTTATTCGTTCTATTTGTATACTTTTATATATTTTTAAGCAGAAAAGAGACAAATGAACCAATTTTTATGGGAAAATTATGTATATGAGCGATTATATGGGTAAATCGGGATTTCCCGCCAAAAACGCGATGGGCACGCTGTCAGTATTTTTCTAATTTAACACACTATAGCCACTTTTTATAGCCAAATATGCATTAAAACTGTTCTTTTATTTATGAATATCTAGTTGCACGTTAAAAACAAAATATTTCTTAAAAATCATTCGTCGGAGATACATGAAGGTATCCTCCTTGGTATTATGGGCAAAACTTTGTGTGATATTGCTACACATAAAGCCGTGTAGAATTCGAATCGGATGCTTTTATTTCTTGAATTTCTGCATTAAACCACGTTTTATTTCTTTATTTACGATTCTAATTGCATTTACATGCATTATCTGTAAATTTCTTCTAATTAATGCGAGTTCACATACGTGTAGGAAAATACGTCCTACGGAGGGGGGGTAGGGGTACTAAATTTATCATAAATGCTATAAAAACCTTGTAATTGTATCATATTTGCATGAATTATGTTCGTCATACAATAAACAATTTAAAATAAGTAGATACATGTACATAACATAGGGTTCTTTCTTCTGAGAACGGAATAAAAGAGAAAAACAAGATACATCAAAATGCGAATTTTGGCGCCTTTTTTCAAACCTGACGCACACGCATAAATCTCAAATAACTCCCACACCATGTACAGTAGAAAACTGAAACTTCGCATAAATTTTATTTATATTGATACCTTTAATTTGAATTAAAATTGAATCATTCAAAGGGGGGTTTATATATGTCTATAGGGAAACACGTGCTATACTGTAATAAATGCAAAATATCAACATCGGCTCTGTGTTAGCGTTATTTTTTCATGTTATTCGTTCTATTTGTATACTTTTATATATTTTTAAGCAGAAAAGAGACAAATGAACCAATTTTTATGGGAAAATTATGTATATGAGCGATTATATGGGTAAATCGGGATTTCCCGCCAAAAACGCGATGGGCACGCTGTCAGTATTTTTCTAATTTAACACACTATAGCCACTTTTTATAGCCAAATATGCATTAAAACTGTTCTTTTATTTATGAATATCTAGTTGCACGTTAAAAACAAAATATTTCTTAAAAATCATTCGTCGGAGATACATGAAGGTATCCTCCTTGGTATTATGGGCAAAACTTTGTGTGATATTGCTACACATAAAGCCGTGTAGAATTCGAATCGGATGCTTTTATTTCTTGAATTTCTGCATTAAACCACGTTTTATTTCTTTATTTACGATTCTAATTGCATTTACATGCATTATCTGTAAATTTCTTCTAATTAATGCGAGTTCACATACGTGTAGGAAAATACGTCCTACGGAGGGGGGTAGGGGTACTAAATTTATCATAAATGCTATAAAAACCTTGTAATTGTATCATATTTGCATGAATTATGTTCGTCATACAATAAACAATTTAAAATAAGTAGATACATGTACATAACATAGGGTTCTTTCTTCTGAGAACGGAATAAAAGAGAAAAACAAGATACATCAAAATGCGAATTTTGGCGCCTTTTTTCAAACCTGACGCACACGCATAAATCTCAAATAACTCCCACACCATGTACAGTAGAAAACTGAAACTTCGCATAAATTTTATTTATATTGATACCTTTAATTTGAATTAAAATTGAATCATTCAAAGGGGGGTTTATATATGTCTATAGGGAAACACGTGCTATACTGTAATAAATGCAAAATATCAACATCGGCTCTGTGTTAGCGTTATTTTTTCATGTTATTCGTTCTATTTGTATACTTTTATATATTTTTAAGCAGAAAAGAGACAAATGAACCAATTTTTATGGGAAAATTATGTATATGAGCGATTATATGGGTAAATCGGGATTTCCCGCCAAAAACGCGATGGGCACGCTGTCAGTATTTTTCTAATTTAACACACTATAGCCACTTTTTATAGCCAAATATGCATTAAAACTGTTCTTTTATTTATGAATATCTAGTTGCACGTTAAAAACAAAATATTTCTTAAAAATCATTCGTCGGAGATACATGAAGGTATCCTCCTTGGTATTATGGGCAAAACTTTGTGTGATATTGCTACACATAAAGCCGTGTAGAATTCGAATCGGATGCTTTTATTTCTTGAATTTCTGCATTAAACCACGTTTTATTTCTTTATTTACGATTCTAATTGCATTTACATGCATTATCTGTAAATTTCTTCTAATTAATGCGAGTTCACATACGTGTAGGAAAATACGTCCTACGGAGGGGGGTAGGGGTACTAAATTTATCATAAATGCTATAAAAACCTTGTAATTGTATCATATTTGCATGAATTATGTTCGTCATACAATAAACAATTTAAAATAAGTAGATACATGTACATAACATAGGGTTCTTTCTTCTGAGAACGGAATAAAAGAGAAAAACAAGATACATCAAAATGCGAATTTTGGCGCCTTTTTTCAAACCTGACGCACACGCATAAATCTCAAATAACTCCCACACCATGTACAGTAGAAAACTGAAACTTCGCATAAATTTTATTTATATTGATACCTTTAATTTGAATTAAAATTGAATCATTCAAAGGGGGGTTTATATATGTCTAGAGGGAAACACGTGCTATACTGTAATAAATGCAAAATATCAACATCGGCTCTGTGTTAGCGTTATTTTTTCATGTTATTCGTTCTATTTGTATACTTTTATATATTTTTAAGCAGAAAAGAGACAAATGAACCAATTTTTATGGGAAAATTATGTATATGAGCGATTATATGGGTAAATCGGGATTTCCCGCCAAAAACGCGATGGGCACGCTGTCAGTATTTTTCTAATTTAACACACTATAGCCACTTTTTATAGCCAAATATGCATTAAAACTGTTCTTTTATTTATGAATATCTAGTTGCACGTTAAAAACAAAATATTTCTTAAAAATCATTCGTCGGAGATACATGAAGGTATCCTCCTTGGTATTATGGGCAAAACTTTGTGTGATATTGCTACACATAAAGCCGTGTAGAATTCGAATCGGATGCTTTTATTTCTTGAATTTCTGCATTAAACCACGTTTTATTTCTTTATTTACGATTCTAATTGCATTTACATGCATTATCTGTAAATTTCTTCTAATTAATGCGAGTTCACATACGTGTAGGAAAATACGTCCTACGGAGGGGGGTAGGGGTACTAAATTTATCATAAATGCTATAAAAACCTTGTAATTGTATCATATTTGCATGAATTATGTTCGTCATACAATAAACAATTTAAAATAAGTAGATACATGTACATAACATAGGGTTCTTTCTTCTGAGAACGGAATAAAAGAGAAAAACAAGATACATCAAAATGCGAATTTTGGCGCCTTTTTTCAAACCTGACGCACACGCATAAATCTCAAATAACTCCCACACCATGTACAGTAGAAAACTGAAACTTCGCATAAATTTTATTTATATTGATACCTTTAATTTGAATTAAAATTGAATCATTCAAAGGGGGGTTTATATATGTCTAGAGGGAAACACGTGCTATACTGTAATAAATGCAAAATATCAACATCGGCTCTGTGTTAGCGTTATTTTTTCATGTTATTCGTTCTATTTGTATACTTTTATATATTTTTAAGCAGAAAAGAGACAAATGAACCAATTTTTATGGGAAAATTATGTATATGAGCGATTATATGGGTAAATCGGGATTTCCCGCCAAAAACGCGATGGGCACGCTGTCAGTATTTTTCTAATTTAACACACTATAGCCACTTTTTATAGCCAAATATGCATTAAAACTGTTCTTTTATTTATGAATATCTAGTTGCACGTTAAAAACAAAATATTTCTTAAAAATCATTCGTCGGAGATACATGAAGGTATCCTCCTTGGTATTATGGGCAAAACTTTGTGTGATATTGCTACACATAAAGCCGTGTAGAATTCGAATCGGATGCTTTTATTTCTTGAATTTCTGCATTAAACCACGTTTTATTTCTTTATTTACGATTCTAATTGCATTTACATGCATTATCTGTAAATTTCTTCTAATTAATGCGAGTTCACATACGTGTAGGAAAATACGTCCTACGGAGGGGGGTAGGGGTACTAAATTTATCATAAATGCTATAAAAACCTTGTAATTGTATCATATTTGCATGAATTATGTTCGTCATACAATAAACAATTTAAAATAAGTAGATACATGTACATAACATAGGGTTCTTTCTTCTGAGAACGGAATAAAAGAGAAAAACAAGATACATCAAAATGCGAATTTTGGCGCCTTTTTTCAAACCTGACGCACACGCATAAATCTCAAATAACTCCCACACCATGTACAGTAGAAAACTGAAACTTCGCATAAATTTTATTTATATTGATACCTTTAATTTGAATTAAAATTGAATCATTCAAAGGGGGGTTTATATATGTCTAGAGG
The DNA here is from genome assembly GCA_028142955.1 of Pinctada fucata. Lineage (NCBI taxonomy): Eukaryota > Metazoa > Mollusca > Bivalvia > Pterioida > Pteriidae > Pinctada > Pinctada fucata. The sequence continues at coordinate 55,885,348 of AP027111.1, forward strand.
GAAACACGTGCTATACTGTAATAAATGCAAAATATCAACATCGGCTCTGTGTTAGCGTTATTTTTTCATGTTATTCGTTCTATTTGTATACTTTTATATATTTTTAAGCAGAAAAGAGACAAATGAACCAATTTTTATGGGAAAATTATGTATATGAGCGATTATATGGGTAAATCGGGATTTCCCGCCAAAAACGCGATGGGCACGCTGTCAGTATTTTTCTAATTTAACACACTATAGCCACTTTTTATAGCCAAATATGCATTAAAACTGTTCTTTTATTTATGAATATCTAGTTGCACGTTAAAAACAAAATATTTCTTAAAAATCATTCGTCGGAGATACATGAAGGTATCCTCCTTGGTATTATGGGCAAAACTTTGTGTGATATTGCTACACATAAAGCCGTGTAGAATTCGAATCGGATGCTTTTATTTCTTGAATTTCTGCATTAAACCACGTTTTATTTCTTTATTTACGATTCTAATTGCATTTACATGCATTATCTGTAAATTTCTTCTAATTAATGCGAGTTCACATACGTGTAGGAAAATACGTCCTACGGAGGGGGGTAGGGGTACTAAATTTATCATAAATGCTATAAAAACCTTGTAATTGTATCATATTTGCATGAATTATGTTCGTCATACAATAAACAATTTAAAATAAGTAGATACATGTACATAACATAGGGTTCTTTCTTCTGAGAACGGAATAAAAGAGAAAAACAAGATACATCAAAATGCGAATTTTGGCGCCTTTTTTCAAACCTGACGCACACGCATAAATCTCAAATAACTCCCACACCATGTACAGTAGAAAACTGAAACTTCGCATAAATTTTATTTATATTGATACCTTTAATTTGAATTAAAATTGAATCATTCAAAGGGGGGTTTATATATGTCTATAGGGAAACACTTGCTATACTGTAATAAATGCAAAATATCAACATCGGCTCTGTGTTAGCGTTATTTTTTCATGTTATTCGTTCTATTTGTATACTTTTATATATTTTTAAGCAGAAAAGAGACAAATGAACCAATTTTTATGGGAAAATTATGTATATGAGCGATTATATGGGTAAATCGGGATTTCCCGCCAAAAACGCGATGGGCACGCTGTCAGTATTTTTCTAATTTAACACACTATAGCCACTTTTTATAGCCAAATATGCATTAAAACTGTTCTTTTATTTATGAATATCTAGTTGCACGTTAAAAACAAAATATTTCTTAAAAATCATTCGTCGGAGATACATGAAGGTATCCTCCTTGGTATTATGGGCAAAACTTTGTGTGATATTGCTACACATAAAGCCGTGTAGAATTCGAATCGGATGCTTTTATTTCTTGAATTTCTGCATTAAACCACGTTTTATTTCTTTATTTACGATTCTAATTGCATTTACATGCATTATCTGTAAATTTCTTCTAATTAATGCGAGTTCACATACGTGTAGGAAAATACGTCCTACGGAGGGGGGTAGGGGTACTAAATTTATCATAAATGCTATAAAAACCTTGTAATTGTATCATATTTGCATGAATTATGTTCGTCATACAATAAACAATTTAAAATAAGTAGATACATGTACATAACATAGGGTTCTTTCTTCTGAGAACGGAATAAAAGAGAAAAACAAGATACATCAAAATGCGAATTTTGGCGCCTTTTTTCAAACCTGACGCACACGCATAAATCTCAAATAACTCCCACACCATGTACAGTAGAAAACTGAAACTTCGCATAAATTTTATTTATATTGATACCTTTAATTTGAATTAAAATTGAATCATTCAAAGGGGGGTTTATATATGTCTATAGGGAAACACGTGCTATACTGTAATAAATGCAAAATATCAACATCGGCTCTGTGTTAGCGTTATTTTTTCATGTTATTCGTTCTATTTGTATACTTTTATATATTTTTAAGCAGAAAAGAGACAAATGAACCAATTTTTATGGGAAAATTATGTATATGAGCGATTATATGGGTAAATCGGGATTTCCCGCCAAAAACGCGATGGGCACGCTGTCAGTATTTTTCTAATTTAACACACTATAGCCACTTTTTATAGCCAAATATGCATTAAAACTGTTCTTTTATTTATGAATATCTAGTTGCACGTTAAAAACAAAATATTTCTTAAAAATCATTCGTCGGAGATACATGAAGGTATCCTCCTTGGTATTATGGGCAAAACTTTGTGTGATATTGCTACACATAAAGCCGTGTAGAATTCGAATCGGATGCTTTTATTTCTTGAATTTCTGCATTAAACCACGTTTTATTTCTTTATTTACGATTCTAATTGCATTTACATGCATTATCTGTAAATTTCTTCTAATTAATGCGAGTTCACATACGTGTAGGAAAATACGTCCTACGGAGGGGGGTAGGGGTACTAAATTTATCATAAATGCTATAAAAACCTTGTAATTGTATCATATTTGCATGAATTATGTTCGTCATACAATAAACAATTTAAAATAAGTAGATACATGTACATAACATAGGGTTCTTTCTTCTGAGAACGGAATAAAAGAGAAAAACAAGATACATCAAAATGCGAATTTTGGCGCCTTTTTTCAAACCTGACGCACACGCATAAATCTCAAATAACTCCCACACCATGTACAGTAGAAAACTGAAACTTCGCATAAATTTTATTTATATTGATACCTTTAATTTGAATTAAAATTGAATCATTCAAAGGGGGGTTTATATATGTCTAGAGGGAAACACGTGCTATACTGTAATAAATGCAAAATATCAACATCGGCTCTGTGTTAGCGTTATTTTTTCATGTTATTCGTTCTATTTGTATACTTTTATATATTTTTAAGCAGAAAAGAGACAAATGAACCAATTTTTATGGGAAAATTATGTATATGAGCGATTATATGGGTAAATCGGGATTTCCCGCCAAAAACGCGATGGGCACGCTGTCAGTATTTTTCTAATTTAACACACTATAGCCACTTTTTATAGCCAAATATGCATTAAAACTGTTCTTTTATTTATGAATATCTAGTTGCACGTTAAAAACAAAATATTTCTTAAAAATCATTCGTCGGAGATACATGAAGGTATCCTCCTTGGTATTATGGGCAAAACTTTGTGTGATATTGCTACACATAAAGCCGTGTAGAATTCGAATCGGATGCTTTTATTTCTTGAATTTCTGCATTAAACCACGTTTTATTTCTTTATTTACGATTCTAATTGCATTTACATGCATTATCTGTAAATTTCTTCTAATTAATGCGAGTTCACATACGTGTAGGAAAATACGTCCTACGGAGGGGGGTAGGGGTACTAAATTTATCATAAATGCTATAAAAACCTTGTAATTGTATCATATTTGCATGAATTATGTTCGTCATACAATAAACAATTTAAAATAAGTAGATACATGTACATAACATAGGGTTCTTTCTTCTGAGAACGGAATAAAAGAGAAAAACAAGATACATCAAAATGCGAATTTTGGCGCCTTTTTTCAAACCTGACGCACACGCATAAATCTCAAATAACTCCCACACCATGTACAGTAGAAAACTGAAACTTCGCATAAATTTTATTTATATTGATACCTTTAATTTGAATTAAAATTGAATCATTCAAAGGGGGGTTTATATATGTCTATAGGGAAACACTTGCTATACTGTAATAAATGCAAAATATCAACATCGGCTCTGTGTTAGCGTTATTTTTTCATGTTATTCGTTCTATTTGTATACTTTTATATATTTTTAAGCAGAAAAGAGACAAATGAACCAATTTTTATGGGAAAATTATGTATATGAGCGATTATATGGGTAAATCGGGATTTCCCGCCAAAAACGCGATGGGCACGCTGTCAGTATTTTTCTAATTTAACACACTATAGCCACTTTTTATAGCCAAATATGCATTAAAACTGTTCTTTTATTTATGAATATCTAGTTGCACGTTAAAAACAAAATATTTCTTAAAAATCATTCGTCGGAGATACATGAAGGTATCCTCCTTGGTATTATGGGCAAAACTTTGTGTGATATTGCTACACATAAAGCCGTGTAGAATTCGAATCGGATGCTTTTATTTCTTGAATTTCTGCATTAAACCACGTTTTATTTCTTTATTTACGATTCTAATTGCATTTACATGCATTATCTGTAAATTTCTTCTAATTAATGCGAGTTCACATACGTGTAGGAAAATACGTCCTACGGAGGGGGGTAGGGGTACTAAATTTATCATAAATGCTATAAAAACCTTGTAATTGTATCATATTTGCATGAATTATGTTCGTCATACAATAAACAATTTAAAATAAGTAGATACATGTACATAACATAGGGTTCTTTCTTCTGAGAACGGAATAAAAGAGAAAAACAAGATACATCAAAATGCGAATTTTGGCGCCTTTTTTCAAACCTGACGCACACGCATAAATCTCAAATAACTCCCACACCATGTACAGTAGAAAACTGAAACTTCGCATAAATTTTATTTATATTGATACCTTTAATTTGAATTAAAATTGAATCATTCAAAGGGGGGTTTATATATGTCTATAGGGAAACACGTGCTATACTGTAATAAATGCAAAATATCAACATCGGCTCTGTGTTAGCGTTATTTTTTCATGTTATTCGTTCTATTTGTATACTTTTATATATTTTTAAGCAGAAAAGAGACAAATGAACCAATTTTTATGGGAAAATTATGTATATGAGCGATTATATGGGTAAATCGGGATTTCCCGCCAAAAACGCGATGGGCACGCTGTCAGTATTTTTCTAATTTAACACACTATAGCCACTTTTTATAGCCAAATATGCATTAAAACTGTTCTTTTATTTATGAATATCTAGTTGCACGTTAAAAACAAAATATTTCTTAAAAATCATTCGTCGGAGATACATGAAGGTATCCTCCTTGGTATTATGGGCAAAACTTTGTGTGATATTGCTACACATAAAGCCGTGTAGAATTCGAATCGGATGCTTTTATTTCTTGAATTTCTGCATTAAACCACGTTTTATTTCTTTATTTACGATTCTAATTGCATTTACATGCATTATCTGTAAATTTCTTCTAATTAATGCGAGTTCACATACGTGTAGGAAAATACGTCCTACGGAGGGGGGTAGGGGTACTAAATTTATCATAAATGCTATAAAAACCTTGTAATTGTATCATATTTGCATGAATTATGTTCGTCATACAATAAACAATTTAAAATAAGTAGATACATGTACATAACATAGGGTTCTTTCTTCTGAGAACGGAATAAAAGAGAAAAACAAGATACATCAAAATGCGAATTTTGGCGCCTTTTTTCAAACCTGACGCACACGCATAAATCTCAAATAACTCCCACACCATGTACAGTAGAAAACTGAAACTTCGCATAAATTTTATTTATATTGATACCTTTAATTTGAATTAAAATTGAATCATTCAAAGGGGGGTTTATATATGTCTAGAGGGAAACACGTGCTATACTGTAATAAATGCAAAATATCAACATCGGCTCTGTGTTAGCGTTATTTTTTCATGTTATTCGTTCTATTTGTATACTTTTATATATTTTTAAGCAGAAAAGAGACAAATGAACCAATTTTTATGGGAAAATTATGTATATGAGCGATTATATGGGTAAATCGGGATTTCCCGCCAAAAACGCGATGGGCACGCTGTCAGTATTTTTCTAATTTAACACACTATAGCCACTTTTTATAGCCAAATATGCATTAAAACTGTTCTTTTATTTATGAATATCTAGTTGCACGTTAAAAACAAAATATTTCTTAAAAATCATTCGTCGGAGATACATGAAGGTATCCTCCTTGGTATTATGGGCAAAACTTTGTGTGATATTGCTACACATAAAGCCGTGTAGAATTCGAATCGGATGCTTTTATTTCTTGAATTTCTGCATTAAACCACGTTTTATTTCTTTATTTACGATTCTAATTGCATTTACATGCATTATCTGTAAATTTCTTCTAATTAATGCGAGTTCACATACGTGTAGGAAAATACGTCCTACGGAGGGGGGTAGGGGTACTAAATTTATCATAAATGCTATAAAAACCTTGTAATTGTATCATATTTGCATGAATTATGTTCGTCATACAATAAACAATTTAAAATAAGTAGATACATGTACATAACATAGGGTTCTTTCTTCTGAGAACGGAATAAAAGAGAAAAACAAGATACATCAAAATGCGAATTTTGGCGCCTTTTTTCAAACCTGACGCACACGCATAAATCTCAAATAACTCCCACACCATGTACAGTAGAAAACTGAAACTTCGCATAAATTTTATTTATATTGATACCTTTAATTTGAATTAAAATTGAATCATTCAAAGGGGGGTTTATATATGTCTATAGGGAAACACGTGCTATACTGTAATAAATGCAAAATATCAACATCGGCTCTGTGTTAGCGTTATTTTTTCATGTTATTCGTTCTATTTGTATACTTTTATATATTTTTAAGCAGAAAAGAGACAAATGAACCAATTTTTATGGGAAAATTATGTATATGAGCGATTATATGGGTAAATCGGGATTTCCCGCCAAAAACGCGATGGGCACGCTGTCAGTATTTTTCTAATTTAACACACTATAGCCACTTTTTATAGCCAAATATGCATTAAAACTGTTCTTTTATTTATGAATATCTAGTTGCACGTTAAAAACAAAATATTTCTTAAAAATCATTCGTCGGAGATACATGAAGGTATCCTCCTTGGTATTATGGGCAAAACTTTGTGTGATATTGCTACACATAAAGCCGTGTAGAATTCGAATCGGATGCTTTTATTTCTTGAATTTCTGCATTAAACCACGTTTTATTTCTTTATTTACGATTCTAATTGCATTTACATGCATTATCTGTAAATTTCTTCTAATTAATGCGAGTTCACATACGTGTAGGAAAATACGTCCTACGGAGGGGGGTAGGGGTACTAAATTTATCATAAATGCTATAAAAACCTTGTAATTGTATCATATTTGCATGAATTATGTTCGTCATACAATAAACAATTTAAAATAAGTAGATACATGTACATAACATAGGGTTCTTTCTTCTGAGAACGGAATAAAAGAGAAAAACAAGATACATCAAAATGCGAATTTTGGCGCCTTTTTTCAAACCTGACGCACACGCATAAATCTCAAATAACTCCCACACCATGTACAGTAGAAAACTGAAACTTCGCATAAATTTTATTTATATTGATACCTTTAATTTGAATTAAAATTGAATCATTCAAAGGGGGGTTTATATATGTCTATAGGGAAACACGTGCTATACTGTAATAAATGCAAAATATCAACATCGGCTCTGTGTTAGCGTTATTTTTTCATGTTATTCGTTCTATTTGTATACTTTTATATATTTTTAAGCAGAAAAGAGACAAATGAACCAATTTTTATGGGAAAATTATGTATATGAGCGATTATATGGGTAAATCGGGATTTCCCGCCAAAAACGCGATGGGCACGCTGTCAGTATTTTTCTAATTTAACACACTATAGCCACTTTTTATAGCCAAATATGCATTAAAACTGTTCTTTTATTTATGAATATCTAGTTGCACGTTAAAAACAAAATATTTCTTAAAAATCATTCGTCGGAGATACATGAAGGTATCCTCCTTGGTATTATGGGCAAAACTTTGTGTGATATTGCTACACATAAAGCCGTGTAGAATTCGAATCGGATGCTTTTATTTCTTGAATTTCTGCATTAAACCACGTTTTATTTCTTTATTTACGATTCTAATTGCATTTACATGCATTATCTGTAAATTTCTTCTAATTAATGCGAGTTCACATACGTGTAGGAAAATACGTCCTACGGAGGGGGGTAGGGGTACTAAATTTATCATAAATGCTATAAAAACCTTGTAATTGTATCATATTTGCATGAATTATGTTCGTCATACAATAAACAATTTAAAATAAGTAGATACATGTACATAACATAGGGTTCTTTCTTCTGAGAACGGAATAAAAGAGAAAAACAAGATACATCAAAATGCGAATTTTGGCGCCTTTTTTCAAACCTGACGCACACGCATAAATCTCAAATAACTCCCACACCATGTACAGTAGAAAACTGAAACTTCGCATAAATTTTATTTATATTGATACCTTTAATTTGAATTAAAATTGAATCATTCAAAGGGGGGTTTATATATGTCTATAGGGAAACACGTGCTATACTGTAATAAATGCAAAATATCAACATCGGCTCTGTGTTAGCGTTATTTTTTCATGTTATTCGTTCTATTTGTATACTTTTATATATTTTTAAGCAGAAAAGAGACAAATGAACCAATTTTTATGGGAAAATTATGTATATGAGCGATTATATGGGTAAATCGGGATTTCCCGCCAAAAACGCGATGGGCACGCTGTCAGTATTTTTCTAATTTAACACACTATAGCCACTTTTTATAGCCAAATATGCATTAAAACTGTTCTTTTATTTATGAATATCTAGTTGCACGTTAAAAACAAAATATTTCTTAAAAATCATTCGTCGGAGATACATGAAGGTATCCTCCTTGGTATTATGGGCAAAACTTTGTGTGATATTGCTACACATAAAGCCGTGTAGAATTCGAATCGGATGCTTTTATTTCTTGAATTTCTGCATTAAACCACGTTTTATTTCTTTATTTACGATTCTAATTGCATTTACATGCATTATCTGTAAATTTCTTCTAATTAATGCGAGTTCACATACGTGTAGGAAAATACGTCCTACGGAGGGGGGTAGGGGTACTAAATTTATCATAAATGCTATAAAAACCTTGTAATTGTATCATATTTGCATGAATTATGTTCGTCATACAATAAACAATTTAAAATAAGTAGATACATGTACATAACATAGGGTTCTTTCTTCTGAGAACGGAATAAAAGAGAAAAACAAGATACATCAAAATGCGAATTTTGGCGCCTTTTTTCAAACCTGACGCACACGCATAAATCTCAAATAACTCCCACACCATGTACAGTAGAAAACTGAAACTTCGCATAAATTTTATTTATATTGATACCTTTAATTTGAATTAAAATTGAATCATTCAAAGGGGGGTTTATATATGTCTATAGGGAAACACGTGCTATACTGTAATAAATGCAAAATATCAACATCGGCTCTGTGTTAGCGTTATTTTTTCATGTTATTCGTTCTATTTGTATACTTTTATATATTTTTAAGCAGAAAAGAGACAAATGAACCAATTTTTATGGGAAAATTATGTATATGAGCGATTATATGGGTAAATCGGGATTTCCCGCCAAAAACGCGATGGGCACGCTGTCAGTATTTTTCTAATTTAACACACTATAGCCACTTTTTATAGCCAAATATGCATTAAAACTGTTCTTTTATTTATGAATATCTAGTTGCACGTTAAAAACAAAATATTTCTTAAAAATCATTCGTCGGAGATACATGAAGGTATCCTCCTTGGTATTATGGGCAAAACTTTGTGTGATATTGCTACACATAAAGCCGTGTAGAATTCGAATCGGATGCTTTTATTTCTTGAATTTCTGCATTAAACCACGTTTTATTTCTTTATTTACGATTCTAATTGCATTTACATGCATTATCTGTAAATTTCTTCTAATTAATGCGAGTTCACATACGTGTAGGAAAATACGTCCTACGGAGGGGGGTAGGGGTACTAAATTTATCATAAATGCTATAAAAACCTTGTAATTGTATCATATTTGCATGAATTATGTTCGTCATACAATAAACAATTTAAAATAAGTAGATACATGTACATAACATAGGGTTCTTTCTTCTGAGAACGGAATAAAAGAGAAAAACAAGATACATCAAAATGCGAATTTTGGCGCCTTTTTTCAAACCTGACGCACACGCATAAATCTCAAATAACTCCCACACCATGTACAGTAGAAAACTGAAACTTCGCATAAATTTTATTTATATTGATACCTTTAATTTGAATTAAAATTGAATCATTCAAAGGGGGGTTTATATATGTCTATAGGGAAACACGTGCTATACTGTAATAAATGCAAAATATCAACATCGGCTCTGTGTTAGCGTTATTTTTTCATGTTATTCGTTCTATTTGTATACTTTTATATATTTTTAAGCAGAAAAGAGACAAATGAACCAATTTTTATGGGAAAATTATGTATATGAGCGATTATATGGGTAAATCGGGATTTCCCGCCAAAAACGCGATGGGCACGCTGTCAGTATTTTTCTAATTTAACACACTATAGCCACTTTTTATAGCCAAATATGCATTAAAACTGTTCTTTTATTTATGAATATCTAGTTGCACGTTAAAAACAAAATATTTCTTAAAAATCATTCGTCGGAGATACATGAAGGTATCCTCCTTGGTATTATGGGCAAAACTTTGTGTGATATTGCTACACATAAAGCCGTGTAGAATTCGAATCGGATGCTTTTATTTCTTGAATTTCTGCATTAAACCACGTTTTATTTCTTTATTTACGATTCTAATTGCATTTACATGCATTATCTGTAAATTTCTTCTAATTAATGCGAGTTCACATACGTGTAGGAAAATACGTCCTACGGAGGGGGGGTAGGGGTACTAAATTTATCATAAATGCTATAAAAACCTTGTAATTGTATCATATTTGCATGAATTATGTTCGTCATACAATAAACAATTTAAAATAAGTAGATACATGTACATAACATAGGGTTCTTTCTTCTGAGAACGGAATAAAAGAGAAAAACAAGATACATCAAAATGCGAATTTTGGCGCCTTTTTTCAAACCTGACGCACACGCATAAATCTCAAATAACTCCCACACCATGTACAGTAGAAAACTGAAACTTCGCATAAATTTTATTTATATTGATACCTTTAATTTGAATTAAAATTGAATCATTCAAAGGGGGGTTTATATATGTCTATAGGGAAACACGTGCTATACTGTAATAAATGCAAAATATCAACATCGGCTCTGTGTTAGCGTTATTTTTTCATGTTATTCGTTCTATTTGTATACTTTTATATATTTTTAAGCAGAAAAGAGACAAATGAACCAATTTTTATGGGAAAATTATGTATATGAGCGATTATATGGGTAAATCGGGATTTCCCGCCAAAAACGCGATGGGCACGCTGTCAGTATTTTTCTAATTTAACACACTATAGCCACTTTTTATAGCCAAATATGCATTAAAACTGTTCTTTTATTTATGAATATCTAGTTGCACGTTAAAAACAAAATATTTCTTAAAAATCATTCGTCGGAGATACATGAAGGTATCCTCCTTGGTATTATGGGCAAAACTTTGTGTGATATTGCTACACATAAAGCCGTGTAGAATTCGAATCGGATGCTTTTATTTCTTGAATTTCTGCATTAAACCACGTTTTATTTCTTTATTTACGATTCTAATTGCATTTACATGCATTATCTGTAAATTTCTTCTAATTAATGCGAGTTCACATACGTGTAGGAAAATACGTCCTACGGAGGGGGGTAGGGGTACTAAATTTATCATAAATGCTATAAAAACCTTGTAATTGTATCATATTTGCATGAATTATGTTCGTCATACAATAAACAATTTAAAATAAGTAGATACATGTACATAACATAGGGTTCTTTCTTCTGAGAACGGAATAAAAGAGAAAAACAAGATACATCAAAATGCGAATTTTGGCGCCTTTTTTCAAACCTGACGCACACGCATAAATCTCAAATAACTCCCACACCATGTACAGTAGAAAACTGAAACTTCGCATAAATTTTATTTATATTGATACCTTTAATTTGAATTAAAATTGAATCATTCAAAGGGGGGTTTATATATGTCTATAGGGAAACACGTGCTATACTGTAATAAATGCAAAATATCAACATCGGCTCTGTGTTAGCGTTATTTTTTCATGTTATTCGTTCTATTTGTATACTTTTATATATTTTTAAGCAGAAAAGAGACAAATGAACCAATTTTTATGGGAAAATTATGTATATGAGCGATTATATGGGTAAATCGGGATTTCCCGCCAAAAACGCGATGGGCACGCTGTCAGTATTTTTCTAATTTAACACACTATAGCCACTTTTTATAGCCAAATATGCATTAAAACTGTTCTTTTATTTATGAATATCTAGTTGCACGTTAAAAACAAAATATTTCTTAAAAATCATTCGTCGGAGATACATGAAGGTATCCTCCTTGGTATTATGGGCAAAACTTTGTGTGATATTGCTACACATAAAGCCGTGTAGAATTCGAATCGGATGCTTTTATTTCTTGAATTTCTGCATTAAACCACGTTTTATTTCTTTATTTACGATTCTAATTGCATTTACATGCATTATCTGTAAATTTCTTCTAATTAATGCGAGTTCACATACGTGTAGGAAAATACGTCCTACGGAGGGGGGGTAGGGGTACTAAATTTATCATAAATGCTATAAAAACCTTGTAATTGTATCATATTTGCATGAATTATGTTCGTCATACAATAAACAATTTAAAATAAGTAGATACATGTACATAACATAGGGTTCTTTCTTCTGAGAACGGAATAAAAGAGAAAAACAAGATACATCAAAATGCGAATTTTGGCGCCTTTTTTCAAACCTGACGCACACGCATAAATCTCAAATAACTCCCACACCATGTACAGTAGAAAACTGAAACTTCGCATAAATTTTATTTATATTGATACCTTTAATTTGAATTAAAATTGAATCATTCAAAGGGGGGTTTATATATGTCTATAGGGAAACACGTGCTATACTGTAATAAATGCAAAATATCAACATCGGCTCTGTGTTAGCGTTATTTTTTCATGTTATTCGTTCTATTTGTATACTTTTATATATTTTTAAGCAGAAAAGAGACAAATGAACCAATTTTTATGGGAAAATTATGTATATGAGCGATTATATGGGTAAATCGGGATTTCCCGCCAAAAACGCGATGGGCACGCTGTCAGTATTTTTCTAATTTAACACACTATAGCCACTTTTTATAGCCAAATATGCATTAAAACTGTTCTTTTATTTATGAATATCTAGTTGCACGTTAAAAACAAAATATTTCTTAAAAATCATTCGTCGGAGATACATGAAGGTATCCTCCTTGGTATTATGGGCAAAACTTTGTGTGATATTGCTACACATAAAGCCGTGTAGAATTCGAATCGGATGCTTTTATTTCTTGAATTTCTGCATTAAACCACGTTTTATTTCTTTATTTACGATTCTAATTGCATTTACATGCATTATCTGTAAATTTCTTCTAATTAATGCGAGTTCACATACGTGTAGGAAAATACGTCCTACGGAGGGGGGTAGGGGTACTAAATTTATCATAAATGCTATAAAAACCTTGTAATTGTATCATATTTGCATGAATTATGTTCGTCATACAATAAACAATTTAAAATAAGTAGATACATGTACATAACATAGGGTTCTTTCTTCTGAGAACGGAATAAAAGAGAAAAACAAGATACATCAAAATGCGAATTTTGGCGCCTTTTTTCAAACCTGACGCACACGCATAAATCTCAAATAACTCCCACACCATGTACAGTAGAAAACTGAAACTTCGCATAAATTTTATTTATATTGATACCTTTAATTTGAATTAAAATTGAATCATTCAAAGGGGGGTTTATATATGTCTATAGGGAAACACGTGCTATACTGTAATAAATGCAAAATATCAACATCGGCTCTGTGTTAGCGTTATTTTTTCATGTTATTCGTTCTATTTGTATACTTTTATATATTTTTAAGCAGAAAAGAGACAAATGAACCAATTTTTATGGGAAAATTATGTATATGAGCGATTATATGGGTAAATCGGGATTTCCCGCCAAAAACGCGATGGGCACGCTGTCAGTATTTTTCTAATTTAACACACTATAGCCACTTTTTATAGCCAAATATGCATTAAAACTGTTCTTTTATTTATGAATATCTAGTTGCACGTTAAAAACAAAATATTTCTTAAAAATCATTCGTCGGAGATACATGAAGGTATCCTCCTTGGTATTATGGGCAAAACTTTGTGTGATATTGCTACACATAAAGCCGTGTAGAATTCGAATCGGATGCTTTTATTTCTTGAATTTCTGCATTAAACCACGTTTTATTTCTTTATTTACGATTCTAATTGCATTTACATGCATTATCTGTAAATTTCTTCTAATTAATGCGAGTTCACATACGTGTAGGAAAATACGTCCTACGGAGGGGGGTAGGGGTACTAAATTTATCATAAATGCTATAAAAACCTTGTAATTGTATCATATTTGCATGAATTATGTTCGTCATACAATAAACAATTTAAAATAAGTAGATACATGTACATAACATAGGGTTCTTTCTTCTGAGAACGGAATAAAAGAGAAAAACAAGATACATCAAAATGCGAATTTTGGCGCCTTTTTTCAAACCTGACGCACACGCATAAATCTCAAATAACTCCCACACCATGTACAGTAGAAAACTGAAACTTCGCATAAATTTTATTTATATTGATACCTTTAATTTGAATTAAAATTGAATCATTCAAAGGGGGGTTTATATATGTCTAGAGGGAAACACGTGCTATACTGTAATAAATGCAAAATATCAACATCGGCTCTGTGTTAGCGTTATTTTTTCATGTTATTCGTTCTATTTGTATACTTTTATATATTTTTAAGCAGAAAAGAGACAAATGAACCAATTTTTATGGGAAAATTATGTATATGAGCGATTATATGGGTAAATCGGGATTTCCCGCCAAAAACGCGATGGGCACGCTGTCAGTATTTTTCTAATTTAACACACTATAGCCACTTTTTATAGCCAAATATGCATTAAAACTGTTCTTTTATTTATGAATATCTAGTTGCACGTTAAAAACAAAATATTTCTTAAAAATCATTCGTCGGAGATACATGAAGGTATCCTCCTTGGTATTATGGGCAAAACTTTGTGTGATATTGCTACACATAAAGCCGTGTAGAATTCGAATCGGATGCTTTTATTTCTTGAATTTCTGCATTAAACCACGTTTTATTTCTTTATTTACGATTCTAATTGCATTTACATGCATTATCTGTAAATTTCTTCTAATTAATGCGAGTTCACATACGTGTAGGAAAATACGTCCTACGGAGGGGGGTAGGGGTACTAAATTTATCATAAATGCTATAAAAACCTTGTAATTGTATCATATTTGCATGAATTATGTTCGTCATACAATAAACAATTTAAAATAAGTAGATACATGTACATAACATAGGGTTCTTTCTTCTGAGAACGGAATAAAAGAGAAAAACAAGATACATCAAAATGCGAATTTTGGCGCCTTTTTTCAAACCTGACGCACACGCATAAATCTCAAATAACTCCCACACCATGTACAGTAGAAAACTGAAACTTCGCATAAATTTTATTTATATTGATACCTTTAATTTGAATTAAAATTGAATCATTCAAAGGGGGGTTTATATATGTCTAGAGGGAAACACGTGCTATACTGTAATAAATGCAAAATATCAACATCGGCTCTGTGTTAGCGTTATTTTTTCATGTTATTCGTTCTATTTGTATACTTTTATATATTTTTAAGCAGAAAAGAGACAAATGAACCAATTTTTATGGGAAAATTATGTATATGAGCGATTATATGGGTAAATCGGGATTTCCCGCCAAAAACGCGATGGGCACGCTGTCAGTATTTTTCTAATTTAACACACTATAGCCACTTTTTATAGCCAAATATGCATTAAAACTGTTCTTTTATTTATGAATATCTAGTTGCACGTTAAAAACAAAATATTTCTTAAAAATCATTCGTCGGAGATACATGAAGGTATCCTCCTTGGTATTATGGGCAAAACTTTGTGTGATATTGCTACACATAAAGCCGTGTAGAATTCGAATCGGATGCTTTTATTTCTTGAATTTCTGCATTAAACCACGTTTTATTTCTTTATTTACGATTCTAATTGCATTTACATGCATTATCTGTAAATTTCTTCTAATTAATGCGAGTTCACATACGTGTAGGAAAATACGTCCTACGGAGGGGGGTAGGGGTACTAAATTTATCATAAATGCTATAAAAACCTTGTAATTGTATCATATTTGCATGAATTATGTTCGTCATACAATAAACAATTTAAAATAAGTAGATACATGTACATAACATAGGGTTCTTTCTTCTGAGAACGGAATAAAAGAGAAAAACAAGATACATCAAAATGCGAATTTTGGCGCCTTTTTTCAAACCTGACGCACACGCATAAATCTCAAATAACTCCCACACCATGTACAGTAGAAAACTGAAACTTCGCATAAATTTTATTTATATTGATACCTTTAATTTGAATTAAAATTGAATCATTCAAAGGGGGGTTTATATATGTCTAGAGGGAAACACGTGCTATACTGTAATAAATGCAAAATATCAACATCGGCTCTGTGTTAGCGTTATTTTTTCATGTTATTCGTTCTATTTGTATACTTTTATATATTTTTAAGCAGAAAAGAGACAAATGAACCAATTTTTATGGGAAAATTATGTATATGAGCGATTATATGGGTAAATCGGGATTTCCCGCCAAAAACGCGATGGGCACGCTGTCAGTATTTTTCTAATTTAACACACTATAGCCACTTTTTATAGCCAAATATGCATTAAAACTGTTCTTTTATTTATGAATATCTAGTTGCACGTTAAAAACAAAATATTTCTTAAAAATCATTCGTCGGAGATACATGAAGGTATCCTCCTTGGTATTATGGGCAAAACTTTGTGTGATATTGCTACACATAAAGCCGTGTAGAATTCGAATCGGATGCTTTTATTTCTTGAATTTCTGCATTAAACCACGTTTTATTTCTTTATTTACGATTCTAATTGCATTTACATGCATTATCTGTAAATTTCTTCTAATTAATGCGAGTTCACATACGTGTAGGAAAATACGTCCTACGGAGGGGGGTAGGGGTACTAAATTTATCATAAATGCTATAAAAACCTTGTAATTGTATCATATTTGCATGAATTATGTTCGTCATACAATAAACAATTTAAAATAAGTAGATACATGTACATAACATAGGGTTCTTTCTTCTGAGAACGGAATAAAAGAGAAAAACAAGATACATCAAAATGCGAATTTTGGCGCCTTTTTTCAAACCTGACGCACACGCATAAATCTCAAATAACTCCCACACCATGTACAGTAGAAAACTGAAACTTCGCATAAATTTTATTTATATTGATACCTTTAATTTGAATTAAAATTGAATCATTCAAAGGGGGGTTTATATATGTCTATAGGGAAACACTTGCTATACTGTAATAAATGCAAAATATCAACATCGGCTCTGTGTTAGCGTTATTTTTTCATGTTATTCGTTCTATTTGTATACTTTTATATATTTTTAAGCAGAAAAGAGACAAATGAACCAATTTTTATGGGAAAATTATGTATATGAGCGATTATATGGGTAAATCGGGATTTCCCGCCAAAAACGCGATGGGCACGCTGTCAGTATTTTTCTAATTTAACACACTATAGCCACTTTTTATAGCCAAATATGCATTAAAACTGTTCTTTTATTTATGAATATCTAGTTGCACGTTAAAAACAAAATATTTCTTAAAAATCATTCGTCGGAGATACATGAAGGTATCCTCCTTGGTATTATGGGCAAAACTTTGTGTGATATTGCTACACATAAAGCCGTGTAGAATTCGAATCGGATGCTTTTATTTCTTGAATTTCTGCATTAAACCACGTTTTATTTCTTTATTTACGATTCTAATTGCATTTACATGCATTATCTGTAAATTTCTTCTAATTAATGCGAGTTCACATACGTGTAGGAAAATACGTCCTACGGAGGGGGGTAGGGGTACTAAATTTATCATAAATGCTATAAAAACCTTGTAATTGTATCATATTTGCATGAATTATGTTCGTCATACAATAAACAATTTAAAATAAGTAGATACATGTACATAACATAGGGTTCTTTCTTCTGAGAACGGAATAAAAGAGAAAAACAAGATACATCAAAATGCGAATTTTGGCGCCTTTTTTCAAACCTGACGCACACGCATAAATCTCAAATAACTCCCACACCATGTACAGTAGAAAACTGAAACTTCGCATAAATTTTATTTATATTGATACCTTTAATTTGAATTAAAATTGAATCATTCAAAGGGGGGTTTATATATGTCTATAGGGAAACACGTGCTATACTGTAATAAATGCAAAATATCAACATCGGCTCTGTGTTAGCGTTATTTTTTCATGTTATTCGTTCTATTTGTATACTTTTATATATTTTTAAGCAGAAAAGAGACAAATGAACCAATTTTTATGGGAAAATTATGTATATGAGCGATTATATGGGTAAATCGGGATTTCCCGCCAAAAACGCGATGGGCACGCTGTCAGTATTTTTCTAATTTAACACACTATAGCCACTTTTTATAGCCAAATATGCATTAAAACTGTTCTTTTATTTATGAATATCTAGTTGCACGTTAAAAACAAAATATTTCTTAAAAATCATTCGTCGGAGATACATGAAGGTATCCTCCTTGGTATTATGGGCAAAACTTTGTGTGATATTGCTACACATAAAGCCGTGTAGAATTCGAATCGGATGCTTTTATTTCTTGAATTTCTGCATTAAACCACGTTTTATTTCTTTATTTACGATTCTAATTGCATTTACATGCATTATCTGTAAATTTCTTCTAATTAATGCGAGTTCACATACGTGTAGGAAAATACGTCCTACGGAGGGGGGTAGGGGTACTAAATTTATCATAAATGCTATAAAAACCTTGTAATTGTATCATATTTGCATGAATTATGTTCGTCATACAATAAACAATTTAAAATAAGTAGATACATGTACATAACATAGGGTTCTTTCTTCTGAGAACGGAATAAAAGAGAAAAACAAGATACATCAAAATGCGAATTTTGGCGCCTTTTTTCAAACCTGACGCACACGCATAAATCTCAAATAACTCCCACACCATGTACAGTAGAAAACTGAAACTTCGCATAAATTTTATTTATATTGATACCTTTAATTTGAATTAAAATTGAATCATTCAAAGGGGGGTTTATATATGTCTAGAGGGAAACACGTGCTATACTGTAATAAATGCAAAATATCAACATCGGCTCTGTGTTAGCGTTATTTTTTCATGTTATTCGTTCTATTTGTATACTTTTATATATTTTTAAGCAGAAAAGAGACAAATGAACCAATTTTTATGGGAAAATTATGTATATGAGCGATTATATGGGTAAATCGGGATTTCCCGCCAAAAACGCGATGGGCACGCTGTCAGTATTTTTCTAATTTAACACACTATAGCCACTTTTTATAGCCAAATATGCATTAAAACTGTTCTTTTATTTATGAATATCTAGTTGCACGTTAAAAACAAAATATTTCTTAAAAATCATTCGTCGGAGATACATGAAGGTATCCTCCTTGGTATTATGGGCAAAACTTTGTGTGATATTGCTACACATAAAGCCGTGTAGAATTCGAATCGGATGCTTTTATTTCTTGAATTTCTGCATTAAACCACGTTTTATTTCTTTATTTACGATTCTAATTGCATTTACATGCATTATCTGTAAATTTCTTCTAATTAATGCGAGTTCACATACGTGTAGGAAAATACGTCCTACGGAGGGGGGTAGGGGTACTAAATTTATCATAAATGCTATAAAAACCTTGTAATTGTATCATATTTGCATGAATTATGTTCGTCATACAATAAACAATTTAAAATAAGTAGATACATGTACATAACATAGGGTTCTTTCTTCTGAGAACGGAATAAAAGAGAAAAACAAGATACATCAAAATGCGAATTTTGGCGCCTTTTTTCAAACCTGACGCACACGCATAAATCTCAAATAACTCCCACACCATGTACAGTAGAAAACTGAAACTTCGCATAAATTTTATTTATATTGATACCTTTAATTTGAATTAAAATTGAATCATTCAAAGGGGGGTTTATATATGTCTATAGGGAAACACGTGCTATACTGTAATAAATGCAAAATATCAACATCGGCTCTGTGTTAGCGTTATTTTTTCATGTTATTCGTTCTATTTGTATACTTTTATATATTTTTAAGCAGAAAAGAGACAAATGAACCAATTTTTATGGGAAAATTATGTATATGAGCGATTATATGGGTAAATCGGGATTTCCCGCCAAAAACGCGATGGGCACGCTGTCAGTATTTTTCTAATTTAACACACTATAGCCACTTTTTATAGCCAAATATGCATTAAAACTGTTCTTTTATTTATGAATATCTAGTTGCACGTTAAAAACAAAATATTTCTTAAAAATCATTCGTCGGAGATACATGAAGGTATCCTCCTTGGTATTATGGGCAAAACTTTGTGTGATATTGCTACACATAAAGCCGTGTAGAATTCGAATCGGATGCTTTTATTTCTTGAATTTCTGCATTAAACCACGTTTTATTTCTTTATTTACGATTCTAATTGCATTTACATGCATTATCTGTAAATTTCTTCTAATTAATGCGAGTTCACATACGTGTAGGAAAATACGTCCTACGGAGGGGGGTAGGGGTACTAAATTTATCATAAATGCTATAAAAACCTTGTAATTGTATCATATTTGCATGAATTATGTTCGTCATACAATAAACAATTTAAAATAAGTAGATACATGTACATAACATAGGGTTCTTTCTTCTGAGAACGGAATAAAAGAGAAAAACAAGATACATCAAAATGCGAATTTTGGCGCCTTTTTTCAAACCTGACGCACACGCATAAATCTCAAATAACTCCCACACCATGTACAGTAGAAAACTGAAACTTCGCATAAATTTTATTTATATTGATACCTTTAATTTGAATTAAAATTGAATCATTCAAAGGGGGGTTTATATATGTCTATAGGGAAACACGTGCTATACTGTAATAAATGCAAAATATCAACATCGGCTCTGTGTTAGCGTTATTTTTTCATGTTATTCGTTCTATTTGTATACTTTTATATATTTTTAAGCAGAAAAGAGACAAATGAACCAATTTTTATGGGAAAATTATGTATATGAGCGATTATATGGGTAAATCGGGATTTCCCGCCAAAAACGCGATGGGCACGCTGTCAGTATTTTTCTAATTTAACACACTATAGCCACTTTTTATAGCCAAATATGCATTAAAACTGTTCTTTTATTTATGAATATCTAGTTGCACGTTAAAAACAAAATATTTCTTAAAAATCATTCGTCGGAGATACATGAAGGTATCCTCCTTGGTATTATGGGCAAAACTTTGTGTGATATTGCTACACATAAAGCCGTGTAGAATTCGAATCGGATGCTTTTATTTCTTGAATTTCTGCATTAAACCACGTTTTATTTCTTTATTTACGATTCTAATTGCATTTACATGCATTATCTGTAAATTTCTTCTAATTAATGCGAGTTCACATACGTGTAGGAAAATACGTCCTACGGAGGGGGGTAGGGGTACTAAATTTATCATAAATGCTATAAAAACCTTGTAATTGTATCATATTTGCATGAATTATGTTCGTCATACAATAAACAATTTAAAATAAGTAGATACATGTACATAACATAGGGTTCTTTCTTCTGAGAACGGAATAAAAGAGAAAAACAAGATACATCAAAATGCGAATTTTGGCGCCTTTTTTCAAACCTGACGCACACGCATAAATCTCAAATAACTCCCACACCATGTACAGTAGAAAACTGAAACTTCGCATAAATTTTATTTATATTGATACCTTTAATTTGAATTAAAATTGAATCATTCAAAGGGGGGTTTATATATGTCTATAGGGAAACACGTGCTATACTGTAATAAATGCAAAATATCAACATCGGCTCTGTGTTAGCGTTATTTTTTCATGTTATTCGTTCTATTTGTATACTTTTATATATTTTTAAGCAGAAAAGAGACAAATGAACCAATTTTTATGGGAAAATTATGTATATGAGCGATTATATGGGTAAATCGGGATTTCCCGCCAAAAACGCGATGGGCACGCTGTCAGTATTTTTCTAATTTAACACACTATAGCCACTTTTTATAGCCAAATATGCATTAAAACTGTTCTTTTATTTATGAATATCTAGTTGCACGTTAAAAACAAAATATTTCTTAAAAATCATTCGTCGGAGATACATGAAGGTATCCTCCTTGGTATTATGGGCAAAACTTTGTGTGATATTGCTACACATAAAGCCGTGTAGAATTCGAATCGGATGCTTTTATTTCTTGAATTTCTGCATTAAACCACGTTTTATTTCTTTATTTACGATTCTAATTGCATTTACATGCATTATCTGTAAATTTCTTCTAATTAATGCGAGTTCACATACGTGTAGGAAAATACGTCCTACGGAGGGGGGTAGGGGTACTAAATTTATCATAAATGCTATAAAAACCTTGTAATTGTATCATATTTGCATGAATTATGTTCGTCATACAATAAACAATTTAAAATAAGTAGATACATGTACATAACATAGGGTTCTTTCTTCTGAGAACGGAATAAAAGAGAAAAACAAGATACATCAAAATGCGAATTTTGGCGCCTTTTTTCAAACCTGACGCACACGCATAAATCTCAAATAACTCCCACACCATGTACAGTAGAAAACTGAAACTTCGCATAAATTTTATTTATATTGATACCTTTAATTTGAATTAAAATTGAATCATTCAAAGGGGGGTTTATATATGTCTAGAGGGAAACACGTGCTATACTGTAATAAATGCAAAATATCAACATCGGCTCTGTGTTAGCGTTATTTTTTCATGTTATTCGTTCTATTTGTATACTTTTATATATTTTTAAGCAGAAAAGAGACAAATGAACCAATTTTTATGGGAAAATTATGTATATGAGCGATTATATGGGTAAATCGGGATTTCCCGCCAAAAACGCGATGGGCACGCTGTCAGTATTTTTCTAATTTAACACACTATAGCCACTTTTTATAGCCAAATATGCATTAAAACTGTTCTTTTATTTATGAATATCTAGTTGCACGTTAAAAACAAAATATTTCTTAAAAATCATTCGTCGGAGATACATGAAGGTATCCTCCTTGGTATTATGGGCAAAACTTTGTGTGATATTGCTACACATAAAGCCGTGTAGAATTCGAATCGGATGCTTTTATTTCTTGAATTTCTGCATTAAACCACGTTTTATTTCTTTATTTACGATTCTAATTGCATTTACATGCATTATCTGTAAATTTCTTCTAATTAATGCGAGTTCACATACGTGTAGGAAAATACGTCCTACGGAGGGGGGTAGGGGTACTAAATTTATCATAAATGCTATAAAAACCTTGTAATTGTATCATATTTGCATGAATTATGTTCGTCATACAATAAACAATTTAAAATAAGTAGATACATGTACATAACATAGGGTTCTTTCTTCTGAGAACGGAATAAAAGAGAAAAACAAGATACATCAAAATGCGAATTTTGGCGCCTTTTTTCAAACCTGACGCACACGCATAAATCTCAAATAACTCCCACACCATGTACAGTAGAAAACTGAAACTTCGCATAAATTTTATTTATATTGATACCTTTAATTTGAATTAAAATTGAATCATTCAAAGGGGGGTTTATATATGTCTAGAGGGAAACACGTGCTATACTGTAATAAATGCAAAATATCAACATCGGCTCTGTGTTAGCGTTATTTTTTCATGTTATTCGTTCTATTTGTATACTTTTATATATTTTTAAGCAGAAAAGAGACAAATGAACCAATTTTTATGGGAAAATTATGTATATGAGCGATTATATGGGTAAATCGGGATTTCCCGCCAAAAACGCGATGGGCACGCTGTCAGTATTTTTCTAATTTAACACACTATAGCCACTTTTTATAGCCAAATATGCATTAAAACTGTTCTTTTATTTATGAATATCTAGTTGCACGTTAAAAACAAAATATTTCTTAAAAATCATTCGTCGGAGATACATGAAGGTATCCTCCTTGGTATTATGGGCAAAACTTTGTGTGATATTGCTACACATAAAGCCGTGTAGAATTCGAATCGGATGCTTTTATTTCTTGAATTTCTGCATTAAACCACGTTTTATTTCTTTATTTACGATTCTAATTGCATTTACATGCATTATCTGTAAATTTCTTCTAATTAATGCGAGTTCACATACGTGTAGGAAAATACGTCCTACGGAGGGGGGTAGGGGTACTAAATTTATCATAAATGCTATAAAAACCTTGTAATTGTATCATATTTGCATGAATTATGTTCGTCATACAATAAACAATTTAAAATAAGTAGATACATGTACATAACATAGGGTTCTTTCTTCTGAGAACGGAATAAAAGAGAAAAACAAGATACATCAAAATGCGAATTTTGGCGCCTTTTTTCAAACCTGACGCACACGCATAAATCTCAAATAACTCCCACACCATGTACAGTAGAAAACTGAAACTTCGCATAAATTTTATTTATATTGATACCTTTAATTTGAATTAAAATTGAATCATTCAAAGGGGGGTTTATATATGTCTAGAGGGAAACACGTGCTATACTGTAATAAATGCAAAATATCAACATCGGCTCTGTGTTAGCGTTATTTTTTCATGTTATTCGTTCTATTTGTATACTTTTATATATTTTTAAGCAGAAAAGAGACAAATGAACCAATTTTTATGGGAAAATTATGTATATGAGCGATTATATGGGTAAATCGGGATTTCCCGCCAAAAACGCGATGGGCACGCTGTCAGTATTTTTCTAATTTAACACACTATAGCCACTTTTTATAGCCAAATATGCATTAAAACTGTTCTTTTATTTATGAATATCTAGTTGCACGTTAAAAACAAAATATTTCTTAAAAATCATTCGTCGGAGATACATGAAGGTATCCTCCTTGGTATTATGGGCAAAACTTTGTGTGATATTGCTACACATAAAGCCGTGTAGAATTCGAATCGGATGCTTTTATTTCTTGAATTTCTGCATTAAACCACGTTTTATTTCTTTATTTACGATTCTAATTGCATTTACATGCATTATCTGTAAATTTCTTCTAATTAATGCGAGTTCACATACGTGTAGGAAAATACGTCCTACGGAGGGGGGTAGGGGTACTAAATTTATCATAAATGCTATAAAAACCTTGTAATTGTATCATATTTGCATGAATTATGTTCGTCATACAATAAACAATTTAAAATAAGTAGATACATGTACATAACATAGGGTTCTTTCTTCTGAGAACGGAATAAAAGAGAAAAACAAGATACATCAAAATGCGAATTTTGGCGCCTTTTTTCAAACCTGACGCACACGCATAAATCTCAAATAACTCCCACACCATGTACAGTAGAAAACTGAAACTTCGCATAAATTTTATTTATATTGATACCTTTAATTTGAATTAAAATTGAATCATTCAAAGGGGGGTTTATATATGTCTAGAGGGAAACACGTGCTATACTGTAATAAATGCAAAATATCAACATCGGCTCTGTGTTAGCGTTATTTTTTCATGTTATTCGTTCTATTTGTATACTTTTATATATTTTTAAGCAGAAAAGAGACAAATGAACCAATTTTTATGGGAAAATTATGTATATGAGCGATTATATGGGTAAATCGGGATTTCCCGCCAAAAACGCGATGGGCACGCTGTCAGTATTTTTCTAATTTAACACACTATAGCCACTTTTTATAGCCAAATATGCATTAAAACTGTTCTTTTATTTATGAATATCTAGTTGCACGTTAAAAACAAAATATTTCTTAAAAATCATTCGTCGGAGATACATGAAGGTATCCTCCTTGGTATTATGGGCAAAACTTTGTGTGATATTGCTACACATAAAGCCGTGTAGAATTCGAATCGGATGCTTTTATTTCTTGAATTTCTGCATTAAACCACGTTTTATTTCTTTATTTACGATTCTAATTGCATTTACATGCATTATCTGTAAATTTCTTCTAATTAATGCGAGTTCACATACGTGTAGGAAAATACGTCCTACGGAGGGGGGTAGGGGTACTAAATTTATCATAAATGCTATAAAAACCTTGTAATTGTATCATATTTGCATGAATTATGTTCGTCATACAATAAACAATTTAAAATAAGTAGATACATGTACATAACATAGGGTTCTTTCTTCTGAGAACGGAATAAAAGAGAAAAACAAGATACATCAAAATGCGAATTTTGGCGCCTTTTTTCAAACCTGACGCACACGCATAAATCTCAAATAACTCCCACACCATGTACAGTAGAAAACTGAAACTTCGCATAAATTTTATTTATATTGATACCTTTAATTTGAATTAAAATTGAATCATTCAAAGGGGGGTTTATATATGTCTATAGGGAAACACTTGCTATACTGTAATAAATGCAAAATATCAACATCGGCTCTGTGTTAGCGTTATTTTTTCATGTTATTCGTTCTATTTGTATACTTTTATATATTTTTAAGCAGAAAAGAGACAAATGAACCAATTTTTATGGGAAAATTATGTATATGAGCGATTATATGGGTAAATCGGGATTTCCCGCCAAAAACGCGATGGGCACGCTGTCAGTATTTTTCTAATTTAACACACTATAGCCACTTTTTATAGCCAAATATGCATTAAAACTGTTCTTTTATTTATGAATATCTAGTTGCACGTTAAAAACAAAATATTTCTTAAAAATCATTCGTCGGAGATACATGAAGGTATCCTCCTTGGTATTATGGGCAAAACTTTGTGTGATATTGCTACACATAAAGCCGTGTAGAATTCGAATCGGATGCTTTTATTTCTTGAATTTCTGCATTAAACCACGTTTTATTTCTTTATTTACGATTCTAATTGCATTTACATGCATTATCTGTAAATTTCTTCTAATTAATGCGAGTTCACATACGTGTAGGAAAATACGTCCTACGGAGGGGGGTAGGGGTACTAAATTTATCATAAATGCTATAAAAACCTTGTAATTGTATCATATTTGCATGAATTATGTTCGTCATACAATAAACAATTTAAAATAAGTAGATACATGTACATAACATAGGGTTCTTTCTTCTGAGAACGGAATAAAAGAGAAAAACAAGATACATCAAAATGCGAATTTTGGCGCCTTTTTTCAAACCTGACGCACACGCATAAATCTCAAATAACTCCCACACCATGTACAGTAGAAAACTGAAACTTCGCATAAATTTTATTTATATTGATACCTTTAATTTGAATTAAAATTGAATCATTCAAAGGGGGGTTTATATATGTCTAGAGGGAAACACGTGCTATACTGTAATAAATGCAAAATATCAACATCGGCTCTGTGTTAGCGTTATTTTTTCATGTTATTCGTTCTATTTGTATACTTTTATATATTTTTAAGCAGAAAAGAGACAAATGAACCAATTTTTATGGGAAAATTATGTATATGAGCGATTATATGGGTAAATCGGGATTTCCCGCCAAAAACGCGATGGGCACGCTGTCAGTATTTTTCTAATTTAACACACTATAGCCACTTTTTATAGCCAAATATGCATTAAAACTGTTCTTTTATTTATGAATATCTAGTTGCACGTTAAAAACAAAATATTTCTTAAAAATCATTCGTCGGAGATACATGAAGGTATCCTCCTTGGTATTATGGGCAAAACTTTGTGTGATATTGCTACACATAAAGCCGTGTAGAATTCGAATCGGATGCTTTTATTTCTTGAATTTCTGCATTAAACCACGTTTTATTTCTTTATTTACGATTCTAATTGCATTTACATGCATTATCTGTAAATTTCTTCTAATTAATGCGAGTTCACATACGTGTAGGAAAATACGTCCTACGGAGGGGGGTAGGGGTACTAAATTTATCATAAATGCTATAAAAACCTTGTAATTGTATCATATTTGCATGAATTATGTTCGTCATACAATAAACAATTTAAAATAAGTAGATACATGTACATAACATAGGGTTCTTTCTTCTGAGAACGGAATAAAAGAGAAAAACAAGATACATCAAAATGCGAATTTTGGCGCCTTTTTTCAAACCTGACGCACACGCATAAATCTCAAATAACTCCCACACCATGTACAGTAGAAAACTGAAACTTCGCATAAATTTTATTTATATTGATACCTTTAATTTGAATTAAAATTGAATCATTCAAAGGGGGGTTTATATATGTCTAGAGGGAAACACGTGCTATACTGTAATAAATGCAAAATATCAACATCGGCTCTGTGTTAGCGTTATTTTTTCATGTTATTCGTTCTATTTGTATACTTTTATATATTTTTAAGCAGAAAAGAGACAAATGAACCAATTTTTATGGGAAAATTATGTATATGAGCGATTATATGGGTAAATCGGGATTTCCCGCCAAAAA
The DNA here is from genome assembly GCA_028142955.1 of Pinctada fucata. NCBI lineage: Eukaryota > Metazoa > Mollusca > Bivalvia > Pterioida > Pteriidae > Pinctada > Pinctada fucata. The sequence continues at coordinate 55,913,878 of AP027111.1, forward strand.
CGCGATGGGCACGCTGTCAGTATTTTTCTAATTTAACACACTATAGCCACTTTTTATAGCCAAATATGCATTAAAACTGTTCTTTTATTTATGAATATCTAGTTGCACGTTAAAAACAAAATATTTCTTAAAAATCATTCGTCGGAGATACATGAAGGTATCCTCCTTGGTATTATGGGCAAAACTTTGTGTGATATTGCTACACATAAAGCCGTGTAGAATTCGAATCGGATGCTTTTATTTCTTGAATTTCTGCATTAAACCACGTTTTATTTCTTTATTTACGATTCTAATTGCATTTACATGCATTATCTGTAAATTTCTTCTAATTAATGCGAGTTCACATACGTGTAGGAAAATACGTCCTACGGAGGGGGGTAGGGGTACTAAATTTATCATAAATGCTATAAAAACCTTGTAATTGTATCATATTTGCATGAATTATGTTCGTCATACAATAAACAATTTAAAATAAGTAGATACATGTACATAACATAGGGTTCTTTCTTCTGAGAACGGAATAAAAGAGAAAAACAAGATACATCAAAATGCGAATTTTGGCGCCTTTTTTCAAACCTGACGCACACGCATAAATCTCAAATAACTCCCACACCATGTACAGTAGAAAACTGAAACTTCGCATAAATTTTATTTATATTGATACCTTTAATTTGAATTAAAATTGAATCATTCAAAGGGGGGTTTATATATGTCTAGAGGGAAACACGTGCTATACTGTAATAAATGCAAAATATCAACATCGGCTCTGTGTTAGCGTTATTTTTTCATGTTATTCGTTCTATTTGTATACTTTTATATATTTTTAAGCAGAAAAGAGACAAATGAACCAATTTTTATGGGAAAATTATGTATATGAGCGATTATATGGGTAAATCGGGATTTCCCGCCAAAAACGCGATGGGCACGCTGTCAGTATTTTTCTAATTTAACACACTATAGCCACTTTTTATAGCCAAATATGCATTAAAACTGTTCTTTTATTTATGAATATCTAGTTGCACGTTAAAAACAAAATATTTCTTAAAAATCATTCGTCGGAGATACATGAAGGTATCCTCCTTGGTATTATGGGCAAAACTTTGTGTGATATTGCTACACATAAAGCCGTGTAGAATTCGAATCGGATGCTTTTATTTCTTGAATTTCTGCATTAAACCACGTTTTATTTCTTTATTTACGATTCTAATTGCATTTACATGCATTATCTGTAAATTTCTTCTAATTAATGCGAGTTCACATACGTGTAGGAAAATACGTCCTACGGAGGGGGGTAGGGGTACTAAATTTATCATAAATGCTATAAAAACCTTGTAATTGTATCATATTTGCATGAATTATGTTCGTCATACAATAAACAATTTAAAATAAGTAGATACATGTACATAACATAGGGTTCTTTCTTCTGAGAACGGAATAAAAGAGAAAAACAAGATACATCAAAATGCGAATTTTGGCGCCTTTTTTCAAACCTGACGCACACGCATAAATCTCAAATAACTCCCACACCATGTACAGTAGAAAACTGAAACTTCGCATAAATTTTATTTATATTGATACCTTTAATTTGAATTAAAATTGAATCATTCAAAGGGGGGTTTATATATGTCTAGAGGGAAACACGTGCTATACTGTAATAAATGCAAAATATCAACATCGGCTCTGTGTTAGCGTTATTTTTTCATGTTATTCGTTCTATTTGTATACTTTTATATATTTTTAAGCAGAAAAGAGACAAATGAACCAATTTTTATGGGAAAATTATGTATATGAGCGATTATATGGGTAAATCGGGATTTCCCGCCAAAAACGCGATGGGCACGCTGTCAGTATTTTTCTAATTTAACACACTATAGCCACTTTTTATAGCCAAATATGCATTAAAACTGTTCTTTTATTTATGAATATCTAGTTGCACGTTAAAAACAAAATATTTCTTAAAAATCATTCGTCGGAGATACATGAAGGTATCCTCCTTGGTATTATGGGCAAAACTTTGTGTGATATTGCTACACATAAAGCCGTGTAGAATTCGAATCGGATGCTTTTATTTCTTGAATTTCTGCATTAAACCACGTTTTATTTCTTTATTTACGATTCTAATTGCATTTACATGCATTATCTGTAAATTTCTTCTAATTAATGCGAGTTCACATACGTGTAGGAAAATACGTCCTACGGAGGGGGGTAGGGGTACTAAATTTATCATAAATGCTATAAAAACCTTGTAATTGTATCATATTTGCATGAATTATGTTCGTCATACAATAAACAATTTAAAATAAGTAGATACATGTACATAACATAGGGTTCTTTCTTCTGAGAACGGAATAAAAGAGAAAAACAAGATACATCAAAATGCGAATTTTGGCGCCTTTTTTCAAACCTGACGCACACGCATAAATCTCAAATAACTCCCACACCATGTACAGTAGAAAACTGAAACTTCGCATAAATTTTATTTATATTGATACCTTTAATTTGAATTAAAATTGAATCATTCAAAGGGGGGTTTATATATGTCTAGAGGGAAACACGTGCTATACTGTAATAAATGCAAAATATCAACATCGGCTCTGTGTTAGCGTTATTTTTTCATGTTATTCGTTCTATTTGTATACTTTTATATATTTTTAAGCAGAAAAGAGACAAATGAACCAATTTTTATGGGAAAATTATGTATATGAGCGATTATATGGGTAAATCGGGATTTCCCGCCAAAAACGCGATGGGCACGCTGTCAGTATTTTTCTAATTTAACACACTATAGCCACTTTTTATAGCCAAATATGCATTAAAACTGTTCTTTTATTTATGAATATCTAGTTGCACGTTAAAAACAAAATATTTCTTAAAAATCATTCGTCGGAGATACATGAAGGTATCCTCCTTGGTATTATGGGCAAAACTTTGTGTGATATTGCTACACATAAAGCCGTGTAGAATTCGAATCGGATGCTTTTATTTCTTGAATTTCTGCATTAAACCACGTTTTATTTCTTTATTTACGATTCTAATTGCATTTACATGCATTATCTGTAAATTTCTTCTAATTAATGCGAGTTCACATACGTGTAGGAAAATACGTCCTACGGAGGGGGGTAGGGGTACTAAATTTATCATAAATGCTATAAAAACCTTGTAATTGTATCATATTTGCATGAATTATGTTCGTCATACAATAAACAATTTAAAATAAGTAGATACATGTACATAACATAGGGTTCTTTCTTCTGAGAACGGAATAAAAGAGAAAAACAAGATACATCAAAATGCGAATTTTGGCGCCTTTTTTCAAACCTGACGCACACGCATAAATCTCAAATAACTCCCACACCATGTACAGTAGAAAACTGAAACTTCGCATAAATTTTATTTATATTGATACCTTTAATTTGAATTAAAATTGAATCATTCAAAGGGGGGTTTATATATGTCTAGAGGGAAACACGTGCTATACTGTAATAAATGCAAAATATCAACATCGGCTCTGTGTTAGCGTTATTTTTTCATGTTATTCGTTCTATTTGTATACTTTTATATATTTTTAAGCAGAAAAGAGACAAATGAACCAATTTTTATGGGAAAATTATGTATATGAGCGATTATATGGGTAAATCGGGATTTCCCGCCAAAAACGCGATGGGCACGCTGTCAGTATTTTTCTAATTTAACACACTATAGCCACTTTTTATAGCCAAATATGCATTAAAACTGTTCTTTTATTTATGAATATCTAGTTGCACGTTAAAAACAAAATATTTCTTAAAAATCATTCGTCGGAGATACATGAAGGTATCCTCCTTGGTATTATGGGCAAAACTTTGTGTGATATTGCTACACATAAAGCCGTGTAGAATTCGAATCGGATGCTTTTATTTCTTGAATTTCTGCATTAAACCACGTTTTATTTCTTTATTTACGATTCTAATTGCATTTACATGCATTATCTGTAAATTTCTTCTAATTAATGCGAGTTCACATACGTGTAGGAAAATACGTCCTACGGAGGGGGGTAGGGGTACTAAATTTATCATAAATGCTATAAAAACCTTGTAATTGTATCATATTTGCATGAATTATGTTCGTCATACAATAAACAATTTAAAATAAGTAGATACATGTACATAACATAGGGTTCTTTCTTCTGAGAACGGAATAAAAGAGAAAAACAAGATACATCAAAATGCGAATTTTGGCGCCTTTTTTCAAACCTGACGCACACGCATAAATCTCAAATAACTCCCACACCATGTACAGTAGAAAACTGAAACTTCGCATAAATTTTATTTATATTGATACCTTTAATTTGAATTAAAATTGAATCATTCAAAGGGGGGTTTATATATGTCTAGAGGGAAACACGTGCTATACTGTAATAAATGCAAAATATCAACATCGGCTCTGTGTTAGCGTTATTTTTTCATGTTATTCGTTCTATTTGTATACTTTTATATATTTTTAAGCAGAAAAGAGACAAATGAACCAATTTTTATGGGAAAATTATGTATATGAGCGATTATATGGGTAAATCGGGATTTCCCGCCAAAAACGCGATGGGCACGCTGTCAGTATTTTTCTAATTTAACACACTATAGCCACTTTTTATAGCCAAATATGCATTAAAACTGTTCTTTTATTTATGAATATCTAGTTGCACGTTAAAAACAAAATATTTCTTAAAAATCATTCGTCGGAGATACATGAAGGTATCCTCCTTGGTATTATGGGCAAAACTTTGTGTGATATTGCTACACATAAAGCCGTGTAGAATTCGAATCGGATGCTTTTATTTCTTGAATTTCTGCATTAAACCACGTTTTATTTCTTTATTTACGATTCTAATTGCATTTACATGCATTATCTGTAAATTTCTTCTAATTAATGCGAGTTCACATACGTGTAGGAAAATACGTCCTACGGAGGGGGGTAGGGGTACTAAATTTATCATAAATGCTATAAAAACCTTGTAATTGTATCATATTTGCATGAATTATGTTCGTCATACAATAAACAATTTAAAATAAGTAGATACATGTACATAACATAGGGTTCTTTCTTCTGAGAACGGAATAAAAGAGAAAAACAAGATACATCAAAATGCGAATTTTGGCGCCTTTTTTCAAACCTGACGCACACGCATAAATCTCAAATAACTCCCACACCATGTACAGTAGAAAACTGAAACTTCGCATAAATTTTATTTATATTGATACCTTTAATTTGAATTAAAATTGAATCATTCAAAGGGGGGTTTATATATGTCTATAGGGAAACACGTGCTATACTGTAATAAATGCAAAATATCAACATCGGCTCTGTGTTAGCGTTATTTTTTCATGTTATTCGTTCTATTTGTATACTTTTATATATTTTTAAGCAGAAAAGAGACAAATGAACCAATTTTTATGGGAAAATTATGTATATGAGCGATTATATGGGTAAATCGGGATTTCCCGCCAAAAACGCGATGGGCACGCTGTCAGTATTTTTCTAATTTAACACACTATAGCCACTTTTTATAGCCAAATATGCATTAAAACTGTTCTTTTATTTATGAATATCTAGTTGCACGTTAAAAACAAAATATTTCTTAAAAATCATTCGTCGGAGATACATGAAGGTATCCTCCTTGGTATTATGGGCAAAACTTTGTGTGATATTGCTACACATAAAGCCGTGTAGAATTCGAATCGGATGCTTTTATTTCTTGAATTTCTGCATTAAACCACGTTTTATTTCTTTATTTACGATTCTAATTGCATTTACATGCATTATCTGTAAATTTCTTCTAATTAATGCGAGTTCACATACGTGTAGGAAAATACGTCCTACGGAGGGGGGTAGGGGTACTAAATTTATCATAAATGCTATAAAAACCTTGTAATTGTATCATATTTGCATGAATTATGTTCGTCATACAATAAACAATTTAAAATAAGTAGATACATGTACATAACATAGGGTTCTTTCTTCTGAGAACGGAATAAAAGAGAAAAACAAGATACATCAAAATGCGAATTTTGGCGCCTTTTTTCAAACCTGACGCACACGCATAAATCTCAAATAACTCCCACACCATGTACAGTAGAAAACTGAAACTTCGCATAAATTTTATTTATATTGATACCTTTAATTTGAATTAAAATTGAATCATTCAAAGGGGGGTTTATATATGTCTAGAGGGAAACACGTGCTATACTGTAATAAATGCAAAATATCAACATCGGCTCTGTGTTAGCGTTATTTTTTCATGTTATTCGTTCTATTTGTATACTTTTATATATTTTTAAGCAGAAAAGAGACAAATGAACCAATTTTTATGGGAAAATTATGTATATGAGCGATTATATGGGTAAATCGGGATTTCCCGCCAAAAACGCGATGGGCACGCTGTCAGTATTTTTCTAATTTAACACACTATAGCCACTTTTTATAGCCAAATATGCATTAAAACTGTTCTTTTATTTATGAATATCTAGTTGCACGTTAAAAACAAAATATTTCTTAAAAATCATTCGTCGGAGATACATGAAGGTATCCTCCTTGGTATTATGGGCAAAACTTTGTGTGATATTGCTACACATAAAGCCGTGTAGAATTCGAATCGGATGCTTTTATTTCTTGAATTTCTGCATTAAACCACGTTTTATTTCTTTATTTACGATTCTAATTGCATTTACATGCATTATCTGTAAATTTCTTCTAATTAATGCGAGTTCACATACGTGTAGGAAAATACGTCCTACGGAGGGGGGTAGGGGTACTAAATTTATCATAAATGCTATAAAAACCTTGTAATTGTATCATATTTGCATGAATTATGTTCGTCATACAATAAACAATTTAAAATAAGTAGATACATGTACATAACATAGGGTTCTTTCTTCTGAGAACGGAATAAAAGAGAAAAACAAGATACATCAAAATGCGAATTTTGGCGCCTTTTTTCAAACCTGACGCACACGCATAAATCTCAAATAACTCCCACACCATGTACAGTAGAAAACTGAAACTTCGCATAAATTTTATTTATATTGATACCTTTAATTTGAATTAAAATTGAATCATTCAAAGGGGGGTTTATATATGTCTAGAGGGAAACACGTGCTATACTGTAATAAATGCAAAATATCAACATCGGCTCTGTGTTAGCGTTATTTTTTCATGTTATTCGTTCTATTTGTATACTTTTATATATTTTTAAGCAGAAAAGAGACAAATGAACCAATTTTTATGGGAAAATTATGTATATGAGCGATTATATGGGTAAATCGGGATTTCCCGCCAAAAACGCGATGGGCACGCTGTCAGTATTTTTCTAATTTAACACACTATAGCCACTTTTTATAGCCAAATATGCATTAAAACTGTTCTTTTATTTATGAATATCTAGTTGCACGTTAAAAACAAAATATTTCTTAAAAATCATTCGTCGGAGATACATGAAGGTATCCTCCTTGGTATTATGGGCAAAACTTTGTGTGATATTGCTACACATAAAGCCGTGTAGAATTCGAATCGGATGCTTTTATTTCTTGAATTTCTGCATTAAACCACGTTTTATTTCTTTATTTACGATTCTAATTGCATTTACATGCATTATCTGTAAATTTCTTCTAATTAATGCGAGTTCACATACGTGTAGGAAAATACGTCCTACGGAGGGGGGTAGGGGTACTAAATTTATCATAAATGCTATAAAAACCTTGTAATTGTATCATATTTGCATGAATTATGTTCGTCATACAATAAACAATTTAAAATAAGTAGATACATGTACATAACATAGGGTTCTTTCTTCTGAGAACGGAATAAAAGAGAAAAACAAGATACATCAAAATGCGAATTTTGGCGCCTTTTTTCAAACCTGACGCACACGCATAAATCTCAAATAACTCCCACACCATGTACAGTAGAAAACTGAAACTTCGCATAAATTTTATTTATATTGATACCTTTAATTTGAATTAAAATTGAATCATTCAAAGGGGGGTTTATATATGTCTAGAGGGAAACACGTGCTATACTGTAATAAATGCAAAATATCAACATCGGCTCTGTGTTAGCGTTATTTTTTCATGTTATTCGTTCTATTTGTATACTTTTATATATTTTTAAGCAGAAAAGAGACAAATGAACCAATTTTTATGGGAAAATTATGTATATGAGCGATTATATGGGTAAATCGGGATTTCCCGCCAAAAACGCGATGGGCACGCTGTCAGTATTTTTCTAATTTAACACACTATAGCCACTTTTTATAGCCAAATATGCATTAAAACTGTTCTTTTATTTATGAATATCTAGTTGCACGTTAAAAACAAAATATTTCTTAAAAATCATTCGTCGGAGATACATGAAGGTATCCTCCTTGGTATTATGGGCAAAACTTTGTGTGATATTGCTACACATAAAGCCGTGTAGAATTCGAATCGGATGCTTTTATTTCTTGAATTTCTGCATTAAACCACGTTTTATTTCTTTATTTACGATTCTAATTGCATTTACATGCATTATCTGTAAATTTCTTCTAATTAATGCGAGTTCACATACGTGTAGGAAAATACGTCCTACGGAGGGGGGTAGGGGTACTAAATTTATCATAAATGCTATAAAAACCTTGTAATTGTATCATATTTGCATGAATTATGTTCGTCATACAATAAACAATTTAAAATAAGTAGATACATGTACATAACATAGGGTTCTTTCTTCTGAGAACGGAATAAAAGAGAAAAACAAGATACATCAAAATGCGAATTTTGGCGCCTTTTTTCAAACCTGACGCACACGCATAAATCTCAAATAACTCCCACACCATGTACAGTAGAAAACTGAAACTTCGCATAAATTTTATTTATATTGATACCTTTAATTTGAATTAAAATTGAATCATTCAAAGGGGGGTTTATATATGTCTATAGGTCAGAGTCAACTAAAAGACCTGCTCCGATTGGAGAAAAACCTGTAGGGTGAGGGGGCCTGTTATTTTAAATGTGACAGAAGATGTGATTGGCTATCAATTATGTTTTCTTTTGGTTTATTGTTTGAATATGATATATATAAGTAAAAAATAATTGCAATTAAAATGTCGATGCCCCGGTTTTTTCCCTAGCTCCCGATCCGCTAAAGGGGACGGGGGCGGGAAATTTTGAAAATTCACTGCAGGGTACCTTGTGACGCAAATAGCGCGAAAAAGAGCCGGTCATGCTATATTTTTTTATTTAGTTTCGTATAAAGCTTGAATCAACGAACAAATCGGTATATAACATGCATGGCCAGCAATGTTGGTATAGAAGCTACACGGCATTTTGTTAACATTACGGCCTATGGAAAATGATTTAGTTGGCACTGACCATGGGTTCCCAATACTGGAGATACGATTTGATGATTAAAACGTAAACCTATACCGGATACAAGATTTCTGACCAGTTTACACATCGATCCTCAATGTCGTATTTCTCAAATTCTGCAATGTATTTCAGTCGTCATTATTTTGCTCTTTATTGAAGAACACTTCAAAAAAATTAGGAGGTTCAAATTGGGAAATTTCAACCATAAATTCGGAAAATACAGGCCATTTTGGCGTTGGGAATGGGTCCGATAATCGGACCCAAAAACGGACTTGAAAAATCCCTGAATCAGTTTTCAAAATTTTCACAATTTATTGAACTGACCTTATAAATTGTTTGAACTATGTATAAACAACAGGTTTCTGACCCCTCTCTGTTAAGATATTGCTTGAAACACTGGCAAAATCAGCTAAAACCTACCCACCCTTCGCCAGCTTTGGTTGAACTAATGCACAAAAAACCCAGGTAGTCTGATAGATTTTTTTCAAAATTAGGCACGGACGCATGTAAGAATGGCTAATTCAGAAAAATGACAGACAGATACTTATTTTAAAAATTCTCCCGAAGAAGGAATTAGCCATTCTAATTTGCCTTCATATTCAAATCAGAGAAAACCCACGAAAAAAAGTAGCATCAAAAGTATACAGATTAACATAAAGCCACACCTCTAATATCACGCAACCGACAGTATCGATTCATTAGCATATATTGATTTTTACCTGATTGGTCGTGTTCACAAAATATGTGATCATGTGACAATTTGTTCGATCCCTCTCATGCATATGTATTGAGAAAACAATATTCAAGGCCGGAATCGATGGCGATTGATCCGGATTCGCCAAATACCCTTGTCACAAAACAGACATCACACATAGTAACATCTTTGAATACAAGCGAATCTTTAGTAGTTATTTATTACACGAATGGTCAATTTTTCATTATATGTAAAAATTCATATAAATGACATTAAATTCTTCGATTTATTAGTGTTCAAAAAAGGGGCCTTAAGGTCCGGGATCATTTGAAGTCCCTATAGCTCAACTGGTTTGGACTCTACCTTGTTTACAAGAGAAACTACGTTTATGCAAATATTGAGCCCATCCCCTTACCCTTACCCATAATTTCTCAATTTTCTGACAAAAGATATAAAAACTCGTGAAAAGTGTGAAAGAATATACTTGTACATGTACTTTCTTCTGGAAGAATATGAAGTTTCAAAACATTTTGACCAAAAATAAATTTTTAATGAATCTTTTAAAAATCTTCACCAAAACATCTTTTTTAAGCCAAAAATGACATTGACCCTTGATATATGACCTTGAAAGTCAATAGGGATTTTCATCGGATTATACTCAATTCACATGGTAAATGTGAAGTTCCTAGCTCAACTGGTTTGTTTACAGGATTCAAGTATGCATATATCATGTACAGTATATTGACTTCCCTTCCCCTTCCGCATAATTTCTCAATTTTTTGACACAAGATGTAAAACCCATTGCTTATGTGAAAGAATATGCCTTCTTCTTGAAGCATATTAAATTTCAAAACGTTTTGATAAAAAAAGATTTTAAATTAATTTTAAAAACATTTCCCCCAAATCATCGATATCTAGCCCCAAATTTACCTAGACCTTGAAATCTAATAGGGTTTTTTGTTTCATTTTACTCAATCCACATGGGTAATTTGAAAGTACCTAGCTCAACTGGTTTGGGCTCTATCTTGTTTACAAGGTTCACAGGGGATGCTTACTCCTCCCGGGCACCTGATCCCACCTCTAGCTTGCTAGGGCTCCTTCGATGCTCTATTGTGAGTGCTGTTGAGATTATTGTCAGGATCTTCTTTAACTCACTCAAGTGTACATATATCATTATCATGTATATTGATTAGGGCTGTGCAATTTTATTGTCATATCGGTGCACCGCGATATTTTCGTTTCCAATACGTACCGCGGTACGTTTTTCGAAATACCGGTTCGAGTTCAATATTTTACTTTACAGAGTAATCGTTACATAGAAAGTATCCTGGTCAAAAACGACAAACAAATATACGTTTCATCAATAGATTCATCCTTATTTCAATAAAATATATGTTCTTATTGCGTTTCATTGAGCAACCAGAGATTGACGTTCTCAGTCAGAGGAAATATGAGCTGACGATATGACGATCTGTCATTTATATTCTAAATTATTTCGCAACGGTTTTAATGGTTAACTTCAAAACAACATGATTCTTGAACTCAGCTAGTTTCCCATCTTTTGACATTATTTGTTAGTTCCGACCGTCCAGTGTTTTTTTTTTCCGGCCCCTCCATATGCCAAATTTCCTATATTTTTCCTCCAAAATCACTCTTAAATTCCCGAAGAGAAATCATTTTAAAAAATCACATGAAAACCTGGAAGTCAGCACAGTCTACGTGCATTTCATACTTTGTTCAGCTCAAGCAAATAAATTAATTAGCAGTGTTATTAAAGAGGGTTAGACTTTGGTGAGAATTTGTATTAGGAAAAATAACAATTTTAGACATTTTCTCAAATGGGTCAGACACAGACACCTTCCCCGAATAATAATATAAAAAATCCTGGTTACGTTTCACATCATTATCGTGCTCCAAATTGGCTTGTATTGATGAAGCCTGGCAGTTTTCTTTTTTTCTTTTCCAAGTTTCAACTGTTTGTATTTGTGAAAAGAACACGACTTTTATTTAATTGTTTACGACTTTGTTTCTCTATTTTCTGTGATCCCAAATTTTGACTAAAAATAGAATCAGCAATAATACTGGTGATACAAAGATAGACTGTGTCTTGTTTTAGTGTTTTTCTATAAAAATAATGCTATTTATAAAAGGATTAAATATTGCAATAAATCGCAATATGAAATCTTGTATCGCAATACGTTTTTTGGGCCGCAATACCCAGCCCTAATATTGACACCTCCACTTCTCAACTTTCTGACATAAAGTATAACCAGTCGTCTCTGATGAGACTGAAGCTCTTCTGGTTGTTTGCTAAAATAAATCAAAGTGACACACCCATTTTCCAATACCCTGGGGATCAGGGGCTAAATCAAAATGCAACACCAGAGAATTATTAATATAATGGAAAAGAATTTACTCTCTATCAGTTATACTTGTCAAACGTCTTCGAATTCAATAGCGTCAATTAAGTACAGATAAATTTGCAGCATGGACCAGACATGCACAATTCGGGTACTTACATTGTAACCCTCGTCAGTGATCCTCAATCTAAACAATGAAAAATGGCCTAAGAGTGTATAAAATTACTATGTCCAACAATGTACCAAAAGGCGTAGCAAGATGGGTGGGATTTGATGCTACAGCACCCATGTTTTAGAAATTTCAAGAAATTTTGATAACCGAAATACTTTCAGAGAACTGGTGTTCACAAGATTACATGATAGAATTATTCGTGTATAGGAGAAAATGACCACGCCCATTTTCCACGACCCTGGAGGTCAGGGGTTAAAAAAAATACAAGGTGCACATCTAGACCAAGGCATGAGAATGATGCAAAAACAGTATCTTTCTATCAAACATACTTTCTGAGAATTGGTGCTCACAAGATTACATAGACATGTGAGTTCTATCTTCTTAGAGTTATATAGGAGAAAATGACCTCTATCATTTCCCAAGACCCTGGGGGTCAGGGGCTCAAACAAAATATCATGTGCACATCTAGACCATATACTATGAATACAAAATGTACTGCTAAACATATCTTTCTATCGATTATACTTTCTGAGAATTGCTTCTCACAAGATTACATAGTTATATAGGAGAAAATTACCAAAACCATTTTCCAAGACCCTGGCGGTCAGGGGCTCTAACAAAATATCAGGTTACTCTACACAACTGCACTATATGCCCATTATAATGCAAAAAAAATTTACTTTCTTCTTGAAGCATACGAAATGTCAAAACATTTTTACCAAAACAAGATTTTAAATGAATTTTTAAAACATTTTCACCAAAAATCTATATCTAGTCCCAAAGTTACCTTGACCTTAAATATAATAGGGTTCTTTGTCTCATTTTACTCAATCCACATGATTAATTTGAAAATCCCAGCTAAACTGGTTAGGGCTCTATCTTGTTTACAAGAATAGGACGGACAGACATATATTGCTGTATTATAATATGTCCTGTCTAACAAAGGGCGTACAATGATTGAATGCCTACATAAATTATCCTCATTTTGACAATGTTACCTTGCATTTTAGCAAGATTATCAAACATTCAGTCACAATGAATAATGTTCCAACCACTTTTTCTGTTTTTAAAAATTAATTTGCTTTCCATTCTAAATTGATATCTTTGTGTCAAATCCTTCAACTCAATCCGAGCTACCCGTGCTTGGTTAGGAGAGAATCTAACACACATTTTTTTCTTCAGCTTGCCTTCTTAAATTAATGCATTAAACAATGTTTGTATTCTTACTATCCGATTCATGGATGAACAACACTCGGTTGCAGCACCGGAAGCAAAACACCAAAACACCGAGTAGACACGCACAGAAAGAGACGCAAAAGGTACAAGAAACACCATATCACATAGAAACATCAAACGCAGATGACCACACATACACCAATGAGACCAATATAATGTTCATGTAGAGAACCTTCTTTGAAAAATGTCTGTCTTGGAAGGAGTAAAGTACAGACTATGTACGTGACCTTGAACTTTGACCAAAGTAATCAGTATTATTCATAAAGTCCACTGCTATCATAATCTTTTTGCCAAGTGCAAATTAACTACAAGTAAAAAGTAAAGTCAGCAAATTGTCAACCATTTCAGCATTTGCAGCTGTTACCTTGACATTTCACTTGTGGCCTTGAAAACTTAGTGCATTCTTCTCCTGGTCATGACAATTATTAACAGGATCAATAGCTAAAGGTTTAGGCTGAATCCCGCCCCAATTGATAAAGGTTCAGGGACATACACAGATAGAAAAAAACACCACCATAAAATGGACTTATTATAATTTTGATAAATGTTGATATAAATTCAATGTGTACTCTTATAGTGTGCAGAGACAACAAACTACAATTTCAATAAAATTTAATCTTCTTTTCTATTTTTTTCTAATGAAGTGAATACAATTGCCTCATTTACTGTAAAGAAATTTACAATTCCAGCTTTGATGAAGGAAAATGTCCTTTACTTATGCAGTAAAATCAGAGTTTCCTGACCTGTCCATTTGAGCTGCTATAATACACCTTCTTCCCCTTTCACTTAATAAGTCATTCAGATGACATGGTTTCAAAAGTAAAGTAAAACTAAAGTAGCAAGTCAAACAACAACTGGTCAGATTCAGATAAATTCCCATTTTGGAGATCAGACATTTCTTTCATGCTCTGTTGAATTTCTTCATCTTCAAAATCTGGTAAAACCTGAAAAGACAATTACAAAATTCGATGATTTCGAACCTAAAGTTGACTTTCCTGTTTTGCCTGTAACGCAAAAGGATCATGAATGGATCGCTTTGTCCGATGTCTGTCTAGATGTCACATGTTCACATCTACAACTATTTTTAAGTTGCATATCAATATTTCATTAAAATTTGATAAAATGTGAAAAGACATGTACAAATTGGATAATTTGTAATCTAAAGTTAACTATTCTGTTTCGCATATAAAGCAAATGGATAATAATGAATGGATTGCTCTGTCTGGTGTCTGTCTAGTGTTGAGATGTCACATTTTCACATCTACAACTATTTTTTAAGTTGCATATCAATATTTCATTAAAATTTGATAAAATGTGAAAAGACATGTACAAAATTGGATAATTTGTAATCTAAAGTTAACTATTCTGTTTCGCATATAAAGCAAATGGATAATAATGAATGGATTGTTCTGTCTGGTGTCTGTCTGTCTTGTGTTGAGATGTCACATTTTCAAATCTACAACTTTTTTTTAAGTTGTATATCAATATTTCATCAAAATTTAATCAAACCTGAAAAGACATGTACAATATTGGATAATTATGCCTCTTAGGTTAAATATTCTGTTTTGCATGTAAAGCAAAAGGATAATGAATGGATTGATATGTCCAGTGTATGTCTGTCTGTCTGTCTATCTAGATGTCACATTTTCACATCTACAACTATTTCTTAAGTTGTATATCAATATTTCTTCAAAGTCTGATAAAACCTGAAAAAAACATGCTTGTCAGAGAATGATCAGGTTTAATATACAAAGTCATTAAATAAACATAATTATTTTTTTTTTTTTGAATTGAGGATTTTAAAGATTAATACAAAGTTTTATAAAAGAAGGTATTATGTTACCTGACTTTCTGCATTTTCCATCTCTTGGAAGACTGCATTCACATCAATCTGCTGTGATGACTCATTCTCTTTTAGGTTGGTCATTTGGATTGTTCCTTCATGGGATACCTAAGATAAGATAAGATAAGATAAGATAAGGTTTATTTAAAGTCGGCATGTCATATAACTGGTAAACATAACTTCAAAACATGATATTATTTTGTGATTTCTTACCACTGTCAAAGTCAATTGTAATGAGCTAGAAGTGTGTACTTCTAAACAATGCTTTATATCAAAAGCTTATATGTTAGCCTTATGCATTTCTTTACATAGCCTTTCTTGAATGAACACATTGCGTATTTTTATTTTTGATAAACATCAACTTCTTACACAAAATGGGAACAAATGTCAAAGGATAGAAAACATGGAAATCTTCTCTTTATATATCTTCAGAAATATGTAATATTACCGTATTTATAACCAGAAATTTTCTTGAGATACTAATTTCCGATATATTCGTGAGTGATTTGAAATTGCGAAAAATTATTCTCGCGAAAAATTGTATTTGATAAGGTATATCATAAATGGTTAAATCCGTTACATTTGTTCATATTGTACATGTGTCATTCTTCACTTTTTCTGATTAAACGTGATAAGGAGTGATTTGAGAGAATTCTTATGACAGACCTCACTGAAACTGCAATAATGAAAAGTACAGAACAGTAACATCACTTGAACGTATTTGTTTGTAATTTAGGAATCACGAAAAATTGTACTTGTGGAAATAAAGTCACTCTATTTTACCATAAAATCGCGAAATTTGATGCTCACGAAAATGTCCATTACACCGTATAAAGAACATTCCATTTCTTAATTTTACCAATCTATCGCCGCAATCTGAATACAGCATTCAGTAAAACAGAATTTCTGTGACGAAATATATATCGATTGCACAGATGTTTTTTAAGTTTCACCACAACTGAAATTAAACTATCATGTCTTGACAACATAGATCACCCAATGTAATACTTCCTTGGTCTAACCCCTGGCAGTAATAGATAATAAGACACTCTATAACTTCTTCAAGAAAATTTCAAAACAATTTTCATGCACCAGACACGTGTTTAAGATATCAAATCCTCATCAGACATCAGTGATGCTTCCATCCACAGTGCTTTTCATAAGCCGCCAAAATTCATTTCACTAGCGCCCATGAGTGGCATTTTTTTAAAATTGATAGCATAAATAATTGAAAAATTAAGAATGCTAGTTCCCTCACCTCTGAATACATTTTCTTGTCAAAACTATTTTCAGGGTCATCAGAATTCTCTGCTGTTTCTGCTTCACTGCCTGGAAACAATTAATTTGTCAACTTTTTCATGTTTGTTCAACACTATTCTGTTTGTTTCTATAGTATTTATCTCTAGTTTGCATTGCCCTCAACTGTTATCAATATGATTCTTGATCTTTTTATATTTTCAGAGAAAATCAAACAAGAGGCCCAAATTTGCCTTTATCACTCAATTGTAATACCATCTGGACCATGATGCAAATGTATCTGCTCTTAAATGATGCTATTGAATTTGAAGACGTTTTAAATTTGATAACAATAGAGTGTTTTGAATACTATAACATGGTATTAAAATTTGTGTTAAGAAAATTGGGTATCTTTATGAAAATCCACTCAACAGTTATAGGAAAGAAGCTGAACATGTGAAAGGTTAACGTTACAACAGACAGAGGAGATATTGACAATTGGCTACTACACTTGAGCCTCACTAGGGTGAACAAGTGAAAAAAATCTAAACTTTTTGAAACACAATTATTCTAACTACTCCAGTTACCATGGTAATAAAGTATCAAATTGATAATGAGGGAAATCTATGGTTTTTCCATCACTAGTAAGGAAGATTAAACATGTTCAAATTGTTCAATTAACCAATGTCAGATACATGTACATTATCATTCAGTATATTTGTTAGGACCAGAATCTTATAATAAACATTTCAAACAATATCATAATTGTAATCTAACTAAGTCTTACTTACTACAATCTTCACTTGTTTCCCTATCATAATTATATATATATAATCTTTCTAAGTATTACTTACTAGAATCTTCACTTCTTTCCTGCATTCTTCTTTGTTTTGTTCTATGTTTTTGTTTTGAAGACCTCGATCTGTAACAAATCAAAACAACTATTATGTTGTATTAGCGTATAATATTGATAATTTAAGTTTAAAGACAGACCTGGGTAACACTCTGCTGTCGCCTCCACATTGAAGAGTTTTTAAATGGAGCTGTAAAAACAGCACACTTGTATGTTTTGCGTTAGCTGAATTGGTAAGAGCTTAATATTGGCATGTGCAGTATACATATGTGTAACCTAGTCCGAACCTAGTGAGGGCTAATTTTTTCTCTGACCTGTTCCAAATGATGATACTATTGTATATAGTATTTAATCTTTCCATTTTTTCATGCTATTTTTGTGAAAATATCCATGGGTTCATATTCTTTACTTACAGCCAGACTCTTTTATATCTGAAATGCCACTTTATGCAAAATTTGGCAGAAGTTTTCCCGAATACCCAAGAATGACCTTAACTAATAATTGTGCAATACTTGTGAGGATCGAACCAGCAACCTTCAGGCCACTGGCCAATCACCTCTACTAGGAACCTAGTTACCAGCACAAGTAACTAGACCACAATGCCGATATGCCTTTTACCATTCCTTACCTTGATGTTTTTTTATGCATACGTCTCATATGGAGGTAAAGCTCTCTGTGTTTTTGTGTCTGCAAGTAGAATTTGTAAATGGTATGAAAACAACTTGATCTTATCTTAAAAGAATATGAGGGGTTCTTGAACAACTGAGAAGTCAAAAGGGACACATCACTTACCTGAGTTCAAACAAAAGGCTGAAAGTGGCAAAAAATGCTCCAACCAATCGGAGCCAATGATAACGATCAGCACAAAAATACAAACTTTGTAGAGGTCATTGAGTTCTTGCTTCCTGGTAAAGTTTTGCGAAATTCTGTGTAGCAGTTGCCGGGAAGATGTTCAAAATACCTCTGCAAATCAGAGCCCTGTGGTCCTATCTGAACTATTAATATTAGTACAAAAAAGTAACAAACTTGGTAGAGGACATTGAGTATATTAACTAAACAAACTTGGTAGAGGACATTGAGTATATTAACTAAACAAACTTGGTAGAGGACATTGAGTATATTAACTAAACAAACTTGGTAGAGGACATTGAGTATTTTAACTAAACAAACTTGGTAGAGGACATTGAGTATATTAACTAAACAAACTTGGTAGAGGACATTGAGTATATTAACTAAACAAACTTGGTAGAGGACATTGAGTATATTAACTAAACAAACTTGGTAGAGGACATTGAGTATATTAACTAAACAAACTTGGTAGAGGACATTGAGTATATTAACTAAACAAACTTGGTAGAGGACATTGAGTATATTAACTAAACAAACTTGGTAGAGGACATTGAGTATATTAACTAAACAAACTTGGTAGAGGACATTGAGTATATTAACTAAACAAACTTGGTAGAGGACATTGAGTATATTAACTAAACAAACTTGGTAGAGGACATTGAGTATATTAACTAAACAAACTTGGTAGAGGACATTGAGTATTTTAACTAAACAAACTTGGTAGAGGACATTGAGTATATTAACTAAACAAACTTGGTAGAGGACATTGAGTATATTAACTAAACAAACTTGGTAGAGGACATTGAGTATTTTAACAAAGTCAAAATGTGTCAGCCAATCGGGCAAGTAGAGTCCTGGAAAGCTTGCTTGATGTAAGGTTTCGTGAAATTCTGTGCGTCAGTTGCAGAGGAGACGTGTAAGCCAATAGATCGTCATGAAAAACACAAACTTGGTAAAGGAACTTGAGTACTTACTTCCTTCTAAGTTTGTTATATTAGAGGTTGACTGATCAAAATAATCACAAGGTTAAAGATTTTGACATTCATGGAAAAGTCTAGTCACAAGGAATAAGCATGTGAAATATGAAAGTTCTATCACATTGAAAAGATATGTATATGGTCAAGATTATTTTTTGCAGACAAACTACATCAGTATATACCTCTGAATCTTCAATTACAGGGGCTTAAAAACCCTTTTATATTCATTAAGTGACCACTTACTTGAAAGCCACATTGCTCACATATTAACTCCTTCTCTTGGCCTTTTTTACCATTATTACTAAAATGAAAAAGAAACAAAGTTTATTTGCATGCATGCTTAAACTATTGATTACTCATACCAATGGTGTTACATATCTTTTGATGGTGATTACCCATATAAATATAATTCATACTTCAATGTCTGACAAATAGACCTTTTAAAAACAAATTTCACTCGAATAACTTTTCTTCTTTCATTCAACGTCACTATATCCCCCCTCCCCCCAAAACAATGGATTACCGTCATACTACTCTTAAATACCGTTTCATGTATTGTTGCACGATGAAGGAAATGTATTGTCTTGAAGGGCTAAAACCACAGAAATTGGTCGTCCTTTCAACCTGTTCGAAAATTGTTATCAAATGTCTTGCAATTTCTGAAATGTGGGTCCTGTAGCATCATATTGCATCCATCCTCCTACATCTTTCTGTACATATATGGACACATAATTTTCACTCTTTTTGGCCATATCACCATGATTACATTGTTTAGATTGAGGATCACTATCGAGGGTTAAGTACCCGAAACGTACATGTCTGGTCCATTATGTAAATTTATCTGATTTTAAATGATGCTATTGAATTTGATGAAGTTGAACAGTCAACTGATTTATGTAATAAATGATAGGGGTAGCAACAACATGACTGGGTAATAGACATTTTTCATCATGACAAACCTCGCACATCAAACTTCGCACTTCGAACATTGAAGAAAAAGTGGCGTAACTGCCGTTCGCGTATTAACTCATAAGCGGAGTCATCAATGCTCAATGGAATGATATATTGGACTTCCTGTACAACTGGCGCCCTTTTTTCGGCAACCAAGTTATGTAATTAAAGTGCGAAGTTCGAAGTGCGAAGTTCGTCACGGTGAAAAAAGCCTATTAATGACTTAGAAAAAAAGCTATGTATTCACCTTGAGCACTCTTCTTTTAGATGAACTTCATACAGGTTCAGTGAGAAGAAGCTGGTCTTGCACAATGGACACTTTCTCTGGAAAGTTATTTTACAAGCTGCGGAACGGATATGATGCTTGGCTTTCTTCATATTCTTGAAGATGAATAGACATCTACTACAGCGAGTTATCTCCCTTCCGTCGTTAATTGCCGACTCTAAATGTATGTCCTTCTCTTGGTCCGGAAGTCCATGGTGATTTGTCTGCTTCATATGTAATCTCAGGTCATGTCTGTTTTTGTAATACGTATCACATGAAAAACATCTGTAGATGGTCTCCTCCTGGCTTTCTTCTATGACTCTATGAACGTCATTTCTAGATGGCGAATGCATTTTCTTTCTGTGATAAGCCAATCCCGTACTACACGTAAAAATCTCATCACATATCTGACACTTTATCATCTTTTTATTACTTATGCCCTGCTTTGCAATATTTTCATGTGATTTTCTATGCATTGTATATCCAGCCACAGTCTTAAATTTTGATAGTGAACATTCCTCATGTTCGCATTTAAATGGGAATTCATAATTATGACATTGGTACATGTGAGCTTCATACAAGTTTCTGCTACGGAAATGAATATCACAACACGGGCATTTGTGTCTCCATCTCATAATACACTCACCGGCTTTTATATGATTTTCTATGGTTTCTAGCTTTTGAAAACTACGTAGGCAGAGAGAGCATCGATATGGATAAACATATTTGGTATTTTCTTTCACTTTATTGACTTTCTCTATTTTCCGTTCACCTGTTCTTATTGGGTTCCCTCGATGAGATGTCAAATCCATATGAATTTCAAGGTCAGCAAATTTTACAAAGTTGCTGTCACAGGTAAAACATTTGAATCTGGTTTCTTCACTTACGATTTGTTCATGTCCAGATCCAATAACATGGATTCTCAGGTTGTAATAGTCATCAAATTTCTCAGAGCAGATGAGGCATGTTTGCGGTACATCCAGTTTGTCAGGTATCACAGCATCTTTATCATCGACACCACGAATCTTTCTCTGAAGTTTCATGATGTTGAGTTGTTGTTTTTTAGATTCTGCAGTTCGGGCACTACGGTTAGGGTGTATTTCATATTTGTGTTTTAACAAATGTGAATTAAAATTTCTGGCATTGAAAAAAACAAGTGGACACTCTTTACATTTGAATGGGAAAGCACCCTTGTGTTTGCTCACTATGTGAACTTGTTGAGAATTAATGCTTGAAAAATGTTCATTCCAACAGCCTTCTATGGGACATTTGTAAAGTTCAGATTGCCCGCAGAATAAAGATACTTCCAAATGCTCCTCCACTGCATCAAAGTTTCTCAATGTCTCTTTACAAACGGAGCACTTGTAAAGGTGTCCAAGATTTTCTTTGGCCTCTTTATCACTAAATCTGATAATTTTACGCTCCTCATGTTGCCATTTTCCCGAGTGACGTGTTCGGGTCATGTGACATATTAGATCACTGTTACGGAAATAATACTTTCCACATGTATAACACTTGAAGTCTGTCTTGTACGTGCATTCTTCCTCATGGAAATACCACAGTATATGGGATAGAAACGCATCATCATCTGTAAAATATTTGTTACAATGTAAACACAAATTTTCATAATTTTCTTTGAGATACAAAGCCAACTCCTGCTTTCCTGATTCTGATTTTTTCATTTTCACATTAAGGTCAAGGTCATCTGATTTCAGTTTCATGAAATGTGCAGAACTTTTTAAATGACAACACAAATCCCATTTGCTGACGAAGTACAATTTACATTCCGAACACCTGAAATCTGTTTTCTCATCACTGATTTGCTGATGTCCATTTGAGTCAATATGACTCCTCAATTTCGGCAGGGAATCAAACTCAATCCTACACACTGAACAGACAAGGTTCCCTCGATCTTCACATTTTCTGTTGTCACGACAGTTTGAAGGGCGCTTCTTTGCTACATGTCCTATTCCATTTGTCGTATGGAAAATCATATTCCACTTCCCCATGAAATATTTCCCACACATTAAACACCTGAAGTCTGTCTCTTCATGGCTGAATCGTTCATGTTTTGAATGAGCAATATGCTGTTGGAGTTCTTTTTCATTGAAATATCGCCTACTGCACTGCATACAGCGAAATTCATTCCTCGGTACCCTGTAAGGAACTTTGAGGCAGTTTCCAGCTCTACACTTAAAGTGATAAGTGTGCAAAACCAAATCCCACGAACTTATGAAAAACTGGAGACATTTATTGCAGTGAAATTTTGTTTCTTTAGAACTTATCTGCTCATGACCAGAGTATCTGACATGGTTCCTCAAGCTTGTTTTCGTTTTAATTTTTTTCTGGCACACAACACAAGCATAACTTTCAGAATCTGAAAGCTTTATATCTCCAATCTCTTCAAAATTTCCTGAATTGTTTAAAATTTCAGCGTTTTCGATATTAATCGAATGTTTTGAATTTTCTTTTACTTCACAGTTTTCGTGAGAACTAATGCTTCCTTCCTCTTTAAAGTTTCCTGAAGCATTTAAATATTCCTCAGCATACGCTCTTTCTGATTTGCTAGTTGTACCATCCTCCTCTACTTCCATTATCAGATTTCCTGTCTTTTCTTCATCCGATATTTCACTGTGGTCACTTTGTATTAAATGATTCTCTGAAATGCCTATACTGAATGATGATTCACAAGCTTCACATTTCCCAAGTTCTGTGGTATCATTACTTCCACTATCAAGTGTTATTTTGCACAGACTGCAGCACTTTGACTTCTTCAAATGCCTCGGGTTCTCACACAACCCCAATTTTTTGTGAATCTCCAAATCCCATGAGGAAATAAAGAAATTTCTGCAGTCAACACACTGAAAATCAGTTTTTTCTTCACTGATTTGCTCATGCTTGCATTTTTGGACATGCTGCTCAAAAGTGTCGGAAGAACTGAATGTTTCATCACATTTGACGCAAAATCTGAAGAAAATAGGACTAATAATATGGCCAGTCTGCTCAGAATGCATGCAAAGATCCCACTGTCTCAAGAAATATTTATTGCATTCTTTACAGTGAAATTCAGTCCTAAAGCTGCATATTTGCTCATGATTTTTTATTTGAATATGTGTGTTTAGACCCTTAATGCTACTAAATTTCGTATTGCAGACGATACAAACTTTACTGGCAATATCCGGAAAATATTTCTGGTTCCCTAAGATATGACCAGTTCTCTCCCAATGAAACTGAACGAACCAAGCATCGGAAAAATACTTTTTACAAACATAACACTGAAAATCAGTCTCCTGTTCTGTAACCTGCTCATGCTTAAAAGCTCTTGCATGCTGTTGTAGACAATATTTTGAACGGAAATTCTTTTTACACACAAGACACATTTTGGGATCCACTGTTTTTGTTAATCCGTGGATTTTAAAAGATGACACATGATCTGAAAAAAAAATGAAACAAATTGAAACAATTGTCTGGTCATATCAGTTATTCAATTGGTTGCCTCATCAATGCGCAACAATTAATCATAGATTTACTATCAAAATACACAACAAGAGCCCCAGGGGGCACAATGCTCACCTGATACCCATGCACACTCTAATTGACATACTGACATTGAATACTGATAGTGACAGTACCAGGATTTTAGCCCACAACCTTTCTAAAAAGATTTTTGCCGGATGCAGAGAAGTTTTTTTTTTTCAGACAACCTTTAAAAGTACAAAAAAGAAAAAATAGTCACATTTCAAAACAATAACTTTTTTACTGATTTGAAAAGACGGATAAAGTGGTCCAAGGTCATATGCCCAGCTAGTATAGTTTAATTATGCAACATAAAAAATAAAATCATATTGTAAAATTCCACATTAATGTGCAGCAGAAAAAGAATAAAAGAATGAAATGATTTCATAAATTAAGTTTATTTAAAATTGAACACAAAACCTTTCATTATTGATAGCTAGCATGCCAGAAATTATAAAGCCTGTGTTTGTGATACGAGAATGCCCCCGGCGGCATCTTTGCTAGTATAAACGCCATTTTCTGTTAAGTATGTGAGAGGTTAGGGTCAGCGTAATATTGTTATCAATGGAAAGATCTTGTCACAAGGAATACACATGTAAAAATTGAAACCTCTATCACTAACCATTCAAAAGTTATGCCCAATGTTAAAGTTTTTGAGAAGTACGTCAAAGGTCAAGGTTATGGTCACGAGGTCAAAAATTTTGGTATCAATGGAAAGGTATTGTCACAAGAAATACACATGTGAAATATGAAACCTCTATCACAGGGGAATCCCCTTCGGGTACACGGCAAAACATGGCCGCTTTTGAAATCTGTTCCCGACTTTAAAAATAAAATTCTAAATAAGTATAAAGAATTTAAATAATTGAATCATATCACATAAAAGGTCAATCAATAAGACATTGAATGATTGAAGCATGTGTCACTTGTTGAATTATCAGCTGAAACTATGGATGAAAGGTCGATCTAACCAGAAGTCTCTGACAAGACTAGCTCTCCTGGTTGTTTTGTTTAATTTACTCATAGACAAGTGAATAAGATACATATACATAAATAACAATTTCCATTTTATTTTAAACAAAAGTCCATAGCAAGAAGGCGCTCTAACAAATTATAAGTAGCACATCGAAATAAAAAATCCATTAGACTGCAACTAGAATATCACTCATATAATTTTTAATATCCGAGATAAAGAATTTCAAAAAATAATGCCATACCCATTTTCCAAGGTCCTAGGGGTCTGGGACTTCAAGCTCAAATGAACTATCAATGACATAATAATACTACAGCTCCATTATATTGCATAAACAACTAAGTTTCCATCATTAATAGCTTTAGAAGAGTTGAGAGCACAACTATATACGAGAAAATGACCACACCCATTTTCTAAGACCCTGGCGGTTAAGGGCTCAAACAAAATATCAGGTGCACAACTAGACCACAGACCCATCATATTGCATAAATGATTAAGTCTCCATCATTTATACTTATAGTGTCAGAGGAGTTTGCGAGCACAAGATTACATAGAGTTATATAGGAGAAAATGACCACGCCCATTTTCTAAGACCCTGGGGGTCAGGGGCTCAAACAAAATATCAGGTGCACAACTAGACCACAGACCCATCATATTGCAAAAAGAATTAAGTCTCCATCATTTATGGTGTCAGAGGAGTTGCGAGCCCAAGATTACATAGAGTAAAATAGGAGAAAATGACCGCATCCATTTTCTAAGACCCTGAGGGTCAGGGGCTAAAACAAATATCAGGTGCACAACTAGACCACAGACCCATCATATTGCAAAAAGAATTAAGTCTCCATCATTTATAGTGTCAGAGTTGCGAGCACAAGATTACAAAGAGTGTTATAGCTGAAAATGACCACACCCATTTTCTGAGACCCTGGGGGTCAGGGGCTTAAACAAAATATCAGGTGCACAACTAGACCACAGACCCATCATATTGCAAAAAGATTTAAGTCTCCATCATTTATAGTGTCAGGGGAGTTGTGAGCACAAGATTACATAGAGTTACACAGGTGAAAATGACCACACCAATTTTCTCAGACCCTTCAGGGTAGGGGCTCAAACAAAATATCAGGTGCACAACTAGACCACAGACCCATCATATTGCAAAAAGAATTAAGTCTCCATCATTTATAGTGTCAGAGGCGTTGCGAGCACAAGTATACATAGAGCTATATAGGAGAAAATGACCACACCCTTTTTCTAAGACCCTGGGGGTCAGGGGCTTAAACAAAATGTCAGGTGCACAACTAGACCACAGACCAAGTGTATTGCAAAAAGAGTTACATTTCTACCTCTTATAGTTTCAGAGGAGTTGCGAGCACAAGAATTGTATACGGACGGACGGACGGACGGACAGACGCCGGATGACGGGGTATCGCATAAGCTCGACTGGTCGATGACCAGTAGAGCTAAAAATGATTAATCATACAAAGAAGGTTTTTTTCCTGTAGTTGCACCTGTAACATTGGGCATGGAAAACATACATTATACCTATGTACAATCTTAAAAAATATTCCTTAAAAATCCAATAGTGGATATCTTGACAAAATTCTTTCACTTGTAGGGTACCATGCATGAGTACCTCATACCTACAAATTGTCATGACAATCTGAAGAGTGGTTATAGAAAAGAAGCAGAAAATGTATGAAAATCACCCCCCCCCCCCCTTCCTTTTTACATAAGAAAAAAATTCATAAAAAATCAACAAAATAAAATTTAAGCATAAAATACATATCAAAACATTGAGTAAGTTAAATATGATAAATATGTAGTAAATGAGTGTGTAAAATCATACACTTATTGAGTTATTTAAAGAAATAGTGCAAAAATGTGCATTTCTGACTAAGTCCGAAAAGACGTCAAAAACGCGTCAAAAATTTGACTTCGAAGAGGAACCAAAAATAACAACACTTCTTAAGACATCTCTCTAGATCATCCTGATGCTTTCGGTTTGTCGATACATGCTTCGGTTCTGAAGAAGAAGTTTGTCAAACGAGGGTACCCCCAGTGACCTACTTTTGGCTGTGGTGGCGCCACCTGTTGACAGATCCGAACGAAAAACAACAACACTTGTAGGGGACCATGAGTACTTCATACCTACCAAGTTTCATCAAAATCCCTTCAGCCGTTCTGGAGAAGAAGTTTAAAATGTGAAAAGTTTACGACGACGGACGACGACGACGATGACGACGGACGACAGACGCAACACTATGACAATAGCTCACTTGAGCCTATGGCTCAGGTGAGCTAAAAAGTGTGCATGAACCTGATGCCAAGGTATTCATCTTGGGATACTGATCTTGACCAATGCATGGGATGTTGCCCATTTGACCTACTTTGGCTTGATTATAAAGTTTGCATTTGCTACAGAAAAAACCTGCACAAGTACGTTAGGTTGATTGTTTCTTCAAAGCATTTGAAAATTTCTGTTATCAAAATTTCTTGAAATTTCTATAACGTGGGTCCTGTAACATCATATCCCATCCATCCAGCTACGTCTTTCGGTATTTTTTTCGACAATAATTTTCACACTCTTTGGATATATCACATTGTTTAGATTGAGGATCACTGACGAGGGTTAAAAACCCGAAACATGCATGTCTGACCAATGCAGGAGATGCTGCATCTGACCTTCTTTTTCCTCAATACTGACTTTGTTTTTGAGGCCAAAGTTGAGCAAATGGATTCATAGACACAGACATGTACAACATATGCAAAGCTATTTGTTGAACTAATTACTTCATCACATTCGACACAAAACAAAATAATTCATCTTCCCTTATAAGATGACTTAGTCATCTGGTAGGTCAAGAATGATACATGTTTTCATTTTGATCGTGAACATCGACGGCGGGTGCGGCTAGCCAACAGTGGATACTTACTCCTCCTGGGCACCTGATCCGTCGATGCTCAATTTGGTGCTCTATTCCGAGTGCTGTTGAGATTATCATCAGGATCTTCTTTGATGTTAAACGTCTTCAAAATCGATACTCATATGCATTGCTTATACTATGATCAATATTGGCCTTAAAGCCGGGCTTCCACTGTCGCGAATGTAGAGGAGAATGAGCTACGATCAGAGGCGAATGAACAATCGTGTCACATTCTTGTCTGTTCTCATTGGCACACGATAGCGCCGCGAATGAAACAAGAATATGCTGCGCGTCCGCTACGATAGTGAGGTGATTGTGATAAGAATAGAGAAGAGAATGTGACACGAATGCGCCACGATGAAAAGACACTGAGGCGAATGAGAGGCGAATGCAGGAGATTGAGACACGACTTTAACCCGATAGCGCTGCAATGCAGGAGATTGTGACACGACTTTAACCCGATAGCGCTGCGATCATGACAAGAATGTGACATGAGCAAAATCAAAAACATTTGACATATTCAGGAGCATCGATACTCTTTGTTGACTTTGACCTCTTTCCAGGTTGTTTTCTCTTGAAAGACATTGTCAAAGTTTTCAAAATATTGATCCGCACACTTTTACATCAACTCTGAGATAATTACTTTGTCACTGTCATGTGTGTATGTAGTACTATCGTGGCAATATCGTGTCACTATCGTGTCAAGATTGTGTCAAGATCGTGGCTGATTCGCATTGATTTTTTTCATTCGCGTCACATTCTCAGCGCATTCGCATCACATTCGAGTCAGATTCTTTCTTGTCGGGGCTATATCGGGGCTCTATCGTTGCTCATTCTCCTCAACCTTGGGGACAAGAATGTACACGAATGTGAGGAGAACGCGCTTCAAATGGAGGAGAATGCAAGGCGAATGCGCTGCGCCTGTGCCGCGAGTATGAGGCGAATAAGAATTCAGACGCGAATGTTTTAAACAGTTTCAAGCATTCCCGTCGGTGCAGGAGAACATGACACGATAGTGACGAGAATGCCCGCGATTGAGAGGAGAATGCGCTACGATTAAACAAAATCACCTAATCGTAGCACTATCGCCTCTGCATTTGCAACAGTGGAAGCCCGGCTTTAAAAGCAAAATCACTCAAGTGGAACAAGAAGGCCAAGTTCAGTTTATGAAAGTTTGATCAAAGATGGATTCAATATGCAAGTTTGGAACATGCACCAACCGATGCAAGGTTCTATCTCAATATCCCAAGATTAATCATTTGTGCAAGTTTGGTTATGGAAACATTGTGGTAACAAGTTAAATACTGCTGTTGGACCCAGAGTCACCGAGGGCACAAGTAGCCAACTTCTGTTGATTGTTTCTTCGACACATTTGAAAATTTCTGTTATCAAAATTTCTTGAAATTTCTAAATTGTGGGTCCTGCAGCATCATATACATCTACCACCCACCCTGCTACGTCTTTCGATGCATTTTTGGTCATAATACTTTCACGCTTTTTTGCCATATTGCATTGTTTAAACCCCTGTCACACCTACACGTTCTCTCAAGACGTTCTTACTACGTCGTCCTTGGAGTCCTTAAATTTTTTCATGATCGTAGTGAGAACGTGATATTTTTCACTCGGAATGGCTCTCCGAAACAATAATTAACGACTCCAATGCGTCTGCAATACGACCTCTAGCTTCCGTAACACGTTAGCAGTGAGTCCTTCCCGTTTTTAATACGTTCAGTCAAGTTCCCACTACGACCCGCCCCAAGTTCACACTAAGACGAAGGCGTCTATGTTACGACAGTACTCCATTTATTCTACGTTCTCGAAGTCTTTACTGCGTTCATACTACAATCATGACATGTTCAAAGGATAAATTGTTTGGACGAGGTATTTTTTTTTACCTTTTCGAGCCCTCAAAGCGTGAACGTAGTAAGGACGACAGAGACGTCAGACGATCTCCATATGATTATATGTAAAAGCTTTAGCCGTCCGTGCTAAGACCCTACTACGTTTGCGACACGTTTCTAATACGTCAATGAAGATCTCAATACGTTTGCAAGTAGTCCTTTACACGTTCTGTCATCAGCGCGTCATCACTACGACTGTTTTGAACAGTTCAAAATGGTCATGGTGGCTCGGCGTACGGGCACGTTCGTCGGCGTCTTTACTACGATCTCAATGCGTATCAGCGAGTGCTTACTACTTTCCCCACTTCCTTCCTATGTTCACGCCTTTTTCGTTCAATTTTGGTGGTCGTAGTACGAACGCCATACCAGAACGTGTAGGTGTGACAGGGGCTTTAGATTGAGGATCACTGATGAGGGTTAAGTACGTGAAACGTGCATGTCTGGTCCATACTGCAAATTCATCTGTTCTGAAATGATGTTATTGAATCTAAAGACATTTAAACACGTAACTCTTACCGGTAACCTTTTACTAAATCACTCCAGCAGTAAAAGGAAAAGTACATGTGATGCAATGTGAACTTGTCACCTGTTATTGTAACATTAGTACATTTCCAAATACTGAGCTACCCTGAAATTCTTCAGGGATGCAGACATATACAAGGGACCAGATGATTGGAGGCATAGTATAAGCTCTGAAGCAGTAATTTTATTAAAAAGGAACATGTGTTTGTGAAACATGAATGCCATCGTTGGCATCCTTGTCGTAAAAATATACAAAGGTCACTAGGTAACAAATTTTGGTATCAATGGAAATAGGCAAAAATATTTTGGTATCAATGGAAAGGTCTTGTCACAAGGAATACACATGTGAAACATGTAGCCAAGTTCGATCAACTTTGGTTGATCGTCTGTCTCTTTAACGCATTTGAAATGTTCTGTTACAAAATTTCTTGAAATTTCTAAAACGTGGCTCCTGTAGCATCATATCCCACCCATTGTGCTACATCTTTTGGTACTTTTTTGGGCATAAAATTTTTTCATACTTTTTGGCCATTTTACAATGTTTAGACTTAGAATCACTGACGAGGGTTTAGTACGCGAAACGTGCATGTCTGGTCCATGCTGTAAATTTATTACATGTAGGTCTTAAATGATGCTATTGAATTTGAAGACGTTTAACACATGAAATCCTTATCACTAACCATTCAAAAGTTAAGACGAAGGTAAATTAAAATTAAAGTTTTTCAAAAGTAGATCAAACTCCAAGGTCAAGGTCACAAGGTAAAAAGTTTTGGTATCCATGGAAAGGTCTTGTCACAAGGAATACACATGTGAAATATGAAAGCCATATCACTTACCATTGAAAAGTGATGGCCAAGGTTAAATTTTTTTGCGGACAAGCAGACAAACATGTAAACATACAAACAGACAGACGGACAGACAAAAAACTATATGCCCCCGAATCTCTGATTACGGGGGCATAAAAAATAGTTGCCAGAGTCACCTAATGCTCAACTGCATAGCATAATATCTCTCATGACAGCCAATTTATTTAAACTCCCTTTCTCAGGCAACAACATATATCACATCATAAATCACTGAAGCATAAAAAGTAGGTCAAGGTCAGATTTCAATAGTCAAACCCAAGATGCATCCAATATGCAAGTCTGGTGCATGTAGCACTTATAGTTAGATCAATATTGCCAATTTAAAGCAAAATCACTGAAGCGAAAAAAGTAGGTCAAGGTCATATTTCAATAGTCTAACCCAAGATGCATCCAATATGCAAGTCTGGTGCATGTAGCACTTGTACTTTTCTCAATATTGGCTTTTAAAGGTAAAATAATTCAAGCAGAAAAAGTAGGTCAAGGTCATTTTATGAAAGTTTGATCAAAGATACATCCAATATGCAAGTTTGTTACATGTAGCACTTATACTTTGCTCAATATTGGCTTTTAAAGGTAAAATCATTCAAGCGGAAAAAAGTAGGTCAAGGTCGTTTTTTGAAAGTTTGATCAAAGATACATCAAATATGTAAGTTTGGTACATGTAGCACTTATACTTTGCTCAATATTGGCTTTTAAAGACTTTATTGCTATCTTAACATTTACCTTATCATCTCAACATTTGCCTTATCATTTGAAATAATTTTAAAAATCCCAACCCCAGGGGCTATATCCTCATCTGAATATATTAAATGATGTATAATTAAACATTTGCAACAAAAAAAACCAACAGAATATGAATATAGGAAAGGTAAATGTGTAATCTTAACATTTACCTTATCATCTAGTTCGGACGACGCCGACGCCGACGCCGGGGGTATTGCAATAGCTCTTTTGCACTAAAGTGCAGTCGAGCTAAAAATTCACCTATATTATTTTTAGCACATTTGAAGTATTATCCAATATCCGATGTTGTGTACAACTCAATTTCACAAGATGAATCGCTTATTATTGTAACATCAGTACTTTATCAAATACATGTACAGAGCTTTTTAACTAAATATGGTCAGGGATCCTAATGTGTGTGTGAAGAAGGTATTGCAAAAGGTCATTCAATATGATGATGATAATAGAAATAAAAATCAAATTCAAGGAATTGTGGTCTCCCGCTTTTGGGTGTTTGTCTTTAAAGAAATACTTACAGACACCCACCAACCCTATTTTTAAGTTTTCATAATATATATCTCATGTATCATCAAACTTCCAAATATCAAAGATTAAACTCCATGAAAAGGTCAAGAGGTCTGAACTTTTCTTTTGTTACCATGGGAAAGGGCTTGTGAAAAAGGAATGTGCATGTTAAATATGATAGTCCTATCATTTAAATCACCACTTAAAAGTAATGGTCGAGGTTGAAGTTTTAAAATGTGGGTCAACCTCCAAGGACAAGGTCACAAGGTCAAATGTTGTTACCAACAGAAAGGTCTTATGGCCATGATTAAAGTTTTTCAAAAGTAGGTCAAACTCAAAGGTCAAGGTCAAAATGTTTTTGTATGGAAAGGTCTTGCCAAGAGGAACACACGTGTAATATCAAAGCCCTATCACTTACCATTCAAAAGTTATGGTCAAGGTTAAAGTTTTTCATAAGTAGGTCAAACTCCAAGGTCAAGGTCACAAGGTAAAACTTTTGGTATCCATGGAAAGGTCTTGTCCCAAAGAAATCACATGTGAAATATCAAAGCCCCATCACTGAATATTTAAAAGTTATGGACATGGTTAAAGTTTTTGTGACTGACGGACAGATGAACCGGTTTCAATGTCCCTGCGCTTTCGCTAAGTGGGGGACAAACGCAACGAGCAATTACATTCCCTTAATTACCTCTGAGAAAAGAAATACCTGAGAATGCTTCAGTCTGAATGACACACAAAGTTACCTGGTCTTGCAAAATCAGTGCTGCCCTCATCTTGAAACTCTAATTTCTTATAGTCTGCACATCCTCTTCTCCCAGCATGTGAATCCTGATTTTTAAATCTTCTCTTAGCATGCAAACTTCGACTTTTCAATGTTTTCTTGACATGTGAATCCTGACTTTTCAATGTTTTTTTGGCATATGAGTCTTGACTTTTCAATGTTTTCTTGACATGTGAATCCTGACTTTTCAATGTTCTCTTGACATGTGAATCCTGACTTTTCAATGTTTTCTTGACATGTGAATCCTGACTTTTCAATGTTTTTTTGGCATATGAGTCTTGACTTTTCAATGTTCTCTTGACATGTGAATCCTGACTTTTCAATCTTGTCTTAGATTGTGAATCCTGACTTTTCAATGTTGTCTCAGTGCATGAACCGTGCTTTTCTGATGTTGTCTTGGCATGTGAATCTTGGCTTTCCCATGATGTATTGGCATGTGAATCCTGACTTTCCAATGCTGTTCTGGCATACGAATGATCATGATCGATTATGGTCCCAGTATTTAAAACCAGACTTTCAAATGCAGGCCAAACAGGCGAGTCCAGACTTTCAAAATTTGCCCCTGCTTGAGAGTTTATACTTCCTGATGTCCCAGTATGTGAATCCTGATTAATCACTGTTGTTACAGGATGTGATACCTGACTTATGGTCGTCAGCATTCCATGATCTGTAATAGGTGATTTTAGATTCATTCGGCGGACAGACACCAGACATTACAAATTTTGCGATAATTTCATTATGACATCAAAATAAAAAGCATGACAACACATTATTAAGGTGCTTCAAGACAGTGCGAGCAGATGTGACGTCACAATAGAAAATTTTGCCAAATGATGTGATGTCAGGTGTCTGTGTGTATAAAAAAGAACGGTCATATCTTTTATTTGGAAAATGGACTATTGAAAAGATAAATTGTTCATATAAATTGTGTGTCAAAGAACATTTACTTTCTCATTAAAAATTCTGTCTTTAACCTTAAAGGCAACTTGATTTTAAACCCAATGTTGACTTTCATGATTAAAATTACAATTGCAAATCAACAAAAGTAATGTCTAATGATCAAGTCTGGTTAATGTATTACTTTACAAAGGAATTTTCATTCAACATGGTCAGGTATTTTGGTTATTTTAAACAAATTCTATACACATGATACAAGGAGCAAATAATCAACAAATTTTGCAATCTGAGTTTAAAATTTCCATTTTTTTCTTACCTTTGTCCTCAGAAATTCCTTCTTCTTCAGGACCAATTGTCAGATCATCATTTTCACAGTTTCTGTGCTTCCTTTTTCTTCCTCTCTGACTTTGACTTGTACTACTAATCTCATCCTCTTCCAGTATTTCTATCTTAAGTTCTAATTTAGAATTATCATCTGTTTTAACAGTAATTTGATTGGTTCCCAGGATGTCCGAGCTTTCTCTATTCCCATCATATTCATTACTAAACTCTAAACTGTAATGAGTGTGTTGGTTTATCCAACCTTGTTGTTTTTCTAGCTCCCCCTCATCATTTTGGGGTACTGCTGCTTTCCATATAGTATGATCTAGAAACATAAGAACTTAGGTTAGTAAATGTTTCTTTTTTTAACACAAATATATTAAGACATGTGTTTGTAGAACACAGATGCTCCTGAACTGCATAAAAGAGATACAGTCAATAGACCATTTTCCGATCTTGTTAGACAGCACAAAATGTCCGAGTCAATATCTTTTGGCGTTGTTTTTCATTGTGACGCCACTGTTAAAGACGCAATTCAATAGTGACGTAACAATGAAAAAGTGCGCTTAAATTGCCCATCTCGGACATTTTTCGTCATTTGTCAGCCATTATGAATTTCGGCAAGTGGCCTATTAAATTTTACCAAAAGATGGTCACACTCAAAATCCAAAATAAAAGGTCAGAGGTGAAAACTGGTACATGTATCAAAAATGTTGTCTTCTCATGGATCAATTAACAGACATGGCATAATATGAAAGCAAAACCACTTTCAATTCAAAAATATGCCCAAAAAGCTCACATGGGTCATTCTTAAATTCCATACCAAAATTTTGTCTTTCCTTCACTTCATAGACAGACTAGCGACTGCAGATTTGCAGACTGCAGAGTGCTTTGCTGATATGAGGTAAAACAAAACAAAACAATCAAACTTAGTAGTCTTTGAAAATTCTGCATTTTTTTAAACTGACATAGACATAATTTGTGAAGATGTTTTAAACGTCTTCAAATTCATAGCATCATTTGAGTGCAGATAAATTTACAGCATGTACCAGACATGCACGTTTCGGGTATTTAACCCTCGTCAGTGAACCTATATCTAAACAATGAAATAATAATTGGCCAAAATCTGTGAAAATTATGTCCTAAAAACACTGAAAGACGTAACAAGATGGCTGGGATATGATGCT
Source organism: Pinctada fucata (assembly GCA_028142955.1). Taxonomy (NCBI): domain Eukaryota; kingdom Metazoa; phylum Mollusca; class Bivalvia; order Pterioida; family Pteriidae; genus Pinctada; species Pinctada fucata. The sequence goes on from AP027111.1 coordinate 55,949,824, forward strand.
ACAGGACCCAGTTTTTAGAAATTTGAGGAAATTTTGTAAACAGAAATTTCCAAATGCGTTTGAAGAAACGACCAACCGAAATTGATCGAAATTGGCTACATGTGCCCTCGGGGACTCTTGGTCATATTATACATAATCAACAAGAAAAGAAATCGGGTGATAGTGAAAATCCATTGCTTTTCAAGGAAGTTACTGTACAGATGCAAAATTCCATGACTGTGCATTATGGACTAGCAAATTTTATTTTCTGTTTTATGTATTACAGATAATATTCAAACCAAGATTTATTTTCATCTAATTTTTTGGGGTGAACAGAAATCTTGAATCTTCCATGCTTACCTTGGCAATATATGCTGAAATTGACTTGAAGCTCTTTGTGAATTTGTAAGAACCTCTTTCCAACATTGGTGTAGTATGACGTAACATCACAAGTCTCACTGTTGTAGTGCAGTAAAATACACTGGTCAGAATAACAGCTAACTTTGTCGACCTAAAACAGAAATATATATAGTGGTATAACATCACAAGTCTCACTGTTGAAGTGCAGTAAAATACACTGGTCAGAATAACAGCTAACTTTGTCGACCTAAAACAGAAATATATATAGTGGTATAACATCACAAGTCTCACTGTTGAAGTGCAGTAAAATACACTGGTCAGAGTAACGGCTAACTTTGTCAACCTACAACAGAAATATATATAGTGGTGTAACATCACAAGTCTCACTGTTGAAGTGCAGTAAAATACATTGGCCAGAATAACAGCTAACTTTGTCGACCTACAACAGAAATATATATAGTGGTATGACATCACAAGTCTCACTGTTGTAGCGCAGTAAAATACACTGGTCAGAGTAACGGCTAACTTTGTCAACCTACAACAGAAATATATATAGTGGTATAACATCACAAGTCTCACTGTTGTAGTGCAGTAAAATACACTGGTCAGAGTAACGGCTAACTTTGTCGACCTACAACAGAAATATATATAGTGGTATAACATCACAAGTCTCACTGTTGAAGTGCAGTAAAATACACTGATCAGAGTAACGGCTAACTTTGTCGACCTACAACAGAAATATGTATAGTGGTATAACATCACAAGTCTCACTGTTGTACACTGGTCAGAATAACAGCTAACTTTGTCGACCTACAACAGAAATATATATAGTGGTATGACATCACAAGTCTCACTGTTGTAGTGCAGTAAAATACACTGGTCAGAATAACAGCTAACTTTGTCGACCTACAACAGAAATATATATAGTGGTATAACATCACAAGTCTCACTGTTGTAGTGCAGTAAAATACACTGATCAGAGTAACGGCTAACTTTGTCGACCTACAACAGAAATATGTATAGTGGTATAACATCACAAGTCTCACTGTTGTACACTGGTCAGAATAACAGCTAACTTTGTCGACCTACAACAGAAATATATATAGTGGTATGACATCACAAGTCTCACTGTTGTAGTGCAGTAAAATACACTGGTCAGAATAACAGCTAACCTTGTCGACCTACAACAGAAATATGTATAGTGGTATGACATCACAAGTCTTACTGTTGTACACTGGTCAGAATAACAGCTAACTTTGTCAACCTACAACAGAAATGTGCATAGTGGTATACATGTAAAACATTACAAGTCCAACAGCGAATACTGATGGTTGCTCCCCGAACACTATCATTTTGAAACAAAATGTTTGATTTTCTGAATGTCTTTCAGAAATGATCTTGACAATTAACCCAAATATGACCTTAAAGACCTATATCTGAAGGCCAACATAAATGCAAAAAATATTGGGAAGTTGGAACAAATTATTCCCAGGAGTAATGTGTAATATTATTATATACCCCCTCCTTTTTTGTACACAATTTCTCATCAATGCAAAAAAATAAAACATAAATAAAGCTTAAAACCTGTAATTTATATAAATGGATATAATGAGTAGACTTATTTCAGGTATTGACCTTGAGCTGGCCATTTGACCTTTGACCTCGAAGATACAATTTTTACTTTGACTTGACAATAGTAAAGAATCAATAATAAAATTTGCCATAAAGGTAGAACATGTTTAGTAATACTGTTTTCTGGTACTGAAGTTAACCTAAAGGATTGACCTTGACATTGAAGTTCTGATTTTGAATTAGAATAAAGTGTGCCAAAACTATTATAGAATCTCACATTGAAAGTTTGAATAGATTTTGATATGGCACTCTGTTGCTTTCAGTGGACATAAAGTTTCAAAATACAATCTGCTGCCAGAAATTTGGCCATCAATACCATCTTTGGTGGTGTCTTGGGTATTTTTTACCTCACCTAAGCCAAAGGCTCAATGTGAGCTATTGTCATACTGGTTGGTCCAGTGTCTGTCCATGTTAACTTTTTCACATTTTCAACTTCTTCTCCAAAACCGCTTGGAGTATTTTGATGAAACTTGGTGTGCATAAAGTACTAAAGGTCCTCTACCAAGTTTCTTCATTTCAGCCAGATCACTTCGGGGGTGGATCCAGGGCGGGGTAAAATACATGCATGCCCCAGAGGGTACCCCTCTTAAAAAATCTTCTTCTTCTCCAGAACCGCTGCATGGATTGAAAAACTAATGGTACATTGTATCTGACTTTTCAGGAAGGATGTATTATTCAAGTTTGTTCATTTTGCTAAAATCTGATTTCTAACTTTTGTCACGTTTTTTATGTCTTTTTCAACTTAGTTATCTAAATGCAAAAATTGAGATTTCTTTTATTCTTTTCTCTCATGGCTAACTTTGCTATCCCAATTTAGTTCATTTTGGCCATGATAAACAAAAGGAATGCTTATTTGAAACAAATTTTGCTGAAGTTTTTTTTTTTTACTTTTTTTATGACTTTTTGTAACTGCAAAAAGGGAAGGGGGAATGGCCATTTTTAACATTTTCAACTTCTCCCCTGAATTTGCTGGTATACTTTTTGATATTTATCATGTTTATAATAAGAAATGCAACTGTGAAAGAATTTTGTCAAAATTTTAACTTTTAAGGATTTTTTTTTAAGATTGAACATAATTTATATAGGTATGTTTTCCATGCCCAATGAACCCAGGGGTAGTCAGCTCAAACCCAAGTGGGACCAAAACTCTTTTTTTTTTCTTTTTCAGTTTTTTTTACCATTTTCTGACCTTCTTATCATATGCACATATGCATTTTAAATAATCATCATTTCAAATATATGCTTTTGCACTTCAGCATTTTTATTCAAGTTAGCTTTCTTCCCATACTTTTTCCCATAAGATAATAAATATTGAAACACTTTTAGTGGTATTCTAGTAGTTTTTCAAATCAATGCTTATGTTTATGAATTTTCAGTAAGCATTTGAATATTTGAATTTATTACATTTCTTTTACTCTTTTTATCTGGAAAATTTGAAATCGAACTAGATATTTTGAACCGTGGTTAATCAACATTTCAGTTAATCGTTACAACCCTAATGACGAGCTATGAGATCTTTTATTACCCTATGTTTCCATAAGGCTCATGATGAGCATTTAATTTATATAAATCGCATTCACTCTAAGATTTCAAGTATTCTCAGGTGAGCGATGTGGCCCCTGGTCCTCTTGTTTTAAGAATGTATCTATCATTTACATGGAATATGTACTCCCTTTGTTTGTCAATTTTTTGGTATAATATTTGCTGTTGTGAGCTGACATCTTCCTGGGGTGTCAAATACTGGAAGTACGATTCACTGATATAGAAGGAAATTCTGTGAATGGGCCATTTACCATGATTTTCGAAAATTTCAATGGGTCCTTACTAACCCCCCCCCCCCCCCCCCAAGTATAAAAGAAATCTGCTTTCAAAACATCTTAACATAAAATGTTGTACAGTGTGAAGGTCAAAGTCACAGGGTCACAGGGTAAAAATTCATGGTACTAAAATGTAGTACTCTTAATGGTGAATGTGTGTATGAAATATGAAAGGCCTACCATTAATAGTATAAAAGAAATCTGTTTTCGAAACTTCTTAACCAGATGGATGGATGGATGGACAGACAGACAGACAGATAGAAGAAAAGGGTGATTCCTCTAAACACCCCTAAACTTCGTTTGCAGGGGGTATACAAAAGTACTAAGTTTTCAATGGGCCATTTTGCAAATTAATGGGACTATGGTGCATGTCCAGTGACCTTCCCAATCACTGACAATTGACAATTGTAACTTAAAAATAAAGTGGATACTAGATTCCTGACCAGTTTACATTTCGATCGTTTATGTTGTATTTCTGCTAGGTATTCAGTTGTCATTATTTTGCTCTTCGAGAAAGAACACTGTAAAAAAATTAGGCTTTCAAATTGGGAAATTTTGTCCATAAATTGGGAAAATACAGGTCATTTTGGGCTTTGGGAATGGGTTCGATAATCGGACCCAAAAACGGACTTAAGAAAAAAAAACATGTGTTTGTGAAACATGAATGCCCCCGTCAGCATCTTTGTCAGTAAAAACTGTATACCGGTAATGGTCAAACTCCAAGGTCAAGGTCACAAGGTCAAATGTTTTGGTATCCATGGAAAGGTCTCGTGAAATATCAAAGACATATCCATTACCGTTCAAAAGTGATGGCGAAGGTTAAAGTTTTTCAGAAGTAGGCTGAACTCAAAAGTCAAGGTCACAAGGTCAAAAATATTGGTATCCATGGAAAGGTCTTACTCCTCCCGGGCACCTGGTCCCACCTCTAGCTTGCTAGGGGTCTGTCGATCTTTAATTTTGCGCTCTATTGTGAGTGCTGTTGAGATTATTGTCGGGATCTTCTTTAACTCATTTGTCACAAGGAATATACATGTGAAATATCAAAGCCCTATCCCTTACCATTCAAAAGTTATGGCAAAGGTTAAAGTTTTTGCTGACGAACAGACAGACAAACGGACAGGAAAAAAACTATATGCCCCAGAATCTTCGATTATGGGGGCATAAAAATCCCTGGTAATTCATGCACATAAAACGGTATGCACAATGAATACAAGATTTCTACGCAAAGTTGGCGATTTTCACAAACCTGCCACGTATGTTTGTGTACATGTAAGTTTAACGAACTTTTCATGCATAAAAGATAAAACATACATACATAGCAGAAGTATAACATATATTAATAGACCTCTAAGAACTATATACGGCTAATACGCACAAAAATTGGCTTTTTCCATAGATAATGTTCTAATTGCGCAGTTTATTGTTTCATGTGAACTTAATGCGTAGTTTTGGTACACGTCATTCTTGTGAGATTCATCTGTTAAAATTTTTCCCATAACCATCAACCTTTTTCACTTATTCCCATGTGTAAATTCAGATTTTTTTAAAATTTCATGCATAAATCATAAGTTATTTAATTCTATGCATAAATAGATGTGTGACACCGCCTTTTAAGAAACAGTGAAAAAAAGTAAACTTACAAGATTTTTGAAATCATTCGTTAGACTTTCTCGATTCATGTTGTTAAGTTCTGCAATGGTTAGGGGTTAGCTGGCGTAGTCTTTTTCTGCAGGAGGTATCATTTTCCCTCTTTATTAAGGTTGCATCTGCTTAAACCATACTAATGAATTTTGTGCACCTGTAACATTAGCCATAGAAAAAAATAGTACAAGTTTATCACAAAAGGCTGTAGCAGTACGAATGGCTAATAATCATATGTCCATTGAATTATAATTGCCATCATTTCTATTTTGCAATTTTCATACAATCTACTTTTATAATAAGTTCAATACATGTACATGTTGTTGTAAGAAACTTTTCTTGTTTTAAGTTCAAAATTATCAACCTGACCTAATATTTAAAATAAATAAAATTATCTTAAAATTGAAGAGATTTAGCTGGAACACCGGTATCTACCGTAAACAAATCGATAAATAAATGGATTTATGCATGCATGCATGAATAGCTATTGGACAATAGTTATACTTCATTTTGTTTTTACGTCGCGCTTTGCAAACAACGTCTCCAGATATTATCTGATAGGCGTTGGTAACACCAGGTAGTTTCTCCATGTTCTCTAGACAATGGTTTCTTACAAATTTGTAAATCAAGATTACGATAGATACAGATTCTGAAAACTTCACTTTCGCCGCTTTTAATTTGAGTGTGAGTAGACAACTACATGTATCTTTAGGATCATCCCCCGAACTATAGAAAATTGACAATTATACAGTAATGCATTATGCAATTTGCAATTACTATCCCAAGCAAACAGAGGAAGATTAGTCAACAGGAATCATTCCAAGGAATGCATGTGTCACCTGCAAAACATAGCGACACTTAGGAATCACTTTTATATAGCGTGTGACATCCAAGTGTGACAGACATACGGACAATGGACAAAGTGATCCCTAAGTGTCACTATGCTTCGCAGGCGACACAAAAACATCTTTATCCTTTTTAAATAGGTGAATAAGTCACACATTTCAGATAGCCCGAAACTTTCAATCGACAGAGTTGCCGAGCATTTTCTCGCCTTAAACCGGAGTTAAAACGAGTCCGGATATTGCAATATAGCTTCAACGTATCAATAAACATATCGTGGAACACTGTATTGTGATTTATCGATGTAACATCCCAGCCCTACTCCGCAGCAACTCTGTGGGACGAAAGTTTTTGAAAGCATAATAATGTATATTAATGTCATTCACTGATTCAGCATATAAGTGTATACGCGTTACCATAAAGGCGAGTTTGACGCTCGCAAAGGCCTTCGAATTGCAGCAAGCTCCGCTGACGCTATAAACAAATCATCAACATGTCTTCCAGACTCTGGCATTATCTATGTCGGCCTGATGTCACACAAAGGTTCAATTAGAGATAAGCACAGAGAAGTTCCGAAAAACGTTGGGGCATATACTCGGTGTTTATTATAGAGTATAATGTATTGAAATTGCTTTATATCTAGAATCTAACATTTATATCAAGAATAAAACTACAAGAATTCATTGAAGGAACCATTGATGAATTAGCTCTTTGCTCCTCAGACCCGAATATAAAACGAGATTTAAATAAGGAGCAAACAAAATCACGGATTTTTCATAGGGCAGAGTGAAAAATCTAGAGGCACATCCCCTTGTAAACATGGCAGAAATTTGGTCATGTGACCAGTCCTACATCGAGAATCTGACATGTAATATTATCAGTCAGGGGTGCTACTTCAACAAGTAATTAAAAAATTACTTCTACAAGTAATTATCTGACTGATATCAAATGTACCCATGATTTCACATAAAAACTTAGATAATGTTTTATTTCCTATTGCAAGTAAGAAAATGCAGCAGTAGAAGGCAAGAGCACTTCCATTATTTTCAAAAGGAAATAACTTTCTCAGAAGAAACTGTTTGAGTTAAGAAAGATAGCCGAAATTGTAGCAAAATTTCACTTAAAAAGTTGCAAATTTGTGCAAGTTTGTAACCTTGCAGATTTTTAAACAGAATTTTCATCCCAATAGCAATAATTTTCCTGTAAATTCAGACTTTCCTTTTCAAAATAAAATTTAAATATAATTTACGATAATTGCTTAAAGCTTTACTCCTTTCATTTAAAGATAAGCCCCTTTCAATAAATATTACTTAAACAAGTAATTTTAAGGGAATGGTTTTACCTTGATATTTCTGTTACTGAAGCAATTATTACTGATAAGAGTAGCCCTTATAACAATTAAAAGCTTGAGAACTTTAAATGTGTATGCTACAATCATTACAAACCATCCATTGCCCGACTTTTTATGTATATTACTTGTATAAGTAATATGTTGCATGGACATTGCAAGTAAATCAGTTACTTTTAGAGGTAATCATTTTAGAAGGCAAAATTAAAAAGTTACTTGAAAAGGTAATTTTTTTAATTACTTGTTGAAGTAGCACCCCTGACCATGCTGACTGATTATACATGCCATGGTGAGAGAAGGGCCGGGTTTTTTTCTTTCAATAAAAACACAGGCACATGAGAGTAAAAAAATATATCAATATTTCTATATCAATACAGAGAAGCCAGCTATGCTCCTGCTTTCGGAACAGACATAGGTACAGGTCCGGGAGAACGCCAAAAATGGCTATTATAGCTAAAAATGGCTATAATAGCTATATGTGGCTATATATTTTAAGTACTAAATTGAAAATATAGGAATTTTTATCTGAAAATCAAAATCGCACATCTATTTGACCATCTGAACTATGTTTACACAAGACATGCAAGAAGTTGGCATATTTCATTTAAATTTTTCAAGTTTTGATCCGCAGAAATTATCAAAATTTGAGTCATTTTGACACATCCAAACTCAAAGGTTGTGAGGTATTCATGTCAACTTCTTTTGTAAACATTGATCAGATGGTCATATAGATATACGATTTTAATTTTTAGATAAAAATTCAAAAATTTCAATGATAGTACTTAAAATAAATAGCCATATATAGCTATTATAGCCATTTTTAGCTATAATACTGTAAAGCTCTTGACAATATGCTGAAACGTACACTGAAACAGATACTTTCACTACCAACAAATACAGCTGATCCAGCACCATACATACTTTCTGGTATTCTACCTCCTGAAGGAAGTATCCATATTCGAGCATTAACTTTCTTTGGCAATATATGTAGGTTACCTCACGATTCCTTAGAAAAAAGGATAGCGACACGTCAACTCGCAATCAAAGGAGCGCATACATGTGAACCTCCCGGCGGGAGGACGAAATCTCCCGACGAAACTAGGACCCTCCCGATGAAAAATAGTCCTCCCGATTCCTCCCGACGAAACAGAATCCTCCCGACGAAAACGAAAAATACTCCAGATTTCTCCAAATGAAATGCAAAATCCCCATTTGTGTATTACGTTACGCATTACGCCGTCTGTACAATTTAATAAGTGCTAATTATACAGGTGACAGGTATATTGCTGGAAAAACAAAGCAATTAGCGTCGCGTTCTCTTCACCGTCACGGGTACTCGACTTCCCCGGGGGACGTTATACCCAGTACACCTTAACACGTGTCGTCAAATTCACGTACCAAATTGATGTACAAGGTTAATTGGGGAATCTTCTTGATGCCGTTAAATCATATTATATTTATATATAACACGAAAAAGTGAGGAAATGCAGTAAAAGTTTGCTGATAAATAAATAAATGCGTAGGAAAAACGACGTCATGTAATTCACGTACTCTGTACAAGCGTGTATAACCTGAGGCAGATAATGGCAGTCTCGTTTATTATTCTCCTAACAATGGGATTTAAATCTGATGAGTGGTCAGTTTAAACCCCATGAAGAGCAGTTATTGATTTTCTGGACAGGTGTACTCAAGTAGCAGAAGCAAGGTAAAAGAAATCAACGGACGTCATTGAGACAACTCTCGGGACTCCGAATTGTTTTTGTTGTTGTATGAGAGCGCAATCTATCCTTGACGAAAAGCGAGTTAAGAAAATTCGTCCGTAGATTAAAAAAAAGGGGGGGGGGGGGGTTCCGAATACCGATAAATCCTCCCGATGAAAAATTAAAAACCTCCCGACGAGAGGCCAAATCTCCAGATGAAAATTGAAAATCCTCCAGATTTGTGGAGGCAAAAGGTTCACATGTATGGGAGCGTTAAGCAACAGCTGGTTCGTACAAATTCAGAGGATATTAGTGAAATATGATCTGCCAAATGCGCATCAGATTCTTCAAGATCCTCCTTCAAAAAGTAATTGGCGTGAAACTGTGCTGCAACATGTGAACAATTACTGGAGCCAAAGACTGTCGCACTACGCAGAACAATATACCTCACTCAAATTTATGGATGTGAACTCGTATAAACCAGGAAGAGTACATTTTTTGCTTCATGATGTCACAAACAGTAGAGCCGTTGCTCGTTATGCAGTGAAAATAAAGATGGTTACAGGAACCTACATATTACAGTCTAATCGCGCGTCATTTAACAATAGTGAGATTGATCCAATCTGTCTACTTTGTGGTGATGAACCCGAAACATTACTACATTTCTTCCTAAAGTGTGAAAAACTACAAGTTACCAGAACAAACATCATGTGCAAGATTGAACAGTGTATGTATTCATGTACGGGACTGAAGTTATGTGACTTATCTGATGAAGAATTACTTCAACTCATCTTAGATGTGGGAAAACTTGAAACCCCACAACTGAGACAGTTATTGAAACCCAACATTCGCAGTGATATTGAACAATATCATACACGTCGCTTGTGTTATGCTCTTCACACGAAACATTATTATCTCATGAGTATGTTACCCACAAGAAAACGTGATGGGCTGTAGCGGACAACGTCGAGTTTTTAAGTATATATTTTTTAGAACATTCTTTTAACCTGGTTTTTATGGTGCCGGTGCAACGATTTTTAAAACACTCTACGGAGGTGCTCCTATGAAGGAGGGAATTCCTGTATACAAGGGTTCCGGGATCTTTCGTACCGATACCGTTTCGTACCGAGATTTTTCGTACGGGATCTTTCGTACCTGTTACTGGGATCTTTCGTACTGGTTGCAGACAAAAATGATATGTTTCTGCAATAATGAACTGATTAACTTGAGCTTCTAATAAATTTTGATAGTGGGATTGTTCATACTTGTTATATGGAATCACAGGCTGCCGATGTTTATCTATTAAAAAATATAAACCAACCTTTTTATTGTTTTTTTATCATACGTACAGGGAAAGAGGAAAAGGTATTTTACAGAAATCGGGGCGAAAAATTTAACCTAAAAATGTTGACATGTTTTTTTACCTGCTGAATCGTTTACTTTAGTTTTCATATGGAAATCCAGGCATCGTTCGATTCGTTTACACTTCAGCTATTTGCTTCTATAACGCACAAGTCGAAATAATGTCACTAGAAGACACAGCACGGCCGTTTTCCTGCTCCCTTACCGAACCTCGACCTACTTCACCTCTGCCATTGTCGTTTAAATCACGTGATCGCTAATGACGTGTGCAACTCCGGGCTGAAGAAACAGAAATAAAATATAATAAATAAAAAACGTCAAAATAAAATGGAACGTTTTGAAAAATTTTGTTTGCCTTATTTTTTAGATTAGACTTATGCTACTTCATTATTTTTAAAGCATTTATAAGCTTTGAATACATCGTAAGGTTTGGAGGTGTGTCTTATGACATCACGCACATATTTCTGTTATTAGCGATCACGTGATTTAAACGACAATGGCAGCGGTGAAGTAGGTCGAGGTTCGGTAAGGGAGCAGGAAAACGGCCGTGCTGTGTCTTCTAGTGACATTATTTCGACTTGTGCGTTATAGAAGCAAATAGCTGAAGTGTAAACGAATCGAACGATGCCTGGATTTCCATATGAAAACTAAAGTAAACGCAGAGTTGTTGAAATATTTTCTAATGAACCGGTCATTCAGACCGGTACTAGTCCTAAATCAACCGGTCCGAAAGAATTTTAACTGGTCCAACTTTTTTTTTGAAATAAAAAGTTAATTTCTGCAGTATATAATGTATATTATGAAATACATTACACTATGGAAATGATGGTAATCCAAATATGATTGAATTATCAATTAAATATCCTGTGTCAAATTAGACAGTCATGTTTAAATATTTTGCCGTCTGTCTGCCTGTGTAACTGTACTGTCCGTTTGTTACCATTCAGGACCTTTTCTTTATCCAAAAAAAAAAAAAGAAAAAATATCTAAATTCTTTTATTCAATTTTCAATTTCTTTTATTAAACTTGCATGTTTTATATCTTACATGTATGTCAATTCATGAGGCCATCGCGTACATGTATATCTACATGCGTATTGAATTAACACCAAAATGAGAGGGAGACTTTTTACGAAGTTACAGTTCTCGAAAAGAACAAGAATGAATGAATTGGTTTTTTTATTTCGGCACCCTTCAACAAATCGATAAATGTACCAATGTCACCGAAATTAAATGCAGGACTTACATGTTGTGCCGTGCGATCAACCCTTGCGTAAATGCGCAGTGTCTCTCTGGATTTTTTTTATTTATTATAACAATATGCCAATAGTGTATAGTACTAATGGAGATTTTCATAAGAAATAAAAATATCTAGAAAGTAGCATTGATAGGGAAATCAATCCATTTTCCGTGAGAGAGGGAACCCACGGTTCAAGACAAAAATTTTATCGACGATCCACGAATTTTAGTTATGGCAACTATTCTTACGTATTTTGTCAGAAGAGTTTAATTGTTGTTTCGATTTATATTTGCGAATTTTCCTAAAATAACAGACAGGAACATCCTATCCCATCCCATCCCTTTGAAAAAAAAATGAGCATGTGCATGGTCAGTTTAGTAATTGCATGTTTAACGAGTCGGACTTTCCGTTTTCAAACTTTAATAATTCAGAAAAGTTTGCACATTACTACAATTGGCAGCTCTCATTACTGCAAATATGCATCATTTAAGTCTGTGTATTTTGATGTAACAATGTTAAACGTCTTCAATTCAAGACGACGTTCGGAAGATCTGTTGTCGAGAATCAATCGGACAATACTTGACATTTGGTCGATTTCTTTTTAAATACATCGAAGAAAAGAGATTTTTAATTAAATCTGACAACGTCACATGTATGAGTAAATGACTTCCATGACAATGTCATGTTCAGAAATCATTAATATTTACCCTATAGTGATAAAGTCGTAAACTGTGATATTTAAATGGACAATATGACTTCCTAAAATATTATGCAGTGGCTAGATATGAAAAAAAAAGAAAACGTTTCCTCTTAATTTTTACCGGTCATTCGGACCGGTGAGCTGGCGTTACCAACCGGTCATTTCAAATTTTAACCGGTTTTGCCGGTCGGACCGGTTAATTTCAACATCTCTGTAAACGATTCAGCAGGTAAAAAAACATGTCAACATTTTTAGGTTAAATTTTTCGCCCCGATTTCTGTAAGATACCTTTTCCTCTTTCCCTGTACGTATGATAAAAAAAAATAAAAAGGTTGGTTTATATTTTTTAATAGATAAACATCGGCAGCCTGTGTATGGAATAAATAAATACTTAAATTTTTTTAATATACAGCATAAAATGATTGTTTTCATTACAAGCTTGGCTTTTTAGTGAACAGGCGCCTTTTTAACCAATATTTTCAGTTCAAACATGCATATTTCAACTAACTGAAATGAATCCGACCCTTTGGAATTTAATATACGACCATCTATCATGCATTGTGCACTTCAATAAAGAAGATTCCAAACACAAATATTGTTATATATATCAAAATACTTATTTTTCGTACCGGTACGAATGATCCCACCAATCGGTACGAAAGATCCCAATTTTCGGAACGAAAAGTACGAAAGAACTCAGTACGAAAAGACATCCGTACGAAAGATCCCGACGCCTATACAGGATACAGATCCCAATTATTTACATATCTAGGTCATTGTCCTGTCAAATAGTTCCTATTATTTCTTCATTTTTTTCAACAATTCGTGGAAAATGCACATCATGTTTATCTTGAATCGTCTCCTCATCAATGTTTACTAGATAGATGAAATAAAATTCTGAAAATATTTTAAAGTGTGTGAGACATGCATATGTGTGGAAGAATACGTGTGAAAATGGGTCCTCAGATCAGTAATATTCGAATAATTCCGGCCCGGAACCAGGTGCATGACTTTGAAAAAATATTTAAAAAGTTGCGTATTTTTAATCTTTACGGCATTTTTTCTATGTGATTCAAATAAAATTTCTAATCATTTAAAAGTAGTGTCAATGTGTTTGAGCTGGTGCGATTTGAGAATTTTTCTCCCATTTTTGGTAAGAAAGTACTTGAAAAATAACTGGGATCTGGATCCTAGAAGCGCGGTTTGATGTACAAGTCAAGCGGTCCGAAGGATGACAGATTTTATCTATATCATAGGGAATAGTGAAAATTTTCAAAATTCCGGTATTTTAGTGTACACACTGAGACATATACTTGAAATAATCGTATCACTGACTCTATACATGTACATTTCATTGTTATTTCTGCCTGACGCCGAATTCAGTATTCAAGAGTTAGCGTTTACGAATAAACATACTTTGTATCATAAAATTATATGAAAAAATGATGAAATGTTGTTATTATTTCATGAAAGAATGCAGATACTGGCACAGAATGTGATTTGATGAGTTTTACATGTATTTGACATGTACGTATAACGCGCCCATATAAAGGCGCCGAGCCCCCCCCCCCCCTTTCCGTTATGATGCCGTACCCGCCCCATTCATTCTAATTCAACCAGATTATACAAAGTTTTGTGTTTATAACCATATGTGATAGAAAAAAGTATAAGTTGATGATGAAGTTAAGCATACATATCGAAATGCTGGATTTTTTTGCCCCCCCCCCCCCCCCCCCTCCCCGCCATTTTTTTTTTTTTTTTTTTTTTTTTGGTATTTTGCTATTGATTGTTATGAAATGAATAATTTATTTAGAACATGATTTTCATTTGATGTATAACTTATTTACAAGTGGAAAACTAGCAAATTCGGAGTCTAATAAAGAGTTCTGGGCTGCATTCTGAGCTTATACCGAACGTAAAGGGAAAACGCGGGAATTGTAAAATTAGGGGGGTGGGGTGCGTTTTTGCCCTACTACGAGTCGTTATATTGACATATGCGTACTTTCTTCACTTTATAGAGTTGCTAAATGGTCACTGACACAGAACAACGAAAAAAATTACAACACTAGCCTAGAATTATTTTTTTCTGGTTGATTTTCCGCGATTTTTACAGTTTGAATTACCCCTCTCGGACCTCCTGGAAAAAAATCATATAAATTCTAAAAATACAGTTTGAAGTTTTTACATTGAAATTATCATTATATTAATCTTCAAAGAAGACAACACAGTTTATTTTGTGTAAATATCTTTATTTGGAAGAGAACAGGACAGTTTTGAAAATAGCGGACATGAAAATGTAATGAATTTTGTCAAATATTGCGTGCTTAAAAATAGCGCCAATCGGGCTTCATTTTGGGTGAATTATTTCAAAACGGATGAACATATTTTGATGAAACTTTGTATATGGCATACAAACATATTGATATATATGACAGTACCATGATTTTGTTGAAGGTAAAAGAGGGGGAGAGTTATAGGATACAGATCCCAATTATTTACATATCTAGGTCATTGTCCTGTCAAATAGTTCCCATTATTTCTTCATTTTTTTCAACAATTCGTGGAAAATGCACATCATGTTTATCTTGAATCGTCTCCTCATCAATGTTTACTAGATAGATGAAATAAAATTCTGAAAATATTTTAAAGTGTGTGAGACATGCATATGTGTGGAAGAATACGTGTGAAAATGGGTCCTCAGATCAGTAATATTCGAATAATTCCGGCCCGGAACCAGGTGCATGACTTTGAAAAAATATTTAAAAAGTTGCGTATTTTTAATCTTTACGGCATTTTTTCTATGTGATTCAAATAAAATTTCTAATCATTTAAAAGTAGTGTCAATGTGTTTGAGCTGGTGCGATTTGAGAATTTTTCTCCCATTTTTGGTAAGAAAGTACTTGAAAAATAACTGGGATCTGGATCCTACAAGTTACAAGTTACAAGGTCAGAGGAAACTAAAGCTAAGCTAACTGCAAAATACTGAAAGCATGTTATCATTGTTAAAAATAACAATTATATCTGTTCTTATCCACTATGTATCATATAAAATACATCCAATTGGAGAAAATAACAGAAAAGAGGAGGATTAACTTACTTCGTCGCACCCTAATCGTCTTGAGTCTATTTCGACCTTCAATGAATTCGGCTTGCTTTCAAGAAGCTTCTCCCCTGGTTGGCAGTGGCGGATCCAGCTCCCCTTTTACCGGAAGTTCAATGGTCGAAATTTGTCGATTTTACAGAAAATGAGCCAAAGTACATTTTTTTATTTTTGGAAAATTTTGGGTCAGTGCCAGGGGGCACCTGGCGCTCCTACAGGAATCTTCCAACGGATGATGCGGAAAAGGAAATTTTAAATTTCCAAAAAAAAAAAAAAAAAAAAAAAAAAAAAAAATGTGGTAACATAATATGAATTATGGCAAAGTCATATATTGAGGCTGACAAATAAATATAAGTCTATTCTGATCTACCGCTTGAAAAAAGGAATATGTAAATAATTTGACTAAAGATATATAAATGAATAAATCAACTGATAAAACTGATTAAACATTAAATGAATAAAAGAAAAAGAAAGAAAGAAAATATAGATATTCTATCCGTAACGTTAAAAGTTTCAGTGGCGGACTCAGGGGGGTGCGGAGGGGGCGCCCGCCCCCCCCCCCCCCCCCCCCCCCGGCACTGACCCCAAATTTTCCAAAAACAGGTATATTTTTTCCCATTTTAAGTAAAAATGGGCAAAATTCGCCCCTTGACCCCCCGGCAAAGGGGGCGCTGGATCCGCCACTGAGTTTATCAAAGATAACAGTCGGAAATTCAAATTGTTTCTATATAGATACTCGACACGTATAATTTGATTTCAATTAAGTAATTTATTTTTTTTAAAAAAGTCATTTGTACAGGCAGTGGCGGATTCAGGGGGTGTGGAGTTGGTGCCCGCCCCCCGTCACTGACCCAAAATTTCCAAAAACAGGTACATTTTGGCCCATTTTCATATAATTTTGTCTTCGTAAAGTTTTGAGTTTTTGTACGAGTTTTTGTACGAGAAAAAAATCATAAAAGACAAACCACAAAGATTTTTCTTAAATTTGAATTAGAGAGGTAAAATACAATTATTTTTCTACGGCCCATCTTTATTGTACAATGTATAAATAAAAATTTAGTATTCCCTTTTCTAACTATACAACAGTATTCAAGAGAATATGATCTGTCTTTGGTAGTACACATTCTCAAGAATCCCCTACCTACACCTACACATTGGTATAAAAAATGTATGAAAATAAAACAATACCACAAAAATACTAAGACGCTTTCAAATACAGAAATGCACACAGACTCACTTCCATTCAATAACAAAAAAGTAATGTACAATTGCAGTATTCATTTTAAGTTTCCACATGGACGGCAAGTATGCAGAATGTTGTCTACACGTTATACATATTTTAAACAGATTCTCGTGTATATCCGAAACATCATATTGCAGTCTTCACCAAATATCCCGCATGTTGTCCTCCCGAACACCCCCGAAGGAATGCAGACGCAGATATGAAAGGAGTGTGGAAAAAGTGTGCGTAAAAAAGAACACATATACTGTACCAATGCAATTCACGCAAGGATTGAGTTTTTGAAGAGAAATTCACTTTTATGTGTTATTTAAATATCGATAAATTCTTTTAATATGCCAAATTGTCCAAATGTGGACCTCAACTATGCATGAATTGCGTATATCCAGAGCGATGATATAGCTGAAATAAAAAAAAGCAGCGTTACAAGAAGTGCACGGTTGCACAAGAAAACCTGACAAACGTGCTTTACCCATCGCGTTAGGTAAGCATATATTGTGAAAATAACTGAAAAAAGTATTTATTGCAACAAGGCTTGTGATGGGCGGGAAGTGGGCGGAATTTTTCGGAACTTTGATATTTAATTGCACTTATTAGAGCATAATTTTGTTGGACGATGTTACGTATGGAATTCCATGGCTTTAAAAAGAAGTCAACAAAATACACAAGTAGTTATATACACAGAAAACTGATTCTTTGAAGAAAAATTCCTAAAACAACGATTGTTTAATTAAAAAAAATTAAAAACGTTCTAGTCTTTCATCCTCAGCTTGTCATTGCAAACTGTACTGTACTGGTATGACAATTTGGTATAAATTAATCAATTATCAACGATCGGGCTTCTACCCGATGTGTACACAAAAACGATGTTAATCTGACATTGCCCTCATTGGTTTGTCGCAATGTCCAATCATAAACCTTTGTTTGGGTTTAGGACACGCCCCTTTCTTTCTTTCTGTTTATCCCTCTCGCTCTTCTACTGATTTTTATCTTATTCTCTTTTTCTTCCTTCATTTTAATTTGTTTTGTCGTCATCTTTAATATTTTTTTCTTTCTTTCAATAATTTGCTTTTTCTTTCATTTTTGACCGATTAATCTTATGTTAATCTTTATTTCTTTCTTTTTTTCAATATGATAAATAGAAAAAGAATTTAGAACACTGAGGGTTTTCTTTGCCGTATGTAGAAAAAGAAAGAAATTCGTTTCGTATTTGGTGATATAATGACAAGCGTTCAAGTCATTTCTTTGACAGATCATAAATTTTCTTTCTTTCTTTCTTTCTTTCTTTCTTTCTTTCTTTCTTTCTTTCTTTCTTTCTTTCTTTCTTTCTTTCTTTCTTTCTTTCTTTCTTTCTTTCTTTCTTTCTTTCTTTCTTATAAATTGATATGAAAAGATAAATCGATTCAATTGATCCTTAGTGATATGATGACAAATTCAGGTAAAATTAATGGTCAGGTCATCAAATTATGAGACATTGTGTCTTCTAATAATATATATTACTATTATAATAATTTATCAGTATCCCTTTTTTCTAGAACTAGAATATGCATATGTGATTACAAAAACAACAAAATTCAAGACATTTTGATAAATTATGATTTATTATGTAAAAAACATAATCAAGCTGAACTTGATTTTACTCATTTCAAACTTCAAGTCAACTCCCATGTAAAAAAGAAATAAAATCAATAAAAAATCAATAAATAACAATCAACTACTATGTTGAATATCTACAATGATATTTTTTCTAACATTTTATAGAGTGTTGAACAAAAACTTAATGTAAACACATATAGACGCCTCATTTCAGAGACTGATTCAGGTAAATTCAGGTCATTTCAAGATTCAGGTCATTTCAAGATTCAGGTCATTTCGATATAGGTCGTAATTTGTAAGTTAAATGCAACAAAACTGGTTGCAATACATGTATTTACTTTATATTTTTTCCCTTATGTCTAGATTGGGTATTAAATATAAAAAATAAAACACAATTAATCGAATTACACTTTGATTAATCATTGTTTTTTTGATAACTATCTAAAATTCAGGTCATTCAGGTCATTTCAAAATTCAGGTCAATGCGTATGTGAGAACGTATGGGTGCCTAATATACATATTTTTTATTGCAATATCTAGAGGGGTAATGTTTAGACTAAATTCATTGACAATACTTCACATATTTCCTAAAAGTCCAGTTGACTATTAAAAAAATCCTAATTCAGGTCATTCAGGACATTCAGGACATTAGACTTTCAGGTCTTTAGACCTTTCCCATTTTCAGTCAAAATCGGCAAAATTTGCCCCTTGACCCCCCGGCAAAGAGGGCGCTGGATCCGCCACTGACAGGAACTCAGTTTCCGAGTAGCTACAGAATTTGTACAAAATTATAACACCTGAAAATAGTATTTTTCCATTTTTTTAGAGTGTTAATAGGGGACGTAGTCGGCGCGAAGCGCCGACGAAGTCGCCATCAAGATAGACGTGTGTACACGAATAAGCAAAAAAGCATGCATTTTCCCGGTTTTTTTTTACCATTACCTTCGATTCAAAATTTGTGTGCACGGTTCATGCGGAAACGGCGAACGTTAGAGAAGACAGAAAGGTTACGAATGGAAATGCACATCACAGGCTGCCGATATTTATCTATCAAAAAATAAAAACCAACCTTTTGTTGTTTTTCATCGTACATACAGGGAAAGAAGAACAACAAACGGTCATTTTTTATTTTTTATTTAATTTTTTAAATAGATAAACATCGGCAGCTTGTGATGTTCATTATGACGTCGTTCTTTGAAACGTAAATGCGCGTGAAGTTTTGTGTACCGCATACATTAACAAGTAAAAAAAATATAGAGGGAAGACGCTTTTTAACAGAGATTTAACACGAAATGAAATATTTCATCGTAAGATCATACTGCCGAACCGCAAGCAACATGTAACAGATCGATTTCAGTCGAAACTTCTGTTATAGAAAACGTGTGATAATCACAACCTACCTCGACATATGTAACATTTCACTGCCACTGGCGAAGATGAATGACAAAAGTAGATCAAACATTCAACCTAAATTTTGAATAAGTCTGATCCACTAATACCCGAATTTGCACAGTATACATCCTAAAAACTAATGGAACCCATGGCATGGGTACCCACAAGTGCTGTACACATTTTACTCAGTGCCGGTGCATGCACAGCCAGTCCTTGAAGTTCGTCTGGCATGGAGCGTCATTGACTACGTCACATTTACATTTAGGTCACTCACATGTAGTGTACACGTGCACTCATAATTATGTCATGCAACTACAAGGAACAATGGGGAATCGCCAAAGATATAGTACATCGATGATCAAATTGACAATTTAAATTCCTTGATGGATCTTTTTTTTTCCCTGTACGTATTATAAATAACAACGACGGGTTGATTTTTGTTTTTTTTTATAGATATATAAACATCGGCAACCTGTGGTTTCTATTATATTGTTGTACATCTCTTAAATTATCTCAAAATATTGATTGCAAACATTTTTTTTTTCTAGAAATGACACGTAAGTCGTCATTTATTTCAAGCTGGATGTATTGTCATTCTCATTTTTCTTGAAAGGGGGGGGGGGGTGTTTAGTTAGTTTTTTATCTATCATTTTTATTTATTTGTCTACTAGTATTATTTATTTATCTATAGCTACATCTCTTTATCTTCAAATATTGTTTAAAAACTTAAAAACATTTTTTTCGGGATGATCGACATGTCAAATCGTAATTTATTTCATGCTGGATCTACTAATAACTATTATTTCATTTTCCCTTTTAAGGGGGGGGGGGGGTAATTAATTCATAAGCACGATTCGGCAAAGTATTGCCCTTTTATCTGTTTTTGTTTTTGTTTTTGGTTTTTTTTTTTTTGGGGGGGGGGGGGAGGGGGGGTCTTGCTATGATTTGATGAGAAATCTCAAGCCAGTCATTTTATTTACCTAGAACACCCCCACTTTCCCTCTGCTACATGTAATAATGTTTCCCCACAATAATTTAATACAAAGACCATACTGAGCTTGGAATACCAACAGATATTGCAGACAGACACTCACGGAAAAGCAAAAGATACATATATATGTACCGTAACATAAAGATTTTCATGAAACTTTGTGTTGTCCATGAATTGATAGGACAGCACGTTTTGGTTTTCAAGGTCAGAGCTTAAAGTACATGTGTAGCCGTCCTCAAGCTTTTCATTCATTCATTCATTCATTTCATTCATTCATTCATTCATTCATTCATTCATTCATTCATTCATTCATTCATTCATTCATTCACTTTCTCAATATATGAGGTTATGACATGAATAATATAACGATCAATAGAATAAGTAAATTAAAAAGAGACAATATCGCTTTTCAGGAGGCTAGTAAGAGCTCATGTCACTCATGCTGTTTTGTCCATGTGGTAGAAATTATAATATTTCGCTCTGGCTAAATCACCTGTGTCAGTCGTGGATCCAGCGCCCCCTTTGCCCAAGGAGCGAATTTCGCCGATTTTTACTGAAAATGGGCCAAAATATACCTGTATTTTGGAAATTTTGGGGTCAGTGCCTGGGAGGGGGACGCCCCCTGCGCACCCCTTGAATCTGCCATTGTGTGTGAATTTTACTGATAAATAGTTTCAATGGTGAGAAAAAATATGCAAGAGGCTACATGTAGCACTACGAGCTAAATGTCATTATGCTGCTGAGGTACACGTAGAAATCACTGTGATTGTCACAACTAGGAGGATAACAGAACTTTAACCTCTTTAGAGAAGACAGGGCCCTGACCACATGTCCTTTCTAAATGTCAGTCGGACTCCTCGGGTGATAACATATATGAGCTACGGCGCTATAGCCGGCAGAGCACGGACTGTATTACGCATGACGCGGCATGTCCTCTTATCCATTTTTATATTCATCTGTGTTGCTTGGACTCAGGACTGCGCATTATGGTCTTGTTTGTGTGTGGTCATCTAACAGTGAAGAGGTTGTTTTACACCATAATTGTGCGTTCTTCGAGACCTCTGGGAAATCGTAATAGAGGGAGGGTTGTGCACACGTAATCCAGGATAACCACATCGTATGCTACGTACGCGGCACGGCAGATGGCCGGCGTCCTAAGTCTGCACCAGTTACCCATTGGTCTCGTTGGTTTATGTGTGGTCTTCTATGGTGTTAGTTGGTGTCCCTTTTGCGTCTCTTTCTGTGGGTGTCTGTTCTGTGTGTGTGTGTTTTTTTTTTTTTTTTTGCATTGGGTGTTTTGGGGTCATGTTTCGTTTGTTCCGCGGAAAACATTTTGGAACAATCGAATTATGTCACAAGTGCATGCGCAATCTATTGTTTGTCCCCCGGAACTGGCCTTCAAATTCAGTACCGCAGATAATGTGAAAGGGTCGATGGGTGCTGCAACCTACTGTTGTGTTGTTTGAGATCCCCTCCTTTCGTTTAACTTTTCTATCAGTGCTACGTCCCCTTCATGGCTTTGCCATAGTTCATAATATGAAACATGGCAAAGCCATCAAAGCGCGCCAGCTACAAGTTAAACAATAAATTCTAGATGAATACTAGCTGATAAGTAAATTTATAATTGATTGTATAGTTTAAAAAAAATATATATTATAATAAGAAAAAAATATATATACATGACTCCAATATAAACAGCACCGTGAAAAGGTAAAAACAACCAGGTTCACTGTTTTTTTTTTTTTTTCTTTTTTTTTTCAAGTGACACATTCGCCTTTGATCAAATTCAATGAACATCACTTGAAAAAAAAAACTTAAGAAAAAATTTATATACATGTATACAATACTGAAACATCACAAAAAGGTACACACAAGAGACCACAACTTGATGTACATATATGCTGCCCCTGGTAAGTGGCAGATTTGTAAACTATGCAAGAAGTGTGAGAGAGGAATTAGTATAAGTGGTTTTTCACTTAGGCACGGTCCATTTGATATTCAGGGGGGGGGGGGGGGGGGCTTGGGTTTTTTGTCGGAGCAAGATTATTTTTTTTCGCCCCGGACCGGGGCAAAATTTTTTTTTCTTGCAATGATGGAGCAAGGAAATTTTTTTAACAAAGTGATGCGCATATTTAAAAAATGTTTGTGTTTTATCAATAGAAATTATCCATATTTTTACTCAAAACTTTAAATATTAATATATTAGTTTATTTTTATGCTAGTATTCAATTCACTTTTTAAACAGAGAGATAAAAGACTTAAATACAATTCTCAATATTTTATATATGGTACATGTTATATATAACATGTATAAGAGGGTCTGAGGGGAATGTCTCATAGACAAATTGTTAAATGTTACTAATATTTGTAAATTGGTGAATAACTGAAGTTCTTCTTCCAAGCTTACAAGAACATAAAATTAGACTCTATGGGATACATGCAACATGTATTAATAGCAATACATAAATATTGATGATATGTTTAAGCTTTTATGGAAGCCCTTTTTCATTCACATACATGTATAACTTTTGATATCTTCATGTATATGAACATTGCCATAAGTAAATAATGTTTTGATATAATACTATGGCGAGCGAAGCGAGCCAAAAATTTGTGATACAATTTGAAAACTGCGGCGAGCGAAGCGAGCCGGAAAATTTTCATGAATTTTCATGAAATTTTATGGTAATTCTTCAAATTCAGATTATTTGTAAGAGCAAGATTATTTTTTTCTGTCACACCATCAGCAAATTTATTTTTTTCATCAAAATTGAGAGCAAAATTATTTTTTTTCGAAAAAAACCCAAGCCCCCCCCAGAATATCAAATGGACCGTGCCTTAATGTTTTCCATTCTAAAGAGATGTGTTTTGTGTGTAAATGTCATGATGAGCTTTTTTGAATAAATATTGTTAAAGAGCTTATAGATATTTTTAGTTTGTACATTTACAATTTGCGTGATTTTGTAAAGTATGTATATATATATTATATAATTATCAATGCACCGCTACTTTTCAAAGACATCAACACATAACAGTGTTGGCCATGCATATTTCATTCCTACTCACTCAAACCAAGCTAGATCCTGATCTTTTCACAGTCACAGAGGAACCCCTCCCCCCCCCCCCTGGATTTTGCTAAAAATCCGAATTTTCCGGGTTAATTTTTTATGTATGATTCTTTTTAAAGTGATAAGCTGGAAAGACATGACTGACGACTGGACCACCATGGACAAATCAAGTTTTCTACATCTGCCGCCATACCTGTTGCCTTAGCTTCAATATTTTGCCCATCTCACACGTTATTTCTATTCGGTATAACCGAATAGAAATAACGTGTGAGATGGACGAAATATTGAAGCTACTGTTGCCTCAATGTCTCCTTACAGAGTCTGAGAGTCCTGCTCAGTTCAGTATGTTGTTGAATTGAAGTCAAGCAGATCATTAAGGGATTGACTGTCTGACAAAAACTTAAATATTCACATGATTCATTAAGAAGCTTAGGAAAGGGCATCATATATTAATCATGTTATGAAAACTTTTGCCCAATCCTTTTTCACTGAATTGTTTTAAATAAAGGATGATTAAACTAAAAGGTCTTAATTTGTTATTTCAGTGGTTTCTTCAAGTCTTATTCCTCGACTCTTTTAACAAAATTTATCAGTGTGTATTCTGCTTTTGGATGATGATGATTATATGATTTACACTTCAATTTTAATTTTCTGTTCCTATTTCCATCAGTAAACATGGCAAAGAAGACAGAAAACTTTACGTACTCTGGTGGTTCTTTCTAATGCAGACTATATTTTAGAAAAAAAAAAATCTCATGCAATTTTCGATTATATCAGACTCAGTAAAGACTGAATTAATGACCCAATGTTATATGCTGGCACCCTGCCGCACCCATTCATATGATTGAGTTTTTGATCACTCTTTGCTAGTCCGTTTTCTACGTGTATAATCATGTAGTTAGTTTTAAATTTGTTTTGTCTTGGTCACTTTGTTACTTTTATTTTGATGTATGCCAACATGTTTGGTGATATCAATAAATATTTGAAATACCTATATGAGTCATCCAGGTAGCTTATCCTGAACTCCCCCCTCCCCCCGGTCCATGCATACGCTTAGAGGATAGATTTGGTGGCCAGTAACCCCCCCCCCCCCCCATCTCCTACTTATCATCAGACTTATCGGCTTTTATTCATTGAATTATATTGCAAACCTTTGCCGCCTATGACTGTGTAACTTGTTTGAAAGTTGCCCCCCCCCCCCCCCCCCCCTATGATTAATGATTTTGCCTGTACAAATTACCTCAATTTGACCTTCCCCCCCTTTCTTTAGAACTCTGACCTGATTTTTAAAAATACCTTTCTTGGAACTTCTTGTGACGTAATTAGTAATCGATGCACATGGTCTCGAAGCACCGAGATAGTAAAAATCCGAGTCACTATGTGAAGTGCATGGAAAATGAAAGTAACACAACTTTCAGTTTTAGTTTCTATTTCTTGATAAGTTAACATTGGCCCTGTGATTGATGACGCATTTTTGTAGAGTCTGCAGCCGAACATGTGCATGTATTTGTTGTGTTGGGATTTACCTCTTTTTAAGCTTTCTCTGTACCAATAGATTTTATATTCGTAATCACTGCATACACAATGTTAATCTACTGGTATCAGAAGTAACAACGACTTTCCGTTTACATTGCATTGACACGGACTGACGAAGTAAATGGTAAGCTTTTGTTTTTTATGTGAGCTCTTACTGATCGACAAATGTTTGGATTGTTTGGCAGTCGCGGTTCATAAGCTCCAGAAATCATTGAAGTCTTTCTATCGTGTCTACTGTGATGAAAAAAAGAATAAAAAAACCATGCAAACATTTTGCAGACTTTGATAATGATTCCAAAATGAAAGACAAACTTTATTTAATTTTTATTTTAACGAGTATAGTGAAGCATCTTTATGAGTTAGAATAATAATTACAGTATTTGATTTTTAAATGTTGGTAATTTTTTCCTCTTATGTTCCCCATGAATCAAAATGGCGTCCGCAAACTGAAACGTTTAGGCTATAGCAAAGGAACATAACTCTGTATAGGACCTGATCGTAATAGCGCTTTCGCACGCGCGCTTCGCGCGCGCGCTGGCGCGCATATTATCTTCAAGTGGATTATGTACCCTTATAATGAACTTCACGAACGATGCAAAAATGGTTTATTCATTTATGTCAATGGAGGTTGAATTATTTAAGATTGGATAAATCAGAAGACGATATAAACTAAAAAATCCTACTTTTGTCGCTGGTGCAATGCAGAATGTGATCAGAGTTAGATTTATTCATTTTTTCAACTGTATGTATTAGATAAATATTCCTTTTTACGGTACACATGAATTCATCGAAGGACCTTCAATATTTGAACAAGTTTAGCTCTAGTTTCCTCTGTCTCAAAGCTGACTATCTTCTATTTCTTTACTCACTCAAAATGCAGGCAGCAGGGACGTTTAATTTGGCAGTGATCATGATGACTGCAGCTTTGGTACATATTATCATGTATGACTGTCATCCTCATAGATGGATATTGATAAGATAAATTCAGTGCAGCTCAACACCAAGAATTCTCTGTAAGCACCCATAGGTACTTGGGTCAAAGTTCCTACGTTGCTGATTACGATGCTGACAGCGTATAAGACAGGTTGTCTGATTGGCTCTCTCCCTAAACCATCAGACAGCCCGTCTTATACACTGTCGGCAGCATAATCAGCAGCGTAGGAATGTTTCCAGGGATTTTTTTTGCCCCTTTTTGGGGCCGTTATTCGGCCCCATTCCCAATGAAAAATAGTATCTTTTTTTCCCAAATGTGGCTCTAAATTTTCCCAATTTCATTCAGATGGAATTATCAGCGAAAATAGTGAAATTTACCGGTTCAAAAGTAGCAAATTAACTTATTATTTGCCATTTTGTTGTAAGCATAAGAAATTAAGTCATATTTAAAATAAAATTATATGATTAAACATTCAATTCTGAACTTTTATTGTATAAACTGTCTTTCTACTTTTACATGTATATTTAGTACTTCCCAAAATATTCCCAAATGTCGTTAATTTTCCCAATTGCACGGGCCCCGACCCCATTCCCAAATTACTGAAAAAAATCACTGGTTTCTATGACCCAAACACGTATGTAAGCACCAAAATGGTTTGGCCACGTATGATCTCCGATTAACATTAAATTTCACACATGGGTACAGTAGGGCAAAATGTCAGAAATAGAAAATCATCAACACAAAATTTGTTGCAAAGTGAAGGTGGCAGTGAAGACACCGCAGCCTGTTTCGCTTGCATCAAAGAGGGCTAGGCATCAATTTCTAATTTGGTTACCATAGCAACCTTTTCACAGACTTAATTTTCTTGTCAAAAAAAAAAAAGAATTCTCTACAAAATCAAACTGTTGTTTCACAAATTAGTATTCATGTGTACAATCCCAGGGATTATACATTCAAAACATGTCCCCAATACATGTAGGAGAAATTGGAGCAAAAATAGGCCAAAAAACCTCTTTTTCACCCAAAATAGCAAGTAAAAGAAATTCTGTGAAAATCTGCTACTATACAATTACAAGAAAAAATCTTCCTCTTTCCATACATACCAAATTTATATGATGTTTATAGGTTTGTTTTCTCTGTATTTTCCATGAAACAAGCAGGACCTCAAAAATACATGGTACTAATTGTGCGCCTTTTGTTGCAGATTTATTTCTATACACGTATGAAAAGGAATTTATCCAAAATCTTCAAAAGCAAAGAAAAAAATGATGATGTGAAATGCTTCATTGGTACTTCTAGGTACCTGGATGATATTCATCTTGTTTTTGAAAAGTATAAAAATGTTATTTATCCACAAGAATTGATTCTAAACAAGGCAAACTTTTCAAACACAGAAACACCATTTTTGGACCTTAATATCAAAATTGTTAATGGAGAGATCCATACAAGTGTGTATGACAAAAGAGATGATTTTGGATTTAACATAGTAAATTTCCCCTGGCTTGACGGTGATGTTCCTAGATTACCATCAGGTATCTATATTTCACAGCTCATCCGGTATGCTAGAGCATGTACTGATGTTTTGGATTTTCATAGTAGAAATTTACAAATTACCAAGAAACTTTTAGGACAAGTTTTTCGCTTTCACAAACTTGTAAAGACTTTCTGGAAATTTTATGAAAATTATTGTCAACTTCTTCTGAAATTCGGACCAATACAGGCAACAGTGTATATTACTTTGGGTATTTCACAACCTGCATTTTATAGTGACATTATTAACAAGATAAGAAGGATCAAAGATAGACAACATCACTATTGAAAATGCGTCAGAATCATCAAACGCCTTTTATACCGTGGATATGATCCTAATGTCACCAGACGGACACTAGGCTTGGTACTTGACCAATATACAGTCTTGTACAAGCGCATTCTAAAAACTTGCACTCTGACTGATTGTGACAACGGGACTCCATGACGGGTAGAGCTGCAACGATTCACCGCGGTGCACCGAGAATCGCGATTCTTAGCTCCGACTCGAATCGCGAGTCGTAGTGGTCAGAAACGATTCGAGTCGAATAGTCTAAATAATGCAGAAAAACGTTCTAATTTCAACTTATAAGTATTCTCTAATCGCAGGATTCCCAATAAGAATGATTGTAGGTGGTGATTTAAAATAAAAGGTGAACCTTTCAAGTGCATTTTACCTAGCAATTCGTAAGAAAATAAAGGGTCAGAGGAAATTCGAACCGGCGACTTTTACCGCATTTCAACAAGTGATACCCGAAATTGAAAATTGCATCCTTTATAGTATTTTACCTATGCACTTCTTTGTGCAAACTGGTTAGTTATTATCATGTATCTTTTGTACACAGTATCGAATTTATATCCACAGAAGGCTGTTCTGTGGAGGGGGGGGGGGGGGGGGGTCTTTGAATGATATTTCCACATGATACTTAAACATGTATATAATACAGTGCTTACACATGAACTGGGGTTTTTATGCTTTTTGTTTGACTGAGAATTGAGATAAGATTTTCAATCAAAAAATAAAAGGAAATAAATAAAATATACATGGAAAATTACATTGTAAAAAACTCGAACCGAAAAAAATCGAATCGAGACATAAAAATCGAAATCGAACCGAATCGAGAAGTTCCCGACTCGTTGCAGCTCTAATGACGGGCCCTGTCCAAACCTCTTTAGAGAAGACCGGGCCCCGACCACCTGTCTTCTCTGAATGTCAGTCGAACTCCTCGGGTGAAAACATACAATCATGAGCTCGCGGCGGCAGAGCACGGATTGTATTACGTTTGCCCTCTTTTTATATCCATTTACATATTCATCTGTGTTGCTTGGGCCCCTGCGTTTTGTGGTCTTGTTTGTGTGTGGTCATCTGACAGTGAGGAGATTGTTTTACACCACACGTTCTTCGAGACCTCTGGATAATCGGAAAAGTGGGAGGGTTGTGCGCAGGTAATCCAGGATAACCACACCTTCTGTTATTTCCGTGGCAGATGGCCGTCCTAAGTCTGCACCGGTTGCCCATTGGTCTCATTGGTTTATCTGTAGTCCTTTGTGTTTGATGTTTCTGTGTTGTGCGTTGACATTCCTTGTCCCTTATGTGTTTTTTCCGTGCTTGTCTGCTTTGTGTATTTGCATTGAGTGTTTTGGGGTTTTGCTGTGGGTGCTACAACCTGGTGTTGTTTGAGATCCCTCCTTTGTTTTATTTCTGGCAATATTGAAATCAGTACAATTGTGAGAGTCACTCAAACTGAAAGTAGAAAGTGTGTACTAGCTCTCTGTCTCAGGACATTTCATACTTCTGCATATGAACTTTTTACTACCTACGGTACAAGTCTTACTATTAAATCATCAAAAATCCTGTAAAACTCATCATGATTACTCATATCCTAGAAATTCCATCACAGAAATCAATTTTCAAAAATCAACAGTGGTCATTTTTATGAAGTTATGGCTAGGGGTCAAGGTCAGGTCTTCACCGCTACCTAAGTGACTTGGTTGCCATGGTAACCATGTCATAATATACTGAAATATGAAAATTATACAATTTTGCAGCCTTACTGCGTCTCATTCAAATGGTTCACAATTTCAATCTTTGTAAAATTCTAAAATAGAGGCTATAAGATATTCAACCAAATACATTATCTTTTAAGATTATATCAATACACATGGTTACCATGGTAATAAAAGTTGCTTACTCTGACGAAATTCTTCAAGACATTGATATTTATTTACCGTTTTTTTTTCTTCAATTGTTTTGAGGTAATAATTACCGATTTTATCTATTGGTTTGAAAGAAATCTAAATTCAAACTTCAATAACATGAATAAGTAGATTACCAAGGAACTAAAGGGGAAGGGGCAAATCAGCTGTTTTTGGCCCCAATTTTTGCAATTTTCAAAAATAGTTTTCCTTTTGTTTTCCACATTTCAAATAATTGTTGAGATTTATATATTTACTGAATTAGTTTCAAAAATAGATATTCTAAATTTATATGAGTGATATTTCCTTCCAAAATTGGACATTTTTACTGAAAATAGTAGTGAAACGATAAGAGATTGGATTCCAACACATAGTAAATGATTGTACATAGAGCAATTGCGTGTAACATAGTCATTCGTTGCATGTACATTTGCAATGTGAAAAGAAATGTCCCATAAAAGTATGAAATTGTTACATGCGCTTGCTCAGAGACATACAATTGAAGGTATGCTTGTCCATTGGCGGAAAATCTAAACTTCTATTGTGAAGTAATAGAGCTGAATTTTCAATGTTTTTGCCTCAAATATTAGGATTTTACAAGAAATAATATAGAATAAGTACTTTTTTGTTTACAAGATGCATATGGAAGAAGAAAAAAGATACTAAGTTTTTTTTAAAAATTTGGATTGGGGCCAAGTACGGTCACTTTTGCCCCTACCCATTTCCATAGCAACCATTTCCACGGGTATGAAATATTGATAAATTTGGCCTTTTGAGCTTGATGATTGAAAATATCACTTGATCGATAAAATGTGATAACATCATAATGTCACATATAATGCACTCTTTTCAAACCTTAAATAAAATTGGTTGGGTAAATGTTACCATGGTAACCATTTACAAAAATGTTGAATTTTACGAATAAAGTGTTGTTAGAATTATACTTTACATTCCATGAGAAAGACCCTTATCAATAGAATTTATTTCGATAAAAACAAGACACATTTTTGCATGGTTACTATGGAAGCAAGATCAAATTACACAAAAAATGTTCATTTTTTGGACATTTTTAAGCTTTTGAAATTAAATTTCTAACAAGGTAACATAAATAAAATCCAAGTAACATAAAAGTAGATTGCTTAAACTTTTTTATAGGAAAAAGTTTCATCCATTATATTTATTCAGAATGGCCGTATCCAAAGAAACAAACAAGCCTGTTTTTAAATTTGGAGCCTTAGTGTTATGCATTTTTCCTTAGCAACGGCTTATTTCTCTAGGTATTTAGCAAAATATTTTTAATCAAAATTTAAGATAACATCAATAGCTTATGATTGAATAAATTTTTTTCATGTTTTGTCCTTTTATTTTGTGAGAGTTAGTGCTTCTCCAACTTCGGCTGCTTTGAGCTTCTCAGAAAACTCTTCATAATTCTCTCTTTCTCCATTTCCTCTAGGTATTAATAATAGAATGATGTAAATTTTACTTGTTTAGATGACCTTCTGAGAGCAAGTACTACGGATTTCATGGTAACCACAGAGCATGTAAGTGAAATGGATATAGTGAATTCAATAATAGATTCCGAGTGTCTGAGACAGATGTAACCATGGTAACAAAATAGAAAATGGATCGAGCCAGCCTACCAAACGACTTCCATCATCTTGTAAGTTTTATTGTTTTACCTTTATCAGTTTTCCTATGTTCAAAGAGTATAGCTATGTGACAGAGCCGAGTGTATTGGCCAGGATAGCTCAGTGTTTAGAGTGCTTCCCTGCAGGTAAATAGGTCCCTGGTTCAAACCCCGGTCTGAGCACATCTTTTCCTATCCTACAACATTTAATTATATGTAGGAAAAAATGAATAGTCAATCAAACAAGGGGATTTCCTACCCACAGTCAGGCAATGATCATTTCAGAGATTCTTTTTTTAACATACGTACTAAAACTTGAGATATTTTTATGCCCTCGGAATAAAAGATTCAGAGGCATATAGTTTTTGCCCTGTCCGTCTGTTTGTCTATCGGTCTGTTTGTCCGAAAAATTTTAACATTGGGCATAACTTTTGCATGCAAGGTAATAGAGCTTTCATATTTCACATGTGTATTCCTTGACAATTCCGTTGATGTCAAAATTTTTAACCCCTTGACCTTGTCCTTTGACCTACTTTTCAAAAGCTTCAACATTGGGCATAACATTTAAATGGTAAGTGATAGGCCTTTCATATTTCTTATGTGTATTCCTTGTGACAAGACCTTTCCATTGATACCATAATTTTTGACCTCGTGACCTTCACCTTGATCTTTGACCTACCTTTGAAAACCTTTAATATTTGGCATAATTTTTGAATGGTAAGTGATTGGGCTTTCATATATCACATGTGTATTCCTTGTGACAAGACCTTTCCATTGATACCAACATTTACTAACCCAGTGATCCTGACCTTGACCTTTCACATACTTAACAGAAAATGGTGTTTATACTAACAAAATATGTACCGGGGGCATTCGTGTTTCACAAACACCGTGAACACAGGCTTTATTTACAAACATTATGAATTAAGTCTAGTATAGCATTTCCAAGTTCTATTTATGTATCAGCTTTGACGACATCTGCAAATGAACACTACTGGAATTCACAATAGAGATACAAAGAAATCTTTGTACATCCTTCCTTGAAGAGAA
This sequence comes from Pinctada fucata, assembly GCA_028142955.1. NCBI lineage: Eukaryota > Metazoa > Mollusca > Bivalvia > Pterioida > Pteriidae > Pinctada > Pinctada fucata. Next base: position 55,982,702 of record AP027111.1, read on the forward strand.
AAAAAAATGAATTTTAAATTCCTACGATAACAATTGTACCTAAATTGGTATTACATCACATATACTGTTAGCATGATTATTTTCACGCTGTTACGTTCGGGGAAATTATTGATCATGCTGTTACGCTTGGGGAAATATTCATCATGTTGTTATACTTGAGGGAAATATTCATCATGTTGTTATGCTTTAGGGAAATATTTATCATGCTGTTAGGCTTGGGGGAAATATTCATCGTGTTGTTATGCTTGGGGGAAGTATTTATCATGCTGTTATGCTTTGGGGAAATATTCATCATTCTGTTACCCTTTGGGGAGATATTCATCATGCTGTTACACTTTGGGGAAATATTTATCATGCTTTGGGGGAAATATTTACATGCTGTTATATGCTTGGAGGAAATATTCATCATGCTGTAATACTTGGGGGAAATACTCATCATGCTTTTACATTTGGGGGAAATCTTCATCATGCTGTTACGGAATGCCTGAAAATATTCATCATGCTTTTGCACTTGGGGGAAATATTCATGCTGTTACCCTTTCGGGAGATATTCACCATGCTGTTACGCTTTGGGGAAATATTCGGGATATAAACGTCTTTACCATTTGAAGAATGCAGTAGGATTATTTTCGAGTGGGAGAAATTTTGGCAAAGACCCTTGATTCACGAAATGCTTAAAAATGATCACCTTGCAGAAATTTGTATGTTTATGGTATAGAGTAGGTGTATATATTATTTATTGTTTGGATCTTATGAAAATGGGCCATAAATTAACTTATATCGCATCTATTGATCACTTCTGTTCTAGGTTGACAAGATAAACGGCTATTCTGACCTGTGCATTTTACTGCACTATAACAGCGAGGCTCGTGCTGTTACATCATACTGCTCCAATGCATGGGATAGGTTCATTCCGTTATGCCACAGATTCTCTACGATATTCCAAAAAACATGTCAAGGTAAGAGTTTAGTTTTGGTTTATGAGCTACTGAAGGAATTAATCTTGGTGAATTATTTATTGCACATGTATTGGATGAAATGGTCAAGGTCAGACTATAGACAGCCAATTGTGCCTCATATGAAATTCATGTGAAATTTACATGAACTTTACATGAAAGTTCACATGAAATTTATGTGAAACGAGCACGAACATGAAATTTACATGAAATTTTTCACATGAAATTCATGTGAAGATTTTTACATGGATGTTATGTGAATTCAGTTTCCTGTGAAGGTCACTTAGAAAAAATCATGTGAAATTCATGTGAAGGAAAGGGGTAGGTTCACTTGCAAATGTACTGCAAAAATCGGCCCCTGAATTTTTGCGAAAAATAATTTTATGAAAATTATGATTCAGCATCTCTTGTATTTATCTCAAATACCTGCCGACATAGAAAGTAAATATTTTTCATTGTCAAAACGTCACGTGCGTTAGTTATGACGTCACATTTTGATGTCATTTGCTCTGCATGACGGAAAATGAAGGAAAATTGCCATATTGTCTGCATAAATCTTTAAAATTAGTATAGGCGCCAACCCTCACACAACATAAATTTAATGTTGATCGAAAGATAGATTGCAAATTTAACTTTTTATATAAAAACTATTTTGGGTGAGGGCTGGCGCCCTACTTATTATCATAAATTTTGACCAGAATTATGCCTATTTCTTACGATTTTTCAGCATTTTACGACTTTCAGCCGATTCTGAAGCCATATCTTTCGGTGTATTGCACGTAAATTAAAATAATCATTTGGTATTTCAAACAACCACACATTTAACTTCCTTGATACGAAATACAATCGAAATGTAAAACATTCTAAAATTATAGGGCCGATTTTCCATGTTCCCGAACCTACTCCTTTATGTGAAATTCATGTGAAATATTTTTCACATAAATCTTATGTGAAATTTATATGAATTTTACATGAATTTTCATGTGAAATTTACATGATGCTCATTTCATATCATATGAATTTCATGTGAGGCACAATTGGCTGTGTAAGCATGTATAGAAAACCGTTTCCAAACCACTATAACACAACATGTATAATTCTGGACTTGCATTGATGAAATTTTACACATAGTTAAGTTTGAGTATGCTCAATAGAGAAGCTTTATTTATTATTTATTTATTTATTTATTTTTTTATTCATTTCCTTTATTTATACAGGATAGCACATTAAGCTACAAAATGAACTAGTTTACAATGTGGTCCTGTCTTAAAAATATGTACATATGAAGTAAATTAAGTCCATTATATCACCTGAATGAAATAAAACCTAAATATCACAGTTCATTTACAAAAATACATACCTGTAAAACAACATCAATATAGTAATTTAAGAGTCAAAGTAATGCTTCAGATACCTGTTTTTAAAATAATTGACAATGTTGTAGAGTTTCCTATAAAATCAGGTAAAGAGTTCCATAAAGATGCACCCGAAATGATAAAAGATCTTCTAAAATATTCTGTTCTTGCTCTCTTAACATGAATAAGATTTACTGCTCTCTGTCTTGTGTTTCTTGTGTATGTATTTCATTTACAAAGCTATACATAAAAGAAACATTGATTTAGGGCCCAGAGGTCAAAGCTAAGGTCAAACTTGGCATTGTGTGTAAAAAATTGTTTTCTTACCATAACTTGAAGAGTAATTCTTGATGTACATCGTTGAATTAAGAAACTTCATACACGATTTGTCAGATTTTTTAGCTCGTCTGGTATCAGTCTGCGATACGTACCCTGTCATCCAGCCGTCTGTCCGTCCGTCTGTCTGTAAAAAATTCTTGCAACTCCTCTGACACTATAAATGATAGAAAGTTGAATCTTTTTGCATCCTTCTTGGTATGTGGTCTAGTTGTGACCTGACATTTGGTTTCAGCCCCTGACCCCTAGGGTCATAGAAAATGGGTGTGGTTATGAAAATCTATGGAATCTTGTGCTCGCAACTCCTCTGACACTATAAATGATGGAGACTTATTCATTTTTGCAATATAATGGGTATGTGGTCTAGTTGTGCACCTGATATTTTGTTTGAGCCCCTGACCCCCAGGGTCTTAGAAAATGGGTGTGGTCATTTTCTCCTATATAACTCTATGTAATCTTGTGCTCACAACTCCTCTGACACTATAAAAGATGGAGACTTAATTCTTATTGCAATATGATGGGTCTATGGTCAATTTGTGCACCTGATATTTTGTTTGAGCCCCTGACCCCCAGGGTCTTAGAAAATGGATGTGGTCATTTTCTCATATATAACTCTATGTAGTCTTGTGCTCGCAACTCCTCTGACACTATAAATGATGGAGACTTAATTCTTATTGCAATATGATGGGTATGTGGTCTAGTTGTGACCTGATATTTTGTTTGAGCCCCTGAACCCCAGGGTCTTAGAAAATGGATGTGGTCATTTTCTCCTATATAACTCTATGTAATCTTGTGCTCACACCTCTGACACTATAAATGATGGATACTTAATTTTTTTTGCAATATTATGGGTCTGTGGTCTAGTTGTGCACCTGATATTTTGTTTGAGCCCCTGACCCCCAGGGTCTTAGAAAATGGGTGTGGTCATATTCTCATATATAACTTTATGTAATCTTGTGCTCGCAACTCCTCTGACACTATAAATGATGGAGACTTAATTCATCTTATTGCAATATGATGGGTCTGTGTTCTAGTTGTGCACTTGATATTTTGTTTTAGTCCTAGACCCCCAGGGTCTTAGAAAATGGGTGCGGTAATTTTTTCCTATATATTTGTGCTCTCTACTCTTCTAAAGCTATTAATGATGGAAAGTTAATTCTTTATGCTATATTATGGATCTGTAGTCCTGTTGTGTCATTGATAGTTCATTTGAGCTAGCAGCCCCTGGCCCCCAGGATCTTGGAAAATGGGTGTGACATTCCTTTTTGAAATACTTTATCTTGCATATTATGAATTATATGAGTGATATTCTAGTTGCAGTCTAATGAATGTGTTGTTTTGTTGTGCTACTTGTAATTTGTTAGAGCGCCAGCTTTCAATGGTCTTGGTTTAAAAAAAAAGAAAGGAAATTGACATTTTAGAAAAAAAACAACCAGGAGAGCTACAGTCTCGTCAGAGACTTCTGGTTTTTAGCTCACCTTGACGAAGTTGAGTGAGCTTATTCTATAGCCCCGCGCGTCCGCGTCCGGTTAAGAAGTTTGGGGTAGCTCAGTATTAAGCAAAGTACTGATGCTACATTAACCAAACTTGCACAAGTGATTCATCTTTGGATGCTGAGGTGAACCCATGCATCGGATGCAGCATCTGACCTACATTTTCCGCTTGATTGACTTGGTTAAGAGGTTTGGGGTAGCTCAGTATCTGACAAAGTACTAATTCTACAGTAACCAAACTTGCACAAATGATTCATCTTTGGATACTGAGGTGAACCCATGCATCGGATGCAGCATCTGACCTACATTTTACGCTTGAGTGACTTGGTTAAGAAGTTTGGGGTAGCTCAGTATCTGACAAAGTACTAATGCTACAGTAACCAAACTTGCACAAGTGATTTATCTTGGGATACTGAGAGGAACCCATGCATCGGATGCAGCATCTGACCTAGTTTTTCCACTTGAGTGATTTTGCTTTAAAAGCCAATATTGAGCAAAGAATAAGTGCTACATACACCAAACTTTCATATTGGATGTATCTTTGATCAAACTTTCATAAAATGACCTTGACCTACTTTTTCCGCTTGAGTGATTTTTGCCTTTAAAAGCCAATATTGAGCAAAGTATAAGTGCTACATGTACCAAACTTGCATATTGGATGTATCTTTGATCAAACTTTCATAAAATGACCTTGACCTACTTTTTCCGCTTGAGTGATTTTGCCTTTATAAGCCAATATTGTGCAAAGTATAAGTGCTACATATACCAAACTTGCATATTGGATGTATCTTTGATCAAACTTTCATAAAATGACCTTGACCTACTTTTTCCACTTGAGTGATTTTGCCTTTAAAAGCCAATATTGAGCAAAGTATAAGTGCTACATGTTCCAAACTTGCATATTGGATGTATCTTTGATCAAAGTTTCATAAAATGACCTTGACCTACTTTTTCCGCTTGAATGATTTTGTCTTTAAAAGCCAATATACATGTACTTAGAAATATGTTTGAATTGAATTTTGCTACCACGAGGTGAGCTTCGTAATCTGTGATTACCTATGTTTTACTAGCTTACCTCATCGAAGTTGAGATGAGCTTATGCTATACCCCCTTTGTCCGCATCCCTGTCCCCGTCCAGTTTAAGTTTTTGGGGTAGCTCAGTATCTGACAAAGTACTGATGCTTCAGAAATCAGACTTACTCAAGTGAGTCATCTTTGGATGCTGAGATGAATCCATGCATCAGATGCTACATCTGACCCATATTTTCATGTTCAGTGACTCACGGCCTTGCCTGGTTGAAATTTTTTGGATAGCTCGGTACCTTACAAAGAACTGATGCTACAATAAACAAACTTGCACCAGTTTTTCATCTTGGGATGCTGAGGTAAACCCATGCATTGGATGCAGCATCTGAGCTTTGTTTTTTGCCAGAGTGATTTTGCTTTTTAAAAAGCCAATATTGAGCAAAGTATAAGTGCTACATGTACCGAATTTGCATATTGGATGCATCTTTGAGCAAACTTTCACAAAATAACCTTGACCTACTTTTTCTGCTTCATTGATTTTGCCTTTAAAAGCCAATATTGAGCAAAGTATAAGTGCTACAAGTACCAAATTTGCAAAATGGATTTATTTTTTATCAATCTTTCATAAAATGACATTGACCTCCTTTTTCCACGTGAGTGATTTTGCCTTGAAAAGCCAAAATTATGCAAAGTTTGAGTGCTACATGAACTAAACTTGCATAGTGAATATATCTTAAAAAAGTTTGATCAAACTTTCATAAAATGACCTTGACCTACTTTTTCTGCTTGACTGATTTTGCATTTAAAAGCATAGCAAAGTATAAGTGCTACATGTTCCAAACTTGACTCTTAAATTATCTTTGATCAAACTTTCATAGAATAACCTAATCACCTTTTCTGCTTGAGTGATTTTGCTTTTTAAAGCCAATATACATGTTCTTAGAAATATGTTTAAATTGAATTTTTCTGCTGTAAGGTGAGCATCGCAATCTGAAATTACGTATCCTTTTTTGCATTCTGTCAACAATTTTGAAAACATAACATTTCTTTTTAGATTATAAGAATTCCAAGACAGTAAAAGCAGCCAAAGACAAGGAGGCAAAGGAATTAATGGCTGTGGGACTAAACAAAAGAGACCATGCTGCATCACCTTCAAAGAATATCGTAAAAAGAAAACAACCGATTATTTTACGTAAACGAAAAAATCCTGGAGACAATGTACAAACAGGGATAACCCAATCTGTAGGGATACAAAGCCTCACGGAAAATGGCACCGCAGATTCCATTCAAACTCGTGATAAAAGTAAACCAGAATCCAAGTTTTTACAAAGGCTCGCAGAGAATGGCACTGGTGAGACCATTCAAACTCAGGATAAAAGTATACTGGAGTTTTCACAAAGACTCGCAGCAACTGGCACTGGTGAGAATATTCGAACTCATGATGAAAATATACCGGAATCCGGATATTCACAAAGACTCACAGAAACTTGCACTGCGGATACAGCTCAATCTCATGATAAAATTATACTGGAATCAGAGTTGTCACAAAGACTCACAGAAACTGGCACCGCGGATACCATTCAAACTGATGATAAAAGTATACCAGAATCTGGGTTTTCTCAAAGACTCAGAGAAACTGGCACCGTGGATACCATTCAAACTGATGATAAAAGTATACCGGAATCAGGGTTTTCACAAAGACTCACAGAAACGGTCACCATGGATACCATTAAAACTCTTATTAAAAGTATACCAGAATCTGGGTATTCACAAAATCTTTTCAGACTGGACCTACTAAAGAATACAGTTCAACATGCTGCAGAAGAAGGTCATTCTGATGGTGCTAAGATATTACCGGAAACTTCCACTAATGAACCCTCAGTTCAAATTCCCCAGGCAAGAACACAATCTGTTTGTCGACAGGACTCATCAGAAAAAAGCCAAAGGAATGAGGAAAACATTGTAACAAGAGAGAGGGGAACAAAAAGAAAACTTGGCTCTCCTGATAAGAAGTCTTTGCAACTGGATTCCTGCACTGAAACAAGAGGTACATGTACTGTAAATGTTGCCATTTTTGCTGGGGGAGGGGACATTATACATGTAGTAAAATGATCATTATATTGCAATAGTATCAGTATGCTTGGAGATAATTCCAGCGAAATTGGGAGTGTTCGGTTAAGATATCCATTGTACATATACTGTAAATTGGTTTTTATTCGTCATGTACCAATTTTCGTCATTTTCATCAGTGCCTCCCTTAACGAAATTACGTATCGACGAATATAAATACTCCTGACAAAATATAGTGTAGAAAGGAAGAGTAATATGACAGGCAAATGATAAATCATTGAAAACTGAATACGCACACAAAGCCGCATATAATGTACTTCTAATTACCAAATGATATGTTTTCACAACAAGCTAGGTGGTATACATGTCTCTAATTGTTTGTTTACCAATAGTTGTTAAACAAACAGTGAAAACAAATGCATACGGCATATACCTGAATGTTAAGTTGGCATTTGAACAAACAAATTTATATTTTAGGGACCCTTGGATGACGAATTTACGTACTGACGAAATGTTCATTTTGAACGAATTGACGAAAATTGGTTCTGACGAAAATAAAGCAATTTACAGTAAATATCAAGTATGTTATATTCGCTATTTTTGACAACCAGAGTTACTTCCCATTTGAGACAGTATCTGACGTAGACTGATTATGACGTCATCAAATTCTATGGAAACAGTCCTAAAAGTTTGGGAAATGACCATATAAAATCGATGTTACCATACAATTTTCATGACGTCACAATGGTTTTACGTCAGATACCGTCTGTAAGGGGAAAAAACTCTGTATTCCGCAAAGACTCAATAGTTAGAATTATGGCATATCTTTACCTAAATATACCATTATGCAACATTAAAGATGGATTCCAACCTTAAAGGTCATTATGCAATCCGCTATCTCAGCCATGGAGTCAATATAGGGACATTACCGAAGATTACCTAGATAATTTAAGGTATCCGTTGTACAAATAAATATCAAGTGTATTATATAGTTAGAATCATTGAATATTTTTACCTAAATATACATTATACAACGTAAAAAATGGTTTCCATCATGAAAAGTCAACATGCCAACCTTCTCTCAATCCACGGAAACTATCGAGACACTGCCAAAGATTACCAAGATAATTTTAACACTGTTTAAATGGACGAGACGTCCGTGAGATCTCCATTTCTACACTGGATACATTAACACTGTTTGAGTGGACGTGTCCTCAGCGAGATCTCCATTTGACAATTTGATACATCAAGTCTTTTAAAATTATGTAATTTTCATATGAAGGTTATTTTCTTGATAATAAAATTGCGAAAATAAAAAACACACATACAAAAATTATCTCCACACAAAAATTTCTATGTTTACAGTATAATTTTAGTTTTTTTATATTAATGATTCTACCTGTAATAATTTTGAGGAAGATTTCAATTAACTTATGGAAAATCAAAAGAACTTTTATACTTATGCAACATTGCAAAAGTGATGCATTTTGTCCTGCGTTTTGCATATTTTACGCGTAAGATCCATTAAAAATCCATCAATTTCTGTCAAGCGCATCATGAGGAAGCATGAGAATCTTGGGGTTACTTGTTCGAAATACACTACCCACCTTTAATAAGTAACCACCTAATACATCTCTCTTGTTTTCAAAAGAGTGAAGATTTTTGTTCCTTTGTTTTGAAAATCTGAAGATTAACCATTCTGCTATCAATTTAAGCAAATATTTCGGCAAAATCTAATTCTTTGTTATACTATTTTTTGCAATTTTTCCCCAAAAATGTCAATTTTTCACATGAAGAAATTAAAAAACTATTCTTAAAAATTTTCCATTTTAAGCTCGCCGGGACGAAAAAGTCCGGAGAGCTAATGCCATACCCTTGGCGTCATCGTCGTCTGTAGACAAAACTTTATCCAGGCAGTGGGCTATATTTTTTTAATTATAAGCATGATAAGGGGTAGGGCTTTGATATTTCACATGTAGATACCTTGTGACAAGACCTTTCATTTGAGACCATGACCTTTGACCTAGTGACCTTGACCTTGGATTTGGACTTTAACCTGGTTTCTGACAAAAACCTGTATAGGCGAGCTATGTAATCTTTGATTACCCTATGTTTGTATAAAGATAAATGATGGAAGTAATATATTAAACATTTTCATGCATTTAAAAGCTCAGAAAAGAATATAATGGGATGCGCTTTTCAGGAAATTTCTAATGTTTATACTACCTGGATACTTATTTATGATGGGTAGTGTAGTGGCTCTCCATGCTAATTTATTCCATGGGGATTTAGTTCCCTAAAACCCTCACACCTGTCAAGCGTTTGAAATTCTGACTCGGCATTGATTTTTGTGCGAATAGCACATAGTGATTGCCTGATTTCTTCACTCATGGGAGCCCCGTCTACTGAGTATGTATAAACGATGTTACTCTGTTTACATGTACCTTGGGACTGTGTCAGCGTCATGATTGGTTTAAAGTCTGATCACTGTCTGAATCAATGAATTATATCTATATGAATCGAGCTGTCGTGTTATGTACATGCATGACCTAATGAAAAATTGCATCTGTATGTACTGAGATGAACACAGGCTGTGTGTTGGAAACCCCTTTCCATTACCAGATCATTATCTGTTTAAGTGGACAATGTATAAATGAAACGGTGCTATCGATAAAGATATTAAGTTGAATCATTGAAACGTAAAACTATCTTCAAGTAGGCTTATTTTGCCCCGCTTCACAAAATAAAATCTTTATACGACGGAAAAATTAGGAACTTCCATCATGAAATATGATATTAACAATTATGAAAAATAAAAGATCAAAACATTCCCGTTTAGGATGTATCATGTTTTTATATACTAAAAAAGAAGTGAATTCTCCTTCAAATTCTTAGCACACACCTAACATTGAAAATGAAAGGTTAAAGAGAGAGTGGGGATCAAATTAGAAAATAAGATTCGTCTTCTTTCTTTGTATATGCAATCAACGATCGATAGTCATAATGGATTGTTGTATTTTTTAGGGGGAGGGTAGATTTAATGTGATGTTATTTAATTTTCATGTTCACTGTCAGACATCATCTTTCAATTCATTCCGACAACATTATGGATTTGCATTTTAGTTCTGTCTTTATAAGTCCATAATCTGGCCTACGAAGGTGTTCAGGAACAAATATAACTTTGAAAACACAATATTTTGTCATACATAATAAGTGATATTGTTCTGGCTATTCGCACTCAGTACCTTTAGTGCTTTGATTTTTTATGTTAGCATGAAATTTTTGTCTACTAACTACAATAGTCATACAGTGACCAGTCTGAGCATTGTTCCTTTAGGTTTATGATGCTGTTTAGACAAAACACAGCATTTTCCATGTAGATAATGGTAGGTATTTTTGTGTCAAAGTTATAGAAATATCAAACATTTCTTTTGTCCACATAGTCCATGCACTTTGGCAAGCCGATGCATGCTACATTTGGCTTTTATTCAGCTGTATAATTGAAAAGAATTGGTACATTTTCTTGCGACTATAGGTATTATAGTCATGTTACTAGTAACATCAAAAGTCTGAAATCGTATGCAAAGGTTGAACTGGTATTGCTCAAACTTGCTAGATCAGAGAATTGCTGAAAATATACATTTATTATGAAATCGGATGGGTTATAGTCTTTGAAACTTAACAGTAATTTGCTTTCAATATCGAAAACAACAAAGTACACGTGTTTAAGAAAGTCGGGCGGAGATCAAGTATAATTACAAATCTGGCCCATTGAATGTTAAACGTCTTCAAATTCAATAGCATCATTTAAGACCAGATAAATTTCCAGCATAAACCAGACATGCATGTTTCGGGTACTTAACCAATTTTAGTTCTGACCCATTCATTTCTTCTGAATGAGTACGCTGTACTCTGTACGCTGTACTCTGTACGCTGTACTCTGTACGCTGTACTCTGTACGCTGTACTCTGTACGCTGTACTCTGTACGCTGTACTCTGTACGCTGTACTCTGTACGCTGTACTCTGAACGCTGTACTCTGTACGCTGTACTCTGTACGCTGTACTCTGTACGCTGTACTCTGTACGCTGTACGCTGTACTCTGTACGCTGTACTCTGTACGCTGTACTCTGTACGCTGTACGCTGTACTCTGTACGCTGTACTCTGTACGCTGTACTCTGTACGCTGTACTCATTCAAACAATTTTCAAAATGAATCACTGTTGCAAGAAGTTGAAATTCATTATTTGTTTGCTCCTTCATAACGGCTGTAAAACCAGAACGTTTTAATCTACATGCTAAAATAATACGGAAGTCAACTCTAAACCTTCTTGAAGAAAGTTTCAAACCAATTTTAATGCATCAGAGATGTGTTTTAGATGGTAAATCCCCATCAGTTATGCTTCAAGCGAAAGTGATTTTCAGACAAAGTCAAAAATCATTTCAGTAGCGCCTTGTAATTAAATTTTTTGAATTTCAATTTATACATTTTTCGAAGAGCGTGGGGCTCCAAATTTACTGTACGGTCGATTCAGAAGAGTAGTAAAGTCACATCCCTCCTTTTTATGCCCCCATAATCTTCGATTATGGGGGCGTATAGTTTTTAGCTCACCTCGACGAAGTTGAGTGAGCTTATGCTATAACCCCACGCGTCCGCGTCCGCGTCCGCGTCCGTGTCCGCGTCCGGTTAAGAAGTTTGGGGTAGCTCAGTATCTGACAAAGTACTAATGCTACAGTAACCAAACTAGCACAAGTGATTCATCTTTGGATGCTGAGGTGAACCCATGTATCGTATGCAGCATCTGACCTACATTTTCTGCTTGAGTGACTTGGTTAAGAAGTTTGGGGTAGCTCAGTATCTGACAAAGTACTAATGCTACAGTAACCAAACTGGCACAAGTGATTCATCTTTGGATGCTGAGGTGAACCCATGCATCGTATGCAGCATCTGACCTACATTTTCCGCTTGAGTGACTTGGTTAAGAAGTTTGGGGTAGCTCAGTATCTGACAAAGTACTGATGCTACAGTAACCAAACTTGCACAAGTGATTCATCTTTGGATGCTGAGGTGAACCCATGCATCGGATGCAGCATCTGACCTACTTTTTCCACTTGAGTGATTTCGCTTTTAAAAGCCAATATTGAGCAAAGTATAAGTGCTACATGTACCAAACTTGCATATTGGATGTATCCTTGATCAAACTTTCATAAAATGACCTTGACCTACTTTTTCCGCTTGAGTGATTTTGCCTTTAAAAGCCAATATTGAGCAAAGTATAAGTGCTACATATACCAAACTTGCATATTGGATGTATCTTTGATCAAACTTTCATAAAATGACCTCGACCTACTTTTTCCGCTTGAGTGATTTTGCCTTTAAAAGCCAATATTGAGCAAAGTATAAGTGATACATGTACCAAACTTGCATATTGGATGTATCTTTGATCAATCTTTCATAAAATGACCTTGACCTACTTTTTCCGCTTGAGTGATTTTGCTCTATAAAGCCAATATTGAGCAAAGTATAACTGCTACATGTACCAAACTTGCATATTGGATGTATCTTTGATCAAACTTTCATAAAATGACCTTGACCTACTTTTTCTGCTTGAGTGGTTTTGCCTCGAAAAGCCAATATACATGTACTAAGAAATATGTTTGAATTGAATTTTGCTGTTACGAGGTGAGCTTCGTAATCTGTGATTACCTATGTTTGGTCTGTCCGTCTGTCTGTCTGTTAGTGCGCAAAAACTTTTACCTTGGCCATACCTTTTTAAAGTTAAGTGATAGGGCTTTCATACTTCACATGTGTATTCCTTATGACAAGACCTTTCCATGGATACCAGATTGTTTTACCTTGTGACCTTGACCTTGGAGTTTGACTTATTTTTGAAAAAAAACTTTAACCTTGGGCATGACTTTCGAATGGTACGTGATAGGGCTTTCATCTTTCAAATGTTTATTCCTTGTGACAAGACCTTTGCATGGATACCAAACTTTTTGACTTTGTGACCTTGACCTTGGAGTTTGACCTACTTTTGAAAGACTTTAATCTTGGCCATAACTTCTGAATGGTAAGTGATAGGGCTTTCATAATTCACATATGAATTTCATGTGGCAATACTTTTACATGGATATCAAATTTGAACTTATGACCTTGCCCTCAAAATGTGAAACTGCTTTTCATCTGTTTTTCTGTCAAAGATGCCAACGGGGGCATTCGTTTTCACAAACACAGGTTATTTTCTTCATGAGACTGGAGATTTCACCAGAACAAAAAAAAACTAGCTTTTGACCTTATGTTTGCGGCCAGTAAATGCTGATTGTGTGGTGCAAGCATAAATTTTTCTGGCTGCACTAACATGTTCCATTGGGAAGTGATAGGGCTTTCATATTTCACATGTGTATTCCTTGTGACAAGACCTTTCCATTGATACCAAATTTTTTTTACCTTGTTACCTTGACCTTGACCTTTGACCTACTTTTCAAAAACTTTAACATTGGGTATAACATTTGATAGGCAAGTGATAGGGCTTTCATATTTCACATGTGTATTCCTTGTATCAAGACCTAGTCATTGATACCAAAATTTTTGACCTCGTGACCTTGACATTGACCTTTGACCTACTTTTCAAAAACTTTAACATTGGGCATAATTTTTGATAGGTAAGTGATAGGGCTTTCATATTTGATATGTGTATTCCTTGTGACAAGACCTTTCCATTGATACCAAAATTTTTGACCTCGTGACCTTGACCTTTGACCTATCTTTCAAAAAACTTTAACATTGGGCATAACTTTTGATTGGTAAGTGATAGGGCTGTGTGTTCCTTGTGACAAGACCTTTCTATTGATACCAACATTTTTGATCTTGACATTGACCTTTGATCTGCTTTACGAAAACTTTCAAATGGTGTTTATACTAACAAAGATGCCACCGGGGGCATTCGTGTTTCACAAACACAGGCTTTATTTTCTCTTTTTTTTTTTTGCGACCATAAAATCAACGTACATGTGTGTTAAACGTCTTTAATTCAATAGCATCATTTAAGAACAGATTAAGTTGTCGCATTAGCCAGACCAGACATGCATGTTTCGGGTTTTGTACCCTCGTCGGTGATCCTCAATTTAAACAATGTAATATATCCAAAGAATGAAATTAATTATCTCGAAGAATGTACCAAAAGATGTAGTAGGATAGTTTGGGTATGATCCTACAGAATTTCAAGAAATTTTGATAACAGAAATTTTCGAATGCGTTGAAGAAACGATCAACTGAAGTTGATCGAACTTGGCTACATGTGCCCTCGGGGACTCCTTGTCCAACAGCAGTGGAACTCAGCAAGTGGTACAAATGTAAAACGTGTTCAAATTCAATTGCATCATTTTAGAATAGACATATTTGCAGCATGGACTAGATATGTACATTTTTGGTACTTTACCCACGTCAGTGATCCTCAATCGAAACATTGTAATATTTCCAAAGAGGATGAAAGTTATTATGTCTAAAAATGTACCAAAAGACGTAGCGGGATGGGTTGGATATAACGCTACAGGACCCTCGTTTTAGAAATTTCAAGAAATTTTGATAACATAAATGTAGAGGGCTACATGTGCCCTCGGGGATACCTTGTCCACCAGCAGTGACACTCACCAAGTGGTACAAATGTTGAACATCTTCAACTTCAATATATCGACTGCAAGCTAATTATTCTATAGAAACTTTCATATAGTTTATACTACAAGTATGAATGATGAAGAAGAAATGCCCGTTAATGAATAACTGCAACACTAGTTTGGTATCTCTGCTGGTGCATTGAATAGTCCTCAACCATACCATTCCCAGTGCTTCAGTGTCACACTTATGCTCTTTGCCGTGTGGAGCTCGTAAAAAAGTTCCCCGCGAGGGGTTTGACAGTAAGTGTTTTGAATATACTTCCCTGACATTGTCGCCATAGCACTTTCTATATAGACATAGCGTCAGACAGTGCATGAATTTAATATATTTTCATTTACATGCTTCATTAACATCGACGGCGGGTGCGGCTAGCCAACAGGGGATGCTTACTCCTCCCGGGCACCTGGTCCCACCTCCAGCTT
The DNA here is from genome assembly GCA_028142955.1 of Pinctada fucata. Lineage (NCBI taxonomy): Eukaryota > Metazoa > Mollusca > Bivalvia > Pterioida > Pteriidae > Pinctada > Pinctada fucata. The sequence continues at coordinate 55,998,037 of AP027111.1, forward strand.
GCTAGGGGTCCATCGATGTTTAATTTTATGCTCTATTGTGAGTGCTGTTGAGATTATCGTCAGGATCTTCTTTAACTCATTGAAGTATATTTGTAAATTTTCAACCATAAAAATTAAATAAAAAATTAACAAAACTAATGAGTATCTCCCACATGGCATATCTCTATCCTCAGCAGGTTCTTTGGCATAAATTTAAGACAAAGGAGGGGATCTCTAACAACACCAGGTTGAAGCTAGCACCCACAGCAAAACCCCCAAACAACCAATGCAAAAACACAGAGCAGACAGGTTTAGCTGTTTGCTCTTCATAGTTTCATGTTATGTGGATTTCCTCTTTTTCGGCCTTTAACATCACTGATGAGAAATTAAAGTTGTTAAATGTGCATATGGTGCACTGAAAATTAAAAAAAGAACATATATTTCAATATTCTTAATTTCAATGTTAAATGTCTTCATATCCAATAGTATAATTTAAGAACAGATAAATTTGCTGCATGGACCAGACATGCGCGTTTCGGGTACTTGACCCTCGTCAGTGATCCTCAATCTTAACAATGAAAAATGGCCAAAAAGTGTGAAAGTTATTGTGTTCAAAAATATACCGAAAGACGTAGCAGGATACGTAGTATATGATGCTACATGACCCACGTTTTAGTAAGTTCAAGAAATTAAGATAACAGAAATTTTCGAATGCGTTGAAGAAACGATCCACCGAAGATGATCGAACTTGGCTACATGTGTCCCCTCGACATCATAACTAAAATATTTTCTTCAAGGAGTTTGCATGACCTTCATAAATGTTACACTTTTGTTTCAGAATCTCGTTCATGTTTCAAAATTGTGAAACAGTCAAGAAATTCAGAATCAAGGATGTGTTTAGAATGCAGGAAATCATTCGTATCATCGGATGCCTTGCTTCAGCATATGATTGCATTGAATCACGATCAAGATGTGAAGGAACCTACAGATTTTCAATGCTTATTTTGCCGAAAGTATTTCAAGGAGGCATGGCACGTAGAGTTTCATGGGAAGTTGACTGGATGTACCAGAAACAAAAGCTTATTTTTGAGTTGGGTCTGTTTTGTATGTAACAGGAAATTCAAAGACATAGCATCTTTGAACATACATATTACACATACAAATCACCAGCAAATAAGCTATACAAAGACAAATTTCAATTGTGAAATATGTAATAAATATTTTTTACGGCAATGGGACCTTGACTTCCATGTGAAGAGGCATCATTGGATGCAGATTACTGACACAAGTTTCCTGTTGCAAAATCAAATTCAAGTTTGTAACAACGAAATGGAGAATAATGGCACCCAGATTGTGGAATGTATAAGTAACACAAACATTAAGCAACACGAAGAAAGTTACACAAGCATGGGACATAGTGAAGAATGTAACACAAACATAGAGGATGATGAAGAATGTAACAAAGACGTAAAACAAAGTGAAGAATGTAACACAAACGTGAAACAAAGTGAAGGATGTAACACGAACGTGAACCAAATTGAAGAATGCAACACAAATGTGAAACAAAGTGAAGAATGTTACACAAACGTGAACCAACGTGAAGGATATGATACAAACAACGTGAAACAATGTGAAGAATGCACCTTAGATAATGAGCATGATGAAGAATGTAATACATACATCGGACACAGTGAAGAATGTAACACAAGCATGGAAAACGACGAAGAAGGTAACATAAACATGGAGAACAATAAAGAATGTAACACGAATAGGGAGTGGAGTGTAGATGAACAATGTAATATTGACATAAAAGAAGAAGGTAACAGCAGTATAGAGACATATCAGCAAAATGATAAGAATATGACACCAGAGAAAGAATGCGACACAGATAGAAAGGAAGAGAATGAATGTAACATCAACTTAATTCAAGATGAACAATGTATTACATACATTGAGCAAGATGAGCAAAGTTCATGTAACATCAGTAGAAAGGAAGAGGACCAATGTAACATCAACATAGCGCAAGATGAGCAATGTATTACAAACATAGATGAAGATGAGCAATGTATTACAAACATAGATCAAGATGAGCAATATATTACAAACATAGATCAAGATGAGCAATGTATTACAAACATAGAGCAAGATACACAATGTATTACAAACATAGACCAAGATGAGCAATGTATTACAAACATAGAGCAAGATGAGCAATGTATTACAAACATAGAGCAAGATACACAATGTATTACAAACATAGAGCAAGATGAGCAATGTATTACAAACATAGAGCAAGATACACAATGTATAACAAACATAGAGCAAGATGAGCAATGTACATGTAACATCGACAATGAGATTGAAGATAGCAATTTTTACCCAAGGCCCTGTATTATATGTTGTGAAGTTTTCAATTCTTCTAATCTTTTTTACAAGCATGTTCATAAATCGTCACATGAGCAAATCACTATTAGAAAAACACCTTTCAAATGTGTCGTCTGTCAAACATTCTTTATCTCCAAGAACGACTTACTGCACCATGATGCATCGTGTGAAAAACCTGGTAGTCAGGAGAAATATAGATGTAAAGTTTGTAGCAAGACTTTTCCCACTGCAAAATTATTCAATCTCCATACGGCTAGTCCTTTTGAATGTGGGACTTGTAACTATACAAATTGTAATAGAAACAAAGTATACACGCACTGTGCTTTGGCTGGTCACGATTATGCCGTAACTAAATATATGCAAATCGGAAAGCCGAATGACGTTGACAGAGAAGAAAAGAATGGACGGAGACATAGAGGAAAGGAACTTGGACGGAAAAAAAGAGAAAAGGAAATTGAACGGAGACAAAAAGAAAAGGAAGTTGGACGGAAACAAAGAGAAAGGGAAATCAAACGGAAACAAAGAGAAAAGGAGATTGAACGGAAACAAAAAGAAAAGGAAATTGGGCGGAAACAAAGAGAAAAGAAAATTGAACGGAAACAAAGAGAAAAGAAAACTGAACGGAAACAAAGAGAAAAGAAAACTGAACGGAAACAAGGAGAAAAGAAAACTGAACGGAAACAAAGAGAAAAGAAACGTGAGGAAAATCAAAGCGAAGATGCTGATGGTGAACAACCTGTTGCAGGAGATTTGATCATGGAAGTGGAAGAGTGCAAGACTGAACATTCTGATGAAGACGTTAATGTTTGCAATGAGAAGCAAAATAATAATGAGAATAACGAAGGAATAATGTGCAGAGTTTGTAGGAAATTTTTTTCACGCACAGGATACTTTAGAAAGCACATAAAATTCATGAAGCACGAGCAGAAAAGCTTACAACAGACGGAATTTGTATGCAGGAAATGTCATCAGTTTTTCGTCAGTTCATGGGATTTGAAGATGCATGAATATTTTGAATTCGACGGAGGAGATTGTCGACAGGATCCGATCGATAAACAACTGGAAGTTCCCTTAATTTGTGTTCAATGTGAAACGCCGTACAAAAAAATGACTGCTCTGCGGAAACACATCGTTAGCACAAAACACGAGCAGATCAGTCCTAAAGAAACGGACTTTAAATGTTTCATGTGTGGAAAATTCTTCGTTGGAGATTGGGACTTGACTTTTCATATGATAGAAAGAGGACACTTGGGTGACGGGCGCCCATCTGTGAGAGGGAAGCCACTGGATAGAAGGAAAAACGAAAGATGTGTTACATGTAAGATGGAATTTGAATCTTTAGAAATGTTGAGGAGTCATATAGATTCAACACAACATGAGCAATTCAGTGAGAAAACAACAAGTTATCAGTGCTTGGAATGCGAGTTATATTTTTGCAGAGAATGGGACTTGATTTACCACCATAAAATGTACGGCCATTTTAATGTCGGAAACCAAGCTGACCAAAATTGCGATCACATGTATATGAAGCCAAAATCTTTACCAAAATTATCGGAAACGGACATCGCTGCATCGGTTGAAAGGTTTGAAAATATTTGTTTACAATGCTCGAGATATTTCAAATATACCGAAGACTTACGGAAGCATATGCTGTGGTACAGTCATGACAAAGAAGGAAAAGATTGTAATTATAAAACAGGCTTCAAATGCTTTACATGCGGGAGCTATTTCCTACGAAGGATTGACCTTGAATGTCACATGACTAGAACACGGCATTCTGGGAGATGGAAACCGGAGGAGGAACGAAGAATGATTCAAATTTGCAGTTTTGAAAGTGAAGTTGCAAAGATGAAAGCTTCATCCCAAGTTTTTATGGGAATAAAGTTTCAGTGCAGTGCCTGTAAAGAAGTATTTGAGACTGCTACGGAATGCAGAATTCATCTTCAAGAGGTTCTCTTTTGTGGTCAACCTAAACTGAAATGCCCGATTGAGGGATGCTTTCTACATCAATTTACTAGCATTAATTTTCAACAGACTCACATAGCTCAACTACATTCTGAGGATTTCCCCTTCAGATGCAAAGATTGTCCACTTGTTTTCTTTGATGTGAAAAATTTTAATTCGCATTCTTTAAAACACGAATATGAGTCGTGTCCAAGACCTAGTACTCGAACGGCAGAATCTAAAAAGGAACAACTTCATATCATGAAACTTCAGAGGAAAATTCGTGGTATCGATGATAAAGATGCTGTGATACCTGACAAACTGGATGTACCGCAAACGTGCCTCACCTGCTCGGAGAAATTTGAGGATTTTTATCACCTTAGAATCCACATTATGGGATCTGGACATGAACAAATCGTAAAAGAAGAAACCGGCTTCACATGTTTTACGTGTGACAGCAACTTTGTAAAATTTGCAGACCTTGAACTTCACATGTATATGACAGCTCACCATGGAAACCCAATGAGAACTGGAGAACGGAAAATCGAAATGGTCGATCACTTTACTGAAAATAGGAGGTGTCCATACCGATGCTCTCTTTGCTTACGTACTTTTCAAAAGCAAGAATACATAGAAAATCATATAAAAGCCGGTGATTGTATCATGAGATGGAGGCACAAATGTCCGTGTTGTGATCTTAATTTCTACAGCAGAAACTTGTATGAAGCTCACATGTACCAATGTCATCACTATGAATTCCCGTTTAAATGCGAGCACAAGGAATGTTCAGGATTAGAATTTAAGAAGGGATACTCAATGCATAGAAAGTCACATGCAAACATAGCAAAGCGATTCACTAGTAATAAAAAAAAATTCAAGTGTCAGATTTGTGATAGAATGTTCATCAATTATGCAAGATTTTCGGCACACAGAAAGAAAGAACATCCGCCAACTGGAAGTAACGGTTTTAAATGTCAGATATGTGGTAAGATATTTTTTAGTAATGCCGCATTGAAAAGACACACGAAAGTGCATGCAGCAACTGGAAGTATTTTGCATAGAGTCATAGAAGAAAGCAAGGAAGAGACCATCTACAGATGTTTTTCGTGTGATACCTTTTACAAAAACAAACCTGACCTGACATTACACATGAAGCAGACAAATCACCATGGACTTCCGGAACAAGAGAAGGATATACATTTAGAGTCGGTAATCAACGACGGAAGGGAGATAACTCGTTGTAGTAGATGTCTGTTCGTCTTCAAGACTTTGAAGAAAGCCAAACTTCATATCCGTTCGGCTACCTGTAAAATAACATTCCAGAAAAAGTGTCCATTGTGCAAGACAAGCTTCTTCTCACTTAACCTGTATGAAGCCCATCTTAAAGAAAAGTGCTCAAGGTAAATAAATTGTTTTGTAATATTGTAAATATGGTTATTTTCACTGGTGGAAATTTTCACTTAATGACCCTTGCAGTAACAATTTGTGTTGGGGTAATTTTGGCGAACTCAGGAATATACTGGTTGTATTTGTTATTTAAGGGTAATATTCACGATAATGATACAATAAAAAATCTTACGTTTACAGTACCACCTTTATGTTCTGTTGCAGTTGGTTTGTTGGTCTATGTTAAACGTCTTCAAGTTCGATAGCATCATTTATGAACAGATTAATTTACAGTATGGACCAGACATGCGCGTTTCGGATACGTAACCCTCGTCAGTGATCCTCAATCTAAACAATGTAATATGGCCAAAGAATGTGAAAAATACTATGTCCAAAAATGTACCGAAAAACGTAGCAGGATGGGTGGGATATGATGCTAAAGGGCCAACTTTTTAGAAATTTCAAGTTTTTTTTGATTACAGAAATTTTCGAATGCGTTGAAGAGACAGACAATCAACCGAACCTGGTCGAACTTGGCTACATGTGCCCTCGGGGACTCCTGGTCCACCAGCAGTGCACTCATCCCCCTAAAGCAGAAACTCAATAATCAACCAAATTTTGATAATACGCTTAAGGAGCTGATAAGATAAAGGCTGTATTTAGCCCTGAATTTCATCATTTATTTCTTCTACACAATGATCTATACACAAGAAAAACTTGATCATTACTAATATGTTATGTGTTTTAAAATTCCTCATACAACTTTTATTTTGGTAAGCTTATTTCTAGATACTTAAATAACTGTCCAAAGCGTTGAAAATTAAGAACTATCTGCCTTATATGGATATCTATAAACTTTAAAACATATAGTCTAAACAAGATACTAGAAATCAAATATAAAAGACTGGTCTCAACTTTTTCCATAAATTTTAAAGTATTAGAATTAGAATCTGAAATACGATTGTAATTTGTATTTATTGGCTACAAAGTAGGCAATTTACTGCGAAATACACACTGTGTAGAAATAAACAGCTCGCGCTTGTTTATTTCGTTACAAAATCTTGTGTATTTTACCTGAACATGTTTAGAATAAATATATGAAGGACTTTTAGAAGGAAAAAATTGAAACTTTGCTTATATTATGTCCAGGCTTTCTACTGTTCCTACTTTTTCCTACTTTTCCTACTTTGTATTCTGGCATCAATTTTGTGAAAAAATTGAAGTAAGTTCCCATTTGTGAAAATTCCACTTTTTCAATGCTGATATTACGCCTTATTTTATCAGTTCCTTTGTCATCATGCATGTTATGGGGAAGATCCCTATTGTTTTAGGGGTCAAAGGTCACTTCTAGAAGCAATATACTGTTGAATCTTCGATGTCTTCAAATTCAATAGCATCATTTAAGCAGCATGGACAAGACATGCACCTTTTTAAATAAAGATAAAAGAAATACCTAACCGCAATTCAGTCTCTAAGTCAAGAAGGCAAGACAGAATCGTAAGAAATCCCATCGAAACGGTTGCTTACCCCGGAATGAACAGTATTTCCAAGTTATTATGCCCAAAAATATACTGAAAGACGTTACATGACTGAGTGGAATATTATGCTACAGGACTCACGTTTAAGAAATATCAAGAAATTTCGAAAACAGAAATTTTCGAATGCGTTGAAGAAACGATCAACCGAAGTTGATCCAACTTGGCTACATGTGCCCTCTGGGACTCCTGGTCCACAAGCAGTGACACTTCAACGTCTTCGAATTCAATAGCATAATTCAAGAATAATTGTTTCAAGATGATAATTCAAAAACTGTTATATTGATACAAAAAGTTTGATTTACTGACATCAACCTTGGAAGTTATTACAGAAAAACAGCATTAATTCTATAACAAAGACCCTGAGGAGGGCATTTATGTTTCACCAAAGCCAAAATTCTTTTCTTTCATACTTCCAGTCATAGTGGTACCAATGGCCTAGATGAAGAGTTGATATGTGAGCAGTGTGGATTTCAGGTAAGCTACATTTGTCACTTGGAATAAGAGCAAGGTGTTTTATTAGTGCCTTATCGGTTTGCGAACTTAAGGTGGCTCCCTACTCAAACCAGTATAGGTTTTTCCTTATATGCAGCAGTCTGCGTATAAAGTTTTACAATGGCTGGTGAGGGACGACCCAGCGCATTGAAAAACACAGACAGAAGATCTTAAATGCCAAAAGAAGCAAAAGATGCTGCAATCTATCAATGTCCACACCAATCATAAAGTATAATTTCTTAGTTGAAAATGTGATGAAATTATAAGGGGGTACCCTTATGTTTGTAGCCATATCTTGATCATTTATAAAATTGTATACCTGTATGCGATTTTTTCACCATCTATATACATTATCGTATAAAATGATCCAATTTGAAGAAATTCCATCTGTTGTTTTTTGCAAAAAATGTGATATACTATATATTATTTGTCGAAAATATGATAACATTATAAGGGTGTACCCCTATGTTTGGAGCCATACCTTGATCATTTCAAAAACTGTGTACCTGTGTGTGATTTTTTCTTCATCTACATACATAATTTTATGAAATATTACAAAATGAAAAAAATTCATCTGTTTTTTTTTTTTTTTTTTTTTGCAAAAAGTTGGATTTAGTACATATTCTTGGTCAAAAATGTTATGAAATTATAAGGGGGTACCCTAATGTTTGGAGATATTTCATACTTAGATTTATGTTACAATATCATTTTATGTGTTGTATTTCTTCTATATGACTTGTTATCATAAAATAGAACAAAACAAATAAACATATTCGTATCATCACTGAATTTGGAGGGTCCAAAAGCATATGATGGATATTTGATATTTCTCAATTTTTAAGTGTTAGGGTACCTTTCTTTAATGTACTGTATCTTTAATGAAAACAAAATTACCTATCTATGTCTGTGTTCATTATGTCATTTTGACTATTATGTATAGAAAATAACATTAAAATAACAAAATTCATCTGTTAAATTCACGAGTAGGGACCCACCTTAATTTTCATGTTCAAGGTTAACTTAGTCTGTTCGTATTAAGGTTAGGGTTGCGACTACCGGGAGTCTATTTTTATATCACATAATATATGAAACCAACATAAACGGTAAATGATATGACTTCAATTTGCTATACTGTTTCGGAAAAAAATACATATCTTGTAATGACAAATCGCAGATAATAGGGAGAAAGGCCATTTTCGGATGGGTTCTGCTATCAAATACGTATTCATGAGAATAAATTCTATTTATTTCCCTCTTTAAAAAAGATATTTCAAAATTCTAACTTTGTGTCAAACTCTGGGGTCAAAAACGTGGATTTGAGCTTATATTATTGTGCTATTAATGGGAACAGTCATTTAAGGGTTTTGCATAGAAACAGATATGGTAACAATAAGGTCACCGCAGGTTCTGATTGAAAGTTTGAACTGCTGTCGTAGTGGCATGTTTCTGGATTTCAATAATATTTCACAGAAATATTCCTAAGGACCTTGGAGAGTATCATGACCTTGAACCAAGGTCAAAGTCACAATAGACATCATTAGTAAAACCTTGACCAGAGCATAACCCCCCCCCCCCCCCCCACTGTGGATGGATTTCAATATTTCACAGAAATATGCTCCTTGGGGCCTTGGAGTGTGTCATTACCTTGAACCAAGGTCATGGTCACAATAGATGCTTGACCTTTAGCCAAGATTACTTTTCAAACAAATATTGCTGCGGGGGAGGGGTATTTTTATCCCGCTAGTCACGTTTGGGGCATATTTTCATTAAGTTCAAGTATTGCAAGGTACCCTGCGATACGATACAGTATCACGATAAGGGTTTCTATACGATTAGATATTAATAATGTTGGGTTTAAGGTCTTATCTATGTGTGTAAACGTCTTCATATTGAATAGCATCATTTAAGAACAGGTAAATTGGCAACATGGACCAGACATGCACGTTTCAAAAGCAACAACACAGGTACCCTACAAAAAAGTGTTTTTGGCATTTCTTCAAAATTCAATGATAAATTACTTACATTTTTTGAGTTTTTGTATGCGAATGAATCATCAGAATTCACTTAAGAACAGAGTTTGAGTTCGTTGTTTGGTAACATAAACTCAAATCGCTAAAATGAAAGCATTTTTAAACAATATTTAAAGTCCTTTTTTAGATCATCGAACTTCAAAGTGATGATAATTAATAAACCTATTCAAGTAGACATTTCATTACATGAAAGAAAAGAAAAAAAATATATTCAGGAAATAGCCCGTTGCTGTGGGAACAATTGTAAAAATGTACATAAGCCCACATTGAGTCCTTGGATACGGGCATCAAAGGTTTAGTTATGTGAACAAAATTTAATCTTTAATAAAGTAAAGACTTTGCTCTATCATATCAGTAAAAATAGTTGTGTTCGTTTTAGGAAAAGGCTTCGAAAAACAGCCAAAATGCTTATTTTTAGATTGTATGATCAGATTACTATAGCAACCATTATCAATTTGAAAGTTTTCTCTTGTATTTTGATAAAGGCTTATTTGATCTTTATTAATATTGAATTTGAGCTTCATGGGATAAAAAAAAACTGCTTCATAGAAATAATAAAAAATGGTTGCCATGGTAACACATGTCCCCAATAACTTTTTTCACGTTTTTGAAAAAGCTCTTTGTGTAAGATATATTCCAACTATTTTCATCTCTGCCCGATTCAATTTTTAACTCACCTGGACGAAGAAGAGGGGGGGGGGGGGCTTATGCTATCGCCCCGTCGTCGGCGTCCGCACCATAGGTTAAGCAAAACGGGAAAGGTCCATTCCCGCCAAACTATACGTCCTACATCCACCAAACATGCATGGATAATGCATCTGAGGATGCTTACAACAATGCATGGTACGGAAGCTGCATCTGACCTACATTTTATGCTTGAGTGAGCATGTTAAGTAAAATAGGACAGGTCCATTCCCGCCTTACTATAAGTCCTATACTAACCAAACTTGCATGGATGATGCATCTGAGGATGCTTACAACAATGCACGGTACGGAGGCTGTATGTGACCTACATTTTAAGTTTGAGTGAGCAGATAAGGTAAAATGGGATAGGTCCGTTCCCACCTTACTATAAGTCCTACATCAACCAGACTTGCATGGATGATACATCTGAGGATTCTTACAACAATGCATGGTACTGAGGCTGCATCTTACAAACATTTCATGCTTCAGTGAGCAGGTTAGGTAAAATGGAACAGGTCCATTCCCACCCAACCGTAAGTCCTACATTAACCAAACTTGCATGAATGATGCATCTTAGGATGCTTACTACAATGCATGGTACAGAGGCTGCATCTTACCTACATTTCATGCTTGAGTGACCAAGTTGAGTAAAATGGGACAGGTCTATTCCTGCCTTACTATAAGTCCTACATCAACTAAACTTATGTGGATGATGCATCTAAGGATACTTACTGCAATGCATGATACAGATGCTGCACCTGACTCACATTCCATGCTTGAGCAATCAGGTTAAGTAAATGGGACAGGTCCATTTCAGGCCTTTTTAAGTCCTAGATCAATAAAAAAAACTTGTGTGGGTGATGTATCTGAGGATGTTTTCTGCAATGCACTACATATGATGCATCTGACCTATATTTCATGTTTGGTTGACCAGGTATGGTAAAATTAGAATCTTCATTTCCAGCCTTCTTTCAATTTTTTATCAACAAAACTTATGTGGATGATGCATCTGTAAATTCTTTGTGCAATGTAGGTACAGATGCTGGTCATGGGACAATGATGCCGTCGAAGTGAGCGCTGTCATCTCTGATGACCCTATGTTTTCAAAAATTTCTCTGAAGTTGTTAGATTAGTAATATGAAAGACCATAGTTATCGTTGCCAAGGTAACTAGTTTACATATTAACAAGTAGGTTGATCTTGAGTTTGCTCATTTTATAAATTATATTCCATTTCCTTATATACCCATCGAGAGAGAGAAAAAAATTGGAAATACAAACAGCATTTTGAAATCAAATATATTAAAAGTAGCTAATTTTGTTGTCATGGTAACCAGCCTTTCTGACAATATCAGACATTTTCAGTGTACTTATTTAAAAGTTTAGGTCCTAATCTTTAGGATTCAAAAATGTCATATATAGACCGAATTATAGAGCTTAGAAAAAGCTCAATTTTGCCAATGTTCATTGGTCTCTACTTACGTGTGAAATTTCATGACAATCAGAGATCATGCGTGCCGAAATTGTTTAAATGGTTACAGAGAAATGGTTCTTTAAAATTTGTAAACTTAAAGAAAATAATGAAAGTTAAACTTGATGCCTCTTTACCCGTTAGTGAACTATGTTCTTTTTACATTCGACGGCGATCCGGCTAACTTTTCACTTCATTATCAATAGTCACCCCTTTTGAAATATTTTTGTTTTCTTCTTACAGACACTTAGAAGAAGAGAATTAAACACACATATGAGGCAGAAGCACGGTCAAAAGAGCAGGTAAGCAGGCACAATCTTAGGTGGATTTAGAAAACCTTTCCAGCATCTAGTTTTGCAGAAAGTTGCAAACTGGGAATATATCAGCATAATTCGCGGGGGGGGGGGGGGGTATGACCTTTCTAACCCATTCTCATCTCCCTCACTAGATCTTCACTCAATAATAAATATTTTAACGACTCTTAATAGTAACAGTACTTGCACCTTGTCTATTCATTCATTTGAAAATAAACATTTTTTTTCATTCCAATTTTCAAAAATATAGGAATTTCTTTGCCCCATTAAACTTAATTTGTATCTTATTACAGAGCAAAAACATCAAAGATTTTAGCACCGAAGAGAAAACGATCAAAAACAGCAAAGAAGATGACATATCAGAGCTCTGGTATTAATTATAATTGCATGCACATTTTCAATTTCTGATATTCATTCTGAGTTCAAAGTCTTTAATTGCATAAGTCAAAGCTCGGCAACAATTTTCATTGAAGTCATTATTCTCTTAAATATTTGGTAATAGTTTCATATACAAATCATATACCATAATTTTATATAGAAAAGTTCATGATTTCTCATGTGAGATTTTGACATCTTTCACGTGTAGAGGATGAGACCACTTCGGAGTCTGAAGAAGCAAACAAACCAGAGGATCTTGATACAATAATAGATGGTAAAGACCAGATAGCTGGTACCAGTATTGGTCATAGTAGACTAAATAATCCAGTCTCTCCGCTGCCGCTAACAGAGACTGAACCCCACTATGGTTGTTACAGAACGAAGTCGGACGAAACTGTTGCCCAACGATTTTTCCATGTACAGACCTTTAATATTTATTTCCTTGCAGGTGACATTTAAGTAAACATTAAACTAACTATCTCTACCCACCTCGCGTTTTTTCTCGCTTCGTTGAACATTGCATTTTTGCCCATTTTGCCTTGCCTATTTAGTTTGGTAGGGAGTTAAAATTGGCAAAAATGTAACAACGAAGCGAGAAAAAAAAAACGCGAGGTGGGTATAGATAGTTAGTTTAATGTTTACTTAAGTGTCACCTGCAAGAAAATCAACATTAAAGGTCTGTAATTTGGAAACATCGTTGGGCAACAGTTTCGTCCAACTTCGTTCTGTAACAACCATAGTGGGGTTCAGTCTCTGTTAGCGGCAGCGGAGAGACTGGATTATTTAGTCTATGGTCATAGCTGCCCTATAATTCCTATTTTGTCCTATAAAGAAATATGGGAATCTATAAAATTCCTATATTTGAGAAATTTGTTTCATAAATCCCTATATTTTGGCCTCAAATGTCAAAAAATTGCTTTGCCAATTCATTTGCTGCTTCATCTTTAACTAAGTCATGTACGAAATGCAATTTGCAAAAATTTATTACATTCAATCATATTATGCGAAAAATTTCAGCTTGTTTGCTTGCCTTCTTTCCTATCTTTATCTTATACTTCATATCATGATACTGTTTTATTTTAATTCTTAACAATATTTTAAAGTGAAAAAGATTCCAGGTGGCAAATTTTCTCTCAATTGATTCTTCAGCTCTAGCTTTGAACGTTCAAAGTGTCCTATTATTATTTTATTTTTCTTGAAAGATTCCTATATTTGTCCTATATTTCAATACACAATATACCTATATTCCTATATTTTGAGCAGAGATAGTCGCTATGACCCATGTAGTACTATGTGTTAAACGTCTTCAAATTGAATAGCATCATTTAAGAACAGATAAATTTGCAGCATGGACCAGACATGCACGTTTCCGGTACTTAACCCTTGTCAGTGATCCTCAAATCTAAACAATGTAATATGCCAAAAAAGTATGAAAGTTGCTATGTCGAAAAAGCGTACCAAACGACTTAGCAGGATGGGTAGGATATGATGATATTTCTAATAAATGTACTCAGTTTATGACATCAAAGTATTAAATTACATACATATAATCCAGTGTTAAACGTCTTCAAATTCAATAGCATCATTTTAGAACAGATCAATTTGCAGCATGGACCAGACATGCATGTTTCGGGTACTTAACCCTCGTCAGTGATCTTCAATCTAAACAATGTAATATGGCCAAAAAGTGTGGAAGTCATTATGTCAAAGCACAGCAACCATTTTCATTTTTGATTAGCATTTGATTTTTTAAAAATCTTTGATGACATACATATCTCTCATAATTTTCCATGCTTGAAATGTAAGATTTTTAATTTCTATCATGTATAGAGGATGTAATCACTTTCAAGTCTGAAGATAGAGAACCAGAAGATCTTGATGCTGTGAAAGATTCTGAAGACCAGATAGCTGGTACCAGTATATTGTATTTCCTTATTTCTAATAAATGTTAACGTCTTCAAATTCAATAGCATCATTTAAGAACAGGTCAGTTTGCAGCATGGACCAGACATGCACGTTTCAGGTACTTTAAAACCCTCGTCAGTGATCCTCAATCTAAAAAAAAAGTGTGATATGGCCAAGGAATGTGAAAATTATGTGCAAAAAATGTACCAAAAATGTATTTTATGACATCAAAGTCTCAAAGTGCACCAACCATTTTCTAGGTTAGTAATATTTCTTGTAAGTATTTGATTATATTAAATATCTCTTTTCTAGAAAATTATGTGCAAATAATTTTCCATGCTTGAAATGTTAAATTTTGAAAATTGTTCATGTTTAGGTGACGAAACTACTTCTGAGTCTGAAAATAAGGAGCTAGAGAATCTTGATACTGTGAAAGATGTTAAAGACCAGTTAGGTGATACAAATTTACAGGTAAGATGAAGTTTAAATCATAGAACAGCTGACTCAGAGGTGAATACTCATCCTTAGGATTATTTTTATTTAACATGTCTGTCTGTCTGTCTGTCTGTCTGTCAATCTGTCTGCCACATTGGTTCTGAATTTTGTTAGAAAATTTCATATTTTTGATGGAAATTAACTTAATTAAACTAAGGACACAAAGTTAGAGATTGATTAAAGGAAAATGGAGCCTAGACAAGCAAAAAAAATTAATCAAACACAATCAAAAATTTGAAGACGTTTAACATAACTGCATACAAAATAAATTTACCTTTTCTTACTCTTTCAGGATTTTTCCAACCATTCTGAAGAAGAGGGACAAGAGAACAGCATGGATTTGCTCGACCTTTCACCTGAATTCGCTTCAGAATCAGAACAATTATTATTTGACTTGCTACTTTAGTTGAATACTTGTGATCATGAATGACTGATAGGGTTTTAAAATTAAAAAACAAACAAAATCAAGAAAAAAATTATTTTTCTCATCTTGCTGACAACCAATGAAATCTATTTTAAGCACTGCTTACAAATTTGTTCATTATACTGACTCTGTCATTCTGTCTTTATGTCTGTCCTTGGACAGAAAGATGCATTTATGAACTTCATTAAGGTAATTAGAAAATTTTAATCCAATATGATGCATCTACATGTATTTATATCCAATCATGTGATGACTTCTCACAGAGATGCCATGTTTGGTATTATCTTTGGGTTCAAGGTCACTGTCTGAAAAATAGATATAAAAGATTGCTTTACAGGTGATATATCAAGAACCCATCCGAATCAAATTTTAAAAGTAGTGAAAGATGTCCATTAATATCAGGATCTAAGGTCAAGGTCACTTTCCAGACATTGATAGCTGTTACAGTTAGAGTTACCCATGTGCTCTATTTGCAAATATTTTACTGGTCATGTTTTTCTGGTGACATATCCTTCTGTCTATTAACATTTATTGTGTGTTTCCATGATGATGTCACAGCCTCCAACATATTGGATTGCAACCCTCAGACTTTATCCATTGCGGTTGCGGATCCAGCACCTCCTTTGCCAGGAGGTCAAGGGGTGAATATGTCAATATTCATTGAAAATGGACCAAAATGGTTTTGGGAAATTTTAAGTTAGTGCGGAGGGGGGGGGGGGGGGGTTGCGAATCCACCACTGCATTTCTACCATGCAAAACGCTGAAATTAAAGAAATAATACAAAAATTTTCATCAGTGATTTCATAACTAAACTTTGGACTATTCTTTGAAAATATCTTATTATTTGTAGTATTTATCAAGACATTGATGTATATGTGAAAACATCAGAAAATTTGTTAAAGTAGAAGCATTTTAACAGCAGAGATCAATAACATCCCAGAGTTTTAATCCAAGGAGGGAGAGAGTCTTAGCCAATTTGAAGAAGAAATGGCTATGTGAGAACACACCATTGCTTGAATTATGACCTGCTTGTGATTGAGTTGTTTACTGATGACATGTTCTTCTGACGATCTTCTGGTTATGTGTTCTACTGTTTCAGTAGGCCACTTGCGCAAATTCATAATGGCTGACAAAATGACGAAAAATGTCCGAGGTAGGCGATTTTAGCACTCTTTTTCATTGTTACATCATTATGGAATTGCGTCTTTTAACAGTGATGTCATAATGTAAAACATGTTGACTCGGACATTTTGAGCTTTCTAACAAAATCGAAATATGGTCTATTGTGATTTGGTGCCGAGTTGTCTACTGATGGTGATGGATGGGTTTAGGGAAATCAGAAACAACCTCTCCTCTCAATCAGTGAAGGAAGGTCAAACTCAGAATCCAAAAATTGCAATAGGCAAACAAAGACTTGAAAAATATAAAACGAAACAAAAAGATGAGATCATAGCAGAAAGGAGGGGATCTCCAACATCACTCAGTTGCAGCACCCACAGCAAAACCCAAAAACACCCAATGCAAAAAGCACAGAGCAGACACCCACAGAAAGAGACGCAAAAGGGACAAGGAACATCAACTCGCACCATAGAAATATTAAACATTAAAGACCATACATAAACCAACGAGACCAATGTGCAACAGGTGCCGACTTAGGGCGGCCATCTGCCACGTACGAAGCAGACGGTGTGGTTATCCTGGATTACGTGCGCACAACCCTCCAACTTTTCCGATTACCCAGAGGTCTCGAAGAACGCACAATTATGGTGTAAAACAACCTCCTCACTGTAAGATGACAGAGCAGAACAGAGAAAGATAAGACAGAAGAGAAAAAGGGACAAACAGATGGAGACAATTACACATCACCATGGAAACATGAAGGACTACACTATCTTAATTAACAATCTCTACAAAGTCCAGTGTAAGAACGGAATGTATAATAGGTGGTATCATTCAATGCACACGCTGTTAAGGTATCCGTTGTACAATACAGGTCATTTTACATAGCGTTTTAATCATTTCCATTGTAAAGTATGGTAAATCGTCTATGTATAAAATAGAAAATTAAATCTTCATCACAGTGTATTTGTCGACAAATTTACGTTACAGGAAAGCGGATGTCACTTCATTGAAAATGGACGATTTTGGAATAAAAAATTGGAAATATAAAACCTTGTAACATTTTAATCCTAAATTCAAGTCAATTTTTCCCATTTAATCATGAAATCATCTCTGGACATGCATTCTTGATAATTTTGATAGTTTTTGACAAAGATACATCCACAGGATTCCTAATAATTATCTAGCAACTACAGTAAATTGGCTCAAAATTGCAATGTTTTAGCGACAGTATCATATTTTATTCAAGTATCCTGTCTGTGTTTAAAACACAATTCATTTGATCTTTTCCATATGTAAGTGCAATATATGTATGGATATTTTGGAAGTTAAATCAAAAATATTTCCATTGCATAAGAATCCCCATGTAAAGCGCCCGTTAGGCAAAGGGATTTATAAACTATAATTCTGGTTGCCTATTGTGACGTCACGCTTTAGTTTTGAAAGTACGGAGAATTTACCAACATTCGTATACTTTTGACGTTATAAGATTCAACTCGCTCATTATAAAGGCTGAATGGGTTGACTGATATTTAGTACAAATGGAAATATAAGTAATGACTGTCTTACTTTGGGTGTTCATGGTAGTATAATTCTGGTTGGACACGTGCAAATTTTCCGAGAATCGCTTCGCGATTCACGGAATTTGCACGTGACCAACCAGAATTATACTACCATGAACACCCAAAGTAAGACAGTCATTTCTTAATTAATTTTCAATAGCTTTACGAGAACTGGAATGACACTTTCAATATTATGACGTCATCAAGAAATTCACGAAAACGTCGATTAATGCATATTTCAAGGTCTCGTAGAAAAATTTCTTGAGGATAGAATCAAATGTAAGTTTATATAGTAAAGGACAGACAAGACTTATATAATTTCAGGAATTTTTAGAAAAATTGAATTTGGCGTCCAAGTGTTCAATACCTCCTTAAATGAACAATTTGAAAGTTAATCGGACTTTAACCACATAATCAGGAACAAGTCTAAGTAAGCTGCCAAAACATATTCTGAATGGATGGGGAATTAATTCAGAGAATATATTCTGTTAGAAATACAACTTTATCAAGACATTGAACGCAATGGTCTCTATTGTAAAAAAGAAATTTGTTGAAGTTGGCGTTACAAAGAAATAAATAAAGACGTAAATGTACATTAAATAATTCCAGTAGTTTTAAAACCCACCAATCATAATAACTTCTTACGGAACCTAATATTTCAAAATAGAAACACAGTGAACTGTCATTGGGGAAAGTAAGAAATATTGAAGATACCCCCACAACAAAGAAATTAACTTAATGCAAATATAGCGAAACGTGGATCCCAACTGGAAATGAGATCATATACCCGGGAAAGTAAGCATCTCCTTTTTTCTAGCAACATAACAAACCGCTGAATGTGGTTTGGTGTTTTGGAGTATTCTAATCTTAGATGATAACGAGATGATATGTTGTTTTAATTTTTTCATTGTGTCGTTCAAAGAATTTTTGCAATGACAAAGTTAGTTGCTCACGAATGCACCCTCATCTTTTCTACGTGACGGTAATATTAGCGATGTTACCTTCACGTAGAGAAGATGATGTACCCTTGGCTTAGCAGTTTTTCGGTTAATCTCATTGCCCTCAGAATGAAGACGTTTAACATTTGTACCACTCGGTGAGTGTCACTGCTGGTGGAGTAGGAGTCTCCGAGGGCACATGTAGCCAAGTTCGATCATCTTCGGTTGATCGTTTCCTCAACGCACTCGAAATTTTCTGTTTTCAAAATTTCCTGAAAATTCTAAAACTAAAACGTGGGTCTTGTAGCACCATATTCCATCCAGCCTTCTACGTCTTTCGGTACATTTTTGGACATAATAACGTTCACACTCTTTGGTCATGTAACATTGTTTGATTGAGGATCACTGACGAGGGTTAAGTACCCGAAACGTGCATGTATGGTCCATGCTGCAAATTTATCTGTTCTGAAATGCTATTGAATTCGAAGACGTTTAACATTTGCTAAAAAATAGCATATTACCTCCATAACCCCCGGTTAAAAGCTCTGGATCGACATATGCAGTACACTATCAAATAATTGATTTTAGGGAACCCAAAGGACAGTTACTTTAATGTATCCGATTTACAATAGGGCATTTTTTTCATGCCTGGTAAGGTACTATAAACTATATATTTTCTGAAAGGTTATAATGCCCACTGCTCAGAAATAATAATTTCGGGACCAGAAAACAAAGGGGGAATAAGTGATGAAACATTTGAATAGTCTTTTTTCTCTATACAAAGTTGTACAAGAGTTTTTCCCCTTTGATTTTTAAGACCTGGGAGTCTTTATTTGTACCTAGGGCATCATTACCTCTATCTTCTCGAGACAAGCGCACGTAATATACCTTATTCCCCCTTGTCGGATGTCATACACAAAACAACATCTCCTGTGAGTGTCGTAGTGGAGACTTATCAGGGCAAAAATTCGTATAAATTAATAGCAATTTAAGTGCTTGTTGAGAATATCGTCAGGATCTAGTGCTGTTGAGAATATCGTCAGGATCTTCTTTAACTCATTGATGTGTTTGAATGATTTTACTCCCAAAATTGCTACTATATGAAAGTATAATATAATATGGACTCTGGTCTTGTCGTATATACTCTCCACTACGACACTCGCCGGAGACGCAGTTTTATGAAGGGGGAATAAGGTATTACGTACACTTGTCTTGAGAAGATGCAAAACCTCTCATAAAATATATAGTTTATAGTACCTTACCTGGCATAAATTTTACCATACTTTGCGATCGAGATGATTAATTAAAATGCTATGTAAAATGACTCTATTGTACAACGGATACCTTAAGTTCACATATACTGCAGTAGGAAACTGGAAGAGAGCAAATACGATAGCCATATCAAACAAAAACTGTCAAGTGTTCAGGATTTACAGATCAATCATTTCAAAAAATATCAGGTAATGAGTAAAACCTATAGTGAAAACCATCGGAATTCAATTGTATTCATAGCCTTTCTTTAATAAAGATAATCGATAATTGAATTCTGCTCAGAATATATGTTTACAATAAGCCAATTTACACTTTAAAATTTCAAAGAATTTTGAAAAATCGATACTGTGGAAGAGACGCTTGATATAATCGCAAATCTTAGAAGAAAAGTCAAGAGGGTTGGAAAGTAGCATGCAGCAAGTATGTTGGTATTAATAGGGTTGATCGTTGCTTTTCTATCATTCTCTGGTAAGTGATACTTATTTAAAGCTAAAATATAACGATTTATTTCTACTATTCATTCGTAAAATAATAGAAGTACTGACTTCAAAGGAACAAAACAAGTAGTCCTTTAACATAAGAATTGCATGGACCTTGTTATTTGGAGCAGGGGGATTTATCGCTTCCCGGTTGCTTGATTTACTGTGGGTTATTTACACAGCCTATAGTACATCAAGCGAGCGGCCCGGGAAGCGCCATAAATCCGTGATTTGGAGTGGGGTCTTACCATCGGGTCATATATTGTAGGGCTACAAGACAAGTATACATACATGATTTCTACGATTGAACATGTAGTTTGATAGGACCACAATTCCCTAGCGAAAAAACTTGGAACCTCTTTTCTGGTACACAACATCGTTGTCGAAATTGCACATGTGATCTTTATTTTCAAAAATATATACAAAAGTATAGGAACTTGAACCCTATAGTTTGCTTCGGTTTCACGTTTGATCAGTATGGAAATAATGTTGTCTTCTGCTGGTGTGTGATCTTAAAGCAAAAGGAAAAGGAGGAGATCTCCACCAAGACAACCTTTCACTAACTACAGCGGAATACACCTACATGATTCAACGAATAGAGGATTCCCTCTTGCTTTGGTTATTGTTGTCATGGTTATTTTTTCTACGGTTATTGTTGCTAACGTTGTTGTTGCTAAGGTTATTGTTGCTATGGTTATTGTTGCTATGGTTATTGTTACTATGGTTATCGTTGCTATGGTGATTGTTGCTATGGTTATTGTCGCTATGGTTATTGTTTCTATGGTTATTGCGCTATGGTTGTTGTTGCTAAGGTTATTGTTGATATAGTTATTGTTGCTATGGTTATTGTTGTTATGGTTATCGTTGCTGTGGTTATTGTTGCTATGGTTAATGTCGCTATGATTGTTGTTGCTATGGTTATTGTTCGTGGTAATAAATCTCTTGCACAAATCACTGCGGAATACACCCACAGGATGTAACAAATAATGAAAAACCCATCAACAAGCAACAGGGGACAGAAAAGGTCCAATAGCCAACGAACAATCAAAGCAGACGTATCAAACAAAGGAGGGGATCTCCAACAACACCAGGTTGCAGTATCCACAGCAAAACCCAAAACACCTTATGCAAAAACACAGAGCAGACAAGCACAGAAAGAGACGCAAAAGGGACAAGGAACGTCAACATACAACACAGAAACATCAAACACAAAGGACTACACATAAACCAACGAGACCAATGGACCCGGTGCCGACTTAGGACGGTCATCAGCCACGGAAACAGCAGAAGGTGTGGTTATCCTGGATTACGTACGCACAACCCTCCCACTTTTCCGATTACCCAGGGGTCTCGAAGAACGTACAATTGTGGTGTAATGCCCTGTTGACACGACGGGTTTAATACGCATTAAATCGAATTTAATGCGCATTAGATTTTAGCTGCGTTCACACGAGGAATCTAATGCGCATTAGTTTAATTCGCATTAGATTTAATGCGCATTAGATTTTGCCGTGTGAACGCAAAGCGAATCTAATTCGCATTAAATCTGGCGCATGCGTATGTGATTTACTAGAATTCTACAGCACATTTCCATCATAACTGGGCACTTTTAATCACCCTTGGACCTCGAAACATAGAATAAGAGGTAAAAATATCTGATTTCATTCACAATGAACCCTATTAGTAACTGTACTGCGTCTCTTAACTTACGTAGAGTAATATTATATTATGACGTCATTTGATCTCACAATGACGTCATGCAATGCATGCATAAGCCCAACTTACGAAGAGGTAAGTTATTATGAGCAAAACAACATACAGGCATGCATTCGACCCTTGTACTATCTAAAGTATACGGCTCTCAGTGCAAATGTACCAAAATCTAATGCGCATTAGAATGTGTCGTGTGAACGCAATGCGAATCTAATTCGCATTAGAATAAAGCGCATCAAATCTAATGCGAATTAGATTTAATGCGCACTCGTTTGAACAGGGCATAAAATAACCTCCTCACTGTCAGATGACCACACACAAACATGAAACACAAATGACAAGACCAAGGACTTGGTATGGCCATCCGTAAATGGTGTTATTATCCTGATATTATGTGCGCATGCAAAAAATTTCGATCATTCATAGATTCGAGCCGCATTTCAGAAGAAAGGAAGGGATCTCCAACAACACTAGGTTGCAGCACCCACAGCAAAATCCCTAACACCCAATGCATAAAAAAAACCACCACAGAACAGACACCCACAGAAAGAGACGCAAAAGGGACAGGGAACACCAACTCACATCATAGAAACATTAAACATAAAAGACCACACATAAACCAACGAGACCAATGCATGGCAACCGGTGCCGACTTAGAACACGTAAAAAGCAGACGGCGTGGTTATCCTGAATTACGTGCGCACAACCCTCCCACTATTCCGATTTCCCAGGGGTCACGAAGAAGGCACAATTATTGTGTAAAACAACCAGAAAGGACACAAAGATGGTCAGGGCATTGTCTTTATTCTCAGACAAACAGATGGACCTGTAGCTAGATTAGAGTATAATAATATTGTTTATTATTTCATTTACAGAGACAAGGATAATGTTGTTCCATGCCCCGTTTGCCCTGACGCAACATGACATGTGGAATGACGTCATATCTATGAATCCGGTGTCAGATTACGCTGCTTGTGGTCTCATGTGTTTTAGACACGCCCAATGCCTGTCATTCACTTTTATCTACTTGGCAGTCAACAACGGCAGGTGCAAGGTGAATACTGAATTTGCTCCTCTTTGCCATAGATCAGAGAAATACAAAATGTTTGAAAATAAACAGAATCTGTGTAAATCTCTTATTTTGAGCAAGCTATGCTTCATTATCTAGATTTTGTTGTTTGGATTCATGTATTTCCTGTAGTTATTTGACTTTTAAGGTCATACCTGAGTGGGTAATTATAGGTAAAATGAAGAACTTCTGACATTATTTGCACAAAAGAGGCCGTTCACATATAAAACATTTTGGCAGTAAGTAAAATGTATGAATACCTGGATATTTTAACTTAAAAAGCATGACAAAAATGGAAAGGTTCAATATTTTATCTTCAACTGAATTTGTTGGTAGTAGAGAGAAACATAGTGTAATCAAAGATTACAAAGCTCACCTCAAGACAGCATTTTATCATGGCAGAAAGCAGTCAAAGATAACAGTTTCGAATTTGAAAATCCGTCCTACTGAGAACAAACAAAAGTGTTACCACAAAAAAAAACCAACTCAAGCGGAAAATATAGGTTATGACCTGCATTTGAACGTAAATTTGTGATTTACTCATAAAGACGCACCATCTGTGCAAGTTTTGCCTTCCTAGCACTTCAAATACAGAAATAAAACTTCTTGACACTGATACCCAAATCTTCCTAACATGTGCATCCAAGTGGAAAATATAGGTCATGACCTACATTTGAACAAAGATTTGTGATCTATTCATAAAGACGCACCATCTGTGCAAGTTTGACCTTCCTAGTGCTTATGGAATAGAAATAAAATTTCTTATTATTGATACCCAAATCTTCCTAACATGTGCACTCAAGCGGAAAATATAGGTCATGTACTACATTTGAACATAGATTTGTTATCTACTCATAAAGACGCATGATCTATGCAAGTTTGGCCTTCCTAGTTAAAATGTACTTATAATAGAGAAATAGAACTTCTTAACATTAATACCCAAATCCTCCTAACATGTGCACTCAAGCGGAAAATATAGGTCATGACCTACATTTGAACATAGATTTGTTATCTACTCATAAAGACGCATGATCTGTGCAAGTTTTGGCCTTCCTAGTACAATGTACTAGTTTATAATAGAGAAATAGAACTTCTTAACATTAATACCCAAATCCTCCTAACATGTGCACTCAAGTGGAAAATATAGGTCATGACCTACATTTGAACATAGATTTGTGATCTACTCATAAAATCGCATCAGGCCCATACTCGTCACATTTCTGTTTTTTCTGTTTCAGTTACACGATCAGATCTTTTATACGACGATAGCAGGTAACGGCATAGAAAATATGGATGCCAAGTATTATACCATACAATCTGAAGGTACAAGTTTACTGCCTTTTTAAATTGAACTTCCTACCAATTTTCATATTGAAAGATTCTTATATGTTGCGTCTACGGAGGAAAAGAAGACAGCCTTCTCCCTCTGATATTTGTTTGTTTGGTCCAAAATTAAACTTGTGTTAAACTTCTGAATGATAAGGGTAAGGCGCTTTTAGATTTTTTCACATTTTTATTCCCCGGACATTGTTTTATGACCTTAATACCTTGATATGGTGAAATGAAAATTTGCCCCTAACTGGACGAAAATACCCCAACAGCAATGTTTTTTGAAAAATTATCCATGGATCCAGATCAAGCGTCAATGTGTGACCTTGAGCTTTGACCTATGATCTAAGTTCATGGTCATTACATACCCTTAGGTCTTAAGGAACATTTCTGTGAAATATTATTGAACTCCATCCACAGGGAGGGATTACGCTCCAGATAAGGTTTTACTGATGATTTCTATTGTGACCTTGACTTTTACCTGTGTCCTTGGATCAAGGTCATGACACACCCTTATGTCATAAAGAATATATCAGAGTAATATTAGTGAAATTCGTCCACAATGGAAGGAATTATGCTCCGGACAAGGTTTTACTGATGATGTTTATTGTGACCTTGACCTTGGTTCAAGGTCATGACACACCCTTAGGTCCTAAGGAATATTTCTGTTAAATATAATTGAAATTCATGCACAGAGGGAGGAGCTATACTCCGGACAATGTTTTACTTATGACGTCTATTGTGACCTTGAATTTTGACCTATGACATTGGTTTAATGTCATGACACACCCCTATGTCCAAAGGAACATTTCTGTAAAATATTACTGAAATCCATCTTCAGGGGGAGGAGTTATGCTCTGGACAAGATTTTACTAATAATGTCTATTGTGACCTTGACCTTTGACCTTGGTTCAAGGTCATGACACACCCTTAGGTCCTTAGGAACATTTCTGTGAAATATTATTGAAATCCATCCACAAGAGGAGGAGTTATGCTCCAGACAAGGTTTTACTAATGATGTCTATTGTGACCTTGACTTTTGACCTATGACCTTGGTTTAAGGTCATGACACACCCATAGGTCTTAAAGAACATTTCTGTGAAATATTATTGAAATCAATCCCCAGAGAGAGGAGTTATGCTCTAGACAAGGTTTTACCAATAATGTCTATTGTGACCTTGACTTTTTACCTTGGTCATGATATATAGGTCATGACACACACTTAGCCATCCTAAAGAACATGACATATTATTAAAATTCATCCACAATGGAAGGAGTCATGCTCCGGACAAGGTTTTACTAATGTGACCTTGACCTTTGACCTTGCTTCAACAACATGACAGAAACTAAGGTCCTAAGGAACATTTCTGTGGAATATTATTGAAATCCATGCATAGGGGGAGGAGGTATGCTCCGGAAAAGATTTTTACTCATGATGTCTATTGTGACCTTGACCTTTAACCTTGGTTCAAGGTCATGACACACATTTAGGTCCTTAAGAACATTTCTGTGAAATATTATTGAAATTCATCGACAATGGAAGGAGTTATGCTCTACACAAGGTTTTACTTATGATGTTCATTGTGACCTTGACCTTGTTTCAAGGTCATGTCACACCCTTAAGCCGTCCAAAGGAACATGTCTGTGAAATATTAGTGAATTCCATCCACAATGGAACGAGTTATGCTCCAGACAAGGTTTTCCTAATGATGTTAATTGTAACCTTGACTTTTGACCTTGTTTCAAGGTCATGACACACCCTTAGGCCGTCCAAAGGAACATGTCTGTGAAATATTAGTGAATTCCATCCACAATGGAACGAGTCATGCTCCAGACAAGGTTTTACTAATGATGTTAATTGTGACCATGACTTTTGACCTTGGTTCAAGGTCATGACACACCCTTTGGTCCTAAGAAACATTTCTGTGAAATATTATTGAAATTAATCAACAATGGAAGGAATCATGCTCTACACAAGGTTTTACTTATGATGTTTATTGTGACCTTGACCTTGTTTCAAGGTCATGACACACCCTTAAGTCCTAAGGAACATATCTGTGAAACATCATTGAAATTCATGCACAGGGGGAGGAACTATACTCCAGACAATGTTTTACTTATGATGTTTATCGTGACCTTGACCTTTGACCTTGGTTCAAAGTCATGACACATCCTTAGGTCGTCCTTAGGAACATATCTGTGAAATATTACTAAAATTCATCTACAATGGAAGGAGTCATGCTCCGGACAAGGTTTTACTAATGATGTTTATTGTGACCTTGGTTCAACGACATGACAGAAACATAGGTCCTAAGGAATATTTCTGTGAAATGCTATTGAAATCCAAGCATAGGGGGAGAAGTTATGCTCCGGACAAGGTTTTACTGATGATTTATATTCCGATCTTTAACCTATGACCTTGGTTCAATGTCATGACTCACCCTTAGGTCCTAAGGAACATTTCTGTGAAATATTATTGAAATCCATGCATAGGGGGAGAAGTTATGCTCCGGACAAGGTTTTACTAATAATGTCTTTTGTGACCTTGACCTTTGACTTTGGTTCAAGGTCATCACACACCCATAGGTCATAAGGAACATTTCTGTGAAATATTATTGAAATCCATCCACAGGGGGGGGGGGGGGGGGGGGGGGGGGGAGTCATGCTCCTGACAAGGTGTGATGGACAGACAGACGGACATACAGGGTGATTCCTATATACCTCCCCTCCCCCCAAGTTGGTTTGCGGGAGGTATAAAGAGGAGGCAGTGCAGGTTTTTGTATATAGATTGAAAGCATCTCATGGTTTTCATGTTCATATGCAGATTTGTCTACCTTTTCATATCTATTGCTGTAGGATTTTGAAAGCAAAAATCAAATTCAAGGAATTGTGGTCCCCCGCTTTTGGGCGTTTGTCTTTTAAGAATTGCCTACAGACACCCCCCCCCCCCCTTAAGAATGGTCTTAAGTTTTCATAATATATCTCATATATTATCAACATTCTAAATATGAAAGATTAAACTCCAAGAAAAGGTGAAAGGGTCCAAACTTTTGTTTTGTTACCAAGGGACAGGTCTTATGAAAAGGAATGCACATGTGAAATATTAGTCTTATTATTGTCCCCCGCTTTCGCGAAAGTGCGGGGACATTAAAACCAGTTCGTCCGTCCGTCAGTCACAAAAACTTTAATCTTGGGCATAAGTTTTGAATGGTAAGTGATAGGGCTTTCATATTACACGACTTTGTGTAATCCTAATGATAAGACTTTTCCATGGATACCAAAATTTTTGACCTTCTGACCTTGACCTTTGAGTACGACCTACTTTTCAAAAATTTAACCTTGTCCATAACTTTTTAATGGATGGGACGGACGAAAAAATGTAATGAAATGTGTAATATACTTTCATATTCATATTTCATGACAGAAACCTTAACCACGGCGGAACCGACGTCAACATGGTCAATAAGTAACAGTACGTCTGTACAGACAACAGGCCAAAACAATAATAGTGATGTTACAACTTTAATCATTGGATGACAACCATAATAGTGGCATTACAATGTAGACCTTTCTTATACTACAGAAGGACAAAGATGTATGTGACAGGATCAAATGTAAAGATTAAAATTCTTCGATCATATCCTGTGATTCAGTTTTGTTCACGAACTTTTTACATTAATGTATATAGTATTGTATATTGTAGTATATTTTTTGAATAGACCATTTCATGCTAATGATCATTTATTTAACTTTTGTCTCTTCGTGCGACGGCCCTGTCCGCCAGAACAGTCAAATGACATCATCCATATAACTGTGCATTTCATGATTTGGAGCAGATCAAATGTTGTCATTTGTTTTTGTGAGCAAAAATGTAACTATTAGATACAAAAGTGAATAGAATGGACATTAGCTTGAAATTGTCTATTTTACTGTCTTGTTCTGATCTCATTTACCTAATAAAGCTGAGTGAATCATTTTACCATGAGTATATAGGGGGGAGGGGTTGGACAGGGGGTACCTCCCTCCCCCCCTTCCTCCCTCCCTCCTTTTCACCCTATCCTCCCCCTCCCTTTCACCCTGTCCACCCCCTCATATATGCTGTAAGTCCTTTTCAAGGCATGAGCAATGCAAAAATGTTATGAAAATGAGTCGTCATAAGGACCTTTATTTTTTACATGGATGCAAGCACATGAAAACGTACAAAATCACAAACTGCAAAATTTTTAATAGAGACCTTTGTCTACTTCATTATGAGACAACTTGACAAGCAGACTATGTCTTACTCTACTACTTCTGCCAAAAGATGGGCAAATATAATAACAAGTATATTTCCTCACAAAATTTAATGAAATTTTTAATAAAGCAAAATCACAGCCTCAGAATCAGAAAATTTAAAGAGTCTAATTCGATAATAAACAGAATATTTACAAATATGGGATAATTTAGCCAGTACATAAGCCAAGTCACTTTGTACAAACAAGCAGCATTTTTTCCGTCTAAATTGGACCTACTATCCTGTTCACTAATTCCAGAGCACCCTATTTTAGCAATTTATTCTGTCGTATGATGAATTTTCCTATTATTCATTGTTTGCGAGAATTGACCACCTTTAGTCGTAACTGGAAATTAACTTCAACTTACCCTATCAGCTGCCTTCAATCCGCAATACGAAAAATAAAATGTCTACGGGAAATTCGCATGTTAATTTCAAGCCGCCACCATATTGTTCTCCGTGTCAACAATAGTAAACAGTGACGTCAAAGCCTCTGACGTCACACATTTTCAGCAATTTTACTATAGAAAATCCCCGTAGACGTTTTATTTTCCGTCCTATTTCGAACTTAACTGACGTACAGTCAAAACAATGGTATTTTCTGTTACGACTAAAGGAGTACTATAAAACTGATATCTTTTTGGAAGATGACATTATCATATTTTAGAGAAAATCGGGAAAACAGGGTGCTCTGGAATTAGTGAACAGGACAGTAGTAGTCAAGTTTGTTTGCTGTTGATCAAGGAAGTGTTACATTATGCGAAAACAATCAACAGTTTAATGAGGAGCTTTTCAAGCTGTAATAAAACATATAAAGTTGAGATCATAATTCATATTGCATAGATTAACAAATGATGAGATTCATGGTTTTACGATCTTAACGATCTTGATGATAACATAAGTGATACATATACATGTACAATTTATTTATTAGAATATTAAGTAAAGAAAAACGTTTGAGTTTTTTTTTTTTAGGTTGAGAGTCCCTAGAATGAGCTTTTTATCCCATTATGAGAAAATGCAAAGTATATACATGTGCACAGACAGGGATTTCTTGAATTTAAAAAAGAAAAATCATGCCAAAATAATGGCAGATTTTTCGCTTTTCAAAAAGTTATACAAATGAAAATTACAGCTGTATATACCATTCATATATATTCGTATATATGATATACCATTCATAGCTCCATTTTATGGGCCGCCTCTGATACAATTTTATGTGCATCAGAGCATTTTGGATAAAAGACGACTATCTTCAATATACAATCAATCAAAGTTCTGAGATCACTACAATTGAGTATAATAACAATTAAATACAATTTTTTTAGAGTTCATACCATTATGCAAACAAAGGGGTAGGGCCACGAAAGGCCGATCTTGGCCCTTATTTTGAACATTGTACTTCAGATAATTTTAAACTCTGATTGACACTTTGATACGTGCCCTTCTGAATAACTAATCTATTTTTTGTAAACAATGCGTTTATCAATAGCTTTTAGACCTTTGAAAACACCAAAATCGGCAATATTCTGTGAAATACCTACAAAAACTACATATTTCTATTAAATTACTAATGGCCACATGCATTAACTAAGATGAAAAACTTCTATGTAAAAAATAAATCAGGATAAAAATAAATCAGGATATCTTTTTTGTCATAAACATTTCATCTTAGTTAACGCATGCTGCCACATCAAATTCTTCCACAAAAGGCAAATATTCCTGCAATTTTCGCCATATTTTGTCAACAATGTCAAAATGATGTCACTTCATGACGTAATTACCGTCAAACGGCATTTCCTTTGTAGTTATTTTTCTTTTCATTAAAAGTGGTATATATTTGTGTATTTTCATGAGAGATATTGATATATATCAAGTATTTCTTATGAAATTTAATTCTAGAGAAAATTGGAGGGCTGATTAAGGGATCTCATGGCCCTACCCCTTTCAAATTTAACATTTTCCAATACATAATCTCATTTCTTTGCACCAAAAGTGTATATAAAATACATCAAAAACACAAAATATAAACAAAAATTCTCTATATACATGTAGATTTGTATATTGATTTGCATAGACAAATACAGCAATGGCACATGTAGTAGTATTGTTCATTCTCATACAATTTTAAAACTCAGTCTGAGGTCAACAAAATTCATCTTTAAACAGAAACAATTGCTAAACAGTTCCCAATTTGATGTTCAAACCTTCCTCTACTTGCCGTAATGACATGCTATGACTGTACTTATCACCTGTAATTGTACAGTTATCACCTGTTGCTGTACATAGATATCTGTTGTCCTACAACTTACTAATAGCTATCACCTTCTGTTGTACATTTATCACCTGCGTATTACATGCTATCGCCTGCTGTTATCATCTTCTGTTATCATCACCTGACATAACACATGCTATCACCTTCTGTTGTAAGTTTTGAACATGCTGTTGTACCATTATCACCTATTGTTGTAGTAATCACTTTCTGTTGTACTGTTAACATATTTGTTGTATTATGTTATCGTCTTCTGTTGTACAGTTATCACCAGTCTATTTTGACAGGATATTGTCCGGTGAGACAGGCTACACAGTGACCGACTCTGTCATTTTCGTCGTCTTTTATTCCTTGTTGTACGGCATGCTTCAGGCCCTCTACAGTTAAATACTGTAAGCTATCCGCATCTAAAACATATATTAAACATTCTCTTCACTGAAAGGCAATAGAGGTCTGAAGAGGGGTTGTATAGTGTTTAATTTTGTAGATTAAAGAATGAAGTGAATTCTTTTTGAAATATGCAAGATCTTCCATGATTATCTAACTGTGCTATAATCATGAAGTGCATGACTATTAAACCAAATGCATGTAAAGATACTAATGAACTTAACATAGGGAGCTAAATACTAAACATGAACTTCAGCGCAACCAAATTTCAGTGGAAACAGAGATTGGGTAAATTGACATGTTATCGTAATCATGAATTAGCGCATTTACTTGTTTTCTACATTCATCTATAAGAGATTCATGATTTAGCGTATTCTTGAATTAGCGCAGTCTTGGCAGCGCTAACTCCGCTAAAATATGAATCCTGCTAAAATAAGTACACAAACAGTAGAGAGGTTGAGATTTCCTACGTGTAACTTGTACGGGTACATCTAGTGTAAAAGTTGAATTACAGGTAACTATTGTTGAGATTTCTTTTCAAAGACCACTACGTGTACTTGTAAAATCTAAGTGAACTTGAGTTGACTTTTGGACAGTATAAATTCAAGAGGAACATTAAGTTTGGTTAAATCTATATTGTAATAGAAACTTGAAATCATTACGAATTGAATGCCATACTTTTTATACTATTTGATAGAATAAAGGGAATGAAATATCTTGAAGTAAAGACCTATGTGAATCTCGCACTTTACACGTTCACTGGTGACGTGTAATTTGTAAAGCAAATGGCGTCAAACGCAATAAATGATGACGTCACAATAGCCGACCAGAATACAAGTACACATACAAGTTACACGTAGGAAATTTCAACCTATATAATATCTACATGTAGTAAGCGCAAGATCATTTTGAAGGTTTTCTTCTGATTCATATGAAGTTTTCCTTACCAAAGTACTCTGCCAGTTTGTCCATGGAGATTTTGTTTGCTATCAGCTCCTGTGTTGTAGGTATGTTAATTCCCATGTAACACGGATGTTTGATTGGTGGAGAGGCTATCCTTAGATGAACCTGAAAAAAAAACAAACACAATACATATGTAAAACATTAATTTTTTTTCTCATCAATTATCTACGACAACATTGATCATTACAGGATTCATTTTACAAGCCCTATTTTCCTAAGAATGCTAAATTTCAAACAAATAAACTGCATTTTTTCTATCCATAATCAAAGGATAACTAGAACTGCCCTAAAGTGACGAATTATACCCCTGCGGGACGTTTTTCTCTACACGGATTCATGTATGACATAGGAATCTATATATATATATATACAAGGTCAAAGTTCAAGGTCAAGGTCACTAGGTCAAATGTCTTGGTATCAAAATGTAGTACTTATTATGGTAAATGCATGTATGAAATATGAAAGCCCTATCACTTATACTTAAAGAGTTATCTGCTTTAAGAACTTCTTAACCGGATGGATGGACAGACGGACAGACAGACAGACGGACAGGGTGTTTCCTATATACCCCCCCAAACTTCGTTTGCGGGGGGTATATAATTAATAATCATGCAGTTTTTTTTTAAAACACCACAGACATGTAAACAATACACTAACAAGGACATTATTTGTAGTATAGGACATAGAACACTGATATATATGTCAGCCGATCCACAGTCCTAATGAGGCTCAAACCAGCAGCCTTTCGGGCACTGGCTCAACACATTTACCACTAGACTACAGCTACCAATATTACTAGTATCCCAAAAATTTGGCAGATTTCAGTGTTCTAGGATTTTATTCAAAAACCACTTCCAATGGGTAAGTGCCCACCAAAAATGTGCTTACCCAGCAAGGAAACTCACTTACCCAAACAAAAGTATCAGAAAAAAGAGGGTGTTCACTTTTTATCGCGCATCCTAGCCATTACTATGAAAATAGATTATGTCCAGAAATATTGTCACACTGAAAATGCAGGATAAAATATGATGTTGTACTTTGGGGTGACTATTTGCTTTTGTTTTTACTACATATATACGGAAAGTTTAATGGGATTGTGCTTCAAAATTCACCTACCAACAGGTAAGTAGCATTCTGTTTTCCAGTTACCCGACCTCAATTTTCACTTACCTCGGGTAACGGGTAATGGAATCCTAGAACAATGGATTTGGATATATTAGATATATTTCTAGTTTCTAACATTCCACTGATGAAGGCCCATGGCCGAAACGTTTGGATAAGAAAAGGAATTAATTTGATGTAGATTCTCAAGTTTATTTAAAAAATAACTGACCTCCTTCGCTCCCTCGGCACGGAGCAATTTTACGATGGGTATCATGGTCACTCCTCTCACGATAGAATCGTCAATCAGCACGATCCGCTTTCCTTTGATATTCTCAGAGATTGGTCCAAACTTCTTGGCCACGCCCAGTTGTCGGAGTCTCATGTTTGGTTGGATGAAGGTGCGGCCAACGTAACGATTCTTACAGAAAACCTCACCGTAGGGAATACCCAACTGTAATTGAAATGATAATTCTAATCTAATGCACTCTGTTCGTAATGAGCATTTTGATTGGTTGAGCGATGAAAAAACTGCAAGGGGATTAACGTTTCACTGCAGTTTTTGCTATAACGTCATACATTCCCATGCTGACGTCATTAAAAACAGACGTTTTCTAGCACATAACTGACCATTTGCATTACAATAGGGTTACCATACTGATGTTTTACAAAAACTGACAGGGTATCGGTGAATCCTCTATCAGAAATATCCGTTTTACCACATGGCTTACGCCTCGTGGTAAAACTTAATTTCTGACAGGGGATTCGCCGATACCCTGTCAGTTTTTGTAAAACACATGCATGGTAACCCCTAATTATTATTTAATTGTTATTTGTGGAATTGTAACGTTGCAAAGTCTAGAGATTATAATAATCTTCAGCATATTTCAACTTTTTCGTTTGAAAATGTAATGATGACACTGTGACTTCAAAATCAATATACATGTACTTTCATTCTTTTTCTGAGTCGGATCAAATTGCCATCTTACATACTTATTCCGTCTTTTCGATCTTACAGTCCCATGTTCGATTTGTGCAGGTATCTGACGTAAAAGCATTGTGACGTCATTAAATTCCTTTGAAAATGTCAGATATGTAATCCTGTTTCCCTGAATTTCATGCTGGTTTCCATAGAATTTGATGACGTCACAATGCGTTGACGTCAGATACCTGCACAAATGGGAAGTAACTCTGTATTTCGAAAAGACCGAATTATAGGGACCAGGGAAATTCTACCCGAGTATCTTAAAGACCAAAGGCTTTCAGTGTCATCTTCAACAAAATGTGGATGTATGAATTCTGTCTTTGTATTATCATTTGGCAAACGCCCACTGACAAAAAAATGTACCTGTTTGGCATAGGCTAGCGCGGCAGGAGTTGCTGATTCTGGTACTGTACTGACAATGTCTACATCTACTGGAGCTTCCTTAGCAAGCTGTCTACCACATCTCTGTCGGACTGTGTACACCATCTGGCCTACAAAAAGATAAACATATCATTATAGACAATATCTATGTCTATTTGTTTGTCAAACAACAAAATTTCCTCCTTAAATTCTAGTAATTTAAAGATATCAAAGCCGCATAAATATTTTTTTCTACGAAAGTCAAATTGATATTTTATGGTGTTTTTTTTTTCAAGATTGTTCAAATTACATCATTTGAAACTTTCATGTTTTTAACGCAGGGATTTATCACGCTAATACTGGTTGCTTTATTTACTATATGTGTTAAAGGGATCTTACTCGGCATTGACGAAAAATTGACAAGTCATCGTTAAGTCTTCAGAAATAGGCTAATCAATGTCAAAACCTATTTTCTGTGGTATATTTCGATAGTCATACTGAATCTTCATACGAAATTTGAAATCAGTACCTCCTTTACAAGCCGAGATACGCCCAATACAATTGTCTTATGAGAATTTTAAATGGCACTTTGCCAGACCTATACCGTTAGGCCATAATTAAAAAATTGTTTGTTTCCCCTCGCCCCGACCGGGTCTGGAAAAACGCCGCCAAGTCAAATTTTTTAATAGCCAAAAAGTCCGATTTTTTTTTCAGAAATCGAATAATGGTCATGTCCATTTTCAGTTTCAACGTTACAATATTCTATCCAAATAGAATTATAAATCACCTCAGTAGCTTTCCCATTCCTACATTATAATAAGAAATCTTGCCGTAACCCGCCCCCGCCCCCCTCCTCCATTCCCGTTACTTTGAACCGTCAGTCATAAATTACGTATTATTGGTATATGGATCATTATGACTTTGTCTCGCTCTTGTAAACATCCTCCCAAATATTTTGAGAACACTGGGCATGTTCAGTCATAAGTCCCGATAGGCGAGCGCTCGGTCTACGGATGTAAAATTTTAATCAAGCATGTGCCTTTTGAATTCTGTGAGTTCGGCAGGTAGTGTGGGCTCCCATCTTTACATGTATACGCATGTGCCCAATCTAGTTCCTCAACTTATGAAATCTCGTTTCATGGATAGGCGTTTGAACGCTTTAAAGACAAATCGCTTATTTGGAAGGGTCCGCTGAGTGGGCCAAAATTCAGGCGTATTATCTAAATGCATAAAATCGAGAGAATAAGAAAACTAATACCTTATCAAAGTACTGTGCGTACTCCGTTAATATGATTAACCTACGTTTCTCTAGCGGTTGTCTGCGGTCCGTGCTAACTTCTTGCTTCATGAATGTCATTATCATTAGACTCAATATTACAATGAATTCTTGATGTTGTTCGTATAATTATTTTTCACTTACGCTGTTTACATACAATAAACATACATAAACAAAGAAAAGAATACAAACTTATTGCACTGGGAAAGATGGTCATTTATAGTCCGTGACTCATGGTTGCGTATGGTCAATATCTATACAGTGTCAAATTCAATATTTACACGTTGTAAAAAAGGTCGAGATGTAATCGTTCTATAGTGTATCTTATTCTCGCAGATTTGACGTTGCCTTAAAATGACACATTACACTGCGCTGAAACACTTGATGCACCTGTTGCGGAAATAGTTATCGTGTATCTTGGGACAATTTTGTTTATATAGAATAGGTTTTAATTACAGTACATGTAAGAGGTGAGAAATCGCCGGCTGTCAGCTCTTAGTCTTCATCATATCAATTACAAACACAGAGTGTGAGTGCAAAGCTGTAAGGAGTCCAGTAGTGTGCAATTTGGATTCAAACGACTTTAAACATATTTGATGCACATACATGTAGTTCTGGCAGCAAAAAAAAAATAAGCTCAAAATGCATCGAAGATGCAAAATGCCGAGTTGCAAAACTGGAATGTAAGTATGAATATGCAGACTAACATGAAATGTGTATGGTTTGTAACAACATTTTGTGGTCCTAAATGAAAATTTCTGGATCAAGAAATGGCCTTCTCTTTATTCTATATCAGCGTGTAATATATTTTCAAGGATACAGATTTTCAATCTCATCATACAGAATACTTTATGTCCTAATTTTTCTTGTTTACATGGTACCATTTGTAAACTCATGCTATTAGGTACGAACATTTGCGATGATAAAATCATCGGTACTTGTTGGAAATGACGAAATGTTGTGAAAATTTTAACCGAAAGTTGTCTATTAGGGTGCAGGAACCTTAAGCAAAAGAGAACTACTATAAAACAAAGAACAAAGAACTTTTATGTAGAATTGGATTTCTGGCAAGTTTCATGATTATAGGTGCAATACAGGCTCAAATATGGTTGGGAAAACATTTTCAATCATCTGAGTCCTGTGACCTTGATCTTTGACCTTTTGACCCAAAAATTAATGGCAAGTTTCATGATTATAGGTGCAATACAGGCTCAAAAATGGTCTGGAAACCATTTTCAATTACCTAAGTCCTGTGACCTTGATCTTTGACCCTTTGACCCCTAAATCAAAAGTGGTCATTTTCTATTCACTGGAAACATTTCTGGCAAGTTACATGATTATAGGTGCAATACAGGCTCAAATTCAGTCGGGAAACCATTTTTAATCATCTTAGTCCTGTGACCTTGACCTTTGACCTTTTAACCCCAAAATTGATAGTGGTCATCCTTGATCCATGGGAAACATTTCGGGCAAGCTTCATGATTATAATTGCAATACAGGCTGAAATATGGTCCGGAAGCCACTTTCAATCATCGGAGTCCTGTGACCTTGACCTTTGACCTTTTGACCCCAAAATCAATAGGGGTCATTCTTGATTCATGGGAATCATTATTGGCAAGTTTCATGACTTTAGGTGCAATACAGGCTAAAATATGGCCAGGAAACCATTTTCAATCATCAGAGTCCTGTGACCTTGACCTTTTGACCCCAAAATCAAAAGTGGTCATTTTCAATTCACAGGAAACATTTCTGGCAAGTTACATGATTATAGGTGCAATATAGGCTGAAATATGGTCCGAAAACCAATTTCAATCAACAGAGTCCTGTGACCTTGACCTTTGACCTTTTGA
Source organism: Pinctada fucata (assembly GCA_028142955.1). Taxonomy (NCBI): domain Eukaryota; kingdom Metazoa; phylum Mollusca; class Bivalvia; order Pterioida; family Pteriidae; genus Pinctada; species Pinctada fucata. The sequence continues at coordinate 56,036,408 of AP027111.1, forward strand.
CCCCAAAATCAATAGGCCTCATCCTTGATTCAAGGGAAACATTTCTGGCAAGTTTCATGATTATAGGTGCAATACAGGCTGAAATATGGTCCGGAAACCATTTTCAATCATCTGAGTCCTGTGACCTTGACCTTTGACCTTTTAACCCCAAAATTGATAGTGGTCATCCTTGATCCATGGGAAACATTTCGGGCAAGCTTCATGATTATAATTGCAATACAGGCTGAAATATGGTCCGGAAGCCACTTTCAATCATCGGAGTCCTGTGACCTTGACCTTTGATCTTTTGACCCCAAAATCAATAGGGGTCATTCTTGATTCATGGGAATCATTATTGGCAAGTTTCATGACTTTAGGTGCAATACAGGCTAAAATATGGCCAGGAAACCATTTTCAATCATCAGAGTCCTGTGACCTTGACCTTTTGACCCCAAAATCAAAAGTGGTCATTTTCAATTCACAGGAAACATTTCTGGCAAGTTACATGATTATAGGTGCAATACAGGCTGAAATATGGTCCGAAAACCAATTTCAATCAACAGAGTCCTGTGACCTTGACCTTTGACCTTTTGACCCCAAAATCAATAGGCCTCATCCTTGATTCAAGGGAAACATTTCTGGCAAGTTTCATGATTATAGGTGCAATACAGGCTGAAATATGGTCCGGAAACCATTTTCAATCATCTGAGTCCTGTGACCTTGACCTTTGGACCCCAAAATCAATAGGCCTCATCCTTAATTCAAGGGAAACATTTCTGGCAAGTTTCATGATTATAGGTGCAATACAGGCTGAAATATGGTCCGGAAACCATTTTCAATCATCTGAGTCCTGTGACCTTGACCTTTGACCTTTTGACCCCAAAATCAATAGGGCTCATCCTTGACTAATGGTGAGTAAGTGTATGAAGTTTCATTGTTATAGCCTCTTTCGTAGTTGACTTATAGTCCGGAAACCAATTGTTGACGCCCTCCCCGCCCGCCCAGACGCCCGCCCGCCCGTCTCACATCAAATTAAGATCCGAGTTTTGCAACTCGGCTAAAAAGTACCCACCTGCCGGGTCACTTGGAAAAAAACATACCCGGGGAGAGGGGAAACAAACAATTTTTTAATTGTGGCCTTATTCATAAAAGTGAGAAATTTTCTACCGAGACAAAAAAAAATTATTCCATGGTGATTAAGGTGAAAATTCGAGCACTTCTTTGAGCTATTCATATCATGGAAAAAATCATAAATGCATAAATTTCAAATTCTCTTTAGCATTACATAAACCAAGTACCAATGACTCTCAGACTTGTTACCTTCAAATATACTGTCAGGCCTGGCAAAGTAGACATACTCAAATATACACATGGCAGGTGGGGTGTCATTAGGACGAGGGGCTATATACACAGACTTCACTCCCTCTTTACTCAGCTCTACAACTTCTCCTGTAAAAACACACAAACACAGAAATACATTATACATGTACATGTACAACATACAAACACATTATACAATATACACATGGCAGGTGGGGTGTCATTAGGCCGAGGGGCTACATACACAGATTTCACTCCCTCTTTACTCAGCTCTCCTGTAAAATACACAAACACATTACAAAATATACACACATCTTATACAATATACAAATACGTTATACAATATACAAAAACATTATACAATACATATACACATGGCAGGCTTGGTGTCATTGGGCCATGGAGCTACACTATAATACCCAGCCCCCACACTGTTAAAGCAATTCATGACTCTATGACTTACCTGGTAAACTTCTCTATAATATTGAGCCCTGACTCTTTTAAAGCAGCATGACTCTATGACTTACCTGGTAAAACTTCTCTATAATATCGAGCCCCGACACTGTTAAAGCAGCACCACTCTATGACTTACCTGGTAAAACTTCTCTATAATATCGAGCCCCGACACTGTTAAAGCAGCACGACTCCGAGGAGACGACCCATCCATCAAGATCATCTTTATCTACTTCTTTCTTTCCTGATATGAATTAAAAAAAAATGAATATGACTAGTCAAAATTATATTACATGTAGAACAATTCTCTGTTTCTAAATTTGGAAAATAAATCAAAATTAAGATCATATAGCTGGGTTATTAGGAAAAAGGATGACCTACTGCCAATGTTTTCACAAAAGCAGCCTTTCACATATAAAACATTCTGGCAGTAAGTAAAATATATGAACCACTTGATATTTTCACTAAAAAGCATGATAAAATTGAAAGATTAACTTCAACTGAATTAACCGTAGACACGGCCAACAACACTTGGCTATTTTGGTTGGTAGGGGTGTGTTGGCCGCAGTTCCAACAATGTTAAAAATCCGGGACTCAAATTCAAGATATGGCCGGCAAGAATTGGCAAGTTTTCCAGGGGATTGCAGACTATGTCTGACACTAATTACTCAAAAAAAAAAAATCAAATTCAAGGAATTGTGGTCTCCCACTTTTGGGTGTTTGTCTTTAAAGAAATGCTTACAGACCCCCCCCCCCTTCTTAGGTTTTCATAATATATCTCATATTTTATCAACATTCTAAATATGAAAGATCAAACTCCATCCCAAACTTATGGTTGAGGTTGAAGTTTTTAAATGTGGGTCAACCTCCAAACACGAGGTCACAAGGTCAGAATGTTGTTACCAACAGAAAGGTCTTGTCATAAGGAGTACACATGTGAAATGTGACAGCCCCATCACTCTCAATTCAAAAGTAATGGTCAAGGTTAAAGTATTTAAAAAGTATGTCAAACTCCAAGGTCAAGGTCACAAGGTCAAAAATTTGGTATCCATGGAAAGGTCTTGTCACAAGGAATATACATGTGTAATATGAAAGCCCTATCACTTTCCATTCAAAAGTTATGGTCAAGGTTAAAGTTTTTAATTACCGGTAGTTGGTCAAAGTCCAAGGTCAAGGTCACAAGGTCATAAATTTTGGTATCCATGGAAAGTTCTTGTCACAAGGAATACACATGTGTAATATGAAAGCCCTATTACTTTCCATTTAAAAGTTATGGTCAAGGTTAGAGTTTTTGATCAGTAGGTCAAAGTCCAAGGTCAAGGTCACAAGGTCAAAAATTTTGGTATCCATGGAAAGGTCTTGTCACAAGGAATACACATGTGTAATATGAAAGCCCTATCACTTTCCGTTTAAAAGTTATGGTCAAGGTTAAAGTTTTTAATAAGTAGGTCAAAGTCCAAGGTCAAGGTCACAAGGTCAAAATTTTGGTATCCATGGAAAGGTCTTGTCACAAGGAATACACATGTGTAATATGAAAGCCCTATCACTTTCCAATCAAAAGTTATGGGCAAGGTTAAAGTTTTTAATAAGTAGGTCAAAGTCCAAGGTCAAGGTCACAAGGTCAAAATTTTTGGTATCCATGGAAAGTTCTTGTCACAAGGAATACACATGTGAAATATCAAAGCCCTATCACTTGCCATTCAAAAGTTATGCACAAGGTTAAAGTTTTTGTGACTGACGGACAGACAGACGAACGGACAGAAGAACCGGTTTTAATGTCCCCGGGCTTTCGCGAAAGCGGGGGACAACTAAAGGATTGGCAAGATTTAAGATTTAATATCAATGATATGGCCGGAATTCCACAAACATGTGACAACATGATCCATATGTATGGACGTTGTTATGAAAACAACCTTGCGGTTCACCTGTTCGACCTGACGCATGAGTGTAAACTTACAACATGGCGCTTGAGTTCGAAGAGACGAAGCAGAGGAATGTGGAATTCCAGCAACGGCAAAGTATCAACACCTGGCGTGTATGTCTCTAATCACAATTGGTAATTAATCAATAAAGCTAAAGGAGTTCCAGTTGTCAAACACCAAGGTAAGATAGCCTTTCAAAAGTTATGGCAAGAATAGGGCCATGCTTAGAGAGGAGAATTGGGTCAAGTTTCGGCACCAATTTTCTATGATGGAGTGCCCTGACCTAGGAAATGATAATGTTACAAGTAATATGGGACAAGACATCTCTAAACACAATGGGTTGCTAAGACAGGTTTGATTTGTGTTTTCACCGCGTTTCTATTACTGGACATTTTTCATGCTCGCGGACTTCGGACATCGCATTTTGAAGGACTTTGTCATAAAGGCAAAATATTAATTCTATTCCTATGAACATAGAGTATTCTGCGTGAAGAATTTGTTTTCATTTGTATAAATACCTATTTAAAGTTGTCCATTGTCATTTTGTCCATGTGTGTTCTGATTTAACGTTTCTAATCGTGCCTGATTTCTTTTATATGACCCCTAAAGTGCGAAGTCCGTTAACTTGAAAAATGTCCACTAATAACTATAATGCTATCCTCTTTACTTTACCTGCAAATGCGGTGGCTGGTAGAAGTTTTCCTAGACATAGCGGACGGTTTCCGTACGGATCTCTGACAGCATAAATCTTATCATCGTGCATGATAACCAGTGAGTACGAGATAACCGTCTCTGACATTATTCTCTTGATTCTGAAAACCAAAAAAGTAGACATGTGCACTTGTTAATGAATCACTGATGCCCTTGTAAAGCTACAAAGAGAGAAGTACTATTTTCACACAAATTTGAGATTTAAGGTCACCGTCTTGAAATATATTCAATAACATAAGTCACACGTGGATTACATGAATGAAGCTGTTTATGAAACATGTCAGATCTCCATAATTTTTTTTTATATGCTCTGTAGATTTTTGAGAAATTTGTATAATACCGAAAAAGCAAAAATGTTGAAATCCTCTCTAGTCGAACTATGTGTGCATGTATTTTAAAGCACTAAACTGTTTTTATTTCCCATTAAAAATTTGATTTGAGCTCAATTTCCAAAGTTCACAACAAAAAATAAAATTGTTGGTTACATTCAAACAAGGATTCCTCATAAGAAGTAAATTAAGATGAAATCAAAATCTACCAATTTTTTTTAATGTGCTCAGATGTGTTGGCTCTTGATTAATAATTGCATAAACATGAGTCAATACCAAAAAGAAAGTTAAACCGTTTATAAGGTCAGTTCAAGGTCAAGGGGAAGTTAAATATTTACCGTCCTATCCAGTTTGCCCCGTGAGGCTCCCCGCACTCAGGAGTGTGAGTCAGTAGTTGAGTTATTAACTCACTATCTGTACCTGTAGACAAACCCACTCCATGCTTCAGCAACTGTTATTAAGAGAAAATTTTCAACAGGTAATTAAGGCACATTGAACTCAATGTGATTATACCTATGCATGCAGTTACTTACTCCAACATAAAAGTTAGTAAACTTGCCTTAGCAATTTGATTGAATTGAATTGAAGATGTCTACCGATATGTGATACTCGGAGCAATTTACTGTAAAGCGGAACATTGTTTAAATGAAGGCAAGATCAACAGAAAACATTTTACCAACAAAATTTGTTCACACTTGCTGTATTACCACAACACATATCAGTGTTCTAGCTAGAAAATAGCAATCCAAGGAATGCTTGTGTCGCCTGCGAAGCGGCCTATTCTAGGAGGTAAATCACATGGTTCAAAATTACTGGTATCACTATAAAAGTCTTGTCTAATGAAATTCATATGTGAAATATCAGACCTCTTATTTACCAATTGAAAGATATGGTCAATCTCAAATTTTCAGAAAATAGTGTCAATCAACTAGGTCAAGGTCACTACCTAAATACTTAGGTAACAAAACAAAGGTCACATCATAAGAAATATATGTGTGAAGTATTAAAGCCTTATATCACTTAGCAATCAAAAGATATACGCAATCCTTAGAAAAAAGGTCAAATATGTAGGTCAAGGTCACTAGGTAAAAAGTTATGGTATGTTTAAAAAAGTCTTGTCACAAAGAATACACATGTGAAATATCAAAGACCTATCACTAACCTATCAAAAGATATAGCGAATCCCAACTTTTTTTTGAAAAATAGGTCAAATATCTATGTCAAGGTCACAAGGTCAAAAATCATGGTATGTGCAGAAAGGTCTTGTTACAAGGAATACACAAGTGAAATTTCAAAGCCTTATCCCTTACCAATCAAAAGATATATACAATCTTAATTTTTTGTTAAAGTAGGTCAAATATATAGGTCAAGGTCACTAGGTCAAAATTATGGTATGTGTAGAAAGGTCTTGTTACAATCAATACACATGTGAAATATCAAAGCCCTATCACTAACCATTCAAAAGATATAGCAAATTTTAACTTTTTTTGAAAAGTGGTCAAATATCTAGGTCAAGGTCACAAGGTCAAAAATTATGGTATGTTTACAAAGGGTTAGTCACAAGGAATACATGTTTGAAATATCAAAGCCCTATCCCTTACCATTCAAAAGATATAAGCAATCTTATTATTTTTGAAAAGTAGGTCAAATATCTAGGTCAAGGTCACAAGGTCAAAAATTATGGTATGTTTACAAAGGGTTAGTCACAAGGAATACATGTGTGAAATATCAAAGCCCTATCCCTTACCATTCAAAAGATATAAGCAATCTTATTATTTTTTGAAAAGTAGGTCAAATATCTAGGTCAAGGTCACAGGGTCAAAAATTATGGTATGTTTACAAAGGGTTAGTCACAAGGAATACATGTGTGAAATATCAAAGCCCTATCCCTTACCATTCAAAAGATATAAGCAATCTTATTATTTTTGAAAAGTAGGTCAAATATGTAGGTCAAGGTCACTAGGTCAAAAATTATGGTATGTGTAGAAAGGTCTTGTCACAAGGAATACACATGTGAAATATCAAAGCCCTATCACTTATCATTCAAAAGTTATGGGCTGTGACACCCAAAGTGTGACAGACAGACAGACGGACTGACTGACGGACGGACGGACGGACGGACGGACGGACAGACGGACAACGGACAAAGTGATCCCTAAGTGTCGCTTTGCTTCGCAGGCGACACAAAAACAAAAAGGGCAGGGCGCCAGGTAGGGTACTTCTGCGTACGATGGGCCAAAGAGGGCACATCATGCACGCCCAGAGGGCAAGGGTGGGCACATTTATAGGCGTGCGGTAAGCAAGGGAGGGCACATTTTTGCATTATGTAGTCAAAGTAGAGTACATTTTACAAGACAAGCTTTTTTTGCAAATAAGGCACTTTATTTTCTTTTGCAGTATATCTTCAATAACCAAATTATTTAGTACAAACATAATCAAAATTTCACAAGTTTTATTGTTTCAGTCTGTAATACCTGTACTTGCTATGCACTGTTGCCTGAGACTACTTATAGCGACCGTTTACAGAAGCATAAATGTAATGATGCAACTGACTCTGTCATCCCCTGTACACTGTACAACGAAACAGCGACCTTTGGTTTCCGTTTTTTAAAATTCCTTTTTTATAAGTTGTGTTACCAGTTTTTGGAGACTGCGGTAGTCATCTGCGTAACAATGTATATGCGTCTATGTATATTCTTGATTCCTTTCGCATACTTATCTGTTTATGGTCATGATTATTTTGTGTATTGAATATCTTTAAAGTATTAACGCTGATAGACCGTGAATTACGTCGGTACGTGTTTTGTGAGAGCAATTTCCGCGGTCACAAAGACATTGGTTCTACACGTATTTAGCATGTTTAGTGCATTAAAAAATAAGTAAATAAAAATAGACCAAGAAGACGATAGATAAACTTATCGTCGATTTCTAAACGGACCCACGCGAATACTTGTATATACGTTTTTTGTATATAATAGTTGTCCGTTTTAGCTTAGGAACTTAAGTATTGAGACGAAAAGCATAGATACGATGTACGTGTAAAATGTCATCATAATCATAAACCAGACTTGTCAGAATGACAACATATTAGCTCGCCGGTGGCAACCATATGTAAATTGCAACAACAACAAGAAGTAGGTAAAATTTCAAGGTCAAGGTCACTAGGTCAAAATTTATGGTACGGCATGAAAGGTCTTATCACAAGGAATGCACATGTGAAATATCAAAGCCCTATCACTTACCAATCAAAAAATATGGCCAAGGTTAAAGTTTTTCAAAAGTAGGTCAATCATCTCCAAGGTCAAGGTCACAAGGTCAAAAATTTTGGTATCCATGGAAACGTCTTGTCACAATGAATACACATGTGAAATATCAAAGCCCTATCACTTACCATTTTTAAAAAATATGGCCAAGGTTAAAGTTTTTCAAAAGTAGGTCAATCTCCAAGGTCAAGGTCACAAGGTCAAAAATTTTGGTATCCATGGAAACGTCTTGTCACAAGGAATACACATGTGAAATATCAAAGCCCTATCACTTACCATTCAAAAAATATGGCCAAGGTTAAAGTTTTTCAAAAGTAGGTCAATCTCCAAGGTCAAGGTCACAAGGTCAAAAATTTTGGTATCCATGGAAAGGTCTTGTCACAAGGAATGCACATGTGAAATATGAAAGCCCAATCTGTATTGGTTTAAAAGTTATAAGCAAGGTTAAAGTTTTTGTGCACGCGCACGCCGACGCAGACGCCAACGCCAACGCCGACACCGGGGGTATGACAATAGCTCTCCGGACATTCGTCCCGGTGAGCTAAAAATAAAACAGTATAAATTCATCAAGGCGGATTTATGTCACGAGCCGTTGTTAACGAATGGAGGCTATATAACAATGAAGTTATAGATTGCTTTGCTATTTTTGACTTTTCATTCTCAATCTTTGCTAACGTTTTCTGGAAGTCATGCTGTTAGTTGTTGTGCACTGTGCGCAGTCAGGGGTCCAACTTATATGAGTAATAACTTCTTGAAGTTAATTAACTTGCATCAGTAATAACTTATACAAGTTATGCCCATGAGTTTATAACTTGAATAAGTTACAAATAAAAAAGCAGATTTTCCTCAGAATTTCTCCAATAACTTAAACAAGTTATAACAGTGTTTTTGATTTAAACATGTTTTATATTCAAAGCATTGTGATTCATTGTTAATATTCTCATTCAGAAGATGCATCTAGGTCTTTACTATGTTTCTGACCTAATTTTCTTGGGAATTAGATTGTCTATTGCTGGTAAATAGGATTTAATTACAGAAATATTCCCCAGAGAACCCTATTTTTGAGAGCCTTGCCCCAGACTTCCAGAGCATGCGCTGGATAGTGAGATATACCAGGAGGTTGTCCAATTTAATACCTATTAAGTTACAAATGCTCAGTTCATAAGAAAAATGCTCAGAGGAGATATTGAGGTTCAAAGTTTGCTGTTATAACTTGTTTAAGTTATAAATACTAAAATCCAGTTACTTGGGCAAGTTATAACTTTTTTTAGTTGGACCCCTGACTGGTGCGGTCAACTTTAAAAAACGTCAAAATATGAAGTGAAATTTTTCTTTAGAAATAAATCCCTCGTGCGATCGATAAAACCTATCTTCCAGTTGTACAAGTATACCTGCGTATTTAATCAAAACATCTTAATTAGGCAGTCATTTGTACTACTCGTAAAGGTGCTAAATGGCTGTACAAACAATTCAATTCAGCAAAGTACATATTTAAGACGGTAATGCATTAATTACCGCAAACGGACAGCATAGTCGAAACTTGAAGGGCGGATCAAGAAGGACAACAAGAGGAAAACGGGAGGGCATCAAGGGCGCAACAATAGGGCATCAAGGGGGCAATAAAAGGGCATCAAGGGCGCAAGGGAGGGCATCAAGGGCGCGAGGAAGGGCATCAAGGGCGCGGCGCCCTTCTATTTTGGCCTAGCGGGAACACTGCATATGACATAGGAATATTTTCAATGTAAACTTGTCTCATGTTTCTGAGAAACGCATACAATTATCAGCATCTTACTTTTTGCAAATATAGATACATGTACTGGTAAGTATATATAAAATTTTACATGCATGTATTACCAAAACTTTCTTACAACATGTCTTAAAACATGTGTACAATATTAGACTTATTTTTTAACACCATAACTTACTTTGGTTTTGAGAGATTTTGCGTTGGTCAGCTCCCCATTATGTGCCACAGCTATCAGCCCATGTAAAGTCTCCACCACGAACGGCTGGACATTAGACGTATCTGAAGCTCCAAGAGTAGAATATCTTGTGTGACCTGAATAACAAAGATGTAGAATAAATATAGATATTCGACCGGGTGAACTTGTTTGATGTATATTTCATAATGAAAACGAGATGAGTGTGACCTTGCTAACCTAAGCTCTTTATGACTTTAAAGTTACAAGTCAAAATTGATGAAATTTGTAAAAATTGACTGCATAAATCTAATATCATTTCATTAATTGTGGCTGGTCACATAATTTATAAATCATATGTTAAAATATATTTAAACTTAAAAGTCAAAATTGATAAAATTTGTAAAAATTGACTGGATAAATCTAATATGACATTAATTAAGGCTGGTCATATAATTTATAAATCATATGTTAAAATATAGTCTTTTTTTAGTTTAATCTTATTTTATTTCAAATAATTGGAAAAGGATTGGGCAAAAGTTTCCACAACATTATAAAATATATTCATGCAGAAATCTTATGAATGAAACGCATTGCCTTACCAATTCCCAAGTTTCCTCTCAATTTCAGTAACTCCTCTTCGTGGAAAATGCCATTAACCATACCCATGCCTTTCTTGATCTTGTAACGTGAATTCTTATTCCCCATACTGGTGACGATCCCAGCACTCTCCTGTCCTCTGTTTAACACAAACAGAGAAGTTCTTAAAACACATGACTGTTTGAAAATACATCCTGAAAACACAATTGTCATGATGGAAAAGAAAATTAATATTGCTTATAAATGCTTTCACTTGATAAAGGCTAGGATACCGAAAATTTATGGAAGTTATAAGTATGGAGGAGTTTTGTTCGGTCCATAAACATGATAAATCATTATGTAGGCTTTAATAATTAATATGGTTAAAAGTGAACTTATCAGAGATATATATTCTTTAAGTTGACAAGTTAGACCAGCGAAAAAAAAGTGCAGCAGTGATAAGCAGGACATGAAATTCAGGAAAATCCTTAAGGAGCCATACAGACTCCAACATTGGAAATTCAAGGAGCCCTTTAAGAAGTCAAGGAGCCCATAAAATTTCAATGAGTTATTTATTCAAACAAAGCAGAGTTTCACTATCATTGAATTAAAATGTTGCTTTCAATACATGATTATGTAGTAAACTGAAGTTTCAATATCACCCCTTTGATATACGACAAATAGTAACGTGGCCCAATTAAAACTTGCATCTTGCTGTTCAAAACATAGAAAAACAGAGATTGTACAAGAATTCGGTCTTTTCGAATTAGAGAGTTACTTCCCATTTCATTTGTGCAGGTATGTGACGTCAACATATTGTGACGTCATCAAATTCTATGGAAACCAGCCTAAAAATCAGAGAAACAGTGTTACAAAAGTGACGTCAATAAAATTTAATGAGGTCATGATGCTTTTTCGTCAGATACCTGTACAAATTGAACAAAGGCCTATAAAATCGAAAAGACGGAATTATCGTGTCTGACTTATATTTCTTTACTCGCCAAATGGGCAAGTTAAGACAAAAATACACTCGCCCGGACCCATTTTCAGTCACCAGTGGGAATTTCAAGCGCTGGGGTATAAGGATCCCCTGCATTCCAAATACACCTGGAATTCTGATCTACTTTGCATGCACATGATGCTTGTGCAGGGATTTTTTTAGGGGTTCTCCAGGGCCGAAATTTGGCCCCATTCCCCATGCTGAAAAACAGGTATTTTTCCCAATTTCTGAGCTTAAAATTCCCAATTTGAAAAAAATTAAATTCCAATTAAGAAAGTATAAAAACCCTTTGAAATTATATAATTTATCTGTTTTACAATGTACACTATCTGAAATATAATATTCTTGGTACTACCGGTGTCTATATGAGTTTATTCGTCTTCATCATGTTCATTAGAAGCAAATTTTTGCTTGTTTTCTCAATTTAGTTGTATAATATTTTTCCCAATTTCTACCAAATGTCGCTATTTTTTCCCAATTTTGAAGGCTCAGGCCCCTGGAATCAAAGGGTAAAAAAAACCCTGTTGTGTCATAGACTTTCAAGATCATAATTTATGACAAAGGGGAAAATAGGCCACTTACCGAAATTCATAATGGCTGACAAAATGATAAAACATAGGTAATCACAGATTACGAAGCTCACCTCGTGACAGCAAAATTCAATTCAAACATATATCTTAGTACATGTATATTGGCTTTTAAAGGCAAAACCACTCAAGCAGAAAAAGTAGGTCAAGGTCATTTTATGAAAGTTTGATCAAAGATACATCCAATATGCAAGTTTGGTACATGTAGCACTTATACTTTGCTCAATATTGGCTTTATAGAGCAAAATCACTCAAGCAGAAAAAGTAGGTCAAGGTCATTTTATGAAAGTTTGATCAAAGATACCTCCAATATGCAAGTTTGGTACATGTATCACTTATACTTTGCTCAATATTGGCTTTTAAAGGCAAAATCACTCAACCAGAAAAAGTAGGTCAAGGTCATTTTATGAAAGATTGATCAAAGATACATCCAATATGCAAGTTTGGTACATGTATCACTTATACTTTGCTCAATATTGGCTTTTAAAGGCAAAATCACTCAAGAAGAAAAAGTAGGTCGAGGTCATTTTATGAAAGTTTGATCAAAGATACATCTAATATGCAAGTTTGGAACATCTAGCACTTATACTTTGCTCAATATTGGCTTTTAAAGGCAAAATCACTCAAGCAGAAAAAGTAGGTCAAGGTCATTTTATGAAAGTTTGATCAAAGATACATCCAATATGCAAGTTTGGTACATGTAGCACTTATACTTTGCTCAATATTGGCTTTTAAAAGCGAAATCACTCAAGTGGAAAAAGTAGGTCAGATGCTGCATCCAGTGCATGGGTCCATCTCGGCATCCAAAGATGAATCACTTGTGCAAGTTTGGTTACTGTAGCATTAGTACTTTGTTAGATACTGAGCTACCCCAAACTTCTTATCCAAATCACTCAAGCGTAAAATGTAGGTCAGATGCTGCATCCAGTGCATGGGTTCACCTCAGCATCCAAAGATGAATCACTTGTGCAAGTTTGGTTACTGTAGCATCAGTACTTTGTCAGATACTGAGCTACCCCAAACTTCTTAACCAAGTCACTCAAGCGGAAAATGTAGGTCAGATGCTGCATACGATGCATGGGTTCACCTCAGCATCCAAAGATGAATCACTTGTGCCAGTTTGGTTACTGTAGCATTAGTACTTTGTCAGATACTGAGCTACCCCAAACTTCTTAACCAAGTCACTCAAGCGGAAAATGTAGGTCAGATGCTGCATCCGATGCATGGGTTCACCTCAGCATCCAAAGATGAATCACTTGTGCCAGTTTGGTTACTGTAGCATTAGTACTTTGTCAGATACTGAGCTACCCCAAACTTCTTAACCGGACGCGGACGCGGACACGGACGCGGACGAGGACGCGGACGCGTGGGGTTATAGCATAAGCTCACTCAACTTCGTCGAGGTGAGCTAAAAATGTCTGAGGTAGGCAATTTAAGCACACTTTTTCATTGTTACGTCACTATTGAATTGCGTCTTTTAACAGTGACGTCATAATGAAAAAACATAGGTAATCACAGATTACGAAGCTCACCTCGTGACAGCAAAATTCAATTCAAACATATTTCTTAGTGCATGTATATTGGCTTTTAAAGGCAAAACCACTCAAGCAGAAAAAGTAGGTCCAGGTCATTTTATGAAAGTTTGATCAAAGATACATCCAATATGCAAGTTTGGCACATGTAGCAGTTATACTTTGCTCAATATTGGCTTTATAGAGCAAAATCACTCAAGTGGAAAAAGTAGGTCAAGGTCATTTTATGAAAGATTGATCAAAGATACATCCAATATGCAAGTTTGGTACATGTATCACTTATACTTTGCTCAATATTGGCTTTTAAAGGCAAAATCACTCAAGCAGAAAAAGTAGGTCGAGGTCATTTTATGAAAGTTTGATCAAAGATACATCTAATATGCAAGTTTGGAACATCTAGCACTTATACTTTGCTCAATATTGGCTTTATAGAGCAAAATCACTCAAGCGGAAAAAGTAGGTCAAGGTCATTTTATGAAAGATTGATCAAAGATACATCCAATATGCAAGTTTGGTACATGTATCACTTATACTTTGCTCAATATTGGCTTTTAAAGGCACAAAATCACTCAAGCGGAAAAAGTAGGTCAAGGTCATTTTATGAAAGTTTGATCAAAGATACATCTAATATGCAAGTTTGGAACATCTAGCACTTATACTTTGCTCAATATTGGCTTTTAAAGGCAAAATCACTCAAGCGGAAAAAGTAGGTCAAGGTCATTTTATGAAAGTTTGATCAAAGATACATCCAATATGCAAGTTTGGTACATGTAGCACTTATACTTTGCTCAATATTGGCTTTTAAAAGCGAAATCACTCAAGTGGAAAAAGTAGGTCAGATGCTGCATCCGATGCATGGGTCCATCTCGGCATCCAAAGATGAATCACTTGTGCAAGTTTGGTTACTGTAGCATTAGTACTTTGTCAGATACTGAGCTACCCCAAACTTCTTATCCAAATCACTCAAGCGGAAAATGTAGGTCAGATGCTGCATCCGATGCATGGGTTCACCTCAGCATCCAAAGATGAATCACTTGTGCAAGTTTGGTTACTGTAGCATCAGTACTTTGTCAGATACTGAGCTACCCCAAACTTCTTAACCAAGTCATTCAAGCGGAAAATGTAGGTCAGATGCTGCATCCGATGCATGGGTTCACCTCAGCATCCAAAGTTCAATCACTTGTGCAAGTTTGGTAACTGTAGCATCAGTACTTTGTCAGATACTGAGCTACCCCAAACTTCTTAACCAAGTCACTCAAGCGGAAAATGTAGGTCAGATGCTGCATACGATGCATGGGTTCACCTCAGCATCCAAAGATGAATCACTTGTGCCAGTTTGGTTACTGTAGCATTAGTACTTTGTCAGATACTGAGCTACCCCAAACTTCTTAACCAAGTCACTCAAGCGGAAAATGTAGGTCAGATGCTGCATTCGATGCATGGGTTCACCTCAGCATCCAAAGATGAATCACTTGTGCAAGTTTGGTTACTGTAGCATTAGTACTTTGTCAGATACTGAGCTACCCCAAACTTCTTAACCGGACGCGGACGCGGACACGGACGCGGACGCGGACGCGGACGCGGACGCGGAGGGTTATAGCATAAGCTCACTCAACTTCGTCGAGGTGAGCTAACAATGCCAAAAGATGTTGACTCGGACATTTTGTGCTTTCTCACAAGATCGGAAAATGGTCTATTACCTATGCTGAAGGCCGATCAAGCCTAGATATATAGTGTGTGGTACATCCAAATCTGTTGGCCAGTTGCCCGTAGCAACGCACCCAAACACACCGCATGCCTCATTCAGACCTGTAGACTCAGCCATCTCCTGTAATCATGGTAAAAAACAATCAAATAGTTTTAAAATCACAATGATCAAATCATTGTAAAATTATAAATACCGGTACAATGTAATTTGTCACCAATGACAACAAAAGGAGTATTTAATACAAAAGTGTAATATACAAAATTCTTTATAAAATCAAATTATGGTAATTAGTTTTATAGTCCTTAAAATAGAAAATTGAATCATCAAATTGTTCCAATCAAAATCCTTGGCTTTATTTTCTCTGCAGGAATGATGAGGAGTGAGAGAAAGAGGAAGAAAAGAAATTATAAATCCAATAAACTGCCAATGAACCACACATGAACCTAACAAATATTTTTAAATTCCTACAATAATATATAATCAAATATCATGGGTATATATGGCTAGATATCAGATATGACTAATGATTTACATACATGAATTTAAGATTTCTTACCTCTACTAGAAAGACTTAAATTAATGACATAAATGTTATGAGGGGCAACTGGTAAACCTTATTATATACTTTTATTGGTGACATATCTAAATTCAATGAAAACAATTAATTACTTATCATGCTTATATGAATTGACATATTTGCTGTCACTTTTCAACTGAGCTGAATACTTGAACTATACTGACATTTTGGATGTTAATAATTGTCAATCAGTGACAATTATGAATGAATATTAATATGACTTCTAATTAATTAGTTGAGTGACATTTAATTGGTTCATCCAATTTATTTTGATCAACATTGATCAATTAATTGACAATTTAATTTAATCAAATTAATAAAATTTCTTTTCACACACAAACCAAATTACGGTCCAGTCTGCACTTTCCAACTTTTATTGCAATCTTGGCAAAATCAGACATTTAGTTCAACTTCAGCATGACATGGGATCGGAAAGGCCTTTGCCCCAAATTAGGGGGTTTGGGAGGGGGAGGAGAGCATTGAGAATCAGGGAGGGATCTAGGGAGGGGGTTAAGAAAGTATTTATAAATTAGTTCCTGTACATTCTGTCAATAGTTGTTAACTTTATGGCTTCTTCTTATCACAAATCAAAAATAAGCTATATATGGCACAGGTTGCACTCTTTGAACTCAACACAGTGCACAGATACTTCACTCATGATCAGCTTCCTTCCACAGATCAATCAAATGCTCATCAAATCAAACCAAAAATTTTATGAAACTACAACGAATAACTCGAATCTCTTTCAAACTAGACAACAACTCACCTGAATTTCAAAACTAGCACATAATTCATGGACAAACAGCCACTATTTACGCATGATCGCGAGCTGTTGTTGTTCAACACGTGTGATAAGTCATTGACCTCGTGAACTTGAACTTTCATTTCATATTTCGCGGAAAATATTACTCCGCGGGAAAAGGTAATATATTGAATAAAACGATATTTTGACTATCTTGATTAAAATTAAGATTAAGAAATTGTATAATATCACTACCGTTTCGAAATAAGTTGTTTTTATACGTTTTCAATGATGAATATCAAAAGAATATTTTAATGCGGAAGCTGAAATCAGATGAAAATTGGCCATCGTCCACACGTGGGTTGCATGTAGGGAGCAGAATAGACTTTTCTGCAAATTACAGAGTTCTGAAGAACAGAGAAACACTTGTTATCTGCAGTTCATCAAGAAAATGAAAGGAAAGGGTAAGAAATATATATTTGTGTGAGTTTATGACTTCTAACATAGAGAATTTCAGAAAGTCTTGGAGACAAAGGGAAGTCACTCTAATTTTATTTGCAACCCCAATGAAAAAAAAAAAAATTAAATAAAATATATAGAGCGCAATATTTAGAATGGGATGACCTCACATAATATGAGGTACAGCTGCAAAAATGGAATTCAGCCTAAACTTTAGGAAGCAACCATTTGATTGGGGGGGGGGGGGGTATTTTGGTATATTGCTATTGATGAAGAATTACCATTACAGATAATATGAACTGGCCTAAAACTCTTAACAATCTTAAGAAATGCTTGAAAAATTTTCATCTTGCAAGTCTCTTGGCACCCACAAATTTGAAAATTTTTCATATCTTTTCACAATATTTAGGTCAGCTGAATCTCGGGGCCTTGGTGATTGAGGGGAAGACCAAAGCCGTGTATGACATCGTAGATAGTCCAGGCCATGTACTTCTTCAGAACAAGGACCGTATCACCGCAGGCGACGGAGCTCGGGCTCACGACATGGTCGGCAAAGCTGCCATTTCAACCGCAACAACTGTCGCTATATTTGAACTGCTGACAAATGCTGGTACTATTTTTATCATCTGTACACGTAATTGAATGAAAAGTCATAATTAGTGTGCAAGATATAAGTGTAAAAGTTATTGGTGGGAGTAACATTAATAGCACATTTCATGTTTAGAACTCATGAAAGCCGAGTTTTTGGATATGTGTATGTAATTTATAGAATTGCCAAAGATTACTCTTTTATTCGAAGTGTATCCTTGTTTAAAAAGATTACTCAAGTGATGAGAATGGGAAAACTTTTTTAGCAACCAAAGGATGCATTGAATTTAGTCACTGTGTCTGACAGATATTGTAAATAAAAATTGCTCATATTTTCAAAGTTAATTACATGTAGTATTGGACATCTTTATGACATGCTTTATGTAATGAAAAAGCTAAAATCTTGTGTAGGGATGTAACGATACACTCGATCATAATACGATACGTATCACGATACAAGGCTCATGATATGATACGTATCACGATACAAGGCTCATGATACAATACGAATCACTATATACTTTTCTATCCAATCCAACACTCACATATTCCTTGGATCCAAAGAAAAACTGAACATACTTGCATCAATTTAGTCTTTAACAGCATAAAGACTAGGGTTCTCACAAATTACATGGTGATGGCTTAAATTTATACAATGTGAATTATAAGTAGATGATACAGAAAAAAATTTCTCTCTATTTGTTACACTGTGCTTGATTTGGTTTGAAAAATGCTGTATCATTGTGTATCATTTGAATGGAAGATTATCCTGATACGTATTGTCAAGCTACTTTATCGCGATACGAGTACAAACGATATATCGTTACACCACAAATCTTGTGATTACAGGTATAAAGACCCATTTTGTTCGTCAGGAAAGTGACACATCCTTCGTCGGTATTAAGTGCGCCATGATTCCCATAGAGTGGGTAACAAGACGGATAGCTACTGGGTCGTTTCTTAAACGGAACGAGGGAGTTAAAGAAGGATATAGGTTCAGTCCACCAAAACAGGAAACTTTCTTCAAGGTTTTTAACAATAATTTTGTCCAATAGATGATTTTCACATTACTGCAGTTGACTTGCATTTTGCGATTCCTAAGACCAAACATAAGAAGATTTGACATAACTTTTCACTGTGACGTCGGGTCTTGGCGTGTCTAAAATGCAGTCTAGCGGTAATATGAAGAAGGTCTATTCATGTTTTATAATAAGATTACATATGGGTATGCATTAATATATTATTCATAATGTCAGTTTTCAGTAATGAAAAAGCTTCTTGAGAAAGTAAACTGGTGAAAATTAAATGGTCCATAGGATAAAATCAATAGGCGAAGGAATAAAGGGGTAGGGCCACGAAGCCCGATATTGGCCCTAGTTTTGAACATTGTACTTCATAGAATTTTAAACTGTGATTTGACATTTTGAAACATTCTCTACAGACTTACGAATCTATCTTTTGTCAACATTGCGTTTATCACTAGCTTTTAGCCCTTTGAAACCCCCAATATTGGTCATATCCCACGAAATTGATACAATAACTACATATTTCTATAAAATTAGCAATGGCCGCATGCATTAACTGAGATGAAAAAATTATATGTGAAAGATTATCATTATATCTTTTTGTCATAAACGTTTTATCTCAGTTAACGCATGCGGCCACATTGAATTCAATTGAAGACAAAATATGGCGAAAATTGCTTGGAATTTCGTCTTCCACCAGGGATCACCCTAGCCCTTCAGAGTAATGAGATAAAAATCTCATTTGCTAAAAAACAATGAGATTTTCTCGATTTCAATGAGATTTTGAATGTATTTGTTTGAAAAAATAGTTTAAAAAATCAAACTAAATTCTCTTTGTCAAATTATTTCCGTGAACATCTGGCAACGCTTTATTTGAATGTGAGAATCGCCCTGGATTTTTTCTTCTTCCCTTTAAATGAAAAATGAGGTCAAATAAGATTTAAAAGTCTCTCAGACACTGCCGCTATTCATTGTAAGTCGCCGACGAGACGTCTTTTTTTCACAACTTAAGAGGAAAAATATCGCCGTGCCTCAACTACACTCGCTGGTTAAATATGAAATATTATTCCATCTAAAGGAAATTACAATGTCTTTTGAATGTCTTTTAAGAAATCATCGGTTCCGATGGTACACATTAAAAATATTTCAGCGCGCCGTGACAAGTAATTTTACGGTAACGTCTAATTTGGGTGTACTGTAGAATGTTTACGTCAAGACTTTAGTTACCCGTTGTAAATATTTTGAAGAACTGTAAAGCTATTGTTCATGTTGACGATTCCAAAGACTGGTGAACTGTTTATAAGTCCTTGAAGATACTTAGTTATTGCTTAGTACTGGCCACGTTTCGACGACAAATACATGTAAAAAGACGGCCCACTTGCATGCGCAATACAACTTGTAAACTTTTGGTGAAAAGTTTTTGTATGATATATACTTTTCTTTTCCGGTCTTTTTTCTATACAAACAATATCAAGACTACATTGTAATATTTCATAATATTCTATTGATATTACAATGACAAAAGAGCATGTACCGCTGACAACCGCTAGAGAAACGTAAAGCTAAATTCTCGCATCAACGAAACAAAAAAAACCTACGAACAAACGTGAATACGACACACGGGAATTTCAGGGAATAGATTGGGTATATGCACAATACCCACCGAGTTCATAAATACATACGTGATGCCGCACGCGGAATTCCAATAATCAGCTGAAAATTTGAAGATTGAAGAAGAATCTCCTGTTCTGTCGCATTATATTAACTCAAGTGCGATTTATTCAATGGAGGTATGCGATCTTTTAGCGCGACAATGCAGTGCAAATGCGATATTTTAGTAAAAAATGCGAGAATATCGCAAAATCGCGGCCTATGGTGATCCCTGTTCCACAAAAGACGAAATTCCAAGCAATTTTCGCCATATTTTGTCAAAATGACGTCAGTACAGTTAAATGGCACTTTGTTTGGTGATATTTTTCTATTCATTAAAAGCGGTGAACATTCGCGTATTTTCATGAGCGATATCAAGTATTTCCCATGAAATCTATTTCTAGAGAAAAATCGAGGGCCGATTTAGGGGTCTGGCGGCCCTACCCCTTTCCAGAAAGGGAAATGGATTACAAAAAATAAAACAATGAAGTCTTCATTTTCACAAGAGTATTTATACTTTATTTGTTTAGATATTGCTTCTGAAGTTTGAAAGAATCTTGTATGTAAATTTGATCATGTAAGTACAGAAAACTCATAATTTTTAAACTTTCTTGTGCCAAATTTCATACAATTCATTTGACATCATTACAAAATCTATTCTTCAAATGTAGGATGATGCTAACCATGACCCACAGTGGTCATATGAACAGTGCGTGGCCGCTAAGCTGGAAGTGGGTGGGATACAGATTGGGCCGCATGAGCTGGACATCATGGCTCGGACCACAGTGACCGTGTTTGAGATACTTGAGAGATGTTGGGCGGCACTGGACTGTAGCCTTATCGATATGAAAATAGAGTTTGGTGTTAATCCAGAAACTGGTTAGTTCAAGGGAACAGAGTTTTAAATTGCTATTCAGTGCACAATAATTTTGACAGTGTTGGCCATGATGCTTTCAGTTAATGTTAATGCATGTATGACTCAAATTTTCGCTCGCACATGAATTTGAACGCATGAAAAGAATTGAAGCACATTTAATGTACATTGCTAGAAAGAAATAGAAATAGCTGGTTATGATTTCTCAAAGTAACTACAGTTAAACCTAGTTAAGAGATCAAGTGTATTAAGAATTTCCTGTCTTAATTTGTGACTTAAACTTTCATTTCCATTTTAGTAAACAAAACTTATGCAAACGAACCGACGTTAAGAGAACGCCTGTCTTGTATCTTATGACATTTTTCCTAAAAGCTCTAACTGTGTTAGTATGAAACAAATATATGTACACCCTTACTACTATGATAAATGCTTTACAGGTGAGATCCTGTTATCTGACGTGATTGACAGCGATTCGTGGCGTTTGTGGCCGGCAGGAGACCGTAGGCTGATGAAGGACAAGCAGGTTTACAGAGAACTAGCGGAGGTCACTCCGGAGGCACTGGACACCGTCAAGAGAAACTTTGAGTGGGTTGCAGAGAGAGTCAAGGTTAATAAAAAACTTTGATTTATGTTGTTCATGCAGTCAATGCAAAACTTTTTTATGCATTGGACATATTCAAACCTTTTGTTAGAAATAGTTGAGGATGAGAATTGGACAGATCCAAGGTTCTGATGCGTTTCACGTACACTGTGTTATCAGGGATTTTTTTACCCTTCGATTTAGGGGCCTTGGCCTTCAAGATTGGGAAAAGTAGCGACATTTGGTTGAAATTGGGAAAAAAATATACAAATAAATTGAGAAAACAAGCAAAAAGTATTATCAATATTGCTATAAAAAACAAAGGTAGCCTAGGTAAAAAAAATTAACTTAAATAATTGTCTAAGTGTTTATTTTATAAAGATTCTTGATGAAATTATTTTACTTTTTATAAAAATGGGGAATTTTAAGCTCAGAAATTGGGAAAAATGCCTGTTTTTCAGCATTGGGAATGGGGCCGAATTTCGGCCCTGGAGAACCCCTGAAAAATCCTGGTTATCAGACATGGTTTTTCTCCGCTTTAAAGCGGAATTCCGCTTCTAGAATCGGTAAATTCCGCTCGTTTTTATAATTTCCGCTCTTTCGTAAATTCCGGAATTTGACAAATCCGTTATAGAATCGATGTTTTACCTTTGCCGTTTCGCGATGTGTTGTGATTTCTAATTGGTCAATAGGCAACCATTCGACCAATCAACGATTAGTATTCAACCGAAACACGGAACAAAGGAAATTCCCGACTGTTCCTTGCCAGCTGGATCGAACTTTCGTCGTTTTTTTGTAATTGAACTTAAGAAAAATGTCTAAAAGCATATGGATGGTCGTCCAGAGGGGAGAGGTAGACGTAAAGGCCCTTGACTCCGGCATTATCACTCAAGAATCCGTGGAAATGAGAGCGTCGATAGTGAACCCCTAGCCCTCTCAAAAAGTACAAGAAAATCAATATAATTATGTTTTCGTTTCAATATAACAACACTTTAAAGCTGTATTTTTTGCCCCAAGAAAGCTGCTCTGAAGGGTCTTTAATGATGAAAATTGTCGTTTTCGGTCGAAGGCCCCCTGGTCCCCCTGATACAGGGGCGCTGCCCCTGTACACCCCGCTGGGGGAGGACCCCCAGACCCCTCCTTCAGCTTTTTTCTTTGAACACTAGAATCATGTCTGGGTTATGAATGATATTAATTGACGAAAATTGGTTCCTTTTGGGAATAACTAACTTCTTGCCTTTGATTTGATGTCTGTGGCCAGTGAAAGCTAATTTATTGGCGCATACAAAGTTTTCTGGTAATGCAATAGCAATGCTAGTAAAACAGATTTTTGCGCCACAAATCAACATTTACCGTTATCATCACATCAGAATCTAGTAAATTCCATGTAATCTCATTATCCATGTTTGAAAGGGAATACATGATGTTAGCAAGGGTCTTGCATCACCTATCATAGGTTTACTCAACTACTATGCACTCTCAATATTACCTTGCTGTTAGCCCATACTTTTAACTTCAAACTTGAATCAATATCTGTAATTTTTTTTTCCCAAAATCTAGGAAATTTGTTGAATCAGGGCATTAATTTCTGGATAGAATATTGAATATTACTTTGTTTAACTCTAAAATCTTGTTTTTAGCTCGACTGCACTTTAGTGCAAAAGAGCTATTGCAATACCCCCGGCGTCGGCGTCGTCCGAACTAGATGATAAGGTAAATGTTAAGATTACACATTTACCTTTCCTATATTCATATTCTGTTGGTTTTTTTGTTGCAAATGTTTAATTATACATCATTTTAAATATCCAGATGAGGATATAGCCCCTAGGGTTGGGATTTTTAAAATTATTTCAAATGATAAGGCAAATGTTGAGATGATAAGGTACATGTAAATGTTAAGATAGCAATAAAGTCTTTAAAAGCCAATAGTGAGCAAAGCATAAGTGCTACATGTACCAAACTTACATATTTGATGTATCTTTGATCAAACTTTCAAAAAATGACCTTGACCTACTTTTTTCCGCTTGAATGATTTTGCCTTTAAAAGCCAATATTGAGCAAAGTATAAGTGCTACATGTACCAAACTTGCATATTGGATGTATCTTTGATCAAACTTTCATAAAATGACCTTTACCTACTTTTTTCCGCTTGAATGATTTTACCTTTAAAAGCCAATATTGAGCAAAGTGTAAGAGCTACATGTACCAAACTTGCATATTGGATGTATCTTTGATCAAACTTTCATAAAATGACCTTTACCTACTTTTTCCGCTTGAATTATTTTACCTTTAAAAGCCAATATTGAGAAAAGTATAAGTGCTACATGCACCAGACTTGCATATTGGATGCATCTTGGGTTAGACTATTGAAATATGACCTTGACCTACTGTCATGCATTCTTAGATCAGTCCAGTAACTGCCATATTACCAAGAAAAAAACATGCAACTATTTCAACATACAAGGTATGTATTTAGAACTTGATAGCATAACTTTCCATGTCTGATGATTCATGGTTTCGTTTAGGATTTTCCTATATATATGAAGTGTTCTGCATCTTAAAGAGTGTGGGCTTTTTTGAGCTCATATGAGCAAAGCGTAAGTGACCTTTTGTCATAGTGTATCCTCTGTCATTGGTTCACCATAAACTTATTTTAATTTATAACTTTAAATTTTTTATGTGACTTGATATATGTTGTTGCCTGAGAAAGGGAGTTTAAATAAATTGGCTGTCATGAGAGATATTATGCTATGCAGTCGAGCATTAGGTGACTCTGGCAGCTATTTTTTAGCTCACCTCGACGAAGTTGAGATGAGCTTATGCTATAACCCCGACGTCCGCGTCCGCGTCCCCGTCCGCGTCCGGTTAAAGTTTTTGGGGTAACTCAGTATCTGACAAAGTACTGATGTTACAGTAACCAAACTTGCACAAGTGATTCATCTTGGGATGCTGAGGTGAACCTATGCATCGGATGCAGCATCTGACCTACATTTTCCGGTTGAATGACTTTGTCAATGTCTGGTTAAAGTTTTTGGGGTAACTCAGTATCTGACAAAGTACTGATGTTACAGTAACCAAACTTGCACAAGTGATCCATCTAGGGATGCTGAGGTGAACCCATGCATGGGATGCAGCATCTGACCTACATTTTCCGGTTGAATGACTTTATCAATGTCTGGTTAAAGTTTTTGGGGTAGTTCAGTATCTGACAAAGTACTGATGCTACAGTATCCAAACTTGCACAAGTGATTCATCTTGGGATGCTGAGGTGAATCCATACATCGGATGCAGTATCTGACCTACTTTTTCCGCTTGAGTGATTTTGCCTTTAAAGGCCAATATTGAGCAAAGTATAAGTGCTACATGTACCAAACTTGCATATTGGATGTATCATTGATCGAACTTTCATAAAATGACCTTGACCTACTTTTTCCACTTGAGTGATTTTGCCTTTAAAGGCCAATATTGAGCAAAGTATAAGTGCTTCATGTACCAAACTTGCATATTGGATGTGTCTTTGATCAAATTTTCATAAAATGACCTTGACCTACTTTTTCCACTTGAGTGATTTTGCCTTTTAAGGCCAATATTGAGCAAAGTATAAGTGCTGTATGTACCAAACTTGCATATTGGATGTATCTTTGATCAAACTTTCATAAAATGACCTTGACCTAATTTTCTGCTTGAGTGATTTTGCCTTTAAAGGCCAATATTGAGCAAAGTATAAGTGCTACATGTACCAAACTTGCATATTGGATGTGTCTTTGATCAAATTTTCATAAAATGACCTTGACCTAATTTTTCCACTTGAGTGATTTTGCCTTTAAAGGCCAATATTGAGCAAAGTATAAGTGCTGTATGTACCAAACTTGCATATTGGATGTATCTTTGATCAAACTTTCATAAAATGACCTTGACCTACTTTTTCCACTTGAGTGATTTTGCCTTTAAAGGCCAATATTGAGCAAAGTATAAGTGCTGTATGTACCAAACTTGCATATTGGATGTATCTTTGATCAAACTTTCATAAAATGACCTTGACCTACTTTTTCTGCTTGAGTGATTTTGCCTTTAAAGGCCAATATTGAGCAAAGTATAAGTGCTACATGTACCAAACTTGCATATTGGATGTATCTTTGATCAAACTTTCATGAAATGACCTTGACCTACTTTTTTCACTTGAGTGATTTTCTTAATATACATGTACTTAGAGATATGATTAAATTGAACTTTGCTGCCGCGAGGTGAGCTTCGTAATCTTTGATTACACTATGTTTTCTGTCTCAAAGCATATTTGGAATTTCAAAGTAAATTGAAAAATATACCAATTGTGTTGTTTTTCAGTTGCTGTCTCCTAAGCCCCATGCCCGGGCAGTGGTGTTCATGGGCTCCGCCTCTGACATGCCACACTGCGAGAAGATAAGGGACAGCTGCAAGCTCTATGGAGTGCCCTGTGAGCTCCGCGTCTCATCGGCTCATAAAGGCACGGAGGAAACCATGAAAATACTCGCTGAATATGAAGGTAAACTAAATGTATCAACTCTGATCAAAATACATGTAGATATTTATTCTTGTACATAATAAAAAGAAATAATAGATGTAAACAAATTGTACTGTCAGATAGACTGCTCAAACTCAAAATCTCCCCAAGAAAGACCACCTCCATTATAAGACAGACTGCTCAAACTCAAAATCTCCCCAAGAAAGACCACCTCCATTATAAGACCACAAATCCACTGCATTTGGGGTGGTCTTATAAAGGAGGGACCACTGTACTTTGATTTTCTACATTTTCGCAATGTCAATACATGTATGTTTTATGTTGGCAAGTTTGCAAAATATTTCTAGTCTGTCGATTCATAATGTTTGTCCAATTTTCCATTAATGACAAAGGACGCGAAACCTTTTTTAATGCATATGACAAATGTGAGCCTACATGAGATATAAGGTTAGAAATGGTTGAACATGTAAATCAGACTGGTAAGAAGTTTGCCGGGCATGTTTGACAGTCTGGGCTCGGCACCATAAACTAAGAATTGACTTAAGTCTAAATCTCAATTTTCTTTTGTCTCGAAGTAATATGAGTGAAGACTTGAAATGATTCACAGAATTTGTCTATTTTCAGAGTAGAATGGAATTAATGGAATGGATTAACTCAATATTTCAAATTTTCTTTGATTTGCTATACATGTATATCGTATTTTGAGAATTTGACTTAAGTCAATTCTTAGTTTATGGTGCCGGGCTCTGATATGTTTGGCATGCACTCTTATTATTTCTGATTGAAGCAAAATCCTGAGGAGATGTGGTTCCCTCTTAAATTGGGTCAGTACCTTATGCAATTTTCATCCAGTCAGTGCTTCCATTTCCTTCACAGGTGAGGGTATACCGACGGTATTTATAGCTGTTGCGGGTCGTAGTAACGGACTAGGGCCGGTACTGTCAGGCAATGCTACATGGCCGGTTATAAACTGTCCTCCGTTGTCAGGAGACTGGGGGTCACATGACATCTGGTCCTCAATGAGGCTGCCTTCAGGTATTATATCGCGGACTAAGTCTTATAGTGTTCTAACTACCATTTGACACTTTTCGTGTACACTAATCGCACAACCTTGAAATTTTGAGGAAAGCAATAATTTTGTAATATAAACCATTAAAGCACAAAGGAGCTGTTAAGATATGGCGTAAAATCTGCCCTGAAAAGTCGAAATTTCAAAATGCAAAAATTGAGGAAAATTTTCGGTAAAAATACGTAGTAACATAGCCCAGATATGAATCTTCTGTCATGTTGGATACATTATTCAAAATATGACCGATTTTTGGGTCAAAACAAGCGTTTTTCCAATAGAAATCAATGGAAAACGGAAAAGTTTTTCTACAACATTGTTCCCCCCCCTCGGTTCAGAATGCCATTTTCACCAAAGGTGTATATCAATAAAAGACATTTTCTGACCAAGTGGGGTTCTGAACCGAGGGGGGAACAATGTCCCACAGGCGAAAAACGAAAAAAAGGGGGGATGGATGGATATTTTAGAATCAGTCTTTAGACCGGTAAAATCAATTAAAATTGCCATTTTTTCCTTGAGTATCATGTAAAAATCTATTCAGAGTGTGTTCCGATCAAATATTTTACCGTTAGATAAGAAATAAACGATAAAGTTGTCTATTTCTACACTGTGCGTATTGCGCGCCTGAAAGCTACATTTGTGACTGATAAATACGAAATATAACCGTTTTTCAGTTTCCGGATTGCGGATTTTGCCGATTATATTGATATAACAACCTCAAGGTTAATTCCAGTTATCCAATTTTGATATTAAAAGGTACAGAAGTATAATTTAAATCAAATTTGTGAAAAATAATGCATTTTTTGTGAATTTTCGCTCGATATTTGATGTTTTCTCTCATCAGTACCCCCTACCTCTTCAACTCGTAATTATAACATCTTTCACCAAATCTATTTAAATAAAATTCCTACTTGGAATCTTCTAATACTTTATGATTTAAACCCGACCACTTTTTTTCCTGAAATAGAAGGACTGCGCACGAGAAATAATCGAGTGATTTCAGGGCTAAATCAAGCCCTTATCTTAACAGCTCCTTTATAGTCCTCAAAACTTCGTATCTTCATTAATTGAGATGGCAAAAAAAAGGTATTTAGAACACTTGCTTACTAACAACTTAAGTATTCTATACAGTGTTGTTGGAGATACATGTAAAACAATATATTCTGCCGGCTTTCTTTGATCTTTACTGTATTGTAAGGTTTCAAATCCCATTTACATACATCGTACATGTATTACAGCAGCAAAGTTTGGGAAAATCGTATTCTTGGTATAATACAGTCTATTCACTAATAAATTTTTGCATTTTCAAATTGTATATTAACACAATTGATTGACATCTACCATTCTATTTACATGCACTTGTATAATGACCATATCTTTACAGGGTTGGGATGCAGTACAGTGATGTATCCAGAAGCTGCCGGTCAGTGTGCGGCCCAAATCCTGTCACTGAGTGACCACATCATCTGGAGTAAGATCAGGGCCAAGCAACTCAACACCTGGATAGGGCTGAAAACAGCCGACAGAAAATGCCGTAATGATAAGTGAGGAGTCTGGCTGTAATGAACACTAGACTGACGATGGGTGTAAAATGTGAAAAGAAATAAAATATGAAGAATTTACCTTGGAGGAACTAATATGATCTCAAAATATTTGAAATTTTTCTGATTCTATGAAATACTCAAATCACAATTTATATACTTTGATGAAAAAAATCACCAATTTACATGTCATCGTCGGAAACCCACAGCCTGTTGACTTATGATTATAGGCTGTGGGCGCAATTGTATGGGAATTCTGGTTTTAATGCGTCATAACGTTATATACATGTATATTAACCAATGAAATAGTCGGTTTGAATAGTATCAGCTCTTTTGTGTTGGAGGGATTTTGTAACGCTCGTTCTGATTGAATCTGCTAGAATCGTTTCAGAATACGAGGGTTTCCCAATAGACTGTCCCATGGTATCTTACATAGTAGAACGGAGAAGACTCTGTGGGTTTCCGACGATGTTTACATGTATATGTGATGATAAATTCTATTCATATTGATTGTGGAGTGCTATTCCTTTAAGTGCTATGTTTTATTATGTTTATGTTTTGTTATGTATTATTGTGATAAGATAACTACATGTTTATACATGTATATATGAATTGCAAAATGAAACTCGAAAATCGGTTTTGAAGAGGCCTCTTTGATGCAAATTGTTGCACCATATAAAAAAATAGGATGCCATTCTTAGGGAAAATATGTCTTGAATTTTGGGAAAAAGTTTTAAAAATCTTCCCATGCTGATTGATATTTTTCACATTTACTTTTCTAAAGAGGCAATAGATTCACTGTGTGTCTTATAAGAGTTTGTGGTTACACTGAAAAGTGCTCATGAAAAATTTCTCTTAACGTATCCAATGTACAAGTGGAGATCTCGCAGACGTCTCATCCATTTAAACATTGTTAAAACTATCTTGGTAGTCTTCGGCAGTGGCATGTTGACATATGACGTAGGTTATTATGGTATATTTAGGTAAAGCTATGCCGTAATTCTAACTATAGAATAAACTTGATATTTTTTGTACAACGGATACCTTAATTTTTTTAAAAGGGTTGAATTGCCTCAGAGGTGAATGCTTTTTCTTGAAATTGATTTTTCATGCTTCAGTGTGAAATAGTGTCTTTTGGCGAAAAAAGTTACCAAATTTTTTTCTCTTAAAATAACCCCCATTATTTTGTATGTTCTGTGCATGAATAAATTTCTATGTTCTGTGCAATATTACTGCAGAGACTTTCTATTTCGTTTAAATCCATAATCAAAATCATGATAAAATATTGAATCTGGTTAAAAAATTACATGATGCATAATTTTGTAGGTTGTAGAATTCTAAACTTGTGCCATAATTTGTTACTCCATTCCATGCCTTTATAAGTTGAAGTTGTAATTATTGTTGAAAGGCAAAATATACTATGATCATGAAAATTGCCACTATATTACAGTAATATTATGAACATCTTACCATTGTAGTTACCATAGAAATGTTACCTTTATACATTAACCATGAAAATGTAACCATATTTCACTTACATGTACCATGAAAATGTTACCATAATACAAAGATTGTGTAACCTAAATATTTGAAGGAATGTCAAATCAATCATCAAGAGTTGGTGTCCATATCACGAGGAAGCTGAAAGCAGACTAAAGCAAATCTCAGGGATATAATGTTAAACATTATCAACATACATATGCACAACCAATGTAATTCCCCGAGATGAAACTATTGAAAGGAACGTGCTTGTACAGTAATTCGCATGAAAATGCTTATGACGTCTCAATGCATAAGATCTGAAGAAACATGCCGCGATTGCTGTTCCAATCTGCAAACTGTACCCGCAGTGACATCAATATTAACGTCACCTTGTTACCTAGAAAAACGCGATTTCAGAAAACAAGAATGAAACAGACAACTGTGGTGCATATATATAGAATAAATGTCATAATTTGTGGTTTGTTATGGGTATGCAACACACAGCAAGTGCATTTATTGCATGAAATGTGCTAACGCGCATTACATGTACATGTACGATAAATGCATTTGCTGTGTGTTGCATACCCGTAACAAAACACAAATTAAGACACTTATTCTCTGTTCAAATTCGATATAAATCACGAAACTTGACTGTATTAAATCTTGAAATAGACATCCTCTTTGATGTAGCCTTTCATAGACAACACATATTTTGACATGTAATAATCTAAAGCCACATCTTTGATTGTAGAATGCTCTGGATTATGTAATATGTATTAAGATGTTCACATGTTAACCATTATTATAAGAAAATGTATCAGAAGTACACAATTCTCTATTAAATTTTGTATGTGAAGCAAATTTTCGTTATTTGATTCTTATGGGCCCTGGTAGATGTAACCAAGAACCAAGTGTCCAGTTCACTTTATGTTGAGCGACTTGTTATGAAGATTTTCTCAGAAATTATTTTTTTTCACATTTTAAGTATTAGTTTTTGGCTGGATTGCGAAGCAAAATCCGGCCTATGAAATGGCAAATTACGTCTGTCAGTGCGTCAACATTTTGGTTAGAGTGTTGCGTTTAAGTTCGTTGAGAGAAACTGCTTGGAGGAGCAACTTGAAACTTATCAAACACGGCAACAAAATTTGACCTTATCCTTGGAGTTTGACCTACTTTTGAAAAACTTTTAACATTGGCCATAGCTTTTGGTTTGGTTTAATCATATTTTATTTCAAATAATAGAAAAAGGATTGGGCAAAAGTTTCCACATTATATAATGCCCTCTCCTAGCCTTTAGCGGTTTATGGTTTATCATAGTCAAATATGAGGATAACATTGTAGCATTGTGTCATCACCTTGAGAGAATTCAATAGTCTGGAGAGACTTTTATCACTAAACTTCATGATTTCATATTTTACTGTTGTTGGCATTAGGAACTTTATGGTGTCCAATAGAAACGAACTATTATGAAAAATGTCAGTAGATTGAAATATTTCTTCCAGAGGGAAGGGATAATAACAAATAAAAACACAAACACTCAAATTTTCGGCCCATTGGCCTTAATCAAGTTTAAAAAAAAAATTCTAAGTAAAATCCATCCTTGCTTCTCTGGCGTTCATTGCAAATAAAGCCTGTGTTTGTGAAACACGAATGCCCCCGGTGGCATCTTTGTTAGTATGAACACTATTTTCTGTTAAGTACATGTATGTGAGGTCACTGGGTTAAAAGGTCAAAGGTCAAGGTCACGAGGTCAAAAATTTTGGTATCAATGGAAAGGTCTTGTCACAAGGAATACACATGTGAAATATGAAAGCCCTATCACTTCCCAATCAAAAGTTATGCCCAATGTTAAAGTTTTTGAAAAGTAGGTCAAAGGTCAAAGTCAAGGTCACGAGGTCAAAAATGTTGGTATCAATGGAAAGGTCTTGTCACAAGGAATACACATGTGAAATATGAAAGCCCTATCACTTCCCAATCAAAAGTTATGCCAAATGTTAAAGTTTTTGAAAAGTAGGTCAAAGGTCAAAGTCAAGGTCACGAGGTCAAAAATTTTGGTATCAATGGAAAGGTCTTGTCACAAGGAATACACATGTGAAATATGAAAGCCCTACCACTTCCCATTCAAAAGTTATGTCCAATGTTAAAGTTTTTCGGACAAACACAAACAGATAAACAGACAAACAGACGGACAGGCCAAGAACTATATGCCCCCGAATCTTTGATTCCGGGGGCATAAAAAAGGATGAATTTTACTTAGAATTGTTATAGATCGTCATTTTTAGCTCACCTCGACGAAGTTGAGATGAGCTTATGCTATAACCCCTGCGTCCGCATCCCCGTCCCCGTCCGCGTCCACGTCCGGTTAAAGTTTTTGGGCAACTCAGTATCTGACAAAGTACTGATGCTACAGTAACCAAACTTGCACAAGTGATTCATCTTGGGATGCTGAGGTGAACCCATGCATCGGATGCAGCATCTGACCTACATTTTCCGGTTGAATGACTTTGTCAATGTCTGGTT
Source organism: Pinctada fucata (assembly GCA_028142955.1). Classification (NCBI taxonomy): domain Eukaryota; kingdom Metazoa; phylum Mollusca; class Bivalvia; order Pterioida; family Pteriidae; genus Pinctada; species Pinctada fucata. The sequence continues at coordinate 56,069,315 of AP027111.1, forward strand.
AAAGTTTTTGGGGTAGTTCAGTATCTGACAAAGTACTGATGCTACATGTACAGTAACCAAACTTGCAAAAGTGATTCATCTTGAGATGCTGAGGTGAACCCATGCATCGGATGCAGCATCTGACCTACTTTTTCTGCTTGAGTGATTTTGCCTTATAGGGCCAACATTGAGCAAAGTATAAGTGCTACATGTACCAAACTTGCATATTGGATGTATCTTTGGTCAAACTTTCATAAAATGACCTTGACCTACTTTTTCCGCTTGAGTGATTCTGCCTTTAAAGGCTAATATTGAGCAAAGTATAAGTGCTACATGTACCAAACTTGCATATTGGATGTATCTTTGATCAAACTTTCATAAAATGACCTTGACCTACTTTTTCCGCTTGAGTGATTTTGCCTTTAAAGGCCAATATTGAGCAAAGTATAAGTGCTACATGTACCAAACTTGCATATTGGATGTATCTTTAGTCAAACTCTCAAAAAAATGACTGACCTACTTTTTCCGCTTGAGCGATTCTGCCTTTAAAGGCCAATATTGAGCAAAGTATAAGTGCTACATGTACCAAATTTGCATATTGGATGTATCTTTGATCAAACTTTCATAAAATGACCTTGACCTACTTTTTCCACTTGAGTGATTTTGCCTTTAAAGGCCAATATTGAGCAAAGTATAAGTGCTACATGTACCAAACTTGCATATTGGATGTATCTTTGATCAAATTTTCATAAAATGACCTTGACCTACTTTTTCTGCTTGAGTGATTTTGCCTTTAAAGGCCAATATTGAGCAAAGTATAAGTGCTACATGTACCAAACTTGCATATTGGATGTATCTTTGATCAAACTTTCATAAAATGACCTTGACCTACTTTTTCCACTTGAGTGATTTTGCCTTTAAAGGCCAATATTGAGCAAAGTATAAGTGCTACATGTACCAAACTTGCATATTGGATGTATCTTTGATCAAACTTTCATAAAATGACCTCGACCTACTTTTTCCACTTGAATGATTTTGCCTTTAAAAGCCAATATACATGTACTTTGAAATATGTTTGAATTGAATTTTGCTGCCACGAGGTGAGCTTCGTAATCTGTGATTACCTATGTTTTTATTTATAATGAAAAATTAAGTCATCATAATAAGGTTCTCTTATTTAGAGAGCAGGAAAGTAGTGTATGATTGCATCCATGCCAAAAGTGTCCTTGTTGATTCGTTGGTAAAAATGGCAGTATATGATGACAAGTTTCACCATTTGTTCAGTTGGAATGCGAAGAAAAAATGAAAGTAAAGATTTGGTAGACAAGAGGATCGTTTTCTCATGCCATGGTCACAATCATTGTTTACATTATCTGATTGCTAATATGTATAGAGGATATGCAGTATTCTTTGTGCTACAGGATGGTACATTTGTGTTGCCTTTGTGGGTTTTTTATGTTTTGCACTTCATGTAATTAACCAATTAATTAATTGATGATGGCTTGACTAATTGCTGTTTGATTGAAAAAAAAGTATTCTCTTTTGTAATAAAGTTCAAGGTCAGGCAAACTGAGGAGTTATTAACGTTTATTGTCCATTGTGAAAGTTGGAAGACCAATATTCCGGAAGTCAAGAATATCCATACACTTTTGAACATGTAGGTCAAGGTCACACGAGTTGTCATAAATGATCACTCTTTCCTCAAACACCAGGCCCTGACAACATGGACAACAATTCTGTGAAGTATGTTTCAAATCAAAACTCTATTGCACCAAGTGAAATGTGACCTTGAACACATCACCTTGATGAAATAATTGAATTGATGCAGCACTGTGAAATTTTCAGTTCACTCAACTACTTTTAAAAAGTTGAGGTTTGGGCAAGATTTTGACCATCCTTGTTCACAGTGATCATTGTGATCTGGACTTCCAATACGCAAGATCGCAAATACAGCGTGTGCAGCATGTCCGCTCTGATTTTTAGCTCGCCGGGACGAAAAAGTCCGGAGAGCTAATGCCATACCCTCGGCGTCGTCGTCGTCGTCCGTAGACAAAACTTTAACCTGGGCTATATCTTTTGAAATGTAAGGGGTAGGGCTTTGATATTTCACATGTAGATACCTTGTGACAAGACCTTTCATTTGAGACCACGACCTTTGACCTAGTGACCTTGACCTTTTTTTCAAAAACTTTGACCTGGTTACTGACAAAAACCTGTATAGGCGAGCTATGTAATCTTTGATTACCCTGTTTCATTTAGTCACCTACCTAAACCATTGTTCAAAAATTGGGCACCTTTTCTGCCCAAGTAAACTGATGACATCATAACAATGGAGAACAATCGAAGGGTGTGCGAGAACATTCATATAGTCTTGGTCAGAAGTATTTGCGATCTTCCGCATTGAAGATTATCAGTGTCTAGATTAAAGAAATACATAGAGCTTGGACAAAGATGGACCATCCTATGTTTTGTGACCTTGGACATATAAACTTTGTTCTTCACCTTGAAACTCCTTTGAGTATTCCTACAGCTGCTTACACTTGTACTGACAAGATTTGACCATCCCGTTACCATGACCTTGGTTCAAGGTCATCACCCTTTTGAATTCAAGGTAACAGTACTAACTGTTCAGTAATACATTGTACATATTCAAATCCATTTAGGTAGTAAAAAGTTATTGCTATACATGCAACACATTGGATTGATCGTACCAGTATGAACAGTGACCTTGACTTTTAACTTAAAAGGTTGATTCAAGGTCGACAAGCCTTTCAATGAATAATAATTCAAGTTGCATGATTATAGAAATACATAGCTCTTAGGCCAAAAAAGAAAACCTGTCCGGTGATTTGATTTCTGATTAAATGAAATAGGGTCGGTCGGATGACTGTAAACTCAGTCATGGCCTTACATGATTGATGAGCAGGCAGGACAATTCCAAAATGGAAAAGTCGGAATATCAACAAGAGTTACAAGTCCTTGAGTACTTTATCAATGATACCTGTAAACATCTAGCAGAGTTCTACGCATCTTAACGAGGCTGTGTCTAATTAGAAAATGATGAACTTCTACCCAAGGTATTTGACTGAATTCGGATCATCTAATTGCAGTATTATAAAATTCATTTTATGGGAAAGAAAATAGAAGTTGACCGCTCGGTATTATGTAGGGGTCATCTCAAAGATAATGGCATCTTACAATGAGACCTTATGGGGTTTTACTGCAAAATAATTATTTTTCTCAAATTTTTCATATTTCTGCGCAAGAGATTTTAATTAAATTCAAGTTATTTATTTGTTGTAACTCAAATATCATTTTAAGAAAAAGAAATTGAAATTTCACCGTTATCGAAATTTTCTAATTGTACTCGACCTTGTTAGATTGAATAATGACAAATATGGACGAGAACTACATCCCAATATAGAGATCAAAATGGAAAATTTGAAAATCATTAACCGAAGGGTATACGAAATCATATGATAAGACAGGAACCAAAGCAAACAAACAAAAAATCCCACCATCTGAACAGAGGCAAACTCCCAATATGGGAGTGAGACCAGGTGCCCAGGAGGAGTCAGCATCCCCTGCTTGCATGCAACACCCAACGCTTCGAATAAAATAGACTTTATATTTGAAACAATTTATTAGAGAAATATAAACATAATAAATGCTCTGAATCAAGAAATCTAATTTCAGTTAATATATAGAATACATACTAGAACATTTACCTAATGTCTTCTCAACTAAATCTATCAAAACAAACAAAATTTTTTACAAATGGTCAATGCACAATGAAAATGAACCATATCACAGATATAGTAAACGGTACTGTTGATGTAATGAGATTACACGTGTATATAAAGTAACATTTTTTTCTTCAAACATTACATTCTCAACATAAATTTGTTCAATCTATTTTAACAAGAAATAATTAAACATATCATAAATATAATGATCGATTGTTATAAAATGTAGTGGTAAGAACATTTATGCAGTCAAATACATGTATCGGTACCCAATTAAAATCTTATTTTATGTTTCTAAATCTGTGATTTCCTTATACTTTACATCATGTACATTAGTCCAAACTCTATCTATCTATTAGTCACATTAAATTTCAATCAAATTAAGCAATTGCTAAAAAGTATTAATTTGTCATGAAACAACTAAGATAAATGCCAGGGTTTTATCAACCAACAACGACCTTGACATGCTAGGTCTGGTGACCTAGTTCATCTTTCACTCTTTGTTATGTTCATCATGTTCATCTAGGTAACTTAAAAGTAAAACACTGAGTTCATGAATTTTTTCGGATTTGCTGATAAAAAATTATTTGGTTCGACAAAAACTCATTATTTGGACCGATAAAAATTCCCAAATGTCTGATATTTCATTGGAAGATGTCAAGAACTCTGAAACAGCCTTAAAAATTTGATTTCTGTGACAACGTGTGCTACATGTTAAATTTCAGGATAAAGACTCTTAAAACATTTTAAAAACACAGAAATCGGCATACTGTCATGGATTAACGAGGTCACAGATGACGTCACAGCACGTGCAGATTCCCTAACGTCGTATTTTTTGGAACTTTCATAGTTTGTCATTGCTTTCATAAAATAATAACATAAAATAAAACAATTTTAAAATCTAGGTTATAACCAGTCAGGGGTCCAACTTAAAAAAGTTATAACTTGCCCAAGTAACTGGATTTTAGTATTTATAACTTAAACAAGTTATAACAGCAAACTTTGAACCTCAATATCTCCTCTGAGCATTTTTCTTATGAACTGAGCATTTGTAACTTAATACATGTAGATATCAAATTGGACAACCTCCTGGTATATCTCACTATCCAGCGCATGCTCTGGAAGTCTGGCACACGGCTCTCAAAAATAGGGTTCACTGGGGAATATTTCTGTAATTAAATCCTATTTACCAGCAACAGGCAAGCTAATTCCCAATAAAATTAGGTCAGAAACATAGTAAAGACCTAGATGTATCTTCTGAATGTGAATATTAACAATAAATCACAATGCTTTGAATATAAAACATGTTTTAATCAAAAACACTATTATAACTTAAGTTTAAGTTATTGGAGAAATTCTGAGGAAAATCTGCTTTTTTATTTGTAACTTATTCAAGTTATAAACTCATGAACATAACTTGTATAAGTAATTACTGGTGCAAGTTAATTAACTTCAAGAAATTATTACTCATATAAGTTGGACCCCTGACTGATAACAGGGCCAATATCTGTACTTCTGATGTTTTTTTATAAACAATGAACATGATTAAGAATTCTTTAGCTTCCAAAATGCTGATCTTGTTCTTGATGATGGAATGCCAGCGGCAGTGAATTGTGAGCGTGCCTTCCTCTTCTTTGTGCTTTAATCATAATTTTGTGGGTTTTCCTATAGTGTCTGTTCAAATCTTTCAGAAGACCAAACGTAGCTCCACACATGTCACACTGAAATTGCCGAATATGTATTCGTTTGATATGGTCTTCGATCAGGTGTTTCCTATCTACGGTGTAACAGCACTGCATACATAAGAATCTTGTTTCTCCAGTTAGTTCATTCACTGATTTTGTGTAGGAGTCAATACCGATAGATTCATCCTTTGAAGGTGAAGAAATTATGGTTGGATGAATAAAAGATGTAAAAGGTACAACATCTACCACTGACGGAATGTGGCTGCTACTAGTCACAGAAGCTGTATGTGATGTTTCAGTACTTGAGGGTGTTGGACTGGGACTATGTGCTAGCGGACTTGCCGATTTCTCTGTTGCAAATATGACTTTCTCTGTCAATTCTGAGGTAATTTGATTTTGATTCTGTTGCTGAATTTGCATGTAATTGACAGCATCATGCAATTCGTCGTCACTTACCACTTCTTGCTTCACAACAACCTCAAGTTGGTTGATATTTCCCATTTCTTCATTTGTAAAATTCACACTTCTAGAAGTATTTCCTGAATTTGATTCATCTGCATTGCTAGTAGTTGACAGAGGGACAATTGCTTCTTTACTATCTAACGTATTATCCACTGGTGCAGTTATATGTACATCTGTACTTAATTCAAGATTATTAACTAAGGTATCGAACTCTTCAGATGTGTGAACATAAGATCCAAAATGCCTTCTTCTGCGATGACCTTTATGCACTGTTAAACCACACTTTTGTGGACGTCCTCTGTGATGACAACTAAGTGAAGCGGAATCTTTCTTATACTTCTGGTGCCGCCTTAAATCTCTCCAATATCCAAAACCTCGCAAGCAAGATCTGCATCTGAACGGACGATTATGCATTCGGTGCACATGGTCCCTCAAATTTTGCTTCCTTAATCCCGAGTATTTACATTCACTGCAGTGAAATCTTCCATCATATGAAACCAATGATTCATCACATTCTTGAACATCTTCTTGATCCTGTGTATCATCAATCTCCTTTTCTAGGGTATTCCGTGGACAAAGATCGAGACTCAAATCTTGCATTTCATTCGTTGGCAAAGGTTGGGACTCATCTTCTTGCAACATGCCCTCGGTTCGGTCAGACGATTCAGTAAAAGACTGGAACAATACATAACCAGTGAGAAGGTCATGGGCATATCTTATAGAGTCCCATGGCCCCAACAACTTCTTTGAAAATTGGTCTCTGACAAGAACGACCCCAGTTGCGTCGCATATTCTTTGAAATAGTGCATTGTTATTGTCTAAGAACGCATTGTAGTTTTCTTGGAATGAAGGAGAGAATTCAGCTGATATTCTGTCAAAAACTCTGAACATTGTGGAAAGAAAGAGAGGAAAAATCCTTGGTCGAGAGCTTCCGTTTTTGTCTTTGAGAAAATTCGGTCTATCTACACCAAACGTGGTTTCTAATGCTAGAGAGCATTAACGAGGACAAGTCGACTTAAAATTCACATCGACTTTGAGCCTAGTCGGCTGTTGAGATTGGTTTTTTTTTTTTTTTTTTTTTTTGTTTTTTTTTTTTAATCGTTTAACATGGAATTCAGCTGATGTTTCAATCCGACTGTCTACTGCATTCAAAAATATGTTTTTCTTGAAATTTTTAATCATTCCCTGTTGTCGGAGATTTGGGGCACTTAGTTTTTGACCTGCATAGACTAAATAATCCAGTCTCTCCGCTGCCGCTTTTAGTCTATGACCTGCACAGACCGAAAAATTGCCTGGTCATGTGAATGCGCTTTAAAAACTGTTTTAGTAGCGCATAGACATACAAAAATGTACCCAGGCGATCTTTGCGCTTATGGCCTGTCCGTTTGTCAGACTCTGCAGTGGCGGATTCAGGGGGTGCGTAGGGGGTGCCCGCCCCCCGTCACTGACCCAAAATTTTCCAAAAAACAGGTATATTTTGGCCCATTTTCGGTAAAAATCGGCAAAATTCGCCCCTTGACCCCCCGGCAAAGGGGGCGCTGGATCCGCCACTGCTCTGTCTGTTTATTTGTCCATAAAAATGTAAAACTTTGAATAGAATTAGTGATAGCTAACATTCATATTTGACATGTGTATTTCCAAGGACTTATAAACAGAAAATGGTACTAATGCACGCATGAGAATTTATTAATTGTCTTCATAACAATATTCCTTGTGTTTGAGAAAACGGGTCAGAGCGTTGTTCAGTTCAGTTCAGTTCAGTTTCTAGGAAATCCCTCCTTTGACTAAGGAGCACCCGAATAGGTAAAAGGATAGACCAAATAAAAAATAGAAGATATAAAACTAAGGAGGGGGTAGGTACAGAGTAGGAAGTAGAAAGAAGGATAAAAACTTCCGTTAAAATAGATAAAAAATTATTGCTCCTAGTGTTATGGTGTACTTGTGAGTTTGTGATAACAAGAACTTATGTACATTTCGCTAAACAAGGGATTTTAGTCTTTACATATTTACACTTATTCAAAACTTCTGAGCTGAAAAAAAAAAAAAACAATAAAAAATATTATAATGGGTCTTGTATCATATTATGTAAAAGATTAATCACTTAAGAGCAGGGATAAAAATGACGACGGATTTTGATTAAAAGGGATGCTATTTAACATAATGGGTTAAGAGGGGGGGGGGTTTACTATATACATTGGGGTTTGCATGTTCTTTGAGATCTGTCATGTATATTATGTTTATGTTAAACATCTACTGCATGTAGTCTAGTTTAATGCTCTGATTTTCTTTGATCTTTCACAATGCAGTGCATATATAAGGTTTCGCGCAAGCCCCTCCACGGCCCTCTGGATCTGAAGATTTTTATTTTTTCTGGATGAAAATTCATTCTCGGAGCAATCAACGAGAAGTTGCAATAAGGCCTCGTCATTCAATGTGAATCTGTTTGTGTTTTCACTGCCGATCTGTGAGCTCAAAAGCTCTGTCAATTTTTTTATGTATGGATTTCTGATATTAGTTAAGCTGGGACAATGGAGGATGAAGTGTTTACGATCCTCATCTCCATTTCCGCATAGCCGGCAATGCATGTGTGCATTCTGTTGATTATGTTTATTCTTGATGGACTGAAGCATGTAGGTATTTGTTGCAATTTGTGCTTTTATTATGGCCTTCCTGGTTGCATTTGGAGAGTCCCTGCTGGAGCACCAGATCAAGTGGGGCATTTTACACGAGTTTGGTTGGAGTTTGAAGAGATTCAATGATGTCTTGTTTTGGTTTTCAATTTCTCTTTTGCTTTGCCAGAAGAAGTTGATTACATTTTTTGATTTGTTTTTCCATAGTTTAAGGTCTTTATCGTTTCGGATGTTATTTAGGAGATATTCTGGATTTGGAAGATTGTATTTCTGTAGAGTCTTTTTAGCCGTAATGAACCAACTATTACTATCCTCTTTTTTGATTTTAAGTTGTCTAATTGCTAGATGGTGTTCTGCGCTAGTAGGATCTTTTGCAATGTTGAGAAAGGTTGTAATTATTTTTGTGTCAATATGTGCTTCAATAGGTTTAGCACCCACTAGAGCTAGTGCTGCAGCAGAGGCGGTCCTTTCAGGAATAGTTTGTAACATTTTTAGAATTTTTCTCTGATAAAGTTCAAGCTTTTCAAGGTCTTGTTTTCTAATCGTAAGTAATTCAATCCCGTGGAGTAATCTTGGTAATACAAAGGTTGTCCATAGTTGAACTGTTATTGTCGGTGATAAACCGTTTTTGCCATGCATTCCACTTCCGAAGAGGGCATATAAAGTTTTTCGTGCTGTATCAATTCTAGATTTTACATCTACAGTGTTAGTTTGGTTTCTTTCAATACCCAGATGCTTCAGTACAGGGACTTGTTTGATTATCAGCCCTCCATAAAATATATCATTCGTTTGTTTCTTTTTTGCGCCTGTTGTGAAAATTAATGTTAAAACTTCACTTTTAGTTGGATTTATGGTAAATCTCTCTTTATTTGCAGTCATTTCTATGACATTTGTTAAAATTTGAGAGTCTCTGGAATTTCTTGATAGTAGTGCTATGTCATCTGCACAAGTGGGGGCAGTGAGATCTATGTTACCTAGTTTTACCCCCTCAGGGACATTTTGCAATGTGTTTATTAAATCGTTGTTGAATCTTTTATACATGAGAGATGATAATTTGGCGCCTTGCCGGATGCCTTGCTGCAATGTTATCTGTTCTGAAAATTTATTGTCCCATTTGACCATTGTGTTTGCTTCAATATGTAGTGATGTGATTATTTTCCAAAGATCTCCCTCTATTCCATCCTTGAATAATTTACATAATAGGTCGTCATGCCACACAACATCAAAGGCTTTTTCTGCGTCAAATGTTTGTAAAATAAGCGGTTCTTTATTATCTTTTGCATCATAAAAAGCTTCCGATATGAATAGACCAGCCATGAGAGGTGAGGTCCCACTTGTGAATCCCCTTTGTAGTTTATTTTGAGATGTATTTAAAATTGGATCTAGAAGGTTTTGTAAGTAGGATTCTATAATTTTGCCTATTAGTGAGGTGACTGTTATGCCTCTGTAGTTTCCTGGCAGGGTTTTGTCTTTACCTTTTTTTAATATGGGTGTTAATACTCCAGTTTTTAGAGTTTTTGGTATATCTGCAGATTTTAGAATAGAATTTATGATGTTTGTTAGTACAGGTGTGACTTCTTCAAGTGCATACTTGAGATGCTCAGCAGTAAGTCCAGATGGGTCCGGAGCCTTATTGTTCTTTAATATGCTGATTATTTTGCGAATTTCATTTTCTGTTACCTCTGGAAGATTAAGGTTTTGGTTGTTACATATGCTCTCTATAATTACTTTATTGCTTTGCGTTGACCTGCCTACGTCTTTTTGGAAAATGGCCGCGCGTACCGACGAGTGAAAACACCCATTTTCGAAGCCCCGTAAAACAATGAAATTGTCGAATTAATTAAATAAAATTGGTCCTAATGCACGCTTTAGGCTTTAGTCTTTATTTTGATAACAATATTTTACAGTAAAAATCTTGTCTAGTTTGAGAAAATGGGTCAGAGCGTTGGGCTATCTACCTTTTTAAGAAAATGGCCGCGCGTACCGACGAGTGAAAACACCCATTTTAATTCGAAGCCCTGTAAAACAATAGAATTGTCGAATTAATTAAATGAAATTGGTCCTAATGCACACTTTAGGTTTTACTCTTTATTTTGATAACAATATTTCATATGTAAATCTTGTCTAGTTTGAGAAAATGGGTCAGAGCGTTGGGCTGTCTACCTCTTTCAGAAAATGGCCGCGCGTACCGACGAGTGAAAACACCCATTTTCTGAATACTAGAGACCATCACCTATCCAACCATGTCAGTATCAATAGTATACGACAATCCAAAAACTTGCAGGCTTGTACTTTTTTATTGCAGGCGTCTGCAGGCTTTGCAGGCTTGTTTAAGTGTGACAAATTTTCGAAGCCTTGTAAAACAATAAAATTGTCGAATTAATTAAATGAAATTGGTCCTAATGCACACATTAGGTTGTAGTCTTTATTTTGATAACAATATTTCATATGTAAATCTTGCCTAGTTTGAGAAAATGGGTCAGAGCGTTGGGCTGTTTACCTCTTTCAGAAAATGTCCTGGCATTAACCGAAGTGTGAAAACCTCTATTTTTGAACCTCCGGTAAACGATGAAATCGTCGAATAAATAAATCAAAATTGGTTCTAATGCACGCACTAGGTTTTCATTTTCGATTTGCCACCAATATTTTATGTGTAAGTCTAGAAATGTCTGAGAAAATGGGACAGAGCATATGCCTATTTATAACTCTCTTTGACGATTATCATCTGGGTCATAACGAAGCTAGATATTAAAATTGGTATTTATTGAAACAGTAAGGTTTCTTCTACATGAACGTATCAATATTTTATATGTTTAGTTGTGTGATGCTTGAGAAATAAAAATTTTTCCGCGTTTCGTTAGTAATAGCGGAAAAATATTGTATTTACGGTTACGTTTTCAATTGTATTTGAGTGTTCGATATGATGTTTTGTGTCAGCCAATGAAATCATTTCATTTTGGCGCCTTTTAGTGCGCATGCTATCATGACGAAGTAAAGGGTTTTCATTATCTAGCCGTCGCTCTACACGTTAGGACCAACTTCAAATTATGGACGCCGATTTGCAGTCACAAGTCCAACACGAAGTTCAAAATGTTTTCGCTTCAACGCAAAACTCCTTAATGTCTGAAATGAGGAGCATAATTTCCTCAGAAATAGAGAAGGTGCACAGTATGCAAAAAGAAATAGCCGACGCACAACTCGCAAAAATAGAAACCACGCTGACAGACGGTTATACCTTCAAACGAAAGGGAAACGAAGAACAATTTAAGCACAATCAAAAAGTGCTTTATAAACTGTCAGAGGCCGAAACCAGCTTGAAAGCAGAAATTTTAGATGTCGAGCATGTCGAAAACGCAAAAGTAAAGATTTCAGAAGGTATCTCAATTGTAAAACAGAGACAAAAACTAGTAAAACTCGCAGATTCGTCAGAGCTTGGTTGGAAAGTTGTCCAAGAGTATCAATCTAACCCACTCGCGGAGGATTCGGACGACGAGAAGAAAATGATTAAGGCGCAATACAGGGCGGAGAGAAAAGCGAAGTCCGAACGTATCAAACGCAGTAGGATCCACCCATACAAACAGGGAAGATCACAGGCTTTTCCCGCCACTCCAGCATTACCTAACAGCGGACAGTATCAAGGGCAGAAACCTGGGAGATGTTTTTCGTGCGGGAGCAAAGGGCACTGGAAGAAAGAATGTCCAGAGGAGAAGGCTCAGACTAAGATAAGTTCATTTACTTGCTTACTTTTCAAGTCATTTGGGCAATGTTGCCACCCAGAAATGTCTATATCAAATGATAAAGTATTTTCATCTCCCATAGGTCATTTAAGAGAACGTATAAACGAATGGGTAAAAATAGGTGCAAACGACCATGTGGTCAAGGTCATTGAAGAAGGTTACCGATTGCCATTAAAATCTACACCCGATGAGGTGTTACTTGAAAATAACAAGTCAGCCAGAGATAATCCCCAATTTGTTTCACAAGAAGTTCAAAACCTCGTGAATAAAAGGTGTATTTCACAGGTAATTACAAAACCAAAGGTAGTAAATCCTCTTACAGTCGCTTACAATCAGGTAAGGAAGGCTAGATTAGTTCTCGATTATAGACATATCAATACTCACCTGTATCAGTTCAAGTTCAAATACGAGGACGGAAATGTAGCGAGGAGAGTGTTCGAAAAAGGTGACCATTTATTTAGTTACGATTTAAAGTCGGCATATCATCACGTGATTATTCATCCTGACGACAGAACTTATCTTGGTTTTGAATGGGAAGGTAAGTTTTACGTTTACAACGTTTTGCCATTTGGGTTAGCAACCGCAGGGTTTATATTCTCCAAGATTATGAGAGAGATAGTAAAGTACTGGAGAGAGAATGGTATGAAAATCATCATGTACTTGGACGATGGTCTAGGGGGAGGTAGTACGTTCGAAGAGTCAAAAGCACAGAGTGAAAGGGTAAGAAACGACTTGATAAAGTTCGGATTCTTGATTGCTGACGAAAAATGTCATTGGGAACCATCACAAACACTTGTTTGGCTAGGCCTATTATGGGACATGAAAGAGGGTAAACTAATGGTCACGCAAGAGAGACTTCACAAAATAATAAAGAGTATAGGTGACCTTTTGGAGGCAATGGTGCGAACGAAACAAAGGTTAGTTAAGGTCAAGCATTTGGCTTCTATCGTCGGACAGTTGATTTCAACTCAGTGCGTACTTGGAGACATGGTAAGATTGAGAACAAGATATTCTTATGACTGTATTTTGTCAAGAGCTTCATGGAACGCACCTGTCGTTGTAAGCAATGAGGCTGAAAATGAAATGAAATTTTGGTTAAACAATATTGAAAGTTTGAATCGAAAAGGTAGCGAATTACACAATTTTAAGTGTGAAGAGGTATGTGACGCAAAACTTTTTTGTGATGCCTCAGGTGAAGGTTTCGGGGGATTCGTTAGGTTAGAATCCGAAACCAGGAAAACAGGAAGTACATTTGGTACTTGGAGTAGGCTAGAGGCCAGTCAAAGCTCTACATGGAGGGAGCTAGAAGCGATGAATAGAGTTTTGAGAAGCAATGTAGAAAAAATTGCTAACTTACAAACCGAGGTGTTTACTGACAATAAAAATGTTGAAACTATAATGAAAATAGGTAGTAGGAAAAATATTTTGCAAAATAAAAGCATGGAAATACACAGTGTTTGTGAAGCGAACAATATTGAATTGTTTATGCATTGGATACCTAGATTCCAAAACAGAGAGGCAGACAAATTAAGTAGAATGTGCGATTGCGATGACTGGGGCGTGCAGTCATGGGTGTTTGACCTTCTTGATCTTAAGTGGGGACCACATACATTTGATCGTTTCGCTTCTTATTACAACAGAAAATGTGAATTGTTTAATTCAAAGGTGTGGTGTCCTGGTACAAAGGGGGTCGACGCATTCAAACAAAACTGGAAGCAAGACATTAATTGGTTAGTTCCCCCTCCGTCAATGGTTGTTGAAACAATTTACAAAATTACAAAGGACAAATGTGAATGCACTTTGATCGTACCTGAATGGAAATCGGCTCCATATTGGCCAATTTTATTTTCAAACATGTCTTTATTTTCTGCAGTTAGAGAGAAATTACTTTTTTCTGGTGAAAATTTCACACACAGGGGAAGAGGGAAAAACGGAATTTTCGGGAAAAGAGTACAGAAATTCAATTTTGTTGCTTTGAAAGTAAAATATGCCTAAATTATCAATTTTTGCAGGTCTCAGAATAAAGGAACATGTGGAAGTTGCAGTTCTTCATAGTGGTGTGAAACCTGGAACAGCTTTACACAATTTGGCTTCCAAAATGTCCGATTACCTTGTGCAGTCAAAAAGCGAAAACACGACCAAAGGTTATTTCAACGCATTCAAAAGGTGGGAAAGATACATAACAACACAAGGTTTTTGTGCGTTACCCGCAAATCCAATTCATGTATCATTGTACATCACGTATCTTCTTGAAAGTGGCGCATCTTATCATACAGTGAATTCCGCAATATATAGCATCAAGTGGGCTCATGAGCTGAATAATTTCACAGACCCAACAGCTAACTCATACGTTCCCAGCAGACATTTCAACGTTGCTTCAACATTGAAATAACGTCAGTACAAAACGTTGAAATGACGTCGAGATTTGATTGGATTTGAAAGTTGAAACAACGTTGAGTCTACAACGTTACATCAACGTTGATCAGTTGACGTTGATACAACGTTACACTGCATCGTTGAAATAACGTTATATTTTCGACATTTAAGCAACGTTGAATATGGATTGTGTATGGATGTTGAAACAACGTTTCACAACAACGTTGATTTAAAGTAAACGGCCATGACTTGAGCATCCTGTATGGAAGCTAAGACAAACTGCGTGAAAATGAGATCTATATAAACTTCCCCAAAAAACTGACGTTGAAACGCCGAACACCGATAAACACATAGTTTAATTTTTTAACTTTCCTAATTTTAACACGTTCAGTAAAGTTCCACATTTAGAGACAAGAATCAAAGTCCATCAGACAGAAAATGGAATAAATATGATATCCGTGTATGACGCTGTTAATCTCAAATTTCTGCCATGAATTATCATTTAATCATTCCAGTTTTATCCTTGTCCCTGTCTGCTTCTGAAAACAGGGAAAATGAAATCAGTACCAATAAAAGAAAAAAAACTTTTACCGAATTGTTATCGTAATTAACCGCGGTAACTTGTTTAAAATGGTTTATGAAATTTCAAGAAAATAAGTACCTTTTACTTACGTTTTTTTTGTAAATTCTGTTTGAATCAAATGTCAAATTATTCTGAACGTGCCTTCTTGTATGAGCAGCACACTTGTGTACTGATTTTGAATCTAGAGTGACGCGGAAATGGTAATTAATTCAAATGGGAAGGTCAGCACGGAAACTGGTCAGATTCTCAGCAGGCGATAACTGACCTACATTATATATTTATTAGATTTTATCTCGCTACATGTAACTTCGAACGTGTTATTATAAGCTCCACGGCCTTTCCGCAGATGTGTATAATAAGTTAACATAAATTTGCACATGTACTTTAGCAAGAAAATAATTCTGGAATTTATGTGTAACAATGTTTAAATATAAAGTTGAAGATATAATTTTTGCTTTTCGAAAACTCTCCTTCTTCTTTTTTCTTTATAGTTCTTTTTTTTTTCTTTGCTCATTTCTCAATTCGAAAGAAAATATACATAATAAATATCTATTAGTTTTAATCAATAATATTTTAATTAAATATTTTATTTCATAAACGATGACGTTAACTGCATAGTGCAAGTTGAATTACCGACGTTGAGATACCATTAAAACATGACGTCGGCACAACGTCGATATTTGGTTGAAAAAAAAGACTTCAAAGCTTTACAACAATGAACAGGATTGATTAATAAAAAAAAATGAGCAAAGAACATGTCAATATATTCTTCCTTCAATATACGTCCTTAAAAACGCATGGTGTCCGTCAATGTATCATAACGACTTCTCATGTTTGACATCAATATATATAACGTTTATAATTAGTTCTCGGTCATTTCATAACATACAAAAGAGAAAGAAGACACGTTGAAAAATTGTCAAATTTTAACGCTAATATAACGTTGAATAATAGTCATGAAAAATCCGACCATATTTCAACATAAAATCAACGTTTCATCAACGTTAAAAGCAAACGTCTAAACAACGTCTATATTTCAACGTTGAAAAAACGTCGATATATGGTTGTTCAACGTCACGACTAAGATTCAACCACAATTCAACGTTGTAACAACGTTGCATGCCCACTGGGTTTCGTCTTTGCAAAATTCCGCCAGGAGAATCGCGTGCGTACCAACGAAGAAGAAAGATCCGGTTACCGCCGAAATGCTTATAAGACTTTGCGATTTCCATAAAGACTGTAACGATTTGTTAGTAATCAGAGATCTCACAATGATTCTATTTTGTTTTGCAGGTTTTCTTAGATTTGATGAACTTAGTTCTTTACTATGTAAACACGTAGAAGTTCACGATTCATACATTGTCTTGCATATTGTTAAAAGCAAAACAGATCAGTACAGAAAAGGGAATGAAGTACTTATTTCTCAAGGTCACACTTCAGCATGTCCTTTGAGCATGTTTCATAGATATTTACGGCTGTCAGAAATTTGTTTGAAATCAGATTATTTTTTATTCAGGCAAATTTTTCGTTCAAAGAATACTTGCAAACTTATTTATAAGAACAAGAAATTAAGTTATACTGCTGCTAGAGAAAGTGTGATCAAAAGGCTGAAAAACGTTTCAAATAATTTAAATTTAGGTTTGCACTCACTAAGATCGGGTGGCGCAACCGCAGCAGCAAATTCTAATGTAAACGACAGATGCTGGAAAAGGCACGGTAGATGGAAAGGTGAAAATAGCAAAGATGGCTATGTTTTAGATTCAGTGCAAAAGCGTCTGTCAGTGTCCCAAAACCTTGGAATTTAATTATTTTCATACAATGAATTTAAGTGCAAAGACATTTTATGTGTTTTGAAGAGAATATTCTGTTTTCATTTACCATCTCGGGTCCCCCATACTTTTTTATATTTCTATCATCAGCGACAGGCTTCGGCAAATTTATATTATTGTTTTTCTTTCTAAATATTTTGAATGAGTTCGATTAAGAAGTACACGTACGGTTTTTGGAAATGAATATTGAGTACGTAAAGTGTTGTTGGATTGAAGTTAAAGTCAGTACTAAAATTTTTCCGCGTTTCGTTAGTAATAGCGGAAAAATATTGTATTTACGGTTACGTTTTCAATTGTATTTGAGTGTTCGATATGATGTTTTGTGTCAGCCAATGAAATCATTTCATTTTGGCGCCTTTTAGTGCGCATGCTATCATGACGAAGTAAAGGGTTTTCATTATCTAGCCGTCGCTCTACACGTTAGGACCAACTTCAAATTTTTGTAACAAAATTTGTATATATTCTAATTTCTAACATTGACAAAATTTTCAATATTTGCCCAGTTTTCAGAGAATTTTTTCCATATGTGTTTTTTATCTCTGTTTTTCCTCTGGGCTGATAGGTATATGAGATATAATGCTTTCCTATGAGATGACAGAATATCATACTTATTTTATGTTAACAATCTATCTATGGTCTGACAATATATTGAATGAATTTATTTGCCATATTGTATATTGTCTGTTGTCATGTTTCACACAACTTGTCATCCATTGTACTATGTATACAATAATTCTTGAGAATAAACGCCGGCGTCTATCATCAGCGACAGGCTTCGGCAAATTTATATTATTGTTTTTCTTTCTAGATATTTTGAATGAGTTCGATTAAGAAGTACACGTACGGTTTTTGGAAATGAATATTGAGTACGTAAAGTGTTGTTGGATTGAAGTTAAAGTCAGTACATCATGTTATTTGATCACCCTTCTCGGATAGGACTGGGCAATGTTTTGATCTCGTTCAGATCTCATGACACGCGAGTTTTCGTTACTATTCTCAAGGCGGTGTAGAGAGTTGCGAATCCTTTTGTTTATAAGTCCTTGGTATTTCTTCATACATTCTCAAGACCTATCCATGGATAACAATATGTTTGATCTTGTGACATAGACCTTGAAGTTTGACCCAATTTTTTTAATCTTGATCTTGAATTTTGACCTATCTTTCGAACCCCCCCATTTTGGTCATAAGTTTTATATGTAGTAAGTGGTAGGACTATCATGTTTCACTAGATTGAATAATCCAGTTTAAAATGTTTCAAATGTTTGTAAAAAGTTTAGACCTTGACCATGGAGTCTGACTTACTTCGGAATTTTCTTAACCTTGGCCGTGACTTTAGCTAGTGTGGTAAATGGTAGTCCTGAGCTATATTACGATTTACAAACATATATATGTATTCCTGAACCGAGGACAAACCTTTCCATGGCTATCAAAATTATTGACCTTGGTATTTGACCTACTCAAGGACTTACATGTATAAACTGTTTACAAGTCCTTTTACGTACTTTTGAAAAAAAAACTTTAACTTCAAAGGCCATACCTGATAGATATATTTTGTATTGTACATAAATATTCATTGTGGTACCTTTGAATTGGAATAAAAATTTTGACCGTCTTGATCTTGGAGTATGACCTACCTTTTTTTACATTGCAATTGTTAAATCAACAAAGATGCTGACCGGGGGGGGGGGGGGGGGGTAGACATCTTTCACGATAAACTTTTCTAATTTTTATGCAGTGGTATGACATATATAATTAGTTCACAAGGCATTCTCTTTCGTCAATATTTCGCCGTCCAAAACGTTGTTTCGATTCGGTTTCTTTTGTTTGTAATTAATTTTGACCTTCTGACCTTAATCTTAATAGGAATCTTCCTCCTCCTATTATAGTATTTTGAAAGCTATTATTTTGCAAAAAAAGGAAATCTGTACCTTTCAAATTATTTATTTCATTGTAATTCATCATCATCAGCACAGCGCACATAGCTTTCTGTTCTTGAAGTCGAAAGTGTGACCTTGACCTTTAACCTCTTACACCAAATACTATAGTATAGGTATATTCTCCTCGCATACCAGTGAATTTAATCATGTTACTTACACATCCAAAATTTTGACAGACAATTATATATATAAGCACTGCCAGACAGACGCAAGAAGGATAATTACTATTGGGCTACCGCATTAACATGTTCGCGTAGCAAATAAAGAACTATATATACATGTTTTTTCTCTTTTAATTTCAGTTCATTCAATAAATATACAATATAAACTGAAAACACACTGGTCAATGCAACTAACATTAAAGCCGCTCAGTGTGGCGGTCTATATTTTCACGGTGAATTCCGGCTAGAGCAGCCCTTAACCTGAGTTGTCGTCTGCTACTCATTCTACTCAGTACTATGATAAGCATAAGTAGAGCGAGTATAAACGTTCCAGTGATGCAGAGCAAAGTCAATCTGACGTCATACAAAGATTTGAGATTCGCATCTTTATCTTGCTGAAATTTCCGTTTAATTTTTATGTGGTCCTCACCTCCTCTCAGCGGCAATGGAATATTGGGTGGTGCGATGTCTGAAATATAAAATGACGAATATCTTTGACTCCATTGTCATTCTCTACCTATAGTTGGGGGGGGGGGGGGGGGGGGGGGCAGAGGTACCTCTCTCCCCCTCACACTCCCTTACCTCCCCTCCCTCTCCTTCCTCCCTCCTCCCTCTCCCTCCTCCGACTCCTCCCCCTTTCCTCCCTCCTCCTTCCCCCTCCTCTTTTTCACCCTTCCCTCCCTCCCCTCGTTCCCTCCTCCCGCCCCTTCCTCCCCCTCCCTTTCACCCTGTCCACCTCTTCAGAGTTCCGTAAGTGGAGGGAAACGAACGACAACTCTGGGTAGAGAATGTGTCATAGCAAGAATGATGAAATTTCCAAATGCTATTCATTACTTATCAGTTAAACGAATTTTGCCGCCTTACTGTTGCAACCGATAGAATTGATGATTACTACAGGAGTATATGATTCAACGTACGCCACAATATTCCAAAATGTCTTGGATATTAATTAAAGTATTATGGGAACTAAACATAATTAATATACTGTTTATTGATTAATTAATAGATAAGATACCTGTACAATTATTCGGGTTGGAAGGATCCACATAGAAACCCTGGTTACAGACGCATCTATATCCCGGAACCTCATTCACACACTGATGTTGACAAGGAGAGAAAATCGAACACTCATCGACGTCGTCACATCCGTAACCATTGGAAACCAGTCTGTAGCCATAGTAACATGAACACACACGGCCTCCATTTGTATCATGACAGATTTGATCACAATCTCCATTATTCGTGGAACAATTCTTTTCTGTAAATTATTTAACATTTTAACCTTTTCTTTGATATTATACTAGTATATCTTTATTTCAACTAAAGAGCAGAAACAGATGTTGAGTAAAAATACCGATATTTTCTTATATTGCAAAACAAGTCGTGTGACTATCAAAATTCAAATGAATTTTAAAAATAAATTTTAAAAAATTCTTTTTTTGTGCACCTTTACTGCGCTTAGTGTGGTTTTGCTTAATGTTAGATATGGAAAATATTTGAGCAAAAAAAAAAGAAGCAAGTCATTAAATATGTACATTTACTTATGTAAAAGAAGGTTTAATATACTTACGTAGTTCCACAAATATTGCTAGGAAATCGGCTGTGTCCAATTCATCTGCAATTACAAAGATACTGGATAACACTTTCTTTATTTTGGCCATATTACATTGTTTAGATTGAGGATCACTGACGAGGGTTAAATACCCGAAACGTACATGTCTGGTCCACGCTGTAAATTTATCTGCTCTAAAATGATGCTAATGAATTTGAAGACGTTTAACATTTGTACCACTTGATGAGTGTCACTGCTGGTGGACCAGGAGTCCCCGAGGGCACAGGTAGCCAAGTTCGATCTATTTCTCTTGGTCGTGTCTTCAAACGCACTTGAAAATTTCAGTTTACAAAATTATCTCAAATTTCTAAAACCCGGGTCCTGTAGCATTATATCCCAGCCATCTTGCTACGTCTTTCGGTATATTTAGGACATAATTTTCACAGATTTTGGTAATATTACATTGTTTAGATTGACGATCACTGACGAGGTTAAATACCCGAAACGTGCATGTCTGGTCAATGCTGTAAAGGAGCTGTTAAGATAAGGGCCGTATTTAGCCCTGAATCCCGTGACTTATTTCTTCCGCATGGCGAATCGTACACAGAAAAACATGAATCATTATTGAAATATAATGTATTTGCAGACCTTTTACATGTTTTACATTATGTTAAGGAACTCTTAAGGTTGTAAAATTAAGGTCGAAAGAGGTAGGGGTGCTCGGATAGAAAATCCGATAATATCGACAAAAAACGTATACATTTTTGAATATTTTATCTAAAATGGATAAATATAAGCTAAAAGACATCAAATATGTCTACATTGTGTATCAGAAACAGATTTCGAACGTTCTACCTCCTTTAATCGGAAAATAATGAAATCCGGAACTTAATATACGGTCTTATTCTTCATTCAATGGCTACAATGTAAGCCTTTTAGCGCGAAATACACATTGACGGAGAAATGAACATCACTCTTGCTTATTTCGTTTCTTATTCTTGTAACTTTCATTCAATCATATTAAGTACACAATGTTTGATGGATTAAAGAGGAAAAATAGTCAAATGTGCTATATTTAATGGTAAAAAAGATCGATTCTTATAAAATGCACCCCCCTTTCCATTTTTAGTTTTTCGTCTCTGGGGTAGTGTTCCCCCCGGAGATACAGAACCCCACTTTGCCAAAAAATTTGTATCATGGATACACATCTCCAGTAAAAGTGGCTTTCTGTATATCCGGGGGGAACAATGTTCAATAAAACTTTTCCGTTTTCTATTGATTTCTATGAGAAAAAGATAAGTTTTGACCTAAAAATTAGCAATATTATGCAAAACAGATAACAAATAACTTCATATTCTGATGGGATGCCGTATAGGTACACATTTTACCAAAAAAGGTTCTTGAAATTTCAATTTTCAAAATTCCACTTTTCCGGGCTGATTTTACGCCTTATCTTAACAGCTCCTTTATCTGCTAAAATGATGCTAATGAATTTGAAGACGTTAAACATTCCTATTTCGCTAGCTGAGTCTATCTTTGGCACAATTTACGGGTCAGATCTTGTTAACAAAACAGTAAAATCTTGTCAGGCGAACATACACACGAGCGGCATGTGCAGATAAAAAGGGATGACACCATGGACCCTGGGACCCCTTTCTATCAAATAATGCTGACTCAGCATCATGAGTAACAAAAGTGGTCCATTTCTATCGCTAACGACGTGGAATATATGAAGAGTGAGCGTTTTATACCTTTCACAACCTAAATCATTTTAGGTTATCAATGTTATCAATGTTAATAAATAGGTTATCAATGTTATCAATGCTAATAAAAATCATATAACTTATCATAAGGCCATTTCTTTTGATATTTTCTGTTTTGCGTCCTCGTGCTAGTAGGTTTTGAGCCTAAAGTCATAAAACAAAACGAAATTGAAAATATAGAATCTTTTGCAAATTAAATGTGTCTTCTAAAAAAAATTTATATACTGCAGTATTTCATGTAAATATGTAAAACTAGTGCAATAATTCATGAAATTGCATTCTCTATCACTCTTTTCTTGACTAAAATCTGTTTATAATCGAATGAAAATAGTTTCTGTAAGATTTCACATAGTCACATAATATGAAATTGAAACTTTGTTTTATATGCTTGTTTGTTTTTCTCCCTGGCTGGCTGGTAGCTTTCTGAATTTCAAAAGGACGCAAAACAGAATAAAAACAAGAAATGGTCTAATGAATAAAACAAAAATTAAAGAAAATAAAAATCATAATAATAATCATAATTTCACACCAACACCACTTTAATCAATACCTGTTGTTTGAGCCGTAGATGTATTACTATAGAACACTGTCGTGGTATTCACGTTGTCCACAGTACATGGGAGCGTCGTTAGCTGCCCATCAGACACCAACAACCAACCCAGCTCCACGCCACAGTTGAATAATATGTTCTTGTAGATCAGAAATTTACGATTGGTCATCCTGAAAATGATGTTAATTTCAAATTTGGACTTCAGAAAACTGATATATTTCATAACCCATATGAATAGATTCAGTAAGTACATTTTTTTTTTCGTTTTGAAGAAAAGGTCGATTATATAGATCTAGATGCTATTTCTTTTATACCAGAATTGTTCGAGCATTAATCGTTGCGATGTCAAAGTTTAATGGTAGGTAGAGTTGGGACGTTTCGTTTTTCTTACAATATTCATGAGCACAGTTTTTCAATAGTTCAAAATATCGAGAAGTTGTTAAGGTATTTTTGTATGAAGCTTTGATTCTCTCTTTGTCTTTGTCTGAATTCATATGGCTCATATCACTTTTCCATCTGCTTTTAAACAGCTTTTCCAGAATAAGTGAGAAATGGAACATGTACAATACTAGTAACTACACTAATAGTGAATATTAAACTATCGCGAAATATCTTGGTTGTTCAGTCGATTATTTTCGATGAAATAAATCAGCGGTTCATAAAGTTCCCATTATGATCCATTGTCTTACCCTAAAATAGTGAACGGTATACTGGGATTGGCTTGGATCTCTGTGATGTCATAGGATGTGGATAACAGCTTAGTGGGCGTAAACCAGCTGTATCTATCGGATCCCGTACCATTAAATATGAAGTAAGCCTCCTCGCTACCATTGTTGTATACACTGACCTTCACCTTTCATTTTTAAATAAAATAATCAATGGATTCTAATTACATACACCTCAATTTTTTTTATACTATATAAAAATTAAGTGCACCTGGATTTACTGGAAGACAATTGGCAGCGACGTTTAAATATGTATGTACCATCTTTTCGATAGTTAATTTTACTTTTTAACGCAGTTTGGACATTTTGATCTCATTTGGTATGAACTTAGGTAAATTACCTCTCTTCCCCGTGTTGTGTGATATTATTTTACTTTTTAACGCAGTTTGGACATTTTGATCTCATTTGGTATTAACTTAGCTAAATTATCTCTCTTCCCCGTGTTGTGTGCTAGTACAGCTTCTGACAAAACGCAGCGATTTCATCAACCCACATTATGAAGAGAAATATAGCTATAGCTGAGGAAGTTCTACGGTCGATATGGGGAACTCGTCATACACTATGATGTCCCACTCTCCAGAATGGTGGATGATATTCTATCACAGACCTTTTGAACCATCCAACCAAAGATTGTACTCTATGTCTTCCGAAATGGAAGTAACCAGATGTGATAGTTCTACCGAATTGAAGCGGCGGGTATTGCATGCAAGCAGGAGATGCTTACTCTTCCTGGGCACCTTGTCTCACTCCCATGTCGGGAGTTCGCTTCTTTTCATAATATGGTGGAGGTTTTTATTTGTTTGCTTTGGTTCCTGTTTTATCCTGATTTTGTATGCCTTCGGTTTCTGATTTTCTGAATTATCGATTTTGTGCTGTATACAGGGATATGGTCATTATCCATATTTGTCATTCATAAGGTAGGATGTTGTTACGTTAAACGTCTTCAAATTCAATAGCATAATCAAAGAACAGATCAATTTGCAGCATGGACGAGACTTGCACGTTTCGGGTATTTAACCCTCGTCAGTGATCCTCAATCTAAACAATGTAAAATGGCCAAAGAGTGTGAAAATGATAAGGTCCATAAATGTACCGAAAAATATAGTAGGATGGGTGTTGTCACGCTTTGATTCAATATCACCTAATTGGACCAAATCATATGTATATCACTATGGAAAGTAACAAAAGCCAATGAAATACATGATTGTGTTCCTAACTTCTGCAATTAGGGGTTACCATGCGTGTGTTTTACAAAAATGACAGGGTATCGGCGAATCCCCTGTCAGAGATTGAGTTTTACCGCGAGGCGTCAGCCGAGTGGTAAAACGGATATTTCTGAAAGGGGATTCGCCGATACCCTGTCAGTTTTTGTAAAACATCAGTATGGTAACCCTATTCTAATGCTTTGGTCAGTAAGAAGCTAGAAAACATCTGCTTTTAACGACGTCGTCATAGCAACGCATAACGTCATAGCAGAAACTGCAGTGAAATGTGAATCCCCTTGCAGTTTTTTAATCGCTCAGCCAATCAGAATGCGCGTTACAAACGGAGTGCATTAGAATATCAATTCTTCCATGGTGTAATGGTTAGCGTGATTTTCTCATCAGAGGGACTCTTCTTCGTACCTAGCTAGAAGACTCATCTTAAATTCTAAGGGGACTGCAATGCTCAACGTTGAAGAAATTCCTGAAGGAAGAAGTGGTAAAATTACATCGAACCTAACTTATAATGCAGTTATATTTAATCATGGGGTTGTAGTTCTTGATCAGAACCCATTGGCAGTGTGAAGATGTTACGTCTTCATTTAGGTAAATGAATATATAAATAAATTTTTCAGCATTTGCAAGACATGCACGTTTCGGGTACTTTTTGAAACCCTCGTCAGTGATCCTCAATCCAAACGATGAAATATGGCCAAATAGTGTGAAAATTATGTCCAAAAATGTACAGAAAGACGAAGCAGGATGGTTGTGATATATGATGCTACAGTCATTGCCTCATACAGAATAAGTGTCTTAATTAGTGTTTACGAATGTACATGTACGATAAATGCACTTACTATGTGTTGCATACCCGTACGTAAGAAAACACAAATTATGACATTTGTTCCACATATATAAACCACAATTATCAGTTTCATTCATGTTTCCAGAAATTGCGATTTTCCAGGAAAAAAAGATGACTTTGGAATTGAGGTCACCGAGGGTTTAGTCTGCAGGTAAGAACAGCCGTCACTGTATGTTTCTGTAGAGTTAATGCATTGTGACATAACGAGCGTTTCATGCAGAAATGCAACATATTCCTTTCAATAGTTTCATCTCCGGGAGTTACATTGGTTGTGCATGAGTAGAGGTCTGTCGAAAATTATTCATGATAAGTGCCTAACTCCATTTAAAACTAAAACTTTTATTTTAATTAACAAAGGTAACGTCAGCCGAATTCGTTCAAAGAAACGTTCCCTCGGGGACTCCTGGTCTACTAGCAGTGACACTCACATTACACGCTTTCAAATTCATAGCATCAGAAAATTTTGGACGATCATAGAGAATCTACTTGTCCACAATGTTGAAATGTACTTCAGGTTAGATCCAAAATATTAACCGGTTTGACCTGTTCTGCATTAATTACTAAGGCGACGGGTGTTTCTAGCAAGCAGGTGATACTTACTCTCTCCGGGCATCTGACCCCATCTCCAATTGGGATTCACGTTTGCTCCTTTGCAGATTGTTTTAGTTTTATTCTTATTTGTATTTTCCAAAGTTTTGTATGACCATTGGTTATTAATTTTGAAATTCACTCAGTAACGTAACGTACGTAAGCTAGCTTTACATGGCTTATGTCTGATGACATACTCTTACAGAGCAAAGCATATCTGATACTGTATACGACTTTATTAGCGAGGACTTTATTTTCACGTCATTTCGCGATCTTGATCAAACGCGAAATAAAGTCCTCCCTGGTAAAAAGTCCGTCCAAAAGATAAAACATATATCAAATTGGCCAAATTCAAAAGCGTAATTAACGTCTTATTTTCTCTAGATAACCCTAATTTGAAAACGGACGATCAAGTACGCGTCGATGTTGGGGATATTTGAATTACAAACATTGCTATTTATCAATTAACCTTAATTACCCAGACAAACAATATACATCTCATCTCCTTATAATATATTAATAAAGAGATGAGATATACCTATACAGAAAAAAGAAGTAATGAAACTTTAGATGATGAACTCACGAAATTAAGGTCACGCGAATATAAAGTCGTTTACAGTAATAAACTTTCTTCGGAAAAAGGGCCAATGGTTGATTTATGTCGCATACATGAGGATTGTGAGTACGCATGTCTTGATCTATATCTAACTTATCAGTTTCATTTTGCACATTAAAAACAATTAGAAAGCATAATGTTTGCCTCACTCAGACGTACACAAAATTGGGAATTGTCAAGAAATTACCTTGGTTATATTTTGGTTACTCCAATCGTTCACCATTTGGGATTTGTAATGCTCCAGTAGTGTATTGTTTAGAGCCTTTGCCAAGTCGTTATCTTCATTGAGCGTATTACTTCCAACGTACAAATTAAAGGCACCAAAATCGGCACCAGTTGTAGCCTTGAAAACCAGATCCCAGTCTGAAGAAGAATACACACTCATTTAACGGGAACTTGTCTTATTATCAGCTATATTTTGGGACAAAGAAAGTATCTGGTAGGGGAAAGTGTGGGAGGGGAAATCTGGTTACAATGTACGATAGTAAGTTCAGCTAAGATTAAGCAACATCTGTGATGCATTTACACGAATAAGAAGACCTACTGGAGATAAGAACTACACTAGAGCCAAATTATTCAAGCGGGAAGATATGGCAAGCATGACTTTGACCGAAGATGCCTATGGCAATACGTAAGCTTGGTACATAAAATCTCAGTTTTTCTTCTTTGCTGTAGAAATTTACCAAAGTCAGTTATGAATGAAATTGAGACAACAATTGCATATCATTTTTACGTCTGGTACACGTAAAGCTCATTTAACTTTATATGGGATTCATTGCAATTTAAATATTAAGCCAAGAAAAGTCAGATTCATCGAAGGGGTAATTAAACGGTACGATATATTTATAAATGATACATAATTTTACACAACCCTTCACATAGTAGATATTACTCACCCCCGTCGCTAAGATTTGGTAATGTGTTGATGAATACCCCTGCTCCAGCACACATATAAGAACCAGGTGTGTTTATACACTGTTGTACATTCGAACACGGCTGTGTGTCACACTCGTCGATGTCTGAACAAATATCAACATTACAATTTATTTCGGATAGACGGCTTTAATTATAACTTGAGGACTGGATTGCTTATTGATTTTTGAGGATACAAGATTTAAAGTTAAGATTTAATCACGTTACTATAAGAAAGAAAAAGATAACAATATATTTATGCATTTATGTAGACTAATAAATGATAATTGACAAAATCTATCTAAATACTGCGTTGAACACTGTCACGCTTTTCGAACGGAACTCAACTATTTGGTTCTATTTTTTATCGACTCTCACCTATACACATGGCCGGATCAGTTTGGTTTCTTACGAAGCCCGTATAACAACTACATTCAAACCCAGGCTGTCGGTTGGTACAGTTCTGTTGGCAGGGACGATACATGCTACACTCATTGGTGTCGCTACAGGTTAGACCATTAGTATCTAACGAAAATCCGTCATTACAGGTACAGAACCGACCTCCTACCATGTTATGGCACGTGTGACTACACCCTCCGTTGTTCACAGCACAATCATTCTCTGTGATTTCAAAAATAAGGAAGGAAATAAGCGACGGATACCCAAATTATTAGGTACGATATTCTGACGATATGCATCTCTTTTGTGGCAAAGGAATTTCGAAAGAAAAGTGTATGCTTATAAACGCTTTGAGGTGTTTGAGGCTATTTCTGATGTTTTGATTGACATATAATTTTGTAGAATAATAATCCAAGACTAAGTTAAGAAGCATTCCTCAAGTATTCATAATTAAGTTTTGCCTTTGTAAACAATGTTTTGCTCTTTAAAACAACATTGGTTTGTAATTGATGTAATATATTAATCTATTCACTGACCTACCTCTTTCAACAAATATAGCAAGAAAATCGGCTGTTGAAAAGGAATCTGTAAATAAATGGAAAATAAAATCAACGTTAAAAGGATCTCCAGCATGACCACCCTGCACTGACACAGCAGCAAAAACCCACAAGAAAGTGACACATAAATGACAGACAAAACTACAACCTGCAACAGGAAACAACAATATGCAATATAACATCATACAAAACAGACAAAGACAGTCGAAATAGACGTACACAAACATCAAACATTAATGACAAGACATAAATGGAAGGAGACCAAAGTGCATCCGGCGTCGACACATTTGGAACACATTAATACGTCTCAAAAATTATTTTACAATTATTTCCCAAAACCAGGAACATCAACAATTAGATTGATTCACAAATTACATTGTCTGGATCAGTGTGTGAACATGACTCCAATACTAGTAGATGACTTACTAAAATTCTGCTCGATGTTTAGGCTGCTGTGATAGACGGTGGTGGTTGTGACGTCATCAACATTACAAGAGAAGACTTGGTTCCGCCCGTCAGAAACCAGGATCCATCCCTTATCATTTACACACCCACCGTAATTTCTTGTGATCAAGAATCGACGTACAACGGATGACGTCACATCGCTGTCATAAACATATGCGAAAAAAAAAACCCAATTTCTATTACAGATTGCTTATTACAGGAACAATTTCCACAATGGTTGTCAATTAAAAACTTGTTTTGTTAGCTCACAATCGCTTAAATTATCCATAACGTACATCTGTGATACTTTCTCGAATAGTTCAATAACATTAATTTAGAATCGGTTAAATTTTGATGGATTCAACAGAATAAGAGACTTGTGCATAGAAAGAATTAGAATTATTTTATTAAGGAGTTTAGATGCTCTATGATCATATTCTCACCCACTTATACTGAAGAAGTTGAATGGTTGTGACATCAAGTGCGTCATATTGTATGACGTAGATATAAGCCGCGATTTGTTGAACCAACTGAAGCGATCTGTCCACATGGCATCAAATATCAGGTAAGCCACCTCTGTGCTCGAATTGAAAACGCTTACTTTGACCTGTTGAAAAACACAATTAGAATTATGGTCTCTACCTAACTCAGACACATAGCTCTCTTTCTAACGATTCTGCCTTGCCTTCTCGTCTGTAATACTGAACTATTGATGGGTGATTCTTCGATGTTTATTTGTTAGATCATATTAAGAATTTGATTCTCCATATATGAGGGGTTGGACAGGGTGAAAGGGAGGGGGAGGAAGGGGGAGGGAGAGAAGGAGAAAAAGGGACGGGAGGTGGGAGGAAGGAGGCAGGCGGAGGGAGAGAAGGGGTGGGAGGGTGAGGAAGGGGCGGGAGGAGAATGGTAAGGAAAGGATGAAAAGGAGGGGAGGGAGTAGGGGCGGGAGGGGGGAGGTAAGGGGATGAGAGGGAGAGAGAGGTACCCCCTGCCCACCCCCATATATTCGAAATTTGGATTCCCTCTATTTCGGCTTAAAGCAACACTGATGAAATATTGAAATAATTTGTTGAAATGCGCAAATGGTAGAATATATATTTCGATATATCATAAAAGACTTACCCTCTTTATGTATTCATTTCGCCAGTTGTTGATAATTCCAGATTTATAGTGTTCTAGGAGTGCGTTATTGAGAATCCTAGCTTGCGCATTATTTTCGTTCATTGTATTATTTGAGTAATACAATTCATAAGCACCAAATGTAGCTCCTGTAACGACCTTAAATACCAGCTCCCATTCTATATTGAAATGTATATTCTTTTATGAATTATAATTGAAATAAGCTGATGTCAGAATCAATCAATTGTGGGTGGTTTTTGACTTAGATGAGTTTAATCACGAGAGTAAATAATCTAGCTCCTCATATATTCCATAAATATTTATTTCTTAGATGGCAATGGAAGCCATATGCCTTAATATTTCAATGGTGCCATGTTATTGTTCTCATTGCCTCCTTCTATTTGTTTCCATTTTTTTGTCTCATCTAAGTAGGAGATATCCTACTTGTCCTATTTTTACAAACTAAAAAAAAAGATTCTAGTACATTGTACTATGGATAGAACTTAAATAAAAAATAAAGATTTCTGCTATGGATAGGACTTAAAAACACCTATACTCTTGTAAACAATCATAAAAAATGTCATGGGTACTTTTACAAAAAACTAAGAGTCCCCTTCGGCGTACCCGGTTGTGGACTAATAAATAAACTTACTGTAACACTTATGACGATTTGAAGGGTCACTTTCATACCCCTCTAGACACTGACAATCGTAGCTCCCAAATGTGTTGATACATCTATGATCACACGGTTCCTGTTGTAGGCATTCATCAATGTCCAAGCAAGTCTTCTTGTCATCCTTCAAATAAAAAGCAACATCCATGGATACGATCAGAATATGACGAAGGATCAATACATCTTGTAAGTTGGTATTCCTTGTGCCATTTGCGTCTCTTTCTAACCACACCGTCTGCTACTGACGTGGCAGATGGCCGTCCCGGCACCGATTACCTATTGGTCTCGTGTGTTTATGTGTAGTCATTTGTGTTTTATGTTTTTCTGTGATTTGACGTTCCTTGTACTACTGCGTCTCTTTCTGTGCGTGTTTTTTCTGTTTTGCAGTGGGTGTTTTGGGTGGTTGCTGTTGGTGCTGCAACTAGGTGTTGTTGGAGATCCCCTCCTTTCTTTCTGTGCGTGTCTGTCGTGTTTTTGCACTGGGTATTTTGGGGTTTAGCTGTGGGCGCTGCAATCAAGTATTGTTAGAATCCCCTCCTTTCTTGTGATGTACTAGTGCTTAATTTTGCGTTCTCCGATACTTTTTGGTAACCAGAAAAGTGGGAGTGTTGTGTGCGCGTAATCCGGATAACAACGCCATTTGCTACTTGCGTGACAGATGGCCGGCCTAAGTCAGCATCGGTTGCCCAATTGTCTCGTTGGTTTATATATATTCTTTTGTGTTTGATCATGTTTCTATGCCGTATGTCTCTTTTGCGTCTCTTGCTGTGCTTGTCTACTCGTCGGGTGTTTTGTTGCTTTCCTGTTTGTGCTGCACAGTAGAGTCTGGCTGGAGACCCCCTCCTTTCTTTTATGAACTTGGCTGAGCACGCAGATCATGAACAGTTTGTTGTACAAGGACCCTTTCTGATTAGGTGTTGTAATGTCAAATAACAATAAGATTATCTCACAGCTAGACATGGGAGACAACCGTTAACCGGATGGTCGGAAGTGGAGAGCACACCATTTGCTTTAAAATGCAGAAGATGGATCCAAAGATCTTGTATGTTGTACTCTTAGTCTGAACTTTCTCTTTTGTTTTGTGTTTAAGAGTTCAGCTTAAAGTGTGAATTTGTATCAGGAAGAATCTTTGTATTGTACCTAACACCTTTCCCCCTTTCCAATAGACCATTTTCCAATCTTGTTTGAAAGCTCAAATTGTCCGTGTCATTATCTTTTGGCGTTGTTTATCATTATGACGTCATTGTTAAAAGACGCAATTCCATTGAAACGTAACAATGAAAAATGCGCAAAACTTGCCAACCTCGGACATTATTCATCATTGTGTCAGCCATTATGAGTTTCGGCAAGTGATGTTGTCTCCTATTATTTGAAATTGAAGCAGACAGGAGAATGGGCAAGTAAAAGAACGAAGAGAAACCGTTGACCTCCACCTGTTTCAATGTTAAACGTCTTTAAATTCAATAGCATCATTTAAAACCTGAGAAATTTACAGCATAGACCAGACATGCACGTTTCGGGTACTAAACCCTCGTCAGTGATCCTCATTCTAAATAATGTAATATGGCCAAAAAGTATGAAAATTATTATGTCCAAAAATGTACCAAAAGACGTAGCAGAATGTGTGGGATATGATGCCACAGGACTCACGTTTTAGAAATTTCAAGAAATTTTGTAACAGAAAATTTCAAATGCGTTGAAGAGACAGACGATCAACCGAAGTTGATTGAACTTGGCTACATGTGCCCTCGGGGACTCTTGGTCCACCAGCAAAGCATCTTCAGGTTAAAAAAAGACTTCAGTTTATTTCAAACATGACTTAAACAAAAGATTAACGAGACAGAAATTAATGCTTCGCCACAATAAAGTAAACTAAACAAAAGGAAGAATGGTTTTATTCTACGACAAAATATATATGATGGAACCTTTCTCTGTACCTGCAATTTGTACCCCATGTTGCACGTACACATGTATGATCCATAGAGATCAACACAGTTCTGAGAGCAGTCATGTGGCTTGGAGTAACAGTAAGAATCTACAAGTAAAAATGAATTATACTGTCTCTGATCATCAAGATACTAGAACATTTGTGTAAAGTTTACAAAAAAAATAATACAAAAAAGTTCAAGCAAATTGAAATCAACATCCAACAGTCAAAAAAGATTAAAATTGTTTTTGAAGAAAGAAACAGGAATGTTCATGGATAATTCTTTGGAAGAATTAAACACACAAGGTACTGATGGATAACACAGCGAAGGAAATCAGTCTTACTGACACTCTTCAATTGTAGAAATCAAGTTAATAAATGGAATCAAGAAGACATGTCTATTTAACATTAGAAAAATAAACATTTATATATTTTGATATCAAATTTAAGATGTCATGTCTATCCATCTAATTTTAACACAAGTATATATTGAAATACACTGGTTATGAAAACGAATGTAGCAGATTCATCTATATTGCAATTGACTTCCGTCAAAAACTCACATCTGACAAAATGAATTCCAGTTCCTCCGTAAAGACTTGATGGTCCAAAACTCAGAACATTTCCAGAGGAATCAACTCTCATTAAGGAACTAGAAAAGAAGGATAAAAACTGTAAAGAATCTGTAGAGTTTAAAAAAAAGTTGTTTAAATCTTACAAACATGAAGGATGTTTTCATCAAACTGTCTGTCCTGATAATTGTATAAATTTTTATTAGACTTTACATAACATAATATATAAAATAATGTAAGGCTATACTAGTATGTTTAAGGAATCTTGTGATATTTTCAACTCAGAAATATATGATTGACGTGTTACTTATAGAATAAGTGTCTTATTTTGTGTGTTTATGCAGAAATAAATAATAATGGCTGCAGATGCATTTATTTTGATATAATGCGCGTTAGCGCATTTTATCAAATAAATGCATCAGCCATTGTAATTTATTTCTGCATAAACACACAAAATTGGACACTTATTCTATATATATGCGCTTTCAAAGCCAAAAATGGAACAAAGGAAGCGCCCGATTCTATTTATAAAGCGAATCCGTTCACCAATGCGGAGGGAAGTAAATTTTAGAAAGGAACAGCTAGAGTTTCCCCTAGACAACGTCACGCTTTTTTATTATTATAAATTAATGCATTTTGACATATTAAGTATTACAAATTAGAAATTCAGCAATGGAATAATGACAAAATATGACCAAATAACCTGTTTATTACTCTCTAAATGTTGACTGTTTGGAACTAGTTTTGTTTGCGGAATGTATTCCCATTTAGTATCCGTTTGACTCCGTTTGAGTCAGTTGCAGCGCGGTGAAATCATGAAATGTTGTCAGCGTTAGTTTATGGATTGGTCTTATACTATGTACTGTTTATGGTTGGTTTTGGAATTATTACAAGCAACGCTGAATGTAACAAGAAATCTCCATCCGAAATATTCCGTTGAGTGTAGGATGTGACATCAATCGACAGAGAGCTATTGTAGCTGCGCCTGCCTCTGTCGCTTGTTTTGATGTCATATTCTGTAATCGTCAAGACACAGTCGCTGAAAGAGGTAAGGGCTTAATGGGGAAGATTTTAGTTATGATTTGACTCTCTATATGATGATGTTCCTTCTTTCTATATTTATTCATACTTGTTGATATGCAGTTCAAATTCATTCGCGATCCAGGGCGTCATTACGTCACACTGTTATTGATACGGAAATCAATAACAATCGTCTTGAAAGCTTTATCTCGGGCAATTACAGTGGTTGTGCATATATTTGACAATAAACAAGCTCTTAATCCAAGATAGATTGAAATACGGCAACTTGAAAGTCAAGTGTAACAGATACAAGGTTAAAATGTGATACCAATGCAAAAGTCCTTTAGCGATGAATAGGCAGTGATATATACAGTCATGTATACTTAAATCAGGAATGCCGTAAGAAAAGGCGGACAATATTGAAACTAAATAATTACCTTAATTAGGTCGGGAATACAGGGGCAAATCAGTCCCCAAGTAGTGAAAAAAACATCATCTCTATTACCTGAGTCCCCAGGTAGTAAAATATACATCATCTCCAAGTGAGAACACATCTTTGTATGTAAATGTTGGTGGAGTTATCACAGTTGACAAGCTGTCATTGATTCTTATCTTCAGTATACCAGATACAGGATCATTCACGAAAACATTGCTTCCTGGAAAAATAAATGTTTCATAACTACTTCATATTTATATATGGAGAAAAATCAATATGAAAAAGACGCAAATGAGTTCAAATCCACGGCACCTTTTTCAAAATCGACAGAAATTGCCTATTTTCAGTTACTTCCCATAATTCAACTGTAATAGTCTAATAGCTTGAGTAGCTTGTGTGTTACCTGTAGAATCAAGTGCCACTTTATGAGTAGTTGGTAAGGTTAACGTTATTACTAACTGGCGATTTGAACCATCGTATTCAGATCGTTCTACCATACTGGGTACTGAGGTTGTGGTCCAGTAAATTAATCTGATGAGAAATGACGAAATTTAAGTCAATTTTTAAATAAAACCACAAGTCATTTCAAACACTTGTTGGTATATTGTCGAAAGAAAAATGCGCTTTATCACCATAGTGTTATGTAAAGACTTCGTATTCATTCGAGTTGTTGAAATTAATCATTTAATTTTTTTATAAAGGGGCACAGCATCGAAGCCCCTAAATCGGTCCTTATTCTTAACATTTGAATAAATTGAATATTTTTTCGTGATTTGATACAGTGCTAAGTTCTTTACTAATAAACATTCGTAACAGAATTTCCTATCAGTTATTCAGTCTCATAGTCGAGAAGGCAAGGCAAAATCATTATATTTTCCACAGGAACCGTTGCGAACATCGGAATGAACAAAATTCCGAAGAAAGACCAGGTGCAATCATGTATAGAGATTTAGTAAATAATGCATTTATCGCTAGCTTTAAGGACTTTGAAAACCCCCAAAATCGGCAATTTCTTTGTTAAATAGCTGCAAAACCTACATGTTTCTTTAAAACTCGCATTGGCCACATGCATCGAAAAACTTGAAAAAATTACAAATGAAAGATAATGATTATATCTCTTTGTCATTAAAGATTAATGTTTCTCGACTCATGTCAACACATCGATATTCTCCACCAAAGACACTTTTTTTAGCATTTCTGACCATCTTTTGTCAATAAGGTCAAAATGACGTCATCAGGTGACGTTACCTGATGACGTCATAACATTTTCTATGGTGCTACGGTTGCTGAAATGTTCCTTTCATCAAAAGCGGGAAACATTAAATATATTTTATGAAATATATCAAGTATTTCTAAGGAAAATTGCCCCTAACCCTTAACAAAATAACCAATGACGTCATTACCTTCGGATAATATCCACTGCCAAGTCATAAGGGCGTGCGTTAGCAGACGCGAATGCTGATGCAATAATGTTGGACTGGAAGGTGTCTAGGGACACTCTCACTATTATCTTATTCCCATTATCGATGTAAAAGAGGTATCTGCTTTGAACGTCAATGCCAAGTCCCTCAAACTGAGAGGCTACATAGAAAAAGAATATTGTACATGTATAAAACAGCAAGTGTGAACATAAGATGTCGATGAGTAGAATTCTCTCTTAGATTACTACAGCCGGCAGAGCAAGGACTGTATTTCGTTTGCATTCTGTTTTTTCATATCCATTTACATAATATCCATTTGTGTGTTTCTTTGGGCCCCTGCGTCATGCTGTCTTTGTATGTTCATCTTACTCTGATGAGGTTATTTTACACTACAATTGTGCGTTCTTCGAGATCTATGGGTAATCTGAAAAGTGGGAGGGTTGTGCGCACGTAATCCAGGATAACCACACCGTCTGATACTGACTGGCAAAAGGCCGTCCTAAGTCGGCACCGATTGCCCGTTGGTCTCGTTGGTTTACGTGTAGTCATTTGTGTTTGATGTTTCTCTGAGATTTGGCGTTCCTTGAACAATTTGCGTCTTTTTCTGTGCGTGTCTGCTTTGTGTTTTTACAGTGGGCGTTTTGGATTTTTGCTGATGGTGCTGCAACTAGGTGTTGTTGGATATCCCCTCTTTTCTTCAATTAACATTGGTAAGATCGAGCATGTTGAGAACAATACTCTGAGGATACATCCGTTTAACATCTCATTCAAATATTCCAAGAGAGTCTTTCCATAAGTGACATAAGTACAATTATCAAACTGCTGAGGAGTGGTTCTCAAAGCAACTTACATGCAATGAAGTTATCAATTTACCTATGTTAAACATTTTGAGATTTATACCTCCACCATGAAAATAGAATGGTATGATAAAATAAGCAAAGTACATGTAGGTTTAAATATAATTCCATAAACTAAGTCTGAGAGTTTACTTGAATTTCCTGCTGCTACAATTACAGTGTCAGATCCGTTAAGATAGGCGCTTTTAACATTTGTTGTGCCATCTATATCCACCCAGTACACCCGCTGTGTGACGTCATCATAAGTCACTGATGACGGGTTAGCCGTGATGGGGAGGAGATTCATTTCCTGGGTAGCAAAGTCAAGCTGATATATGCCAGGGTTATCATAGTCACCCAGAAGGAAAAAGCCAGATTCTGAAATTTTAAACTGTCATATTCAGGGTCGTGTAACACGTATGTCTAGCGCAAAAAATCTTCTTTACTTGAAACCATTTTAATCCTGTCATATGACCATCACTATCAGTTTGTGGTAATTTTACTTTTAAGCAGAACATTTTGTGTCCTTACGAGCACTATGTCATAACATGTGGTGAGCATTGAAAATACATGTATACCTCAATTCCTGACCATAATGGAAAACCATCATATAATTTATAATGATGGTCATATGAAAGGCCTAAAATGAAATCATATGAAGAAGATTCAGACAGAAATAGACGATTTTCACATAACCGCAGCTGAATTGCATTTGGAGCCGCGTACTCTCAGTAAAGTAAATACACACATTTACATTCTAAGAATAAACTCAGAGGGCGATACTGAAATGAATATTGGGGGCTTATGAAAAGCCCTTTGATTGCAATGAGTTAAAGAAGATCCTGACGATAATCTCAACAGCACTCACAATAGAGCACAAAATTAAACATCGACGGACCCCTAGCAAGCTAGAGGTGGGACCAGGTGCCCGGGAGGAGTAAGCATCCCCTGTTGGCTAGCCGCACCCGCCGTCGATGTTAATGAAGCATGGAAATGAAAATATATAAAATTCATGCACTGTCTGACGTTATGTCTATATAGAAAGTGCTATGGCGACAATGTCAGGGAAGTATATTCAAAACACTTACTGTCAAACCCTTCGCGGGGAACTTTTTTACGAGCTCCACAAGGCAAAGGGCATAAGTGTGACACAAATGAGTTAAAGAAGATCCTGACGATAAGCATCACTTCAGAGAATTTTTAAATATCCGAAACACGTATCTGGTGCATAATGAATTGGTTTGAAATTTTCTTCAAGAAGGTTTATAGTTGGAACCCTTCCGCATTATTACCCAAAGGCCCAACATCATCACATTTAATGTAACTTTTAACTGTGACGTCAAAGCAGATTTATGACGTCACCGTTTGAACTAACGTCAAAAGTATTGAAGTCGGGTCTAAAATACAAGGTAAGTAGTAATGAAAAAAAGGTCTTACCTTGTTTAACCGAAGGTGATTCCCGTGAGCGAGATTTTATAAATTTGCGTGTTATGCGACTGTGCTATTGATCAATGTATCCTCTTAGAGGTACATGATATCCAACAGACTTTATGATATGTACATGCATAATGCTTGTAAGCTACAAAGTTCGACAAAGTATTTGATTTTAAAATTCTTAAGATAATTACTGACTCACAACTTTCAACTTTGTCACATAGAAAATACATAAAATATTACGCATTTTCAGTTTTGATTTCACATCTGAACATTTTACAGTTATGTGAAATAAGACAAACAAAACATACTGACCGATTGATCCCATTGGACCTGAAAGAAATGAAAAACACGATTTTAACTTGACTTGCCCAAGTCCTTATATTTAATCATTTTTTTAACAGTCTAATACATAAGAAGATAAAGAAGATCCTGACAAAAATCTCAACAACACTCACAATAGAGGACCAATTTGAGCATCGACAGACCCCTAGCAAATCATATTTCATTTATAGTGAATTCTCTTAACCAGCAAATGTTAAACGTCTTCAAATTCAAGAGCATCATTCAAGAACAGATGAATTTACAGCATGGACCAGACATGCACGTTTCGGGTATTTTACCCTCGTCAGTGATCCTCAATCTAAACAATGTAATATAATTTAACTATTCCCGTAATGTCTGTATAACGCCTATACAAACGTACGGCGCGAAATTTTATCTATAGCTGTATAGACAATTTACCTTTTATGACGTCACTAACAGCGAGCGCCGCTACGTTAGGCCTGTTCAAATATCACGTCGCCATTTTTGAACTTGAAAATCAACCACGCTAAAATGACTTCAATTGCAAAATAAACTAGATGATTAAATAGTGATTTAATTAAATTATAAGAAATGACTGTAATATTTTTTCTGTCTATCGATGTATAGACAAAAACCGATGCACAAACAAAATATAATCCACTTCGCGGATTATATAGTTTGTGCATCGGTTTTTGTCTATACATCGATAGACAGAAAAATTATTACAGTCATTTCTTAAATGGCTATAAAGTGTGATAGTTATATGTCCAAATATGTGCGTAATACGTAGCAGGATGGGTGGGATATGATGCTACAGGACCCATCCTTTTCGAATTAACGGACCTACATTCAAATTGTGTAGGTATCTGACGTAAAAGTAAGATTTATTTGTGACGTCATTAAATCCGTTATAAACATATATATGAATTGTTATATTTCCAACCCTGTTTCGCAGAATGTGATGCAGGTATCCATAGAATTTGATGACGTCACAATAAGTTGACGTCGGAAACCTGCGCAAATGGGAAGTAACTCTGTATTTCGAAAAGACCGAATTATAGCATAGCCTTAAAATAGCGCACAAGTGACAGGGGTAATCCAGCTAAAACCTAAATATCGCTGCAAAAGGTGATTCCAGTATATTCCTGTGCAATGGGCATAATAAATCTATTTTCAGTTTAGAATATATTTTTCAGTTGACTTTTTAAAGCATTAAACAGACTCCATTAATAAAAAGGTAGACCCAACACTTATGTCGTACTTCATGTTCATTGTCCCTTTTGCGTCTCTTGCTGTGCTTGTCTACATTCTGCGTCTCTTGCTGTGATTGTCTACATATTTCGCGTTCGCATGTTTTCGGTGTTTTGCTGCGGATGGTGCAACTAATTCTTACTGGAGATTCACTACCTTCTTTTATTCGCTTTTTTCGAAAACCAGAGTTACTTCCCGTTTGAGACGGTATCTGATGTAGGCTTATGATGTCATCAAATTCTATAGAAATAGCCCTAAAGTCTGGGAAATGCAGTATAAAATCGACGTTACCATACCATTTTCAAGACGTCATAAAGTTTTAACGTCAGATACCGTCTATAAGGGGAAAAGCAAAGACTCAATACTTCGGGTAGATCTTCGAGTCGAATTGGGAGTGATTGTATCATACAATTACTAACTTCGAATGAGGGCAATATATGATTTGTTGGACCTGAAGATAAAATATTGCCCGAGGCAGTTTTTGAACTATTTTCATAGGGTCAATATTGATGTAATTATTGACTGCATGGTCAAATATTCGAATTTTTAGGCATTTTTCATTTGAGGATTTTATATAGAGATACTGATAAGGGTATAGCAAAGATCTTTCAGGTGTATTTGTATACTTTTTATAAAGACATGAACTAGTAAAATTACATCCTAATTCTTTATTCTGGGAGTGATAGTATAGATCTTTATTAAGGTGTGTTTGTAAACTTTACTTTTTATAAAGACGTGAACTAGTAAATTGACATCCTGCTTCTTTATTGAAAGTTTGATGTGTAGATCAGCTGGGCTTCTTCACTCTAAAATGTGTTTCAACTTCTTTGGTTGCCTCTTCGGTGATGGTAATGTCTTGAGTAATGCAGAGTACAGGTTGAGTAGAGAAGGTTGGTTGGTTCTTATTGCTGATGAGTGCTTCTGTTATTCCTCAAGTCTATCCAAACTTAAATGTATTCCGTCTTGGGCAGAAGTGTAATTTAGGAGTAAACAAGATGCCGTATAACTCGAAATTTCCCGAGTATCAATTTCGTTATCTTATAGTAAATAAGGGTATAATTATTTTCGCGAGTACAGTTTTTCGCGATTCCTAAATTACAAGCAAATATGTACATATGATGTTACTGTTTTGTACCTTTCATTATTGAAGTTTTAGTTAAGTCTTTGATAAGAGTACACTCAATTCATTTCTATTTACGTTTAAACGGGAAAAGTTAAGCATGACGCATGTACGATTAGAACGAAATGTAAATGATATACCAATTTATGTTGTAACTTATCTAACACAATTTTTCGCGATTCCAAATCACTCGCGAATATAGCGAAAATTAGTATCTCGCGGGGGCACATGTAGCCAAGTTCGATCAACTTCGGTTGATTGTCTGTCTCATCAACGCATTCGAAAATTTCTGTTACCATTGAAATTTCTAATACGCAGGACCTGTGGCATCATATCCTATCCATCCTGCTACGTCTTTCGGTACATTTTTGAACATAATAATTTTCACTCTTTGGCCATATTACATTGTTTAGATTTAATTTAGGATCACTGACGAGGGTTAAGTACCCGAAACGTGCATGTTTGGTCCATGCTGCAAATTTATATGTTCCTAAATGATGCTATTGATTTGAGGACGTTTAACATTTGAACCACTTGGTGAGTGTCACTGCTGGTGGACTAGGAGTCCCCGAGGGCACATGTTAACTAGCCAAGTTCGATCAACTTCGGTTGATCGTTTCTCATTCGAAAATTTCTGTGAACTAAATGTCTTGAATTTTCTAAAACGTGGGTCCTGTAGCATCATATCCCACCCATCCTGCTACGTCTTTCGGTACATTTTTCAACATAATAATTTTCACTGTTTTGCCATATTACATTGTTTAGATTGAGGATCACTGACGATAGTACCCGAAACGTGCATGTCTGGCCCATGGTGCATCTGTTCTTAAGTGATGCTATTGAATTTGAAGACGTTTAACATACAGTATGTCTACAAAGTGCGCGGCGTACATGTGAATGTAATGTTTAATTACTATTAGGACAATTATTTTAAAATCACAACGCGCGGCAATATTTGAGAAACAATACGTAATACTATGTTGGTAGCCATAATGACAAACTAAATGTAATTTTATAAATAGCGTATTTACTCTGTGTGAATATTTCTGCTCTTTATGTCCGTGCCCATTAAAGTTTCTTAAGACGCAAAGGTTAAACCTATATGTCTGAATATAGATGCATGGTTATAGGAGGAATATCGGTATACCCCTTCTCAAATGTGCATCCCCTAACAATTCAATATATTGTACCTGGACACACTCAAATATTAGTATAACCGGCCTAGACCTATTCCCAAGATCTAAGACTACCCAAATTTAAGGGTATCTTAATGGGATACCTGTACTACTGATGTATTTCTGGTAGCGATACAGATTTTGCTGAAGCGAGCGAATTTCTATTATTCTACACTGCATGGCACAAGAAAACATCGTCGTCAAACATCTCCTCGCTTTCTTGTGTTCTTCTATGATAACATTCTGATTCTTTATTAGAAAGTGTGATGTGTTTATTGAGATTCTCGGAAAAATATCCATTTTAACGCCAATTTTTTTTTCAGGGGAGGGGGGGGGGGGTTAAAAAAATTCAAAAAACAATTTTTTTTGTCAAACTTCTCCGCTCTATTTAACGTGTATCATCTTTTTGGGTTTCATCTTGGGTGATGGTAATGTCTTGGGTTAGGGTAGAGACGGTGGTCTGC
This sequence comes from Pinctada fucata, assembly GCA_028142955.1. Classification (NCBI taxonomy): domain Eukaryota; kingdom Metazoa; phylum Mollusca; class Bivalvia; order Pterioida; family Pteriidae; genus Pinctada; species Pinctada fucata. Next base: position 56,112,370 of record AP027111.1, read on the forward strand.
GTCTATTTGAATTGATGACTATCTCTGTCATTGCATAAGTTTATCCAGTGTCAAATGTCTATCTTCTAGGACAGTAGTTACATTTAGGATGAACTTTCTGAGAAAATTGACGTGGGTCCTTTAGCATTATATCCCAACCATCCTGACCACTACGTCTTTTGGTATTTTCTGGACATTACTTTCTCAGTGCTTGGCCATATTTCATTGTTTAGATTTAGGATCACTGACGAGGGTGAAGTACCCGAAACGTTCATGTCTGGTCCATGCAACAAATTAATCTGATGCTATGAATTCAAAGACGTGTACTATCAATATTTTATGGTTGCAGGGAAACTATGGCATAATTTTCTTTTCCATTTTTATGTTTTCTAGTATTCTCATGATCTACACGAAATACTCAAAGGTACTTTAAGGTACCTTGTTTTTGATACCCATACTACTAACATTAATGTATTTCAGAAGCTATGTAGAGTTTGCTGAGGCATGCGAAATTCTATTTTTCAAATAAAAGAGAAATAAAGATGGATATTCGGACACTTGAAAGTCGGAACAATACTTTCAATAGGAAACGTATATTCATGTTGCTATTTTACGATGTTATCATTCTCTGATTAAGTTATAAGAATTCTGGTGGTTGAAGGGGTACTATGACTTTTTTCTTTCCTAATGTATTGGGGTGGACAGGGGGTACCCCTCTCCCCTCCCGCCTCCTTCATCCTCCCTCCATTACCCCCTCCCCTCCCTTTGACCCTTCCCTCCACTCCTTCCCTCTGTTTACCTCCACGCGCCCCTTTCCACCCCCTCATGTATGTAGTTAGATTATGTTTCGAAAATACCGCCAAGGATAAAATATGGCTCGTTGCTATAGTCGTCGTGGGAGGAGGGAGAGAGGAGGAAGGAGGGAGAGAAGGGGCGGGAGAAGGGAAGAGGGGGTGAGGGAAAGCCGGGTTAAAGGGAAGAGGGGGAGGGTAAGGGGCGGAAGGGGGAGAGGTACACTCCCTGTCTGACCCCTCCTCATAAATGTGTTTTTATAAGGAATATACACACTTTTAAAATATGCAAATTATTCGGGATTTAAAGCGACGGTACCTAATTTGATAATGTGGAACCCCCTTTTGCGTAAACAACATTCATTAAAATACGTACATATGCTGTTAACCTGGATCATAAACTACAGACGGTCAATTATTTGACTTGGGCATAATTGAAGTAAAGGGATATTAAGTCATATTAAGAAGATAACGGTTTATTAATGTACTGCTATTACGTTTTCATACTACTTTCTTCACTAACTAAATGATCCTTACCTTCTACACCTTGCGGGCCGCGGGGACCAGGGGCCCCAGTCATGCCCGGGGCGCCCGTTGATCCTGCATATCCCGTTTCTCCTTTGGCCCCTTGAGGCCCCTGATGCCCGGGCGATCCTCTGAGTCCTTGCACCCCCCGAACACCTTTTGGACCCTGAACACCTGGTTCGCCCACCGGCCCTTGTACGCCCTTCGGGCCTTCCAATCCTTGCGCTCCTGTAGGTCCGATTTCTCCTTTATATCCCTGAGGTCCTTGTAAACCTTTTGGGCCCGGGTCACCCGGGATGCCCGTGGGTCCTACGGCTCCTTTATCCCCGACACTGCCCTTAAAACCTTTATCTCCTTTGGGACCGGAATCGCCTTTTGAAAAGTTGGGAAAAAAGTATTAAGAAAAAGCATTCATACACTTCGGCGAATTTCATTCTCGTTTTAGTAAACAGGTTTTGGTCAATTTTATGGAAAACGTTAGAATTATTAATTTATAAAGAGGTCATGTGTATACCATAAGGTAACTCGGGCAGTTATATATATTAGTTCCGCCCGGGTTTTTTTTATCAGTTAATGCATTTAAATGCTACATATATAAATGGATCGTTAAATCATCTATAGACATTGTTTTCAGGTGAAAAAAATGAGAGAGACTTAACTAACAAGAGAGGAAGACGGCTTGTCGATAGGAAACTTTGATACACGGAGATGAGGAAATATTGAGACGCGTCATGGTCTAAAGTTTACCAAGTTAAGAAAAGTCGATAAAAATTATTTTTACCTTTTGATCCTTGACTGCCAGGTGGACCCCCAGGACCGGGAGGTCCGGTATCGCCTGTTTCACCTTTGCCACCTGGGATTCCCCGTTGTCCTATGATGCCCTGAGGTCCCTCGGGTCCGTCAGGTCCATATCCAGGAGGCCCTGAAGGGCCGGGCGCACCTGCATCACCAACTTCCCCTTTCATACCCTTCATGCCTTTTTCACCTACAAATCCGATAACATTTATCTCCCTTTTTTATTTTCTTGTATAATACATTATATATAAGTTTGCACATCATTTATAAACACTTTATAGTAAATCAAAAAGATATTTTTGCACGAAGCTATTTTAGAAGTAAAAAACATAAGAACGATGAAATAACCTGGTTGACCCTTATCTCCTTTCTCTGTGCCTTTATCGCCCTTTATGCCCCGATCTCCTTTTTCTCCCATCGGCCCCGGTCCTGAAGGTCCGACATCGCCTTTTATGCCCGCCTCTCCCTTATACCCGACTACGCCCTTATTTCCTTTTCCGCCCGGGTTCCCTTTATCTCCTACATTATTTCCCTTGGCTCCTACATCGCCCTTAAGCCCCTTGATGCCAGCCTCTCCTTTTTGGCCCTTATCTCCCTTTTGGCCCCGTGCACCAGTCAGCCCTCTGCTACCACCGTCCCCTTTGACACCATTTTCGCCAGTATTTCCCTTTTCGCCTCGCGCTCCTGGTGTACCAGTTGCTCCCGAATCTCCCCTTCTCCCTTTTAAGCCCTTTTCTCCCGTAGCACCTGTAACGCCCGTTTCTCCCTTTTCTCCTGTTGAACCCTTGGTACCCGTAACTCCCTTCCGTCCTTGAGAGCCTGGATTGGAGATAGGGGGAATTAATTTTGTGCTCTATTGTGAGTGCTGTTGAGATTATCGTCAGGATCTTCTTTAACTCATTAATTTCTTCTATAAATTGTTTTGAATCATTTTAAAAGATTTATTTTAGCTCAAAAATGATAATGGTTCATGAATATCATGACTATACAACGAACGTCTCGGTGTACGTGTACCTTATTAACTGTTGGAAGGAGAAGTGCAGAGAATACTGATGTCTTTATGACTGAGTCTTGGATATAGTTTTCTCATAATGTGTTTTATTCTAGCAACAACTAAGAAAATTACTAGTATTGTAATTTATCCGGACTACTAAGTAACTCCTACATCTTATGTTTGCCTTTGCCCTCGGAACGCCAAGACTCCTTTCATCTTTTTCAATCGCATTTTTATAATTGTAATTTAAGGTTAATCTGTTCAAAATAAGGATTTTTACCTTTCTGACCTTTGTCACCACTTGCGCCGTCGTCACCTACCGAACCGGCATTACCACTCGCACCTTTTTGTCCTTAAAATAACTATACATGATTAAAGAATTCAGTTTTTTAAAGACATTTTGATCAAAATTCAGTTTTTATTTCTTTTGATCGGTGGTTGGGGATCTTCTAGATCTAAAGCAAGTGTTACAACGATGGAAAGTATCTTGCCTAGGTAAAGTTCAAGAAAAAAGTTCTTCAAGTTTGTTAACGTTAAAAGAGGAAGAAGAAAAAACGGGATAAATCATTTTACCTGGTATGCCCGGATAGGGCCATGCTGAAATAATAATAAAAAAATATTGAAAACATTCGAACACTCAGTAAACGGCAACGAATTTAAAGGAAGTTTGACATATGTATAGTTTGGTAAAGAAAGTAATTAATACAATGTTAAAGTAAAGAATCAATAAATTCATGTAAGAAATTTAAAAGAACGATATGTATATTAAATATATTTCAATTTTTTTAGATATATATTGAATATTGAGGGAAACATGTATATGTGGTTAGGTTAAAAAGGAAGAAAACCAAATAAGCCTTGTCCGATCACGCGACAGAATAAATTGGAATGAAAAATATGAACTTAAAGTTGTCTTTACTTACACGATGAAACGTCCACTTGCACAGAGAAAAAATATGGCTCATTTGTCACAGAGTCATATGAATTCCCCTGCACCAAATCAGCGCCGTCCAAAATGATCACGTGAGTTCCGTTGCTAGGGTCAACGGAAGGCTGGAAGCTGATTGGTCCTACAGCCTGACTAAAGCTCCACCCAAAGTAACAACCGTGTGGAAGACGCAAAGGGTAATAAAAGTGGATCTGAAAGAAAGAGAAAAAAGTCATACTATTCATTTATCTCTCTCTCTCTCTCTCTCTCTCTCTCTCTCTCTCTCTCTCTCTCTCCATCCATCCATTTACTTTTTACCTGTTGCTCTCCCTGGGTTTGACTGTATGTCAGGGCCTGTTTATATAACAGTGTATATGGGAGTCCGTTGACATTTGATGTATCCGTTTCCCATAGGAGAAGATAGCCTTTTAAGTCCGTAGTGAAGGTCTGGTGAATATAAATCCTAACTCTTATAAGGTAGCTATCTTGCGGAAGTGGTACAGTGCGCATGATCCAAGCTGTCTGTCTATTTCCGGTGTCTTGATAATAACTGGATCTGAGAACGGCAGGGTAACCGTATGTACCGTCACCTGTCGATAAATAAATAAGAGGGATAACATTTTTCAAATTGAATGAATTGAGGACATATTTATAAATCGTACCGTATATAATTTTGTAGTTGCAGACTTAGTTTTCCCCAACGAGTGAACGGAGCGGTAGAATTCGGTGCTCTATTGTAAGTGCTGTTGAGATTATTGTCAGGATCTTCTTTAACTCATTTGTGTCACACTTATGCCCTTTGCCGTGTGGAGCTCGTAATAAAGTTCCCCGCGAGGGGTTTGACAGTAAGTGTTTTTTTTCCCTGGCATTGTCGCCATAGCACTTTCTATATAGACAGAACCGAAGGCAGTGCATGTATTCAATACATTTTCATTTTCGTGCGTGAACATTGACGGCGGGTGCGACTAGCCAACAGGGAATGCTTACTCCTCCCGGACACCTGGTCCCACCTCTAGCTTGCTAGGGGTCCGTCGATGCTCTTTTCGGTGCTCTATTGTGAGTGCTGTTGAGATCATTGTCAAGATCTTCTTTAACTCATTATTAATCTCATTATCTTACTGATTCGTAAAACCAGCTTACATCACATCCAGGTCTAGAAACGCTGTTAAAAGTCATGTACATCAAGATATATGCGTAGTTTGCATATATCCTTTACATTCCAGTTTTCATTGGATTGTATTACGTTTATCTAACATCTAGATATAGCGAGAGAAAAAAAATTAGTTTGAAAAGCGTACGTGGTAGGTTGAAATTTGGCGGAGGTTGCTGTGTTGTCTGTTCTTGGGTTGTCGTCGTCTGCGTTGTAATAGTACTAGTGGTAGTTGTTGATATCACTGAAATATATCAAGAATCCATGATGATATATCGCTAAAATTTGACTAAGTAGTGCAGTTTAAGAATAAGCTTAAAATGCATCAAAGATGCAAAGTGCCGAGTTGCAAAACTTGAATGTAAGTATGAATATGCAGACTTAAATGTACATGAATTGTCTGACAAGTTTCATGATCATAGGTGCAATACATGCTCAAATATGGTTCGGAAACCATTTCAATCATCAGAGTGATATGCCCTTGGCCTATGACCTTTTGACCCCAAAAACGAGAGGTCATCCTTGATTCATAGGAAACATTAGTAGTGTAAGGCTCCTGGATAAGGTGGGTAGTATTTTTAGAACAGGGGAATTCCGGGATTTGTGTATAGGAAAGGGGGAATTCCGAGGGGAATTCCGTGTTTATTTATAGAATGGGGAAATCCATGCTAAATTCCTGAGGAATTCCCAATTCTATTTATAGGTGTTTAGAAAGTCCCAGACCTATTTTTAAGTGTTGTTCTAGAAAATCATCTATTTGTGGAAGGAATAATTTCCCCCTACAACTAGATGAAAAAGAATAAAGACGAATTGAAAGTTTACACATATTTTATTCAACATTGTACATATTTCAAAAGTCTATGCACTGTACTGTGGCCTCACATTCTGACTCGCCATAGGTGAGCGTCCTCTGTTTGCTCCATAGATGGGTCGTCCTCTGTTTGCTCCATAGATGGGTCTGGGGTAATTTGGCCTGTAGCTTCCATAGTTGTTTGGATACGTGTTGTATTCCTGTTGTACAGGACAGTCTTTGGCCCAGTGTCCCGTGCCTTGGCACTTGTAGCAAATGTCGTTCTGCTTCTTGGGCGGCTGAGGACATTCGGTAGCAAAATGTCCCTCTTCATTGCAATTGTAACATACGTATCTGGCTTTCTTCTTGGGTGGTTCGTCTCCCTCTTCTGCATTTCTCTTGTTATCCATCAATGTTTGGATGTCGGCTTGCATTTTGGAAATGTCTGTACATCTTCCATCATGGCAGTCATGCGCTGACAATTGCTATGGATGTCGTCCATTTTGTTGTCTGCAGGCTGCTGCTGTACATTGCCGTTTGGCCATTGAAATTCAAAGTTGGTTAAATCAATATCAGAAACTTGTTGAGAAGTCATCTTAGTTGTGTCTCCTATGAAGCACATTTTCGGTGCACTGAGGTGCTGAAGGTGCAGCTATTGGGTGCAATGAGGTGTTAAAGGTGCACATGTAGGGTGCACTTAGGTGTTGAAGGTGCACATTTAGGGTGCACTTAGGTGTTAAAAGAGCACATTTAGGGTGCGCTTAGGTGCTAAAATAGCACTTTTAGGGTGCACTTAGGTGCTTAAGGTGCACATTTTGAGTGCATTGAGATGCTGAAAGTGCAGCTATTGGGTGCAATGAGGTGTTGAAGGTGCACATGTAGGGTGCACTGAGGTGTTGAAGGTGCACATTTAGGGTGCACTTAGGTGCTAAAAGAGCACATTTAGAGTACACTTAGTTACTAAAAGAGCACATTTAGAGCGCACTTAGGTGCTGAAGGTGCACATTTAGGGTGCACTTAAGTGCTAAAAAACACATTTAGGGTGCAATTATGTGCTGAAGTTGCACATATGGAGTGTATTAGGTGCAAATGGTGCGCATTTAGGGTGCACTTAGGTGCTAAAAGAGCACATTTAAGGTGCACTTAGGTGCTGAATGTGTACATTTAGGGTGCACTTACGTGCAAACATGTACAATGTAGGTGCACATATGTGTCCAGGTGCACATTTCAAGTGCACATATGCATACACAGAACACAATTTGGGTGCTGGAGGAACACATTTAGTGTACAAATAGTGTACAAAAGTGTATAAGCACGTTCAAGTGCAGATGGCGAGCACAGTATCAGCGGTCATATTTGCTGCTGGTGCACATTACTAGTGCAAATCTCATCTGTTGAGCACATTTCAGTGTTTGATGAAATAAAACACAACACAGATTTTTAATTCAAATTTTATTGAACTATTCAATTTGAACAAGAAACACAAGAAAAAACAGTCATATGAATGTTACGTAACATTGATATAAGTATTTATGAACCAGAACTATGTACAATGGTTTGACTAACCTAATAAGTTAACATAATGTCTCACAATGGCATCGTTTTCAAAAAGGTTTTCTGTGAACAAGGAAGTAATTTCAGTCATATCTAAACCCTTGTATCGATGAATCAAATAGAATATGCAGTGATGTCCACATACAACAGAGTGTCTGTCTTGAACTTGTTTGGTGTTCCAAATCCAGGAGTCTACATTCTTATGCATAAAGTCTGAAAATTCCGTATGCAGTGGTGGTAAGCCATAACTGTCGTAGTATTCTCCATTGCCACACTGGTCCAAGTAGATTGCAATCCAGTGTTGACCCAACTGGCTGTCCAGATCGGTATTGCAGACAAGCGAGCACGGTAATGTATTCACTGAGGGGAGCCTATTTCGAGCAAATACACCAAGGAAAGATGATCCTACATTCTGTCTCATAACCGTCTGTATTTGTTTAGTGTCCATTGTTCTAGGTTGCAAAATCAAATATTACATTCCTGTTGCGATCAATCTCTATGATGTTATCAAATTCAGCATACACAACAACACTGACGGTTTCTGCCAAGGCTTGAGAGAAGTGAATTTCCAGTCTCATGTTACCATGTTTTATAAGGTGGAAATGACCTGCTTCAGATAAGTCTGGAGTCAGATCAAAACCAAATACTGTATAGCCATTTCCATATTCTTCCCTACTGATATCGTTTCCTTCATCGTGGAAGATCTTCCCAGACCCCGTAAAAAGGCCTGAATAACTGCGAATAAAACGACTGCGTCCAAAGTTAGGTTGCAAAGGTTTGGCTGGAATCTGCTGTCCGTCAACATAGAGTGCCATAAACTCAATGTTGTTGTGCTTGAAATTGAAAGGATTCTTCGTAGCTACTCCGTTGTAAGCATCATTGTCTACCAGACCAACGAAAATGCGCTTAGGCATTTGTCCCAGGAACAGGTTCTCTTTGTTGATACTCATGCTTCCACTGGCAACTGAAAATGCTTTAGTCTCAATACGCTTTATGGGATATTTGGCTGTCCCTCTCTCCAAAGCTTTGATGTGAGCCATTCTGACCGTGTTACTGATCCTAACTTTCCGCACAAATAAGGCAGCGTCCATGATTTTGATTTTAAAGTCATCATTGGTTGCCATAAGTGCAAATGCATCTTTGCTCCTGATCAAATTTATCTTTGCATCCACTCCATTGAGCAGATATCTTTCTTGGAAGAACATATCCAAATGAAGTTTTCCTGTCAGATCAACTATTTTGCTACGGGCGATTAATGCTTTTCGTTTAGTAAAACCAGCATTATCATCTGTTCTGGCTTCCATATGACTACTGCTATCTTTGTACCACATCTCGGAGGTGAGTTGCGATTCCTTGGCTGATTTCCCATAGCTTAGAAGGTTCTCCATGAAAGCTCTGTAGGCATAAGTGTTGGCTGGCATGGATATCAGTTTTTCGTTTAAAGAAATGTTGACTTGGCTGAAGAGCGAATGCAACCAATTGTTCACAGGCCCTACATCTGACTGAGCGTCGAGGTTTGCGTTATTGTTTGCCGCGACTATTTTGGCTTGCAAATACAAGAAGGTGTTATTCAGATCCAGATAATCATCCCCTGAACCGGAAATATTAAATTCTATAGGTCCCGAGTCAGTAATAGAAGACAATGGCCGATGTTCTACCCAATGTCCATATTCAATGCTTGCTTGCGTTGGTGGAACAGCAAACAAGTCCAACTCTGACTTCATGCATTCACAGGAATGTTGGTGGACCAAAGACATGTTGATGTTTAGGTGAAAATGTCTCTTCTCGGTTTAGATGTTCTCTGTACCTTTGCTCGCTTAGGAATGACAACTGAAGAATTCGCACGCCGCTTTATACCCTTTCGACTAGGTTCTCCGGGTGGTTTTGATATTCTGCCTCTTGCTTGATTCATGATATTTCTTCCCGCTTCTTTCAGTCGTCGTTCTGTGGATGTGCGTATGTTTTCTCCACTAAGTAAATCATTAGCAATGTCAAGTCCCGTTGATAAGACTTGTTTACCCAATGCTTTTGATCCTTTTTTGATGAGAGGCATTGCACTTTTCAAAAGACCGCTAAACATGTTGCCAATGCCATGTCCTCTTTGAATTCTTACTCCTTGAAAAGCTGGTAATCCATGTCCTGCTTGATCAATGTAATATTCATCAATCGCATCTCTGTTTCCTTCAAAGCGAATACTTTTGTCTGTTTGGAATCTCATTATGACTGTCGTCGCCGGAAGTGTAGTATCACAACGACCTTTCCTCTTTCAAATGGCACTGGTAAGCCAGTGTCGTCTCTTATATCTATTTCTATGGTGTCAAATTGTCTCTGCTGTAGTGGTAGGTACTGAATATTTTGATAAGTATGAGAAACCATTTTGCCAGACGATCCCTCTATTGGAACAATTCTCAGTAATGGTACAAGTGCATCACCTACCATACTAGGCGCTACAATGTTACTGTAGATGTACAGAGAATGAAATCCTTGTGTCACGTCGCACACCCAAGGAGCTATATACACACCAGCGTCGAATTCCTCTTGTTCAAAGCCTAAGATTTTAGCAAGAGAGTTGGACAGTTTCAAAATAGCTTCATTCACTATTGTGATTGTAACTTTGTGACTGACGTCATCAAATTCTATTTTCACGTTATCTCCTCCATCGATGCTCCCTTTCAAACCCCATAAAGTCCTCATGAGCTTTTCAGGTGAAACGTAGTATCCATTTTTCAGCACAAACTGAACTCTTGGAGCATCTGGATTTTCGGTTATCTCAAACCATGCTTGGTCTTTTGATACATTATACCACGAATGTGGATACTGAATTTCAGTCAATCCCACTTCCCACTGTCCTGATAAATCCAGGGAATGATGTAACTTGACACGATAATTTGTCAAAGTATTGTTAGAATAAGTTGACATCGAACTATTACTTTGGAGTGTCAGGTAAAACATGTTGAATGGCCGATGTGTGCTAGTCCTGGTGTTTTGGGCAAACTAAAGTCTTGAGCAATATATATCCTTTATATGTAGTCAACTGATTTCTGTTGATCCAACTGTTGAATGATTCGGGATATCCATGCCACTTGACAAGATATTGAATCTGCTTTCCTTTCTTTCTTTTCTGTAACACCTCTTCAATTCTGTATACGTCATCAGATTTAACGATTCTTTGTAACTCTTGAGGATAAAATGTTCCTTTCAATGGTTCGCCATTGTAGTCATTGATGCGATACACAGGTGGTTGACGTTCACGCACTTCACTAACAGTAAATATTTCTTCGCTCCAACTAGGCAAGTAACCTTTCTTAAATGCCCGTCTTGCTTTGCTGATTCGAACCTGATCTCCTATTTTCAGGGTGGTGCTTTTGACATCCAAAGCTTTGTCATCATAGAGATTTTTCCAAACTATGATTTCATTCTTTTTTTTGCCTGTACCGGAGCCATTTTTATACTCCTGTGATGAGTATGGTTGTATGAATACACCAAATCCTCCAAAACATCAATGTACTTCAAAGTATCACTATGTGTAAAATATTTCCACATCTTTGTTTTCAGAGTTCGATTAAACCTTTCGGCTATGGAGGCTTTAATGTCTTCATTCTCTGTTGTGAAGAAATGTACGTCATTCTCTCTCAGGAAAGACTGAAAATTTCTGTTGGTAAATTCACTCCCTTTATCTGTTTGTAGCTGACGAGGTTTTCTACCTGACTTGAATATTGCCTTGAACGCTTCCACTAATGTTTTGCCTGTTTTGTCGCGCAAAGGAATGACCCATGCATATTTGGATAGAACATCAATGCAGGTCAACAAGTATTTGTATCCATCATTGTGTTTTGCAATACTTTGCAGGTCCACGAGATCTGCTTGCCATTGTTGATCGATACCAGCCACAAGTACTTTTCTCCTTTTGAAACTTCGACGCACAGGCTTATGTAAAGTGTAGGTGTCTTGCGTCATCAACCAGTCTGAAACATCTTGTTCTTTCACGTTCAAATTGCCGAGTGCTTTTTTGAATGATTTCACTCCGCCGTAACTTCCAGGATGTTTTGGATCATAATACTTTTTGGAAAGTATTTTTGATGTTTCCACCTTCTTCTTGGCTTTCATGATGAGGAATGATAACTGGACTTGACATAGATTGTATTAATAGGTATTAATATGGTGACCAACGAGGCGTAGAGAAGGATGTTTTTGAAATGCTGCTCTTCTTTGGTGTTTTCAAACTTTGCGGCATACTTTCTGGATCTGATTCGTAAGCTTGTGCCAATGATGACTTGAACTCGGGTTTGTCATCTGTTAACGTCTCCAAACTACTAGATGACGTATCTGATTCTGATGAATCATGCTCGTCTTGCAACGGATCCTTTCCAGATTGTATCCAGTTCCATCTCTCCTTGTGCCCTATGAGATCCTGTGGCACATTAGTTTCTCGAAGACCAGCACTAAATACCTGCCACCCGCGTGGTTCGAAATGTTTTCTTCGACGTAAAACATCATTGACAAGATCGACAATATTACTGTTTTTGATCCGTTCACCCTTATAGACAAGTTCGCCACGGTCATTCCACTTCATGTCGGGTTTTGATTTGATTTTGTGTAATAATAGTTCTGCTCTATTTCTCATAGTCTTTGGGACAGATTTTATAATTTCACTTTCAATCGGGTCTGTTGTGGAAGATCCTTGGTCAACTCCAATACTTTGGTCTGTATTGAAACTGGCATCATTTTTCGGTGCAGTAGTACCCCTGACAACTTGTACTTTGACCGGTGGTCTGTTCTCATACTTGTCATCATAGATGAGAAATCTTTGTAGTTTCTGCTCGTAAGCTTTAACTTTTTCTCCCATGGAAAGATCATCTCTTTGAAGAATAGACTGCATCTCGTCGTCAAGTCTTGTCATGGATTTAATTGTGGGATTTCTCACTACATCATGATGCTGCAATCCCTCCAACAATTTAGGTTCTACCAGTAACATTTTCTTTGTGTGCTCCATCTCAAAGTCCTAATAATTTTGAAGCCAAAGGCGCAATCACTGGTGCCAACAAGGGTCCTAAAAGAGCAGGTAAGATACCACCAATTTGTAATACTTCTTTCTTTCTCTCAGTAGGAACTTTCTTATTGACAAGCTCTCGGAGCTCCTCTTTGTAAGGAGCTAATGTGTTAAACTGGTCCTTTGTAAGGTCGACATTGCCTTTTAAAACATTCTTGGCACATTCACAGAGGCAAAGTATCAATGACCTATCTGCATCTCGGATGACGCTTCTGCACATTGTGGGTTTCGCAAAAAGCAAATAGTTCAAATCAGCCGCATGGTCACGCAGGCGCTTGCAGGAATAAGGAAAGGAAGCATCTTTCTCTTCTACTAAGTCTTCATCTTCACTGTTTTCGCTATCATCGACGTGAAAATTCTTCATGTGTCTTTTTAATGCAAAGAGTCTGGAAAATTTCTTTTGACATTTCATGCACTGTAAGGAAGACATGTTGAGTCTTTGATGTCACTATTTCAACTGCACTCACAACTGGCCCGTTGATGTTTTTATAGTGCCTTTTTCACGTCTTCCTTAAATACACCCATTGGTTTTGTCCTGGGAATATACGTGTACGAAGTCGTAGATGTTCTGGTGTGTCTTGCTTCAAATCAATTAAAAGGTACCCATAGGGATCCGAGGTGGCATCATGAAAAGCCTCCTGCATATATTTAACATTTCCTGGATACATCTGCTTGGCGAGATGTGTGATCTGGGATGCATCTCTAGGGTTTTTGAACATTACAATGTAATGGGAATTTAAACTGATCGTCCTGTTCTCTTTTCCTTTGTGAAACACATTCTGCACTATGTAGATAACACTGATATTTCTGTGATGACTTTTCTTGGTGAATAAAGATGTTATCCTTTCGTCTGTTTCTGACATTAAGTCGTCAATAATAACTAAATGTCTCTTTTGAGGATCAAGAGATCCTATGTCTGGTAGTCCCTCTACAAATTCAACTCCGCGTATAGTTGCGTTGATGGGCTGCCATTCCCCATAGTACCAGACTATGTGATCCGGTATAGGTTTCATCATTTCTTCTATGTGAGCTAAAAGACGTCTCACAAAGTATGTCTTACCGCTACCAGTAGGTCCTGCTATAATGCATGTGAAAGGATGTTTCATTCTAGGATCCATGATCCTACTACTCTGATTACAGATAGACAAATGAAAATACAACACATTGACCAACATTTGAATATGGATGCGTTTGAGTCTATTCAATGGCATTTCCTAAAAATTGTCTCAACTGAGTGTATGTTACAATTGCAATGAAGAGGGACATTTTGCTACCGAATGTCCTCAGCCGCCTAAGAAGCAGAGCGACATTTGCTACAAGTGCCAAGGCACGGGACACTGGGCCAGAGACTGTCCTGTACAACAGGAATACAATACGTATCCAAACAACTATGGAAGCTACAGGCCAAATTACCCCAGACCCATCTATGGAGCAAACAGAGGACGACCCATCTATGGAGCAAACAGAGGACGCTCACCTATGGCGAGTCAGAATGTGAGGCCACAGTACAGTGCATAGACTTTTTCTGAAATATGTACAATGTTGAATAAAATATGTGTAAACTTTCAATTCGTCTTTATTAATTCTTTTTCATCTAGTTGTAGGGGGAAATTATTCCTTCCACAAATAGATGATTTTCTAGAACAACACTTAAAAATAGGTCTGGGACTTTCCAAATACCTAAATATAGAATTGGGAATTCCCTAGGATTTTACCATGGACTTCCCCATTCTATAAATAAACATGGAATTCCCCTCGGAATTCCCCAAACCCATACACAAATCCCGGAATTCCCCTGTTCTAAAAATACTACCCACCTTATCCAGGAGCCTTACACTACTAACATTTTAGGCAAGTTTCATAAATGTAGGTGCATTGCAGGCTCAAATATGGTCCGGAAACGATTTTCAATCATCAGAGTAAAATGACCTTGACCTACGACCTTTTGACCCCAAAATCAAGAGGGGTCATCCTTGATTCATAGGAAACATTTTTTGTTGATATCTCATTGATGTTTGTGCAACTCAGATGATGCAACAAAGGTAAAATCGTTGTATAAGAAAGTGAAATGAATTTGAAAAATTATCAGATTTTTTTACCGAGTCGATAAATTCAGAATTTCATACAAAATGAAAACATACACGACGGGGAAAATACGAATGCCGCCTGGAAAGCAAATATCATGGGTTTATAGTACGGAGTGTATGTCTGTCCGATTTGTAATTGGTTGGAATCACCGGAAGTAAAACCCAAGAATAATAGACCGGTTCCTGGATCCGGTGAATACGTGAAGCTGATTGGTCCACTTTCTTGGTCAAAGCTCCAACCAACGAATGTGTTTTCCCTCGTCACGGAATAAGGGGTGGAGACAAAATACTATGAAACGAAAAATGACAATGAAAATTATTAGATGAATTAGAGTGCCTTTTTGTACAATGAAAACACAGGAAACGTAAAAAAACCAACAACAAGACAACTTAAAATTGTATTCATGTTCGTTCAGTGAAATTTTAAAGTTTCCTGCAAAACATTAATTTGAAAAAGAAATTTTATGAAACTGCAACTGAAGACAAGAAAATAGAACAACGTTATGCAGAGCAATATCTATTCAAAAAACAATAATGAGTTCTGAGTCGAAGTAATCATAGTAGACAACAACAACAACAACAACAAAACAACAACACAAATAAGGAGAAGTACGTCATAAATATAACACGCGAATAAATACTTTCAACCCTAAAGTAAGTTTTCCATGCTTGGTTGACAAAACAATTTTGTAAAACTATGCAATCAAGAAGTTTACGAACAATTACAAATAAGCATTAACTACATTTACCCTTTGTACACCCTGAGTCATACTGAACTGTATAGCCTCCTTATACTTCAGAACATAACTATTTGTAGTGTCCACCTGTTCCCACATCAAAATGTGGCCAGAGTACTGTACACCGTGATCCTCGTGTATGTAGACGTCCACGTATAGCAGGTAGTGTGCCGTGGGAACGGGGGTCTGGTGCAGCAGGAAGGCGGTCTGGAGCGTGGACTCATCTTCCTTGTCATACTTGTATGACAGTGGCGATGGGGACTGACCGATGTCAACCGTTTCTATAATAATTTAAAATGTTAAATAAAGGTATTTCGAAAAGGGATATGATCATGTGCACTCGTGTGACACAGGGGTCCCTGTAAAGTGCGAAACGAAACAAAAACGAAACGAAACGAAAGAAATCGAAACGAAACGAAACAAATCGAAACGAAACAAATTGAAACGAAACGAAACAGATGTTTTGTTTCGTTTCGTTTCGATCTGTTTCGTTTCGTTTTGTTTCGTTTCGTTTCGATCTGTTTCGTTTCGATCTATTTCGTTTCGTTTCGATTTGTTTCGTTTCGTTTCGTTTTTGTTTCGTTTCGCACTTTACAGGGACCTGTGACACAGTAGGGTTAGAGTACCTAAGGTAAGATTATTTTTCTTATAATGTTATCTGACCCTCAAAATCTGAAGCATTTCTCGATAAATGCACATCCTATCCAACCCATCTGGATTAGCACAGCATTTCCTATCAATGTGACTGATAGCCATGCACTGTCGACTGAATTTCTATTAGGGCTGTCAAGGTTTAACCGAAAATTTGGTTAACCGCGGTTCAAACTTGGTCAGTTCGATTCGGATCATACTTTACGGATTTCGGTTCGGTTCTTTTTTTTTTTTGTTATATCTGGTAATCAGTACTTTATCAATTTTGTATGATAAACAGACTGTGATTTGGCACTTTCTCGTATTTCACCCAATGAAATGGGTTGTTTCACAGGTTGAGTCTATGAAGTCTTCTAAATGTTCTAGTTTGGTTATTTTGTTGAATGTTGATAAATTCTCGAAAAAAGAAAAAACATGCTTTCAAAGCAGAAAAATGAAAAAGAATTATTTGTTGATTTGATATTCTTACCATCATTTCACTCTTGAATTGAATTTAAAAAAAAACACAAACTGAAACCGAACCTAAAAAACGAGAACCGCGGTTCGTTTTCCGGAACCGAACCGACTAAAGGCTGAACCGTGACAGCGCTAATTTCTATATAATTCTTCCCAAGTCATTATCTTTCGTCAGCAGTCAATATCGTAAAATGACGACTACCATCAGCCAATTGAAAAACGGCGCTCTATACGAATTTACAAAAAAATATCTACTCAAAACTTATCGTAGACAGAAAAAGAATACGATCGTTTTCACACAAATCTTGTAACAATAAGTTTACTTACGTGCTAAACTCCTGTATGTTCTCAAACTCGTTGTGATAACAGCAATATAGATTAATACGTCAATGTACCTGTAAGTATAAACAAAACAAAACAAAACAAAACAAAACAAAACAAAACAAACATACAACACAATGAAGCATACTTGACATGGATAACACAAGACAACACAATGGAGCATACTTGACATGGATAACACTACACAACACAATGAAGTCTACATGACATGGATTACACAAGACAACATAATGAAGTATACATGACACGGATAACACAAGACAACACAATGAAGTATACATGACATGGATTACACAAGACAACAAAATGAAGCATACATGACATGGATAACACAAGACAACACAATGAAGCATACATGACATGGATAACACTACACAACACAATGAAGCGTACATGACATGGATAACACAAGACAACACAATGAAGTATACATGACATGGATAACACAAGACAGTACAATAAAGCATACATGACATGGATAACACAAGACAACACAATGAAGTCTACACAACATGGATAACACAAGACAACACAATGAAGTATACATGACATGGATAACACAAGACAACACAATGAAGCAAACATGACATGGATAACACAAGACAACACAATGAAGCATTCATGACATGGATAACACAAGACAACACAATGAAGCGTACATGACATGGATTACACATGACAACACAATGAAGCATACATGACATGGATTACACTAGAAAACACAATGAAGCATACACGACATGGATAACACAAGACGACACAATGAAGCATAAATGACATGGATAACACAAGACAACACAATGAAGCATACATGACATTGATTACACAAGACAACACAATGAAGTATACACGACATGGATTACACAAGACAACACAATGAAGCATACATGACATTGATAACACAAGACAACACAATGAAGCATACATGACAGGGAAAACACAAGACAACACAATGAAGCATACATGACATGGATAACACATACAACACAATGAAGCATACACGACATGGATAACACAAGACAACACAATGAAGCATACATGACATTGATTACACAAGACAACACAATGAAGCATACATGACATGGATAACACAAGACAACACAATGTAGCATACATGGCATGGATAACACATACAACACAATGAAGCATACATGACATGGATAACACAAGACAACACCATGAGGCATACATGACATGGATAACACATACAACACAATGAAGTATACATCACATGGATAACACAAGACAGCACAATGAAGCATACATGACATGGATAACACAAGACAGCACAATGAAGCATACATGACATGGATAACACAAGATAACACAATGAAGTCTACACGACATGGATAACACAAGACAACACAATGAAGTATACATGACATGGATAACACAAGACAACACAATGAAGCATACATGACATGATTAACACAAGACAACACAATAAAGCATACATGACATGGATAACACAAGACAACACAATGAAGCATACATGACATGGATAACACAAGACAACAAAATGAAGTATACAGACATCGATAACACAAGACAACACAATGAAGCATACATGACATGGATAACACAAGACAACACGATGAAGTATACATCACATGGATAACACTAGAGTACACAATGAAGTATACATGACATGGAAAACACAATACAAAACAATGAAGCATACATGACATGGATAACACAAAACAACACAATGAAGTATACATGGCATGGATAACAACACAATGAAGCATACATGACATGGATAACACAAGACAACACAATGAAGTATGCATGGCATGGATAACACAAGACAACACAATGAAGCATACATGACATGG
Organism: Pinctada fucata; assembly: GCA_028142955.1. Lineage (NCBI taxonomy): Eukaryota > Metazoa > Mollusca > Bivalvia > Pterioida > Pteriidae > Pinctada > Pinctada fucata. The sequence continues at coordinate 56,131,034 of AP027111.1, forward strand.
ATAACACAAGACAAGACAATGAAGTATACATGGCATGGATAACACAAGACAACACAATGAAGCATACATGACATGGATAACACAAGACAACATAATGAAGCATACATGACATGGATAACACAAGACAACACAATGAAGCATACATGGCATTGATAACACAAGACAACACAATGAAGCATACATGACATGGATAACACAAGACAACACAATGAAGCATACATGACATGGATAACACAAGACAACACAATGAAGTATACACGACATGGATAAAACAAGACAACACAATGAAGCATACATGACATGGATAACACAAGACAACACAATGAAGCATACATGACATGGATAACACAAGACAACACAATGAAGCATACATGACATGGATAACACAAGACAACACAATGAAGCATGCATGACATGGATAACACAAGACAACACAATGAAGCATACATGACATGGATAACACAAGACAACACAATGAAGCATACATGACATGGATAACACAATACAACACAATGAAGTATACCTGACATGGATTACAAATGACAACACAATGAAGCATACATGACATGAATAACACAAGACAACACAATGAAGCATATGTGACATGGATAACACAAGACAACACAATGAAGCATATATGGCATGGATAACACAAGACAACACAATGAAGCATACATGACATGGATTACACTGGACAACACAATGAAGCATACATGACATGGATTACACTAGACAACACGATGAAAATTAGATAACATTGATAACACAAGACAACATAATGAAGCATACATGGCATTGATAAAACAAGACAATACAATGAAGCATACATGACATGGATAACACAAGACAACACAATGAAGCATACATGGCATTGATAAAACAAGACAACACAATGAAGCATACATGACATGGATAACACTAGACAACATGATGAAGATTAGATAACATTGATAACACAAGACAACATAATAAAGCATACATGACACAGAAAACACAAGACAACACAATGAAGTCTACACGACATGGATAACACAAGACAGCACAATGAAGTATACATGACATGGATAACTCAAGACAACACAATGAATCATACATGACATGGATAACACAAGACAGCACAATGAAGCATACACGACATGGATAACACTAGAGTACACAATGAAGTATACATGACATGGATAACACAAGACAACATAATGAAGCATACATGACACAGAAAACACAAGACAACACAATGAAGTATACATGACATGGATTACACTAGACAACATGATGAAGATTAGATAACATTGATAACACAAGACAACATAATGAAGCATACATGACACAGAAAACACAAGACAACACAATGAAGTCTACACGACATGGATAACACAAGACAGCACAATGAAGTATACATGACGTGGATGACACAAGACAACACAATGAAGCATACATGACATGGATAACACAAGACAACACAATGAAGCATACATGACATGGATAACACTAGAGTACACTATGAAGTATACATGACATGGATAACACTAGACAACACTATAAAGTATACATGACATGGATAACACAAGACAACACAATGAAGCATACATGACATGGATAATACAAGACAACACAATGAAGCATACATGACATGGATAACACATACAACACAATGAAGTATACATGACATGGATAACACAAGACAACACAATGAAGTATACATGACATTGATAACACAAGACAACACAATGAAGCATACATGACATGGATAACACAAAACAACACAATGAAGCATACATGACATGGATAACACAAGACAACACAATGAAGCATACACGACATGGATAACACTAGAGTACACAATGAAGTATACATGACATGGATTACACTAGACAACACGATGAAGATCAGATAACATTGATAACACAAGACAACACAATGAAGCATACATGACATGGATAACACATACAACACAATGAAGCATACATGACATGGATAACACAAGACAGCACAATGAAGTATACATGACTTGGATAACACAAGACAACACAATGAAGTATACATGACATGGATAATACAAAACAACACAATGAAGTATACACGACATGGATAACACTAGAGTACACAATGAAGTATACATGACATGGATAACACAAGACAACATAATGAAGCATACATGACACAGAAAACACAAGACAACACAATGAAGTATACATGACATAGATTACACTAGACAACATGATGAAGATTAGATAACATTGATTACACAAGACAACATAATGAAGCATACATGACACAGAAAACACAAGACAAATGAAGTATATATGACATGGATTACACTAGACAACACGATGAAGCATACCTGACATGGATAACACAAGACAACTAAATGAAGCATACTTGACATGGATAACACAAGACAACTAAATGAAGCATACTTGACATGGATAACACAAGACAACACAATGAAGCATACATGACATGGATAACACTAGACAACACAATGAAGATTAGATAACATTGATAACACAAGACAACATAATGAAGCATACATGACATAGAAAACACAAGACAACACAATGAAGCATACATGACATGGATAACACTAGACAACACGATGAAGCATACATGACATGGATAATACAAGACAACACAATGAAGATTAGATAACATTGATAACACAAGACAACACAATGAAGCATACATGACATGGATTACGCTAGACTACACGATGAAGCATACATGACATGGATAACACAAGACAACACAATGAAGCATACATGACATGGATAACACAAGACAACACAATGAAGCATACATGACATGGATAACACTAGACAACACAATGAAGATTAGATAACATTGATAATACAAGGCAACACAATGAAGTATACATGACATGGATTACACTGGACAACACGATGAAGCATACATGACATGGATAACACAAGACAACACAACGAAGCATACATGACATTTGTTTAACACAAGACAACACAATGAAGCATACATGACATGGATAACACAAGACAAATTAACTGACGGGAAAGCATAAATCTTTCTTAGAAAATGTGTCAACAACTTTTTGGACGATTTTTTTTTCTTATCTTTAGTCCACTTGTGTAACTGCGGGCGTCCATACTTTTATGGTATGGCGAAGTCTGTCTGTCTGTCTGTCCGTCTGTCTGTCCGTCCGTCCGCTTATGGAACGCAATAACTTGAATTTACGTACACGGATTTTCATGATATTTGTACATTGTGTTAGACTGTAGATATGAGGTGCAGTTTTACAGTTCAATAAGTTTTATATTGAAAATTTGTTAACTTTTTGTCATAATTATCTAATGATATAACATTTCCATCATAAATTAACACTTACCACGAACGATGCATTTTATTTACTGTAGTGACTGTGTATCGGTACATGACCGATGTAAACAAGGTTCCAGATGATTTGTAATTAGATCACGGTTCATCGGCTAATAGTTGAACACGCACACCGAACATTTGTCGATGGAGTGTTCAGTTGTTCACGAGCGGAGTTAGGGGAAAGTAGAGGTGTGTCAGGTGAAGGGCAATGCACATACCCTGGATCTTGAGAGGAATGATGAGATTTTACATGTTGTATACATGATTTTTTTTTTAAATCATGGGCCGAACACCTAAATAGGCAACAGGACTTCAATCCCCCCACGCCATTTTCAGGTCGACCAAGTAGGTAAGATCAGTCTTCAGTGCCTAGTTATATTTTCGTGGACATACTACTGTACTATACTGTAGTAAACTCATGGGCGGCAATAGAGCACAAGGACAAAAAACCCAAACAAACAAACAAAAAACAAAAACCCGAAAACAAAAACAAAAACAAAGCAAAACAAAAACAAAACAAAACAAAAAACAAAACAAAAAGCACGAAAAAGGATAAAAAAAAAAACAAAAAACAAAAAATAAAAGAAACAGTCGAACAAACCATAACAAATAAAAATGATCAAATAAAAAACCAAAATATAAAAATGTATAAGAAATATTCTTAGATTTGCATATACTGGTAATTGGTAATTGAAAAATCTAATTAATAGCTAGGCTTGAAAGTAAGACCTTCCTGGTTGGCATAGATCAACCCCCCCCCCCCCCCGTCCTTCCCAGAACATACAACTAGAACTGTAAATTATTAATAAAACCATGCACATATTTAACGAAAAGCGCCATATAGAAATCATATATAAACCGAAAGCGTGCGAAAGCAGGCTAAAGTTGAACACACAGTATCAGTATGAATGAACTTTGCGGCAACTCGGAGCCGGGGAGATGCATTCAAATCAAACCCGCAATCTCATCAAGATCAGTTTCAACATTTTTTTCCTGACCAACAAAGAAGCAGTTTTTCGTTTTTCCTTCATTATTCAAATCAAGACAACTCTTTCCGATTCAGTCCAAACATACCAAAGTCACAAGGGCGTAGATGAAGGGGGCAGCCGGGGCACATGCCCCTTCGAAAAGTGGGGGGCACAACCATGTTTTTGCCCCCCCCCCCCCACTTTTCAATCACAATATTTTATGATGCATTAACATGGCTTAGAATAGCAACATTTTTTACCATAAATCTACAATTTTTCAGTCAATTTTCAAAAATTTTCTTTGGCTCGCTACAGCTCGCCAGCTCTTTATAAACTTTCTGAATAATTTAGCTATTCTAGCTGATCCATCCTATATCCATAATTACTTTATCAATGTACATGAAGACAGAATATTTTTACATATACATATTAATGATAGAGGTTATAGAAAGTATTGCCTAATAAGTCTATATTTTGAACCCCCCATTCTTTCTCCCCCCCCCCCCCCCCCCCCCCCACTTTTTTTATTTTTGGATGATGTGCCGTTAATTGAGTCAGTAAGTTTATAGGTGAAAAAATCCAAATAAAGCCCCCCTCCCCTCCCCACAAAAACCAATGTAACAACCCAAAAAAATTTTTTTTTCAAATGTCACTTTTTGATTTATTGAAGCAGGCTGGCTTTTCTCGACATTTTTTCTTTAACTCGACAAGCTGTTCGCTGTGTAAAAAAAAAATCTATAAATAATTTTGATGTGTCTCAAAATGATTATTGGAAAGCCCCTTTTCTCCATTGAGCAGATGGTCCAATCAAAGTTTGTGTAAGAAAAGTAGGAGCAAATGAGCCAATCAAAAGTCTCCACGTATCAAGCTGCGGTAAAAAACGCAGTTCATCGTGTAGAAGTTGCCGGGTAGCATTTCGTTAAATAATTGATTCATTTGGGGTAATTCATAAGAATTGAGAAATGTTTTACATATTTTCATGTATATAGAATAGGGAAGACATCGCCGTGTTCCATTTCCTTGCAATCATTCGGTCTACAATTGCGAATTTCCTCTGCCTTTTCTGCAACTCTTCCTTCGTCTTCTTGTTTTTGGATTGAACACTTGACTGAGATACTGATTTGCTCTAGTGCATTTTTTTAACAAGAAGCTTCCTTGATTAAGAATTTGAAAAGTTTAAACTATGTACGGACTTATTTTTTACTCGTATGAGAGGTCATAACTTTAATGGTGGCCCAGGCTAGGGGTGTATATTCAATGAAAGATGTTGTTGAAATTCACTTCATCTAGCATCAATGCTCAAAGTTGCCACTAAAAGGTGGCATATGCATCTTACATTTCTATTTTGCGACCTGAAGATGGTAAAATAACAAAAAAAGTCGCATTTTAGGGACAAATGTTTAATCTCTTTTCCATTCTATTATGTCCATATCACACTTTAATTAAAGTCCCATACTTACCGTATACATGTAGTTAAAAATTTGCGTATACCATGCAATGAATTCATACCTGTCAACTCTCCAGCATTTCGCGGGAGACTCCCGCGTTTGAACCTTATCTCCCACGTTCGAATTTCTCCCTCGCGGGAGACCGAAAGCTCCCATGTTTCGATCCTATCGCCCGATTTCTCCCTCTTTCAAGTTTTGAACTTCACATAACTTAAGAAAGATAACTCTAGTGCGACTTTCGGAACGTTTCGTACTTAATATGAAAACGAAAGTTCGTTTACAATGTGAACGACGCAGGTTGTTTGCATTACAACTAGGACACAGCATGTGTATATCGATGCTTAGGGGTAATTAACTAATCTGTGAAAACAGTTTTACTAATCATGCAAGTACTTTATTGACTAAATACTGTAAAAAACTGACTAAAGTTTTTCTCCGACATTATGGAAGGCACTAGAAAACGATCTGGGTTAGCTGAAATCCATTTCAAAGAAAAAGAAATAAGAAAGATTGGAGTCAGTTGTATAATTGGGTTATGGCAAGTTCAGTTGCATATGTTCTGTTATGATTGAAAAGACTAATAATTGTATTGTCTTCTCACCAGAAAAAGACCTACTACATGTACATGTAGCCACAGCAAAAGGTGATGTACTCATGTACAATGAACAAATGAAGAACAAGAAGTAATAAAAAATGCAATCATATATCATGGAAATATTTGTCTTTTTTTGAAAGTTGGCTCGCACAACATGTTGCAAATTTATTTATAAAAAAATGTCGCGAAAATGGTTCACGCGCAATCTCCCTATCTCCCTCTTTTGAAAAATTCAAAGTTGAAAGGTATGCGAATTAATTGTCACTTTTCTTATACCCTTTCAACCGAATGATATTCTTGATGTCGGAATGGATTTCTGCCATGTTTATCTAGAGTTATCGCTATGCTCATGAAAAAGCCGCAATTTTGATAGATCCTTCTTCAAATCTCCTACTAAATCGGAGTTTGAGGAACTAAGAAGTCCTACATCTATGGTTCCTTTAAATTTAATGAATTCTAGTAGTTTTGTTCTTGTTATAAACGATGTATTCTAGATATAAAGCAATTTCCATATACAAAATGCATTATGCTCTATGAAAAACCTCCATTATCCCCCAACTACAGTACATGTATTTTTGGAACTTCTCTGTGCTTATCTTTAAATGAACTTTTGTGTGACATCACGCTGACATTGAGAATCGAGCTAAAAATGTGTGTAATCCGGAACTCTCATGGGTATTTCTTCAGACTTACACAGACGGAGAATGAAGATTTGGACCTCTCTCTTACTCCTCTTCCTTGTTGGGGTCACGGTCATCAGATCTGATGTAGAGGTAGATGACGACGATGATGACGACGTCGATGTCGAAGTTGAAGATGACAATGAAATAAAACCAGAAAAGGTACAGAAATAGAATAATTAGAAATTTCTTTATCCTTTGTTCAAAGTTTACCTGAAGTAAGAAAAGTTTGGTTGTTAAAATTCTGATAAATCTACTTAATACATTTTTTCAAAGATTTGATTCATGAATATCTTTTTTATATGTATTTTTTTTTCAATGTTCAAAGACAAAAGTATTTGTAGTACAAATACATGTACAAGTACATACATCATTACATATGCGTATAGCATAGGTTTTTCTCACCGGAGTCTTATAATCTGTTATATTTCAGTCTGATTTTCTGGACTGCGTGAATCAAAAATTTTAGTACATGTATATGCATTGCGTATCCGTTTATATTCAGATGTAAAAACTTGTTGTTTATGATATATGATTCTGTACTAGTAGTGCTTTTCGTTACACTTCTAACATTATGTATTTCATTCTTTTTAAGAAAATATTTTTCTCCCTTTCAGCCCAAATTCAAGCCACCAAAAGTGAAAGGATCAGTAAACCTGGCAGAATCGTTCAACAAAAAGTCAGATTTTAACAGGTAAAATTTGTTAAATCTCGAGGTTTATGGTACCTTACAATTATTCTTGAAGAATTCTAAGACATTCCACTTTTTTCATGAGGTCTAAAAGTTTAAATGCTCAGTCAGGTTTTTTTCCCCTTGCAAAATTTCTTCAATTTTTCCATAAAAATTACTCTCAACTTTCCCAAAGAGGAATTATGAAAAAATCACCTGAGAAAATAAGACTAAAAACCTGGAAGTCAGAGCAAAATGTCAAATTTCTAAGTGCATCTTTAAGTTTTCAAGGTCAAGCGAATCAACATGATCATTGGATAAGCAGTGTTAAAAAAATGATACTTTAGGGTTATACTATGGTGAGAATTTGTATAAAATTTTTCCCAATTTCAGCAAAATGTCTCAAATTTTCCAAAATGGGACAGGCACAGGCACCTTACCCACAATAAAAAAACCCTGTCAGTTTGCATATACATGTACATGTATCTCTCATGATATTTGCAAAGAACATGTACAGGTAATATCTCATCTGCATGTAAATGTGAAAATAGAAATTGTAAACATGATAGAATACATAATGAACTTTAAGAATAAAACTGCATACAAGCATTTATGCAGTAATCTTAGTTTCCTAGTATCATCGCAATGTACCGGTAATAGCAAATATCATGTGATCTACAGTGTTCTAGGATTCTATTCAGAAGCCGCTTACCAACGGATAAGTACCAACCAAAAATGTGCTTACCTAGTAAGGAAACTCACTTACTGTAATAACCCAAACAAAAATTTCAGTCAGAATAAAGAGGGGATGTTAATATACATGTATGAGCAATAGTTTGACGTAATGATCACCTTGAGATATCTTGCATGTCTTTATATAAAGCTCCTTGTACATAAATCATGTTAAAACTTTGTTTGCAAACGCCATAAAGTTGTTATCCAAATGTATTGAAAAAGCTCGATACAGAGACAGTGTCATACCATAAACCATACCGTCAACAATAACCACGGTTATCATTGTTTTGCATCAAAGACAATTATTTACCAATATCTATAATTATTTTCCATAGATGGGTTTTGTCTCAAGCAAAGAAAGATGGAGCTGAGGAGGATATAGCAAAATATGATGGTAAGAAAGAAATAAATGTAAAAAGAATGATCAGAAAGAAAGAGTAGATTACTCAAGTTTTCACATGTACATAAAAAAGCATCACTTTACATTAAAATATCAGATTTAAACTATGGTAAAATGTTTTTTTATGCTAGGTAAATGGAGCGTGGAAGGGTAGATTACTCAAGTGTTCACATGTACTCCAATAGGAAGATTTTAAAAAAAAATCATCACATTTCATTAAAATATCAGATTCAAACTACAGGTAAATTTTTTTTATGCTAGGTAAATGGAGCGTGGAAGAACCTAAATCCAGTGCTGTAGAGGGTGATCTGGGACTGATACTGAAGGTATGGTTTGATCCTTGTCCATGAAACGTATTTATTTAACAGAGTTCTTGAAATCTTCCAATGAAATGTCGGACATTTGGGAATTTTTGTCGGTCCAAATGATAGACACAACGTGAGTTTTTGTTGGACCAAATAATTTTTATCGGCGAATTCGATAAAACCGATACTTTTCGTGAACTCCGATTTAAAACGTCATGGTTGCACAGCAGTTTATTTATATAGTAAAATTGCTGTACATACATGTATAATTTTATGTAGTAGAAATTTTTTACATGTTTCATGTTTACCTTGCGGAGAATTAAAAGTTTTACATGAAAGGATTGTTTTCACACAAAATTTATTCTTTGGTCAATTTTGAACCGGGTGATGAAGGTTGATTTGTAATCTCACATGTATATCATTTGAAGGTTTGCTAAGATAAAACTTGAAACTTTCCGGCAAGGTCATATTCCTACAGGGATGTACACACATGTACATGTATACTGTTAGACTTTCACGATACCATGTATGGAATGCTTTTATCATGAAATTTCGATCTTTATGAAGAATTTTTCTAATTACTTTCTTTATCTTTCAGTCAAAAGCCAAGCACCATGCTGTGTCAAGAAAGCTGGACAGGCCTTTTGAATTTAAAGGAAAACCATTGCTTGTACAGTGAGTGTTCAATATTTAAAAAAAGGAAGTTATTATAAAACATATTGAAAAATTTACTTTTAGTAAACAATGTTTACAACATAGATCAAGAACTTTTGGATATGTGAAATATTTTCTTTTTTTCCGATAAGATTTACCCCAAAACCACAGGACATCGGCAAAGCTAACCAAAGAAATTCGCTGGAAATCTGAATACTTTCAGTAAAATCTTAACAAGTGGGAAATTAAAAAATAATGTAACAAGAATAATTGTAACATGATGTCACTGATTGGTTCAAAGCATCTGGTAAAGGCAGGTTTTGTGAAATTTTAATTCAGTGAGAAAATTAAATGGGTATTAAATATGTATTCAAAATGGTTTGTCAAGCAAATTATCTGAGAATACATGAACTGTACTTGTACATCTGTCCATTGATAGCCTACACAATGCTAAAGTAGTAAGGCAGTCCTTTCTAGTTCAAAACCTTTGTATTTGTCAGATCTTTATCAATATTGATTGCCATGATGAATGAACAGTATAATTAGATAATTGTGATGCATACCAGTTCTTGTGACAAACGTACCCATTTCTTTATAGGTATGAAGTCAGATACCAGAGTGGAATAGACTGTGGTGGGGCCTACGTCAAACTTTTGTCTGCTGGTGCTAAAACAGATCTGGTCAGTTAGTCTTTCTGAGTTCCACTGTAGCAGTTATAAAAATGAAAAAAAAGTCCCCTTAAGGACAAAAAAAATTAAGATTTCGTTTGACGGGCACCGCCGCATTGCCTAAAAACCTGCCGCATTTCCGATTTTTATCGCGTGTTTTACCATAATTTTAAAGTAGTCAATTGAACATCGTCGTGCTAATACAAATTGTTTGTTTACATATTCTTTACTTCACTAAATATATAAATTGTAAAGCTGTAACTCAATACTTGTTTACATAAAATAGTATTATTTACCCGAGCTGCCGTATTCAATTGTTGTTTGTACGGTAATCACGATCACGGGTATATTCCATATCACGGACCAGGTAACGTAACGTAAAATGATACTTGACTCTGTTGTGATAATCTGCAAGAGCATTATTCTTTATTAGATTATCTAATTTATTAGAAATTTGAAAACGTTTTTGTTTAGAACTCACAGTTTACGTCAGATTGATCAGCCGGGAACGCCGGTGACGGGATCGAGGGGAGGGGCAGAAATACTAAACGATCCTAATTTCGATTCGGATAAACTAGTCAACTAGACCTAAGCACATCTCAGATACTTCAAAATTTCCGAGGGATAGAAATTCAAATTTGCAAACAATTTGCTCAAGTCCAACAGTGAAAAGGGATGACGAATCGATCAGGATACCCTTGTGTATAAATCGTTGTTAAAATTCAAACTAAATTGTCAGACACGCTGTGATCGGGAAGGCAAACTTGCTCAAGTGGACGACGGTCCCTTCCACTTGGACTTTAATGGGCCATTCTCAAAAACAATGGGCCATCTTTCCTCACGAAAGGGCCATTCCATAAATGATCAATTTTCGAAAAGCTATGCATATGCATGCATTATGCAACAGACGTTAGCACATTTTTTTTGTCGCGAGATTCCCGATTTGACCATTTCCAATGAATAATTTACAGTACATTTTTTGCATGGATCACAGAACAGCCAAGACCAAACTTTCAGCCACCTTTCCTGAATTTTTTGTGTCCACAGATGGACAGCTTCATTTTCAGCTTGTTGATATTAGGGAAGACATTTTGTACAAATTTTATTACATCAATTTGTACCCATTGACTGACCACTTTTAAAAAATGACATGATAATTTTACAGACGAACACATACACAAGTACCTTAAGGTAGATAAGATACGTACATGTAAGTGGACGTTGGAGATTTAAATCATGTAAATCTCAGGCGCAGATGTCGGAGAAAAATCAATATTGTATCAAAATAGCAAAGGACCTTTCAATTGTCAGTGAACAGAAGAATTTTGTGCCTTAGAGTTCTGACTGGCCATGTACAGAAAGCTGTGATCTCTGTATTACTGCTCCTGGTGTAGATCTACGTTACAACGTAGATACGAGAACAGAACTTTTAATAGATTTAAAAAACAAAAAAATGGACGCCGTAGAATAATGGCGCCAGGGCGCAGTGAGTTGCCGATTTTATGGGCCATTTTCTATCAGAATGGGCCATCCCAATCCCTTGACATGTTTCTTTGTATTTTCCCTACTCTTTTGCCGACGACAAGGGTCAAATTTTCGGTCTAAGCACTGAGCAACAATTACGAGTTTCACTCACTTAGTTGCACCTGAAAGTAGTTCACAAAATGTTAACGTCATTTGAAGTTTTAACCTTACACAGGGCAACGGTTAGAGATTGGTGATCCTTTTTAGCATAAATAAGATGTACACCATACATGTATTTAGTCTACATCTTCATACTGGTCTGCCATAGGACATCGTCTGTCATATGATACATATAATAAGTGTGACCAAATCACAGAATATCTAGCAAACTTCAGGTTTGGAAATGCAATAAGTATATTACAGGAAGACGTTGGGTTATCTTGTTATGGGTTATCTTGTTAATCAATGTACTAAACATTACCACTTCATACTATACTTAAGTTTTAATGTATTTTCAGCATCAAAACACTTGAATTAGAAATTTGGTTAAAGATAAATTACAAAAAATGTACATTCATCATATTTCACATTTGCAAAAAAAAAAAAAAAAAAAAAAAAACCCTGCCTCCCTCACTTTTTTTTTTTAAAAAAGTGCCTGTCAAACTAAACATTAATTTTGTATGGCCTAAGGTAGAGCATCCCTCAGGTCTCAGATGCTCATATTTCCTAAATAATAATTTTTACAATATTTTCATTTCCATATATTCAAAGCTTTTGTTAATCCTGATATACAAACAAAATATAATTTGTGGTTTCATGATTATACCGAGAACTTAAGCCGTTTGAACTTTAACATTGGACCCTATGGGAAAAGTAAGAAAAATCCCTTTTTAGAGATGATAAAATGTAACTATAAAAGTTTCTTTTCCCAAAACCATATTAGTTTGATAATCTTAACAATATTCTGAAGAGAAAAAATAGGGTATCAAAGCAAACATTACCAGCAATTCTGACCTGAGGAATACTCTACCTTAAAACACATAAACTTTTTTCTTTTGCTCATAGAATCAAACACATACAGTTTTCTGTCTGTAAGTCTGTCTGTTGCCTGCAAAAAAAACTGAAAACATTGAATTTACAAATGATATTGGCTTTTATATTCCTTATAGTCATACCTTTCCATTGGTTCCTTTTGCATTAAGTTTGGAAAATGTACTTGAAAATGTTTTGATTAACAATGTAACTTTTCTTCACAGAAAAACTTCCATGACAAGACGCCATACACCATCATGTTTGGACCAGACAAATGTGGAATGGATCACAAACTACACTTTATATTCAGACACAAAAATCCAAAGACAGGAGAGATCGAGGTAAGGATTTGAGTTTATATTCCGCATATACTGAATGTTTATGCGTATTTTATTGTAGGGTAATCCAAAGACAGAAGAGATCGAAGAAAGGATTTGAATTACAATCTACTCTCGATGAGTCAAACTTCAAAGGACCATCAGAAATAATTCGACTAATCAGGAGTTCAACTTATTGAGTAAATCATCAGCAATTGATTTTTCAAAAGACTACATCGTATTTCCCTTTCTCTGTCACTGTGAACAGATGCTTGTGTTGTCCATTTTGAATGACCAAGCTACCTTAAATATTTGTATTTACTACTCTATAGCAAGATAGTATCAATTATCCGTCCACCGATCTCCTTAAAATGAATTGGTTTTTGTTTAAGAACTGAAATGAATTTGTGGTTCGACTTAATGAGGTAAATTTTCAATGTAAAGTGAATTGTGGGACTTAAAAATTAGTTTGACTTATTGAAAAGTTCGAGTTATTGGAATTCGAGTTATCAGAAGTAAAAATGCACAGAAATCAATGGAAGAGAATCGTGACTTTTAAAAACAGTAATTTCCACTTACTCAAGTTTGAGTGAAGGAGAGTATACTGTATTATTGCAGAAGTACTGAATTGTTTTAAGCCAATGTTCAAAATTCTCTGTTGACCGGTTGTCACTGACAACCAAGATAACATTTGGTATCCTAGAAATTTGATGGATGTCATTCAGGTCATCTTATAATACCTATTTTTTTTTCACCTTTGGCAATCTGAAAGTTTGTGAATTTTGAAAAATTAAAGCTCTAAGGCAACATATTCCTTATAACATCAGACCTGCCTACTTTTACGATTTTGGCATAATTTTTACGATTTTTGACCTACAAATACGCTTTTGCTGATCATTTTTTAAGCCTTAAACATATTTCCAATCAGAATTACTTTTAAAAAAGTATTTAAAAGAAAAATAATAGACTTGCCTTTGATATCATATAAGCAATTTCGTAAAAGATTTGTAAAAATGTCAAAGTGGGAAAAAGACGATGTTTTTTTCTCAAAACTACAATCAAATGTTTATTTTACGCTTAACTCTAAATCCTAAATTACGCTTTCTTTTGAAAAATTGTATACTTTTTGTAAGAAAAAGTTAGGCAGGTCTGTAAAATACTGGTAAGTTTAACTTTTTCTCTGAAGGTGCAACATCATAAAACTTATTTCTCCATCAGAAAAAGTGACATACATGTATGTTCAATCACAGTATTTACATGTGAAGATTGCTATACATGTATGTACATGTATATGTAACACATAATTATTTGTATTTCTATAGGAGAAGCATGCCAAGAAACCAACTGCATCCATTGACAGCCATTTCTCTGATAAAAAGACACATCTTTACACTTTAGGTAAAAATTATACAAGGGTTAGTCTTTCCTACATTTCTAGGTTTAACCTCATGTGACAGAATTGGATAAATGGTTGATCTACATGTACATGCACAGTGATCAACATTTAAAAAAAAAGGGTTTCCGAAGAGACAATGTTGAAAAGGACTTCAAATTTACATGTATATATAATAGCTACATGTACAATCATAATTTTTATTGTTTCCTGATACAAATTTTGTCTTGATGAAGTCAAAATAGTAATTGTTATGTCATGGTAGAAATGTTAGCAAACAATATAGTGATGTGACGATAGTTTATTGCTGAAACCCCTTCGATTTTCGATAGTTGATGGTGAAATTGACAATTAATTAGCGCTAAGTAACAACAAACAAAATTATTTACGTGAAAAGCGATCAAAATGACATTGAGCCAAGTCAAAAAAAAAAAAAAAATGATCAAGAAAAACAAATTTAATTCTTGGTTTTACTTTAAAAATTGCATTTCTATACATTTGAAGTGTTTGAATATGCTAAAAATTCAATCATGGTATTTCACTGGTTTTGATGATTTCGATTTTTAAGATTTCGATAGTTACGTATATTAATCAAATGATGATTAATTTCTGATAGTGTCCCAATAATCGATAGTAAAATTTGTCCGATTGCTCATCAACAAAACAATGAGATGTCAGACTTCTGTCTATGAATAAAAGCCAAAATGATCTACAGTAACTGTAAATTGGTTTTTATTCATCAGGTGCATGTACCAATTTTCGTCAGTGTCTCCCTTGACGAAATTACGTATCGACGAATATAAATACTCCTGGCAAAAAAATAAATTGTAGTAAGCAAAAATTGAATCTTAAGAGTTAATATGATAGGCAAATAATAAATCACTGAAAATTTAATACTCACACAAAGTCGCATATAATTTACTTCTAATTACCAAATGATATGTTTTCACAATAAGCTAGGTGGTATACATATCTCTGATTGTTTGTTTACCAATAATTGTTAAACAAACAATGAAAACAAACATACAGCCTATACCTGAATGTTACATGTAAGTTGGCATTTGAACAGACGAATTTATATTTTAGGGACCCTTGGATGACAAATTTACTTACTGACGAAATGGTCATTTTTAACGAATTGACGAAAATTGGTACTGACGAATATAAGGCAATTTACAGTATTAGTTTTCATAATCACCGTGGGGTATCACGTGATACACAAGTGATATGTTCCACGGGAATCCCCTTTGATTGAACCAAGTAAATACTGTCTAAACCTACTTTATATGAATTTATTTTAGGCCTATCATATGGTTATAATTATCAATTATATGATGGTAATTTATTCTGGTCAAGAATAGACGTATATTCAGAGAACACTTAAACAGAAATTTTTCAATGCTCACCACATGTTATGATATGGTGCACGGACAGTTACAAAATTTTCTGTTGAAGTGTTCTCCAAATATACGTCTATTCTTGACCAGAATGAATTACCATCATATAATTGATAATAACTACCATATAATAGGCCTAAAATAAATTCACATAAAGTAGATTTAGACAGTATTTACTTGGTTCAATCAAAGGGGATTCCCGTGGAACATATCATTTGTGTATCACGTGATACCCCACGGTGATAATGTATACGTAATAATTCATTGTCTTGATATACATGTACATGTATTTCATATTTATCTACAGTGGTGAATCCAGACAATTCCTATGAAATGTTGATAGACAACACTGTGGTCAGTGATGGCAGTTTATTGAAGGATGTCAGGTTGGTACTAGCTAGCATAAATGATTTGATGTACAGTTTCAATTATTTAAATAAAAAAAATTTCAAGAATTGTATCAAATTAAAGAAAAATTGAACTTAAGAAGAACTCCTGAAATATTTACATGTTAATGTATTTGAACTACACATGTATATACTATGAATAAAAGTCCAGTTATTTAATTGATTAAAATTTGTTTTTTCCATCTTTTTGTTTTAAATTAGGGTTGAAGATAGTTTTTGTGTCGCCTGCAAAGCATAGCGACACTTAGGGATCACGTTGACCATCTGTCTGTCTGTCTGTCCATCTGTCTGTCACACTTGGATGTCACACCCTTTAAAAGTGATTCCTGAGTGTCGCTATGTTTCGCAGGCGACACATGCATTCCTTTGAATTATTTTTCTCCTAATAGAATTTTTTTTGAAGTACTGATTTTCCAATTCAACGTTGCTTTCCAAAAACATTATTACATATTATTTAGTTTACATTAAAGACCTGGGGAGTAACTTCGTTTATCAAGAAGACTGATTTGAAAAAAAAAAACCAGAATCTTAGATTTTAACCTTCCTTCTCTTATGATTTATGACTATAAAATATAATTTATTTTTACAGTCCCCCTGTAAATCCACCTGCAGAAATAGACGATCCCAACGACAAAAAACCTGAGGATTGGGATGAAAGGGAAAAGTAAGTTTTTAAGTAAATTGTTATGCTTGTATAAAGTATAATGGTAGTTTTCTCTTGTATACCAATGTTTTTGAAAAAATGAAGCCAATCTAAAGGCAAACCAGAAACTTTTTCATACCTTTTAATTGCTCATACGTGTTGGATTGATGATCGTGTGCCAACAATATTTCTAAAAATAGAAGTTTCCATCGAAATATGGAAATAGGAGTTTCTTTTCCAAACGCCCTTTCTCTTTTCTTTCTTAACAGTTAACTGAGAAAATGAATAACCAGATTTCCCTTTTAACTTTGAATTTGTGATTGGTTTCAGAAGGAAGCAACAACAACAAAATTGAAAGCACTCTCTTACGAATTCAACGTGTAGTTTACATGTTTTCCCTTGATTTACATTATAGAATAAAATTAGCTTCACATTGTGATATATTTCATTCTTAGCAAACATGTTTACATACATGGTCATGTACGTCGTACCTTTTCTTACCTTTATCTTCTATCATTATAGGATACCAGACCCTGATGCTACCAAACCTGATGACTGGTAAGTACATTTTGTATTTATATATCGTACGTACATGTTAATGCTTCAAGCGTTGAGGTTTACAATAGGGAGGTGTAGTTACAAGTGCTTGGAACGTGTATGTATGACTTACATGTACATGTCACCATTTGACGTCGCAATCCGAAGACGTCGTTTAGTAACACATACGAACCAGAGAAGGTCCAACTATAGCTATGTAGAAAGGTGTACGTGTAACTAGCCTCTTTCCAATCAGTTTAATCTGCGAGAAACGTTCATCGTCATAACGTGTAGCTATACGTCATGTCACGTCATGACGCCATTTGATTAAAGATTGCAGGAAGTGATGACGTCATATGTACACATCCGGCTAAAACTTGTAACAAAACCTCTCTATTATTATACAGATATTGATTTTGTTGAGGGAGCAGAATGGTGTTTTGTAGTTTCAAGAAATTACACGTATAATTCCAAATACAGATGATGGAGGAAAATATAAAGTTGAAGGGGTTCCCTGGAACAGAAAGACAAACATTCTGGAATGTTTTCTTACAAACATTTTCCGATGCCCTTCAAAGCATAGCAACATATTCTAAACTAATACGTATTAGTCAGTTTTTATTCCCCTACTGGCTCGCCGGAGGGGACTTATAGTGTCCATCCCTGTCTGTCCGTCTGTCCGTCACACTTTAGTTTTTTCAAATAGTTAATATACATGTATATACATGTAATGTATGTTTTGCAGGGATGAAAGCTAGCCTGAGATAATTAATGATCCAGATGATATAAAGCCAGATGGCTGGCTGGATAAAAAGGAAAAACTCATCTTTGATGCTGTTTTATGTACATGATTCTATGTTTTGTCGGGATGAGAGCCAGCCACAGATGATAGTTGATCCAGATGCTGTGAAGCCAGATGGCTGGCTGGATAAAAAGGAAAAACCTATCTTTGATGCTGGTTTTTGTACATGATTCTATGTTTTGTAGGGATGAGAGCCAGCCTCAGATGATAGTTGATCCAGATGCTGTGAAGCCAGACGGCTGGCTGGATAAAGAAGAAAAACTCATCCCTGATCCGGACGCTGAAAAACCTAAAGATTGGTAAATATGTTGCAGGCTTTCTACTGTTCCTACTTTTTCCTACTTTTTCCTACTTTTTTATTTTGATCCTATTTTTTCCTACTTTTTCTTCAAAACCTCCTACTATTCCTACTTTTTCATCTCAAAAGTAAAAAATTACTTGCTTCACTTGTCATCGACATCTGATTCAAAGTTTTTGAAAATTTTGGGCTCGCTTTGCTCGCCCATCCTGTATAGTTTACATGAAAAATCAATCTGCCTTTATTTCACTCTGTGATTTCCTCAAAGATGAACATTACCAGTCTCAAAACATTGCTTACTGTGATTTGTGTGTCATACTTACTGAAAATTGTCGCTAAAAGTGATGGAAAATTTCCTACTTTTCCCTATTAATTCCTACTTTTTCCTATTTTTCTCCTACTTTTTTTCATTGACTACTCCTACTTTTTTCCTACTTTTTCATCAAGGTAGAGTAGAAAGCCTGATGTTGCTAAGGAGTACTTGTAGGTTTGGAAACCTGCCATTTCGACACTATTTTCAAAAATGATCAGATTTTCATGAATTTCTAGTTTACAAAAAGTTAAAAAGTTAAATACTACGACATTCAAAACGTCTAAAATCGTTGAAATCATTGAAAATATCAATACATGTAAATGGGCCAAATTTTGATACAAAATTCAGAAATTAAGTAGTTCACCAACCCTCTCCCAGGATAATTTGTATACTAATTGATAGAATTCTGTTTGAATTTCAAATTTGCATAAAAAATGTTTTTTGTGAGCAGACTATTTTTAGAGATTTGTGTGTAAAATATGATGATTTTTCTTTGTTTTCCGTTGTCAAGAACTAACAACGTCAGGAAATGATGTTATATACATTATCACACACATGAAATTATGATGCCGTATTTCCTCACACATTCAACATCATAAAACATGAACATGTATGTGATAATTAACCATTCATTTGATAAAAGCAAATTTCATCGAAATTATAGGGCCAATTTGAGGGGTTAACGCACCTACTTTTTTAAGGAAAATATTGTTATATAAAAATTTCTCAAAGGATTGATACAGTATAAATGTTTATATTGAAAACTACTTGATACCAAAATCATTGGTAAATAAATGTACATGTGTATCTAAAATTTGTGTAAATACAGGACTTTTTTGTATGCAAAGCTACTCGAAAACCACAAACTTTTGGTGAATTTTCAATTCAATGAAAACATAAAATTCAGGGAGAGTTAAATGTATTTGATGAAAATGTTTTAGGATTCTTTAGAAATTGAAGGACATTTGTATAGAATCATCATGGAAAGTTTCTGAACCTTTACCACAACTGGCTAATTTTCAATTGTTGATCAATCAGGTTGGGTCACTGCAATTGGCCCAAATCTTTGTTTCCATGATCTTGACATAAGATAATTGATGGGATGCTTTGGACTTTCATGGAAAAATAATTTTGATGGAGTATATACTGTAACAATGTATTGTAAATTTCCCAAGGAAGAGATGAGTAAACTTGAATGTGAGTGTTTACTTTTTGTGATCATTATGGATGTATTGATACATGTATTACAGGGACGATGACATGGACGGGGAATGGGAAGCACCATTAGTTGGTAAGTATTCTTTCAGATACAGATATACAAATATTTCAGATTTTTATTTTAAAAGTTTTTTTAAAAGTTTGATACACAAAATTAAGGCGATAGTTTTTTTCCAGTGCCCAGTTTCACAAAAATTCTTAAAAAATTTTTTTTAGGAATTTTTATCTTTTAATAAAAGGTTCAAAATGCTCTTTGAGCTTCTTCAGGATATAGACATGTAATTTTTGTTATCAGATAATCCTAAATGTACAAGTGCTCCGGGCTGTGGTAAATGGGAACAACCTGAAATCAAGAATCCTAAATACAAAGGAAAATGGCATCCGGAGATGATCGATAACCCAGACTACAAGGTAAGGTTTATTTAAGTTACTTCTATTCACAAATATTTCTCATGAAAGCAGAAACAAAATGTATGGTTACAGCTATTAGAAAATTTACATTTCTTTATCATTCTCCACCTTTCAAACAAAACTGATTTTTACAAGCAGGTCCCTGTGAATGATTGTCTGAAACTTCAACATTCGCCATAGCTTTTATTGTTCATGTATTTTTTGGACATTGACTCTACTATCCGCAATCAAATTTAAGTGAGGCTTTTTAGGGATTTTTTTACCCTTTGATTCCAGGGACCTGGGGTTTTTATACTTTATTGGATTTTTTTTTCAAATTGGGAATTTTAAGCTCAGAAATTGGGAAAAATGCCTTCTTTTCAGCATTGGGTATGGGGACGAATTTTGGCCCTTGAGTACCTCTAAAAGAATCCCAGTTTTTACATGTATTTTTATGAGTTATCACTTCCATATTAAAGTCTCATTTCAAAAACTGTATAGATTCTTGTTGTGTGAAAATGTTTTAACATTTTGGATGAAAAGGTCTCGGATAAAAAGTTGCAAGAAAATAAGATGTGTGATAAAAAGTTGCTTCGTTCTTAAACTATTCATCTTTATCTATTACAGGGCGTATGGAAGCCAAGACGTATTGCAAATCCTGATTTCTTTGAAGATTTGGATCCTTACAGAATGACACCCATTGTGAGTTCTTGTATCTACATGTACATCAATATTCTTTTATGAAACTGTTTCTCATATAAATACATGAAAAGTATGTACATGTACATTGTACTATCATTAGCTCACCTCGACGAAGTTGAGTGAGCTTATGCTATAACCCAACGCATCCGCATCCGCATCCGCGTCCGCGTCCGGTTAAGAAGTTTGGGGTAGCTCAGTATCTGACAAAGTACTAATGCTACAGTAACCAAACTTGCACAAGTGATTCATCTTTGGATGCTGAGATGAACCCATGCATTGGATGCAGCATCTGACCTACATTTTCCGCTTGAGTGACTTGGTTAAGAAGTTTGGGGTAGCTCAGTATCTGACAAAGTACTAATGCTACAGTAACCAAACTGGCACAAGTGATTCATCTTTGGATGCTGAGGTGAACCCATGCATCGTATGCAGCATCTGACCTACATTTTCCGCTTGAGTTACTTGGTAAAGAAGTTTGGGGTAGCTCAGTATCTGACAAAGTACTGATGCTACAGTAACCAAACTTGCACAAGTGATTCATCTTTGGATGCTGAGGTGAACCCATGCATCGGCTGCAGCATCTGACCTACATTTTCCGCTTGAGTGATTTGTATAAGAAGTTTAAGGTAGCTCAGTATCTGACAAAGTACTAATGCTACAGTAACCAAACTTGCACAAGTGATTCATCTTTGGATGCCGAGATGGACCCATGCATCAGATGCAGCATCTGACCTACTTTTTCCACTTGAGTGATTTCGCTTTTAAAAGCCAATATTGAGCAAGGTATAAGTGCTACATGTACCAAACTTGCATATTGGATGTATCTTTGATCAAACTTTCATTACATGACCTTGACCTACTTTTTCCGCTTGAGTGATTTTGCCTTTAAAAGCCAATATTGAGCAAAGTTTAAATGCTAGATTTCCAAACTTGCATATTAGATGTATCTTTGATCAAACTTTCATAAAATGACCTCGACCTACTTTTTCCGCTTGAGTGATTTTGTCTTTAAAAGCCAATATTGAGCAAAGTATAAGTGATACATGTACCAAACTTGCATATTGGATGTATCTTTGATCAATCTTTCGTAAAATGACCTTGACCTACTTTTTCCGCTTGAGTGATTTTGCTCTATTAAGCCAATATTGAGCAAAGTATAACTGCTACATGTACCAAACTTGCATATTGGGTGTATCTTTGATCAAACTTTCATAAAATGACCTTGACCTACTTTTTCTGCTTGAGTGGTTTTGCCTTTAAAAGCCAATATACATGTACTAAGAAATATGTTTGAACTGAATTTTGCTGTCACGAGGTGAGCTTCGTAATCTGTGATTACCTATGTTTTTTTAATTGTCTTTACTTTATGATAAAATACTATACACCTTGTTTCAATCCTCACTGATTCCTTTGCTGATATTTGTTGTGTGTTTTACTTCTCCTCTTTGAGATGTAGAAATGTTAGATCACACAACTTCTCGCACATTGGATAGGCTGATTCCCCTTTTTAGTGGTGCTGGAGAATTCGATCCGGCACCCTGATCCGGCACTGTTGATTGTTTCTTTATGACATCA
Source organism: Pinctada fucata (assembly GCA_028142955.1). Classification (NCBI taxonomy): domain Eukaryota; kingdom Metazoa; phylum Mollusca; class Bivalvia; order Pterioida; family Pteriidae; genus Pinctada; species Pinctada fucata. The sequence continues at coordinate 56,153,993 of AP027111.1, forward strand.
CAGACAAACTGACGAACGTTATTTCACATATATTTAGCATGACGTTCAGTCATTCTGAAGCGTAAGCTAGAGGGATTTGAAGGTTTCAATGTGCGAGAAAAATAATCAAGCACCACATTTGAGTTCCGGATACAAAAATATCTGTCATGGGTGGGATGATCAATGTCCCAACCTCGGCTAACGCCTTTTTTTTACCGACAATTACGCTCTACACTTTTGCTACTCAATTTTATGCTTATAATATATTTCCAAGCAGAAAGGCTTTTAAAAATTATTTCAAACGAATAAACTCGCTCACTTTCATTCTTTGTTTGAATAATTAAGATTTGTAAAAATGTCAAATTTGCGAAAAGACGATGCTTTTTTTTCTAAAAATTACAATCAATTGTTTATTATACGCTTAACTTCCCTAAATCACACTTTCTTGAGCAAAATATTACACTTTTGGTAAGAAACAGGTAGGCAGTTCTGCTCGAGGTAATTCACTAAATTGTCTGTTCAGAAGAGTAGACACTTGCGTTACATTGTTATGATTTATATGAACTATTTCAGGATGCCCTCGGTTTAGAGTTATGGTCCATGAATGACGACATTGTATTCGATAACTTCCTCATCACAGATGATAGGTCTGTAGCAGAACTTTGGGCCTCGGAAACTTTTGAAATAAAATCCGCTGCTGAAAAAGCAGAGGAATATGCTAAAGGGGTAAGTCATTAGCTTTTATGAAATGTTAAATTTTTATCATAAATTGAGAAGGAATTTTAAAAATTTGTAATTCTTTAAAATGAGAGATTTTTTATGTAAAAAAAATAACAGATTTGTGTACTAATTTGCCATTCAAATTATGATATACAGTATTGTTGTCAGTTTCATTTGAAGTACAAGCATTTTGAATATGGCATATTGCTCTCATGAGAGAAATTTTACAAAAGCACTTTATCAGAGATCAAAAATTAAGGCCAATGGACACTATAAACAAAACCTTGTGAAAACATTGGAAGTGTCACCAAATATTCTTCTGTCAATGTTTGCTTTGCAGAGAGGGTGAAATCTATTGATTTTCAAGGTTGGAGATCGAATATTAAGGTCATAGTTGACAAAACAGAAAAAAAAAATGTTGTGAAACAATGCAGAAAGGGTCAAATCTACTCATTTTCACGGTCAAGATCAAAGGCCAAGGTCAGATTAGACAATGTTTCAATGTTTCAAGCAGTGTTAAATCACAAAACCTTAAGTTGATGTAAACAGTCAAATAGAAATAGTCCTACTGGTTTTCAAGGTCAAAGGTCAAGGTACCCCAATGTATATGTGTCGAATACATGTATAGGGTTTCTTCAAGGGGATGCAAGGGTTTACATCGGTTTTCTCCTCTATTTTTTGCCTATTCATCTACAATACTGCACGGAATAGGACAGAGAGAGTATCCTGATATTGTTTTATCATGAGTGATCCTTTTAAAGACTTTATATGCATTGAATTTTCGGATTGTGACAATTTTACCAAAAATCTATGGTATATTGGCTTTTTCACTCAATGAACTTTCAGCGAAGTGTGATCGATGCGATAAAAGACGCCACGAAAGACAAGCCGTGGCTCTGGGCCGTAATTCTCGTTGTTGTCGTCCTGCCGATAGTTCTAATTATAGCTTATTGCTGTATGTCTGGTAAATCAGAGGTAAGGGGACACAACCCTGTTAGATATATTTGTTGTATGTATATGGTACATGATTTGGATGCACATAGGAACTGATCATTTCTGTGCTTTACGTATGGTACATCCCCTCCTCTTTTTTTATCAAATAAAAAAAGGATGTTCAGGTCATAAGTAAATAGAGAGCTTATTCTCTTTGAAAAAAAATCTGTTTCTTTAAAATTAATTAAGCAAAACAAAAAAAAAAAATAAAAAGGAAATAAAGAAAAGAACAAGAGTAAGAAGAAAATTTTGCAAAATTACTCACAAAAAAAACACAGAAAATTTGTTCAGTATCTATGTACATACCAACATGTACGGCTAGTTACGTACATGTACGTTATCACCCATTAATAGCATGCTGTTTTCTGTCTGTTTCTCTCCCCTATAGAGAGGTTTATTGTCATCGATGATGACGGCTGCAGAAGAATACCCCTGGCTGTGGGCTATATACGCTATACTCATGATACTGCCGATTTTACTGCTTTGTATCTGCCTGTGTCCACAGAGCGACTCCAAGGTGACGGTGACCCCCCTTTTCTTTCCTTCGCTATATGCCACGTCAGTGTTTTTTTTTCTTAATTTGGGGAAGAAGCTTGTTCAAGTTTATTTCTTTTGGCAATTTTTTTTCATTATGTCGTCAGTGTTAAAGACACAATTCATTATAAATTTTGGCAAGTTGTCTCTAATTTGGTAAATCAGCAAAATTTTGCAAAAGTTTTTGAAAATTTAGATATATGTAAAATTTTCTTTAAAGTTCAATGTAATGTATTTACATACATGTAGCTAATTCATAAATTAGCTTCAACTGAATAAGTAATGAAGAAAGGTTCTAAAAAAAAAAACTCCAGAAATTTGACATTTTTGGCAGACTTTCTTAATTTTGAATTTTGTATTTTCTACAGTAACTGTTTCAAAGTTCCTTTTTAGGAATTACATGTAAGAAGTGATTTTTGTGGGGAACAAAAGAGGTGTTCAAGCATTGGGAATTTCAGCCCCAAATCAAGAAAAAAGAACACTGCACATTTAAACCTATGTATTTTATGTATTACTATAGATGCTTAGAATCATTTAGCTTGAAAATTCATGTAAATAGATTAGCTTATAGAGGACATTTCATGTCTCTTACCTAGCATTAAGGCCTCTAGGGATCACTCTATTGATTATCATGTACAAGAAACTAATGTAAAAGAAAGGAGGATTTAAATGGAATCTTCTTTTATTTTGAATGAGAAAAAAAAGATATATTTTAATTACATGAATGTTCAAAAATCAGGAATGTATTAATAATTTTAGACAAAATTCAGGAATGTATTACTGTATAACCAGAAATTTTCGTGAGTATCAAATTTCGCGATTTTATGGTAAAATGGGATTTCTTTATTTTCGTGAGTACAATTTTTCGCGATTCCTAAATTACAAACAAATATGAACACATGATGTTACTGTTTTATACATTTTCTCATTGAATTTTTAGTTAGTTCTATCATAAGAGTACACTCTATTCACTTCTCTTGTCGTTTAATCAGAAAAAATGAAGAATGACACATGTACAAGAAGAACAAAATGTAACTAAAATACAAATTTATGATAAACCTTATCAAACACAATATTTCGCGGAGATTTATTTTCGCGATTCCAAAACACTCGTGAATATAGCGAAAATTAGTATCTCGCGAAAATTTCTGGTTATACTGTAATAATTTTAGGCAAAAATCAGGAATGTATTAATTTTAGACAAAATTATTAATTTTAGACAAAAGTTAGGAATGTATTATTAATTTTAGACAAAATAATTAATTTTAGTCAAAAATCAGAAATATATTATAAATTTTAGATAAAAATATTAATTTTAGACAAAAATCAGGAATGTATTATTCATTTTAGACAAAATTATTCATTTTAGACAAAATTCAGAAAATTAATGTATTATTAAGTTTAGAAAAAAATCAGGAATGTACATATAGTAAAAAACAAGAACATTTATTATTCAGGGAAGATTTGGTAGATAAATTCTTTAGTTCATACATATGCATATGAAAAATTATAACAAAAATAAATCATGGAGATGACACACTTGCTTCTTGAACATTTGCAGAACATTTTTATTTTCAATAGCTTCAGAATCTCTTATATTTCATGCATCTTGAATAATCATATCAAACTTCATATTTACAATGTTTACAGATTTTGAGAGTCTTTATTTCAAAATGAGCACAATGTGATTGTAAAACATTTTGTCAATGAACTTATTCATTAAAGAAAGCATAGAGGAAAAAAGAGCAAATATTCTCGATCAGTTCTTCTTTAGTTTGAAAATGACACAAGTACACTACCCACCTTGAATAGATATGCAGATGGTAATGTCATTCAAAATTCGATTAAGTTTATACAAAACATTATATTTTCTGAATTTTGACATGTTGACTTTATACATCTATTGTCTCTTTAACTTGATCTTGCAATTAAAAAATTAAGAAAATTCTTACATGAAATGAAGGCAAAAAATTTATAATGTATTTATGGCTGAAGGGGGGGGGGGGGGGGAGGGGGGGAGGTAGGGAGAAAAAAGAAAAGAAGCACAATTTATGTACATGTATCTGGAGATGAAATTAACAAGAAATGATAGCTGTAATTTACCATCAGATTTTTAGAAGGCAATGAAGCAATAACCAAAACAGTTTCTAAAAACTTCTGATACATAAAAGGTGGATACTTATTTAACAGTGGTTAACAATAGTTATTTGATTTATAAGATATTATGAACATGTATATTCATACTTGTATTTCCCATTTCACAGTCGGATAGTTTAGAACAGAAAAAGAAGACAGATTCCGTGTCTCCAGACGATACACAGAATGAGGAGGGAGAAGGAGAGGGAGATGGGGAGACGGGGAAAGAGGGAGAATCTCAACCTGATGCAGGGGGAGATAATCAAACCAAAAAACCCTCAAAATCTAGCTTAAATGCAGAAGAGGTAGGACTACAAGTTTGTTGAAAGCATTTATTGTTGTCAATAGACCATATTCCTATCTTGTTGGAAGGCTCAAAATGTCAGAGTCAACATCTTTTAGTGTTGTTTTTCATTATGATGTCATTTTTAAAAGAAACGATTCCATTGTTATGTAACAATTGAATAGGGCGCAAAAATTGCCTACCTCAGACATTTTACGTCAATTTGTCAGCCATTATGAATTTCGGCAAGTTGTCTTGGTCTTTTTGAAATACAGAATTATTTCCATCATTTGTATTTGGGACGGTACCTGATGTAGACTAATTGTGATGTCATCAAATTGTATCGAAACCAGCATAGGAATGCACGCTTCAAATGCGACGTCGGTATTGGAATTTCATTTGGTCATACTGCTGGACACCTGTTTGACAAAAAGTTTAGCTAGTATACCAACTCAATTTGAATACTGTAAATGAGGAAATTTTTAAGTATGGGGGTAATTTTTGCATATTTCATAGATATACTGTTATTCTGATACTATTGTATTTATGATCAGGAGTCACAAAGTACGGGAGAAGAAGGTGACGAGGAAGAAGAAGAATTGAAGGAATCGGAAGAAACGCCCACAAGGTACCGTGCTACTTATAATACTTTATTATAACTCTACTTGTTTTTTCCTATATAAAAAGATATTCATTAAAACTAGCTGTAACTTGCTTGATGAGACTATTTCCCTGCAAAGGGTGCGGTAGTTGAGAAGACTGTTTCCCTAGGGAAATAGCTTCGAAATGGGGCGGAGGTACACAGCCGTGACGGTATATTAAAACAGCTTCGCCCCGGGAAAAAGGTCTAGTCTTGGGAAACCAGAATCATGCTTACTCCCTCAATGGTATACTTTAACTCTATAATAACAGGACTTCTGCACCCATGTTTGGGACCAGGGCCTTTGAAATTGGGATAGATAGCAGTGTTTTCTCAAAAATTGGGAAAATACATTGATAGGTTTGGATGTCATTTCACTTGAAAATAAGAATTTTTAACTCGTTCAAATTTTCCATGAGGTGTCAAATTGGGAAAAATGGTCAATAAATTGGGAAAAAAAAGGTACTATTTTGCACTGGGACTGGGGCCGATATACGGTCCCAAATTAGGCCAATCCAGAGCCTTGTATAATAACGGATCTATACCGTACTTGATTTCACAAAGGGGTAGGGCCACGAAGCCCGATATTGGCCCTAATTTTGAACATTGTACTTCACAGAATTTTTAACTGTTATTTGACATTTTGAAACGTTCTCTACTGAATCACGAATCTACTTTTTGTAAACATTGCTTTTATCAACACCTTTTAGCCCTTGGAAAACACCAAAATAGGTCAAATTCGGCGAAATTGATGCAAAAACTCAATATTTCTATTAAATTAGCAATGGCCGCATGCATTAACTGTGATGGAAAATTTATATGTGAAAGATTATCATTATATCCTTTTGTCATAAACGTTTTATCTCAGTTAACGCATGCGGCCACATTGAATTCTACGACAAAAGACAAAATTCCCAGCAATTTTCGCCATATTTTGTCAATAATGTCAAAATGACGTCACTTCATGACGTCATAACAGTTAAATGGCACATTGTTTGGTGATATTATTCTTTTCTAGGGATTTTACCTTCAAATTCATTAATCATTAAGATCCATGTATTATTAGATTGGGACATTGCTCTGTGTATTAGAAACATTTTACAGAAAAAATTATCAAAATCAGTTGATCGAGTGCAGAGATAATGAAGCTGAAAGCTTGATGATTGGTGTCATTTTTGTGACACAATTTCCTATAGTGTTCAATATAAAACTTCTCATGATGCGGCACCATTCAAATTTATGGTCAGTCAGTGAACTGAAATAGCTACATGTATAACTTGAATAATCTTACTCCTATTCTAATGAACTGTACATCATTTTATTTGTAAAGACTTCGACTATTCGTTTTATAATACAATGGTAATTCAGTTGCGTTTCCATGGTAACCATTTTAAAACAAAATGACCGCAATCGATTTAAATATACAAATTTTAAAAATCTTAAGATTTATAAACTTAATTTTCAAGTGTTGACTGGAAAGATAATCGAAATAATATTTTAAGAAATACCAAAATGTGTGATTATTGCTTTTAAAGCACTTCATTTCGGTTGCCATGGCAAAAAAAAGAAATATTTTTTTATGTATCTAAATGTCGATAAAGATATACCTTTGTTCTTTCGGTGAAATTAGCCTTATTTGAAAAAGAAAATAAATAAAAAGGAGGGAAAAAAAGCAAAAGAAAAAAATACCAACGTGCGATCTAATCTACCAGTTACAGAGCTTTTGCGTAAGTAAGCCCCCCCCCCCCAAAAAAAAACCCCAAGAAGAGCCTTTTAGAGTACGTACGATAGTTTTGAAAAAAAATTGTTGATAATGTCATATCATCGTAAATGAAAGTTTAATGTATAGATTTATTTCCCTGTTCCTTTTTACACTTCCCTTTTATAGTAAATATAAGAGAAATCGTACACTTTTTTTATAACTTGCATGAAATCGGCATGGAAGACATTATCACGCAGTAAATAATCAAGGGGGTCGAGGCGGGAAAATCGGAATGCCGCTAGGTAAACCATAATAAAATTTGGTGTTCTATATATCAAATTAATCGGAAATGTTCAAACTTTTAATTATTAAGTGCGCAGAATAGAAAGGATGACATCTAAAGTAATACATATTCCCATGAAAACTGAAAAATGTCATAACTTTCGTTATATTTGGAGTTCAACTTTTGCGCAACTTTGGTTATCAATCGGAGAGTCCAATCTATCTAACCATACATGAGTTCTATTTCATAAATATTTATAAATAAGCTGAAATAGCCGCCAAACAGAACGACCCTCAAATTTGCCATGAGCCGTTCCTCGTGCCATTGATATTTGCAGCGAGGGGTGTACAATATCGTGCGTTGTCGTCCAAAAACTCGATACTTTCACCACTTCTGTTCGTATTTTCGTAAAAAATACAATATGTATAAAAAGAATAAATATCACTTTAAAGATTAAAGATAGAATCATACATTTTTATCAAAAATCCTTTTAGAAATCGTAAGGTAAGTTTAGTGCGGTAATCGAAAGATCGATTTGTCAGCTTGAAAGATCACGTGACTGAAATCCCTATCTTTTCATGAAAAGCGGTAAACATTCGTGTATTTTAATAAGAGATATCAAGTATGCCTCATGAAATTTATTTTAAGAGAAAAAACAAGGGCCGATTCAGGGTCTTGTGGCCCTACCCCTTTGTACCAAAATTTAGTGATTTACTGACATTTTTAGCTCATCGTGACACAGTTGAAATAAGCATTTGCTAATCCCCTTTGTCCATGTCCACATCCAGTTAAGAAAATTACGGTAGCTCAGTACTTGGCATTGTACTGATACTACAGTAACCAAACTTGCACAAGTGATTAATCTTTGGATGCTGAGGTGAATCCATGCATTGGATGCTGCATCTGATCCACATTTTCCGCCTGAGTGACTTCGTTAAGAAATTTTGGGTAGCTCAGTATCTAGCAAAGTACTAATGCTTCAGTAACCAAACTTGCACAAGTGATTCATCTTGGCATACTGAGACGGATCCATGTGTGGGATGCAGCATCTGACCTACTTATTCTGCTCGAGTGATTTTGCTTATAAAAAACAATATTGAGCAAAGTTTATGTGCTACATGTACTAAACCGTATTGAATGTATCTTTGATCAAACTTTCATAAAATGACCTTGACCTACTTTTTCCACTTGAGTGATATTGCTTTTGAAATCGATATTCTAATATGACTTGAAATTTTCTCCCTATATGTACCATAGAACTCGCCTGGTGTAAAATCTCCAACAAACCCCTAGTGCGCTAAGCATGCTAAGCTCCGCCCATTCACGTGCTATATTAGAATAGAAATAACAACTAGCTAGCCGTGATTCATTGTCCAGTAATTCCACTCGTCACATGAACCAATCAAATTATCACCAAGCCGCATCGCGGCTCGATGATAATTTGATTGGTTCATGCGACTTTTGGAATTACTGGACAATAATCCATGGCTAGCTAGTTGTTATTTTTTAATTCTAAGAAAAATGTTAAAATTGAATTTGGATGCCACGAAAACATGCTGTTACGAGATGAGCTTTGAAATCCTTGATTACCTATGTTACATTATTTTACGATTTTGAAACTTAATCAAAGCTACATGTTTCAGTGCAGAGTAGTGCTATAAAAAGTGAATATTTGATTTTAAAAACAATACTCTAATATGACTGGAAATTTTCTCCCTATATGTACCATAGAACTCGCCTGGTGTAAAATCTCCAACAAACTTCCAGTGCGCTAAGCATGCTAAGCTCCGCCCATTCACGTGCTATATCAGAATAGAAATAACAACTAGCTAGCCGTGATTCATTGTCCAGTAATTCCACTCGTCACATGAACCAATCAAATTATCACCTCTTGCTTTTCTGACTTTATTAGAATACATTTAATGTTTTTTAACAATAATTTTTAGGTTACTTGTACATTTCAGAGAGTTAAAGGCAATTGATTTTTATTATTTATCTACAAAGATAATAATCAGTTTCTTTTAGCTCTCTGAAAATTCTCTGTCAAGGTCACCAGTTTTGTAATTACATGTAATAAGCTAATTACATGTATTTATTGGAGACTTCAAGAAAATCCCAAATAAAGAATGCATACTTAATACACATGATACAGTAAGGCTCTTAAAGAAGTGGCCAATAGCCTAACTTTAAGTAGTTAGACAATTGACATTCTTTAAAATTTTATATGTCTATATGTTGATTTTTATGCCCCCGGAATCAAAGATTCGGGGGCATATAGTTTTTGGCCTGTCCGTCTGTTTGTCTGTTTATCTGTTTGTCTGTTTGTCTGTTTGTCCGAAAAACTTTAACATTGGACATAACTTTTGAATGGGAAGTGATAGGGCTTTCATATTTCACATGTGTATTCCTTGTGACAAGACCTTTCCATTGATACCAAAATTTTTGACCTCGTGACCTTGACCTTGACCTTTGACCTACTTTTCAAAAACTTTAACATTGGGCATAACTTTTGAATGGTAAATGATAGGGCTTTCATATTTCACATGTGTATTCCTTGTGACAAGACCTTTCCATTGATACCAAAATTTTTGACCTCGTGACCTTGACCTTGACCTTTGACCTACTTTTCAAAAAACTTTAACATTGGGCATAACTTTTGAATGGGAAGTGATAGGGCTTTCATATTTCACATGTGTATTCCTTGTGACAAGACCTTTCCATTGATACCAAAATTTTTGACCTCGTGACCTTGACCTTGACCTTTAACCTACTTTTCAAAAACTTTAACATTGGGCATAACTTTTGAATGGTAAATGATAGGGCTTTCATATTTCACATGTGTATTCCTTGTGACAAGACCTTTCCATTGATACCAAAATTTTTGACCTCGTGACCTTGACCTTGACCTTTGTCCTACTTTTCAAAAAACTTTAACATTGGGCATAACTTTTGAATGGTAAGTGATAGGGCTTTCATATTTCACATGTGTATTCCTTGTGACAAGACCTTTCCATTGATACCAAAATTTTTGACCTCGTGACCTTGACCTTGACCTTTGACCTACTTTTCAAAAACTTTAACATTGGGCATACCTTTTGAATGGTAAATGATAGGGCTTTCATATTTCACATGTGTATTCCTTGTGACAAGACCTTTCCATTGATACCAAAATTTTTGACCTCGTGACCTTGACCTTGACCTTTGACCTTCTTTTCAAAAACTTTAACATTGGGCATAACTTTTGAATGGTAAGTGATAGGGCTTTCATATTTCACATGTGTATTCCTTGTGACAAGACCTTTCCATTGATACCAAAAAATTTGACCTCGTGACCTTGACCTTTGACCTACTTTACAAAAACTTTAACATTGGGCATAACTTTTGAATGGTAAGTGATAGGGCTTTCATATTTCGCATGTGTATTCCTTGTGACAAGACCTTTCCATTGATACCAAAATTTTTGACCTCGTGACCTTGACCTTTGAACTTTTAACCCAGCGACCTCCCATACATGTACTTAACAGAAAATAGTGTTCATACTAACAAAGATGCCACCGGGGGCATTCGTGTTTCACAAACACAGGCTTTATTCCGATTGTTTTTCAGAAAATCTCCAAGAAAAAGGAAAGTTAGAAAAGATTGAGATTAGTGAACTTTAGCACTTTAATAAATCATCCAATCCAAACCATCTCATCCATACCATGTGATCAATATGCAAATAAGGGGTGTGTCCTCGTGTGAGTGGGTGGAGCTACATTGTTTGATGATGCCATTCAACAGCATGAATGAATTTATGTTTGTTAGTGATGAATTTTCTCTCTTTTGTACTTTTCTATTGTGTTAATACTTTTAAGAGATGCCTTGCATTGTTTGGATTTTAATAATAGTACATGTACTTGTGTAAGCAGAGTTTTTCAATGTTCCATGTTTGTCGTAAATTTTAAGTCCCGTCTTTAGATGTGAAGAAAGTAGATGAAATATACTTGTATATATCCAGGTATAATTATGGTTTAATCTTTATGACCAGAAAGCGATTCCAGTCTTTGTTTTTTAATGCATCGTACATGTATATACATGTATTTATTATGTTTGACTTAATTTGTAGCGAGATGAGTGATTTCAAATTGCTAAGTCTAATGAAGTTGAATGATTTTATGTATAACAAAACCTTGAAAGGCCTGTAATGTTTATGATTTTGATTGATTACAAATGTGCGATGATTTGCCAGCGTAACTGTATGAGTACATGTGTGACGAGAAAGGGTAGATTTTCCGAAATCGAAAACTTCCGAAGTGATGTATTAACATGTATTACCCAGAACACAATGAGTAAGATTTCCTCTGATTTCAAGATTTATTATTTGATTTTAAGTTTTGAACTTGCTACCAATTCTTTGATGCATTTTGATTATGTATCCAAATATTTAAAGTAAGTAAGAAAAATTTCCGATTTTCAGTAAGTTTGTGATGAAACTGCATTCAAAATATGAATTTAGAGAATTTTCCTTACAAATTTTTCTGAATATTTGCATATCCAAATGTAGACAATGGACAACAACTGTTCGATGGTAATTATATGTATTTTATGCTGCTTTTAAACCAAAGATTTTTCAAGAATTTTACCTTGTGTCATATGACTTAGGTCAAGGTCGCATGAATATGACATTCAAATCGTCAGTGCCATATCAGATTCAGTGCATCTCATTGTTCTGAAAGTGAATGTGATACAAACAAATTTTATCTTGATACTTTATAAAATTCTTAAATCGATCATGTCAAAATTAAAGCTAAATGATATTTCAATAAAGACTGGATCCTTAAAATAATGATTGATGAAAAAATAACCAATATAATAGTATAATACATTCTGTTAAAATGGGACCCTTAAAAACATGATGGTGAAAAAAAAAATACATGTACATGTACATGTATTTCAAACAAAACTGAGGGTTTTTTTCTCTCTCTTATAAGCAATGTTTCAATTTACATGTATATTCTATACAATAGACGATTTTCACATTACTGCAGTTGACTTGTATTTTTACGCATCCTAAGACCCGACATAATAACATTTGACGTAACTTTAAACTGTGATGTCGTATCTGAATTATAATGTCACAATTAGAAATAACGTCAAAAGTAGTGATGTCAGGTCTTGGAGTGTCTGAAATGCAAGTCTAACAGTAATATGAAGAAGGTCTATTAATCGTGAGAAGATCATTGTATACGTGTATATTGATGACTCCTCAGTCCTACAGTCCTATTGAATATTGCATCCATAGAACAACCTCTATTGAAGGAACATTTTTCTCAAACCTTTATACGTTTTTGAGCTTATAATTTACTATAGTTTTCACGTATCTAGGAAGTTCTAAATGTTGATAATTCTCAATATCGCCCTTATATTGATTGAGATCAAGTTGTGTTGATTATTTTAGATTTCTGCCGGTATAAATGAGTACTGCTACAATGTATATGTTGAGAAACAGAATGCTACATGTTGAGTACAGTTGCTGTATGTAGTATCATGTAATTGTACTTTAAGGACGGACGGACAGACAGACCGAGAGGAAACTAAGAGTCCCCTTCGACGTTGCCGGTAGGGGACTAAAAAAAAGCTTTCAAAGCTAAAACACACAAGTTTGATGTTGCTGATTTCATAATAAAAATGCCTAAATTTTTAAAGGTACTAACACTCTGCTTTAGGCATAGTCTGGCACATGTTGTTTTATACTGTATTCATAACAAAAATTCCAATGTATAGAAACCCTAAAATCCTATAATTTGCCAACTATCTGTTAGGTTTTATTATTGTAAAATGTGTCAAAAATAGAATAAAAAAAAAACTATCTTTTAGGTTTGGCATGCCAGTTCATGTATATTGTTTGAAGATAAGAAGATGTCAATCCCTAAATTGTAGTCTAAGCCACTGACCAAGTAAATAATGACTCAAACAAAACAATGTGGCTATTTCTATGTAAAATTTGTGACTTTTACGTTTGAAAATATGTTTTGTTCTTTGTAGTTTTGTTGGAGTATGACTTAGTGCAAAGTTATGTTACTTGATGAATGAATGAGAATTAATGTAAAATTGTGTTTTATGAGTGACTTACATGTATTATGTACATATAACAAGCAGATTGAAATTGATTCATTAAAATATTAAAATTTAATTTGACTTAGTACTCACTCATTAATGACTTGGTACTTTCAATCACTTTGTCCAGTGAATTCATAGATTCTCAGGTTGACCTTGACCTTTGACATGATCAAAGTCAATGGGGCTCCTCTTGATTCATGAGGAATACATGTGTGAAGCTTCACCAAGTAGATTAGGAATAAAGTCAGTAAAGGTCTGGGAATGCTGCTGAATGACGTTTTTCATGCATGACAAGTTTGACTTTTTAGCTCTACTGGTCAAAGACCAGTCGAGCTTATGCAATACCAAGTTGTCCGGCGTCCGTTTGTTCGTCTGTCTGTCTGTTAACAATTTTTTGTGAGCGCAACTCCTCTGAAACCATAAATGATAGAAAGATAATTCTTTTTGCAATAAGATTGGTTTAAAGTCTAGTTGTGCACCTGATATTTTGTTGGAGCCTCTGACCCCCAGGGTATTAAAAAATGGGTGTGGTCATTTTCTCCTATATAAGTCTATGTAATCTAGTGAACACCAATTCTCAGAAAGTATAATTGATAAAGAAATAATTCTTTTTGCAATATAATCAGTCTCTGGTCTAGTTGTGCACCTGATATTTTGTTTGATGCCTTGACCCCCAGGGTCTTGGAAATGGGTGTGGTCATTTTCTCCTGTATATATCTGTGTAATCTAGTGAACAGAATTCCCAGAAAGTATAATTTATAGAGAAATAATTCTTTTTGCAATAAATTGTATAATCAGTCTCTGGTCCAGTTGTGCACCTGATATTTTGTTTGAGCCTCTGACCCCCAGGGTATTAAAAAATGGGTGTGGTCATTTCCTGCTATACAAGTCTGTGATCTAGTTAACACCAATTCTCAGAAAGTATAATTGATAGAGAAATAATTCTTTTTGCATTATAATCAGTCCCTGGTCTTGTTGTGCACCTGATATTTTGTTTGAGCCTCTGACCCCCAGGGTCTTCAAAAATAGGTGTGGTCATTTTCTGCTATACTAGTCTATGTAATCTAGTGAACTCCAATTCTCAGAAAGTGTAATTGATAGAGAAATAATTCTTTTTGCAATATAATCAGTATAAGGTCTAGTTGTGCCCCTTATTTTTTGTTTGAGCCCCTGACCCCCAGGGTCTTGGAAATGGGTGTGGTTATTTTCTCATATATAAGTCTGGTACCTTGTGAACACCAATTCTCAGAAAGTATAATTGATAGAGAGATAATTCTGTTTGCATTATAATCAGTCTCTGGTCTAGTTGTGCCCCTTATTTTTTGTTAGAGCCCCTGAACCCCAGGGTCTTGGAAATGGGTGTGGTCATTTTCTCATATATAAGTCTATGTTACCTTGTGAACTTCAATTCTCAGAAGTATGATTGATAGAGAGACAATTCTGTTTGCATTATAATTAGTCTCTGGTCTTGTTGTGCCCCTGATATTTTGTTGGAGCCCTGACCACAGGGTCTTGGAAATGGATGTAGTCATTTTCTCATATATAAGTCTATGTTACCTTGTGTACATCAATTCTCAGAAAGTACAATTGATAGAGAGATAATTCTTTTTGCATTATAATCAGTCTCTTGTCTAAGTGAGTGCCTGCTATTTTGTTTCAGCATCTGACCTCCAGAGTCTTTGAAATGGGTGTGGTCTTGTTCTCCTATTTAACTCTTATCATGCTTATGTAATCTAGTGAACACCAGTTCTCAGAAAGTATAATTGATACTGTAGAGAGATTTCTTTTTCCATTTCCATGAGTCTGTGGTCTAATTGTGTGCATGAGATTCTGCTTAAGACTGACCTATCCTTGAAAATGGATGTGGTCATTTTCTCCTATATAATTCTTTGTAATCTTGTGAACACCAGATCTCAGAAAGTATCCTGGTAATTCATGGAGAGTAAATTCTTTTTGCATTACTTGTATTATTTGTCTGTGGTGTAGATATATGCATCTGATATTTTGTGTGAGCCCCTGTCCACCAGGGTTAGAAAATGGGTGCAATTCAGTGAATTTAACAAAACAGCCAGTAGAGCTTCAGTCTCATCAGAGACTTCTGGTTTACTTCTTGACTCCAAAATTAAAAGGGTTTCTCTTTATGGTTATTAGCAATATGTGTCAAGTTTCATCACTATAAGCAAGAATTATTGGAGTTTTTATGGAAGTGTGAAAATGCAATTTCCATATATGTCAAGTTGGACCATGACTTTGGACAAACTGAATCCCTATGAATGGTCTTTCAGGGGAAATATTTTAATGACAGGATAAAGTTTATTCAGTGCTAATTAATGCGGCAATGATACCGAGTCTGAATTAATAAGTATTTCTTAAGAATGCAACCTCTGCTTCATCAAAAATAGATTTCAATTGAACTGCTGGTACTGATGAGAGAGCATGAAGCAATTTGTGCCTGCCACCGGTGCGTGCAATACATGTTATTAGTATACATGTATCTCTGAGGGTACAAACATATCATGTATCCAATGTGGAATATTGCAACAGAAAACGAGAAATAAATAGACATCATGATATAATATTTTTTAAATAGGTAACAAAATCAAATTCTACCGGAATGAAGCGACGGGTGTTGCATGCAAGCAGGAGATGCTGACTCTTCCTGGGCATTCCTAATTCTGGTATATTTCATTCAATCATACTTATGATACATTTTTTAAAGAGAAAAAAAAGTATGTGCTATATACTTTATGGTCAAAAAGGTTGATTCATAAAAAATGCACCCCTTTCCATTTTTGGTTTTTCGTCTCTGGGGTAGTGCCCCCCCCCCCCCCCCCCCCACCTCCCAGAGATACAAAACCCCACAGTGAAGATATTTTTTAAAATTCATGAACGGTCTATTTTTTATCAAAATAAAAGTCATAATCTTTCACATACATTAATCACGATATAATTTAGAAATAATTCATCAAGGAAAGGGGGACAAAGTATAGTCTAAACCTATTTTTTAGATACTCAAGGTCAGTGATCAAGGGTCAGTGTCCTTTTGTCAAAAATAGTTTTTATGAAAAAAAAAATGTTTTTAAAATTCATTAAAATATTTATATGCTTACATTCAAAACGCAGCCTTTGACGGTATTTTTGGCGGTTGGCTGGGTTTGTGTCAGGTTTTTTTTTTTTTTGGAGGAGAGGGTGCATGACTATCACCCTTACGAAAAGAAAAAATTGCAGCAAGCTTGCTGCAAGGTTGCAGCAACCTTGCTGCAACCATAAAAGCGTGCAGAAAGACGTGTGCAGGTATATGCCGCTACCTGCACACAGATTGCACACAAAATCTGAATACAAATTAGGTTGCAGGTAGCCGCACATAGCTGCTGCTAGCTGCACATGGTTGCCGCTATCTGCATCAATTCATTTCAAGCAAAAAAGGAGCATCGGGTAAAGTTTTCTATGCAGCTAGCTGCAACTATAGAACAGAAACAAAAGAGTGCGTGCCAGAAGCTGCACAGTAATGTATTTAAGTCACATGCACAAGTCACAGCCAATAGAATTTAAGGCCGCTGACATTCAAAGCTCTGGCTTTGAAACAGTCAAGTTAGAAGAGATGTGCCACATTCATGTAATGGAAATATACTGATACTGAATGAAGTCTGGATACTTCAAATGATGGTTTGGGAACTTTAATGACTGAAAAGTGAAAATGGAATACATATCTTTTAGATAATGATCGAATTTAATGGCTGTTTAAAATGTGTTAAAATGAGAAATGATTAAGCTGGATTAACTATTAATCATTATGCATGTGATTGAAAAAGAAGGTAAGCATTAAGATTATTGTAAGAAAATGTCACTAATTTGCTTGAACTTGCAGAAATTTTACACTATAATACATGCGCCTTCTGGACGTTGATATTTGCATGTATACGTACTTTAATAAAATTGTGTTCAGTATGCAACAATCGTATGCATTTTGGGATATTCTCTTCGACATTGTAGTAGTCAGCATAATTAACTTTTGTTTCAAGTGGTCAAACCATTATTTGTACTCCATTTATACAAGTGTTTATAAACATGTATGTGTAAATCAAACGTATGTGGGGAAGTTGCTGCTAGCGGCACTATATGTGCAAGAAGGGTTGCAGCTAGCGGCACATATATGTGCAGAATGTATGCTGGAACAGATGCAGCTAGCGGCAACTATGTGCAGGAAGTGTGCCGAAACAGATGCCGCTAGCCGCACATATGTGCCAGAGGAGTGCAGGAAAATGTGTGCAGCAAGACCTCATTTGCATGCCAAATCTCACCCTAGTTGCAGCAAGCCCAAATGAAAACAAGCGATGAGTGTCACTTTTTAGTTGAATATTACAACTTTTTTTATATATACTTGTACAAATAGATATTATTATATGTTATTTCAAACAAAAAAGTTCATATTATTGTATATTTGTATTTTTTCTTCATTAAACTTTGAGACATGCCCTAGTACTAGAGAGTGATGTGTATTGATGACGTAATATTGGATCGAACACAGACACGTTTAGTAGCTGAATGGAGACAATTGGTGTGGAATATGTTTGCATTTTCTTTACGATAAGACTACAAAGATTTCACCTGCAATCCTCCTGAATCCTTCCATGACCCTCTTGGATTGTTCGCCTGTAGGGAATGTGATGTACCTGTTGAAGTGAAGGCAAAATAGTTGGGCCACCTCCCGAATTGCCCTGCCAGCAGCACTACGGGAGACACGTAAGCTGTCGCCGACGAGGATATGACTCGCACCTGTCGCTAGAAATCTAAGGAACAGCAAGATCTGCAGCAAAGCTGTCAGGGGCATGTTCCTGACAGTATGTACGATATACAAGATTGCTCTCAAGTTTCGCTAGGAAAAATAAAATGGTGGGCCGTCGGAACCTGTACCTCTCAAATAAATCATCATCACGCATTGAGAGTGGATCGAGACGGTCGCGGAACACCCTGGGTCGCGGCAATGATTGTTCGTACCGCCTGTTTCTGCTTATTCTACGTCTTGCAGCCGCCATCTTGAATCTAGGACTGATATTTTTAAATTAAGCTGAGACAGCTATAGAGTAGTCTCAAAATTTTAAGAATTTTCTTTCAAATTAAGACTATTCTTAAGTCTCAAATTCTTTATGGCCACAAATTAGTCTTAGAATATGACATTTGAGAATATTCTTAGATTTGAGACAAATTCTTGTCTTAAAAAAGTTTTATGGCAACCAGCCCAGGTCTCACTCCCATTTCCGGAGTTCGCTTCTTTTCATATGGTGGAGGTTTTTGTTTGTTTGCTTTGTTTCCTGTTTATAATGATTTTGTATGCCTTCGGTTTCTGATTTTCTGAATTATCGATTTTCTCCTGTATACAGGGATATGGTCATTATCCATATTGTCATGGAAACCTACTGGGTGTGGACACGGCTAAAGCCGTTGTTGCTGTTTATTAATTTACTTAGGGTAAAGATTCCCCAGGAAAACTCTGCTTTAGACTTACGTATTCACTTTGCTCTATACCTTTTACAAAAGAAAGCTACTTGCCCCCAGGTTACATTACATATCCTTGTTAGTGACATTTCATACTCGTCTTCTACCGTGAGGTAGTATGGGCTTCATCTACTAATAAGACCAAACCTTCAGCCCTTATATCCGCTATTCTATTGGTGAAGAGAACGAAGAAAAGTAACATGAGAATAACCGCTTTAAATCATGCTGCAAATTGAAAAAAAGTCTTCTTCAACGTCATTAATGTATAGTGACGAAAAATTTGCGACAGAATTTTCTTTCGAAATTGGGACTCCTGAATCCCAGTGTCCTTTGTCCTCTGTTCGCCAAGATTAAATCTGGCTTTGACGACTTATATAACTTTCAACACAAAATACACAGGACGACAAATTTTACCAAAAATATTTCAGTAGTGTTGAAATTGAAACTTGGTTTTGGAAAACACAGTAAGAACTCCCGCAATATTTCATTATAATGTCTTAAGGATGATCTGGGCGCTTTATCAAATATATCGATCTTCAAAATCTGAAATGTGAGTATTATGGTCGAATACATAAAATCATTCTTATTGATGTTAAATGTCTTCAAAATCAATAGCATTTATATCATTTAAGAGTTAAAGAAGATCCTGACGATAATCTCAACAGCACCCACAATAGAGCAATCTTTTTTTTACCAATATCTGACTGGATCACAGGGTCTACATGTCACTGCTGAGCCACCAACCCCTCAATTAGATGTACCAATATCTGAATGGATGACATGGTCTACATGTCACTAACTGAACCACCAACCCCTCACTTAGATGTACCAATATATGATTGGATGACAGGATCTACATGTCACTGCAGAACCACCAACCCCTTATTTAGATGTACCAATATCGGACTGGATCACAGGGTCTACATGTCACTGCTGAGCCACCAACCCCTCAATTAGATGTACCAATATCTGATTGGATGACAGGGTCTTTATGTCACTGTTGAACCACCAACCTCTCACTTTGATGTACCAAGATCTGGCTGCATCACAGGCTCTACATGTCACTGCTGAACCACCAACCCCTCGCTTAGATGTACCAAGATCTGGCTGGATGACAGGATCTACATGTCACTATTAATCCAACAACCCCTCACTTAGATGTACCAATATCTGAATAGATGACAGTGTTTAGATGTCACTATTGAACCAACAAGCCCTCACTTAGATATACCAATATCTGACTGGATCAGAATGTCACTACTGAACCAACAACCTCTTACTTTGATGTACCAATATCTGGCTTGATCACAGTATCTACATGTCACTGCTGAGCCATCAATTCCTCTCTTATATGTACCAATATCTGACTGGATGACAGAGTCTACATGTTACTGCTGAGCCATCTACCCCTCACTTAGATGTACCAATATCTGACTGGATGACAGGGTCTTTATGTCACTGTTGAACCACCAACCCCTCACTTAGATGTACCAAGATCTGGCTGGGTCACAGGGTCTACATGTCACTACTGAACCACCAACCCCTCACTTAGATGAACCGATATCTGACTGGATCACAGGGTCTACATGTCCCTGCTTAGCCACTAATCCCTCACTTAGATGTACCAATATCTGGCTGGATGACAGGATTTTCTAAATTGCGCATCGACGGACCTCTAGCAAGCTAGACGTAAGACCAGGTGCCCGGGAGGAGTAAGCATCCCCTGTTGGCCGCACCAGCCGTCGATGTCCATGAAAGTAAAGGAAAACAATATATAAAATACATATGTTGCAGCATGGACAAGACATTCTGGTTTCGGGTACTGATCCTCCATCTAAACAAAGTAATATGGCCAAAGAGTGTGAAAGCTATTTTGGAAAAAATGTACCGAAGAACGTAACAGGATGGGTAGGATATGATACCACAGGACAAACGTTTTAGAAATTTCAAGAAATTTTAATAAAAGAAATTTTCGAATGCGTTGAAGAATCGATCAACCGGAGTTGATCGAACTTGGTTTAGATATCCATTAGTAATTCAAAATAGTGCACATACACACAACACAATTGAGATACATCTGTGTTCTCATTCACCCATCGATAAAACCCTCGAGGTAAATTAAGTAAATATAATCACAGTCGTATAACATATAAGATTTACAATCGCGTCTGCATTTTTGTGATACCTGAGTTCCAAGTGGTTGCCAAATTACATACTTTCCGTTTAACTCTAATTCAACAAACACAGAAGCCGTAAATTAAAACCCTCCACAATTTATTATTCATACAGATAAAGAAATGAACATTTGAAACAGTTCTTACTTCACAATCTTTGATCATCAGGTTATCACGTGTTAATATGACATCAATATCTGGAGAATAAAAATCAAACCTTCTGCTCTACGTCCATTGATAACTAGTAAGCCAGACATATCTTTACACAGCAAAAATTTCCATATATGTTCAACATGTGTTTTTGAATAATATATGTTCAACATGTGTTAATATCATATCCTACTTATAAAAAACGAGCATATATGTTCAACATAAATGTTCAAACATATGTTATTTTATGTTATCTAAGTGTTTAACATATTTTTGATATTTATATGTTTATCATATGAAAAAAATATATATCAAATATATATTAATCATATATTTTATATATGTTGAGAAATATGTGTTAAACATATGAAACATACGTATATGTTTAATACATATCAATAATGTGTTTAACATACGTACGTCTTCGAAAATATATGTGGAACATGTGTGATATAGCCATATTCGTTAGTTAGACGTATGTTAAGTATAGTATGTCAAACGCATGTTAGTCAAACATATGTCAAACACAGATATGCCAAAAATGCATCTAAATTCACATTTAAAAGATGGTTAATAAAAGCACTTAAACACCATTTGTCAATCATATAAATACAAGATTAACACATTTTCAATGTGTATGTTAAACACATATACTCGTTTTTCATATTGAACATATGTTTTATACACAAGTTTAACATATATGTAACATATGTTAAATGTATTCGGAATTTTTGCTGTGTATAACATGTCTGACACCGTATCCTTACTTCAAATTCTGCCTTGTTACAAAGTCGACTTGGTATAAAGTACTTTTGCTATTAGACATATCGTAAATCTGCTTATTTTTGCTGTCGATTAATTTTCAGCAATTTTGCGGGTATGATGGATTCGCAAAAATATTTTTCTGAAAAATAAATCCACTTGAATAAAATTACGCTTCCGATCCATCAATTTAACATATATTCAAACTTAATTAACAAAAACAAAAGGAATATCACGAATGTTTGTCTATGCATTGCGTATAGCAATGCATAAGTAAACATCAACATGTGAAATACAGGTACGCTACTCCGATCGCTGATTAGGTGTGAAATATAAGCCAATAGAAGTGGGTATTTGTTTGCAATGAGGGAGTTAATTACTTCATAATGTAAGTAAACTTTCTCTGATTCGAGGTTCTCATAACTGAAATCATCTGCGATCCGTATGCTTTTCGGATTTTTGACATTTCAAAAGAATCGGAAAACATACTGCCAATAAAGACAATAAGATAGGAATATTTTTTTTCTGTCAGGCCAGTTTTTTTTATTACTTTCTATTATAACATGCAGCTATGTTGTACTACAAATAAGCAAAATATCATATGCTATAATTCTATTTTTTTGTCTCGATGGATTCGCAAAAATTAGAATCACAAAAATAAATCTATAGGCTTTTTACTCAAAACCGCAAAAAATAATCGACTCAAAAATTTCCAGATTTACGGTAATTCTACATTAGGTCATGGCGTATCCACAATATAAGTAATTGTTAGTGAATATCTCAGCATTCGAGTGGAAGCGAATTTCGTTGTTTTCGTGGAGGGTCAGAAAGGTCACTTCCTTATAGACGTCGTTCTTTATTTGAATTCCACTTACAAGTCCACGAGTTTAAAAACTCATGAAGTCAAATTTATGAAACCACAAAATGTGGAGTGCATGATAACAAAACCAATGAAACTTTGTCTTGTTGTTAAAAAACCTCCAGCTATATTATATTTTATTTTATTTTTATATGCATCATTCTGCAAGTCATTGAGGACTTTGTTATACTTCCTTATGCCATCTAAAGAATTTAAGAAGGTGTGCTGAAATATTTATTACTTTTCACTCGAAGGGTTAGACTATCTACATCTTTAAACGCTCTTGATTTGTATGGATTATGTAAATATTCCTTAGTCACGTCAGTAACATGAGAGAGAACTGTCAGCTTTATGGAGAAATATTTATTTTATCAACTTTTCAAAGTTTATACACCATTTAACAATAGATTACAATGACGTTTCCAAATGGCGAGAAGCAAAGAAATCATAGCAAACTAGTAATGCTAATATAAGCAAGTACCCAAAATGGGCATGTCTGGACCATGCTGAAAATTTGTCTGTTCTTAAATGATGTTATGGAATTTGAAGATGTTTATAACATAATTATAAACCATTTTACAATCTCACAGGTCAATATCGTTCACACAAACATGAGACAGGCGAGGTAGGCTTGGTATATCTTGTCTGACAATCATGACACTTTTTATGAGTGTATGTAATAGCTTGTATGTGTGGTTGTTTGATAGTCCTTTATTGTTGCCATGATGCATAAGTGTTCCAGCTCGGTCTTTTGGGAATCTGTCTCAATTTATCATATTTTCGTCTATTTGCACACAAATGATAAGATTCCCTAGTGTCAAGGATCTTCAGATATTGAACACTCAAAAGAAAGGAGGGGATCGCCAACAAAACTCGGTTGCAGCACAAACAGCAACACACCAAACACACCAAGTGAAAGCAAAGAGAAGACACATACAACAAGAGACAAGCGACAGCAAACGAGATATCAAACATCAAACACATTATACAACACATAGACCAACTAGAACTATGGGCAATCGGTGCCAACTAAGAACGGCCATAAGCCATGTTAGTAACAGATGGTGTGGTTATCCTGGATTACGTGCGCACAACCCCCCACTTTTCCGGTTACCCAAAGGTCTCGAAGAACGCACAATTGTTGTGTAAAATAATCTCCTCACTGTAAGATGACGATACAAACAAGACAGCACAACGCAGGGGCCCAAGGAACACAGATGGATATGTAAATATATATAAAAATAGGGTGAGGGCGTACGAAATGCAGTCCGTGCTCTGCCGGCTGTAGCGAGCTCGTGCATATTAGCACCCGAGAAGTTCGACCGACATTTATAGAGGGCAGGTGGTCGGGACCCTGTCTTCTCTAAAGAGGTTTGAAGAGGGCCCGTCATGGAATCAAGTCGTCACAGTCGGTCAATGTGCAAGTCTTAAGGACGCAGTGGTACAAGACTGTAGATTGTCTAATACCATGTCGAGTGTCTGTCTAGTGACATTAGGATCATATCAACGGTATAAAAGGCATTTGATGATTCTGACGCATTGTCGATGGCTTTGCTGTCTGCTTTTGATCCTTCTAATTTTGTTTATTATGTCACCATAAAAGGCTGTGAAATACCCAAAGTTGCTTGTATAGGTCCGAACTTTAAAAGAGGCTGGCTGTAGTTTTTTTTTTAAATTTCCAAATAGTCTTTACTAGTTTATGAAAGCGGAAACCTTGACCTAAAAGTTTCTTGGTTATATGTAAATTTCTACTATGAGAATCCAAAACATTTTTGCATGCTCTACTGTACCGGATGAGCTGTGACATGTAAATGCCGTATGACGGTAGTCTGGGAACGTCGCCGTCAAGCCAGGTGAAATTTACTATGTTAAATCAAAAATCATCTCTTTTATCGTTAATGCTGGTATGAATTTCTTCGTTAGTATATTTGATATTAAGGACAAAAAAGGTGTTTCTGTATTTTTTAACAATTGACTTGTTGAGTGTCAACTCCTGTGGATAAATTTCATTCTTATATGTATAAAAAACAGGAGTGTCGATAGTGAAAATATCATCCAGGTACCTAGACGTATAAGTAAAGCATTTCAAATCATCAAATATTCTGCTCTTTTGAAGATTTTGGATAAATTCCTTTTCATAAGTGTATAAAAATAAAACTGCAACAAGAGACCTGTTTGTAAAGATCCTCACCAACTCTAACATAAATATTGTCCCAGAGGAAGGACAAGGCATTACGCAGGTCGCTACATGTCCATGATTTAAATGATTTGTATTCTGTTGAGGAAAAGAAACCCTTTTATTCAGATGTACAAATGTAAGATTTCCCCCAAATACTATCTAATTAGTTTTGACAACCGATCATTAATTTTGTCGCGAGGAAGCGTGGTGTACATATTAGAGAAGTCGTATGAACAAATGGTTTTGGCTTGGAAATTTTTAGTTTTCATTTTGTCAATCACATCCCCTGAATTTTAGATAGACCAAAAGAAACTAACATCGTTCCTGTTAAGAACAATTTCACAATATTTTGTTACGTGTTCCCTTATCGCCGTAAGTGCTGATGTAACATTTCTAGACAAAACTGTAGTTGCTAGAATAAGCAATGAATCGAAACTTGTAAGGAGACTTGTGCAATTTTGGAATGCAAAACATGGTCGAAGATCCAATTTAGAAATAGAATTGTTGGATGAAGATTGTTCACTGTTATGCTTGTGCAAAATATTAGAGACATTTTCATTGCTTTTGATATAAGTATTTGTAGAGGGAAGTTCCGAAACTAAAATTGATAATTATAGTAACGTTTTTCAAATGATAACTGTGTTGTTGGCTGCTTTATCAGCGGGTGCAAAAACATATTTTTCATGTAATATACTTCGATTTGAAATATCTTTCAGATTTAGAACTTGGATTTTCAAAAAGATGAGGATTTTTGTGGTAGTTATCTATTCGAATATCGGTAATATTCAAAATGAGGTTTTTCAGTCGTTCAGAGCATTTGTTTCGACTCCTTCCGATTTACATCATGTTTTGATGTAGTTATATAAGCTTCATTCAGCACTTAACGGCATTTAATGAGATCTATCTTGGATGGGATTCTATACTTAGGACTTTTTCTGACAAGACCACGGAGCTGTCTGTCTTTGGTAATTGAAAAGTCACCTGTAACAATATGACCATCTAGTTTGTATACATAAACAGAAGTTGCACATTCTAAGGAAACAGGACATGATTCGAGTACTTTAGGATCTGATATGTAACTTTATTGTAGTTGAAAACGAAATTACGAACAGGTTTGGTATACTTATAACAAAATATTTACATTCCTACTGCGTTTCCCTTAAATAAAGGTACCAAACTAACTGTTACTTTATTTCTCGATAAGCGCAAGAGCCTATTACGTGACTTTAGAACTTACGCGGATTAATTTCTGATAAAATGCCTTTTTTTATTGCTTTAACACAGATTCAAAACATGTATCCATTATCAAACGATGCCGTCTACCCCTAGTGATTAAATGTGTCAAAATCTAGGTCACCCACATGTACACTTCCAAGAAGTGTGACGTAGTAAGTTGATCAAGCGTCAGTAGACGAAGTTCAAGGACGAACTGTATTGCTGTCTGCAGAAAGATGTTGTGTTTGGATGAGCGAATATTCAGGCATAAATTGATCAAATATTCAGTATTTAGGATGAGAATTTGATTCAATTGTGTCATTTATCAACAGTGCATTCATTTTTGCTTCTTATAGATTCATAATATCAGAAATATTTCGAGTATCAGCGAATCTTTATCCATGATGTTGAGGTAAGACATGAAAATACCGAAAGTTTTCGCGTTTTCGACGGCTGTACTCGACTTTTGCATTATTCTAATTACTTCCAGATGAAATAGGGTATTTACAGAAGTTTGTATACAATAATACCGATTGATTTCCCGATTGATTTCATATGTCTAAGCAGTTTAACAGTGTGTTAAAATGAGTTTTCAAAAGTTTTCCCCTCAGTTCTGTGAAATTTCTCCAGTTTATCTCTCCGCTATGTCTGAATTATGTTGGACAAAAGTCAAGAATTTTCACGATTCACTTTTCTTAAGTTTTAATTGAAATGTTCAAAATACAGCCAAAGGAAAATAAATCAGTTTATCATTTGTCAACAACGTTTCTGAGTAGAAGGTGCCACTTCGAATCAAGCGAAAAACGTCGAACGTTCGTTTGCTCTTACGTCAAGTGGTGTTCTCCCTCCGCAATGATATTTCAAATGTAAAGAAACTGGATGAAAATTGGCAGAAATAACTTAATTAACACGTAAAATGTAAATATAAGGATTGTTTTTCAGCTTTTGCGCTTTATCGGTGTGTATTGGCAGTAGGGAGTGGAAACAAAATATGTAAAGCACGTCCTATTATAAGAAGAGTTTTCTATTTCGTCTTTTTCCGTGCGACCTGCGTTTGCGTTTAGCGTTAAGGCCGATTGAAAATGCGCTGATGTTGTTGGAGGCGGAAGAAATATTTCCTTGTCCATAGATATGATCATTAAGACCAAGGGGATACGGAGTCCTGGAGTTTAGTTATCCAGGGAAGTTCAGCTCGTAGTCGGCGCTTTTTAATTTCTGTTTTACTTTCATTTTATAGTTTTGGAAATGACTGAACCAGGGTAATGGAAATATCCAAAACTGAAGGGTAATATTTAACGAAGTGATTGTAGAGGACATTTCCGTGCTTTTCATGACGTGAATTTCTAATTTTATACGAATGGTTCCGAAAATGAGATTTTAACGAGATTCAGAAGTAACAAGCCAATTAATATTTTTTCGCAAGCGGTAATTATCGCACAATAAACACATACCTAAGTAAATGAGAGACCAGCGTGCATGCTATCCTCAGCACTTTACCTTTGTTTACAATAGAACTTTCAGTCTTTAGCCACATCTTATTATAAGATTAATTATCACTGACGAGCGTTAAATACCCGAAAGGTACATGTCTGGTCCATGCTGTATATTCATCTGCTCTTCAATGATGATATGAATGTGAAGACGTAACATAGTCACATCAGAGACGCTGACATATTCTCATAAGTGGAATATACTTTTGGTTTGTTCTTTGTTTTGTATTGAAATACACATGAAATGTTCCTTCCTTTGTTATTTTGCATGTTTAATGAATGGATGAATGAATGAATAAATGAATGAATGAATGAATGAATGAATGAATAAATGAATGAATGAATGAATGAATGAATGAATGAATAAATGAATGAATGAATGAACGAATGAATTAATGAATGAACGAATGAATGAATGAATGAATGATAGAGACCTTATTTTCATGTTTTAACAACAAATCCATTGAAAGAGGAACTTATTTATCTAAAAGAAAATAATAAATGAAAATTGTAAGCTTGATATAATATTAAGTAGAGATACTGTACGTTATTACATGGCTGTTGGAGTAAACCTAGAATCACAAAAAATGTCTTATCTTCTCTGCATAGAAATATTGTCACAGAGAAGTAGTTTATTTCTTAAGCCCGAGAATACGATAATTCAAACAAAAGAATAAGAATACGGATGATTGTGGCTTCTTTGAATTCACTATACTTGTCATTTAGAGCATTGAGGTAAGATTGATAAGCACCGTCATAGTCACCACAGATCTGCTGACATATACCCAGAATCTCCCAGGGTATCGCTTTCAATCTAATCTCATTGTAATGAGAAATATCATGGTAGAGCATTGAATGTAATTCACCCAAAGCTGCCTTTCTCTCAATCGGTTTATTAAGTCGGGTATAACTAAGGATAACTAGGAAGTATAAGAAAACTAAAGGTGGTATGAAATGAAAAATAGCTGCATACTTTTGAACTAAAACAATACTCTCAAAGGAAAGCTCAGGAAAAGATATAACAGGATCGTAAACGTACTCTGTAATGATGAATGTTTTAAAAATCTTTTCATACGACATGCCTCGATGTCTACATCCCATAATGAAAGCAGGATTTATATTCCAATCATAATTATATGGTTGGTCCTGAAGTCTTTGCTGTAGGTGGTGAACAATCTTTATTGTTTTATGGTACTCTCCATTCATGTATGAAATAACAGCTTGGTGTATTGTACTGAGACAATGTGAAGTTTTTGCCTTCCTTAAAATAGATCTTGCTCTTTTTGTGGACAGATACTGCAGTTTATTTGGAGTCAGATTTTGAAAACCGCTTTTTATAGCGAGTATTTGTAATAGGTGATTTACTCTTAACTTAATCGCCGATAACGTTTCAGCTGAGTTAGGTATCAAAGAAGCAGTAAAACACAGTCTTTTCATCGTATCACTGATATCATAAGTGTTAATTGTCCCAGTTAGAGCCACAGTCAACATACGAATTACCGTTTTTTCCTTACGAGAGGCCAAATCATCAGCTACAAGCATTTGTGCCAGATCAAATTTCAATCGGTCATTCAACATCATAGATAGCATGCCACGTAATGACGAACAGCGAAATAGACACTGGATTCCTTCATTATACAATGAACGTAATCTTAACATCAGCTCCCTCTGTCGTCTCCCATATATCTTCCCGTAAAACATGTTATGTTCTGGTATGAAAAAGTTAGGACAGTACCCTTCATCTACCCACTTTATAACACGATAGAAGACATTTAAAAACTGACATAAAAAGTTTCGATCTGACCAGTCATTTCCACATTCGGAAATTTCCCAAAAAACGGAAGTTTTCATAAAGTATGAACATAGGACGTTTCCTGTCTCTGTCTTTGTCTCGGAAAGTTCCTTCAATACTTCGTTCAAAAATATTTTCATCAATCCATAGCAGAGAAACTGACAATGATTCATGGAGTATACCAATTTCTTCTCTGCCAGTGAAAACGAGATCCTCCATTCCAGATCCGCGTTATCACTAAAGGAAAGATGTTTACCACTGATTGGCACCAGTAGAATCCCGTCTTTACAAATATTTCGAAGTTCATCAGTTGTAGGCCACCCATTACTAATTGACCGATGAATAAATGAATGGGCTTGTCTCGGCCAAAATGGACATTTCAAAGTATATGCAAAGTCAAACTCTTTTCCATACGCTGTACCACTTCTACAAGGTCCATGCGATGATGTCTGCCATCTGGTCAAAGTAATTTGCTGAGCTCTTTCACTACTCATGTATACACTCCCTCCTCTTTTCAGTAAAGAGTTATCTATATCATCATTAGGTATTCTTCTATTATGGCTTACACTTTTAAGCAACGTGAAGCCAGGTGGAGAGCTATCAGTTTCCATAAGAAGTACCACAGAAAATAAGGTTGTGTTGAAGACATTTCGTAGTTTACTATCAATAACTAACACATTTTCGTTTATCAACATGATATCAACATCTGAAGACGTGAATTCAAACCCTTCCGCTATACTTCCACTGATTACAGATTTCCAAGCGTCATCTATCTCATGGAATTCTAACATAGTCGAGATATCATATGTTTGTCGTCTTATCCTAATTTCATCTTCTTGTCCAATCTTCATCTTAACTATTGTAAAAAGTCCCTCCGATATCCGACTCAATTCATCATTAGAAGTCGCCGCAGCCATCGTTCACGAAAATATATTCTATACGTTTTGTTTGTTGGGTGAGTTCAAGATATATTGAATTTTGTTTTAATCTGCAAGCGCATTGTTGAACAAACCAGTTGGGATTTACAGTTCATTTCTGTTCTCAAAATGCATGTACTTCGTACTGATTTATTGATATATATCTGGAATTTTTTAGTGTGGCCATATAACGCCCGATGTTTGTTTTGGTTATGTGAATTTACAGCACACAAGTCATTGACCTGAAGGAGATACCGATAACATTGAATTTCAACTTCACTGTTAAGGTAAAGTATCCCTCAGGTCAGAATTGCTGGTATTTTTTTTGCCTGGATACCCTATTTGGGCTCTATAGAATATTGTTCAGATAATCAAACTAATATGGTTTTTGAAAAAGATACTAGTAAAGTTACATTATATCACCTCTAACAAGGTGTTTTTCTTACTTTTCCTATAGGGTCCGATGTTAAAGTTCAAACGGCTTAAGATCTCGGTAAAATCATGATACCACGAATTATGTTTTGTTTGTTTATCAGGTTGAACATAAGCTGTGGATATATGGAAATGAAAATATTATTTAGGAAATATGAGCTTCCGATATCTGAGGGATGCTTTACCTTAAAGGAAAATTTAAATAATGTTTCTCTACATGTGTGTATTGATTTTAAAAGATATCAACTCCGATATAGAATATTAGGTGTTAAGGTACATATATGGCAAGATTCCATGGACAATGATATTGCCGATTTAACGAACAAGTATAATATAAGTCATTTGCAAAAAATGTCGAGATTGAATTCACTTGTATAGGAAAAAATCGACTGTAATTTACTATCAGTAGTGGATTACTTTTTCTCTTCAGATACGGACGTTTAAGGAAGTGTCCTTATGCCACATTCTAATTTTTTATCTCCTTATTAGAAAATTCATTCTCATTATTAGGGAGATACTGTCTCCTAATCAGGAGAAAGAAAGGAGGGGATCTCCAACAACACCTAGTTGAAGCATCAACAGCAACCCCCGCAAAAACACTCACTGTAAAATTGCAAAGAAGACTCGCTTAAAAAAGACGTAATGGTACAAGGAACACAAATGACTATTGTCATAGCAAAGTTACTTGACCGGGCGGAGCTAATTCAATCAAGCGAATGAGACGAGTCAATTAAAACTCAGGAAATACAGGCATATATAAGTAATTAGAGTAAATACTCATTACCTGTGTTTTTATAGCTTATAATATGAATCAAGGCAAAGCCTTTTTGTGCGAGCGGAGAGAAAATAGATATGATTATATACAATAAAAAAATATCTTTCTTTTTTATTTTGACTATGATGGTTTATCTTATCTTACAAAACTTTCTGTTTGATGATTGCCAAAAAAGGTAGTATAAGGCGAGTGGAAACACGGAAGCATTTGTAAATTGATCTAGACCTGCAGATGAACATTTTAAAGGGGGGCTTAAAATATGGTTCTTTAAAAATATAGTTCTTTATAATTCATTTTTATTTTGTAAGAACTTGATAATGTTTAGGCTAGCTGAAAATAAATTACTTAAGAACAAAAGAAAAAATAAACATATTCCGACTTCTGACAGTACGAAACCACCCGAGACGAGAAAAGCAATCAGAGCGAAACGTCTCGTTTAAAACCGGAAATGTCGGATTTCCAGTGGTTACGCCGGCTTGTTGATGCTTTATCGTTACCTGATTTACGAAAAATGTTTTCAATAAATTTAACTTATAAACAAAAATTGAGTATAACATATACGTCTACTTTGAGTCATAAAAAAATTTCAATGGCAATATCCAGCATCTCCGCAGCAACTCTGTCTGCGAGGGGACGAAAATTTTTGAAAGCATAGTAGTACATTCTCATTCTTTGATTCAGCATATTTTCTCAATAAGAAATGTGTATACGCGTTACCATAAGGGCGAGCTTCGCTCGCAAAGGCCCTTCGGGCCTTTGCAGCGAGCTCCGCTCGCTATTACCTGGTAAGAAGTGAACTCTTCTGATGACCGGGTGAAAATAAGCCCCGCCAGGTCAGGTCAATTTGCCACGACAATACACATAAACCAACGATACCGATGGGCAATCTGTGCCGACCTAAGACGGCCATCTGCCAAGTGTAGCAGACGGTGTGGTTATCTTGGATAACGTGCGCACAACCGTCCCACTTTTCCGATTACCCAGAGGTCTCGAAGAACGCACAATTGTGGTGTAAAATAATCTCATCACTGTAAGATGAACATACAAACAGACAGCATGACGCAGGGGCAAAAGAAACACAGATTGATATGTAAATGGATATAAAAAAGTGAAGGCAAACGAAATACAGTCCTTGCTTTAAGATCTGTAGCTAGCTTTTACATGTGGTCAACCGAGGAGTCCGACTGACATTTAAAAAGAACTAGTGGTCTGGGCCCTGTTTTCTCTAAAGAGGTTTGGACTTGGCCCGTCATGGAGTCCTGTCGTCACAGTCAGTCACAGAAACTATTATCTACTTAGTATCTAGCAATCATCTAACTAGGACTTAGCTATCTATTTAGTAGATAGGATAATCTTATTAAGACTTAATTATCACCTTATTAGGACTTTAGCTATCGCCTAATTAGGATTTAGCTATCATCTTATTTGAAGATAACATCGTCTAATTCAGATCTAGCTATCACTTAATTCAGATTTAGCTATCACCTAATTCAGATCTAGCTATCACCTTATTAGGAGATACTTTCAACTTATTAGAACTTAACTAATAGCTAATTAGGACTTATCTATCACCTAATTGGGAAATACTATCACCTAATTAGGACTTATTTATCACCTAATCAGAACTTAACCATTACCTTACTAGGAGATACTATCTCCTGATTAGGAGAAACCTAATTAGGAAGTAATATCACTCAATTAGTAGATAACATTTCCTCATTAGAAATTAGCTATAAACTATCACCTAATTAGAAGATAGTTACTCCTTCTAGAGAGAGAGAGAGAGAGAGAGAGAGAGAGAGAGAGAGATGGAGTATACTGACGAGGGTTAAGTACCCGAAATGTGCATGTCTGGACCATGCTGTAATAGAATCTGAAGACGAATAACATAAAACTGCACATAAGAAATGACAATTACATATACCATGTATATATGTAAGTACATTACGGTAATTCAGTTTCAGTTTCTCAAATGGTATATACTTTAGCTACACCTGGTAATATTCTGTTAATCGGATCGGAAGGGTTATATAGTAGGCGGATTTTCTTAAATATCAAAATCATTCTTTTAGAAAAGATGATATGGAATGTGGATTGGAGAATACACCCTTCACACTCACACACAAAAAGTTTAAATTTGAGAAACGTGTATTTTACGTTGGTTTTTATGTTACATTCAAAATAAAAAAATTGGTAAAAAAGTATGTTATCGAAAGAGTTCGTGCTACTTTACAAAAGAGTTTAAGACCTACCATAAGACCATTTTCGTAGTTGGGCTTGTCCCAATGATAAATACTCGGATTTGCATTGGGGCGCATACCCCCTCCCCCTTAGAAATGACAAAGGAAGGTATTTTTGGACTCAAACTAGTATGTGTAACTGAATATGGAGGACCGTGGTTCGAGTCTGATGACGGGTGCAATTTCAGTATTTCATTTGAATGGACACCTTTTACCCATTGGTCTCGTCGGTTTATGTATAGTCTTTTGTGATTGATGTTTACATGTCGTGTGTCTCTTTTTCGTCTCATACTATTCTTGTCTTATGTGTTTTTGCATCGCATGTTTTGGTGTTTTGCTGTTTGTGCTGCAACAGGGTCTTGTTTGAGATCCCCTCCCTTCTTGAATTCAGGCACATATGCTTTTTGCACTTTGCCTTTGCGTCTAATCACATGCATGATCATACATGTTAATGTACAAGTAATGGATGGCTACAAAATCTGATCACTTCCAAACACTCAAAATTTTGGACGATGACCTCCTAATATTATCTCTGATATCTTAATCATTTTAGAAAATAATAATAATAATTTCTTCCTAAATACTTTTATCATACATGTGATATAATATTGATAAGACTGAAATTGATTCATAAAATCATTTAAACTTTATTTGACATAAATGTATTCAAAATTTTTTATAAGGGATCACTTTGTCCAGTGCGTTCATACATTTTTAGTTTGACCTCGACCTTTTGACTTGCTCAAAATGGATTTGGCTTCTCTTGAGTAATTAGCAATTTCACAATAGTAGATTAAGAATTTCTTAAATAAAAGTCTAGGAATGCTGTTGAATGATGTTATTCATACATGTCAAGCTTCATCTGACTTTTTCATGTGTTTGACCCCTAAATCAAAAGTATTTCTATTCATTAGCCATGTGTGTCAAGTTTCATCACTTTAAGCAAAAATACTTGAGTTTTTATGGAAGTGTCAAAATGCAATTTCCATATAAGTCAAGTTGGACCATAACTTTGGGCTCAAGATATATAGGGTTTTTCATATTATCATTGACAAGTTTTTGAAGTTTCAATTCTATGTCAAGAATATCTCTAGTCATATTCTGGAAGGTCTGTTAGGTTTGACCTTGACCTTTTGACACAAAACTCTGTAAAATACCCCCATATGTCATTAACAATATATCGGTAAAGTTCTACATATATTACTGAAGGTCAGGAACCATTCGAGGTTAACACGGAAATGCTCTGAAATGCTGCTTTGAGAATGTTCATTATAATAAGTTGTGTTGCTATGTTCTGCTTTGAAATTTTACTGTAGTAATTAGCCTTTGGATGGCCATTTTTAAAATCTGATTCCGGGATTTGTGTTTGACTTTCATTTACTGATGCTATATATGTGAAGTTTGACTTGACATGTGACCTTTTGACTCCAATGTCAATCGGGATTCTCCTTTTCTCATGGACAATTTATGTAGGAATGTTAAACGTCTTTAAATTCAATAGCATCATTTAAACCCTGATAAATTTTCAAGTTTCACCATTCTAGGTCAAAATAAATCGAGGTATGGCTTGGAAACACTGTTTTACATACATAATAAAATTTGACCATGACCTTCAACCTTTGGACGCCATATCCTAAAGGGTTCCTCCTTTGGTCATTAGCAATGTGTGTATAAGTTTCGCAGCTTAAGATGGAGAATTGCAGAAGTACTATTGCGAAGATACTCTGAAATGCTGTTTTCCATAGATGTCAAGCTTGACCTTTGACATGTTACCTCCAAATTAAAGAGGAATTTGCTCTTTCCTACTGGAATATCTCCGTCCTTGGTTAATAATTACATGAATTATGGTCAGACGGACGGATAGACTGATAGATATGTTGAAATTCGTATACCATCATGAACTTTGTTGTTGCGGGTATAAAAATTTGAGTTATTCCTTAATTAACCCTTATTTACTGGCTCTTCATTAAGGTAGTTTGTGTTTTATTTGTTTGCTTTTTTCTTTTCTTTTATTACACAAAGAATGCAGAAAGATATCAACATTGCAGTTGAAAGAGTACATATCAAATTAAGAAGAGATACTTTACATTTAAAATTTGTAAAGGCATTGCAAACATCATTAGAGAATTAAGGTTCAGAATATATGCACTGTTAACGTTGTATTTATTGCAGATCATACACATGCAAGTTTAGCACATATGATGTACACATGATAATCATGATTCTCGTATATGAGCTCACATGATAGTCAGCAAAATTGGGGGTCACATGATTCTCATATGTAGGGTTTCATATAATTCTAATAGACTTTTTTCACCGTGACGAACTTCGCACTTCGCACTTCGAACTTCGCACTTTAATTTCATAAGTGGGTTACCTAAAAAAGCGCGCCAGTTGTACAGGAAGTCCAATATACCATTCCATTGAGTTTACTAATCAAAATGTAGATGACTCTGCTTATGAGTTTATACGCGAACGGCAGCTATGCCACTTATTTTTAAATGTTCGAAGTGCGAAGTACGAAGTTCGAAGTGCAAAGTTCGTCACGATGAAAAATGTCTATAATATGAGCATCGTGTGAATCATGTGAAAATTATATCATGAGAATCATATGAGGCTATTTCCAATATGATTGACATTTGACATATGGTTCTCATATGTAAATTACATCATATGAGAATCACATGTTCCAAAATTGCCTATGTAGCTCAGAGTTATCAGTATTGCTAATGAGCGGGAGATGCTTACTCTCCACGGGTACACAATGTCACTCACCTTACAGGAATTTACTTTCGCTTATAATATGTAGATAGAATAACATAAGGTTTTCTTTCACTTAAAAACCCAATGTTTTCATGACTTTTAAAGGTGGCATGTGACCATTTTATGGATGATGCGTACTGATTTGCACAACTTTCTTTCTGTAGTACTTAATCGCGAAGTGGTATTCTCATTAGCAATTTCAGCTTTGGTATTTTCAGCTTTAGTAATTTCAACTTGCTATTAATATTTTCTATTTTTCCTTATCTGTTTGAATTAACGTTTTGCACTCCATATTTCATTTCCATACGTTGTCTCTTTATGTTTTGATCGAGTGGGTATGAGCGATTTATCATGTATGGTCGCCTTCTTGTTGTTGCGACGGGTGTCGCATGCAATCAGGAGACGCTGACTCTCCCCGTGCACCTGTACTCACTTCGGAATGTTATTCGTTCCGATGTTCGCAACCGTTCCAATGGAAATTCTAATATTTTGCCTTGCCTTCTCGACTTTGAGACTGAATAACTGATAGGTACTTCTTTGATGTTAATTTGATAAAGTGTTGTGTGTGCACAGCTGTGTTGACTACGGTGCTGTTTTGTGTGAGATCTTCTTTCCTTTATTTCTTTGAGTCCTTGGTGAATGAATGACAGATACATTTTCTAAAAATGCCATATCGAGTTCTTTAATTATGTATTAAACAGACACATTTGATGAGAAATTATTTGGTACTTCAGAACATATATTTCAACATTGACAATTATTTAGAAAAAGATATCAAAATTACAATAGATAGATTACATATCAAATTAAGAAGGGAGTCTATACTAGCATTTTGAGCTTTGTAAAATTATTGCAAATATCATCAAATATAAAAGGTTCAGAAGATATGCACTATTGTATTTATTGCAGAGTTGTTGTCTCCCAACCTTTTCCTTGCATAAAGGATCGTCGCAGTAGTAGTTTATTCAAAGGTACAAAAATAAATCCGTCGAAGAAAAGACTATGTATACGGATGATTGTAGCTTCTCTGAATTCATTATACTTGTCATTTAAAGCATTGAGTTAAGATCGATAAGCAACGACATAGTCACCACAGAGCTGCTGACATATACCCAGAATCTCCCACGATATCGCTTTGTCACTAATGTGAATATGATGGTTGTTGTCATGGTGTAGTATTGAATATAATACATCTAAAACAATTTTTCTCTCAGCTGGTTTGCATAGTCTAGTATAACTAAGGATCTTCAGGAAAAGCGAGAACACTAATGGTGGTATAAAAGAAATACCTGGACTATTATGCTTTGAAAAAATCTCGAGATTTATCTCCGGAATACATATGTATGGGTCGCACTGGTAATCTTGAACGATGAACTTTTTCACGATGTCCTCATGACATTCCTTGTTGTCTAGATTCCATGATTAAGGTAGGGTTCATTTCCCATTCATACGTGTATGGATGGTTCTGAAGTCTGTGTTGTATGTGATCAATGATTTGTATTGTTTTATGATATTCACCATTTTCGTATGAGATAACTGCTTGAAGAATGGTCCCGAGTAAACAGGAAGTTTTTGTCTTCCTTAAAATCGACCTGGTTCTTTTCGTAATCAAATATTGTAGTCTATTTATAGTAAGATTACCAAAACTGTGCTTTGCAAGTTTCATAGCGATCATTTGTAAGAGGTAGATTATTCTCAACTTAATAGCTGATGCCATTACAGCTGACGTTGGTACCAATGAAGATGTTTTCAGCAATTCTTGTTTCAAAACATTAATGTCAAAATTGAAACTTTCCGAACTAAAGACTCCAGTTAGCAAGCAAATTATCTCTCTTACCATAAGGTAAGCGGATTTACTTACCGATAGTATCTGAAGTTCATTAAAACGAAATTGCTCATTTAACATAACAGATAGCTCGCCACGTAATGACGTACAACGAAATAGACACTGGATTCCTTCATCATACAATGAACGTAATCTTAACATCAGCTCCCCCTGGCGTCTCCCATATATCTTCCCGTAAAACATGTTATGCTCTGGTATGAAAAAGTTAGGACAGTACCCTTCTTCTACCCACTTTATAACACGAC
The DNA here is from genome assembly GCA_028142955.1 of Pinctada fucata. Lineage (NCBI taxonomy): Eukaryota > Metazoa > Mollusca > Bivalvia > Pterioida > Pteriidae > Pinctada > Pinctada fucata. The sequence goes on from AP027111.1 coordinate 56,192,697, forward strand.
AGAAGACATTCAAAAACTTATCTAAAAAATTTCGATTTGACCAGTGGTTCGCATTCTCGGATATTTCCCAAAATACGGCAGTTTTCATAAAGTATGAACATAAGACGTTTCCCGTCTCTGTCTTTTTCTCGGGGAGTTCCTTCAATACTTCGTTCAAAAAGATTTTCATCAATCCATAGCAGAGAAACTGACAATGATTCATGGAGTAAATCAATTTCTTCTCTGCTAAAGAGAAAGATATCCTCCATTCTAGATCCTCGTGATCATTTAGGGAACGTTGTTTACTACTGATTGGAACGAAGAGACATCCCTCTTTACATATATTCATAAGGACCTCCGTTGACGGCCATCCATAACGATTTGACCGACGAATAAATGGATGAGCACGTCGTGGCCAAAATGGACATTTCAAAGTATATGCACAATCATATTCTAATCCACAAAAAGTACCACTTCTACAAGGTCCGTGTACTGTTGACTTTCCTCTTAATATAGGAATTTGCTGAACTCTCTGGCTACTTATGTACACACCATCTCCTCTTGTCAATAAAGTGTTGTGTATATCAACACTTTGTACTCTTCTGTCATATTTTAGACATTTCAGCAACGTGAATCCAGGTGGAGTGTTATCAGTTTCCATAAGAAGTACCATATAGAAGAAGTTTGAGTTTAAGGAATTTTGTAGTTTATGATCTGTTATGGGTCAGAATACCCCAAAACGCCAGCAAAAATCAGACAGAGACAGAATATAAATTTACAAGTTTAATTAATAACTTAATGACTAAGTACATGTGTACCTACACATAAAGTAAAACTAAATAATACATGACCCACAACACCTCCCCCCTTAAAAAAAGTTTGAATGTCAATGAAAACTTAGGTGGTAAATTCTTCAAAAAATCACTCATGAAACTCTCGATAGTGCATCTGCAATCACATTGTCTTTGCCCTTGATATGGTTAATAATGATATTGTACTCTTGCAACAATAAACACCACCTTGTAAGTCTTTGATTCTTGTTTGACATTTTGTGCAAAAATGTGAGAGGGTTGTGGTCAGTATATACATGAATGGGATGTAAAGTAACATTCAAATAAACATCAAAATGTTGTAAAGCTAACAATAATGCAAGACACTCTTTTTCAATAGTACAGTAATTCTTTTGAGATTTTGTCAATTTCTTTGAAAAATAACAAACAACTCTATCTACACCATCATCATTTTCTTGAAACAAAGCAGCCCCGATTCCTACGTCACTGGCATCAACAGTAAGCTTAAATTGCTTATCAAAATTTGGAGCTGACAGGACAGGACTATTCATAAGAACACATTTGATTTTCTCAAAAGATTCGTCACAGTCATTGGTCCACGCAAAATTCACTCTCTTTTGTAACAGATTGGTAAGTGGACCAACAACTGACGAGAAATTTGGACAAAATTTTCTGTAGAATCCTGCCATTCCCAAAAATCTCATTATCTCTTTCTTATTGGTAGGAATCGGGAACTTTGAAATAGCTTCCACCTTGGCCATGATAGGAGTAACAAAACCTTGACCTACTTTGTGACCCAAATATTCTACAGTCGCATGACAAAATTCACTTTTCGCAAGGTTCACTGTAAGGTTTGCTTTCGCCAGTATGTCGAAGAAGGTACGCATGATTCGGAGATGGTCATTCCAGGTGTCGCTGTAGATGATGACGTCATCGATGTACGCCTCGCATCCTTCGAGATGATTTAAGAGCGAATGAATCATCCTCTGGAATGTGGCTGGTGCGTTTTTCATACCAAAGGGCATTACTTTATATTGGTATAGCCCATCTGGAGTCGCAAATGCCGATATTTCTCTGGCTCTCTCTGTAAGCGGGACCTGCCAATAGCCTTTGAGCAAGTCAAATTTACTGACAAATTTTGCGCTGCCAATTTTATCGATACAGTCATCGATTCGTGGGATCGGATAAGAGTCAGTTTTGGTGACTGAATTGACTTTTCTAAAGTCTGTACACAATCGGTAAGTTCCGTCTGGCTTCGGAACAAGAATACATGGGGAACTCCAGTCACTATTGCTGGGTTCAATAATGTCATTTTCAAGCATGTACTGAATTTCTTTCCGCATGTATTGAAGTTTTATCGGGTTTAACCGATAGGGATGCTGTTTGATAGGTGACGCATCACCCACAATGACGTCATGATGAGATGCATTCGTCTTTTTTGGAACGTCCGGAAAGATGGTCGTATATTCCCGCATTAATTGATGCACTTCCTCTTTTTGATGCACGGTCAAATGTCCTAGTTTCACTTCCGGATTTGTCAGAATTTCGGAATTCTTCAAACGGACACTTTGAGCGAAGTCTTTTTCGACAGTCTCTTCATTACATTCAGGTTCAACACAATTTTCTAATGTATTTACATTGGCCAAAGTGGAAACTGGTTTTACAAAATTTCGGTCACTTCTATCAAAATACTCTTTCAACATGTTAACATGACACACTCTTTTTTCTTTTCGCCGACCTGGTGTCTTAACCACATAGTTAACATCACTAATTTTACTCTCAATCTCATAAGGACCGAAATATCTAGCTTGCAAAGGATGACCAGGGATAGGCAAAAATACAAGAACTTTATCGCCTGGTTTAAAAACTCTGTTCCTAGCATCTTTGTCATACCATGATTTCATTTTCATTTGTGAGGTTTTGAGATGTTCTTGAGCTAATTTGCAAGCATTATATAATTTCTCTTTGAAATTAGACACGTAGTCTAAGAGATTCAAATTGCTAGTCTCAGACAACCATTTTTCCTTCAACAACTTCAATGGCCCCCTGACCGTATGCCCAAAAACTAGCTCAAAGGGACTGAACCCCAGGGACTCCTGAACCGCTTCTCGTGCCGCAAACAACACGAGGTGAACCCCTTCATCCCAGTCTTTTCCATACTGGTGACAATATGTTTTCATCATAGTTTTAAGGGTTTGATGAAAGCGTTCAAGTGCCCCCTGGGACTCAGGATGGTACGCAGAAGATTTATACTGCCTGATACCTAGCTCATGCATAACCTGCTGAAACAACCCTGACATAAAATTCGAACCCTGATCTGACTGAATAGCCTTGGGAGCACCTACGAAACTGAAAAACTTTGTAAGGGCCTTAACTATGGTCTTTGCCTTAATATTCCTAAGAGGTATGGCCTCAGGAAACCTAGTCGAAGTACACATAATTGTCAATAAGTACTGATTCCCTGACCTAGTCCTAGGCAAAGGACCTACACAATCAACTAACACCCTACTAAAAGGTTCCTCAAAGGCTGGAATGGGTTGGAGGGGAGCAGGTGGTATAACTTGATTGGGTTTACCTACCATCTGACAACTATGACAAGATTTACAAAACTCAGACACATCTTTTCTCAACTTAGGCCAGTAAAAGTGACTTAAAATCCTATTATAAGTCTTATTGACACCTAAATGACCTTCCATGGGTGTGTCGAGAGCTAAACTCATGATGTCCCCGCGATACGCTACTGGAACCACTATCTGGTGAACGACCCGCCACACGTCATTAGGGGGTGCATCGGGTGGTCTCCATTTCCGCATAAGGATGCCATCTTGTATGTAGAAGCTTTCTCCGACTTTGTCCGCTTCTTCTCGGGGAAGGGCCCTCTTACTTAGCCGGATGATCTCCGGATCTTTAGTTTGCTCGGAGAGGAGCTGCTCACGGCTTAAGGCATCTGTATCTCTGTCTAATGGCGGATGGGAATCATCACCGGGTACTGTCGGAGACTTGTCAACATGAAGTGGTACTGACGTCTCAGGTACGCTGTCATCAATGGTAGACATGAATGTGTCAGAAAGGATGGAGGGATGGTCCTCGTTAAGTGCAGAAGTACTCTCAGCCTCTTTTAGTCTGTTCCTGGCCATCGCCCTGTTAACTGCGCAGGCTGGGTACAAGTCGTCGTCTTCATCATCGGACACGACATCGGACGTGATTTTCTCACAAACAATCGGATCGGCTACAACTTTGCCGCCAGCTAAATCGTTGCCAAGCAACAAGGAAACGCCTTGAACGGGAAGAGTAGGTCGAACACCTAGGATAACAGGTCCAGTAATTAAATCTGACTTCAAATAAATTTCATGAAGGGGAACATCAATGACGCCTAGCTCCACACCCTGTAATAAAACTGACCTACCAGTAAAAGTGTGCTCAGACAAAGGCAATGAACCCTCTAACAATAAAGTCTGGGCAGCACCAGTATCTCTCAAAATCTGAACAGGCAACGCTTCGCTAGAATCACTGAGTGAAACAAATCCCTGTGACATAAAGGGCTTATAATGATCCTCCACAAAATCATCAGAACTGGACTTAGAACCCTGAATCTCAGGAGTGTCAGAACAAATCGAATCTAAGGCTTTCCTATCATTTCTAACAGACGCACAGGCCTGTGACTTAAGTTCTTTTTTCTTCTTAAGCTTCAAACACTCACCAATAACATGACCTTTTTTCTTACAATAATTGCATGTAGGAAGCGACCCCACCCCTGGGGATGCCTCAGAACGCTCGGACCTAGGTCCGGACGTAGAACCACCTTGAGATGGTGACTGGGAACTAATGGAGGACTGAGACTCTTGTAAATTTTTCTTTGGAAAATCTGAAGTTTTTGCGCTATCGCTAGATTGAGTTTTTGACACAAAATTTTTCTTATGAGTGAGAGCATACGTATCAGACAAAACAGCGGCTTCTTCAACAGTTTTAACATTTTTGTCTTCCAAATGAGTTCTTAAATCTTGATTTACACACTCTTTGAACTCTTCTATCAGAATTATTTGACGCAAATTGTCAAATGAATTGGGAATTTTCTTAGATCGAAACCACTGATCAAATAAATCTTCCTTTTCTCGAGCAAATTCAACATATGTTTGATTTTCAAACTTTTTGTACTTTCTAAACTTTTGTCTGTACGCCTCAGGTACTAACTGATATGCTCTCAAAATCGTGTCCTTGACCTTGTCATAGTCTGAACTCTCAGCAATACTGAGCGCCGAGTACACTTCAGCCGCTTTGCCAATAAGTACGCTTTGTAATAAAGTTGGCCAAAAATCGCGTGGCCACTTCAGATTGGCCGCGATTTTCTCAAAATGTGGAAAATATTTGTCCACGGACTTTTCTTGAAATTTTGGTACTAATCTGATGTTTTTGGCGGCGTCGAATTCAGACTTGACAGGCGAAGGAACAGGATTTTCATTAGCGCTTTTCTCTAATTCTAACTTTTCTAACTCAAACTGGAGTTCTTTCTCGTGCATACGTTCCTGTTTCTCTCTTTCTTCTTTTTCTCTTTGTCTTTCTTTTTCTTCTTTTTCAAATTGTAATTGTAATTTCATTTTCTCTAATTCAAACTCATATTTTGACATTTTGGTTTCGCTTGAAACAGGTTCAACAGGAAAATCGTATGACGAAAAGATTTCCTCAGCTAAAAGCTTTTTAGCCACAATATTTCTAATTTCTTGTTTTCTCATAGAAGATTTTACATCTAACTTCAAGTGAAGACCTAAACCAATCAAATCATCTTTTTTCAATGATTCGAACTCTTGTACAGTCGGCGATTTCAAAAATTCAGTGACCGAAAATACCATGATTGATTTCTGCTTGCAAAAAATTTATAGAGAAAAATTTTTTTTTTTTTCAAAAAACGAACTTTTACGTAAAATTTGCAGAGATTACGATCCCGGACGAGCCCCCAATTCTGTTATGGATCAGAATACCCCAAAACGCCAGCAAAAATCAGACAAAGACAGAATATAAATTTACAAGTTTAATTATGTACAAAATATATATATTTACAATGATTACAACTTACAATACAATGTCCGGATCAAAGTGTCCGTTACGGTCCACAAAGTCTATCAAAGGTATGGTTTCCGGTGATCACAAACGTTCTCGAAAGATCGGTGTCCAAACGTTGTTAAATGGATTAAAGTCTCAACAAATAAAGTGTCCCAGTATATCAGAATAGATGAATGAATCGTGTCTACGAATGTGTACGAATGCTCCTTCAACACAGTTCCTCAGAGGTATATATACTTAATACAAATGAATTTACCAGAAGCTTCTAGAACAATGACTCATTACAAATGATTAACAATAGAGTAAATTCTAGAAATCACAGTCATGTGATGACAATGATGTAACAAAGAACAAACTGGAATATTCTCTAATGAAATAAACATGACATAGTAAAATCTAGAAAGAATTATTATGAAATCATAATACAACATGACTAAGTACATGTGTACCTACACATAAAGTAAAACTAAATAATACATGACCCACAACAGATCAATAATCAACACGTTGTTGTTTATAGCCATGTAATTTAAATCAGAAGATTTCAATTCAAAACCTTCCGCTCTACTTCCGCTTGTGAAAAATGTCCAAACTTTATTCTCAGTACAGGAAGCGAAAATATCATCAATATCAAATTTTTGTCGTCTTGTCCTTACTTCACATTCTTGTCCAATCTCCCAATTAACTATGGTGTAAAGTCCTTCTGATATTCGACGTGACTCTTCATTAGTACTGGCCGTAGCCATTTTTAACGTCGATATGATTTATACATTTAGTTTCTTGAAATACCTGGGGTTTTTCAGTTTATTGTCTCTCATTTAAGTACATGACATTATTTTGGCAATCTGTACAGGTCTACAGAGTCATTTAATAAGTTCCATTCGAAAGACCAGAACAACTATACATTAGATTTGAATGCACGTGATTTGTATGGGTCTTGTGAATTATCAACAGGAACGTCACTGATATTATGGACAACTGCCAGTTTCATACAGAAAAATCTAATTTAGTGATCTTACATTGCAAAGTTGGGTACAATTTTCAATATAGAAATAATGCGGAAGGGTTCCAACTCTATACCTTCTTGAGGAAAATTTTCATACGTGATTCATACGTGTTTCGAATATTTAATTCTCGTCATAGATATATGTTCTATCGTTATAATATTGAAATAAAAAAGTATGTTTTAGCAGTGATGTTCGAGAACGATAGAGCTGAAATTCAAATGTGAACAGCTGAACGTAACATAAAATGTATGTCAAAGAGCCTCCTAAGGACACGGCTATGCTTTAAGTGAGACATTCCTTATTTTTAGCATGAATAATATACAATTATGGACTTTTTACGAGGTGAATATGTTGTGACATTTTCTCAATTTGAAAACATTGACCGAGAAAAAAGTCAACAATAGTTTTATTATATAGTTTATTTACTCAGTATAAATTTATAAAGCTACATTTTCGAAAATGGCTGGTACCGACTTTTGATTTCATTTATTTCTTAGAAGACAAAATAAGCATAATCTGTTGCTGACTACTAAACGTAACATAAAAATCATTCAATTCGTCAAATGAAGATGATTTCACAGTCAAAATGCATCGTAATTCAAGGATTTTAAAGATCAGCTTTACTGTCCTTGCTGCTGTTTACGGAATGACGTTAATGGCATCACATATATCAATTTCGCGCGTTTTTGGTTATTTCATGGTAAATCGGAAGCAAGAGTTTTCATGGTAGTATTATTTATTGAAATCGCCCCTCACAGGTCAATATTATGTGACACTGAGTCGTCACGTGACATTTCTCAGCCAACCAGAATGGGAATAGACTAAATAATAATCTAATTTCATCCAACCCAGCCTAGCTGCTACGTCATTCGGTACATTTTTTGGACATAATAACTTTCACACTCTTGTGTCGTATTACATTGTTTAGATTAAGGATCACTGACGAGGGTTAAGTAGCTGAAACGTGCATGTCTGGTCCATGCTGCAAATTCATTTTCTGCTCTTAAATGATTCTATTGAATGTGAAAACGTTAAACATTTGTACCACTTTGTGAGTGTCACTGCTGGTGGACTAGGAGTCCCTAAGGGCACATATAGCCATGTTCGATCAACTTCGGTTTATCGTGTCTTCAACGCATTCGAAACTTTCTGTTGTCATAATTTCTTGAAATTTCTAAAACGTGGGTCCTGTAGCATCATATCCAACCCATCCTGATACGTCTTTTGGTACATTTTTTTTTGTAAATAATAACTTTAATACTCTTTGGTCGTATTACATCGTTAAGATTGAAGATCATTGGCATGTCTGGTCCATGCTGCAAATTCATTTTCTGCTCTTAAATGATGCTATTGAATGTGAAAACGTTAAACATTTGTACCACTTTGTGAGTGTCACTGCTGGTGGACTAGGAGTACCCGAAGGCACATGTAGCCAAGTTCGATCTACTTCGGTTTATCGTGTCTTCAACGCATTCGAAACTTTCTGTTGTCAAAATTTCTTGAAATTTCTAAAACGTGGGTCCTGTGGCATCATATCCCACCCATCCTACTACGTCTTTCGGTACATTATTTGGTCGTATTACATTGTTTTGATTGAGGTTCACTGACGAGAGTTAAGTACCCGAAACGTGCATGTTTGGTCAATGCTGCAAATTTATTATCAGTTCTTACATGATGCTATTGAATTATTAGTATCAGAAAATTTACAAAAATATTCAGGTACGTGCAGAATATAAAGCTTAGAAAATAGAATCCCATGAGACTAAGGGTCAAATACCATGGATAAACGACGTTTTTCAATATCAAGTTTTTCAAATAATAAGTTCTAATTGAATGATTTTGCGAATATGCATTAAATTTCAATATGCGTGATTTGTATGTGTCTAGTGAACTTTCAACAAACACGTAACTGATATTATGGAAAGCTGCCAGAATGTTTACAGAAATTATTGTTATCTAACTTTACTAAGCTGGATACACTGTTCGACTCTGTTGATATTGTTCATGTGTACGGTGTTGTCCTTAGTATATAAAAATTGATAGAATTTATGACCGGGTGTAAGAATTGACAAGGAAATCCAACCCGAGTGTCCGGGATTCAAATGTACCATGACGAGGCTTGCTGAGTCATTGACAAAAGCAAAACATGGACATGAGGATTGGATTTCCTTGTCAATGATCACACCCAAGGATTTATAATTTTTCTGCTTATGTCTGAAAAAAGTCAACAATAATTTTCCCATACTTTTCAGTTTTCTTTTAATCAAGACTGAAGCGGCACTGCGTGTCAGTATTTGATGACGTCATTTGCATCATCGCACGTGTAGCTTTTCAACCACTCCCCTGTAGATGGTCGATTAGTCATTTTTCACTTTTGATGAGGACAACGCTGTGGATATTAGAGAAAATGAGAAATATTTGATGTCACCGTGGCTCTCTGTTATTCTTATATAGTATGTTTAAAAACTGTACTAGTACTAAAATGATATTCTGAAATGATTCTAAATCCTTCATACATGTATTTGTACAAATTTGTTTTAAATGTGGATGTACATTTTTCCTCAAACCAGTGGGGATTTTCAGTTTATCTTCTCGTCTTAAAGTACATGACATTGTATTCCAGTGATTATCAAGGTATGCAGAGTTATTTGATATTTCCAATTCCAATTACAATATGTATACCATAAAATCTATACCTTTAAACGATCGTTATTTATAGGGATCTTATTCTATGCAGAACTTCCTGCATTTATGCAGAAAATTATTTTTTTTATTTTACAAAGTCCGTCTATCGAAACATATGTTCTTTAGTAATAATTAAGTGCACAACATGCGAATTTTAACAATTAATGTCTCATCAGTGATGAATGAGACCGAAAAATAGGGAATTCATATTTAGAGGTTTCCCCAAATATTCTTAATTTTGCATGGCTTGGAATGTTGAAGAATGTTTGGAGATTTGTGAAGTAAGCAAGCAAGAAATGATTTGCTGAATGAAATACCAAAAAGAACCATAGTAAAATATCCTCTGGAAACTTATTTCAAATCAAATTCTGTAGCAAATCAAAGAACGATTTTTTTTTATTTTGACGTTATTATGTCTCATGTGGGGAATACCCCTAAAATACACAAATTTAAATCGAAACTGTTTTGTAAATTCCACTATGCTTATAATTTGCTTAACCTAGCTATTGAGTCCTTTAAAATCATACAAAGACATGTAAATAATTTTTATTTTGAATCTCTAACGACCTTTCTTTAAGCCGTCGTTAACGGAACGTCTCGAAAGAATTCCTATGCTTGTAGTTCTTGTCCTTCATTAGTTCGGATGACAAGCTTTTGTAATTTCATATGAATACAGAAGACCGCAGTGTCCAACTGTAATGCCAGTGAGAAAAAGAAGATCCTGACAACAATCTCAACAGCACTCAAGATCCTGACAACAAATTCAAAAGCACTCAAGATCCTGACAACAATCTCAACAGCATTCAAGATCCTGACAACAAACTCAACAGCACACAAAATCCTGACAACAAATTCAACAGCACACAAGATCCTGACAACAAACTCAACAGCACTCACATTAGATTATATAAAGAAGATCCTGACAACAATCTCAACAGCACTCACAATAGATGATATAAAGAAGATCCTGACAACAATCTCAACAGAACACACAATAGATGATATAAAGAAGATCCTAACAACAATCTCAACAGCATTCTTATTAGAGCACCAAAATGAGCATCAAGTAAGCTAGAGGTGGGTCTAGATGCCCGAGAGGAGTAAGCATCCCCTGTTTGACTGGCCGCGTCCGCCGTCGATGTTCATGCACGGGAATGAAAACGATATATAAAATCGTGCACTGGCTGAGGTTATATCTGTAGTATAATTCTACGGGATTGGGTTCTCATGTTTGACTTGTGTAGATCACAACCAAGTGATTTTAAACTCAGTTGTGAATTCAACTTTGGAATGTACGGACGTGTTCTAAGATTTCCGATGTCACACAATTTATTGTTTTGCTAAGTTTTTTTGCCAGTTTTACTTGGTCATTATTGTCATGTATACATTTCTGTACTTCACTACAACTTTATAGAAAGTGCTATGGCGACCATGTCAGGGAAGACAACTAAAACACTTACTGTCAAACCCCTCGTGGGAAACTGTTTTATGAGCTCTACACAGTAAAAAGTGTTACACAAATGAGATAAAGAGGATCCTGACGACAATCTCAACAACACCCAACATCCAGGTAGCACATTCTGGACGAAACATTTCATTACAAAATAAATCATTCAGTGTCTATTACATTTTGGGGTGATCATCAGTTATTTAGTCTCATAGTCGAGAAGACAAGGCAAAATCATTAGATTTTCCACAGGAACGGTTGCGAACCTAGGAATGAACAAAATTCTGAAGTGAAACCAGGTGCCCAGGGAGAGTCAGCGTCTCCTGATTGTATGCAACACCCGTCGCAACAGCTCCATGAACATTATACAGATCGTGTTTGATGTTTACCCTTTGACTTACTATTTCAGTGGTAATTGTAAACTATTCTCGAGACTATCGTTTCTGATCTATCAGCATCACAATGACATCTTTTCTTGTTTTGGTCGAGTTTACCTCATGTTTGCATAAGTCCCGCGTGTGTGCAACCCTGTAGTGGCTGTAGTTAGGTCCTGTTGGAGTTCTCATCCCTATTTTGTCAATAGCATGACAGGAAAAGGCCTTGTCATAGTTTCAGTGACATATAAAAAAACTCGTTTGATGGGAAATGATTAATTTAAACATCAAATTCTGAAAGGTTACTAAAGTATTGACTTTAATGTGACGTAGAAAAGATCAAAGTCTTTGCGACCTATTCACGTCATTACATAGTGTTCTATGACTGCCATAAATCATAATACACATTACTGCTGACTTGTACCGATAAATCCTCTATTGAATTAAAATACATGTATTGTCACATAGAGAGAAGTTAACTGATACAGCATTCACTTTTAATCTAAGAACGGTTATGTAAGTCGAACAAAAGAATAAGAATACGGATGATCGTGGCTTCTCTGAATTCATTATACTTGTCATTTAGAGCATTGAGGTAGGATTGATAAGCACCGTCATAGTCACCACAGAGCTGCTGACATATACCCAGAATCTCCCACGATATCGCTTTGCTTTTATTGTGAATATGATGATTATTATCACGGTAGAGTATTGAATGTAAGAAATCTAAAGCTTCATTTCTCTCAACTGGTCTATTCAATCGAGTATAACTAAGGATCACTAAGAAGTTTGAGAACACTAACGGTGGTAAAGAAACACAGCTATAAGAAATGTTTGGCTTGAAATCAATACCCTCTAAAATGAGCTCCGGAATAGATATATAAGAGATGTATCCGTAATTACAAATGATAAAAGTTTTCATTATCTCTTCATGCGACATTCCGTTTTGTCTATATCTCATGACCATATTAGGATCCAGATCCCATACATACATATATGGCTGTGTCTGGAGTCTTTGTTGAATGTGGTCAACGATTTGTATTGTTTTATGGTATTCTCCATTCATGTATGAAATAACAGCTTGATGTATTGTACTGAGACAATATGTTGTTTTCGTCTTCTTTAAAATAGATCTGGCTCTTTTTGTGAACATATACTGCAGTTTATTTGAAGTCAGATTTTGAATACCGCGTGGTACAAGTATTGTAGCGAGTATCTGTAAAAGCGTATTCATTCTAAACTTAATCACTGATAAAGTTTCAGCCGAGTCATGTATCAAAGAAGCAGTGAAACACAATTCTTTCTTCATACCACTGATATTATGAGTGGAAGGTGTCGTACCTTGGAGCATAGTTAACATGAGAAATACCGTTTTTTCCTCACAAAAAGCCAAAATATCAGCTATACGCATTTTTACGAAATCGAAATGAAATCTATTATTCAATAAAATAGATAAGTTGTTACCTAATGGTTCAAAATGAGAAAGACACATGATTCCTTCATCATACAATGAACGTAATCTAAACATCAGTTCCCTCTGTCGTCTCCCATAAATCTTCCCGTAAAACATGTTATGCTCTGGTATGAAAAAGTTAGGACAGTATCCTTCTCCTACCCACCTTATAACGCGACGAAAAACATTTAAAAACTTATTAAAAAAATCTCGATTTGACCAGTCGTTTACATTTTCGGATATTTCCCAAAATATGGCAGTTTTCATAAAATATGAACATAAGAGATTTCCAGTCTTTGTCTTTGTCTCGGGGATCCCCTTCAATACTTCACTCAAAAATATTTTCATCAATCCATAGCAGAGAAACTGACAGTTATTCATAGAGTACACCAATTTCTTTTCTGCCAGTGAAAATGATATCCTCCATTCTAGATCTGCCTTATCACTTAAATAACATTGTTTACTATCAATTGGTACGAGGAGACACCCGTCTTTACATATGTCCATAAGTTCATCAGTTGTCGGCCAACCATTATGAATTGACCGACGAATAAATGAATGAGCTTGTTTTGGCCAAAATGGACATTTCAATGTATATGCACAATCACACTCTTGTCCTAGAATTGCACCTCTTTTACATGGTCCATGTTTTGTTGTCATTCCTTTCACCAAAGTAATTTGCTGGGCTCCCTTGCTACTCATGTACTTACTATCTCCTCTGATCACTAGAGTTTCATCTTTATCAGTTTTGCCTGTTCTTCTAACATATCTTATACATTTAAGCAATGTGAATCCTGGCGGAGTGTTATCGTTCTCCATAAGAAAGATGATGGGAAAACAAGCATTTTTTGAAACTCTTCGTACTTCACTATCAATAACTAAGACTGTTCTGTGTATGCACATGATATCAAGATCCGAAGATTCGAAGTGAAAACCTTCCGCTCTACTACCGCTGAAAAACATTGCAATCTCTGTATCGTGGTCAAATAAAATAGAGAGAAGATCAAATAGTTTTCTTCGTGTCCTAACTACGCTTTCCTGTCCAATCATTCCTTTGACTATGGTATAAAGTCCTTCTGATATTCGACACAATTCTTCATAAGTACTTGCCATAGCCATCATGCCGATATTATCTATACCTCTAGTTTGTTGAAATACTTAGAGATGTTCGAAATTTAGTTTAGACCAGCATCTACAGTATTTCTCAAGCCAGTGGGGATTTTCAGTTTATTTTCTCTCTTTAAAGTACAAGACATTTGTATTTCTATGTCTATTAAGGTCAGTAGAGTCATTTAATAAGTTCCATTTGAATGACTTTACAAACTATACCTTACATTAGAATGCACGTTATTTGTATGGGTCTTGTGAATTTTCAGCAGAAACGACTATGATATTATGGAGAATTGCCAGTTTTACACAGAAAAATGTTTTTATTTTACATTACAAAGTTGAATACAATTTTTAATATTGACATTTTTGTTCCATCAATATATTTTTAATGATATTGCGATAAATTGTTTTTCCTTCTTCGTTTTTTTTTCAAATATATCAAAACTTGTGGAGATAATTGTTGACTATTCATTGATAAAGAAGGATAAAACACCTATGGATGTGGGGTGACAACCGTATCTTTTTGATAAGGATCTATTAAATATCACATTGCAGAAGGAATTCGCCACCGTATACTGCGGTAAACTTGACTGTATGATAGTTGAGAATTCACACTTATATAAGTCTGTAATCTTATGTAAAGGAAAATTGTTTCCCCAACCAACAATTGAAAAGAAAGATATTAAATTAAATTTTCTTTCCTAGATTCTGAATACAACATTGCATGATTAATCTACCGATTTTGATTGATATCTTATATAGTTTACATATAGAAGGTAAATATAATACGTTGCCATGAATTCCAGTAAAGTATTAAGACTAGCCATTAATTTTTGCAGTAAGGTTGTACTATAAAAATGATGGTCAATTTGTCACCAAGAGAACAATGTCTCAAAAAGAGAAAGGATTTGATCAAGAAATCAAAATTTGGTAGCATGGAACTTTTATCAAAAAACTATCGCCTTAGCCTTCTGTGCATCTATCTAGGTGACTGAATTCTATTGACTTAAATACACTAAAACACGGAAACATGGTATTGGCCACATACATCGAATATCGACACATAGATTAACACTTGATATAAATTTATAGAAAATATTGAAAAAAAACTCTCTTGAATTATACTTGAAAAAAACACATGAAAAATTGATTTAAAAACAATTTTAAAAAGATTACCTAAAACAGATTGATAGAAAACAATTGAAAAAAAAATACTTAAAATGAAATAATCTCTTGAAAAATTTTTGATAGATTATCAAAATGTACATCGAGACAATCACCGAATTTGACAGGTTGCCATGGAGCTGTTGCGACGGGTGTTGCATGCAATCAGGAGACGCTGACACTCCCCGGGCACCTGGTCTCACTTCGGAATGTTTTTCATTCCGGGGTTCGCAACCGTTTTCAATGGGAATTTTCACGATTTTGCTTTGCCTGACTGAATAACGATAAGGTACTTCTTTGATGTTCATCGAAATATCATACTCGTCATATATTTGTGAAATGATCGAAAGATATCGGTAATTTATATTAATGTAAACACCTTTCATTTCAACTCCATGAGGAACAACTAAGACGCCATACAGATACATCATGAATACAAAGAGGCAGGATATGCTGACTCTTTCTGGGCACCTTGTCTCACTCCCATATTGGAAGTTCGCTTCTTTTCATATGGTGGAGGTTTTTCTTTGTTCCCTTCGGTTCTTGTTCTATCCTGGTTTTGTATGCCTTCAGTTTATAATTTTATGATTATGACCAATTGTACCATCCAACCAAAGATATACTTTATATCTTCCTAAATGGAAGTAACCGGATGTGACAATTCTACCGAATTGAAGCGACGGGTTTTGCATGACTCTTCCTGTGAACCTGGTCTCACTCCCATTTCGAGAGTTCGCTTCTCTTCACATTGTGGAGGTTTTTGTTTGTTTGCTTTGGTTCCTGTTTTATCCTGATTTTGTATGCATTCGGTCTATGATTTTCTGAATTATCGATTTTGTGCTGTATATAGGGATATTGTCATTATCCAAATGAGTCATCTGAACATCAGCTCTAGGCTTTTCAACTATATTTCAAGTCCAAATTTGTTTTTTAAAAAGTGCTTCGTAACTTTTGACAGTTTATATGAATATCAAGTTTGAAGTTTAAATAAAATCAAGCAAAAGGCACTTACATTAGAAAATTGACAGAATGCCTAACGGCAACATTGATAATACATGAATCTGGTCCATTCTGTACGTTTGACCTGTATTGATAAATGATGCCATCACTTTGAAGGTCCCCTCCCTTCTTTTCAAGACTTATTACATAAATACACATGTAAATTTATCGCACGTTACATTTAGTTTGAGCATTTTCATTAAAATTTTCCAGTATAGCATCATTTGTTGAAATTGAAAATTCTTTTACCTTTTTATATGAATTTGGTAGTTAAATTATTCATATATTTCAGTGACAACACCGTTATAATTATTGTTTTCATTTGAACATGAAAACATGAATATCTATAAATAAAAGAACATTTATTTTCAGAATTATGAATTTTATCTAGGAAAGGCGATGGAAAACTTATATTTTCAAAAATACATATATTATTAAATATAGTATTTACCAGTCAATATAATATATTTCCGTATGTTCAAGAATACTTGACATTTCAAAATTTCCTGATGTACAGCATTAAATAAGTAAATGAGATACTTTTCACAGTGAAACAAAAAGGTCATATAGGTGCGCGTTAACTATAGATATGCATTTTGTCAAATACAATAAGAGAGACAATCTATAAGATTCATGTTTTCTGAAAGAAAGGAGGGGTGTTCCAACAACATTCGGTTGCAGTACAAAACACCAAAACAAACTATAAAACCTATACAACACATGCAAAGCTAGAGACGCTTAAGGGACAAGGAACACCACATCACATCATAGAAACATCAAACACAAAAGACCCCGCATGAACCAACGAGTTACAAGATCAGGGATAACCTTTTTTAAATTTTAATTTAAAATTTATGGAATTTTGAGCATTATAATGCTTTTTTCTTTAAAACTGTTTGACTGCTTTTTCATGCAGAACTTTAGCTGTTGGTATTATTGATGTAGTTTATTTTACAAGAGTTAACAAGCATAAGCATGGGCGGATCCAGGAATTTTTTGCAAGGGGGGGGGAGGTGCTAAAGTCCGAATTTTTTTAAGAGCAAAGAAATAAACGCAAACGCAAAATAAATTAAAGTTCTTAATTGTCAATGATTGATGATTGTCAGTTATGTTTCTAATTGTTAATAAAACAGGTGTCTGGAGAGCAAAAGTGAGCAAAGAGCTTTAAATCTTGAATTTTCAAAGCATAGTACTTGATTATTGACTGTCAGTTCTAATATGTAAATACAACAAATGACGAGCCATAGCGAGCCAACGAATTTTTTTTTTCCGAGAATTGGAATAAAATCCACAATTCATGTCCTTTTCAGTTTCTTTTCGTCTTTTCAGTGCCCTTGTTTCTTGACCTAGGTGCAATGTATATATGTTGTATATAGGAAAGTGCAGCATCATTTGAAAATAACGTACATGTATGTAATAAATTCTGACGAGCGGAAGCAAAATATTATCAAAATGAAAGATTTTTATACAAATCGATTCACGATATATTTTTCAAATATTATGACAACAAAAGGGAAATTGGGACTTAATCTTATGAAATATGTACATTGTATATTAATGAAAAAAATAATGGCTATCTTCGAAAATCCCAGGGGAGGTTCAGACCCCCCCCCCCCCCCACCTGACCTGTCAGAATGTCCAACAAGAATTCCATACATAGAAATGGGGAAAATGAGAATTTATGGCAAATTCCCAAGGCGGAGGGTCCTGACACCCATACTGCTCTATGTATCAATTATCAGCGATTGCAAAATCGAAGATATAAAATTGGAAAGGGGCGGTCAAAGTTTGATATTTTCATCTGCAGAAGACTCAATAGGGGAAAATGTCAAAATCGTAGAAAAGGACGAATTCATTGTTCAATTTGACTTATTATTTCATGACTTCAAAATTTGGTAAGTTTCTGTAGTATTGTTACGAAAATTGAAGATCTTTAATTTCATTCAAATGAAATTTTAAAAAAAATGTTTGGAAGGCACATTAACAAAGAATTCGATTTAACTTTATTATGATAATGAGATGTGAAAAGTAAGGCAATACTGAAATCTATGATAGCATTCAAGGAGAAAAAAACATTAGCTAGAAATATAGAAAATAAAAACAAAGATAAAATACAAGAAAAATATTCCCCTTATTTTCTAGTTTCAGAGCATAAAGGTATTGTCGTCTTTCAAAAAGCCTAAAGTTTAACATGAAGTAAAAGGCTTGAAAAAAATAAATTGAACTGATCTTTTTATTCATGATACGGAAGTGTTGAGTCATAGGCTTGACCCCCTGGCTTACAATGGCTCATGAATACCAACCTTATATATTAATACCATAAAAACGTCTTTTCAAATGTGAAAACTTGTAAATAGAAACAAATACAATTCAACGAATTCTATAATTGTTCAGATTTCCTTTCATTGATTCATAAAATGAAGAAAAAAATCCTCGACACTCTCACGCCGTTATGATTGCAATTTCGCTGAACCAGAGATCAGATTACTCAAAAGAAAAGATTATTGAATTGCACTTAACTTCCCCCTCGAGGAGTGATGTTAAGTTGATAGTCCTTAACCTATCAAATATTTGTACTTCCTGCTTAATACTTCCGGGTGTAATGAGTATTTCATAAAGGTGATCCAGACCCGAAACTAAACAAGAATGAACTATAAAAATCATGCAGAAAACCACATTTCTTTTTAATACAGCAGCTCTTCATAGAAGTTTTTTTTATCTTTATGCACCATTTTGTTGATATTAAACAGATCTTTAGTCTTGTTTATGTGTGGTCATCTAACAGTGAGGAGGTTGTTTTACATTACAACTGTACGTTCTTCGAGACCTCTAAATAATCGGAAAGTGAGAGGGTTGTGCGCACGTAATCCAGGATAACGACACCACTTGCTACTTGTGTGGCAAATGGCCATCCAAATTCGGCACCGGTTACACATTAGTCTCGTTGGTTTATGTGTAATCTTTTTGTTTGATGTTTTTATGTCGCATGTCTCCTTTTCGTCTCTTAGTATGCTCGTCTTTGTGTTTTTGCATCGGGTGTTTTGGTGTTTTGGTGTTGCAACAGGGTGTGGTTGGATATCACATCCCTTCTTATATAACATTTTTATATACCATTCTATATTTTTATATTCCCTCTCCCCTCCCTCTCCACTATCATAAAAAAATAAAGAGATAAGCAATAGTATCGTGGTCGGATAATGATTAATGCAATACTAAATGTGAATCCTCAATGTGGGATATGCTTTCTTGAAATTAGTGAATTGTCATTTATTTGATTCTGCAATTTTTTTTTTCAAACCCAGTGTTGATTGACGAAAAATAATTGTAAAGTATTTTTGCTATATCGATAGCAGATACACAATAAACTATTACATATGCGGATCTAGAATCATTCAGTGCTCCCAGCTGATTGCTTTGAAAAAAATATTCGTAACAAGAGGCCCAAGGGGGCCACATCGCTCACCTGAGTTGCAGACAAAGGGTTAAAAGTCACAAAAATACTTCTACAGATCGAAACCCTTGACAGCCATATTTGTTGACCTATCGACAAGAAAAATACAAACTTGGCAGAGGACCTTGAGTACTTGCTTGCTACAAGGTTTCGTGATATTCTGTGCAATGGTTGCAGAGGAGATTTCGAAAATGGATCAGCCAATCAGAGTCCTCGGCGGCCATATCTGTTGACCGATCAGCACAAAATATACAATCTTGGTAGAGGACCTTGAGTACTTTCTTCCTGTAAAGTATTATGAAATTCTGTGCAGTGGTTTTTTTGCAGAGAAGATGTTGAAAATGTGTTAGCCAATCAGAGCCCTCGGCGGCCATATTTGTTGACCGATCGGCACGAAAAACACAAACTTGTTGGAGGACCTTGAATACTTCCAACCTGTAAAGTTTCATGGAATTCTGTGCAGCGGTTGCAGAGGAGATGTCGAAAATGTGTCAGCCAATAAGAGCCCTTGGCAGCCATATTTGTTAAACAATCGACACGAAAAACATTAACTTGGTACAGGACCTTGAGCACTTCCTTCCTGCAAAGTTTCATGAAATTCTGTGCAGTGGTTGCAGAGGAGATGTTAAAAATGTGTCGGCCAATCAGAGCCCTCGGCGGCCATATTTGTTGAATGATCGGCACGAAAAACACAAACTTGGTAGAGGACCTTGAGCACTTCCTTCATGTAAAGTTTCATGAAATTCTGTACAGCGGTTGCAGAGGAGATGTCGAAAATGTATAAGCCAATCAGAGTCCTCGGCGGCCATATTTGTTGACCAATCGGCACAAAAAAACACAAACTTGGTAGAGGACCTTGATTACTTCCTTCCTGTAAAGTTTCATGAAATTTTGTGCAGCGGTTGCAGAGGAGATGTCGAAAATGTGTCAGCCAATCAGAGCCCTCGGCGGCCATATTTGTTGACCGATCGGCGCGAAAAACACAAACTTGGTAGAAGATCTTGAGTGCTTCCTTCCTGTAAAGTTTCATGGAATTCTGTGCAGCGGTTGCAGAGGAGATGTCGAAAATGTGTCAGCCAATCAGAGCCCTCGGCGGCCATATTTGTTGACTAATCGGCACAAAAAACACAAACTTGGTAGAGGACCTTGAGTACTTCCTTCCTGTAAAGTTTCATGAAATTCTGTGCAGCGGTTGCAGAGGAGATGTCGAAAATGTTAAAAGTTTACGCCAGACGGACGACGACGACGATGCCGCCGACGACGACGGACGGACGACGGACGGACGACGGACGGCGCGCTATGACAATAGCTCACTTGAGCTTCGCTCAGGTGAGCTGAAAAAGGGAAAATAAGCATTTGTGGCATATTCACGGGGATGACCCAGTGAACCCCCTCTAGATCTGAGCTTTTATATGGTAGGATATATTCCAGAGACAATTTGAATACTGTGAAGTACAGGAAGTACAGGAGGTAAGTTTGCTGACCTATCGTGGGTTTAATAAATTAGTGTACCGATTGTATGGCAACACTCGAATGATTATAATAGTCTTTGTCGCTTTGATTATATGCGTTTCTATAGAAGTATACAGAGCTGTGTTTCATTTATCCACGCAAATTTTATAATTCATCTTTATTTTGAATGACTTTGGTATTTCTAAGAAGGTTGTGGATTCTTTGATAGCTATGATAGAGATGACATATTAATCATATGATTTCTAAAAAGATATAAGAAGGTAATAATCATTATCGGGTTAAGAAATCAGAAAGCAAGAAAATATAGTTCTTATTTAGCAGTCAGAGAGCGACATCTCTCCGTTTAGCCGTTAAGCCATAATTATTGGAATAAGGCCATTTCTTGTTTTTATTCTGTTTTGCGTCCTTTTGAAATTGAGAAAGCTACCAGCCAGCCAGGGAGAAAAACAAACAAGTAGATAAAACAAAGTTTCGATTTCATATTTTGTGCCTATTTGAAATATGACAGAAGCATGTTTCATTTTATTATTGATAGATTTTAGTCAACAAAATAATGATAGATAACGCAATGTCTTGGATCAATGCAGTACTTTTACATTTTTACATGAAATATTGAAAATTAAATAATTTCTTCTTTTTCTTTGTAGAAAATAGATTTAATTTGCAAAATATTTAATTATTTTATTTTGTTTTGTGACTTAGGGCTAAAAACCTACCAGCACGAGGACGCAAAACAGAAAATAACAAAGAAATGGCCTAAACGAACAACAACCAAATCATCGCCCCGCAACCTTTATTCAAATCCATAATTGTAGAATATCACGGAACTTTTTTATCATCGACTTTATTTTCTTCCAAGTGGGGAAACCCCTTAAATACACAGATGTAAATTTAAGCTGATTTTGACAATTCTGCTAGACATGTTATTTGCTAGACCATTCGATTATATCAACAATGATATGTAAAGCATCCTCATTTAAATATCTTTTGATGAGATCTTTCATCTAGCGGGTGCTTTTTGAAAAAATTCCCTTTTCTGCAGTTCTAGCTTGTCCAGAATTCAGTTCCGAGCACAAACCGTAGTAAGGTCATATCTCTTTTTTTTTTTATTTGTTTAGCATCTTGTCAACCAATCAAAACCTCGAATCGAAAGAAAACGTAAGAAATATCCATTCGAGAAGGATCTCATGGTAGGGAAGGCAGGAATGTGCCACAAAATGATCATTTTGTTTCATTAGTTTCAACATATTTTATTGCATAGGACAACAGGATAAGATACAAGTTTTCACAACTTAGAATCATCCTCTCCTTAGACATACATTCAAACATTCTGAGCATGCAACGAGGTAAACAAACGATTGAAGGTTTTTAAAATAACGTAATTTATATAGAATGCTGAAACATATAATGCAAAATTCGAAACGAAAAAACGGAAAAAAAAACAGAAGTGAAAATAATGAAAATGGAATGAACAGAACCAATGGAACATTAAAGTAAATGGAAATATATGCATGTATATGATAACTACATATGATTGATTGGAAAATGCATAGATAAATTAATGAACGAATGAACGAATGAATGAATGAATGAATGAATGAATGAATGAATGAATGAATGAACGAACAAAGAAATGAAGTTTAAGTCAATTTTCAGGTCAACTAATCTATGTTAGACTAAATACCTCAAGTTAATTCTTGAGACTACACTCCTAGCTTGACCCCCTCCCCCCCCCCCCCCCCCCAAGTGATCGGAAAATATGAAAATGGACAGTATACGGTAAAACGTCTTCAAATTGAATAGCATCATTTAAGAACAGTATGTTATTCTACATACAATACCCTTAAATCTACCCATCCAATGACGCTTAACAAAGAAAAAACTTGGTGTGGCCTAAGCGTTTATGCAGATACAAATTTAAACGAAGTGCTCAAATCTGCTGACAGTCATTAGCTTTCAAAGCGAAACATTCCAACTGCGGTAAACCAGACATGAATGTTTCTGAAAATAAATCCACATTGGTGTTACATGTACTTTAATAGAATTATTTTAAGAGAGTTGAAAGAATAAATGCACTTTCTGCCTCGTTTATTTTCTAACGATATGGTATATATCATGATACATGTAAGAGTTAGCGAGTCCAAATTCCCCGTATGATATATTCATTGAGCGAGTTTGGGTCTATTTAGTGAGTGAGTCCAAATTTCCCGTACGGTCTATTGAGTGAAAAATGTGCCACAAAAACGAAGAAGGAGTCATGGTGCAACATTATGATACTTGTACACTAGTCTCATCCTCCATCATAAAACTAAGTGTTTATGCAGATAGAAAAACAAAGTATTCATCTATGCTGCCATACAGCAGCCTTCCGATCAAAAAATATTCCAACTGTGGTAAACCAGACATGTGTGTTTCTGGAAATATTTCCTCATTGGTGGTCCATGTACTTTAATAAATGATTAAGAGTTTAAAAAGTAAGTGCATTTTCTCCCTCGTTTAATTTCTAACGATAAGGTTAGCTATCTTTTATGATACATGTAAGAATGAGCGAATCCAAATTCCCCATAGGGTCTATTTAGTGTGTGATTCCATTTTTCCCGTAGGGTTTTTTTATTGGAAATATTTTGTCCTGAGAGAGAGCAGGGTATTGTGTTATCTTTTGATACCTGATCCTACCTCTAGCTTCCTAGGGTTCCATTAATGCTCAATTTAATGCTCTATTTTCAGTGCTATCGTCAGGATCTTCTTTATTTAATTTGTTCACTACTTCAATCCTCCCACAAAATTGATCGATCATTGGATTAAAACTGGCCAATGATATAAGATTCTTGTTTAATTGTTTAATTGAGAGATGCGATATATTCATTATTATCAAACAAGTGAGGCGCTAGACTGGCTATAATGGGACGACGGATACGGGGGGGATAGACAGCCCTTTGTCCCATTGAAATTGTCACAACCATATTGTGCCTTATAAATATGAAATTTATGTAAAATTAACATGAACTTTACATAATAGTTCACTTGCAATTTATGTGAAATGAGCACGAACATGAAATTGATATGAACTTTTTTACATGAAATTCATGTAAAGTTTATTACATTATGCTAATTTTATATGAATTTCATGTGAGACACGATTGCCTCTGTATATAACAAAGAGTAAATCTATTAACTTATTATATTGATAAGTTTCACCTTCAAAGTGAATAATACATGTAGATACCTGTACAAATGAATCCCCTTCCTATAACAGGGTTTTGTTCTTATTAATATTGGATGCCATTATAATCTAGACTTTATTTCTTGGCATCCTAATTACATCAAGAGAAATCGCAAAGTGTAGGATCCAGATCAAAAAACAAATTTAATTAAAGCTTGTTAAAATGTCCAATTGTTTAAAGTTTGTATTTGATGCACACTACGTCACAACATGGAAAGCGCTTGAAGTGCATATTTCCCTTAAGCGTGATATTTTCACTACGCCTTTTTCCGAAAACGAAAAAGATATTTTTTATATACAAGTTCAGTTATTTTTAGCGCTCCAACCTATATCCAAGGGAAAGCGTGTTGATTCAGTTGTTCAAAGGATATTATAATCTTAAGCCTCTCTTGATATCATTCTCCTTTCGAACTTTAAACTCTTTAAGAGCACACAGTTGTATCTCTTTAAGAGTCAAGGTCATGTACTTTATATAACCGAACAGGCATTTAAAGTTTTTTTTATTTACACACAAAGCTTGTGGCCACATTCAATGTGCAGCAAAGGAAAATGTTTCCTGTTTCGTCAAAAGGATCTTCATTTCTAACACGAATTAGGCATCCATGGGCGTTACGTAGTGTAAGGAAGTAAGGAAGCATTTCCATGAAGTTTTCATTTACGCCAGTTCCGTAATAATACCTCTCTCCCTTGTTGGAAATTCAAGTTTTTGAAAACATACATGTGTGGGTAGTCGCGTGAAGTGTTGTTTCATGAAAAACATCAGGATGCTTTGGATTTGTGATTAGAACGAATATATTTCAAGATGAACTCTGTACACGTAAGTAGAGAAATACTAAAATATTCTCTTTATACAAATCGTTTCGGTTTTTTCTCTTATTCATTACGCTATCATGACCAACAACGGTAAATAAATGATTAACCTACTTCTATATGTATAGATAGAATAGGAAAGTGTACTGAATGGAAATATACATGTATTTGTAAATTCTATTTTTCTTAATTTTATAAACGCTCGTGAAAAAGTTCCCCGCGAGGGGTTTGACAGTAAGTGTTTTGAATATTTTCCCCGACATTGTCGAAATCGACGGCGGGTGCTGCTAGCAAGCAGGGGATGCTCACTCCTCCCTGACACCTGGTACCACCTCTAGCTTGCTAGAGGTCCGTCGATGCTCAATTTGGTGCTCTTTTGTGATTGCTGTTGAGATTATCGTCAGGATCTTCTTTAATTCATATCTACCTGAAGAGATAGCGTTGTCCTTATCTGAATCTTTGGTTAATTAAGAATTCTGCTCCTCATATACATTCACTATTTGAATTTCCTCTATTTCGGTTTCGAGCATCGCTGATGATATATTGATTCTCGAAATGCGCATATGTCATATGGTGCACTTAACTTACGGTCATATAACATACATTTCAATATTTGAATACTCGAAATGGTTTTTTTTAGATATATCTGGTTGTAGCTTATGTAGGGTTGACTGCATGGCACACCATTGGCTACAGGATGGCACTCCATGAGGACGAGACCGGAAGATAGTAAGTACATTTGACATCAAATAAATGTGAGAACATTTTTTTCTGAAAAAATAAAATTAATGCTAAATTACTCTAATTTTGATTATATTAATCCATGTATTATTTAAATGCAACCTATTTATTTTATCGTGCATAGAAAATTCAGAGTATTTTTAAGTTTAAGCAAGTAATATGTCTTAAATATCAGTAATGATGCGTTTTCTGAATTATCTGCATAAAGAATTAACTTGAAAGTTAAACCTGAGAAATCTGATATTTTGATAGAAAGCTATTTTGAATTTGCAAGCTTCGTTACACCTTGATGTGATAGAAATGATATACTAGTAAGACAATTAAAGAGATTAGGAGACGAAGGGAATGATTCAAAACTCTAATGTAAAGTAACATCTATAGCATGCTTAGATACTGTTCTTCTTTGTTCTGCATGACATTGTAGTAATCTCTTCCCGACTTAAGTACAGATCCAAGTAAGGATCAGGCAGTTGAAAAACCTTAAAATTTTTGCTGAACTTTTTTCTTTTGAAATGTGTTCAGATCAGCCTCCATGTGGATATTCTGAATTTTAGTCATGCTTGGATGGTGAAGAAGGATATAGAGGTAGCAAATTTGGTTGAATGAGATAAGGATAATTTTCCTGCAATTTTTTTCTCTTCATAATCCTTTATAGCATATGAGCTGAATATCTCGCTTTACCATTCGAACCATGAGAAATGAATCTCATTTTGTTTGTTTGTACCAGTACTCATATGTCTCAAAACAGGAATAAAAAGTTCTGCAAAAAAAATCATGTATCACCCCTAAAGACTGAGACTCACCGATTCTAACACCTACACCTACTTCCAAATAGGAAGGAATGCATGAACATAATTATAATTGAGTTATCTCATCTAACATTTTTAAAGTAAATTATCTTCGAAAATTATGATAGATCTAGTGTTTTTTTAATCGTGTCCTGTACTAAAAATCAAGGTTAGGCTTTCTTTATGACATAAATTACTTCAGAGAAATAAACAAATTGGCCCTACTCTCTTGTAAAGAAACATCCTTCTGGACGAAAATTTCCAAACGCGGTCTACCAGACGTGCATACTTGGGACAATGAATCCCCTTCACTGAACACTTTAATAATTTAGAGAAATTAAAACATTTTTGTGGCATTCCGTAGATTACATATATTCAAATAAATGCTACGGTGAATAGACATTCTTCATATTACCGTTAGACTTGCATTTTAGACGCTCCAAGACCCGACATCACCACTTTTGATGTTATTTCTAATTGTGACGTCATAATTCAGATACGACTTCACAGTTAAAAGTTACGTCAAATGTTGTCATGTCGGGTCTTAGGATGTGTAAAATACAAGTCAACTGCGGTAATGTGAAAATCGTCTATTGAAGACAATCATTTCACCCTGGGGATTAGTTCCTATTAAACATCAACAAACTAACGATAGCTTGGAATTATTTCTACATATCCTACTTATCTATTTCAATTTGGCTTCTCATCTCTGTTCTTCTGATGTGACATAATCAAATCGGGGTCGTTTCATCTCAACAGACTTCGGTCTTAGGTATCTGACGTCATCTAATTCTATGGAAATCAGCATTATATTCATAGAAATAGTGATACAAATATGATATTTATAAAGAAGTCAATTACGTCACAATACTTTTACATCAGTTACCGTCACAAACGGGACACAACCTATAAAATCAAATAATTCAATTATTTCCGTAGTGTCTGTATAACGCCTATACAAACGTAGGGAGCGAAATTCTATTTGCAGCTGTGTAGACAATATCGCCTAATTTGACGTCCCTAACGTCGAGCGCCGATCGCAACGTTAAGTCTGTTCAAATATTACGTCGCCAGTTTTGAACTTGAAAATCAATAATGCTAAAATGAAGTCAATTGCAAAATAAAATGTATCATTTTAAAAATAGTAGTTTAATTAAATACTGAGAAATGGCTGTAATATTTTTCTGTCTATCGATGTATAGACAAAAATCGAAGCGGATTATATAGTTTCTGCTTCGGTTATTGTCTATACATCATTAGACAGAAATAGTTTAGTTATTTCTTAAAAAGACATAATGACTCCTCGTGTTGTTTAAGCCATTCTTAAGACTTTTATGGTAGGTGGCCCCACTTCTTACCTTTTCGAAACCTTTCGAGTTCTATGGCCTTGTGCGGATCGAACTTCGGATCCCCGGGTTTTATGGATACCACAGTTTTCTTTTTCAAATTACGCAACATTTACGTGCATACCCAACATAGATTCAGGGCTTTTCTTAAATCGAATACTTCATTCCAATGTCAACATTTGAGAATTTTTAGAATTTATGTAGAGGTGTCTATGATTTAAAAGATTATAAAGATATTACTACATAGAAAATGTTGAAAAAACTTCTACAAAACACAAAAGTCGATACAAAATAAATACAAATAGGAAATATGATAAAAAGTACCATCAACTTGAATGTCGTGTAAACATTATTTTTTTTTCAGTCGAGGCGTTTCACTTTTGCAAGGAATTCGAACATTCTAATTTCCTTAACGATACAGGTTCAGACATGAATTCAGTGTTATCAAGTTCGTTCATCCTTTAAATGTCCTCTTAACGCCTCAAAACTAAGTCATAATCCTTTGTTTTCCTTCCTCAAAAGCTTGTTGAGTTTTTTTATTTTAACTTCACAAAAGGAAAAATATATTTTTACACTACATCTATTTCATATATTACTAGTTAATATCCTGAACTCCTTTTAAAAAAGAAAATTTTCAATTACGAGAGGATATGGGGAGTCACTTTAGAACTCTACTCATATCAACTTACATCTTCTCAAGACAAGTGTACGTAATACCTTACTCTCCCTTTTCGGATGTCATACATAAAACTGCGTCTCTGGTGAGTGTCGTAGCGGAGAGTATATACGACAAGAGCAGAGTCCATATTATATCATACTTTCATATAGAAGGAATTTTGGGAGTAAACAAGCACTTGAATTGCTAGTAATTTATACGAATTTTTGGCCTTATAATTCTCCACTATGACGCTCACTGGAGACGCAGTTTTGTGTATGACATCCGACAAGGGGGAGTAAAGTATTACGTACACTTGTCTCGAGAAGATGATCTATTTATATCTACTACATTTTTGTGTTTTGCTATGGGTGTTACAGTCGAGTCTTGTTGGAGACCCCCTCTTTTTTCTTGATTCAGCCACCGGATGTGACAGTTCTACCGAATTGAAGCGACGGGTGTTGCATGCAACCAGGAGATGCTTACTCTTCCTGGGCACCTGGTCTGACTCCCATATCGGGAGTTCGCTTCTTTTCATATGGTGGAGGTTTTTGTTTGTTTGCTTTGGTTCCTGTTTTATCCTGATTTTGTATGCCTTCGGTTTCTGATTTTCTGAATTATCGATTTTGTGCTGTAAACAAGGATATGGTCATTATCCATATTTGTCATTGATCTATCCCGTAGGGGAGAGAGAGAGGGGGGTTCATTCTCGCGAAAGACCATTTCGGCAGGGTCTTACCGTTTCTCAAAGGAAAATTTTACCTCAGCTATAGAGAAAATAGAAGCAAGAAAATTTGAAACAAAAACCTTATTCATGATTCAAAGATAAACATACTACTTCTACATGTGTCAGTAGACGAAGAATGTCCTAGAATCTTACAAACTAACTTCCTATATACTTCTTCTAAATATACTCTATGTATTGTCTAATTTGTGAATGTTACAAATAAAATGTCGGTCTGCATGTGTATGTTTATAACTTCCCCACAGTATGTACCCTGATAGGAAGAATCCCACCCTTAGGAGGGTGTGTTCATACTGTCCCCTCCTGTCAATGACCAACGAGAACCACATTAGTCGTCACCAACAGGGAGTGTGCATCCAGAATAACATAGGACAGACCGATGAAGAGGAAAATAGGACTTTGTCATTCCCGTTTTGTAGATACAGTGTAGGCACACAGCCTGGTAAGTTCCTCAATTCATTCTGTATTCCCTATTTTCGAAAAACAGAGTTGCTTCCCGTTTGGGACGGTATCTGACGTAGACTAATTGTTACGTCATCAAATTCTATGGAAACGATCCTAAAACTCTGAAAAATGACGGTATGAAATCGGCTTTATCATACCATTTTTTAATGACTTCATAATACTATATACCGTCTCAAATGGGAGATAACTCTGTTCTGTGCATATTATTCAATGATGACTGCAGTTCCGTGTGTTTCTTTGAGCCTCATAAATGATTCATAGATACACCGATTCCCTCAGTCTTTTCTCCTAGTTCCGGCTTGATTTCCTCAAAGATTGAGTTTACATAAAGTTTTTATGCACCTGTCTCTGATAAGCCTTCCTAATGATGCTGATAACTTCCTTTGACTTCGTGTGATGCACTTTTGCCGTCACACATGCATGCCTGTTACTTCACTCTAGTGCAGCCTATCCTTGCATGTAGATAGGGCCTGCTTTGCATAGTGTCAGTAACACTTCCCGCTCGCAATGTTAATTTATTATCTAGATGAACTCATATCGTTGGTTTCAATTACACTGAAAAGGTATGTATTTGTATCATCTACAGTACATATCAGGACGATTCGCAGTTAAGGATTTGTGAACTTTGTCGCTTGATCTCCCTCACAAGTCAAAGTGAAATCGAGCGAGACGTGAGCACAACGTGTTTTGAGAGGTTTAAATCTAGATTCAACAGACACGAGGATCCAGTTTGTAAAGACGGTCACGGTTTAGGAAAGCCAGGTGATTTTCAGTTTCACTTTTCGTATTTGTCATCCTAGTTGCTTCAAAGAGACGGTGTGTGAAACTTTATGAAAATGATCATCATAATATTATTCATCTTGTCATATTGAGATATTGTCAGAGAAAAATATTGATACATCCAAACATAAGCAATAACCAAAACCTCTTTTAAGGATATAAAAACTGATTGTGAGGTATTTAATTCCTTGGAAACCTTTCCAAAATTCTGGGAAATAACGTCATGAAATTGATGTTACAAAGCTACATATGTAAATCTACTACGTCATAGTGGTTTTACGTCAGATCTCGCTTCAAATTGAATACAATTTTTTTTCGAAAAAAATAAACATCAAATATTTGAGGATACAATTTGTCCCAGTCTAATTGTCATAGGGTAACACGCGAAAGATGTGATATCAAGTTCTGATGTCATTGATTTAACCATACGCAAGCAATAATCAAAATCGTTTTACAGAAAACATAAACTGAAGATCATACACAGCCATGCGAAAACAGAAAAGATCAACCAGATGTGGATTTCAAAGAATTCGAAGGAACTTTTAGAACATTTGAAATCCACTCATTTAGGTAGAGTCCATTAGATCAAAGCCTTTGATTACTCGACACTTTACACTACAATTCCACATTCTCAATTGAAAGAAAGACTCGCAAAAAATTTTAAGTAATGCGTTTACAAGTAAGAACGGTAATCGCAAATATAAATTTATTGTTGTTAACTATGACAAACCCTATTTTGTAAAAGAAAAGTCCGATTCTGAAAATAAGTACACTGAAACAGACATTATTCAGATGTTAAACTTTCCGATCGACAACATTATTGTGGTGTTTGGAGGAAAGGTCTTCCAGCAAATTGTCGGAATTCCAATGGGGACCAATTGTGCCCCACTCCTTGCCGACATTTTTCTTTACTCGTACGAAGCTGAATTCATTCAATCTTTTGTCTCTGAAGGTAAAAGATACTTAGCTTCTGACTTCAACTTCACTTACAGATACATAGACGATGTGTTGTCCATCAATAATCCAAAATTCGCGGATTACCTGAGCAGTATTTATCCTTCGGAGCTTGAAGTCAAAGAAACTACAGAGACAAATAATTCAGCATCCTATTTAGACATAATGTTGTCCTACGACACTGATGGTCACATGAACACCTCACTCTATGAAAAACGTGACGACTTCAATTTCAGCATTACAAACTTTCCTTTTCTGAGTAGCAATATCCCTTCATCGCCTGCTTATGGCGTGTTCATATCTCAGTTGATACGCTATGCCAGAGCAAGTACCAAATATATGGATTTTGTTCTGAGAGCTAGGCGTCTTTCAGATAAGCTTCTCAGTCAGGGATATGTTTGTGACCGACTAACATCGTCACTGAGGAAGTTCTACGGTCGATATGGGGAACTCGTCATACACTATGATGTCCCACTCTCCAGAATGGTGGATGATATTCTGTCATAGACCATTTGAACCATCCAACCAAGGATTGTACTCTATATCTTCCAAAATGGAAGTAACCGGATGTGACAGTTCTACCGAATTGAAGCGACGGGTGTTGCATGCAAGCAGGAGATGCTTACTCTTCCTGGGCACCTGGTCTCACTCTCATATCGGGAGTTCGCTTCTTTTCATATGGTGGAGGTTTTTGTTTGTTTGCTTTGGTTCCTGTTTTATCCTGATTTTGTATGCCTTCGGTTTCTGATTTTCTGAATTATCGATTTTGTGCTGTATACAGGGATATGGTCATTATCCATATTTGTCATTGTATGATGTTCCAGTGAATATTGTTGTGTTTTTTGCGATTTGTAGTTTTGTATGTCATTTATGTGGCACTTTCTTGTGGGTTTGTTTTGCTGGGTGAGTGCAGGGTGGTCATGCTGGAAAATCATTCCCTACAAAGTAAAAGAAACATTCTTTTATACCAGAAATCAACTTCCCTACTTGGAGTGTCAAGGAAGAGTTGGCATCAGCATAGACCAGACATGCATGTCAGTGATCCTCATTCTAAACAATGTATTACTCATCTCGTCCATGCTGGAAATATATCTGTCCTTAAATGATGCTAATGAATTTGAAGACGTTTAGCATTTGTAACACTTGGTGAGTGTCACTGTTGGTGGACCCGAGGGCACATATAGCTAAGTTCAATCAACTTCGGCTGATCGTTTCTCCAACGCGTTCGAAATTTCTGTTATCAAAATTTCTGGAAATTTCTAAAACGTGGGTCCTAAAGCATAATATTTCATTAATCTTACTACGTCTTTTGGTGCATTTTTGGACATAATAATTTTCACACTTTTTGGCCATATTACATTGTTTAGATTGAGGATTACTGACGAGGGTTAAGTACCTGAAACGTGCATGTCTGGTCCATGCTGGAAATTTATCTGTCTTTAAATGATGCTAATGCATTTGAAGACCTTTAACACTCGTTAGCCCGATGAAATTTAGAATTCGAAATTGTTGCTTAAGTGACTCAAGAACATTGATGGTCTCGTTGGTCTATGTGCAGTCTATGTGCGGTCTTTGGTTGTTAGTGCTTTGGTGTCCTTTTTGGTGATCCTTGTTCTTTTTGTGTCTCTTTTTGTGCTTGTTTTCACTTGTTTTTAAATCGTTCCCCGTGACTTGATGTTTGTAAGTGTATTAATTACTTCTTCACTGATGAGACTTAAATATTCGAAGCAAGCGTCTGGTGCATGTAAATTGGTTTGAAATTTTCTTCAAGAAGGTATAGAGTTTGAACACTTCCGTATTATCAATATAAAAACTCTTATTTCTTGTTGGAGAGTGGAGCAGTTAAAATCGTTCCCCGTGACTTGATGTTTTTTAAGTGTATAAATAACTTCTTTCCATCTCTGTCGCCTGAAAGAAGCTTTGTTTTGGCCCTTAATTAATTTGACATCATACATATTTTTTTTGCTATTTCGGAAACTTGTCATTTCATCCAAAAATACCATCGAAATTAAAGGAGGTAAATATCTTAGCACCATCCCTCTAATGCTATTTTGAATATAGATCTTATATTTGGATATGCTACTGAATCGACCCTAAAGGAAATTTCGAGCCGAGCACTCGCTGTAAAGTAAATATACAAATTTAAATTCTAAAAATTAAACAAGAGGGCGCTAGTGAAATGAATTTGGGTGGCGTATGGAAGCGTTTTGGCAGGAGGCATCACTGAGGAGAATTTAATATTCGAAACACATTTCTAGTGCATGTAAATTGGTTTGAAATTTTCTTCAAAAAGGTATAGAGTTGGAACACTTCCCTTTATTCTTTCCAGCTCTGTCGCATGAAAGAAGCTTTATTTTTGTCCCTTATCAATTTGACATCATATATATATATATTTTGCTTTTCGGAAACTTGTCACTTCGTAAATAAATATCATCTACATTAAAGGAGATAACATCTACGCACCATCCCTCCAATGTTATTTTTTAACATAGATTTTATTTGCAAATATACAAATAAAATCTATGTTAAAAAAATATGTAGGGTCGATTCAGTAGCATATATGCTACTGAATCGACCCTACAGGAAATTTCGAGCAATACACTCTCTGTTAGATAAATGCACAAATTTAAATTCTAAAAAATAAAATCAGAGGGCGCTAGTAAAAACAATTGTGGCGGCTTATGAAAAGTGCGTTGGCTGGAGACATCGCTGATGAGGATTTGATACCGAAACACGTGTTTGGTGCATAATAAATTGGTTTGAATTTTTCTTCGGGATGGTATAGAGTTAGAACACTTCCATATTATTTTTTTGATTGTCTAATTTTTTTTCGCATAGGGCTGTTTAATGTTTTATAGTAGATACTGCAACACTGAATCTTTATCATTCGGGAGTCTTATTTTGGCAATTAATAAAACTTTTAAGTTATTGAAATAGCATGATCGAAATCGTATGTTCTTTAGATAGTCCTTTTCTCTGCAATTTAGCAGAGGCCAATCATGTCAATTCACAATAATTGAATAACAGAAATCAATTTATTTCCATCCACTAGCCTTCGAAATTCAATTTTAAGGAGCGTCATTAGTCACGATCGAGGACCATTCTTGCGCATCCCCTGTTTTAGTACTGATTGAGCTTAAATATATGCAATTGTTATACCCTTGTCAGTATCTCTATAAAATCCCCGTAGGAAAAATGCCTGTAAATTCGAATATTTGACCAAGCGGTCAATTTTTACATCAATATTGACCGATAAACGGTACATCGTTTGTGACGTCACGTCATTGATGACGCTATAAGCTCTAACTATTTTTACGCGCTCTTTTTCTTACAGAAGAAAATGAACGTAAACATGTCGCGCTAATCGGTTTGTTGCTGCAGAATTGATGTAAGGTATAACAAAACAGTTATTGACTGGGAATTCGGGCAATATATGATTTGTTGGACCTGATGACAAAATATAGGTCCAACAAATCATATGTTGCCCTCATTCCCAGTCAATAATTGTATAATATTCAATTTATTATGGTAAATGTATCCTTTCTGACTCTATTGAAGACCTTAATTCATTACATACCTAAAAGCGGATAAGTTTGAAAATTTGATCTAAATTGAATGAAATATTCGTAAGAAAATGGTTTGCGTTAATTTCTATAAATGTTGAGCTTGAGATACTCTTTTGAACAGTTCGGATTTCCCTTGTGTAAGTAATAACCCATGAATGTCGTTTTACGAATGGAATATTATTTGCATAAAATGTTTTATAAGGTAGAGCCTTTATGGTTATGCACAAATTGAGGTATAATGATAAAAAGCCTCATATCGAGTTTTTTTTCTAGGCTGCGGAAACTTGACATTCCATTCTGACATAGAATCATGGATTGTGATTGGTGTAAATGGAGAAAGGCTGGAAGTCACGGAGCCAATAGGAAGCGTTGTCTATCACGTGTATATTCCTGTCTGTCGTAAGGGATACACATTGATTGGAAAGAATTCTTTCAGATGTGGAGAAAATAGGAGATGGAATTCTAGTTATGACGTAGAATGCTTAAACGGTGAGTTATGTGCGTGGGGTCTTGATATATTTTCATTTATATAAATATTTTATATACACAGCCAATTGTGCCTCACATGAAATTCATATGAAATGAGCATGATGTAAATTTCACATGAAAGTTCATGTACAATTCATATAAATTTCAGATAAGATTTATATGAAAAATATTTCACATGAATTTCACATAAATTTCCTTCACATGAATTTCACATGAATTTTTCTAAGTGACCTTCACAGGAAACTGAATTCACATAACATCCATGTAAAAATCTTCACATAAATATCATGTGAAAAATTTTATGTAAATTTCATGTTCGTGCTCGTTTGACATAAAGGGCAAGGGGCGGTAAGGGCCAAAATCGGCCCAATGTCAAAACTTGGACAAACATTGATCAATGAAAATACAGTATTTACAGAGTATAAATCAATTTAAATTTTGAGAATCGGACATCCCGTTGCGATCCTACACCAATTTGAAGACAGCATGGTCAGCTATATTTTACATTGCTTTTGACGTCAAATGACGTTACGATCACATCGTAATGTAACGCTGTCTGTAGATAACTTGCTGCTATATTCTAATACTATTTATGCTATTAATTGTGTAGATATACTATCAATATCACGATATAATACTAGTATATGTACATGGTAGGTTTCACTATAATATAATGAGGGGTAATTGGGACACCCCTTTGTAGACTTATGGAATTCTTAAGTGACTTATAAATGTACCAAGGCCTTAAAAAGTATGTGTATTTCCGGTAACCCGGCAGACCCTATTTCCCCTTTTCCGGCTCAATTTTTTTTTCTCGGCCGATTCATCCCCAGAAGACCAGCCCAGATGAAGCCAAAAAAAAACAAAAAACGAAGCCCCCACCCCACCCCCTTCGCACAAAGATATTGATTCAGAATTGCTTGGCACTATTTTATACTTTTTTCATCATTTTGCATTGTGATGTCTTTGTTAATGTATTTGAATTGCGAATAAAGAGGGATAAGAGGGCTCCGATCCCCTCTGTGTGGTGGTCAACATTGTCTTTTCTAATAGAAATCTTTTTTTTTCTATTTCAAAAAATTCGTTGGCTAGCTACCGCTCGCCAGTTTCAAGAATTACCTCGCATGTCTCAATTTCAACACAACCTTTTGATGCACCCCTTATCAAAAAAAAAAAAATAAATAAATAAAATAAATAAATAAATGAAATATTGAAATAATTCAATTATACGTTGGCTACAGTATCGCTCAGTAAGACTTCTTGATTTTTATCTCCCTTGTTTCTATGAACAAT
The DNA here is from genome assembly GCA_028142955.1 of Pinctada fucata. Taxonomy (NCBI): domain Eukaryota; kingdom Metazoa; phylum Mollusca; class Bivalvia; order Pterioida; family Pteriidae; genus Pinctada; species Pinctada fucata. The sequence goes on from AP027111.1 coordinate 56,229,543, forward strand.
TTTCTGTAAAACTTGTCTTATCGGCCCCCTTTCTCTGAGACCCTAGATCCGCCACCGCATGGTTATAAAGGGATCGATATAATAAAATTGTTTATCATAGCGCCACCTATAATACCTTCCAGTTCAGCACTCAATAATTTCTAATGTACATGTATTGCTTGCATCATTTTACAGTCTAATCAAGATTCAGTTCTGACTAGATAGATTACGAAATATAAAGAGAGCTGAATTTTAAAGAGATTGATTATTTCAGTATGTAGAGCTCTGCATTTTGCTGTTCGTAAAGTAGGGATATATCCTACTCTCTAAACGCCCTGATTGTATGCTGACTGAAATTATCAATAGATGTTAAATTAAAATCTCCCGAATTAAGATGATGATTCTTTATTTTATTGAAAATGTTTTATAGAAAATATTGTTTTTAATTTTAAAATTATTTTAATTCGTTGATTCTGGCTTAAAGTTTGACATTTTTCATAAATGCCGACTGTACCCTTTTAGATACTCTGTCATTTCGATTCAATATGCATGTGAAATGATTACTTTGACTTTATTTTTTTCGAAAAATACAAGCAACATCAAAGTTGCGAACATATATGACGTCATATATTCAATATGACGTCATTTTGTCGTCCTGAATATCCGTTACGTTACGAGGATAATAAACATTTGAAAGACATTTTTGTCTGTATTATTTGATTTCGTGAATGTGGGAATAATCAATATCATTAGTAACAACAGAACAAAATCTATTTGATTGTATCGATATTACTCAAATAATTCTTGTATTATAGAAGTTAAAAGGTGTTTTCTGTTTCAAAAACGACCCGCTCGCATGGTAACAGTCATTGATTTCCTTCCGTTTTCTATGTGGCCACATGAAAACAACAGATTCATACTTTCACAGCATTAACAAAATACTTAAACGGATATACAGAAAAAATATGAACTTGTTGTTTTGATGTGGCCAAGTCTAATTTTGCTATCACATGTGAATATATATTGATTTTTTGTTCATTTCCGGTTTCATAGGTGATTTCAAGGGGGGGTTATAGAAACGGAAAAATGAAATTAATCATTTTTAATGTTGAATCTATTAAAGACAAGCTTCCTTTTACCAATTTTAGTATCAATTTCAATATTTTTAAATCTTTGGAATTTGCAACGATTTTGGGCCTAGAAACCACCTTACCGCCCCTTGCCCTTTCATGCGAACTTACAGTTGGAACCCTTCGACATTATTTTCATGTAAAGTTCATGTAAAGTTCACATGAATTTCATATGAGGCTTAATTGGCTGTGTAGGTGCTATGTAAAAGAATATTGAACCGCTCATTGTGATTTTTTTTCGATATTCAGGTATTATTCCCTTATGATCTCGATTATTTCGGCTATATGCAAATGCTAAAGGTTGCATACCTTAATGTATGTTTCTGATTTAAGTTGTATTAGATACTATAGAACATATATTTTAATATTGACAAGACTATTACGTGAGTAATCGTCACACATGGAAAGTTTACTTGAAATCGAAATATACCTGGCATTACTACCCAATTTTGATAAATATTCAAATTAAATTTTAGATGATCCGACAACGTTACCAGTCGAAGATCAACCTGATTGTATGTATTATCTACAAATACAGGGTGTCCGAAAATAATGGTAACACTTTTACAATTGAATAAATCGGCTCAATTATTTCATATTTCTATATAATTTGAATCATTTTAAATGTCGTCAATGAAAATTTTACTATACTTACAAAATGCGCCAAAATTAATTATTTTTCCAATATCATAATGTCATTAAAACATAAAGTCTGAAAGTGTTACCTTTCTTTTCGGACACCCTGTAAATAAACTTGTAAGATCGGTAGATATGAAAAAAATGCACATTTTCATATAAATAAGCTTTAGCCCGATTTCAATTCAAACATACTTAAATTAGAATCCAAATTCACAATCAATAGGCAACCAAAAAATCGAAAAATATTAAAGAGATTAATAGAATATATCACCCCTTTGTACAGGGACAGGGAAATCCAACCCGATTATCAAAGATTTGCAGTCGACGACGAGGCTTACCGAGTCATGGACGTTGCAAATCTTTTATACGAGGGTGGGATATCCCTGTCCATGTACAAAGGGGTAATTGATTATTTTTCTCTCACCCATATATTTTCACAAAATTCATGAATAAACATTACTTGCTTTGCTTTAAATGTTGCTCCATGTGACGTCAAACACTGTTAAACCTACGTAAACGTCTACGACGTCACAACTGCGGGTTCAAGACAAACATCCGGGGGTACTAGACAGAGTTGTCTCAGAACGGGTAAATCTGTAGTCTGGGATGAGAGAAAATAGGGAGGAGATCCCCATGAACAGTGGAACGTATACTAATGAGAAGACAAATAACAGACAACATTCAAGTGTAGGTCCACGTCATCTCACACGCAATGGCAAAAGCGACGTAACCTCCACATAGTACTGTATTTTACAAGATGAAGTTCAGAACGTAATCGGAAAAGGCCGCTTTTGTGCAGATTGGGTCCACGTAAGATCAGGCAGGGGTGATACATTTTGTTTTTGCAAAACTTTTTATGTCTGTTTTGAAACATACAAGTGGTACAAATCAAGATAAAAGGCGAGATATTCACCTCATAATCTAAAAAGGATGAAGGAAAAAATGGCTTGAAAATTTTTCTATATGATTCAATCAAACTAAGTGTCCTTATAACTTATTTCACCATCTAAGTAAGTAGAAAATTCTCCCGGATATGTGTTTGGGAGTTGCTCTGAGCACATTTCGAAAGAAAAAAGTTTTGCAAAAATTTGAAGGTACATGTATTTCATCTGCCTGTTTCTTAAGCGGACTATTGTTTATAATTATTTGTGTTCATTTGAACAATTATCAATTTGTGTGGCACTGCATAATTTGAGTCGCGCCTCCTTCAATGAATTTCTTTTTTATAATTTTACTCTGTGCAGATCATTTTTACCTGTTGCGTTGTTCTTCATGTCCCATTGCTGCAATGTTATTTTCTCCGTCTGTTTTACTTCATTTCTGCAGTCACTTAGCAGTGACCTCATAATATGGATACCTTCCTAAAATTGGTAGGATCTTTGTTAATCTTTGTCTAGCTGAAGTCACGTACGGAGATCTGCCTGCTCCGTCTTTTCGTTGAAGAAGGGAGGAGATCTCCAACAGGACCCCGTTGCAGCACCAACAGCAGAACACCAAAACACCCGATGCAAAAACACAAAAGACGAGTATAGTATGAGACGGAAAAGAGACATACGACATGTAAACATCAAGCACAAAAAACTACACATAAACCGACGAGACCAATGGCAACCGGTGCCGACTTTGGACGGCCATTTGTCACGCAAGTAGCAAATGGTGTGGTTGAAGTATACTTGTGTTCGATTTTGGACGGTATCTGACGTAAAGGTATTATGACGTAATAAAATTTCTACCGGTTTTGTAAGGTATTTTCCCTGAGCTTTTAGGCTGATTTCCGTAGAATTTGATGACGTCACAAATGGTTACGTCATACACCGTCCCGAACCGGAAGTGTCTCTGTATAACGAAAATCCTGAATGCATTATTTTTAATCCTTTCTATTTTTCAGATAATGTGACAAGTGTCATCATCATATGTGTCCTTTTACTGGGCCTGGTCCTGACTTCAGTCACAATATTCATTTTATACAGTAAGTAGAGGAAATATTAATGTGACAATGAGGTAATAATCTCTGTACAAGCTGAAAGAAATCATAGAAAATCCAGTTAAACCACTTTGAAAAAATATTACCTTCAAGGTATATATTTACCAATATCCCACATTGCTTGAATGACAATTTTCTTTTTTATTTTCAATTTTGATCCCGCTCGATGTTTTCTCAATGAAAAAATTCTAGAATTACGTTTTTAGCGTGAAAAATTGAGAAAAACTGTAGGTTTACCTTAGATTAGAATAAATGCAACATTAACAATGTCGCATGAAAATGAGGAGGAATTTATACTAGTTTTCTGAAAATATAGATATACATCTCCATAAAAGTGACTTCAAAATTTAATTTCGGCGAAGTCGATTTTAGGGGGCCACTTTATCATATAAATCATATATACTCATATCAATGATTTCATAATATCCAGTGTTGTTGTTGCCGTACAATGTGTGTGAGTTAACAACGACTCTTGTCCGTAGAATTCTTACAGAATATAATATTTCACTCAATTTATAATCCATTGTATATTTAACGCGTTTTGACTCTACGTATCAGCAAACTGCACTGCAAATTGTATAATAAGATTTCAAGAAAAAATCCCTTATTGCACAAAATGATTTTTATACAAACTTTAGCGTATGTCATCATTGATCTCACAAGCTGGTAATACTTTAAAAAATTATGAAATGAATAATGTAATAGCAATGAGATAAAGACAATCCTGACGACGATCTCAACAGCACTCACAATGGAGCATCAATTTGAGCATCGACGGACCCCCAAGCAACCAGAGGTGGGATCAGGAGCCCGGGAGGAATAAGCATTCCCTGCTAGGCTAGCCGCACCCGTCGTCGATGTTCACGCACGAAACTGAAAATAAAATTTACAAAACATGCACAGTGACTGTCTGAGGTTTTGTCTATATAGAAAGTGCTAAAACTATAGATATGACTATTCATTTATTTAAATTTTCCTATCAGGAAAGGAAAAGCTTTGTTGTGGGTGGAACAAAAGGACAGAATCAGCAAGTCAGATCGTGCCACCGTCTTTATATTCTCCTCCCCCACCTCCCAGCAGTGTGGCAGATAGCCTGGATACACATGCAACATACTTGGATGACAAAGAAAGCACTAAAACGTTCTCTTCACGTCGCAATAATGGAAGTGACTACACCAGAGAAAGAAAAAGCACTTCCCCGTTGTTACCAAACGGCGATCAAAGAATAAACGGGAAAAGTAAGATTGAGAATAGGATTTGACAAACAACAGATTTGAGAATTGATTTAATTCACCGTATGTCCATTTGCATGAACACTGTCTCTTTGCTAATGGTTGATAAACAGAGATTATTGGAAGCATGAGTGTCTGAAGGACAACACTGAAAAAGAAACAACTTCTTAAATTTCAGGACAGCAAAATACAAATGTTACACGTCTTCAAATTCATAGCATCATTTAAGAACAGATAAATCTGTAGCATGGACTAGACAAGCTATGAATAGTGAATTATAACATCAACCGAAGTCTTACTTGATTCAAACTTCTAAAACTTTGCTTTTCCAGAAATTGGTCCCAATAGTGGCGACAAGGTAACGGTGTTTGGAGCTTGTAGAATACCTCATATGGATACAGAAATAGCATCATACCAAGTATTTGCAGGTACGATATACTTTGCCGGACATGGAGGATAGTAGTTTAGAGTTACTTGGAATAAATAACAGGACACTTTCTTTTACAAAATCGCATTTATTGAGATAGAGGTTTCTGTACGTAACTTACACAAGAGAATCTAATGAATTCAAGACAGAAAGACTTTCTGGTCAAAATTTGTGTGTCTTTTTGTTCACCTTTGCGAAACTCGTGTGAACAATGGCCAAGCGTGCCGTTCGGCATCCGTCGTCCGCCTGGCAACCGTCGTCCGTCCGTCCGTCCGTCCTCCATCCGCCCGTCGATTATTTTTCACATTTTCAATTTTTTCTCCAGTACAACTGGAGGGATTTTAATAAAACTTGGTAGGAATGAAGTACGTATTGTCCCCTGCCAGTACTAGTTTTTGGCCAGGATCCGTCAATAGGCAAACAGACAAATGTAGGTAACAGAGTGTACCCTCCTTTGACAAATTTCCTCCTCAGAACCGACTCACATATCGACAGATTTATCATTAAGATGATCTAGAAGGATGTCTTATGAAGTCACTGTGTTATTTTCAAATTGTTGTTTTTGGTTCCACACCGAAATCAAATGTTTGACGTGTTTTTTATTTACATCTTTTCACACCATAATTATCAGAAATATTAATGTCTAAACTGTTTCTTTGAATAATTCTATAAATTATTGGTTTTGAGAAGTCATTTACTGCATATTTGTCATTAGTAAGTCATTCAATGGTTTATGTTGATTTTGGTTGAAATTTTTATCGTCTGATTTTTTCTTAAAGGAGGGGGTATTCAAATCTCGGAATTAACACCCCTGATTATATTCTACTCTTTTCATTTTTTCTATTTTGTGCACAAATTTAATGCATATTTGTTATATTTCAGTTACTTAATTTTTATAATGTTCATCATTCTTTTCTAAATCATAATAGTTTACTGTGCACATGAACGGATTGTAGATAAAAATGCTGGTACCGACCTTTAAAGTACACTTATCATAATGCTCCAGCTGTCAATATCTTAAGAGTGTGAATGGGTATCAAGTGAGCGATTGTTTCCCTAGGAGCTCTTCTTCATCATTTTATTCTTCATCTGCATTGCAATGATCTTTTTTTTCATTTATTAAAAATCATGTTTTTCTTCAGGATGTGAAATCTATATCATAACAAGAATAAGACTGAAAAAATCAAGAAATTTCATCGTTTACCCTCCACAAAGTATATCAGTTCACTTAAGGCTAGTCAAGCAATATGACTTTTGTTACGTCATAAGTGGTGTCTCGAATAAAGACGCTGGGACTTACAAATGGGAAATTCATCACAAAAGGAGTATATTATCCAATGGATCATTTACAATTTCAGTCGTTGAAGGTAACTGATTTTCTGAATGAGTACATTCTTATACGGTCTTTTCGAAATACAGAGTTACTTCCCATTTTTGCAGGTATCTGACGTCAATGCATTGTGACATCATCAAATTCTATGGAAATTTAGGCAAACAGGGTTACATATGTGACGTTTTCAAAGGAATTTAATGACGTCACAATGCTTTTACGTCATATACCTGCACAAATCAAACATGGGACTGGAAAATCGAAAAGACGGAATTTCCTAAAATGATCACGATTTATTACCAAAGAATCACAAATACTTATGCTGAATCAGTAGTTTTTATTATATGTCAAACTTGCTATTCTTGGAAAAGAATAGCTTTCTATGTTTTATTATCTGGGGACTTTTGATTCAAGAATTTTATTATATCTATCATTCTCTACCCCTGCGTATAATATAAGGTAAGATCTAAGGAAGAACATATCTTATGTCCTTTTAAGTTCTTATTCCTATGTTATCCTCATTCCATTAAGTAAAGGCTCTTCAAAATTGCCTTTAAGTATCCATTAAACTCTGATAAAACAAGACTAAATATCCTAATTTCTGTTTCTATATCACAGGATATGAGAGACCAGATCCCATTGGCTGTTCATCTATCCAACATATAACAGAAACAGAAAATCAAAGAGAAGATACAATTTCAGGTATATACAACTAATGTATTTAAAATCTGCATCATTTGAAATGTTTTCGTCCACATCAAAATTTGTTTCAAATGAAATGTTTTCGTCAACGACATTAATTTATTTTCTGCTATCGTATGGCATCCCCATATACCTTCTGCGGAAATATCACAAATAAATAGGTTGCCTTATGAAATCAAATTTGATAACTGTCAATATCTTAGACTTTTCTTTATTCTTCAGATTCAGGACCTCCAGTTTCTTTGGGTGTATGCGCTTCACGGTACGAGACAACCGATGAACGAATTGTACAATCCCTTTGTGAGCAAAGTCCAGGAAAATGTAATCCGGGGAATCTCCATGAAATAAGTAAGAATCCTATTCATTCCATGTCTTTAATTAATAATACTTTTAATCAAAAGTACATTAAGTGACCTTCGGTATTAATGTAGCTTTTCATAAAATGTTCATTTATTGAAAAATATTTCATTGCAAATTGATTGATCACTGCCCAATTTGGTGCTCTATTGTGAGTGCTGTTGAGATTATCGTCAGGATCTTCTCTAACTCATTTGTGACACACTTATGCCCTTTGCCGTATAGAGCTCGTAAAAAAGTTCCCCGCCAGAGGTTTGACAGTAAGTGTTTTGAATATTTTTTTTCCATTTTCTATATAGACATATCCTCAGACAGTGCATGTGTTTTATAAATTGTGATTATTTTCGTGCATGAATATCGGCGGCGGATGCGGCTAGCCAACGGGGGATGCTTACTCCTCCCGGGCACCTGGTCCCACCTCTAGCTTGCTAGGGGTCCGTCGATGCTGAATTTGGTACTCTATTGTGAGTGCTGTTGAGATTATCGTCAGGATCTTCTTAAACTCTTTTATGTCAACTAAGAAAATCATACAATTGTCACAATTTCGAAAACATTACTCAGGATCCTAGGGGATCATCAATATCTTTATTACATTAAATTGATTCTGTACATGTCCTTTTTGCGGAAAAGTGCAAAATTGGTATATTGACATATTAGCTATATAGCATGACGAGAATCTAATATTCGAAACAAGTGTCTGGTGCAGGAAAAATTGATTTGGAATTTTCTTCATGAAGGTATAGAGTTGGAACACTTCCGTATGATTATCAATTAGCACATTTACAAATTTCAATTATAATTAATTAGATCTTAATGATTAAGCGTAGTCTTGAAATAGCGTTGTCTGTACATTGCTAACTCCGCTAAAATTTGGATCCCGCTACAATAAGTTAAAGATCCTGACGATTATCTCAACAGCACTCACAATAGAACACCAAATTGAGCATCGACGGACCACTAGCAAGCTAGAGGTGGGATCAGGTGCCCGGGAGGAGTAAGCATCCCCTGTTGGGTAGCCGCATCCGGCGTCGATGTTCATGCACGTGACGAAAATGAAAACAATATATAAAATACATGCACTGCTCTGTCTAAGGTTATGTCCATATAGAAAGTGCTATGGCGACCATGTCAGGGAAAATATTCAAAAACTTACTGTCAAACCCCTATAAGTACACATACAGTAGTTGCATGCATGCAATCAGGAGACGTTGACTCTCCCCGGGCACATTGTCTCACATCAGAATTTCATCCATTCCGTGGTTCACAACCGTCCCAATGAAAATTGTAATGATTTTGCCTTGCCTTATTTACTTCGAGACTTAATAACTGATAGGTACTTCTTTGATGTGTATTTACATCAAAGTAGATAAGACATATTTTTCAATGCTGTACATGCCTTACATGGTGCATAGATATTCTTTTACACCTTTTCTTTGATTTAAGGTTCACATATAACTTGTTCAAAGTATCTGGGAGAATTTTACAATTTTGATTGAAGGTTTTGTTCATAGATCGTGATCATAGATATTCTTTTACACTTTATCTTTGATTTAAGGTTCACATATGACTTGTTCAAAGTCCTGTGTTCATAGATCATGATCATAGATATTCTTTAACACTTTTGATTTAAGGTTCACATATGACTCGTTCAAAGTCCTGTGTTCATAGATCGTAATCATAGATATTCTTTAACACTTTTGATTTAAGGTTCACATATGACTTGTTCAAAGTCCTATGTTCATAGATCGTGATGATAGATATTTTTAACACTTTCTCTTTGATTTAAGGTTCACATATGACTTGTTCAAAGTTCTATGTTCATAGATCGTGATGATAGATATTTCTAACACTTTCTCTTTGATTTAAGGTTCACATATGACTTGTTCAAAGTCTCTGGAAGAAGTTTGGGATGATCCAAAACTTAGTTCTGTAATACAGAGCTTGTGTTACCTACTAGACCCATTAGATGGTGCACCAAGGAATAAAAGATGGCCGGGTCTAGCTAGGTGGTACCTGGACGACAAGATGACGAGACCTTACATCAGCAGCATTGAGTAATCAATTGAATTTATTCGTTATGAATGTAAAACGTCTTCAAATCCGGTAGCATCATTTAAGAACAGATAAATTTGCAACATGTATCAGACATGCACGTTTCCGATACTTAATCCTCGTCAGAGGAAATGATTTCCAAATGCGATTTTTTTTTCAAATTATAGGATATGATTTATGTCGCTTACCCATGCAATGACACCTTGTCCACGTTTCGTCGATGATGTTGTCGTTGGGATTTGCAAAAGTACAATACAAGGATAATAATTCCTTTTTCTAAGAAAAATTAATCCAGGCATTTATTTTGAAAAAAAAATGTGAAAGAAAAAAGTTTTGTCTTAACCCGTCATGTAATAATATCATTTGTTGTTCGTTTTCTGATAAATTGAGATAATTTTCTCAAAAGGAGTGATTATCGACGAGAATCTGGTTTTAACATTATCCTTTATATTTAAGAAATGACTGTTTTACTTCGGGCGTTCATGGTAGTATAGTTCTGGTTGGTCACATGCAAATTATGTGATTCTCAAAAAAATTGCACGTATCAAACCAGAATTTTACTACTACCATGAACACCTAAAGTAAGACAGTCTTTACTTATATTTCAATTTGTACTAAATATCAGACACCCCGTTTAGCATTAATAATGGGCGCATTAAATTTTATAAGTCAAAAGTATATGAACGTTGATAAAATCTCCGTACTTTCAAAACGTGACGTCATTGTAGGCAACCAAAATTGTATTTTTTAAATCCCTTTGCCTAACGAGCGCTTGACATGGGAATTCTTATGCAATGGAAATATTTTATTTAGTTTTAGGTTTGCATTGCCAACCCATAATGATATAATCTTTAATGTTATAATCTTTACATTATAAGATTTTCTAACATAATGGGTATGACAAAGCTTCGAAATCAACGTTTAATTGTCAAGGTTTTGAGAGCTATGAATTGTTTCTTTTGATAAAACTTTATGAATCTCGTAAGAAAACCCTATATATTTAATTAAAGTAAGAAAAAATCAGTTTTTTTTCACACTGCAAACAAGTTTGCTTTGCATTTTTATACGCCCGTCGGGTCGTATTATGGTATGGCGAAGTCCTCCCGTCTGTCTGTCCGTCTGTCCGTTTGTCCGTCTGTCCGCCCGCCTATGGAACGCAGTAACTTGAATATGCGTCAATGGATTTTCACGAAATTCATACATTATGATTGGACTGTGAAGAGGAAGCCGCCTTTCGATTTTCAAGTTTATCTGATTTGTCGTTACAGAGTTATGGGACTTAGATTTTTAAAATACAGTGAAAATATACTAAAATAGTTAAAAATTATTTAAAAATCTATTTCTGGTCGAAATGTTTTGAAATTTTGTATACTTCAAGTAAAAAGGATGTTCTTTGGCTTATGTAACGGGTTTTTAATTTTTTGGTCGCATAATTGAGATATTATGTGTAATGGGAGGGGGTTTATATGCACATACATGTTAAGCTAAGGGCAAAATATATGCGCATGGAACGCAATAACTTAAATATGTGTCAACAGATTTTCATGATATTCATACATTACGATTGGACTTTAAATAGGAAGACGCCTTTCGATTTTCAGGTTCATCCGATTTGTCGTTACAGAGTTATGGGATATATACTAAATAGTTTAAAATTATTTAAAAATCTATTTTTCGTCGAAATGTTTTGAAATTTTGTATACTTAAGATAGAAAGGATGCTCTTTGACATATGTAACGGGTTGCGATTTTTTGGTCGCATAATTGAGATATTATGTGTAATGGGAGGGAGGTTAGATGCACATACATGTTAAGCTAAGGGCAAAATATATGCGCATGGAACGCAATAACTTGAATATGCGTCAAAGGATTTACATGATATTTCTACATTGTGAGCAGACTTTAAAGAAGAAGCCGCTTTTTGATTTTCAGGATAATCCGATTAGTTGTTACGGAGTTATGGAACTTAGATATTTTAAATACAATGAAAACATATACTGAAATAGTTAAAAATTCTTTAAAAATCTATTTCTGGTCAAAATGTTTTGAAATTTTGTGTACTTCAAGTAGAAAGGATGTTCTTTCACATATATAACGGGTTCTTAAATTTTTTGTCACATAATCGAGATATTATGTGTAATGGGGGGGGGGGTGTTATATGCACATACATGTTAAGCTAAGGGCAAAATATTGGCGCATGGAACGCAATAACTTGAATATGCCTCAACAGATTTTCATGATATTTGTACATTGTAATCAGACTTTGAAGAGGAAGCCGCCTTTCGATTTTTAGGTTCATCCGATTTGTCCTTATGGAGTTATGGGACTTAGATATTTTTTGTGTTGTGAAAAAAATCCCAACGGGCGTATCTTGCTGCGTGAGCGTAGGCTTTATATTAAAACTATTATTACAATAGTATGTTAGTCTTACTTCTCAATGCGGTTTTATACAATTCCGCGTTTGGACAACTGGTATACAAATCATCCAATGAGTTGTAAAAGTTAAAAAAAAACAACAACAAAATTTTGTGTCATAACCGCATCTTTTTAATGATCTCAAATATCTTTGATAACATTGTACATCAGAAAACTAAACAAATCAGTTTTATTTAAGAAATGACTGTCTTTCTTTGGGTGTTCATGGTAGTATAATTCTGGTTGGTCAATTGCAAATTCAGCATTTCTCGGAAAATTTACACGTGTCCAACCAGGATTTAACTACCATGAACACCCAAAGTAAGACAGTCATTACTTATATTTCCATTTGTACTAATATTCAGTCTCACCATTTAGCATTTATAATGAGCGAGTTGAATGTTATAACGTCAAAAGTATATGAGCGTTGACAAATTTTCCATACTTTCAAAACTAAAGCGTGACGTCACAATAGGCAACTAGAATTATAGTTTATAAATCCCTTTGCCTAACAGGCGCTTAACATGGGGATTCTTCTGCAATGGAGATATTATGAGTTGTTCATTTACAATTTAGATAAACCATGAATAGCTACATTTTCACATGATATAGTCTGTTCTATTTAAATTGGAAGATTTCATTGATTTTCAAGAATCAATATACATTTTATAGTTTAAACTTGACGAAGGTCAAATACTATTCCCACTAACAATTTGTTTCATTTCAGATATCATAAGAAGGGTGACCCGGATGACGGACCTACCCTGTTCCTGCTCAATTCGTTCTGCTCTCAGGGATGTTATTTGGGGCATATCGTGTGGTATTTCTCTCAGCCCGAAAACATGTACAAAGAAGTGGTTGATCTACTTGTGAACTGCCATGAGTGCACTTTTTGTGAAAATATTCTTAATCAAGTCACGCAACAAAAGTGATTATGTGTCAGTGAAAATTTCTCTAAATAGCTTTAAACATGATAGCTCGAATGACTCCAAAATGGCATCTTTGATTTTTGGCCTTTCACTGCCATATTTTGTCATTTTATTTAAAATATACCCCACAATTTTTGTTATAGTCCTGGTATTTTTTATTTTTTAAGTTTTGGATAATATATTCACAATTGTTCATATTTTTATCAGTGCACACTTTGTTACGAGCTACTGCATATTAATGGGGAAGGGGGTCAAGGAGGTATCCCTCCCCCTCCTTTCACCTCCGTCTCCTCCTTCCGATCCCTTATCTCATTTTCCATCTCCTTTCATCCTTTTTCCTCTTCCTCTTTTTAGCTCACCTGAGCCAAAGGCTCAAAGTGAGCTATTGTCATACCGGATTGTCCGTCGTCCGTCGTCCGTCCGTCCGTCCGTCCGTCCGTCCGTTAACTTTTCACATTTTCATCTTCTCCTCTGAAACCGCTTGGAGTATTTTGATGAAACTTGGTATGAATGAAGTACTAAAGGTCTTCTACCAAGTTTGTTCATTTCGGCTCGATCCCTTCAGGGGTGGATCCAGGGCGGGGTCAAATAGGCCCCGGAGGGTACCCCTCTTCAAAAATCTTCTACTCCAGTTCCACTGAATGGATTGAAAAACTATGTGTATTGTATCTATGTGATCTAGAAGGATGTATGATTCAAGTTTGTTCATTTCGTTAAAATCCGATAACTAATTTTTGACGCGTTTTTGACGTCTTTTTCGACATTGTATTTTTAATGCAAAAATTGATATTTCTCCTTATATTTTCTTTCTTACTGAAAAATTCTGCTCCAGTTTAGTTTAATTTAGCCATTTTTAAGCAGAGGAATGCTTTAGTGAAAGAATTTTGCTGAAAAGTTTATATTTGAATTTTCAATGATTTTTTTAACACTGTAAAAAAGGAAGGGGGGATGGTCATTTTCATCATTTTTGGCATTTTATGGTTCTTCCCATGAATGATTGTTCTAACATTTATCAGAATTATTATAAGGAATGTAACAGTGATGATTTTTTTTCAATATCTTGACTTTTAGATTTTTAATGATTTTTTATTACTTTAAATAGGTATGTTTACAGTGTGTCAATGAGTCCCAAGGTAGCGAGTTCAAATACCAACTGGGGCATAAAATTTTTTTCTTTATTTTTCATTTTTCCTCCACTTTTTAAGCTTTGAATGCAATTTTTAACTTTTCTGAATAATTCTAATGCCAATTTGGCCATTTTTTTTACTTCGGCATTTTTTATGAAGTTTGGCATTATCTCCATATTAATTCCCCTTGGGTTCATATTGATATATTAAAAGCTATATTCTAGGTAAAATTAAATTAATAAATGTTTGTGTGATAGCATTTTTGATTTACAACATGTACAATTTGAATTTATGATATCATAATTCTTTTATTGCAAAGATTATAAAAAGAGGGAGGGGGTTCAAAATTTCTATAACAACATCTGTTGTCAATTTTTTTTCAATTAGAAGATAGGAACCGGACAAAATATTGTCTTTTTAGCTTGAGCCAAAGGCTCAAAGGGAGCTATTGTCATACCGGATTGTCAAGCGTCCGTCGTCCGTCCGTCCGTTAACTTTTCACATTTTCATCTTCTCCTCTGAAACCGCTCGGAGAATTTTTATTAAACTTGGTATGCATGAAGTACTAAAGGTCCCCTACCAAGTTTGTTCATTTCAATTGGATCCCTACCGGGGTGGATCCAGGGCGAGGTCAAATTGGTCCCAGAGGGTACCCCTCTTTAAAAATCTTCTTCTCCAGAACCGCTGCATGTATTGAAAAACTAATGGTATCTGAGTGATCTAGAAGGATGTATGATTCAAGTTTGTTCATTTCATAAAAATCGAAGAACTCCTTTTTGACGCGTTTTTATAACGTCTTTTTCTCTCAACATACCCATTACCCAGTGTTCTCAGGTGAGCGATGTGGCCCCTGGGCCTCTTGTTTATCCTTCCCTCCCCTTCCTTTTCACACCTCCCTTTCACCATTCCTTCCCTCCCTTCCTCCCACCGACCCTCTTCCCCCTCCTCCCTTTCCTCATCTCTAACGCCTCCTGCCCCTTTCCCCTCCCTTTCATCACCCTTTTCACCCCCCCCCCTCATTTATGCTACTTTCAATTTCAACGGACATGGACTCTAACAACGGAATATCTAAAAGCACAGAACAAAATGTTCTAGTCAAATTATAAGAGAGAGGATGTTTATCTTTGGTTTTTTGTCTTCCCTTTTCTCCTTCAAAATCACCAAAATACAAAAAGCTACGTTTTCTTTTATTTATTCCTTACATCCTTACAATGCAGCATACTAATGTTTTGAAATGTTTACTGTATAGCATATCAAGAATGAGCGCATCAGAATGGTAATATTTGTGTTTGAGAGGTCTAATGCGTTTCTTTGTTCATATTCATTAAATCTAAAATAAATTTGAAATGTGTTTTGTTGAATAAAAAGAGGAACATTCGACAATGACCATTAGAAAACAAATGAATACATTTTCGTCGATGGTCATAATAGATTACTTCGGCTGAAGATCTACTAATAAAAATCAAGTGACCAAACAGGTTAGCTGCAACGATGTTGCAATAATTTTTCCAGGAAACTACTTTATGGCAACAGTTATTCTTGTCATTTCGGCCAGTAATATCATCGAAATCAAAGGAGATCAACATCTAAGCATTTATTTCTCCAATGCTATTTCGGTCATAGATTTCATTTAACTATGCTTCTGAATCGATTTTTTCTCAAATTTGGAGTCACGCACTGTCAGTTAAGTAAATGCAAAAATTCAATTGATTATTACCACAGATGAGGATTAACAATCCGAGTTGGAACTTTTACGTATTACAGTATGACCAGAAATTTTCGCGAGTATCAAATTTCGCGTTTTTATGGTTCAATAGGGTGTACATGTATTTATTTTCACGAGTACAATTTTTCGCGATTCCTAAGTTACAAACAAATATGAACAAATGATTCTACTGTTTTTTACCTTTCATTATTGGATTTTCAGTCTGGTTTACATGAGAATACACTCAATTCACTTCTCTTAACTTTTAATCAGAAAAAAAGAGAAGAATTGCACATGCACAATATGAACAAATTGTAACTTATATATAAATTTTGAAATATATATAATTCATCAATGACAAATTATCGCGAAAATTTATTTTCGCGATTCTAAATCACTCGCGAATATAGCGAAAATAAGTATCTCGCGAAAATTTCTGGTTAAACGGTATTTCAACAGTCTATGAGCTGACCTAGCTGACATTCATTTCATTTTTTGTGACATTTATGTGTATAATTCTACTTTTCCTCGACTTAAATAAAAAAGGATCTTTGAAACTCACTAGGTGGCTACCAGATCGAGGCAGAAATATAGATTGTTCATGCGATACACAGATTTTCTTTTCCGCAATTGACTTTGAATCATAATCCTGATAATCCTGTCCCCCCTCATTTGTTATCGGATGAAAGATCCACCAATGAAGATTAAATGATCAAACAGGTCAGCTGAAACGAAATTCTTATTATTTCATCCAAAAATCCCATCTAAAATCAAAGGAGGTTAACATCTTAGAACCATTCCTACGATGCTATTTTGGTCATAGATTCCATTAAACTATGCTACTGAAATACATTTGGCTGTGACAGAAATCCCTTCGGTATTAAATTATAAAACGGAAGTGTTCCAACTCTATACCTTCATGAAGAAAATTCAAAACAAATTTTCTGCACCAGACATGTGTTTCGAATATTGAATTCTCATCAGTGATGCTTCCAGTGGAGCCACCAAATTTCATTTCATTAGCGCCCTCTTTTATTTCTTGAATTTAGATTTGTACATTTATTTTACAGAGAGTGCGCGGCTCCAAATTTCCTGTAGGGTCACTGGTGAGGATTTACTATGATATCCGAAATACGTATCTGGTGATTTAGAATTGGTTTAAAATGTTGGAACACTTTCGTGTTATTTCAACAGACTAACCTCGCATTCGTTTTATTTTTGGTTACTTTTTTATGGTCATTAATCTACTTTTCCTCAACTCTCATATCAAAGTAACAGTCTTTGAACCTCACTAGGCGACTATAGTATATAATAGTACAAATATAGATTGTACATAATAAGTAAAGAATTTCTTTTATGCAATTGAATTTGAACCATAATCCGGATAACCACCCCATTTGCTACAAGCATGGCAGATGACCGTTCTTAGTCAGCACCGTTTGTCACTTTGTCTCGATGGTTTATGTGTATAGTCTTTTATGTTTGGTGGTTTGATGTTATATTTGGTGTTCCTTCTCCCTTTTGCGTCTCTTGCTGTATATGTCTGCTATGTGTTTTACTTGGGATGTTTCTGTGTTTTGCAGAGGGAATTGCAACCGAGTCTTGTTGGAAATCCACTCCTTTCACCTTAATCTTTCCTTTATTTGAGAGAAAGGAGGAGATCTCCAAGAACACTCGGTTGCAGAACCCATTAAGAGAACGAAATGGAATTAAAACAATATAAACATCGGGTCGCGTGGAATTGTATTACCAACCCGACACTGCAACACGAAGTAAGTGTAGATATAAAAAAAAGGTCAAAATTGAAACCATAGACCAAAGGCTATCCAGTAATGCTAATGTCACGTTACAAGATGTCAATGACCCTCTGTGAAGCTTTTCAATCACAATTATCAATGTAAACATTATCGATGTCAAATTTGTGCAGGTATTCGACGTCAAATAATTGTGACGTCATCAAATGATATTGAAACGAGGGCAAAGTTCTGGAAAACAGAAGCCTGTTATACAAAATTACTTACGAAAAGTTTAAAGAATTTTCGTAACTTTTAATCACTTAGCTCTTCTTAAAAACTAAAAATGTGATGTTTTGTTTCTGATATTATATTTAGTATGTAGAAATGATAGAAGTAAACATACGAATACAATCTAAATGGGAAAACTCTTGAACCTTTTATTTGATGGTGAAAATTACGAAAATACTTGATTTTTTTTTTTTTTTGTAAGAATTTTTATGAAACTGGACACAGGGCTATAGATATGACGTTTTGTAAGAAAATAAATGACGTCACAATGATTTTACGTCGGATACCTGCACAGATGGAACGTAACTCTGTACTTCGAAAAAAAAAACCGAGTTAACATTAGACAAAACTACTGAAACAAATAAGATTCACAGAAACAGTCAAATGGACCAACAGTAAAATAAAAATTGAAATTTCTCTCCGGCTAAAAGAATCTAAAAAACAAAGTTTTCAGTTTAAAACACATAAACAAGTTTAGCACATCACAATATGTCAGGCAGGTCAGGCAGGTCAAATCTAGACCTTGTTTACTAGTTTTAAAAATGTGCAAAGTTAAACAACGTTATCTTTTTGAATGATTTCTGATTTTTCTGATGAAAGTAACAGGATATGACAGTTCTACCGAATTGAAGCGACGGGTGTTGCATGCAAGCAGGAGATTTTTACTCTTCCTGGGCACCAGGTCTCACTCCTATATCGGGAGTTCGCTTCTTTTCATATGGTGGAGGTTTTTGTTTGTTTGCTTTGGTTCCTGTTTTATCCTGATTTTGTATGCCTTCTGTTTCTGATTTTCTGAATTATCGATTTTGTGCTGTATACAGGGATATTGTTATTATCCATATTGGTCATTGATTATAAAATAAAAATAATTCACTTCAATTATTAAAGCTTCGCTAGTATGAAATATATCAATTCAATTACGTATCTTAAATTAAAATTCATAAGCACGAAAAGTTATTTTAAGGGCACTTGTGGTTTCGACATTATTTATGATAATGATTTAGAATATTGAAAATATTGCATATAGATACATGGAAGCTTAGTGACGTACAAAGTTATGAAAAGAGCACATTAGCGACATCATGACATTTCTATATTGATTTAACAAGCTAATCGGATCATAATGAGGATTTTGGAAAACCTAATTATCTTCATTGACTAATGAGTAATTTTCCAACATTAATATGGAGTATGTTTAGGATGGAATCTGCAAGGTATACGAATGTTGCCGAAACTAATTTAGATGTCAGCAGAAACTATGTAGAAAATTCGACAATGTAATTCGGGAAGCTAAAAAACAATTGGTGAAATACAATTCATGCAATTACAGCTGGTTTTCAGTAATGGAATTTATTTAATTGTATAAATCAGATATACGGCATCTTATTGAGGACTTAATGGACCATAGGAGATTATTGTCCGCACCGCACCCTAATTACATTGTATCATACACCTGAAATATATCTCCATTAAAATGTGATCTGTTCAATTAATTTCACATGCCTTACCCTCACTTACACTATTTCCCGGCGGCAACGGAAGTCACGTTTCAAGCTAGTTTGAGTAGCCGCTACGGCGTGCTAAGTTTTGGACCGCCGTGGCTGCTGTGATTACCGTGATTGCCGTGAGCATAGTGTAAACCTTGGGTGACGATTGAACATGTTTCGAAAACTTACTTGATACTTCTTTTAAAAAAAAGAAGTGTTATACTGTACGTCCTCTGTTTTAGAGCAAAATTCTTGACATTAAATGTTCAAATTCGCTGTACCGGACATGTTTTATTCGTAGAATGATTCATCAACAGTGTTACCTCAACTCAAAGAAATTCAGAGGAGAAAATGTATTGTAGAGCCACCAATTTCAAAAAGATCTTAAAGCTCCAAAATTTATACTGTTTTATAGACCTTTTCACGCTTATGTCCGTTCGGTATACTTTTTTCTCTTTGTAAGACGATTTTGCCCACCAGAACAATAAAATGACGTACTCATCGACGATGCACGCTACTATTTGGAGCAAAATGACATCATTAGATTGTCTGGTGGGTAAAGAGACAAAAGTTCAGAAGCTTATTTGGCGATAATTGAGAATGAAAGAAGCTCGAGGTTTTCAATAATACGGAAGTGTTCAAATTCTAAACCTTCTTGGCGAAAATTTCAAACAAATTTATCATGCGCCAGACACGTGTTTCGGATAGTAAATCCTCATCAGTGATGCTTCCCGCCAAAGTGACTTTCAGACGCAGCCAAATTTCATTTTAGTAGCGCCCCCTGGTTTTATTTTTTGAATTTCAAGTGACGACGTCAAGATGTGTTAAGAAATTATTTGGGGTCAAAGGAAGTTTTTGAGTCGTTTAGTTACATCTTCTAATAAAAAGTTAGTTTTAAGAAAGCGGAAATTGCGCAAGAAATAAGACTTATCCTGATAGAATGCTTCATTCTTGAAGTTGATTTGACTTTAAATACGTGAATATCCAACGAAGCGACGTGAGAATTATGATAAGATCTGAAAAAATATTGTCATAATTTTGAATCGTATAGGTGCATGTTGTTATTTTCAAGTGCAGAGAAGTGAAACTGACAAAGCATGTTTACAACATACCTTAATTATTCGCAAAACGATAGAGTTGTAAAACATGATCATTTATCATTCTCATACATGTAATTTTTTTAGTAAGAATCTTGTGCAATGAAAATCCTCTAAAACGTTAAAAACAACATTTCAAGTTACATTGTGAGCGCATGTTATACTCGATGAAAAGAAGAAATCATGCATGTATTTGTTTAGGTCACGTACTGAGGTTTGTAAATCATTTTGATTTTATGTTAATGTGTCCATATTAGTATTGTATTTATCATTAAGTTCGAATATCCTTTTGGCACAAATTCTCTCACAAGCCACATTTCTAAAGCTTATACGAAACATGATAATTACTTATTATAATAAACTAAATTAATTGAATTGTCACTGTTATTGCCTTTAAACATGTGAACGCCTTAAACATCTGGCCTCTTGTTCGTACCAATCACTTTATAGAGCATCGTTTTGGCACTTTATCAATTTGACGTCATAAACATTACTTTGCTATTTCGGAAAATTGTCATTTCATTCAAAAATATCAAAGAAATTAACATCTTAGCACCATCCCTCCTATGCTATTTTGAACATAGATTTTATTTGGATATGCTAATGATATGACCCTACAGGGAATTTGGTGTTGCACATTCTCTGCAAATTGCACAAATCTAACTATAAAACATATAACCAGAGGGCGCTTCTTAAGTGAATTTTGTCTGTGTCTAAAAATCAATTTAGATGGAAGCATTACTGATGAGGATTTAATACCAATGAGTAAAAGAAGATTATCAATATTAAGATCTCTAGTTCATGAGGATAGAATTTATGTAGATGATCCTACAAGTCCATTATCTCACTTGTATTTGTACATACATTGCATGTATGTGTCATCTTGACATCTCTCATACCTCTCACGCATTGATGCGTATCTAATTGTCAATATTGAAATATATGACAATATATAAAACCCGAAAAACAAAAGTTTCTCTTTAAATCAAAGGTCTCTCTTTAAAATCCTAGAAATACCTAACAAAATTTTCCGTCTTACACATTCTTAATGCAAGCCTTAGTTAATCAATTCAAATGCCAAGGCAAATTTCCTTATTTGCGGGGACAGGTACAGTATGCTATACCGACGTGTCAACGCACCGAGACAATACAAAAATCCATCTCAAATGAATTGATATGCAGAAAGCTTGAATTTTTCCTATGGAAAGTTCATCTTATTTTTCATTTGATAACAATCGTGCACTGTGAAAATATAACCGTATCATCCGCGTGAGAAACTGTTGGGCGTTTTAGGAAGGAAACAATTCTATGAAGGCTTATTTTCAGCCTCGTCCTCCTTCTCTGGTCTTATTTTTGAAACAATGTGAAAGCAGGTTGACGAGGGAAACAAAGCCTTTATTCATTAATCATGTAAATATTTAGTGGTGGATTAAGACAGTTAGCACATGAGTGTTTACAAGCTGAGAACGTAAGTGGTTTATTTTGTAATTGAATTATCTTTTCGTAGCAACTATGTTATAAATGAAATATGAATATCTGTTAGAAAAGAAGGGAGGAGATCTCCAACAAGACCCCGTTGCAGCATCAACAGCAAAACACCAAAACACCCGATGCAAAAACACAAAAGACGAGTACAGCACGAGACGGAAAAGAGACACACGACATGTAAACATCAAACACAAAAGACTACACATAAACCGACGAGAAAGCATTTTAGTTATTTCAAAAGTATATGTGTTACAATAAAGATCAGCAAAATACCGAAATGATTTAAATTACATCTATATTTTTAATACGACAAAAGAGGTCTAAGCATTTTTTTAAATATGTCTTAATTCAATCAATTTCATTTCCAAGTACGTTCAATGTGTAAAGACAAGCACCAAGCGACCCCATCATTAAGCTCATGAGAGAATGTATACACTAGGGGAGAAGTTTGAGAATAAACAAGATAATTACGTATGACGGTCGCGAAATGTTGCGGAGAAATGTTAATTTGTTTAATTCGCAAGCAAGCGCAATGTCATATCTACTTGCACATATCCCAAAAATAAGGTTTCAAGATGATTAAAGTCAATCTTGGTTTTATTCCTCGAGGGCATAACTTCGAAGGACGCAAGAATTATGATAAAGCAACATTTTTCACAAAACTAAATCTTCATTTCAGGAAATGAATTACGTTTTTAAAAAAAATGTATTTTAATATTTACCAAATGAATTCGGACATTATCAACTGAATGTATTAAATTTCAAAATAGACGTTACTGGCCAATGATTTAGATGAAAGAAAGTAGTTTCTTTTCCTCGGCTTTTTCTTTATACTTTTCCTCGCCCAAGGTATGACACTAGTTTCTTGGAACTGTCTATTTTAATGTCAATGTGACAATTAACAAATGATTAACAATGCTTTCGAGGCAAAAAATCCCATATAGCAGTTTGCAAGGGATTCTTAAAATGTCTACAGGAGGGTTGAGGAAATATCACAAATAATTAAATCCGTTCATGAAAATTCAGTACATTCCCTCAAAAGCATTTGAGGGAATCTGAGATGTCCCGGCTTCCTTTCTATATATGCTTTATAAATAACACAATCTGAAGGATGAAAGGCAATTTGATGTGTGCAGTTAATGTAAATGAATAATCCACGCTCATTATTAATAAAGATTCATCAAAGAATTCCATTTAGACACGTCATTTTTAGTGTTGAGAAAGAATTTTTACAAGATTTGGGGTGCCCACTGATCACGATTTTCGAATTCTTATTTTTTTTTTTTTTTTTTTTTTTTTTTGGACATTCATTAACTGATATCTTTCATTTTCATCACAGTTTGGATGACAAATATGAATGATAACCATATCCCTGTATACAGCACAAAATCGATAATTCAGAAAATCAGAAACCGAAGGCATACAAAATCAGGATAAAACAGGAATCAAAGCAAACAAACAAAAACCTCCACTATATGAAAAGAAGCGAACTCCCGATATGGGAGTTAGACCAGGTGCCCAGGGAGAGTAAGCATCTCCTGCTTGCATGCAACACCCGCCGTTAATTCTTTTACTTCCATTTCGGAAGACATAGAGTACAGTCTTTGGTTGGATGGTTCTATGACAGAATATCACCCACCATTTTGGAGAGTGGGACATCATAGTGTATGACGAATTCTCCATATCGACCGTAGAACTTTCTCAGTGACGATGATTTGATGCCAGTTAATTGTAATGATTTTATCGTTTCAGATGTCACTGATCTTGAATTTAGTATGTCTGACCGTATTGCCAGTCATGGGGTTCCACCATCTTCTTGATAAGGGTGAAACTGGGAGATAGTGAGTAGCTAGTGTACTATAACCATGCCTCAATTGAAATAAATATTTATCTTTATGAAATTTTTTGTTAAAGTAATGTAACCTATTGACCTGTTGATCTATGTGCATCAGAAAAATTAAAGCGATAAAAATTTAAAAAATAACAACTAGCTAGCCGTGGTTTGTTGTCCAGTAATTCCACGTGTCCCTGCGAAGCGGCGAAGTGATAATTTTATTGGTTCATGCGACGAGGGGAATTACTGGACAACAAATCACAGCTAGCTAGTTGTTATTCTTATTCTAATATTGTTCTGCAAGAGATCTATAGCACGTGAATGGGCGGAGTTTAGCGAACTGGAAGTTTGTTGGAGATTTTACACCAGGCGAGTTCTATAGTACATATAGAGAGAAAATCTCAAGTCATGTTTGAATTATGTATAAATAAGAGTTGGTTATCTAACATATTATGTATTATTCTCTTTTATCTTTTTTTATGTGCTGTTGCATATTTCTTTTATATTTTCATTTATAAGACACTACCCTCATTTTATAAATACTATCCTTTTCAATTCAGAGGCGTGTCAACAGTGGTTTCTCTAATAATAAACAAAATAGCATGCTTCTTTTTTTACTATGGTTTCATAACGAATGTCTTTATAAAGTGTCGATTTCGTATTTTGGAAATCTTTTTGTTTTCCTACGGTTTAATTGAAATAAAGATAGGTCAGCTAATTACCCTAGTTTTTAATAGCAATTCTCTGTAACCATTTAAACAATTTCGGCACGCATGGTCTCCGATTTTCATGAAATTTCACACGTAAGTAGGGACCAATGAAAAAAGGGAAATTTGACAAAAAATTTAATTCTAGGTCATCTGGTTACCATGGCAACGGCCTTTAAAGTTGAGAAATTGGCAAAATTGAGCTAATTTGGAGCTCTATAATTTGGTCTATATGTGACATCAATGGAAGATTTTTTGTGCATCCTAAAGATTAGGACATGAAATTTGAAATAAGTAGTGCCTGATATTGTAAAAAAGACTGGTTACCATGACAACATAATTAGCTAATTTTGATCTATTGATTTCAAAATGCTGTTTGTATTTTCCAATTTTCCTTCTCTCTTGATTGGTATATGATAAGGAAATAGGATTTATTTTATAAAAAGAGCAAATTCAAGATAAACCCACTTGTTGCTAAGTACATAAGTTACCTTGGCAACGGTAAATATGGTCTATAATATTACTTATTTTGCAACTTCGGAGTCATTTCAAAAAAATTTGCATCATGATGAACAGATAAAAATTGTTGGGAAATATCCAACACACAGAGCTCTTTCAAAAATCATGAAAAAGCTATGGGGAACATATGTTACCATGGCAACCATTTTTTATTATTTTCATAAAACAGTAATTATTAATCCCAGGAAGTTCAAATTCAATAACAATAAAGATCAAGTAAGCCTCTATCAAAATACAATAAAAAAGTTTCAAATAATTAATGGTTGCTATAGTAATTTGGCCATACATTATAAAAATAAGCATTTTTGGTTGTTTTTCGAAGCTTTTTCCACAAAAAACGAAACAGGCTTACACATTTTTTTTTACATATACGATAAAGCTAAGTCTAAACTTTATTTTAGATTTTAAAAAAATCAGATTACTTCACTTTTGATGCCCGTATCCAAGGACTCAAAGTGGGTCTATGTGCAACTTTAAACAATCGTTCCCATAGCAACGGGCTATTTCTTGAATATTTTTGAAAAAGTTTCTTTCGTGTAATGAAAGATCTACTTGAATACATTTATTAATTTTCATCACTTTGAATTAAAATTCAATGATCTAGTAAAAAAAGGACTCTAAATATTGTACAAAATTGCTTTCATTTTTGCGATTTGACGTCATGTTGCCATAGCAACGAACAAAAACTTTGTCCCAACATCAATTTTTATGTTTTATGTGCATAAATAACTCATAAATATAAGTAATTTATCGTTGAATTTTGAAAAAAATGCCAAAAATACTATTTTGATGGAGTACCTGTGTTGTTGCTATGGAAACATATAGATAAGACCATAAACCCAACATTATTATTACTTAACTTGAAAGAGCAATGATGGGGTACTGATAATTCATCAGTGTTTGTTTTAGATTATGCTGCATAAATTATGTCTGTGACTTTAAAAACGCCCAAAAATGCATTTTTTCAGTATTCAAGGTCCGTTTCCATGGCAACCGGATGTGATATTAAGAACATTTTTAACAAACTTTTACTTTTTGGTCAGACGTAACCTTATGTACAAATTTTATCAAAATCTGAGACATGCCGTGCCATGCGTCCTTCATAAAAGTGCAAATGCTTACAGAGAATAGCTATTAATACTTCCCATCGTTGTATTACGGTTTTAAAAAAAAATGTAACTGTTTAATTTTATTGCCTTTCGTTTGATTATATTTAAGCGTGTCCTTTCAACACGCAGAACATTGACTTTTTTCGTAATTTAAATTTGTTTTCATGTTTTGAGCAGCCTCAGTAATTTGCGACTTATCATATTGATTGTGATGTCACTTAAATTTAGAGAACTATTTGTATTTACATCAAATCTGCGCCTTGAGATCCATGTATCCAGATAAGAGGAGGGTTGTTCTCACAAAATCTGGATAACCATAGCATTTCCTATAAATAAAAAAAATGTAGGATCCAAGTGCAAATTGCTCCCATTATGTGATACTGTATATTTTGCGTGGAATAATTTTCGCATATTTACGATTAAATGGACTTCTCGAAAATTTCCCCTACGCGAAAATAATTATACTGCATTTTTTCAAGAGCAGAATAATTTATATCGCAATTATTATCCCCAAGCGAAAAGTTTTGATGTTGAAATCGCGAAATATTTCCCCAGCGAAGACAGCCTCATTTATAGTATATGTCAATGATGTTCTGTATTGTTGCATCTTATTTTGTAAATTTTTGTAAAGCTTTTCTGTTGTGTTTGTTGATTGTTTCGATTTTTTTTTATTCCTTGGAAGTATTTTGTTAATTGTTTACCTTGACACTTTTCATAGCGTCAGAACATTCTTTACGAACTGAGGCATAAACCGAGTAAAAATGCATTAATATGTACTTCAAAACTATTTTTACGAATTGATTGACGCAGGAAGGTCTTAGGGCATCATTGACATCATGATAGAGTAGGTGAATGGAGACAGCTATATAAGGCGAAAAATAAATCTCCACAAAAAAGGATTAAAGTGTATAAAATAACATTAATCCTTAACAAATTACATATTGATTAGCATTGTTCTTCCCCTAAGCATGCCTCTTGGTATTTAAGGTGAAAGAATATTTACGTACATCAGTGTTTGATCTGTGAAGAATGAGCAGCCAATACTAGTAACCAAAAGATAAAAATTAAAAGATCTCTAACAACACAACGGTGCCGTAAAACCACATACAAGGATAAGTTCACGGGGATATGCTAATGATACAGATAGGGAAAGGTTTGGGAACCTGGTGTGGAAAAGCCGTGATGTAGGATTCTTCTAGCAGCTTGAAACCCGAAATCAAATTAGGGATATTCATTTGTTTCTTTTTGTCTACTTGATTTTTCAGTTTTGACTAAGTTCCCTGTTCAAAGTTTATTATTTTTCAGAAAAACAATTTTATTCATCACTTTTCTATGGTTTTATCCATATTATCGATTCTTGGATCATTACAAAGGCAGCAAAAGTTCTTGGAATCTATTTAGCTGTATCTGACTACATTCAGATTATTTCCTCTAGAATTCTTTCTTTGATAAACCAAGTTTACGAGTATACCATATTTGGCAAAACTGCAAATGATTCAATGCCGAAAGAACTATTTAAGGCAAACTCTTAGAATATTTTAGTAAAGTATAAGCTACAATAGTGAATACGCTTTCTGTTTATCACTTTCTATTTGTGTCACTTTACTGCGCCACACCTCAACACTATGTCACATACTTGTACCTATTCTAAATTCAAAGGAAGTATCCTTTTACTATTTTATCATACATCCATGTACTTAAATTTCCTTCCGGTATAGCGTAGATTGACATACACTAGATAGTATCGAACGGGTTTCATTCATGAAGAAAACTTTCCTTGTCCTACTCAAAATACACGTGATTCATATCCTTTACGTGATTTTATGTTTACTTTTTATACAATATGACCTAATAATGGACGTATTATGATTTATATACTGGAAAATCACATTTTCGTTGGGGATTCATTTCCGTAGTTTACGTAGATTCCGACCATTTATGAGACTCTGAAAATATGATCTGTAGTGATCAGTACTTAATGGAAGTTAATGTTCACATTGTTACACAGTAATGATTTTTTCACTTTCATTTTCATGTTCGATGAGCCAATTTCTACTTATTTAGATCTTCTATGCTTGGGTTGCTTTGATCAGCAAATCATTTAATTTCCATTGTTATTCTTAAGTAACGAAGATTCTGATTGGTCGAGAAATTGTGTTGATACCTGCATCAACCCAAACCGGAAGTACGCGGTTAGCAACGTCATAAGCAACGTCGTTTGCAACACAATTTCAAAGCTGCAAATAAACGACTAAATAAAATGATAAGTAATCATTTTAATATGTTTTTGTTTGATCGAGTTATGGAGTGATGGAACACGCGATGCAGTTTTCCCTCAATTTTTGGTGTTGATACCTCGATCAACCAAAACATATTACAATGATTCCTTAATTGAGAAAGTCACCTGACAGGGATACTCAGGTTTTGTTTCCAGTAATTGAAATAACTCTTGTAGGTTAACAGCTTAAATGATGACACAAAAATATTACAGCATGATTTTTCATTTTTAAATTAGTTAGTACATATAAATTATTTCTGTTTCGTTTGGGAACTAGTTCGCCTACGGGCGCTACGGAGTTGATATTTACATTTGCTACGCTACGCGGATTTACACAATTTGTCATGCAACAAACCAAAGTTCATACTCCAATTAACTATCAAAATTGAAAAGTTTGTTGTTTGTACGTCTTTCTTTCTCTGGCGAAGTTTTTTTTAAATTAAAACGACATCAATATCAGTATTCATTACACAATTTTTCCCCTGTCTTCGTGTGGAATAATTTGATAAATTGGTGTTTCTACGGCACTAAGGTTGAAGCCTCTATCATTCGGTATTGTGTCTTGATTATTGTTGATTATTAGTTTCAATTTCTTATGTACATACATTTATTATTCATGCCGTTCCCTTTTTATTCAGTACTAATCTTCCTAAATTACTCTAAGTCTGTATATTTTGCGAATGTTTTCTCACTATATTTGCATGACTTATACCGGTATGTACTCTTCTTTAGTATCTATCAAGACAGACACTCTCCTGAAGCTCTGAAAATCTGTAATTACTGTCCAGAAATATCAATGCTTAGTTCTGACTTCGCTGAGAGAGATCAACTTGATGAATGCATCAACAAAAATATTGATGTACATGACTCTGAAGAGATCCAATCAGCCCTGTCACCATTTTGTAAAGAGAGTGTCGGAATACTTCCGGGTAGGTTTGTCTGTTTGTTTCTATGCCTTTGAAGCTATTTCATGTACATCGCTTTTGCTTTGCATGTTTGCTTTCTTCCATTCAAGGATCGATATAGAGTAATCGAGTTGGGTGTTCAAAGCCTTTAAATCTTACAAAAATCTTGAAATGTTTCGACCTTACGTACGATTTTGTTTCAAAATCATAGGTTGGAAACCCACTTCGCCATCTGACTGAAAAGACACCCCTCTTCCATGGAAGGTTTTTTTTTTACATCCGCCCAAGACCATTCTGGTACACTGGTCGTGTATTATTACTGTATTATATCCAGATGGCATGTTACATGAAAAAGAATGCATTCTTTGAAAATAGAGAATCTGCCTGGAAACTCGTTTACTTTAGGCCTGTTTTTTTCATGGTTTTCTTATGCAATATAGTTTTTCAACATTAAATTCAATCTTTTCCGTATATTATATTCATCGTTCACAGTTTGTATGCAGAAGAATCGAAGATTTGTGAATACTGCAATAACATCTCTCTGACAAGTCAGACGGAAATTGACAGAGACCAAAGCAAAGAATGTTCGCAGAAGTATCAAAAGCAAAATATAACAAAAACTGCTGATTATCCAATATGCAAAGATGGGCACGGGAAAAGAAAACCAGGTGCTAAATTATGAGCTTTAATATGGTACAGATCCTTCAAATAATAAGATATGGGGCTATATTGAAATTGTTCGGCCACTTAAGTATACATACGAAACCACAGAATGGACGAGCACTCAGAAGAATGCAATATCTGAATTATGCATGCTTAGTGCAGACTATTTAGATTGTTTTGCATTGTTTTACATAATGTGATCATTTTCGTGCATGAACATCGAAGGCGGGTGCGGCTAGCCAACAGGGGATGCTTACTCCACCCGGCCACGTGGTCCCACCTCTAGCTTGCTAGATGCCCGTCGATGCTCAATTTGGTGCTCTATTGTGAGTGCTGTTGAAATTTCCGTCAATATCTTCTTTAACTCATTTGAATTGTTTTGCCCATAAAAATGCTCTCTAAAACTGATTTTGAAAGCTTCGATTTTCTTTGACATTGGAGTGCAATGAACTTGGTGGATACCTCATCAACGGCAGAAAAAAATCTAGGCCACTGAACTCATCGCATGTTTTATTAGGTTTTGTTTTATTTTATTTTTCTAGACCAAGAACCTGATACCCGACAAGATACATTTGCAATGACAAATCATTCTTTAAAAAATCATCGGTGCTACTATTATCCGAAATGAGTTAAAGAAGACCCTGACGAAAATCTCAACAGCACTAACAATAGAGCATCAAATTGAGCACAGACGGGGACCACTAGCAAGCTAGAGGTGGACAAAGTGCCCGGGAGGAGTAAGCATACCCTGTTTGGCTATCCGAATACCGCCGTCGACGTTCACGCACGAAAATGAAAACGATCGCGATATCTACAAAACATGGACGGTCTTAGGTTATACCTATGTAGAAAGTGCTATGGCAACTATGTCAGGGAAAAGCAAAACACTTACTGTCAAACCCACCGTGGGAGACTTTTTACGAGACCCACACGAGAAGAGAAAGGGCTTAAATGTTACACAAATGAGATAAAGAAGAGCCTGACGACAATCTTAACAGCACTCACAATAGAGCACCAAATTTAGCATCGACAGACCCCTAGCAAGCTAGAGGTGGGACCAGGTGCCCGGGAGAAGTAAACATCCCTTTGTTGGCTAGCCGCACCCGCCGTCGAAAATAATTCGGTACCACCACAAATGAATCGCTTATAAATCAGTTGTGTTTTTTAAATCAATATTAAAGTGTATTTTTGTCCCGCTATTTGTGCTTTATACTTACTATACTATAAATGTTCCAGCCTTTGTCAAGGGCGCTACAAATGCAGCTCGCTTAGAAAAATCATCAGTGTTATTCTCGTATCCGAAAATAATCCGGTGCCGCCACAAATGAATCCCTTCAATTCCTTGTGTTTTTGTGTCAATATCAAAGTGTTTGCTTGTCCCGCTTTTGTACTTTCTGTGCTAGTAGTATTGTTTGAGATCCCCTCTTTTCTTCTGCTGATTATGATATAAGTAAATCCCGAAATGACCTTGTGTATATGAAATACTCTCTTTGTCTGTATATGTATGTTAGTCAGTAGGTCTGTAGATTTACTTTGACCGGATCATTAAATTTTGACACTGGCAGAGATTCAATTTATTTTCAATTCAAATAATTTAAATCAGTTTTCGAAATCTTATTGACAAGAACATAAATATAGATGTTATCATACAGAATCGTCACTTGAGGGTGCATCATTCTCGAATGGTAAGTATGATATTTCGTCTTTGCGATTCTACATGCCTACGTTCGATTTGTGCAGGTATCTGACGTAAAAGTATTGTGACGTCATTAAATTCCTATGAAAACGTCATATTTTAACCCTGTTTCCTCGAATTTCAGGCTGGTATCCATAAAAATTGATGACGTCACAATGTGTTGACGTCAGATACCTGCACAAATGGGAAGTACTTCAGTCTGTATTTCGAAAAGACCAAACTGCACACAGAACAGAAGGTACGGCATCGTGTGTATGCAAGGTCATAATGCAAATTGCACTGTCATTTTTGGTTTACGCTAAGTATGTGCATCTGAAAAATGTTATAGTGAATAAGATTAAATGTTCTGGAATTTTTTTCTATGATACGAGTGTCTTTTGAAATTCGTACTTTTTACATTTTTCCTCACAAAAAGCAAATAGTGTTAATTTAAAACTGTAATGTACATTGTATAATGAAAATTCAAAATTACACTACATCGATCGACACTTCTAATTAATTTAAAAAATGTTACTATATATCAGTACATCAAAAACATAATGATGAATATAATTTCTGATGTTATCTTATTTTATTATCTATTCTTTTTAAAGATGCGATACTTAAATAAACTTAATTACTGTTTTTGAATTATGGATGTCAATTCTGCCATTCTGTCTTCCAATGAAGGATGTGGTAACTTGACACTTCAACCCTTCCAAGAATCCTGGATCGTCTACGGTCTGAATGGACTCTTAGGAGAGTTTCAGGAATCCTTGCAAAGCGTTGTATACCATGTATATGTCCCAGCCTGCCTCACAGGTTATAAATTTGGAGAACAAAACGGCCACAGATGTGGAGAAAATAGGCAATGGAATGATAGCAGTCTTGTACATTGTATTCTCGGTTGGTATCTGTGTTGTTCCGTACATTGTATAAACAATTGTCATTTTACTTCATACCGCTACTTTAGAGTTCTTTTGAAATTGTAAAATCTATCAGTCAACGCACAAACAAGCATATCTTATTACTGTTGGAAATACACTGCTCAAAAATTCCGTCTTTTCGATTTTATAGTCTTCAGTTCGATTTGTGCAGGTATCTGACGTAAAAGCATTGTGACGTCATTAAATTCCTTTGAAAACGTCATATATGTAACCCTATTTCCCTGAATTTCATGCTGGTTTCCATAGAATTTGATGACGTCACAATACGTTGACGTCAGATACCTGCACAAATGGGAAGTAACTCTGTATTTCGAAAAGACCGAATATGAAGGGAGCAAGGTTTCTACTTTCGTGTTTCAGATATTTGCTGCAGTTGCTTATTCTATGTAATGGAAAATTGCATTTTGTTGAATGGTCATTTCTTACCTGTGTCTGTATCGAGTATATGCTTATACACAATCACTTAGCCATGATGATTCCAAATAAAATTGCATTCTATGACACTTTTATAAAAAAATGTAAAATTGCTTTGTTGATTTTTAGTAGTGTATGACAAAACCGTACCCGTGTATTACCAATAATATGGAAGTGTTCCAACTCTATACCTTCATGAAAAAATTCAAACCAATTTTTCTGCACCAGACACGTGTTTCGAATATTAAATTCTCATCAGTGATGCTTACAGCGGAGCCGCCAAAATTCATTTTAGTAGCGCACCTTTGTTTTCTTTTTTATAATTTAAATTTGTACTTTTACTCTAAAGAGAGTGCACGGCTCCGAATTTCCTGTAAGGTCGATTCAGTAGCATATCCAAATAAAATCTATGTTCAAAATAGCATTGGAGGGATGGTGCTAAGATGTTAACCTCCTTTAATTTCGATGATAGTTTTGAATGGAAAGACAAGTTTCCGAAATAGAAAAATAATATACATGATGTCAAATTGATCTGCCAAAACAAAGCTTCTTTCAGGCGACAGGACTGAAAAGAAGTAATTAATACACTTCTTAACATCAAGTCACGGGGCACGATTTTAACTGTTCCACACTGCAACAAGAAATAAGTATCATTCGACAAAAGAATAATTTACAATTTACTTTTCAATTCCTTCATCAAAAATAAAATTTTAAGAATTTTTAAGAAAAAAAGGTCAGTTAAAGTGAGACTTAAGATTAGGGTGAGGGTGAGGGTAAGGGTTCTTTAGAGAAGTGTTTGTTTGTTTTTCGTTTATGTTTTGTTTTTCTTTTTGTTTTTGTATTTGTATTTGTTTGCTTTTGGGGGGGGGGGTTATTATCTTGAGGTCAAAACTTACCAGAAAGCGAACGCAAAACAGAAAATTAATAACAAAGAACAAAAGTGATTTTCTGACACGTCAGTTTTAAGTATAACACTTCTATGGTACCGTTTAATGTCTCGGCATGTTTCACATCCGGTTCAATTACGAAAATAAAACCACTGTAACATTTACGAAAATCATTGAATTAATACATTTCATTTTTCATATTCTAATTATGTCAAACGTTTTGCATATATACAATTATATGTATTGCTGACATGAATCATTTTTTTATTGAAACATGTTAAGGCACGTGTCCATTAGGAAAAACATTATCATAACTTTTAGACAAAAAAGCATTTATCATCCTATTAAGTTCATTAACATATCTATATATATATTTTTTTACTGCATATATCAAAACACAACGTCTCGAATTACACTAATTATTATCTATCTTCACTTTGCATAATTTTTCATGCAAAGAACTGTCCGTATGAAAAATGTGTCATACAAAATTGAATGTTTAAAACATTAATATGGAACTTGATTTTGGAGGCTCGAAAGAAGTTGACATTCTCGTTCAAAGTAGTTTACATTCTCGTTCAAAGTAGTTTACAATCTCGTTCAAAGTAGTTGACATTCTCGTGCAAAGTAGTTGACATTCTCGTTCAAAGTAGTTGACATTCTCGTTCAAAGCAGTTGACATTCTCGTGCAAAGTAGTTGACATTCTCGTTCAAAGTAGTTGACATTCTCGGTCAAAGTAGTTGACATTCTCGTTCAAAGTAGTTGACATTCTCGGTCAAAGTAGTTGACATTCTCGGTCAAAGTAGTTGACATTCTCGGTCAAAGTAGTTGACATTCTCGGTCAAAGTAGTTGACATTCTCGTTCAAAGTAGTTGACATTCTCGGTCAAAGTAGTTGACATTCTCGTTCAAAGTAGTTGACATTCTCGTTCAAAGTAGTTGACATTCTCGTTCAAAGTAGTTGACATTCTCGTTCAAAGTAGTTGACATTCTCGTTCAAAGTAGTTGACATTCTCGTTCAAAGTAGTTGACATTCTCGGTCAAAGTAGTTGACATTCTCGGTCAAAGTAGTTGACATTCTCGGTCAAAGTAGTAAACATTCTCGTTCAAAGTAGTTGACATTCTCGTTCCTCAATTCCTTGAAAGAAAAGTTAGCATTTCTCTCTTCATATATACTTTATTTGGCTTTCCTCTCTTTCGGTCTCGCGCATCACTGATGATACATTGCTTGGTGAAATGCGCATTTGGTGCACTAAAGTATTACGATATTAAAACATATTTCAATATTAATGATTCGAAACACGAGGTAAGCATCTCTACTGGTAGAGAGTGTTAGTCCCTGGGAATATAGTTCTTAAATGGTGCTCTTGAATTTGAAGACGTGTAATATTCGCCTAGTTTCACTATGGTTCTGCACAGACTTGAAATATATTTGTTATTTTTTCATACTAAACTTAAACTTATGGGTATCCTCTTGATAGCATACCTCTGTCCTTAGCTGGTTGTTCGGCATTTTTCGTTTAAAATTGTATTTCCTCTCTTTCAGTTTCGAGCATTACTGATGATACATTTTTTGTTGAAATGTGAATATGATGCACTAAATCACCATATATTTGAATATTGATATTTTTTGTGTTCATTGGCTTCAATGATAAGAAGTTCCGAACTAGTATTTCTTAGTATATCGTTTTCTCTATAATGTATTGTAACTAAAAGCTTTTCCGTATTCTTCCCTTGCAGATGATCCAACGGCGCTACCTGTTTCCGGTAGAGGTATGCATTCCTTTCTTAGCAGACGTCAATAAGATTCAATGAAACCTTTACAATGTCGCAAAGCTAGAGCAATGTTTTAGAAAATACGGTAGCCATGCCGTAACTTTTTCACAATAACGACTTCTCCCATTCAAATGAAAAAGATTCTTACAAGGATTTAGCGGGTAAAACTTTTTTTTACAAATGTTCAGATTCATCAAAAGAGATTGTGTCAATATTGTCAAAAAAATAGCTAGGTGCAGCACTCGCTATCAAAATATTTGTTTATCAGTGTATTTGGTACTCTAGCTATCATCATCAAAACCTTCAAATTCATTTGTGTTTAAATTGTAAAAAAAAAGCACAGAATCCCATTACGCTGTATAACGCTATTATAATTAATGGTAAAAAGAATTCCTTTAAATGATGAGACTCCATCTAAAACAATACCTAAATCAACTTTTCATTGATTGAACACGTATTGGAAAATAGAATACATTTTAACCATAGTCAAAAATTTCCTGTCTCCTTACAGATGATCCAACATCATTATCTGTCGGAGAAGGTTGGTATTTTTCTTGAAGTTATCATACATAACAATTGTACCTCTGGGTAAACGGAAAAGTGGCAGGTGGTGCGTGCGTTGTCCGGATAACGACCGACACCATCCGCTCGATATTTACGTTGTAGATTGCCGTCCTAAGTCGGCACCGATTGCTCATTGGTCTCGTTGGTTTATATGGGGTCTTTTGTGTGTTTTGATGCCGTATTTGGTGTCACCTTGTCTCTTTTCGTCTCTTATTATCAATGTTCACCCTGTGTTTTTACTTTAGCTAGTTTTAATGTTTTGCTATGGGTGCTCCAACTGAGTCTTGGTGGATGTTTTACTGTTGGGGCTCCAACTGAGTCTTGGTGGATGTTTTACTGTTGGGGCTCCAACTGAGTCTTGGTGGATGTTTTACTGTTGGGGCTCCAACTGAGTCTTGGTGGATGTTTTACTGTGGGGGCTCCAACTGAGTCTTGGTGGATGTTTTACTGTGGGGGCTCCAACTAAATCGTGGTGGATGTGTTGCTGTTGGGGCTCCAACTGAATCTTGGTGGATGTTTTACTGTTGGGGCTCCAACTGAATCTATGTGGATGTTTTGCTGTGGGGGCTCCAACTGAATCTTGGTGGATGATTTGCTGTGGGTGCATCAACTGAGTCTTTTTGGATGTTTTGCTGTGGATGCTCCAACTGAGTCTTGTTGGATGTTTTGCTGTGGGTGCATCAACTGAGTCTTGTTTGATATTTTCTGTGGGGGCTCCAACTGAATCTTGTTTGATATTTTCTGTGGGGGCTCCAACTGAATCTTGTTTGATATTTTCTGTGGGGGCTCCAACTGAGTCTTGTTGCATGTTTTGTTGTGAGTGCTCAAACTGAGTCGTGTTGGATGTTTTGTTGTGAGTGCTGCAACTGAGTCTTGTTGGATGTTTTGTTGTGAGTGCTGCAACTGAGTCGTGTTGGATGTTTTGTTGTGAGTGCTGCAACTGAGTCTTGTTGCATGTTTTGTTGTGAGTGCTCCAACTGAGTCTTGCTGGATGTTTTGTTGTGAGTGCTCCAACTGAGTCTTGTTGGATGTTTTGTTGTGAGTGCTGCAACTGAGTCTTGTTGCATGTTTTGTTGTGAGTGCTCCAACTGAGTCTTGTTGAATGTTTTGCTGTGAGTGCTCCAACTGAGTCTTGTTGCATGTTTTGTTGTGAGTGCTCCAACTGAGTCTTGTTGGATGTTTTGTTGTGAGTGCTCCAACTGAGTCTTGGTGGATGTTTTGCTGTTTGTGCTCCAACTGAGTCTTGTTGGATGTTTTGTTGTGAGTGCTCCAACTGAGTCTTGTTGCATGTTTTGTTGTGAGTGCTGCAACTGAGTCTTGTTGGATGTTTTGTTGTGAGTGCTCCAACTGGGTCTTGTTGCATGTTTTGTTGTGAGTGCTCCAACTGAGTCTTGTTGCATGTTTTGTTGTGAGTGCTGCAACTGAGTCTTGGTGGATGTTTTGCTGTTTGTGCTCCAACTGAGTCTTGTTGGATGTTTTGTTGTGAGTGCTCCAACTGAGTCTTGTTGCATGTTTTGTTGTGAGTGCTCCAACTGAGTCTTGTTGGATGTTTTCTTGTGAGTGCTCCAACTTAGTCTTGTTGGACGTTTTGCTGTGGATGCTCCAACTTAGTCTGGTTGGTGATCCACTCCTTTCTTCTCTGTTTTCAACCATGTTTTTCATCTATGTTTCTTCGCATGAATCATTGGAGGAAAATTTATTCAGTTTGGAGAAAAACTGGAAATTTTTGTTACTGCCGTTAGCGTCCTTTTGAAACATTTCGAACTCTGTCAAAAACGCTTTTCTTTTGTTATATATTTCATAAAAGCAACGAATACCTTCACTTAACATAATATTCTTAAAATTTGACATAATTTTTAATTCTAAGTTTTTTTAAATCTTTTAATGACGTACATCGCAAATAGTATAGAGTCATCAACATTTCATGCGATGCACTAAGTAAATTTTGAATACATTTTAGATGACGTAAAGAACGGAGTAATTGTTGGTGTAGTCGTTATTGTGGTGATGATTTCATCAGCCTTGGTTATTCTAATAATCCTGCGAAGTAAGTTTTTTTTTATTTGAAAATTGCATATAAAAAATAATAAGAAAAATTATTTTAGCTATTTATTCATTATTTTAATTAGTTAAAGAAGATCCTGACGAGAATCTCAACAGTACTCAGATTTTGAAAAAAATATTTTTTTGAAATTATGATGAAATTATGAAATTACTGAAATTATGAAATCACTGAAATTATTTTTGGTGGCTCCGCTGAAAGCATCACTGATGAGAATCTTATATTCGAAACACGTGTCTGGAGCATGTAAATTGGTTTGGAATTTTCTTCATGAAGGTAGACAGTTGGAACCCTTCGACATTATCACAAAAGAGCACAAAATTAAGCATGTAGCAAATATCTATTTTCACATTGAATACGGCAAAATGAATGGAAATGGAAGTGAATTTCACGTGTGTTTACATTTCAAGAAAAACTACTGACTCGTCATTGATTTCCAGTATCATCGGTACCATTTTCTTTATTTTCATAACAAAGTGCATCATGGTCATAATTGAATTTAACCTTTCATGTGCATCCATTTACCATTTCTCTACTTGAATACAGAACGAAGACTATGTTACTGGAAGAGAAGTAAAGAATCAAGGATAGTTTTGCCTCTTACAGTGTGTAACGTCAAATCCCTTGGCGAAACATGTCAACCTAAAACAGCTATGAATACAACAGTCGTTGAAGAGATAGGAAACCTTGGCAAATTAACATCCTCTACACGTCATTGCGACCACGTCATTCACAGTCACCATGGAAACAGATCAACGAAAGCGCCATTATTACTACGGGCGGATTCTGGAGGCAGTGAAGATGGTAAGAAAGAGAACAGAAAATTTAGAAAAGATATATCGTTCTAGATCGCCTTTTTCTTTCTTAAAATTATTTCTGACAAATGAAGACATCCTCGTGGAGAAAGTTTCAAGAGTTGATGAATTAATTCTAAATTTGACTTTAGAATACACAGAGATGGTGACCGTATTTGGAGCCTGCAGAATACCTTATACAGAGATGTCCAGCTTCCAGGTATTTGAAGGTAAGCTTGATCTATTATCCTTCCTTTTTCTTCATAGTGAAGAGGTTATTTTACACCATTATTATGCGTTCTCCGAGACGTCCAGAGATGTACAGCTTCCAGGTATTTGAAGGTAAGCTTGATCTATTATCCTTCCTTTTTCTTCATAGTGAAGAGGTTATTTTACACCATTATTATGCGTTCTCCGAGACCTATGGGTAACTGCAAAAATAAGTGGGAGGGTTGTGCGCACGTAATCCGGATAACCACACCATTTGCTACTGGTGTGGCAGATGGCCGTCCTAAGTCGGCACCGGTTGTCCATTAATCTCGTTGTATTATGTGTGGTCTTTTGTGTTTGGTGTCTCTGCGTTGTGTTTGGTGTTCCGTGTCCCTTTTGCGTCTCTTGCTGTGCATATCAACTTTCTTTGTTTTTGCATGTGTTATTTTGGTGTGTTGCTATGGGTGCTGCAATCAAGTGTTGTTGGAGGGCCTTTCCTTTCTTTCATCTATATGCACGCACGCTTTCTATCACTCCTTCTTCAATCCTAAACTACGTGGGTCCTGTAGCATCATATCCCACCCATCCTGCTACGTCTTTCAGTACATTTTTAAACATCATAATAACTATCACATTCTTTCGTCATATAACATTATTTAGACTGAGGATCACTGACGAGGGTTTAGTACCCGAAACGTGCATGTCTGGTCCATGTTGCAAATCTATCTGTTCTTAAATGATGCTAGTGAATTTGAAGACGTTCAAATGTTAAACGTCTTCAAATTCGATAGCATCATTTATAAACGGATAAATTTGCAGCATGGACCAGATATGCACGCTTTGGGTACTCAACCTTCGTCAGTGATCCTTAATCTAAAGAACGTAATATGGCCAAAGAGGGAGAAAAATATTATGTCAAAAAATGTACCGAAAGATGTATAGCAGGATGGGTAGGATATGATGCTACAAGACCCACATTTTACAAATTTCAAGAATTTTAGTACCAGAAAATTTTGAATGCGTTGAAGAGATAGTCGATCAACCGAAGTTAACATTTCGACATAGTAACTTTCATACTTTTTTGGCATATTACATTGTTTAGATTTGAGGATCACTGACGAGGGTTAAGTATCCGAAACGTGCATGTCTGGTCCATGTTGCCAATTTATCTGTTCTTAAATGATGCTATTCAATATGAAGAAGTTTATATGTATATAACTATACAATCCAAATAATTTCTGCAAAATTGGAAGTCTTAGTGAATTAGACTAAAGATAAAAGGCATTTTCACATACAGAAACATGTTTGAACATGTTGAATGGGCCTTGTTTAGATATGCAAGACGCGATGAACATTTTATGAACCACTTTATGAACCACTTTATGAACCACTTTATGAACCACTTTATGAACTACTTTATGAACCACTTTATGAACCACTTTATGAACTACTTTATGAACCACTTTATGAACCACTTTATGAACTACTTTATGAGCTACTTTATGAACCACTTTATGAACTACTTTATGAACCACTTTATGAACTACTTTATGAACTACTTTATGAACCACTTTATGAACCACTTTTGAACTACTTTATGAACCACTTTATGAACTACTTTATGAATCATTTTATGAACTACTTTATGAACCACTTTATGAACCACTTTATGAACTACTTTATGAGCTACTTTATGAATCACTTTATGAACTACTTTATGAACTACTTTATGAACTACTTTATGAACCACTTTATGAACTACTTTATGAACTACTTTATGAACCACTTTATGAATCACTTTATGAACTACTTTATGAGCTACTTTATGAATCACTTTATGAACTACTTTATGAACCACTTTATGAACCACTTTATGAACTCTTTTATGAACTACTTTATGAACCACTTTATGAACTACTTTATGAACTACTTTATGAACCACTTTATGAACTACTTTATGAACTACTTTATGAACCACTTTATGAACCACTTTATGAACCACTTTATGAACCACTTTATGAACTACTTTATGAACCACTTTATGAATCACTTTATGAACCACTTTATGAACTACTTTATGAACTACTTTATGAACCACTTTATGAACCACTTTATGAACCACTTTATGAACTACTTTATGAACCACTTTATGAATCACTTTATGAACCACTTTATGAACCACTTTATGAACC
Organism: Pinctada fucata; assembly: GCA_028142955.1. Taxonomy (NCBI): domain Eukaryota; kingdom Metazoa; phylum Mollusca; class Bivalvia; order Pterioida; family Pteriidae; genus Pinctada; species Pinctada fucata. Next base: position 56,271,182 of record AP027111.1, read on the forward strand.
ACTTTATGAACCACTTTATGAACCACTTTATGAACCACTTTATGAACCACTTTATGAACTACTTTATGAACCACTTTATGAACTACTTTATGAACTACTTTATGAACCACTTTATGAGCCACTTTATGAACTACTTTATGAACTACTTTATGAATCACTTTATGAACCACTTTATGAACTACTTTATGAACTACTTTATGAACCACTTTATGAACCACTTTATGAATCACTTTATGAACTACTTTATGAACTACTTTATGAACTACTTTATGAACCACTTTATGAACCACTTTATGAACTACTTTATGAACTACTTTATGAATCACTTTATGAACCACTTTATAAACTACTTTATGAACCACTTTATGAACCACTTTATGAACCACTTTATGAACCACTTTATGAACTACTTTATGAACTACTTTATGAACCTATTATGAACTACTTTATGAATCACTTTATGAACCACTTTATAAACTACTTTATGAACCACTTTATGAACCACTTTATGAACCACTTTATGAACCACTTTATGAACTACTTTATGAACTACTTTATGAACCACTTTATGAACCACTTTATGAACCACTTTATGAACTACTTTATGAACCACTTTATGAATCACTTTATGAACTACTTTATAAACTACTTTATGAACCACTTTATGAGCTACTTTATGAACCACATCATGAACCACTTTATGAGCTACTTTATGAATCACTTTATGAACCACTTTATGAACCACTTCATGAACCATTTTATGAACCATTTTATGAACTACTTTATGAACTACTTTATGATCAACTTTATGAATCACTTGATGAACCACATCATGAACCACTTTATGAACCACATCATGAACCACTTTATGAACTACTTTATGAATCACTTTATGAACCACTTTATGAACCATTTTATGAATCACTTTATGAACTACTTTATGAACTACTTTATGAACTACTTTATGAACCACTTTATGAACCACTTTATGAACAACTTTATGAACTACTTTATGAACCACTTTATGAACCACTTTATGAACCACTTTATGAACTACTTTATGAATCACTTTATGAACCACTTTATGAACTACTTTATGAACCACTTTATGAACTACTTTATGAACCACTTTATGAACCACTTTATGAACCACTTTATGAACCACTTTATGTACCACTTTATGAACCACTTTATGAACTACTTTATGAACCACTTTATGAACCACTTTATGAACTACTTTATGAACCACTTTATGAACTACTTTATGAATCACTTTATGAACCACTTTATAAACTACTTTATGAACCACTTTATGAACCACTTTATGAACTACTTTATGAACCACTTTATGAATCACTTTATGAACTACTTTATAAACTACTTTATGAACCACTTTATGAGCTACTTTATGAACCACATCATGAACCACTTTATGAGCTACTTGATGAATCACTTTATGAACCACTTTATGAACCACTTCATGAACCATTTTATGAACCATTTTATGAACTACTTTATGAACTACTTTATGATCAACTTTATGAATCACTTGATGAACCACATCATGAACCACTTTATGAACCACATCATGAACCACTTTATGAACTACTTTATGAATCACTTTATGAACCACTTTATGAACCATTTTATGAATCACTTTATAAACTACTTTATGAACCACTTTATGAACCACTTTATGAACTACTTTATGAACTACTTTATGAATCACTTTATGAACTACTTTATGAACTACTTTATGAACCACTTTATGAACTATTTTATGAACTACTTTATGAACTACTTTATGAACCACTTTATGAATCACTTTATGAACCACTTTATGAACCACTTTATGTACCACTTTATGAAGTACTTTATGAACCACTTTATGAACCACTTTATGAACCACTTTATGAACCACTTTATGAACTACTCTATGAACCACTTTATGAACCACTTTATGAACCACTTTATGAATCACTTTATGAACCACTTTATGAACTACTTTATGAACCACATTATGAACCACTTTATGAACTACTTTATGAACCACTTTATTAACCACTTTATGAACTAATTTATGAACTACTTTATGAACCACTTTATGAACTACTTTATGTTTTCTTCATTTAGGATGCGAGATCTACATAATTACAAGAGTCAGATTAAAACGATCAAGAACATTCATCGTTTACCCACCACATAACAGCTCTGTGAACTCAAGACTAGTCAGACAATTCAACTTTTGTTACGTCATCAAAGACGTCACTGATGTCGATGCTGGAATTTACCGCTGGAAGGTCATCGATTCCAAAAAGGAATTGTTCAGTGGATCCTTTCAAATTTCTGTATTAGAAGGTAATGAAATAAGTAATTTAACGTAAAAAGCAATTCTTGTACAGTTACAAAAATAATTAAGTCTGCTCATATCTATTAGTGACTGAAATGACAAATATGGATAATGACCATATCTCCAAACACATTACAAAATCGACAATTCAGAAAATCATAAACCGAAGGCATACAAAATCAGAATAAAACAGGAACCAAAGCAAACAAAACCATACATCACATGAAAAGAAGCGAACTCCAAATATGGGAGTGAGACCAGGTGATGCCCAGGAAGGTTCAGCATCTCCTGCTTGGATGCAACATTTATCGCTTTAATTCGCTAGAATTGTCATATTCGGTTACTGCCATTTCGGAAGATTTAGGCATATTCTGTGGTTGGAGGGTTCAAATAGTCTAAGGCAGAATATCATTCACCTTTCTGGACAATGTGACATCATAGTGTATGACGAGTTAAGTCCAACGAAACCCCGAATCCAGAATCCAAGAATTATAAACAATCGGCATACAGATATGTATGAAACAAAATAAAGACAATGAGGAGATTCCCATCAGTGAAAAAAAAGGCGAAATGTTTCTCACGAGAAAAAAAGGCGAAATGTTGAAGAGTGCAAAAGTCCTGTTATCATTTCTGCTGCTTTTGATAATGACATGACCTTTTCCACTCTTTCTTTTATTGCCTGTTTAGCATCGATGATGAGACATAACTTGTTAAACGAAAGCTTTACAATAGATTATATGTATACAGTATTTCAATATTGATAAAAAGTATCTAAAAATTTGAGAATTACTGAGATTTGACAAACTACTTAATATACAATTTTTTTTTATAAAAGTTTCTTTTTGTTAAATATTATAACATTTTATGACAGGGTATGTTAGACCGGAGCCTATTGGGTGTTTAAGTGAAAATCACAGCGTAGAGACGTGTAGCAACCACAGTATATGGTCCATGGATGACAAAGCAAACACAGTGTCGGGTAACAAATATATACTTTATACAAACGGAATATGTCTATCTGTACCAATGGCAATCATAGAATGATCTCTCTTATTGCATATTTTGAAAAGTGTAAAATGAACATATTATTCGTATTTCCATTTCTTGGTCTTTTCATTTTCGTGCGTGAACATCGACGGTGGGTGCGGCTAGCCAACAGGGGATGCTTACTCCTCCCGGGCACCTGATCCCACCTATAGCTTGCTTGGGGTCCGTCGATGCTCCATTTGGTGCTCTATTGTGAGTGCTGTTGAGATTATCGTCAGGATCTTCTTTAACTCATTTGTGTCACACATATGCCCTTTGTCGTGTGGAGCTCGTAAAAAAGTTCCCCGCGAGGGATTTGACATTAAGTGTTTTGATTTTTTTTCCCTGACATTGTCGCCATAGCACTTTCTATATAGACAGAACCATAGACAGTGCATGTATTTAATATATTTTCATTTTCGTGCGTGAACATCGACGGCGGGTGCGGCTAGCCAACAGGGGATGCTTACTCCTCCCGGGCACCTGATCCCACCTCTAGCTTGCTTGGGGTCCGTCGATGCTCCATTTGGTGCTCTATTGTGAGTGCTGTTGAGATTATCGTCAGGATCTTCTTTAACTCATTGGTCTTAAATTCACATCTCTATAATTAATTTGCTTTAGAACTCAGACTAGATTATATTTTTCATAAGTAACAGGGCATTCCGTTACACCAGGAACTTGTGCTACGCCATCTGAAGACAATTGGGCAAAATCGATATCTTCAGTGAAGTCTGAATCGGATACTTATCAGTCCCATCTTAAACAATCTAGTGAATTAGGTACGAAATGTAAATTACACAGCCAATTGTGCCTCATATGAAATTCATGTGAAATTTACATGGAATTTACGTAAAAGTTCACATGAAATTTATGTGAAATTAGCAGGTACATGAAATTTACATGAAATTTTTCCCATGAAATTCGTTTGAAGTTTCTGACATGAATTGCTCGTTAAGTCAATTTTGCATGAAGTTCACAAAGAAAAATTCATGTAAAATTCATGTGAAGTAAATTTATGTGGACTTCATGTGAAATTTTTTTCACATAAATTTTATGTAAAATTGATGTGAAATTGACATGAACTTTCGTGTGAAATTTACATGATGCTCAATTCATATGAATTTAATGTGAGGCACAATTGGCTGTGTATTACTCTTTAAAGTGCAAAATATGGATACACAATAAATAAAGAAGCATGCATGTATTTCGATAATTTAGATCCAATCCAAATGACATTTAAGCTAGGTTTGCTTGTGTCAACCGTATCCACATAATCATAACAGGGATGGAAATCTATACTCAGATTAGTGCTTCTCACCATAGAAAACATAACAGGGATGGAGATAAGTGCATCATACCATAGAAAATATAGCAGCAAAAGTCTCGCGAATGCATCTTTTGACTGTGAACTTTTTCAGCGTGGCTTTCCTACATTCTAATTTCTAATTATTCAGACATAACATGCACGAAGTCACTGGAGGACGTTTGGGATGACCAGGACCTTAACAAAGTAATACAGAGCTTATGTTACCTACTAGATCCACTAGGTGGTGCTCCTAGAAATAAAAGATGGCCGGGTCTAGCTAGGTGGTACCTGGGTGACAGGATGACAAAACCTTACATCAGCAGCATTGAGTAATTAGATTTTTTCATCCATTATTTTCTTATTAGACATTTTTCATCGTGACGAACTTCGTACTTCGAACTTCGTACTTCGCACTTCGAACATTGAAGAAAAAGTGGCGTAGCTGTCGTTCGCGTATTAACTCATAAGCGGAATCATCTACATTTTGATTAGTGTGCTCAATGGAATGATATATTGGACTCCCTGTACAACTGGCGTGCTTTTTTCGGCAACCAACTTATAACATTAAAGTGCGAAGTTCGAATGTCTTCAATGTTAAACGTCTTCAAATTCATTAACATCTTTTTAGAGCAGATAAATTTACAGCATTGACCAGACATGCACGTTTCTGTAATTTAACCCTCGTCAGTGATCATCAATGTTACTCAATGGCAGAAGCTAAAGGAAGATCTAGCTACACATAGGAAACGCAAATGGAAGTCCCTTAATTGGCATAGTCCATTGAGCCTATTAGTAACGGGTGTTGCTTGCTAGCAAATAATGCTTACTCTTCCCTGATCTCAATCCCGTTGCTTGATGTCTGTTCTGAAGTTCTTTGTTTCCCAGAGCCTTCAAGTCATCGGTTTTACTGACTTTGAATTGCTTCTATTTTGTCAATTTTCAATAAATAAAAATTTTGCGGATCTTTAGTGGTGTTTTCCTGCCACTTTCTATCATTGGACGTTAATTAAGTTTCGAAGAGAAATCAGAACGATTTAAAAAAAAATCAACAGATCAATGACTTGAAACAATAACACCTTAATTATTCTGTTGCACATTTTCAATGTTTTCGTTGTGATTTAATGATCAGTTACCATACAAAGGAATATCCTTAAGATAAACACCGTTCGTGCTTAATATCCATTCCATTGTTATTTCAGGTACCACAAAAAGGGAGACCCTGACGACGGTCCCACGCTTTTCCTGCTGAATTCGTTCTGCATTCAAGGATGTTATCTAGGACATATCGTATGGTATTTCTCTCAACCCGAAAACTTGTACCAAGAAGTGATTGATCTACTTGTGGACTGTCATATGTGCAAATTCTGTGAAGAAATAAGAAACTCAGTGATGCAGGCAAAATGACTCTGAATGGCTCGAATGCCTCCTCTTGACTCAAAATATCCTGCTTTGCAGTAGTGTTTCAGTTCTCATTCAAACTTGTCAAAATACTGTCAGTGAGACAAGTTGTATGAGAAGAACGGCTTTTTCAGTGTTAGGCAATCGCACTTCATGGCCTCAAGAAGAAAGTGTAAAAGGAGCATTTTGAGTGACTTTGTGTCGTTTGATCGTAATAGACTTTTTTCACCGTGACGGACTTCGCACTTCGAACTTCGTACTTCGTACTTCGCACTTCGAACATGGAAGAATTGGTCGCATAGATGTCGTTCACGTATAAACTCACAAGCGGAGTCATCCACATTTTGATCAGTATATTCAATGGAATTGGAATATCGGACTTCCTGTACAACTGGCGGCCCATTTATAAAACTTTCTATCATAGTTTAAGTGCGAAGTTCGAAGTACGAAGTGCGAAGTTCGTCACGGTGAAAAATGTCTATTAATTGTGCCATTTCTTATCTTTGAATAGACTGTGCTTGAGAATGTATTTCATCGAACGTATATGCGACCAATTCTTCCATGTTCGAAGTGCGAAGTACGAAGTTCGAAGTGCGAAGTCCGTCACGGTGAAAAAAGTCTATTACGATCAAACGACATAAAGTCACTCAAAATATGGGGACATGACATAAAAGGAAACTTAAAACTGATATCGAAACCATAGTAATTGTTGCACCAAGTCGCCCGTTGTTTTACTCTCCACAACCTACCATTCATGTACCATGTACAAGCATAATTAAGTTTACTGATAAATGATGTAACCAGGCAGTTGAACTCTTATCTGTTAAACGACTTGTAATATATAAAGAATAGGACGTACACCTTATGGCAAGCAACAACCAACTTCAACAAGACTTAATTGCATGCAATATCGACAGCAGAAAACAAAAGCGATCAAATGTCAAAACACGTAGAGGGAAAAACTTGATCTGAACATGTCAAATCGATGAAAGACAATCAAATGGAAAGAAAAAGACAAAAAAGATGAACTCCGACCAGGTTTAATTGCAAATAGCACCGACAGCATAACACAAAAGTCCCTTAATACCAACACATATAGAGAGGTTGTAAATAAAAACAAGACGCGTCAAGAGAAAAGAAGACAAGATAACAATAGCAAATGCATGAAGGACACCTTATAACCTCCTATACCAATACGATTCTGGAACCAGCCAGTCTTTTCTGAAGCTGCTAGCAAATCGTGTTGTTATCCGAATTACGTGCACTTAACCCAGCTACTTATTTGGGACCAAGGCATGTATGCACCAGAATATTTATACCTAAAGACAAATACGTTGAAGTCCTTTTGACGAAAATACTTATAGTAAATGCAGTACCGGTGACATTGATATTAAAATCGTCGTGTTCATTATAAATTAAGGTGTTTAGACAATCGTCGTACTTTGAAAGATAACACCTATTGCATAAAGAGATATTATCATTTTATGGTTTCCTTAACTTGTATACTTGAATAAATAATACCAGGATTTATTCATAACTGCATGAAGCGAAATTTCCTTTAACCTTAACGACATTTTACCTCGAAAGGCAGGATTTTTTACATAAATTTCACACTCTTTGGACATATTACATTGTCTAGATTAAGGACCACTGAGGAGGGTTAAGCACCCGAAACGTGCATGTCTGGTCCATGCTGCAAATTTATTTGTTCTAATATGATGATATTGAATTTGAAGAGGTTTATCATACATACTAACTCATCCTAGCCTTAACAAAATATATAGTGCAATTCAAATAAACGCGTCAAGGAAATGAAGTTTTTTTTATAAAATATTTGACGTCTAACGTAAAAGATGTGGTCTGGCGGTTTTAAAAGGCGTCTGTTCAATGAGGGATCGGTCCCGGTACTACCCTACTATGGTCTATCGTCAAATAACTGATCCTCTAATCAAGTTTGATCTTTCGTTGGATGCAATGGACCTTCAATGCAAAAAACTAAAATGGATGAATATGAAGTGTCTATGTCTACGCATAGGTTAGTTCTAAGGTATTTTGAAGCTTTTACATGTAGATGGCATCTACCCATGTGACGTAAAGGACCCCGTTAGCATGCTAGATAGTATGCTGAAGGTCTCGAGTTCGCGCCTCACTCAAGCCACATATTTTTCAAATCTTTAAGTATACTGCAGTGGCGGGTTCATGGGGTGCTGAGGGGGCGCCCACTCCCCGGCACTGACCCAAAATTTTCCAAAAACAGGTATATTTTGGCCCATTTTCAGTCAAAATCAGCAAAATTCGCCCTTTGACACCCCCCCCCCGGCAAAGGGGGTGCTGGATCCGCCACTGTACTGTTCAGCTTTGTAGGATGCAGGATCCATGATGACCATTAAGACGATTTCTACACGGAATCTTCACAAATAAGACGAGAGAGCCTGTGATTGGCTTAGCCTAAATGCTGCCATATAAATCTACTTAGAACATGAACCGCGGGTTGATGTATGATCTGGGCCAGTGCCCAGTTTCACAAAAGTTCCTACGAAAATTTTCAGGAATTTTCGTAACTTTCGTCCTTTAATAAAAGATTCGAAATGTTTTCTAGTTCAATTGTATCATGTTTTCTTATATCATTTCTAGATTCTAAATATAGATTCAAAAGCAAACCTTCTGAAATTTAAATCAATTATTAGACCTGAGTGATCAAAAGTTACGAAAATTCTTGAAATTTTTCGTATAGTCTGGGATGTATCACTGGGTTGGGTGCACCCCCCCCCCTTGATCCTCCAACACCGGCCTAACTTTGTAGCATTTTTTGCGCTCTTTCAGATAAAAATTTGTCTCATGGAAATTTCCATTGCAAAAGTGGTGTTTTTTGGGAAAAACATGTTTTTTTAGTCAAAAATCAATGAAAATAGGAAAAAAATTATAACTTTTATATGGTTGATGATTTTAAAAATTGAAAAGTGTGAATATATAGTATTTTTGATGCTCTTTCAGATGAAATAAGTTGCAAGTTCCAATTCCTATTTTTACTGTGTGTTTTGGGGTAAAAAAGTCGAATTTTTGCCAAAATTCACAGAAATTTGAGGAAATTTTAATTTATTCCTGCTTCTCAGCTCCTCAATATTGCATATGATCGTTCGATGATAATTTAAAAAACATCTTTAAAGTCTCCTCTTTCAAATGACATATATTTTATATTCTTATTTTTTTGCAAAATCCTCGAAATTAATTATTTTATACAGAAACCTGTATTTTCAATCAGAAATCTCAGATTTCTGTATATTTATTTAAAGAACCCTTATTTGTTATGAAAGCAATGATTGAAAGCTATTTTCTAGTGTAACTTTTCACACTCTATCAGATTATATATGTTTTACTAACATTTCATCCAAAATCAAAGTGTTTTTTGGGAAAAAACGTATTTTTTCATTTAAAAATAGCTGATTTCTGGAGAATATTTATTGAATCTATAGAAGTTCTTGAAATGATAGCAGGAATGTATTTTGAACAGTAATTATTTAGGTTCACTCATAAATTACATGTATGAAACATAAAAGGTATATTTTCTACTTAATTTTGGGGTAAAATGCCTGTTTTTTGTCTAAAAATTACAGATTTCTGGAAAAAATTTATTAATTCATTTTCTTTGCTAAAACTATACATTTAAAGCTATTATCATTATAGAAAGTAATCATCTTGTCAGATGATTGTGAAATTAAATGTAATAATTACTTAAAACCATCATTTTGGGGTAAAATATGCATTTTTTATGCAAAAACCACTTATTTTGAGAAAATAAGTACTAGCTCTTTTAATTTGCCAAAATTGATATGTTTTAGCTTTGATATTATGCTGTTTCTTATTATAAATGGATAGAAATGTTATTTGATAACTGAAATTTAATTTATATCATATTTTGGGGCAAAAAACCTTATTTATGTGAAAAATTCACTTATTTCTGTTTATATTTTATCAAATTTTTATTTTTTATTTAATCAACACTGGAGAGGTTTCATATGATTGGATGGCATAAATGTGATCAAGTTTAATGAGTTTGAAGAGATTTCTTTGATTATCTTGCTATTTTGGGTGGAAAATCTCGATTTTTATTTAAAAATCGCTAATTTCTGGAAAATCCTTATTACTATGAAATCAGACTTTATTATTTATATTCAAAAGAGTTCCTGGGTATATCATAGTTTGTCCTTGTAAGTCATATGCATTTGAAATATCCTTTGTTAATTCAATTGATATTTTGGGGCAAAAAAACCTAATTTATGTGCAAAATTCACTTATTTCTGTGAAAATTGTTTTAAATCTATATTTTTTATTCAATCAAAGCTGAAGAGGTTTCATATCATTGGATGGCATAAAAGTGATCAAGTTTAATGAGTTAGAAGAGATTTCTTTGATAATCTTGCTTTTTTGGGTGGAAAATCTCAATTTTTATTTAAAAACTGCTGATTTCTGGAAAATCCTTATTACTATGAAATGTGTCGTTATTATTTATATTCTAAAGTGTTCCTGGGTATATCATAGTTTGTCCTTGTACGTCATATGTTTTTGAAGTATCCTCTGTTAATTTAATTGGTATTAGGGGCAAAAAGTATGTTTTATATGAATATATAGCCTATATCAAGAAACTTACTATTGAAAGTCTTATAGTTCAGTTAAATAGGAAATACAGAGGATAATAATCATAATTTGAAGTATAAGACTTTCTATAGTAAGTTTCTTGATATAGGCTATATATAATTCATAAAAAAACATACTTTTTGCCCCTAATACCAATTAAATTAACAGAGGATACTTCAAAAAAATATGACGTACAAGGACAAACTATGATATACCCAGGAACACTTTAGAATATAAATAATAACGACACACTTCATAGTAATAAGGATTTTCCAGAAATCAGCAGTTTTTAAATAAAAATTGAGATTTTCCACCCAAAAAAGCAAGATTATCAAAGAAATCTCTTCTAACTCATTAAACTTGATCACTTTTATGCCATCCAATGATATGAAACCTCTCCAGCTTTGATTGAATAAAAAATATAGATTTAAAACAATTTTCACAGAAATAAGTGAATTTTGCACATAAATTAGGTTTTTTGCCCCAAAATATCAATTGAATTAACAAAGGATATTTCAAATGCATATGACTTACAAGGACAAACTATGATATACCCAGGAACTCTTTTGAATATAAATAATAAAGTCTGATTTCATAGTAATAAGGATTTTCCAGAAATTAGCGATTTTTAAATAAAAATCGAGATTTTCCACCCAAAATAGCAAGATAATCAAAGAAATCTCTTCAAACTCATTAAACTTGATCACATTTATGCCATCCAATTATATGAAACCTCTCCAGTGTTGATTAAATAAAAAATAAAAATTTGATAAAATATTAACAGAAATAAGTGAATTTTTCACATAAATAAGGTTTTTTGCCCCAAAATATGATATAAATTAAATTTCAGTTATCAAATAACATTTCTATCCATTTATAATAAGAAACAGCATAATATCAAAGCTAAAACATATCAATTTTGGCAAATTAAAAGAGCTAGTACTTATTTTCTCAAAATAAGTGGTTTTTGCATAAAAAATGCATATTTTACCCCAAAATGATGGTTTTAAGTAATTATTACATTTAATTTCACAATCATCTGACAAGATGATTACTTTCTATAATGATAATAGCTTTAAATGTATAGTTTTAGCAAAGAAAATGAATTAATAAATTTTTTTCCAGAAATCTGTAATTTTTAGACAAAAAACAGGCATTTTACCCCAAAATTAAGTAGAAAATATACCTTTTATGTTTCATACATGTAATTTATGAGTGAACCTAAATAATTACTGCTCAAAATACATTCCTGCTATCATTTCAAGAACTTCTATAGATTCAATAAATATTCTCCAGAAATCAGCTATTTTTAAATGAAAAAATACGTTTTTTCCCAAAAAACACTTTGATTTTGGATGAAATGTTAGTAAAACATATATAATCTGATAGAGTGTGAAAAGTTACACTAGAAAATAGCTTTCAATCATTGCTTTCATAACAAATAAGGGTTCTTTAAATAAATATACAGAAATCTGAGATTTCTGATTGAAAATACAGGTTTCTGTATAAAATAATTAATTTCGAGGATTTTGCAAAAAAATAAGAATATAAAATATATGTCATTTGAAAGAGGAGACTTTAAAGATGTTTTTTAAATTATCATTGAACGATCATATGCAATATTGAGGAGCTGAGAAGCAGGAATAAATTAAAATTTCCTCAAATTTCTGTCAATTTTGGCAAAAATTCGACTTTTTTACCCCAAAACACACAGTAAAAATAGGAATTGGAACTTGCAACTTATTTCATCTGAAAGAGCATCAAAAATACTATATATTCACACTTTTCAATTTTTAAAATCATCAACCATATAAAAGTTATAATTTTTTTCCTATTTTCATTGATTTTTGACTAAAAAAACATGTTTTTCCCAAAAAACACCACTTTTGCAATGGAAATTTCCATGAGACAAATTTTTATCTGAAAGAGCGCAAAAAATGCTACAAAGTTAGGCCGGTTTTGGAGGATCAAGGGGGGGTGCACCCAACCCAGTGATACATCCCAGACTAGTAAGTATTTTTGTGAAACAGGGTGCAGATCTACAAATTCCTGAGTCAGATTATCTGGCTCCGCAATATTGTTGGAAATGAACATTTTGGGAAGACAAAATGTATAAACAGCTAATTATCTCACTTGGCATACCGTAAAGCGACCACTGAAAACCCATAAAAATGTGTCAAGGTAAAGACAGAGTATTAACAAATGACCTTCTTTCTTTCACCTTGCCTTGTATTAGAGAACTAGTTTGGTAAGTCCACCAGGAAATAGGAGAAATGACGGTAAAATGATAAACTACTTGTGGTGACCCACGTAGAATTTCAAATAGTTATTTAATAAATCAAGTGCATTTTTCATATCACCCATGTTTAAAATCGTGAAAATGTTAAACCTGTACGTGTCTAAATTGATTCATTTGTCATGTCCGTGTGCAGTAACTTATCAATGCACATGTATTAATCATGACAGTCTTAAGTTCACATTGTATTAAGCAATATTTAGCTGCTTGATAACGAACATGCTAATTATCTCAAAGGTTTTTTTTTTTAATGCAATATTATGCATCAGCACTAATGACACTATAATTCTTATATTTCTTGGCTTTTATCGGTTGTTTGGTGTGTTGACGTCGTATTTGGTGTTCCTCGTTTCCCTTTGTGTCTCTTGCTGTTTATGTGTAGTCCTTGTTTTCGTATCGTGGAGGAGGGTGGGTGCGTGGGGTATGTTCGTATCGTGGAGGAGGGTGGGTGCGTGGGGTAGGTTCGTATCGTGGAGGATGGTGGGTGCGTGGGGTAGGTTCGCTGTCTTGTGTTTGGAGCCGCAACCGAGATCATATTTGTTTTGTTGAGTACAGATTGTGCTATTTTACCTTCTTTTCGCGGTTACATTGAAGTATTATTTTTTCATTGGTGGTATTCGTTAATTTTCTAAAAAAATAAAATCTTTTTTCTTAATTCTTTTTATTTTTCTTTCTCACTTTTTAACTCCCCCCCCCCCTCCTCATATATTTACGTGACATAATGCCATAATTGTCATCTTGACTCGTTGGTTAATGTGTGTTCTTTTTCAACGTTTTTTATTTGTTGGTTTGTTTGTTTGTTTGTTTGTTTTTTTTTTTTTTTTTTCGTATAAAAGACCCCTCCCCCAAGTAAAGGAAAAAGAAAGACCCCGTTTCTGTTCCCCTCTGGCTGAATCCGTCCCTCACAAGAATTCATGACAAATAGATACCTTTATCCTTATCATCTTCATCTGTTCGTCTGTAATCTTCCCAAGTCGCGGTGATCTATTTGCTTCTCTGCTCTTCTTCGGAAGAATAGAGAAGCGAATCAATTACCGTGACTCCTGAAGATGAGCGTCTGTATAATAACCCCCAAAGCTTTATCCAAATTTCCAGGGGAATGTCTTTCACAAAAATACTTTTACATCTCTAAGTGATGCTACTATTTTCACTTGTTCTTAATTAAGCCTGTTCTTACTTAAATATTTCTTCTTTATACTAGCAAACACAAATTTATAACAGCCTCTCCGTCAGGGACATACGAGATATTTAAAGCACAAAAAAGGGTAAATTCACGTCCCTAGAATTAATTATTAATTAAAGTGTATACATTGATATGTTATGTCTAAAGAAAACAAAAAAAGTGTTACATCAAGCAGTATAAGCTAGAAATTCTTATTGTAAGCTATAACCTATCTAGAGAGAATCTCCAAAGCGTCAAGTTTTCATTTATTCTAGATCCCTCGCCTCGATGCCCTTTTGGGGTGGTGCAATATTGTCAAGATATGTATTCTAAGTCTAAATGGCAAGAAACGGTACAAACAATAGATTTTTTAGAAAGCGTTTGGATTCTCTTTAAAGTTTACTCTATACACTGTATTTTCGTGGTACTCCAGTCAAGTGGTGGTTTAATCATGAACGAGAAAGTCAAACGCATGCGCAGACATCAGAACCGCTCGATATGAAAACAAACCAAGACAGAAACTATTCGGAGTGAAAAGTGAAATGTTTACATCGTCTCTATGGCGTTTTCGGAGATTTTGTGGGAATTTAAATTAATATTTCACTTTGCAAAATTTTGTTATGGTGTAAGTAAGTGAATTTATCTGAAATGGCTGCAGGTGGGACTCCGTTTATTCCGAATTCTCTCGGACCACCAATGAACGTGAATAGTCCCTTGAAAGGGATCAAACCTGTGTCATCAGGGACTAAAAGATCGTCTTCCATGGAACTTATAGAACAAATAAAGCAACTAGAAATTGAAGGCCAGAAGCTCAGAAACTCAAATTTAGCAAATTTAGGTAAGTTTCCTTTTGAAAGCATGATCAGACTTGCACAGCTATGTGGTTTGAATTGGTATTTAAAGGGCATTCAACATTGTTTGAAATCTTACAAGCAACACTTCATTATGTTGATTCTATCTCATTCTTCTTGTTTTGTGTCGAAACTACTTGAGAATTTTGTAGTTGAACGACTAATGATAATTAATGGAATATCCACCATATGCAAATTTGTTCTCTGTACTGACTAAATACTTGTTGCTGAAAGCGCTATTCATATTCTAAATATTTACTCCACAGATCTTGTATCCTTAATTGCATTTAGGTTCCTCTCGATCAGATTGAAATGTAATGATAAAGGATATTTTTAAAACAGCTTATGCTTGTGATTTTGATATACTGGTACTTGTACTTGCATCAGTCAGGGGAACTACTGTATGAAGTGATTTTAAAAATCACTGTATGAAGTGGTATTTGAAACTCAAAGAAAGAGTTGTCCCTCCTAATATCCATGATAATCACTCACTGCAGTGATCAATTCAGAAAACTGTGTAAAGTATTTTAGTAAATCACTAGATGAAGTGATCATTGATAGTCACTGAAGACAGTGATTTCCCAAACTCAGGTTTGAAAAATCATTCTATAAAGTGATTAACCATACAACCCCACCAAACTTTAAAGCCCAAACGCCACTATTTCTGTTTGATGCGTACTGGTGCAAGTGGTCATAAAAGTTATTTTTAGATTCTGCTCCATCTGGGAAAACTAACAGTCATACCAGGAAAACTCAGATTTACTCATAATCAGAGCTCAAAAATGTGGTAATTTTATGCCAGGAAGTCACAAAATAAGCATTTAAATGTGATTTAGTCATGCCTCATCTTTTTAAACAATTTCTAATAGGTAAATACTGAGTTGACCTAATTTTATCAGACATTACATAGGGAAGAGCATTTAGATATAAGGCCAAAAAGTACCATTTTATCAAAAGTTATACAAATTTATAATCACTGCATTCAGTGATTATTTTAATCACCATATACAGTGGTTCCCCTGACTGTGCATATGGGTACTTATTTAGCGCTAGATGTACAATTTGTATTTTGTCTGAAACGAAAATAAAGCATAATTTTCAAATGGATCACTTAAAGCTGCAGTATTTTCTCTAGCCAAAAGATCGAAAACTATTGACAGGGCTTTTTTTATCCCTTCTAGGAACATGTCCCATAGTGCTCAAATTGGAATTGGGAATTTAAGCAGAGAGTAGGATATCAAAATGAATAACAATTATCAGTTATAAAGTGATCATAAAACACTGAGAAGTTTTTGTAGCTATATTTCTTAATATTTAGCCATTGTTTCCATCAATTCATGTTTGGAGCAATTTCTTAATGTTCTTACCGGTATCGAAAATTTCTGTAAAATTCATAATTTACTAATTACACATGTATTATGTCTCCCTCCCTACAGGGAGGAGACATGTTGTTTTTGCCTTCGCGTCCGTCCGTCTGTCTGTCCGGACTATAATATCTTTTTTAATGAGTTTGATTTGGAATTTCTGGCTATTTCTGCAATTGGGAATTGGGCCAAAAACGAGCAAGATGAGCAGGAAAAACCCTGAATTGAAATGAACTTAGTTCCATTTTCCAATAAAATTCATAATATTTATTATGTTTATAGCTTGCATCATGTAAAACAAAAAAAAGTACTAAAAATAACCTACACACTTCATGCACTTACGGTATGTACATCAAAGTTCTGATGGCAGAGAAAAGCTTTCTGTACAGTGTAACCATGGTAACACTCAGCAAGGAACATAAATGTATGGTACTACATGTACTAAAGTCAAACTTATCAAGGATGCCAAAATATTGCATGCACTTTTGCCATGTTTGCAGTTGAATCTGTTTTTGACTATGTCTTGCAATGCATTGACTTCTGATGGATTCTATTCAGTTTGGAACAGAAAATATGACTAATTTCCATCATTTTGATGTATAAAAAATCTGTAGTTACCATGGTTACGGTAGTATGAATTATTATGATAAAATTAAAAACCTAGAAAACAGGCATACCGGTAGAAATAAATGTTATGATGTACATGATGTACATTTGTACCTGTATTTTTACAATATCTGATAGTTCCTCCCTCCTACATGTCCTATGACCCTAATCCCCCCCCAAAAAAAAAATCTGCTTACATGTTCATTATTGCATTCAAATAGAGACTGGTGTTTCTTGCTTTGTGTTTGTCTACATGTCTTGCAATACGATATAGAAATTATTATAATTATGATTACATATAATAGCGTACTATTATATGTACCATTATTACATGCTCATGAGAAATAAATTCATCAGAAAGTTTTTCACTCTTTTGGGATCATTGTCATGGCAACCAAATCACTGTCAGGAAGTAAAATGCTGAAAGTGAAAATGTTTATTTAGGTTTTAATCCTAAGTACAATGTACATGTAAGTAGCCCCTCCACCCACCCACCCCTTGGTAAATAAAATAAAGAAAAGAAATAAATGAGGTATATTAGTTCTGGAAAATTAATAAATTGGAGATCAAATTTTATGCTAACGGAATCCTCTCATCCCGTTCCCAGCCCCACCCTTTCCCAACCCTCCCTTAACTTCCTTTAATAGCCAACCCCACATTTTCTACAAAATGCTGATGCACGTACTGTCTTGGATTACTATTCTCTATCTCCTTTAAAGATTGGACAAAGTTGCATTCAAATTTATTTACAACAAAAAGAAGTATAAACATAAAATAAAATCCTATAAGACATCTATTGAAAAAAAGTATCAATACAAATAGAGACAGAAATCTTCGCGCGTTCTGGCGAATAAATAAATAAGGTTTTAGAATGGAAGCAGATTAGACCGCGTAATTGCAATTTATGGAACCCCCTATTATTTTGATTGACAATCGCAAAGAAATAAATCCGGGTTGATCTCCGTGTCCACATTATAGAGAACATTGGAGTAAACGAGAAGACAAAATATGATTAAATAGGGACTTAACGGCGGGTACTCGGGGTATAGTTGTGTATCTGTACATAAGCCGTCGTATAATGCCCAGGAATTTGCAATGCATCCGATTTCCCCTTTGAAGTTCAAAGACTTCTTGTTTCTTGCATATTCATCAAGCGCGGATCTAGGAAAGGGGAGGGGGGGTTGATTAAGGAGAGTCTGGAACACCTCCCCCCCCCCCCTGGAATATACCTTAAATCTAGTCAAAATCCGTGTATTTTTTTTTTTCAAAATCATTGGCTGGAACCCCCCCCCCCCCCATTCTAGAAAAAAAATCTAGAGCCACTCATTTTCATGCGTGATCCAGGTGAGATATGTTTACCAGGGTTACATTAAACTTGATGTAAGGAAATCTTGAAGTTGGTCGGAGAAAAAACTAATTTAAAAAATCAGAATTTGACCGCTGTTAGCATGTACGGGTCTTGCTGTAAGAGGGGCGTTTGTGATCAGGATCTCTTCCCCATGACTTTCCAGTTTTGAGGTATAATTTCTTTTAAAATGGGCTAGAATTCCCTCCCTCCTCTTTAGTGGGAACTTCAACACTCCACTCCCCCCACCCCTTTCCACCGAAAAATGTTCTAGATCTTCACTGAAAAACTCAAAGCCCATCCAAATTTCTGGTTCCTTGCATGAGACTGTACATAAGCCTTGCATTACACTGGATCTAGTTTGATACACAACTGGCATTCTGAACAAATATTTGAAGTTTATTGATTGAGATATCGTGCGGTGAAGTTATCTATGGGTGACACCCACTTCAGATTTTTTACATATCACGAGAGGGGTCTTGTCCCCCCACTTTGATCCGAGACTTGTAGATGGCAGTAAATACTCAATCATTCATTCCATCGATCTGAGCAGCCATTAAGAAGACGTAAATGTAAAATGTGTTTGCAAGAAACGTTTTGCATCATGCATTATAGATGAGTTTAGGAGTTCCTTTGGATACTTTATTCTTCTGACTTTTTCCTGCTAGTGAATGAATGAATGAATGAAAGAACGGAAGAATGAAAGAATGAATGAATGAACGAACGAACGAACGAACGAACGAACGGACAACAAGCAGTGCCCAGTTTCACAAAAATTCTTACGAACATTTTCAGGATTTTTCGTAACTTTCATTATCAAATAAAAAGCTTAAAATGTTTTTCAATGTAGATTATATTGTGCTCTCTAATAGCATTTCTTCATACTGAATGTAATTTCAAGAACAAAACATCGTGATTTTTAGTTCACAGGAAGTACTAAGCAATCAAAAGTTACGAAAATTCCTAAGTTTGTCGTAAGTACTTTCTGTGAAACGGGCTGCAGGTTAACGAAGGAAACATTGCAGATCAAATAAATAATATAGAATTTTCGGTATTAGTACCCTCTGATTTTCACAAAAAATCTACCGGGATTTTCGTAACTTTTGTCTTTTTCCATCTAGTAGTTCAGATAGCATTATGTTCTCTAATAACAAAATTTATACATGTACTAAATATAAATTCAGAAACAAAGATCACGAGTTTTAGTTTATAAGAAGATCTAAGCGATCAAAAGTTACAAAAAAAATCCTGAATTTCTTTGGCAAGAATTTTTGTGAAACGGGCTGCAGGTTCTTTTAAAAACTGCAAGTATTGTAAGTTAAAAGGGGTAGATTTTGCATACATAATAGAGAAATCTTAAATCTTTTCAAATTTCCTCTCAAATTATTTCAAAGTGACTAAAAGCAATTCGTATTCGAACTAATAACATGTTATTTCAATCTTTCATACTACAATGTACCATATATTTTACGCATTGGATTATAAGTAATATGGATTATCCCAAGATTAACTCCGAGGCAATATGGGATAGAATGACTTTTAAAACCTAGTAAAAACATTTCTTTGACGTGGAATTAGAAGTTTGAAGTGAACATTTTAAAAATCTAAATAAATTCAAAAGATGGTAAACACATGGTATAGTGCTCGTGCTCTATAATCAAATAGCATTTCAAACGCCGTTGATTTGATTTTGGGGACAAAAATGTTCCTACGTGCCTAATAAAAAATCCCTCCCCTCCAAAAAATCATACTATAGAAAATGTACATGTCTCGAGCAACGATACCAGGATGCGTTACTATCATCTCATGAATTTCGAGGACTCTGAGTTACTATCATAAGAAATTTGCGTTACTATCTGGCTAAAATTTCGCTGCCTAATTTCTGCTCTAATTAGAATGATAATGGAAAGTTCCCCGATAATAGTACTTTGTATAAGTACATTTCCATCGCTTCAGATATTTGATATACACTAGAATTCATAAAAAAAAAGAAATAAAAAGAGAAAAATCGTTCCTGCCTAGCTGTTTTTCTGTCCGCCATTTTTGGATGATAGTACATGTAACTAAAATTACGATCATCGGTTTAACGCCAGTGAGGATTGGACCTCCTTTATCGATATGTTAAGGATGTTTGCTGTCTTCTGACCAAGATCGAGACACAGTGGTCAGTTTACCCATATCACCTATATTTACGACAATCCCACGATCTGGACTTCTGTAGAATCAGGCTCTGTTTGTTCTAGGCTGTGAAGTAGCTGTGAGTAAGCTTTGGACCGATAGATAAACAGAACAATATAGATATAGATAAATAAGGGAGTCCCATAGAGTTCCCACAAATACCTTAAGTCTATATAATGTACAGTTATAAATATTTGAATTTCGTCTCTGGAAATCTATGACCTTGATGAGAAGCGACGAAGTGCCATGTCAAGAGTTCAAACCTGTACGGACGCGCAAAATGACGTCAATTTACGATATCTTTAACCAGGAGCGGATCCAATATTAATACATGTATATTTAGGGTCCGAAACTTTGGCTAAGAATTGACTTTTAAAGTCAATTAAAGTCAATTCTCAAAATAACACAACATAACAAAGCAGCGAAATTTCGAAATATTGAGATCATCCATTTTACTATGAAATTTATAAGAATATGTGTTAGAATAATTCTAATTAAGTCACCACTGATATTATAATTAGAATATTTAAATTTAGATTTACGTTAGTGCTGGGCCCTGGAATGTGAAAGTTATTCTACCCACCTTACCTGGAATTAGACTTGATTTCTCCAAGAGGTTCATTAAAGACTCCAGCCAATTTTTTTTTTTTTTTTTTTTTTTTGAAAAAGACAGTAGACAGCAGTTTTGGTATGTCCATGTGTACCCCTGACATCATTGTCTTGATATAACCCCTTTCATCTTTCGACTTTGGATCCGCCACTTATACCATCAATCAGTAAATTTAATTTTGTCTCTTTTTAAATATTTAAGAACGGATTATCAGCCTTATTTGTTGTTTTTTATTGAGTTTTATTGACTTTTTTGTACGGGTTTCACGTACGTTTACGATCTAGGTTCTAGAACTTTAAACTTAGAAATCCAATTTGATCAGTTCATCTTTGAACATGTTTTTTTTTTCTCGATGTATCGATAAAAAGAAACCACTTTGAGCATGTCAAGTACAGTGAAAAAAAAGTTTATTTGTTTTAAATTGCCAACAATTCGTGCACATTTTCTTGTGACGGCGTTAAAAGATCTAGGAAAGTTTTAGTCCGACTTGCAGACCTCCTCCAAAAAATAAGTCACCCAGTCCTCCTGCCCCTAATAAATGCGCATGACAAATTGTTGAGGAAAATCGGAAGAGAAAAGATGAAACCAGGCTTAGAGGGAATAAAGGGGCAGGATGACTGGGTGACTTATTTTTTGTCAAAATTAAAAAGGAGGACTTGCCGAATTTTTCCCCCACCGAAATTCTCAAGTTTTGCCAATGCATAACAGTCAGACCGAAGACGAAAAAACAAATAACATCGTCGTAGGTCTGCAAGTCGGACTAGGAAAGTTTTAAGTCCGGTTCGTCCATCCGTCTGTCTGTCAGTTACAAATACTGAAAGCTTATTTTAGATGTTAATGGCTTTGATTTGCTCATGTATTTTTATGAACTTTTGACGCGAATTTTCTTTCGATACAAACTTTTTGACCTTGTGGCATTACTAGCCATTGTGTTATAATGCTTATTAATTTTTTGAAGAAAATACACAAAATCGGGGGAATCACAATTCTCTGAATTTGCTTGTTGATTACTTCTTTTCTCAAATTAATTTTTACGGTACCGTATCAGTTTGTCGGGTTGTCGGGGGAGGGGGGGGGGGGAGGGTTTAAGGTGATATCGTTACAGGAATAAGTTGCAATGTCAAGTATGGAAATTGATTATCAAAAAGTTGATAAGAACATAGGATATGTACATGTAGATCTACATGTAATGCAATTTTCCATCAGGGCAGGGTGCCAGGTAGGGCACTTCTGTGCGCGATGGGCCAAAGAGGGCACCACATGCATGCGGGGTAGGCAAGGGTTTATATTATTGCAAATATGGCACATTATTTCTTTGCAGTGCATCTTCAAAAACCAAATTATAGTACAAGCATAATCAAAATTTTTACAAGTTATTTTGTTTCTGTCGCAATACTTGCTATGCACTGAACTAGTGCTTGATACTACTATCCTGTAGTGACCATGGTGACCGTTTACAGAAGCATACCACTGTACCACGAGACCAGCGAGAACAAAAATGAATGAGTTTGAACAACTTTGTATCCATTGAAACTATTGATAACGCCTATTTTAACTGTAATCATGACTGTACTTTCATTTTGTCTTCTTAGGCGTTTCATCGTTCTCAGGGATTGACTCTACAGCTGACTTCAGTATAAATCCTAGTTCACAAGTAAGTTAGAAGTAAAAAACCTTTGGACTATTCCTTTCCTCCTCAATGAGTTAGTATACACCGTCCAAAATACTTGACATGTAATTATTTGTCTTGTAACAATTTGTATTTCTCGTAATATTTGAGGGAATTGAAATTTTGGTCCTTCCGTTTTGAAACATTGATCTTTAAGTTTGAGGAGAGTAAAAACCTTTTACCTATTGATTGTTAAAATCAAACTAAGGTAAAAGTCTTAGTACCATGTTTATGTACAGTGGCGGATTCAGGGGGGTGCGGAGGGGGCGCCCGCCCCCCCCCCCCCGGCACTGACCCAAAATTTTCCAAAAACAGGTATATTTTGGCCCATTTTCAGTCAAAATCGGCAAAATTCGCCCCTTGACCCCCTGGCAAAGGGGGCGCTGGATCCGCCACTGATGTACTTAGTATAATCATGATAATCATTGTAAGATGAAGAGGTAAATGATTTATTTTCTGGATTTTTTTTTCAGTTTTCTCCCATCAACAAAGCTGCCATAACCCCCACCTCACCCACCACGCTATCCTCTCTCATAGACATCTCAAATGAACAGAAAACTATAGCAGATCTCAGGTATGTAGAAATTATAATTCAACAGTGAATTTATACTATGGCTAATTTTATCTATGCTTCACAGACTAGTTCATACAGCCTCATAATTCATGTATGAATAGAATGAAATACCGTATAATCAGAAATTTTCGCAAGATACTAATTTTCGCTATATTCGCGAGTGATTTAGAGTAGCGAAAACTTGTTCTCACGAGAAATTGTGTTGATAAGTTACAACATAAATTGGTATATCATTTACATTTCGTTCTAATCATACATGCATCATGCTTTACTTTTCCTAATTAACAAGCAAATAGAACTTAGAAGTGAATTGAGTGTACTGTTATCGCAGACTAAACTAAAACTTCAATAATGAAAGGTACAAAACAGTAAAAACATACATGTATATACATATTCGCTTGTTATTTAGGAATCACGAAAAATTGTATTTGCGAAAAGAAAGACACCCTGTTTTACTATAAAATCACGAAATTTGATACTCGCAAAAATTTTTGGCTATACAATAGTAAAAGTTCTTTATGTTTGTGTTTTTAGGGTCCAATTAGATGCACAAAGAAAGGAGACAGACAGACTTCAGCATCAGTTGCTAGGTGACCAGTTTGGACAGTCCAGAGTGCCTAACGTTGTAAATAGCGGTCTTCCCAGCAGTCCCTCTAAGACGGGATTTTCTACGTTACCGTCCACGGAATTATTCTCAGCCAGAAGGCCACAGTATGACTATGGCCCACCGTAAGTGATGTTTATTCATTAGCTATGTCTGGGCTATAAATTTTTAAGATGTGTATGGATTTGAGTAACATTTTACAGATTTGTTGGCTAGAACCCAAGGTTGCATTATGACCTTGAATCAAGGTCATATCTGTAAGGTCACATTGATTGGAAAGATACAAAATGTATGCCTTGGTTAAATCGTGTCCAGACCTTAACTTTTCAAATTCTTTTATATTCATATATTATTTTATAGAATTTTTGCTCAGAAATCAAGAAGTTGACATGACCTTGAATCAAGGTAATATCATTTAATTTCCATTGTCATTATCAAGAAACGAAGATTCTGATTGGCTGAGAAATTTTGTTGATACATAGATCAGCACAATTTTTCACGGAAGTCTATTTTTAGCACTATTTCTAGAACCAGGGGTTCCCTCAAACACGAATGAACTAGTTGCTGAAAATACAATTTGTTGATGTTTCCTAACATTTCAAGGGTACAATTTCTTTTCTACTTACTCAAAAATTAAGTGTAAATGTAGAATTTGCTCAAACTGGTCCTTATTCCAAAGATATAGAGAGACGATCATTTGCTGTTTGAATCATGGCGGCTGCCATAATTTGTTTTCGCAGATGTATCACTGCGAAACCCTCCGACTTACGAAATATAGTGCGGTAATCGATTGTTTTTAGATTCAAGAAAACAGTCTGTGTTCCATAAATAGATGAAAATAAAATGATAAGAAATTAATCTTATCTTATTTCTGTTGATGCAGGTATCACCCGAAAAATTGGACAGAAAACTTTTGCATCAACGCGCTACGCGCATTGATGCAGTTTTCTGTCCAATTTTTCGGGTAATACCTGCATCATAAGAAAAAATATGAGATTCATGTCTTAAATCTGCAAAGGAAAGGTCACTATGAAAAATCTTGTCTTGGCCATGACATCTCATGGATTTGAGTGATATTTTGTAGAATATGTTTTTCCTTCATGCATACTTGTGTCACACACGTATTTAAGCAATATGAAAAATTACCAATGTTTGATATAATGTAAATTGAATTCGTCCTTTGAAATTAAACATCACGGCACATTATTTTTTCCTATTTTAGATCTCATTTAGAAAAGGCGTTAAAAGATTCGCAAGAACAGGTGGCAGATCTCAGGAGGAGATTACAGGAGGTAGGTTAATGTTTCACTGTTAATTTTCAGTTTTACTAACCTCCTATATTTTCATAGTAGGTCAGTAATTAATTTTCAATATACGGAGGTACTTCCCATATCTCATATCTGACGTAAATATATTATAATGTAAAGAAATTCATATGAAAATGTTTTTTTGCGTCATGTTTCCTTTGAATTTTATGTTGGATTCCATAGATTTTGAGGAAGTCAAAATAAGTTTTTGTAAGAAACTGTCCAAAATGGGAAGTTAATATAACTTCATTTATTGAAAAGACTGAATAGAAATGTCAAATACATCTATGTGGTTCTCGTGGGATGCTGTGCTTTCTGTTGATTGAGTGTGCTGGTTTCAGAGATGTGGAAATCTGTTTTTCACCTGTCAAACATTAAAGTAATTTTGTCAGTTCAGACATTGAAAAGTACTACTGTAACAAACTTTTGTCAGTCCAAAAGAATTTTTTTTAAACATTCCCTTCGTGCTGACACGTTTTGACTTCTCTGAGTTTTTAGTTGCTTTCTAGTGGACATCCTTAATATTTTATTGCAATGTGAATATAAGTTCTCATACAATGTTACATTATAACAGGCCAGTGAGGTATGTGAGCAGCAGAAACGACAGTTCCGAGCGAGTAATGAGGAACTTAAAGCCAAGCTACAGGAGACAGCTGGAAATAGAGATGCCTTACTGGAGTTACGGTATGTAAGATGATCTCACCCCGGATAAAATTATCAACATAAAATTTGTTCTCAGTTGACTCTATTTCACCCATTCTTTCCATTTTCTAGTTTATAGATGTATTAATAAAAAGGTCAACACATGGCCAGTCTGTAGGTGAGAACAGCCATTACCATGTTCATGATGTTCATGGTATATGTTGTTCAAAGTAGACATCAAAGTTGACGCTAATTATGATTGAAAATTATGCTGCATCCCTTTTTAAAAGAGTTTCGTCTCACTTCATGACATTGGTTGTACATATTTCTATAACTGATATTTATATTGTATAGGAGTAAGGAAGGAAAGGGTCACGAGGAGCTTGTTAACAAGTTACAATACACAGTGCAGCAATTACAGGAAAAAATCAAAGCTCAGGAAATGGTATGAACTACTTAACTTAAATAAAAGACATTATCTTCCCCTTTTCTAGACGAGTTTTGCAAACTGTAGGCATAGCAACTACAAGTTCAAGGAAAATTACACGTATGAAGTTACTTACAGCTGCATACTTGGCCTGGCACAATTTATGAATCAGAAATCGAAATTCTTTTATGATTAGATTAAATGAAGTACTTCATATTCCATCTTTTTATATACAGAGTTACTACCAATTTGGGATAGTATCTAACTTAAATGCATACTGATGAAATTCCTATAGAAAATATTGTAAATGACGTATCTTTTCCTTGAAATTACACTAGTTTCCATAGACTGAATTTGATGACAATGTTTTTATGTCAGGTATCGTCCCAAACTTGATGTAACTTTGTATCTCAAAAAGACCTAATAGCAAGGACCTGAACCGCATTATAACATAATAGCTTACATTTCATGACATAACAATTTTACAATAACCTTTGCCCGTTATATCTTCACCAGGCACTCATGGATGCCAATAGGAAGGGGGAGAGCAGTAGTAGAGAGAAGTATCTGTCCGATACGACCCTGAACCAGGTACGGGCTGTGCTGTCAGATGTCGAGAAGAAGCGAGGGCGGCCATTCTTTGATTCAGACCCAGTGGATCGGCAGGTACCTGGTATGCTGGTCCACACACTGGAGAGATGTGTACAGGAATTCACTACGGATAATAACCAAAAAAAGTGTAAAATAGAAGAGGTAAAAAATTTAGAAATATTAGAAATGAACCCTCAAATACAGAAGGAATCATGTTTTATATAATACAAAATATAGAGTTGAAAGCAAAAGCTTGTCAAATGAAATTTTGCTCATGGTTTCTTTCAAAGTAGTAAGCTCATACATGTGTAATATAATTGCATGTGATTTATAAAATTAAAAAAAAAATTTAAACTTCATCTAATTTACAACGTTTAACAAACAAGTTACACAACTTCTATTAATGTCTGTAACTTGTTTGTTAAATTATTATGAAATTTTATTGGGAAATGTAAGAAATCTTTTTTTAAAAAGTTGAAAAATCACAAATTTGATTTAATGCAGCTTGAAGGTGAAATCAAGTCGTTGAAGCAGAATCTGAGTCAAGATAAAGAGACTTTATTCAAAGAACAGCAAGATAAGTACGTATGCTAACAAAACTCTCCTTTACTTGCTTCTACAGATGCATTAGAGACTACGTAGTTGAAGCATTGAATCTTCTGACGCAAGCAAGTCATTTCTTATGAAAATAGAATGATTATTTTCCTTCATGGCTGTTGCATCTTCGTTTATTGACTGTACACGCACGGTGCGCTTTAAACTTTATCACTTTTAGGAATTGCACTACATGTACTAACAATATTTTGTCATTTTTATACACAAAAAATCATTTAAATAATCTCTGCAGTGTTCAGCCTGATTATTATTTTTGTTTTCTGTACCCTTTACCCTAAATAATGTAGTGTTTACTTTAAAATGACCAGTGATAAGGCAATGTCATCCAAACTATCATATAACTGCATGTGTACTTATTTTAGTGCAACTAAATTTTAGCGGAAACAGTGCGAATTGAAAAATAAGCATTATCATGAATAAGTGCACTTGACTTATTTTCCATATTATTCGACAAGAAATTCTTTATTCATCATTTTCATGCACAGTCTTAGCAGCACTAATTCCACTTAAATACGAATCCTTCTAAAATAGATACGCATACAGTATTTTGATACATGTACCACATTTTTCAATACCACATTATCCTTTCTGTCTTTGTGCACACATCATCTTCATGTCTTTCCTTCAGAGGTTATGGAGCAATGCCCTTGTTTAGAAAGTAAGTTGGTGAAATGTAAGACAGACTAACTTTTGTCTGTGGTATTTTGGGGCTTTATGTTTTAATTACATCACTAACAACAGCTATTCAAACTAATGTTTTTAAGTTTTCGTTTTGTTTCGAAACATGAAGTTCAAATAGATTAGGTCATTTTGAAGCATGGTAAATTGAGAGAATTTTGTGTTTTTAAGGTTTCAGTTCACCATTTAACTTTGATGTGCATGTGATTTTTGAACAAACAATTTCAGCAAAAAAGAGAATTGTAGGAAAACTCACATTCCTTCAGAAAAATTACTCATAAAAAAATGGTAGTCATTATAAATTGGAGAGAAATTGACCTTTCCAATTGTAGGAAATTAATGCAAAATTTCGTGACATCACAATGCTTTTACCTTGGACAAACAAGCTTCGAACCTCGGTCAAACATTGAAATTGCATTGTGACGTCATGGAATTTCTCAAATTATTCCCGCGTTCGGAAGGGTCAATTGTAGAATGAATGCCCTTAATGTAATAAGACCCTACAAATTATTTGTTGTCATCAACACAAGTTTTCAAAGACTTCCCTATTTCAAGATCAACTTGGAAAGAAAAACTTAGTAATTGTAGCCCGTATTTCAAAGCATTGAATTTACTGCTTCATCAACGATATATCACTTATTTTTCCTTCAGCTCACATCTTATTCTGTAAAATCTTAATTTATGGATATCTTTTACCAAAAACATGTAGTATATTTACTGTCCATGTGGACACAAGGTAGATCTGTTTGATTGGTATGTTCCATGGGTTTCTGATAACTGTATATCGGGAATTTTTAGAGTGTGTCTAATTTCGCTAGGTTCGCGAGCATTATAAAATCACGAAAAATGGACCTAGCCAGAAAAAGACACAGATCTTAACCTTTGATCTTGTTAATAGATCAGCGAAAGTTAGACTCGGTTAAAAAAGAGACATTGTCACCTTTTTAGGGTCAATTTTGCAAAATTTGTCTGACGCGAAAATTACCTGATAAACGGTAGATTTACTAAAATGTGTTCTTGTTAAAGGTGTGTGTTAATAACATTAACTCATTGTAGGATTACTAACATGGCCCACGAACACGAGAGACAAATGTTGACGATGCAAGAAAAGGCCAATAACTCTAGGAAGCAAGCTACGCAATTACAACAACAACTTGCATTAATAGAGTAAGTCTCAAATAAATAATGCATTGTAATAACTGTTGTGATGTACATGCATACTTGCCATTGTCCCGGCCGGGACAAAAAATGTCCCACATTTTCGACCGAAAATATCTGTCCCGGCCGGGACACGGAAAATCCCGATTTTTTGACGTTTCATAAAAAAAAAATAAAAATCGGCGTAATCATGTTAATATTGATTATTCTTTGTCAATTTCAGTCGTTCCGTCTTTTCTTAAACTTTCATTGTCTATTTAAACGTCTCCAATTATCTACACTATATACCTACATGTATATACAGTAATCAGCCGATAATCGACCTATGTTTTGATAGTAATACAATGTAGGTTGATTAAAGGTTGGCTGTCCCACAAAAGTCGCTAAATACATACATGCAGCCTTTCTCTTGTTGATATTTTTTTAGCTCACAAAAAAATTCGATCATTGAAATAAATAAATAAAGCAATAGCAATAGTTATACGATGTGTAAGCCAAGATATGAATTTATTTTTATGACAGGAAACAACGTGATGTAAAACATGTAAAAAAGATTTCAAAAAAAAAAAAGAAAAGAAAATATGCAACCACGGAACGCTCTAGAGTAACTGTAATATGCTCTTTATTATTATCACGTCAAAAAACTCTCAGTATCAATCAAAGTACGTTTGCTTAGTGTCGTTTTTAATACCCGAGTCGTTAAGTTATCGATTGTGTATTTTATTTAAATCGCCAACGTCAACGCAGGCAACAGCGCAATGTTCAATACTTATGTCCAGAAAGTTGTGAATATAAAACGTGAACAATGGAGTAAAAGACTTTTAAAAATTTCACAGAGGGAAATTAAATAGGGTAGACAAGTTCAATGAAGCGCCACTTTTAGAAATGCGTCTGACGAGGAGCCATCTACGTATACGGCGCGCAATAATAAGATTTATTTTTTACTCTGACGTTCTTTCGTTTGCAGAGGGCAATGATCTAGTGCAATTTTGGATTGTAATATCTGAAGTTCAATCTCCTAAAAGTGTCCCTCTTTTATGTCCCTCAATGGCGTTATATTTGTCCCGCATTTTGATGATTTGTCCCTCTTTTTGTCCCTCTTTGCAATGACAAAACTCCGAAAAATTATGGCAAGTATATACATGTATAACTAATTGATATACATTGTATATTATAGAACGGTGTGTTAGAAAAAAATAGACCCATCTGTTTTGATGTAAGACTGCAATTGTCATATAGAGAATGACATAAGTGCAGCACCATTTGATTTTTAGAGAGAGAGGGGTACTTAAAAAATTCTGTGATCCAAAAATAGTAGCAATTTTTCCATCATGTCTATCTGCAAGGATTATTTTTTTTCTGACATCTTTTTTAATTGAAAAAGCTAAGCTTTTCTTTCTTCCCTTCCCCTTCCTCCTTTTCCATAGAAAAACCATGTATCATATGTTTTCGGTTTAGTCATTTGAATATCAACATTACAGAGATAATTACTTTTATTACATAATACACCCCTTATTCAGTTACGTATAGCCATTTCATAAATAAATGTTATGATAACACGTTACATATCACTTTGGGCATTTTGTCATTGGATGAAGCGCTCCAGATCCTTTGTGACGTCACAATAGAAACAGGGACGTTGGCGTATAATTTGCAAGAAATGAAGTCGAAATTGTGTCATTTTAACGTTATTTTGATCAATTACATCATACTCCATGTGATAAAAAGAATCTCAAATGATGTTTCTATTTCATATGATATTTATGAAACTCGTTGTGTGATTTTAATCCCCTCGCCAAGGCTCGGGGATGTAAAAATCACACAACTTGTTTCATAAATACCGTATGAAATAGAAAATCATTTGAGATCCTATATATCTTATACAATAAGTCTACATGGCTAGAATTTAAAAGAAATAAATGTTTGCTTTAATTGTAAAGTCTGACATATTCTTTTTTTTGGAAATGATAATTTCTGGGGAAAAAAATTTGTAATTTTCTGGAAAAAAACCAATGATCAGTTTTAACTATGTAATGCTTGATTTTCTTCTCTAGGGGCCAGAATGATCAGCAGTTAAAGATGAAAGATGATAATATACGTGAGTTAGAAAGTAAAATCAAACATCTAAAAGACGAATATCAGGAGGATCGAATTAAATGGCAGGAAAAGGTACGTTTAAAAATGTCATAAAATGACATGTTTTTACATCAAATTTTGATTTTTAGCTTTCATGGAATGTACTATACTGATATTAATTTTGCATATTTTTCCGAGGTTTTGGGGTTTGTTGAAATGTATGTGGAAACTTGATTTCACTTAAGTAGAATTTTGTGTGATTAATCTCGCAATTGACCCTTCCGATTGCTGGAAAAAATGCAAAATTTGTGACGTCACAATGCTTTTACCTTGGACAAACAAGCTTCGAACCTTGGTAAAACATCGAAATTGCATTGTGCCGTCATGGAATTTCTCAAATTTTTCCCGCGTTCAGAAGGGTCAATTAGAAAAGTTTGTATTTGAAACGTTAAAAGTCAAATATCACGTTTATATATAAAATTTAATGAATTTATGTCAGGTATTGTAACACTGGGAACTACCTTTAATTGTTCCAATGGAAATTCTTATGATTTTGCCTTACCTTCTGGACTTTGAGACTGAATAACTGATGGGTACTTCAAAGCTTCAATATTTATCTAAATGAAGAGAAAGTTTTTTTTAACAATGTATGGAAATTTAGATTGTATTTTATGTGTTTATGTAGACATGGGCTCGATTTCCTATGTTTGGTACGAGGAAGGTAATTGGTTCACTGCTTCTAGTGAAAATATCCTAACATATAGAAAACACCGTGTGGGATCGAAACGTATGGTGTTGTGATTCCTTAGACAGTTTTTTGGTATTTTTTCATTTTCTAAGTTAAACTTAAAATTACAAAACTGATGAGTCATTGCAGTAGGACAATGCCTAATAAATCAATCTATATTGTCTAGGTATACATGTATCTGTGTATGAAAAGTTCATAGTTTTTGCAAACACTTTAATAGTATTTCGACGACAGAAATGTTCTTGACCTAGAAGAATTCTTGAAGTGTTTGC
This sequence comes from Pinctada fucata, assembly GCA_028142955.1. Lineage (NCBI taxonomy): Eukaryota > Metazoa > Mollusca > Bivalvia > Pterioida > Pteriidae > Pinctada > Pinctada fucata. The sequence goes on from AP027111.1 coordinate 56,303,670, forward strand.
AAAAAACTACAGACTTTTCAGACATATAAACGATATGGACTTACTTATAAGGCATTGCCCTACTGCAACATCTTATCAGTTTTGTGCAGTATCACTTAACATTCTTAAATGATGAGAAAACCACCAAAAACCTCCATAAAGAATCACAACATCATACGTTTCGATCTCATGCGGCGGAAAATAACGACAGTGATTTGAAACCCTAATAACGATCGTAATAATGTATTATATATATAGATTACAACACATAAACCCAGTACTACGCAAGTTAAAAAACATTAACAAATTCTGGCTTAGAACAAATTGTGTTTAACCAGTTTATAAGCAGAGTTTATGAACATTTTTCATTTAGCTTTGATGACAAAAATTAATATCAGATTTGAAGACTAAGGCACAATCACTGTAATAAAAATTGCATGGAAGTCAGTGGATATTAATTTGATAAGTTAGAGTAATTCATTAATAAATGAGACTTTCTTCTTGAGATTATTTTCTGACCATTAGATAGTAAATTAGACAGGATTTTGTGAAATGTATGAAAGTTTATGATCATGCTTATACTTTTTCATTTACAAATATTTATTAATTTTTGAACAGATATTTTGACAATCTTTCAATTGAATAAAACATTTCTATGATGTGTGTAGAAATACAATCAAAAATAGATTATGTGTACACCATGATTACACTAAAAAAAATTCTTTCTTTGTGATACTAAAGTCATGTTTTACTGTTTTTGATGATTTTTTTTACTTCAATTTGATCACTAAATCGTGATTTTATATCACTAATTACAGAAAGATTCCTATGAAAGATCGTTAGAAGACGTACAGAAAGAAATGATAAAGTTACGGACAGACCGTGACGAGGCAGTCAAAAATCACACTATCTCACAAAACAAAGTAGAGGAACTTCAGGTATGGAGTTATGGTTCTTAACGTGTATTTATTGTTATTTTAAATCTACCTGCTTGTTGTATCAAGATTTCCTCAGTAATTATAGGAATCTATTTCAAATGTTTAAATCATTGAAATACATTAATTTTTAAGAAAATTTTCCAACAACTGTACCTTCTTTAAAATATGATGTATTCAACTCAGATTTTATAAAGTTTAAGAATGCATTTCAAAGAGAGAAATATAGCTGATTTTCCAGTAGATTCATTAGGCGGCCAGACACCAGACATAACAAAATTTGGCGTTATTTTCATCGTGACGTCATAATAGAAAAAATTGACAGCTCATAAAGTCAGTGCGATCAAATATGATACATCATTGAAAATGTTGCTAATTGATGAGATGTCTGGTGTCGGTACATATAAAATCAAGGTTTAAAACGGTCTTAGATGGCGACATTTGAGCTAAGCCAATCACAGGCTCTCAAATGGCTCATCTTATTTGTGAAGAATCTGTGAAGAAACCGTCTTCATGGTCGATATGGATTCAGCATCCTACCAAAGCTGAACAGAAAAATATGTGGGACGAGCACAGCTCGAACCCAGACTTTCAACATGCTCTCTAGCATGCTAGCCGGGCGCGCTAACCACTACACCACCGGGGTAGTTGCCATCTAAGCCGGTTAGAAGGTAATTTGAAGTTTCTACATGAATAAGAAGGGACTTGGCTGATGCTCAGCCCACTTCTTATTCATGTAGAAACTTCAATTCAAATTTCCTTCTAACCTATAGATAAATATTTTCTGGAAAATGGACCATTGGGATATACACTGCCATCCATAAATAACCATACAAACAAGGAAATCATTCTAAATTCTTTATCAATTTATCCTAATTTTTCCATTCTGAACTTGAAAGAATAATAATAATTGGCTTCACATACATGTAAATTTAGATTATGAATTGTGATAACAAAAATGTAAAAAGATTCTTTTTTCATCCGCACAATTTTTTTTCAAAAATTGTCATTTTTATATAAAAAAGAATAAAAATTCAAAAAATGCAAATATTTGGGTCAAGTTTGTTACAAATGTTTTCTATAAGGTTCATCTTCAGAGTTATACAGCAATAGATTCGAAATTGTTCAGTTTCTAACAGCAGCATGAACAGAAATGGTGTAATTCATGGGTGGCAGTGTATGATGCTAAAGTGTTTTTGCCATCTGTTACATCATAAGAGATAAGAGATGTATTTTTTAAGGATACATGTTATTATCCTAGCTCTTCGAGCTTGTCATAGATCTTTAGATTTTCAGTATACTTGTAATTGGCTTAAGAAGTGTTTCAACTTCCTTCCTTCAATGAAATACATGTATTCCTTTATGATATTCGTTTTCAGAGCTCAGCCACCAAACTTAAGGTAGAACTAGATGTGGAAAAACAGAAAAATACTCAACTCTGGGATAAGGAGATGACCTTTAAGAGTCGGGAAAAGGAGCTTGAAAATAAACTCGACGACGTTAAGAAAGACAATGTGAGGCTGGAGAAAATGTTAGAGCTTATAAAGAGTGAATGTAATGCTCAAGTCAGTGAGAAGGTTAGTAATGTTTCATACATTCTATTTTCAATTTCATCGAAATGTAGGACATAATATAATGGTATACATCATTTAATTTGTTACTCCATATTTTCGAAACCATAAACGTGGTTATTTTTGCTGGAGGAAAATTTCGCGATAATATTATAAAGATGTTATGCGTGTGGGAAATATTCGCTTTAAAAATGAAATGTCATTCACATTGTAAGAATGCAGCTTGGATTTTCCCATGGTGGAAATTTTTTGCGTAGTCCCTTGATTCACGAAAAAACGCAAAAAATTACCCCCACGTGCAAAATTTACACGTTTACAGTATACAGAATTATTTCCTATTTGGGATGGTATCTTCAAGATAGTTATATTAGAAGAACGTTTTCCCAGATTTTTATGCAGTTCACTATAAAATTTGACGATGTCACAATAGGTTTATTTCAGACACAAGCCCAAATGTGAAGTACATGTAACTCCGTAAAGACCAAATATGAAGAAATCAGTTTAAAAAATGATACTTGGTTGTCTTAAACACCATATTAATTCAAGGTGTAGCACATTGAACACTCTGTGTTTGTCCTTCGTTTTCAAACATCTATAAATAGCCTGCTTGTATTTATTATAATTCAGATATCATCAGCGGAAAGACAGGAAAGAGAGCGCCACCTGGATCAAATCAGCAGTCTAACGTCACAACTCAGTAGTCTAACGGAAAAAAGTAATCGTTTATCACTTGACTTAGAACTCACACGCACTGAAAACACAAACTACAAACAACAAATCAGGGAACTCAATGAGAAAGCGGACTCGTTGAGAATTCAGTTGGATTCAGTGTCCGCTGAGAAAAAACATGCGTCGAACATGCTAAGTGATAAAGTGTCAGACATGGAGAGAGTTGTGCAGGAACGGGACTATTATAGCACTCTGTTGGATCAACGCAATGAGGAATTAGCCGTGCTTAAAGGCCAGAAAGAAAAACTCACGATACAAATCGAGGAAAAAGACAAGAATGTTCAAGTTTTAACGCAGCAATCAAATAATTTTACTAGTGTGATAGAGACCAGTAGTCGAGAAAAAGAAAGTTTGAAAGAGGAGAAAGACAAGCTAATGCACATGTTAAACGAGAGGACGTCAGCGCTAGAGGAACTGAGAGCGTCTCGGGAGACCATGTCAAAGAAAATGAAAATACGAGAAAAACGGGTGAAGGAGTTAGAGGAAGAGAAACAGAAAACGGCAGCTGAAATACAAATAAGGTAAAATGTGTAATTTATCAGCAAAAAATAAAGAATTGAAATAGAAGGATTTTACACTTCGTATTTGAAGTTGTAAAATGAGAGGCTCAGCACCCCCTGTTAACATTGCTAACATCACATGTTGCTCAACATTTGAGAAAGTATAGATTGCAATAGAGCTGAATAATCAGATCTTGATGTTATGTTTGCTGTTGAATGCAGATTTTCATGGTGCAAACATGTTTTACTTTAAACTGTTTTATTTGCAAGCCTTTTATTTTCCCGATATTCGCGAGGTCCTTCGATTCGCGAACACAAAACGCCATGAATATGTCTCAATGCATGTTTAGTAAAATACGTACATGTACATTCGATATCGTGAACCAGCCACCAAACACAAGACCATGAACTTAAGACGCCACGAGTAAAAGACGGTTTACTGTATTCTAGCTCTGCTAATGCATTGCCAGAAAAACTCTGTTTGCAATCTTGAAAACGCAGTGAATATGTGTCAATGCATGTTATAACTTATAGTAAGATACGTACATTCGATGTTGTGAACCAGCCACCATACGTGAGATCGCAAACTTAAGACGCCACAAGTAAAAGACGGTTTACTGTATTCTAGCTCTGCTAATGCATTGCCAGAAAAACTCTGATTGCAATCTTGAAAACGCTGTGAATATGTGTCAATGCATGACTTAGAAAATTTTATTGTCATTTTCCTTCTGAAATTTTTTTTAATTGATTATTTCTCCGAGAAATTGAGGTAAGATTATTCAAAACGCAAAAAAAAAATAAAAAACACTTTACATGCATGATTTATATATAAATTTGTTAAATGTAGGAAGTCTTGTATATTAGGTACAGGCTTTCTACTGTTCCTACTTTTTCCTACTATTTCCTACTTTTCCTACTTTTTTATTTTGATCCAATTTTTTCCTACTTTTTCTTCAAAACCTCCTACTATTCCTACTTTTTTATCTCAAAAGTAAAAAATTACTTGCTTCACTTGTCATCGACATCTCGCCAATTCTGTATATTTAACATGAAAAAACAATATGTCCTTATTTCTCTTTGGATTTCCTCAAAGATTAACATTACCAGTCTACAATCATTGCTTACTGTGATTTACTGTGTCTTACTTACTGAAAAATGTCACTAAAAGTGATGGAAAATTTCCTACTTTTCCCCTATAAATTCCTACTTTTTCCTATTTTTCTCCTACTTTTTTCATTGACTACTCCTACTTTTTTCCTACTTTTTCATCAAGGTAGAGTAGAAAGCCTGTAGGTATTTTCAAATGAAATAAAATATTTTCCCTACCTACCTACCCATAGGTAAAAGGGTAGAGTCGGTAAACAGCAAACATAAAATATTTTAAGTCTGGCCTAACATCAGAAGTAAGTTATTGTTCCCTGATTTTTAGCATGGATCTTTGAAGCTGAAGTCAATAAATATGATGATATTGCTTAACAAAAGGCAATAAATTTTATATATACCGGTACTTTGTCAGACATGAAGAGATGAACATACTACAACAGGAGAAGGAGAGTCTATATAAAGAACTGAAGGAGAGTCGATACGAGGTGGCTATGCTAAACGAGGAGAGGGACTCGGTCAAAGCTGAGTACGATAAGGAGATAGCTCATAATACCAAGGAAATCAGCAAACTACAGGCTAAAAATAAAGGTAAAAAATCAGACAGCTACAGGCCTATAGTCAGGGCAAAAATAAGCATGTCTTGGGTTAAAATCGGCAAGCTAATGTCAAACTTGGCTAACTAATAACGATAAATCATACACCAGAAGGAAAGGAATCATGTCAATTCATTATCAAAATAATGACTAGGTCAAGTTAGAGCAAATAATTTGGAAATGACAAAACACGAAAATTTATCATCATTTTCATTAGCAAGTTACAATTTCTTAACAGAAAAAAGATGCTATAGAAATTAGAGGCATTATTTATTCATTCTCCATTTACATGTACCATAAGTCCTTTCTTATGATTTATGTAAAAGTTGTAATGTGCTGTCTTTCCAGCCATGGAACAAGAAGTCAGATTGGCGCAAAAAGCTCTCAAGTCCCGGGAATCTGCTGATCATCAAGGTTTGTTACCATGACGATGAACATAATATAACAAATATTCTAGAAATACCTTTATTCCAATAATTCTCAGAATAATTTTGGAGATAAAAATAGTTGTGTACTGCCTAATTATAGAACCGCCTTTAGCCTTAAAATCTATCGATTGAAATCGAAAGACAAGATATCTTCTGTGCCGCCGTTTGCAGAAGATCTGCTGATACATGTTTTACTATTCTATAGGCACACATTGAATATACAAAGAAAATTGAATTGCATTTATTTGATCAAAGTGTTCCTATTTTTGTATTTGTTCATTACAGCTGTTAAGGTAGCAGACAAGATGCAGAAAGAGGTGACATTAAAGAGAGGAGAAATCGACTCCATGAAAACTAAGATAAGATGGCTAGAGGATAAAGTGGACTCCTTATCTAGGGTATGAAAATCTTCGTCTTGAAATTTCTCACAGAATTTTTGTGTTGTCTACAAAGCATAGCAACACTTAGGGATCACTTTGTCCATTGTCTGTCTGTCTGTCTGTCCGTCTGTCTGTCACACTTGGATGTCACACCCTATAAAAGTGATTCTTGAGTGTCGCTATGTTTCGCAGGTGACGCATGCATTCCTTGGAATTATGTTTTTACTTTCTCTTTTGAAACCTCATTCCTGTCACCAAAGTAAAGAAAAGGAAAAGATTTTTCTAAGAAAATGACTATGGCAAGAGGAAGGACTCTTTTGATTATTAATTAAGGTCAAATGTCAAAGTCACAGGTATGAAATGGTCAACGTTGAGCGTGTATTGTTCCTGTTTGAATATTGTCCAATTATGGATTTGTTTAAATGTCTTTCAATTAATAACACTTATTAGTGTTGTAACAATAGTCACTGATGTTGCTGCTATCATCGCTGAAACTTAAGTCGCCGACTACCGATAATGGTTTTGAAAATCGATTGTCGCTATTGAAGTTACTTTGACGCAATTTCCGCCATTTGGGACCATATTGGCTTTAGAAAGAAAAAAGAAGGCCTTCTTTCTCAAGCAAACTTCAATATTTTGTTATTAAGAACAAGGAATGTTCATCACTTAGTTTATTTCCATGATTTTAAATAAAAATCAGATTATAAGATCACAAGCACTGAGTATTCTCACTCTGAAAAAAATACAGAACATTGAGCAATTTTAAACAAGAAAAAAGTCTGATTATTCAGATCATGATATCGATTGTACTCCTCCGATAGTTTCTGATAATCAATAGTAAAAATTTTCCGTTTTTAACAACACTAACAATTATCTACATTAGATTACTGTTACAGTTGCATTTTTGTTGCAAATTTACAATGCTAAATGAACATTACAGAATAGTGCAAAAGCACAGAGTAATAATTACCCAAATTCATTTTGCAATCTTGAAAGATGATATATCATATTTGTTGCCATCATTTAACAGGAGAGGAACAGTTTAGAGGGAGACAAAGATCGTTTAAAGACGTCACTGAACAAATCCCTGACCCATAACCAGCAGTTGTCTGCCGAGTTAGAGCTCTCGCAGAGTCGGGTACTGGAGCTCAAAAGTCAGCTGAACAGACTGGAAATAGCTCTCGAAAAAGTAAGCAGAATGTCATAGATTTTTTTTTTCATGCTCTTCATGAGTTTTTCATGAGTCTCTTTGTAGGAATAGCTTTTGGCTCTATGATGAATTTTGTTGTTTTAAAAAGAATTGTCTCATTAAATTCAGGAAATGCAGTCTTCTCCACTTATAATGAATATAATGACTCTAATAAAATGAAACAGATATCGCTTATAATGTACTGTATATCGGGAATTTTTTGCGCGAAAAATGGACATAGCGAAAAAAAGACATATTTTAACCCTCGATCTTGTTAATGTTCCTTAATTAGAGGTACGGTTATATGTAACTGTCCCAGGGTATTTGTGAGTACTCGTCTGATTAAGATAATTATAATATATTATGTTTACAGATAACAGGTAAAGTTAATTTATTTAATTACCCTGCTTAAATAAAACAATTACAGATATACTGCATGTCGGCTTTTAAAATGTCATACTGTATATATGCCATTAGGTGTTTTGATTTCCTTGTATTTCTCGCAAGAAACTATAAATATAAACAATAGTTTAGGAGTAAAAGGCTTTTTTGGATAACAAAACTATATATGACTACTATATTCATCATTGCTGCTTTCAATGAGTGAACTGTATAATGTACATTTGTGTTATCGAACATGTATTGATACATGTACGTAAACCAAACGGAAAACGTTCGCAGTTGCATGCAAACATGCATGATCGTATTCTATATCACGTTAGATAAATCTCTGTACAAATTTTGAATTTTTGGTATTTGTAGATTAGCGAAAATTAGACTCGGCGAAAAAAAGACACACCTTTTTGATCATTTCTGCAAAATTTACCCGACGCGAAAATTACCTGATATACGGTATAAAATATTTTTCCTCTTTAGATTTGCTTCATATTCTACATAGTTTTACTCTGTTTACAATGAAATAGAGGATTTTCACTTTACCGCAGTAGACTTGAATTTTAAACAAGTCGAGACCTGACATCACAACATTTAACGTAACTTTTTACTGTTGCTTTGAAACATATCTATGACGTCATAATGAAAAATAACGTCAAAAGTTGTGATATCGGGTCTTGAAGTGTCTAAAATGCAAGTCTAGCGGTAATATGACACTAGTCTATTGGATACTGTGTACATGGAATCATTCCAAATGTACTAACCTTTGCTACTTTCACGCTCATCCTCCTACCATGAAAATTTGTCTCATTGAATACGCAAGATCGCAATTGCAGTGCGTGCAGCGTGTCCATTCTGATTTTTCATTAGGTCACCTACCTAAACCATTGTTCAAAACTTGAGCACCTTTTCTGCCCAAGTAAATTGATGACGTCATAACAATGGAGAACAATCGAAGAGTGCGCGAGAACATTCGTATAGTCTTGGCTAGAAGTATTTGCGATCTTCCGTATTAAAATACCAAAAGCATAATAAAACAATCGAAGAGTGCGCAAGAACATTCGTATAGTCTTGGCTAGAAGTATTTGCGATCTTACGTATTAAAATACCAAAAGCAAAACGCTGTGAGACCAGTGGCGGATCCACAAATCATTGTTTGTGAAAAAAGGTTTACTTTTAAAAAAACAAAGAAAGTACCAGCAAACGATTCTACTTATACAGCATACGTATTGAAAAGAAATGTGTTATTCTGCTTGATTACCAATTATGTGCAATAGTATAGAAATAAGAACACAATCTGAAATTCTGATATAAAGGAAAAATTCTATTGTTCTGTTGAATTTCACTATAAGTGGAGTGGACTGCACATTTACTTTGAAGAAAACTCTGTAGTTTTGGTGAAAAAAACGCAATATTTTAATCATTGCAAAATTAATGTTCTCTCAGTCAAAACAAACGATCAAACTGAAGGAGCTAGAAATCAAATCCAGTGCGGAGAAAAAAGTTCCGAAGAAAAAGGTTTGTGGTGTGATTAGATGCACCAGTGTCTCGTGGTTGATGAACTTTATTATTAACATTTTTATGTCCCCCTCTTGTTCTATTTGAGCATATATCACTTTATTATTCTCATCGTAGCACTGAAAATATTGTGTGGATTTTTATGTCATTTGCACCTGGATCTGAGGTTGACTTTACAATATTTTTTATTTGGAAACTGATAACTTTGTCAATGATCTATACATGTACGTATATTAATTTGAACTCATATTTTTAAAAGATTTGATCACTTTCAAAATTACTTTATTACCAAATTCAATGAAAAGCATATTATTAGTTATTAGGTTTGTTTCTGATCGTTCTCCTCGCCTTCTATGGACTTGATCAACGAGGCAAATCTCTTTGGACGGTCTGTAACAATACTAATAAGTGTTTTATTTTGTTGAGGACCAAAATCCCCGTTTTTTGTTGCCGAAAATTAACGCGACTCCCTTTACATGCAAATTCCAGTATATGGCAATGGCGAAATTGATGACGGTCTGTAGAAATTTAGACGCATGCTTGTGACACGATTTACTCACTCTGATTGGTTCGAACTAGTCCGAGGCAAAATAAATGTATATTTTTGGTTCTTTTTCAAACTGTCTCATACTGTCCATCTCTTTGTCTTTCAATTTATTCTTCAATCTGTCTGTTTGTCCAATTATGCATCTTTCTCTTTTTCAAAACTTTATTTGCAACTCATTAACAATTACACCTGCATACAAATGTGTTAGATAAAAGATCACGGATATTTGATTTTGAATTATGACTTACATGTAGATATATTTCCTTGGGATGAGGGGTTAGCTTGAATATTAGGGGAATTTGGTATTATGAATGATTTTTAAGCTCACCATGACAAAGACGAGATGAGCTTATGCTATAACCCTGATGTCCGCGTCCCCGTCCCCAACCACGTCAGGATAAAGTTTTTGGGGTAACTTAGTATCTGACAAAGTACTAATGCTACAGTGATCAAACTTACACAAGTGATTGATCTTGGGATGCTGATGTGAACCTGCACACATCAGATGCTGCATCTGACCTACATTTTCCAGTTCAGTAACTCGCGTCCATGTCTGGTTAAAGTTTTTGGGGTAGCTCAGTATCTGACAAAGTGCTAATGCTACAGTGACCAAACTTGCACAAGTGATTCATCTTGGGATGCTGAGGTGAACCCATGCATCAGATGCAACATCTGACTTACTTTTTGAGCCTGAGTGATTTTGTCTTTAAAAGCCAATATTGAGCAAATTATAAGTGCTACGTGCTAGGAACTTGCTTAGTGGACGTATCTTTGATCAAACTTTCATAAAATGACCTTGACCTACTTTCTACGCTTGAGTGAATTTGTTTTTAAAAGCCAATATTGAGCAAATTATAAGTGCTACATGTTAGGAACTTGCATAGTGGATGTATTTTGATCAAACTTTCATAAAATGACCTTGACCTACTTTTTTCCGCTTGACCTACTTTTTTCCGCTTGAGTGATTTTACTTTTTAAAGCCAATATACATGTACTTAAATATGTTTGAATTGAATTTTGCTGCCACAAAGAGAGCTTCGTAATCTGTGATTACCTGTGTTTTATTCTAGCGTGATTTCTTTTCTTGATGTCTTCTAGTATCAGAATTTTCTTACAAGAAGAAGGGAGGAGATCTCCAACAAGGACCCGGTGCAGCATCAACAGTAAAACACCAAAACACCCGATGGTGTCAAGGTCAATAGGTCATGCATTATTGAAACAGAAAAAAAAAGCACCATACCATATATGTTTGTTCTTTGTGTATCATAAGACAAGTCTAAATTTGATCTCTAGAATACACAGCCAATTGTATCAAGTAAATTTCTCATGAAAGTTCATGTGACATTCATATAAATTTCACATAAGATTTATGTTAAAAAATGTTCACATGAATTTCACGTAAATTTTCTTCACATGAATTTCACATGAATTTTTCTTTGTGATCTTCATGCGAAATTGAATGCGCATAAAATTCATGTCAGAAATTTCACATGAATTTCATGCTCATGCTCATTTCACATTAATTTCATGTGAACTTTTATGTTAAGTTCATGTAAATTTCACCTGAATTTCATATGAGGCACAATTGGCTGTGTAAGCCATTTTTTAACAAATTTACCAACTGATTTATAATGATTCACATTATTCTTGAGAATTTTCGTAACCATTTTGAGACTGTTCAGATTGTATAAAGATATCTGTGTTTGCTGACTTTACTGATCCCACATTACAGTGTACCACCAAAAATGCCACGGCTCAGGCCGAGCTCGAGCAGTACCAACAGGAAGTGGCTCGTCTCAAGCTCAGACACCAACTAGACTTACAGGTATGTTACCATTAAGATACAGGTGTTTATAATCTATTCTAACATGACTCTCCCTATATGTACTATAGAACTCGCCTGGTGTAAAATCTTCGCTAAGCTCCGCCCATTCACATGCTATAGAATTCATACAGAACAATATTAGAATAGAAATAACAACTAGCTAGCTATGATTTGTTGTCCAGTAATACCTCTCGTCGCATGAACCAATCAAATTACAGTATAACCTCCTCTCTTTGCGGCTCAGTGATAATTTGATTGGTTCACGCGACTTGGGGAATTACTGGACAACAAACCACGGCTAGCTTAATAGAGCAGTTGCATTTAGTTTACTTTACCACTACTTTTACCTCACCTCTACGCTTCAGTGGTCACTGCGGTTAGGGGTTACATAATCTTGGTCTCGAGTATTGACGACTACAATTAACTTTTAAAGCTGACCTACCCTGACGTTTTGCGGGTACATTTCATATCTTAGACTTAAAACTTATGGGTACATTTTATGTAAATTTCCCCTTTTCGGATTAAGCATTGTAAGTTTTGCTACATAAATAAATGATCTTTCCGTCTGCATGTCTGTCCGTCTGATGATTATACTTTCACATTTAAATGGTAAAAAAGTGACAGGTCAGCTTTAAAAGGTAACTGTAGTTGGATCGCCTCAGGACAGGTGTGTATTGAACAATGTAAAGCCATGGCTGTGAAATATTCTGTTTAACGTGTGCGGACTGGTACCTTTCGAGACAAAATACCAGATAAAAAGCATACACTCCCAATTAATTCGAGATTGCCAAAGGTATCCTGTCATACTGAAAAAAAGTTCCACTACGGCTTTATTACTCGAAATGAAAAACGGCTCAAATGGATCTATTTAAACCAAGACTTAGCTATAATAGCTCACATTCCCGTCTCCCCTGACTTGTACAGTGGATATGTGCCTTAAATAAAATTTCAGAATAATACATGTCATTGACAACAATACAAAAATTGTATGTTTGTGTGTTTTCGCCTAACTAGAGGGTGTCTTTTTTTAAAACACCAGGATTGAAAACGAATTTTAAATACCACGGCCTAATCCCTAACCACAGTGACCACTGAAGCGTAGAGGTGAGGTAAAAGTAGAAGTAAAGTAAGAAGTAAAATAAATGCAACTGCTCTATTGTTATTTCTTAGATATTCACTGGATTATAACACTTTTGCTCTGATGTGCATATACATGTACATGTGTAAGTTTCCACTTGAAAGGTTACAGTATGATGTTTAAGTAAATTTCCACTTAAACCTTACAATCAAACTCTATTTTTGTTACATTTAATATTTTGTTTTACATTTATTCATGTTACTTCGAATAAATATAGCTGCACTCAATATAGATGTAAATTTCAAATTACTATCCTAATAATGCATGACAGAACATGTATGTACTTTAGATCGACCATTTTTGAGATGTTTCATCCTTTGATAGCTAGACTGCAGACATCGCGTATTTTGGTGATGTGTTACATAACGACATTACAAATGAATCATTTTAAACTTTTCCAAATGTCTCCAATATATTATGACATAGTAGATTAAAAGTTTGCAAAGTTATTCGATTTCCTCAGTCTGGCGTTTGAAATTAAGGTTTTGAACACTTACATGTACATTGATGAACGTGAAAATTCACAGTCTAATTAAAATATTTTATGTTTTTAGTAGAGTTGGTGGGTCAGAATTAACATTGAATCTGAATTTAATTTAGATAATTGTACTACTTACTACTCTGTACTTACTTCAATAACTCTGTATCTATACAAAACATGTAGTGACATTGTTACGTGTATTTTTAACACAGGAGGCCCTACAGAACAGAGGACCACTGGGTCCGACGCGCGTACTGGATGATGAGGAGATGAAGTCTTCTTACAAACCCACGTACCGGAGTCTGACACCCGTTAACGGCCTCCAGTCACTTCCTGTAGATAACTCACTGGCTTCATCATTACCTACTAGGGTAAGTATCAAATTGAAAACCAGAACCAACTCAAATAAAATTTCTTGCTAAAATTGTTGTAACTTTTGATCACTTCATTCTTTTGATAAACGAAAGTCCATTTCCATGCAATCAAGTACATGTAAACTTTACAGCCATAATTTTGTAAAACATTTCTTTTGTAACATTTCTTAGATGGCAACATTTGAGCTAAGCCAATCGCAAGCTCTCAAATTGCTCGTCTTATTTGTGAAGAAACCGTCTTTATGGTCGTCATGGATCCTAAATCATACAAAGCTGTACTTGAAAAATATGTGGCTTGAGTGCAGCGCAAACTCAAGACCTTCAGTGTGCTATCAGGCATGCTAGCCGGGCGTGCTAACCGCTACGCTACCGGGTAGTTGCCATCTAAGCCGGTTAGACGGTAATTTGAAGTTTCTACATGAATAAGAAGTAGGCGGATAAGAAGTGGGCAGATAAGAAGGGGCTTCGCTGATGCTTCGCCCACTTCTTATTCATGTAGAAACTCCAAAATACCTTCAAACCTATACTTAGATGGCAACATTTGAGCTAAGCCAATCACAGGCTCTGAAATGGCTCGTCTTATTTGTGAAGAATCTGTAAAGAAACCGTCTTCATGGTCGTCATGGATTCAGCATACTACAAATGCTAAACAAAAAAATATGTGGGACGAGTGCGGCTCAAACCCAGACTTTCAGCATGCTATACGGGCGCGCCAACCACTACGCTACCGGGTAGTTGCCATCTAAGTCGGTTAGAAGGTAATTTGAAGTTTCTACATGAATAAGAAGGGGCTTCACTGACGCTCCGCCCACTTCTTATTCATGTAGAATTTTCAAATTACCTTCTAACCTATACATACCTGCATTATTTTACTACACATTCAGGACACGGATGACTATAAATATGTTGGCAGTGAACTGAAAAACTTACTGAATGAGATGAAGTCATTAATGGCCGACAAAAAGCAAAAACAGGCCCACAAAGCTTCACATCACCGAAGGTCAAGGACACAAGAGCATCGTCCAATCAGCTCATACTCCTCATCGGAAACGGAGTATCACTCGGACGTAGAGCTGGAGAGAAGTATGCTGAGGTCACGGCAGAGAGGTCGCATGGCAAATGTGGACGCCCCGATGCTAGGGCCGGATAGAGGTTTGTGGTGTCATATGTACCAAGTTTGAAAAATATCTGCTGAATCGCGTCAGTTGTCAAATCAAACTTTGGATTCTTTTTAATCAGCAGGCAAGCCAGAATTTCTGTAAATTATTTTACATTTTGCTAAAGAATGTCTTTTTCAAGCTTCACCTTTGAAATAACATGTCAATGAAAAATTAATAAAAAAAAACTATTATTTGTGAACATCATTTTAGATATATTACACATTAAAAATTTTTGAAATAATTTTCTTTAGGTTCAAGGTCAAGGTCAATGTCTCCAAGTAGGTCACATAGGCGTAGCCATAGCAACGACACTTCCCAGTTATTACAAGCTGGTGAATATAGCTACGCATCAAGAGGAATCTCCGATATTACCCAGAGTTCACCTGTAAAAGATTCAACATACGGCACAGGTAAAAAAAAATACAACTGCTTGCAGTTACTTTTCCAATGAAAATTTTTAAAAAAGAAGAGAATTTCACCAATTTTATGAAAATGGAAGAGAATTTTACCAATTTTATGCAAATGGAAGAGAATTTTACCAATTTTATGCAAATGGAAGAGAATTTTACCAATTTTTAACATTTGCAATATAGATATGATTGGTCACTGAAAATAATAACATTACTAAACTTTTCTTAACTTTAAATGTGATGCAATAGAAGATGGCATAAATAGGAGAGAATTTTACCAATTTTATGCAAAATTTCCCATATTAATAAAAAAAAAAGATAGTTCGTGAAAAAATCAAAATTGAGTAAAAAGAAGAATTTCTACATGTTCAAGATACAACTTTGTCATGAATTCGTAGGATATAGATCAAAACGGTTAACTCCACAGCGTCGTTACGGTATGTTGAGTGGTAGGATAAGAAAAGCAAGTAGTGAAATATTACAGAAAAAAATACTTCAGTCAAATAGGACTGATGGAAAGACTGTACATGTAGCTACTACAAAAACCTGAATTTGTTCCTATTCTGGTAGTTTTGCTCGAAAACAACTCAAATGTGTGAAAACTAGTATTTCATAAGGATGACTTTATATAGAGTCTAATATAGTAGAAATCGGATCTTTCTATTATGCTACACTGGAATAATAGAATCTAGCACCACTTTGAGTTCCGGATAGAAAAATATCAGTCGAGGGTGGGATTGATCAAGTCCAAACCGAGGCGTTAGCCGAGGTTGGGACGTTGATCATCCCACCCGAGACTGATATTTTTCTCTCCGGAACTCAAGATGTGGTGCTTGATTATTTTTCTCGCACATTGAAACTTGCAAAGTTCTCTTGTTTACGCATCAAAATGACTGAACATCATGCTAAATGTATGTGCACATGAAATAGCGTACATCAATTTGACAGTAACGTCATAAAGGAACAATCAACAGTGCTGGATCAGGGGTGCCGGATCGAATTCTCCAGCACCACTGAAAAGGGGAATCAGCCTATCCAATGTGCGAGAAAAGATTATCTGTACTCACTTAGTTTGAAGTCAAGAAGTTTTGAGTATTTGCAATTAACATGTAGATGCTAATGGTCATGCAAGCTGTACGAGTCAGACTTTGTCCGTGAAGATACATTTACATGTACATGTATGTTAGACTATAAGGTAGATATCTTGACATCAAACAGAGTGAATTTTGATCATTTTCCAGTGAAGTTCAATAGAAAATGTCTGTCTGTATGTCCCCCTCTATCTCTTTAATATTCTGTGCTCTGTTAGTCTGTAACACCTCCCAGATATGAATTTCTCTTTTTATTGCTTTTTTTTAACTTGCTTCATAAGTTTCTCCTAGTGGGTGTCGAGTCTCGTGCTTGATTTAGTATTATGTATATCAAGTAAGTTTTTATCAGTGTGAATACCAGAGACTCGTGACAATAAAGCAGTTGAATTTATTTTACCTTACACTACTTTTACCACAACTCTACGCTTCAGAGGTCACTGTGATAAGGCCATGGTATTTAATATTTTTTTTCTATCCAGGTGTTTTAAAGTTGACCTGTCACTTTCTAACCATTTAAAATGTGAAAGTATAATCATCAGACAGACGGACATGCACTCGGAAAGACCATTTATTTATGTAGTAAAAACTACATGGCTTTATTTCCCTTCGTCTGAAAAAGGGGAAATAGATATAAAACGTAACCGTAAGGTTAATGTCCAAGACGTAAGACGTACCCGTAAAACTTCAGGGAAGGTCAGCTTTAAAAGAGAACTGTAGTTTGACTACCCGATAACAAGATAATGTAATTCCTAATCACCGTAACCCCTGAGGCGTAGAGTTGTGGTTAAAGTGAAATAAATGCAACGACTCCAATATGACACTCTTACTTTACAGGTTATTACAGGTTATATATGTCTTCTCTGATTCCATTCAAAAGAGTGTCAATGTCGCATATTTGATAGGTAGTACAAAGTATATGTATCGAAAAGGTTATTAAGTCAAAGTCAACTAAATTAAACTGATTTGTGCAGAATCCTACACGTCCAACCAAAACAGAACGGACGAAACGGATATCACGGCTAATACGCAAAGTAATCACGAGTCGCAGAGTAGTAACTCTGATTATACAGGGGAGGATGGTAAGATGATGTAACAGCCAGCTAATATCTGCTCTTCCTAGATGCAAACTAGTCACATTTACGCTTGGATTTTTGTCTCTTTATGTCACCAATTTCTTGGAATTAGCATGTTTAGTTAGAAAATTGTATGATGTTATGAAGGGAACTTTTGATGTTGAATTAACCGTTATATTCATGATTTGTAATAATTTGGTAGATACTGTAGAATTATGTAAAATTGTGTGTAATACTTGAATGTTTTGATAATCAGATAATTGACCCTTTCCATTGTGGGAATCAAAGCTTTAAGTTCCATGACATCACAATGTTTTCATTGCAGACAAAAATTAAAGCTTCTAACCTCTGTCAAATATCTGTAATTCGTTGTGATGTCATGTGATTTGAAAAAATAAAAATGAATAACCCATGTGATCATAAGGGCCAATTATGTGTGTTAAGGGGAAGTAATCTTGAAAATTTTGATTTATCAACTCATAATAAAACTTAAAAACACAGAGTGAGAATTTGTCTACGTACTTGTTTTAACAAAATATTTTAGCATGTTAGTGATATGTTATTAGTCGGCACATTGCTTTCACTTTTAAGAAAAATAAACTGGCTTTCCTTGATATCTTAGATGTAGAATTACATGAAAGGTGCATGTATATTATAAAATTTAAAAACTCCTTGTATCTGAGATTTTTCATTTATCATGCAATATCAAATAGCAATCAGCGCATGCATCGTAGGAAACCTATGCTCGGTCACGCAAGCTCACCTCCCATGGGTCATAACGGCAAAATTTTTGCTGGACAGCATTACAAAAATCTAATGCGAGTTCTTGTAAGTAGTTGTCATTGTATGTTTTATCGATAGCAAATGCATGATATATTTTATAGTTTATCATCAAAAATGTTTTAATTGATGGTGATAGTGGTACATATTTAAGACTGATATTGGCTTTAAATACTGACAAGTACTCGCATTAGATTTTTGTAACGTTGTCCAGCAAAAATTCTGCCGTTATGACCCACGGGAGATGAGTGTGCGTGACCGAGTGTGAGTTTCCAACGATGATCAGCATGATGCATGAAGTAATGCAATCAGACAGAATGTTTTATTCTAGTATGAAAATAAATAACATGATATTGTGTAGATTTTTGGTATGCTGTGTATAAAACTTAATATTTTTTTTAAATTGCAAAATTAATGTTCTACAAGATATACATATTTATTCTACAACAAAGAAACGTAAAAGCATTTATCTGTTTTTCTTAAGCACATATAGTCTAGTTTAATTTAGAAAATATGATTAGACATTACATTGTATAAGGCCAAGGTATAAATATCTGAGGTCAAGGACATTATCATAAGTCCATGAATTCAAACACTTTCAAGTGTTATAATATTAAAGTCTTTCATTTATTTGAGTACTATTGCACGTAATGCTATCAACATTGATTTCTAGAACCAATGACATAAAAATAAGATAGTCACATGACTCATGAGTGTCAGATGTTAAAAACAGAAAGAGAAATAAAAGTCCAAGTAATTTATCGTTGGTTTTTCGATGAGAGATGTTCAGGTCATTGTACTAATATCCTTTTGTTTTACAGTGAGAGGAAGTCTAGGTCCCCCTGTAACGGACACCCAGGATCTGTGTAAGAGACTCGAGGAGAAAATACAATCACTGACAAAGATGGGCGGCACACTGCAGAAAGAAAACAGAGGTAATAAAACTGTATATATGCCTTTATCATGCCTTTGGTCTTTTACTTTACAGAGTTATTGCCCTTTTGAAGCAGAATTTGAAGTCAATTAAGCTTATTATGGCATATCATTAATTTATAGATAGGTTGATTTGGTACATGTACATGTAGCATTATTTTCTTGAATTTGAGATGTCAAAATTACATGTACATGTAGTTTGCATTAGATGCATCATAAAAGAGATGTAACTCTGTATTTAAAGAGAATGTATTTTAAGTTTATTAGAACTATACATGTAGAATATTTTAATGGCGAGCTTTTATACTTGGCATTCACTCATATATTGTATATTTTCACAGAGATGGCAGACTTGATGAAAATGCAAGGGAAGAAAATAAAGAAAGTGAAAGAGAGCACGAGGAAAGTCAAGAAAACAGTCAGATAGTACCTACATTTATAAACATTTACCTCAAACAGAACATTCAATAATCAAAGTACATGTATTTATTCTTACTCCGTCCTTCATTTTAGTCTTTCTCAGACTTGCCATCCATGGTTCATGTAGATACATGGATGGCTGGAGAGAAGGTTGACTTTTACCCATTTTAGATACCTGGTCAAACTCATGTTTGTATAAACTTTAAGGTATATGAACGTCAAATCCCGCAGTATTTAGTGTCATCTACCTTGATAGATATGGCTGGTAAGACAGTAGAAATTTACTCCTGCAAGACACTTTGTCTTTATACACCTGGTTGTGCAGAGGTACATGAAGGTCAAATACCACACTATGTAATGGCATCTACCATAGTACACATGTAAATAATGGCTGGTGAGACAGCAGAAATTTACTCATGCCAGACACCTTGTCTCACACCTGGTTATACATAGGTCCATGGATGTCAACTTTATAAAACCATACTATGTAATGATATCTACCATGGTAAATAATGTTGGTGAAATAAAGATATTGACTCCTGGAAGACACCTTGTCTCATACATGGTTGTACAGAGGTACCTAAATGTCAATAAAATCCCAAGATCTGAGTATTCATTATTTTGTCATCAATCAGCATTTTATTAGGAACAATTATTGGTATTCTCTGACCATCTTGGCTTCAGCATATGATAGTACATTCCGAAATTTCATTCTCACAAAATATTTCATAATATTGAGTACCGTAATAAATTCATACAAATGTCATATTGTAGAAAACTCAAACTTCATGATGGTGTATTGTTTTTAGCTCGCCGGGACGAAAAAGTCCGGAGAGCTAATGCCATACCCTCGGCATCGTTGTCGTCGTCCGTAGACAAAACTTTAACCTGGGCTATATCTCTTGAACTTTCAGGGGTAGGGCTTTGATATTTCACATGTAGATACCTTGTGACAAGACCTTTCATTTGAGACCATGACCTTTGACCTAGTGACCTTGACCTTGGACTTTGACCTACTTTTAAAAAACTTTAACCTGGATCCTGACAAAAACCTGTATAGGAGAGCTATGTAATCTTTGATTACCCTATGTTTGTCAGAATTTACATCCTCAGTACATAGATATATTGAGATAGAATAAATGTACATCAAAGTAGAAATTAGATAGATATTGCTTTAATGTTAAAGGTTGTGTTGTGCCAAAGTGATATAGATAAAAGATCTTAGTCAGATTCTCCAAAGAAGTCAGTAATTTTGAATAATTTTGATCATTATTGCTTATAAGATGAATTAAGTAAATAAAATAGAAAGATTTACATGTTGATTTGATATATGCAGGGCTATGTTGGTTACCTGTAGAATCCTTACCTATTGTTTAGGACAGAAAGTCATAATTATCTATCTGTTTCATTTATACTTCTTTTGTATTTAGTATCTACATATAATTATCAATTATACAGTTATGTGAAATACTGACAATTATGATCTTTCTTAATATGTGTATCGTAGCATCATCTTTTATACATGTATGTCCATGATCTGATTTTATGTAAGCCAGTACAATGTTTCTTTCAGATATATTAAGTATTCAAAAATATTAATACTGATATTTTCCAGTAAAAGAAGTTGATCGTACATGTACATGTATGTGCATTTTGTGTAGCATTTCAAAAGACAAACAAACAAAAATTAACTTCATCAAGTTAAAAATAACCTCAATTCGTACGCATCGTGTCATATGCTGTTTTGACTGTGATATGTAAAGATTTCCCGATTGTACGTAGAGATTTCCCGATTGTACGTAGAGATTTCCCGATTGTACGTAGAGATTTCCCGATTGTACGTAGAGATTTCCAAAATTATACGTGCTTTAAATGTGTATAGAGTATATATATTTTATTTATATTTATTTTTAGATTCTATTTGTATTTTTTCCATTGAAATCCATATCTTGTGCCGATGTAAAGGATATTCAAATTAAATTATACAAAAATATTGGATGTCTGTTAAATTTTATAAATATATCACAATTAAGGAAGATCTATTAAAAGGTGTGTTCATCTGATCAAGAAATTTGACAAAATAACAATTTTCCGATTTCTGAAGTGGTTTGCAAGGACATCACATCCAGGAGTTAAGTGATTATTGTATATGTTTTGGTTGATCGTAGTATCAACACCAAAAATTGAAGGAAAACTGCATTGTGCGCATCAATATGCATGAGTTTTCCCTCAATTTTTGGTGTTAATTTCTCGATCAACCAAAAAAAAATATTACAATGATTACACATCATTTCATTTTGTCACTTTTTAATGAGTTAAAGAAAATCCTGACGATAATCTCAACAGCACTCACAATAGAACACAAGCATCGACGGACCACTAGCATGCTAGAGGTGGGACCAGGTGCCCGGGAGGAGTAAGCATCCCCTGTTGGCTAGCTGCACCCGCCGTCGATGATCATGCACGAAAATGAAAATGTTTGCTTGCCGCTTTGAAATTGAGTTGCTTACGACATTGCTTATGAAGTTGCCAAGTGCGTACTTCTGGTCTCTGCTGATAAAGGTGTCAACAAAATTTCTTGGCCAATCAGAATCTTCATTTCTCAATCATAACTTTGGAAATGAAATGATATGAAGTTGATTGTAAGAGCAAAAGTCTCCTGTTTGCTAGCAACACGTCTTACTGTAGTGGTGATGTAATGGCAGGGTGAATTCTGCACCCATACATCATAATAGGTTCAAATCTCATTGTGGCTATCTGTTTTACTATGGTGGCCTTTTGCAGTTTGCTTTACCTTTATTTTAGTTTGAAATGTATAGAGCACCGAGTAGAATTGGTGGGAGTGGTTGGCGGGGTAAGTTCTGAGCCCATAGGTTCAAATCTCGTTGTGACTAACTCTATCACTATTGTGGCATTGGGGCAATTTGCCTTGCTTTTATTTTAGCTTGAAATGTATCATGTGTATAGAGCACCGAGTAGAATTGGTGGGAGTGGTTGGCGGGGTAGGTTCTGAGCCCATATGTTCAAATCTCGTTGTGGCTAACTCTATCACTATTGTGTCATAGGGGCAATTTCCCTTGCTTTTATTTTAGCTTGAAATGTATAAAGCAGCGAGTAGAATTTGTGGAGTGGTTGGCGGGGCAGATTCTGAACCCATAGGTTTGAATCTCATTGTTGCTAACTCTATTACTACTGTGGCATTGGGGCAATTTGTCTTGCCTCTGTTTTAGCTTGAAATGTATAAAGCATCGGGTAGTGTTGGTGGAGTGGTTGGCGGGGTAGGTTCCGAGCCCATAGGTTTGAATCTCATTGTAGCTTACTCTATTTACCCGATGTAACATAAAAACAATTTGCTTTGTCCTAGATTGTAGAGCAAAGTGGGTTCATTAAACATGAGACAAGCTTGCTTTGTGAATGATAGAGCATCTGATCAAATACTGCAATTGAGCAAATTGCTCCGTTGAATTTAGACATGTGTAGATCATACTGCGGAGACCATAATGATTGAAGGAAGCTTGAAATGTATAGAATAATACATGCTTTGGGAATCCATATTTTTATTTGTGCTGAAACCCCAAAATGGACCAAGAAACAAAGCATATGCACTGTAAATGACAACACTTAATTGCTATGAGATCTTATTCTAATTTAGAGGCAGAAACGACCAATAGCACTAATTTGGTTGGTTGGGATGTGTTGGCCGCAGGCAAGTACGTTTGATAAATCTGACACCGAAATTTAAGATATGTCCAGCGCGAATTGGCAAGTTTTCCATGGGCTTACCGACTATGTCAGACTCTAATGAAGCAAAACTAAACGATCGGCAATCATGCTTTATCTTTTTAAAATGTCAAATTTCACCTTGCTTCCGCTTCTTCCCTTCGAATTTAGCGCCATGTTAAGTTTACATTCATGCTTCAGGTCAGACACGTGGCACCTCAGGGTCGTTACCATAACAACCTCCATATATGGTATATGATGTGTCGCCTGTCTGATCTGAATTACGCAACAAAGGTCGAGGTGTTCCGAGTGGCTTATTCTAATTGTTTATCCAAGAAATCATGGTACGCAATGATAAGTCTAATTCTCAATTGTTGTCTCTGCAATGATGACCTATCTTAAAATGTTGCTGTCCCTGTTATAATAATGGTGTCTTACTCTCAATTGCCACCATGACTGTGCTTAAACATCGACGGCTGCGGCTAGCCAACAGGGGATGTTTACTCCTCACGGGCACCTGGTCCCACCTCTAGCTTGCTAGGGGTCTGTCTATGCTTAATTTTGTGCTCTGTTGCGAGTGCTGTTTAGACTATCGTCAGGATCTTCTTTAACTCATGTTGTTGAAGTGATATCCTCGATTCCTATTGTATTTGCGCTTAATAAACTTAAGCGCAAATGCCACAGGGGGCATATTAAAGTAGTGAAGTACGATTCACAGTTGTCCGTGTAAGTGTTGCTCGATTCTGTTACTGAAGAAAGGAGGGGATCTCAAACAATACCCGGCTGCAACACCAACAGCAAAACCCCAAGTAAAAGCGCAGAGAAAATATACGCAGTAAGAGACGCAAAAGGGACAAGGAACTGCAGACACGACATCAAACACAATTTAAGATCACACATAAACCAACGAGACCAATGAGCAATTGATGCCGACTTAGGACAGCCATCTGCTACGTTATTAGCAGAGGTGTGGTTATCCAGATTACATGACTCAAATAAGACTCTCTTTTGTTGTCTCTGTATCGTCAGTTTGCTCTCATTTTTTGTGCTGTTGCTGCAAGGATCTAATTTTTCAATGTTGTCGGAACAACATAGTCGAATGTTACGACATATTTAGTTCGATCTGTCCAAGTTACTGGAGTTTGTGAATCGGTTATACGAAAGCAGATATCGCCATCTTGTCTTTTTATTATGAATGCATCTATTAATAAAAAATGTTATGATCGCTGAGCGATATAGTCCCCTACCGGCGGCATATATTTATGTCCTGCAACCCTGCCTATGAATTACTCTTCAATTAAACATGAATGAGTTTTAATTAAACTTACTGCTCAGTTCTGAGGTTTTATCTGCTTTAGCTTTATCAATTCGAAAAAGAGGTCAAGCGTGACGAAAGTTGAACTTGCTCTGTAACTATCCAAGACTAAGCTGAGTATCAAATTTTACCTAAATATCTCTATTTGTTGCAGAAAAAAAGTCAGGAAAACTGACAAAAACTGAATTTTCCAAGTAATCAAGGGGCATAACTCCTCGAAAAATAGGTCAAGCGTGACAAAAGTCGAACTTGCTCTGTAACTATCCAAGACGAAGCTGTGTATCAAATTTCATCTGAATATCTCCATCTGTTGCAGAAAAAAGTCAGGAAAACTGACCAAAACAGAATTTTCCAAGTCATCAAGGGACATAACTCCTCGAAAAATAGGTCAAGCGTGACGAAAGTCAAACTTGCTCTGTAACTATCCAAGACCAAGCTGTGTATCAAATTTCATTTGAATATCTCCATCCGTTGCAGAAAAAAGTCTGGAAAACTGACAAAAACTGAATTTTCAAAGTCATCAAGGGGCATAACTCCACGAAAAATAGGTAAAGCGTGACGAAAGTCGAACTTGCTCTGTAATTATCCAAGACCAAGCTGTGTATCAAATTTCATCTCAATATCTCCATCCGTTGCAGAAAAAAGTCCGGAAAACTGACCAAAACAGAATTTTCCAAGTCATCAAGGGGCATAACTCCTCGAAAAATAGGTCAAGCGTGACGAAAGTCAAAGTTGCTCTGTAACTATCCAAGACCAAGCTTTGTATCAAATTTCATTTGAATATCTCCATCCGTTGCAGAAAAAAGTCTGGAAAACTGATATTCGGACAGACGGACAGACGGAGGGACAGACGGACAGACTGACGGACGGACGGACAGACAGACCAAGAGGAAACTAAAAGTCCCCTTCGGCGTTGCCGGTAGGGGACTAACAAGTTGGGGTTTGCTCATTTAATCCAGGTGACCAAACCATTTGCTTCTTCATAAGCAGATAGCCATCCAAAGTTGGTTCATGGTGTACTGGATTGGTATGCAGAAGACTCCAGACAATTGCACATGTACGTGTATTTATCCGGCCCACTACTGGATACATCCCATTTTATCAGCAGTGGCGGATTCAGGGGGGGGGGGGGGGGGGGCACATTCTAAATACATGTACAGATAGTATGCTGTTCATCATCACGTTTGAGACTGTGCTAGCTCCGCCCTTGGAAGCCTTCTTGTTGTCTTTACGTGCTACAAGTATGTTTTTCTCTCCTATAGAGAGGTTTGTTGTCATCACGTGACGGCCGCGGAAGATTACAATTCACAATTGCCGTGACTGTTAGTGTAGTGATATTCTCGGTTCCTATTCTTTTTGTGCTAAATAAGCTTATATATAAGCGCAAATGTCATAGGGGACATGAAGTACATGATTCACGGTTACCCGTGTAAGTGTTGCTCGATTCTGGTACTTAAGACTCTCATTTGTTGTCTCTATATCGTCAATTTGCCTTCATCCCACCGCTACCCCCGAATTGTAACGTGAAGCGACGTGGAGCTCGAAAAAGGGGTCTGAAGTCAAGCGCACTTTTAAGACCGCATTCCCGACAAAGCTAGCCTGCCGGGGAGGTGGTTTATGTACCTAGTCACATTATCGTTGCACTAGCATCTAATTTTATCTATGTTATCGGAACTACATCGATTTGTCAAACGTTATGCCATATCTAGTTCGATCTGTCCAAGTTACAGGAGTTTGTAACTCAGTTATACGAAAGCAGATATCACCATCTTGTCTTTTTATTGAGAATGCATCTATTAACAAATAAGTTGGATGGTGTACACATTGAATCCGGATAACCAAACCATTTGCTATTTATAAAGCAGATAGCCGTCCAAAGATGGTACAGGGTACATGTTGTGCATGGTGCACTGAATTGGTATGGAAAAGAGTGACTCTGTGGCCATATAGACTCCAGACAATTACATGTACGCGTGCTTATCCGGACCACTATGACAAGACCCATTTTATCATAACTGATACTGTAGAGATTTCAAATTGACGGTTGTTGACATAGAAATCTTGTCAATGACACGCCTTCTTAAGGACAAATATATGTAGGTTTTCTTTGAGATACCTTTCTCCTATTTCAACAACTAGATGTTTTGACTGAATAATTCTGTCTGAAGAAAGGCATAGTAAAATATTTCTCATCTTCTAACAACTAGCTTTGTTTGAAAATTAATTCCTGAAGTCAGACATCAATGACACTTTTATATATATTCAAAGTACGAATACATTCTACATACATGTACAGATAGTATGCTGTTCATTATCATGATTGAGCCTGTGCTAGCTCCACCCAAGCTTTCTTGTTGTCTTTACATGCTACAAGTAGAGGTTCCGTTTCCGGTATAATCCTAGCCAGTGTTGAGTATAGGGGTACACAGATGAAGTCTATGAAGCCGATTTGTTGTTTGGGCTGGTCCTTTACGGTTGCCCTGTCCATCATAGGGAGGGGCACCAATCCCCTCTTCTTCTCTTCGTCTCCTTGCATGTAAAACTCGTCGTACAGTTTTTCTACTGTGACGTCCTGTGTTTCCCATGGCTTGCACGTGGCACACAGGTCAGCAGCCGACATCATTATCGCCTTCGTTTGCAGACGATATGTGTCGTCTGTAATATCATATGTCCCTCCATCTAGAGCAGACGAGATACTTTTTTGATTGCCAAAGTACAATGCCAGATCAGTTGCCAGAATGTGATGTCTGATCAGCTCCAGGATCTGTTTGTAGCTATCATGGTCCAGGAAAGAGAAGATGTCGATTCCCTCAGTGTGTAGAATAGTGACCGTCTGCTTGTAATGGTGCTGCTCCATGACAGAGGTGGAGTATAGCGCCGCCAGTGGATGACTGAGCTTGGTGAAGAAGGCATTGTTGTATCCACGGTGGTCGATATCATGACAGATTCCGGATATAACCAGCGCCATTTTCTCGAAGGTCGTAAACAGATCTGGTGCTATACTCAGCATGTACCAAAGTGAGTGACTCACGTGGAAGCCATGTTCAAAGTTATGATAGGTGACCGGACGATAATTTTTCTTGACGGTCAAAATAAAGCCACAAAGCTTCTCAATCTCGAACTGATTCGGACCAAACATTTCCTGTATCATATGGATGAACAGTTTGGGTATTAGTTCCAGGAAATCATAGACACAAAAATCAAAAGAGGAGAACAAGGGAGGTAAATCGTTCACATGGATATATGGATTGTCTTGGAGGTGTTTAATCTCGTCCTCTGTGCAGACTATGTGATATTGTAGCACCTCCATGGCCACTTTGTACTGGTTCTGCTGCTGGTTTAGCATGCTATATACGCGGCTAAAACTGAGTGCCAGGGCACTATAGGCGGCAAATGTGTGGAAGGCAAGCTGGTCAGACTGAGTGAAGTGCTCTCCCCTAGTACTATTCACCATCTCTACCACACCAATGGTGCGACCCTTGTTCACAATGGGCATGCACAGAATGTTTCTGGTTTTAAAGCCGTATTTGTCGTCTATATCCGGATTGAATCGTGAATCTTCGTAAGCGTTAGGAATGTTTACTGCCTGTAAAAGTAGATGCGGATTATTGCTAGCTATAAAATATGCAATGTGAACAGAGCAGGATATATTGGTCTTGATAGCTGGTTGGTCATATACCTGCAAGTAGATCTGAGGTTCCCGGTTCGAACCCTTGTTTGGTGACGTATTTTTCTTACCCTGCTACACTTAGGTGCTGTACTTGTGAGTTTCGTTAGGAACAGAAATAATTTGCGTTGCTGTGAGGTTGAGTATACCTCAAAACTCGATGGAGACCGAGCAGAATATTTCGGTCCGGATAGCTCAGTGGTTAGCTGCAAAGGTTCGAACCCGGAGTACATCTTTTGCTGCCCAACTACACCGATCTGTATCATAAGATTAGATGGATGAAAATCAAAACATAAAAGCGTGTGTATCTTTAACAACATTTCTTAATTAACTATGCCAATGAGTACCAATGGCTCAATCACTCGCAAAAGATTCCAACCTCATCCTTTTAGTGAAAATCGATCATGACAATTAGATTTCCATAATCGAAAAACACATATCGATATACATGTACATTTGTTTACCATTAGTAAAATACAGTGATGATTCGTTAGTCCGGAATTCGTTACTCCGGAAAATTCGTTACTCCGGACGATTTCTCGGGGAACAAACGTGCATAGTGCAAAAATGACTCGATAATCCGGAAATCCGCGTCCCGGATCCGGACGGTAGTTTTCGGGAACGAACGTGTGGATCATATGTTATTTTGTCCCGTTAGTCCGGACGATATAAGCAACTACGGACGTGTTTTCATAACAATTAATTTCTACCTGGAGAAATCTACACGGACGTGTGTTCACAACAATTAATTTTTACCTGGAGAAATTTACCGGAAAACCGGCAGATTAATTAGGCGAGGAGATACGCAGCACTAGTCACGGCTTGGGGTACGCGTACTTACGTGGTTATCAAATCTATGCATTAAAAGACTTAATTGTTCGCTTCTTTTAGTCACTTTCTTAATTCTTATTGTGACATTTTTCAGCTTGTAGCGTTCGATCATCGTTTTGAACAGATGTGCGCCCTAAAATAATTTCAAATTAAAGTTGATATTTTTAATTTTAATGTTTGTATCACGATGAAGATGAGAGTGAACTGAATGTTAGCGTTAGCTTAGATATTGAGGGCTTGGTTTTATTTAAAATGGAATCGAAAATGGCCGTCAACCGCTCTTGACAGACGATGATTTCCGTATTTTTAAAAAAGAAACGTAGTAAGTTTCGGTAGGTATTAGTAACTATCGGCGCCCGCGGAGCCTCGATGTTTAGATAAAATTGTATTCTTATTTTAAAGGTTAAAGTAACGCTCTATATGATCTCAGCGTAATAAAACGGAGGCCTCCCTTCACTTTCGTTTGATCTTTATTCTTGTGCATTTTGTTCTATTAATTTGATTAGAATTATAAAGAAATAAAACTACTTCGA
Source organism: Pinctada fucata (assembly GCA_028142955.1). NCBI lineage: Eukaryota > Metazoa > Mollusca > Bivalvia > Pterioida > Pteriidae > Pinctada > Pinctada fucata. The sequence continues at coordinate 56,333,287 of AP027111.1, forward strand.
TATTTATTTTCAATGATGAGAAAAGTATTGACTTCAAGTCGACTTTAACAATACAAAAAGCGAAGACAAAATCCCGGCGCCCGAACCCCCTTCCCCTTTTTCTAGTTCTTAGCGCTCATGCTTTAAAGACATATCTAGAGATTTAGTCATCCATTATTTTCAAGAAATAAACATTTAATCAAATTATCTATGATGAGGAAATATTTGTTTACAAGACAATTTAACCGTACACGTGCGCACAAAAACGGCCGACCCTCCCCCTTTCCTTCGGAATTTCGCGCTCAAGTTTTGACATTTTTAACATGATTCAGTAATCCGGAAAATTCGTTAATCCGGACGAATTCCTCGGGAACCAATTCGTCCGGACTAACGAATCATCACTGTATCATATTCTTACCTCGCCAGTTTTCGCTACATATCCCTCGATTCCTTTGACGGCTGGAAAACGCATCTGTGATGGTTTCTTTTCAAGTGACGGTCCGACATCAAAATGGTCTGTATATAGCTCATTTCGATCATCGTCCATGAGGAAAAGGTTACACCTCTCGGCCTTAACGAGATCTTTCGTGAACATGATAACTTTCTGAACGACTGTATCCAAACACGTCATCTCATCAAATAAATCCTTAGTCGTTTCGAGCAAAAAATTATTCAAACCCTGTTGATGAGTCAGAGTATTCTTCAGTTCGCTCTGGTACATGCATCCGCTCATCCAGGAGAAAGCGAGATTCGCCATTTGAAGATCACATTGTTTAAAGGATGTTTTGAAATGGTCCCTCGTGAATTCGACAATGGCGAACATTTCACCGGAAGGAAACTCTATGGGAATGCACATCACACGACAGTCGCTGAGAATATTCGGGCTGATACCTTTCGGGAACCTAAAGTTTATTTGATAAAGTAATAAAGATTTACAATAGATCTACATTAAAAATGAAACCTGAAAATAATATAATCGGAATAATATTCCTTTCGTTAATTCGCTTCAGATTTACCTATTAATGAACGCCTATTAACTTATTCACCAAGAATTGCCATTAACATTTTCTGTATTTTCACAGTACCTACATTTGTTTGGCTTAGAGTGGTCTTGAATTAACTTGTTCCACAAAATAGTATATTACGAATAATATGAATCAAGGCAAAGCCTTTTTGTGCGAGCGGAGAGAAAATAGATATGATTATATAAAAATAAAAAATAAAAAAAAGATCTTTCTTTTTTATTTTGACTATGATGATTTATCTTATCTTACAAAACTTTCTGTTTGATGATTGCCAAAAAAGGTAGTATAAGGCGAGTGGAAACACGGAAGCATTTGTGAAATTGATCTAGACTAGCAGATGAACATTTTAAGGGGGGGGGGGGGCTTAAAATATTGTTCTTTAAAAATATGGTTCTTTATGATTTATTTTTATTTTGTAAGAATAATGGTTAGGCTAGTTGAAAATAAATTACTTATGAACAAAAGAAAAAACAAACATATTCCGACTTCTGACAGTACGAAACCACCCGAGACGAGAAAAGCAATCAGAGCGAAACGTCTCGTTTAAAACCGGAAATGTCGGATTTCCCGTGGTTACGCCGTCTTGTAGATGCTTTATCGTTACCTGATTTACGAAAAATGTTTTCAATAAATTTGACTTGTAAACAAAAATTGAGTATAATATATACGTCTACTTGGAGTCGAAAAAAAATTTAAATGGCAATATCCAGCATCTCCGCAGCAACTCTGTCTGCGAGGGGACGAAAGTTTTTGAAAGCATAGTAGTACATTCTCATTCTTTGATTCAGCATATTTTCTCAATAAGATATGTGTATACGCGTTACCATAAGGGCGAGCTTCGCTCGCTATAAAAAACATGGTGTAGTGTAATAATATCACAGTTTTTGCTATAGACCCTTTCACAAAACATGATTCCGCGCTAAACGTCCTAGAACAATCAAATGACGTCACTGGTGCATGCGCAATCTATTCGTTGTCCCCCGGAACTGGCATTCAAATATTAGTACCGCAGATAATGTGAAAGGGTCTATTGAAGAGCAAGCTCCTGCTACAGGGACTTCGTTCAGAAGAAGAAGAGTTACTGAGAAACTAATAAACAAGAGATATATGTCTGTGAACGACCGACAACAAATATTTGGACGGTGCAATAAAAATAAAAAAAAAACACTTTAGCATCTCATTGTCCACTGTAATAATATTTAAATTATTCATTTACATAAAGCCATTTCATAAATAAATGATATGATATGATAACTCGTTACATATCACTTTTGGCGTGTTGTCATTGGATGAAGCGTGTCAGATCCTTTGTGACGTCACAGTACAAACGGCGACGTTGGTGCGTTATTTGCAAGAAATGAAGTCTAAATTATAACCTTTTGACATTAATTGTTCTGATCAATTACGTTGTATTTCATGTAACAAAGGAATCTCAAATGATGTTTCTATTTCATACGGTATTTATGAAACTCGTGCGGTTTTTAACCGCTCGCCAATTGCAAGGCTCGGGGTGTAAAAATCACACAACTCGTTTCATGAATACCGTATTAAATAGAAAATCATTTGAGATCCTATATATATTCTAGATGAGAATCATCCAAATAACACCGAACATGATACATTCTCCTATTTTCGCCTTTTCTACACGACAGAAGTGACGGGTGTTGCTGGCAAACATGAGATGCTTACTCTTCCCGGGCATTATAATTATATTTGGATTCTGATTTTGTTTTGTGTTGTACACACGTTAGCTTTGTATTGTGAAAATGATCAGTTGCCAAAAACTCTTTAATCTGTAGATTGCATTCACGTGTTATTCGTAAATTATATGTACCGACTTTAAATTAATCTATCACTTTATCTAATAAAATGGCGACTCTATTAATAAATTACTGTGCAGAACTAGAAATGTCACGGACATGTTGACATCCAGTATGATGTTGGCACATGGCCTTGACTTTCGACCTTTTGACTCCAAAATTAATACCATTGCTCTTCAGTTTGATTAATTGGCTTGGAAAGTAAATTGTTGACGCCTGCCAACTCTTCAAAAACTAAAGAGTCGAGATTTGCAACATGACTGAAAAACGATAAATAAATCATTTCGTGATAGATAGATAAAAAACAGAAGTCTTTTTTTTCAATCTGTACACAGCCAATTGTGCGTCACATGAAATTGAGCATAATGTAAATTTCACATGAAAGTTCATGTGAATTTCATATAAATTTTGCATAAAACTTATGTGAAAAAAAATTCACATGAATTTCACATAAATTCACTTCACATGAATTTCACATAAATTCACTTCACATGAATTTCACATAAATTCACTTCACATGAATTTTACATGAATTTTTCTTTGTGACCTTCATGCAAAATTGACTTTACATGCAATTCATGTCTGTGTAAAAATTCTTGTAAATTTCATGTTCGTGCTCATTTCACATAAATTTCATGTGAACTTTTACGTAATTTTCATGTAAATTTCACATGAATTTAATATGAGGCACAATTGGCTGTGTAAATTTATAAGTACGAATTTTCAACTAACCTATTATCCATCTTGACGTCATTAATAATAAGCGATTTCCTTTCAAAAGCTGCGTGCGCAGCAACTGTCATTTTGAGTCCCGCGGGGCCACATGGTGTTTCTAATCCATTTCTATAAACAGATAACTCTTGAGCAGAATTCCTTGGTATATAAATAGTCACTCCGTTAGCATCGAGTGACGTAGCTAGAACATCGGCCACTTCTGACAGACGTCTCAGTCTGTCTGTTAAGTCCGTGGTAATTACTAAGGTTTGGGTAATATCCTTAACACTCTCCCCCTTGTAAGCGTTTTGTAGAGGAAAACACGGTTCAGGAATTCCGGAAATGATCGGCTTGTCTTTCTTTGCTTGAAGAAGTCGCTCAAGTCGATCTTGTGCCACGCATTCCAAAACGAACGAATCGAACACACTCGGATTATTTATCAACAAAGCTCTAACCTCTGACTCCGAAATACTTGAACCTTGACCTTCGTCCCTGATTTGACCCCGCGGTCCCGGTATCGGTGTGCGTCTGAGGTTGGAGAGCCTCTGGAGGTTCGAGGCCATTTTTACCCACGGCACCCACAGACCAGCCTCACAACGCTACATGAAACAACTGTGACGTCACAGAAAAGGTCAAGACAGAAAGGAACAATAGAATTTTGGCGTCAAACGCATGACGTGGTTTATATAAACCTAGTGCAAGTTTTTTTTTTTTTTTTTTTTTTTCTTAATAGGTCTATGTTGATCGAATAGAGTATATTAATACATAAATCTGAATTTTTTTTTCAGGTAATTTGGCATTAATTAGAAAAAAGGCATAAAGACAGCATTTCTATCGAAAATCTGGCGGTGACGTCACATCAATCAAAATGAAGAAGAACAAATTCGATATTCATGAAAGTGAATTTCATATCTTCGCATCATTTCTTCGTTTCTTCGCATCATTTCTTTTCATCATTTCTTCGTTTCTTTGTATCATTTCTTCATTTGTATTATTCGTATCGTGTTTCATACATGTCACACTTGTTAAACTCTCTTTTTCGCATAATGTATGTTTGGCTTTTATAAGACATTTTTCAAGTTGACGAACTTCGGACTTTGCACTTCACAAAGAAATATAGGTATGATAAAAGAGACAATTTGAAAACTGAACATACATAATGCGAAATTAATATGTCAGCGCTTCTTCCCAATCTGGGTAGTTAAAAGTTGAAATGTCGTTTTCAGAAATTGCTACTCCACGATTATTTGCATTTACACAATCCCTTCGAAGCGCAATGTCCGAAGTCCGAGATTCAGACCGATGAAAAATGTCCAATATGTAGATATAATTTTATCCTGTTTTACTTTAAAAGGATCGAGGGGCCTCCAACATGACTCGATTGCAGAACCAACAGAAGAATATCGAAACGACCAAATTTATAAAATGCAGAGGGAACTAGGACAAGAGACAATGGTGATGTGGAATCGGTTGCACCTTCATAATCGATCATCGATTAATCGGTTTACCATCCGATGTTATTATATCATTATAAATCAAGAGCCGATAAGAAATCGGTAATGTCTTCGACTCGTATAATTTACATCGAAACTTGTAGTTTTTCAATTGAATAATTATTACTGCGTCACTTCATTAATGTCAAAATCTCATCGATATTCTTGAAATAGAAGCCTGCATTCCTAATACAAAGAATGTGTGAGGGGTTGGTCTCACTTAACACTATTTATACACCTAACTTAAATATTTAATCAATAATAAAAAAAATTATTAGATATTTAATAAAAAAAAAAAAAGAAGAAAAACATACAAGCGAAAATATTGGTTCTCGGAATTGAACCTATTTTGTACTGCATACACTGTTATCGATAAAGCCCTGGACTGACGATCGCTTATCGTAAAATGGATTTCATGACCATTGCCATACATACAAGTTGAAAAAAAAGATTTGTTGTTTATTCTTGAATATTTTTAATCTGAAGACTTAAAATAAAAGATATTGTGGATCTTAAGTCATATCATAATCTGATCAGTTCGTCCTTCTCACAGAAGTAACCGGAAGTTCCTTCCTGTCCTCTCCACCAATCGTGTATACTTCTGTAAAGTCGCCGGAATTTACTCTGATCATTAAGTTTGTCACAAAGTGTGCAGAAAGGAGTACCTTCGTAGTTAATACCTGCCCTGTACCCTTCCTTCACATTAATATAGTTATTCAATAGTTCTCTATTTCGATGAAAATCATTCAAATAGTTTGTTAGATTTCTGATATTCCCAAATTTCTGTGAACTAAAATCGATATAAGATTTTGGCGGAAAATACAAAGAATAATTTGCACCACCTCTTACCACGGGGAGAATGTAATGTCCGTAAGGTCTGATTGCCTTTTCAGTTATATAATCTCTACAATTTGAATTTTCTGCAGCAAAGTAAAATTTGTAGTTTTTCATCAATGATGTCTCACAATTACTTCTTTTTGGGCAGACGGACATCCCGCATCTACCGACCACGTCAACAGCGGTGTACTTCTGTAATTCTTTAACAAAAATTTCCCTCTTACCTGCGGTATGACAGTTACTCACCAACCAAAGCATTCTTCCGGTTTTGTTGAGTAATAAGTCAGGGCTGAGTGTTCGATTGGCACCTTGATTTTTCTTCGTCAATGAACCGTAAAAATGTGTGATATCAGAGTCCCGACGATACGTCATGGTCCAATTGAACAGATTAGTCCAGGTTTTAATTCCATTTCCCCACAATGCAGGGGATTCCATTTCGACATACACCCAAACTTGACCTAGTTTTGTTTTTGGTGGGAGATTATACATCTTCTCTATTTCAAACACTACAGCATCCGCTTCCGGCATGTATTTCCGGTCAGTCGTTACACGACAATTGTGTTTTGGACAGTGCTTCTCCATTTCCCTCTTGACTCTGTCTAAATATTTATATAGAGGGCGCCACATAAGAATAAGAATAGGAGGTCGCTGCGAGTTGTTCAATTGTTTGTTGGAAGATTCGACCTTCTTTGTTTCGTTCCAAAATAGTGTCGCTTTCGTATGACGTGTTGATGTCATTCTATTATATGTTACATGGTTCGTTGTTGTTGTTGATTTCGATTCCCATGTGGAATCCACGTCTTCCTTTGTTGAAGTCGACGAGGAATCCACGGCCTTCCGTGTCCAAGTCCACGTCAAATACATTGCTCTCTGTGTCGGTGTCCACGTCGAATGCGTGGTTTTCTGCGTGGACGTCCATGAGGAATACGTGGTCGTCTTTGTCGATGTCCACGAGATACCAACGTTTTCCTGTGGTTGATGGAACTCGTTCGCCCACTTGAAAGACTCTGAATACAGCACTGTATATATCATGGCTACTGTAAGTCCCACTAATACTATCCTGAAAAAGTAAAGATGTCTTCATGTTTTTATTTTTATTTAAATGCAAATTTCAGAGTTCTTCGATATTTTACTCCTGATATATGTGATTTTTTTTTTATTTATTAATTTATTACTTTAATTTTTTATTTTATTTCATTTTTTTATTTTATTTATTTATTTTATTATTATTTTTTTTTTTTTGAAAACTCATGAAATTTATCCGTTCTTATGTGCCTTTTCATTCTAAATTATCATAAAGATAAAGGAGGTTAACATCCTAGCACAATCTATTTTTTTTAACCTCACTTTTCGTTCAATTACTACACTTAAAATACCTTACAGGAGATTTGAACCCGCTCACTATACATAATTCTGAAATTAAACAAGGGGTGTGGCACTGTTTTTTATACATAATTTCTCGAACAAATTCAATATGGCCGCTATAATGGACCTGACTGACTGGCCAAGCATATCTTGGAATATGTTTAAAACTCTGAATGGAATTTAAAGACACCGTACAGTAAGCAAGTCTCTACCATTTTTCATGTCTAACAAGATAGCTTTTTATAGCTGGGTGATTGCCACATTTTCGACATCTCTGTATCTTTGAAATTCACTGGAAGCAAGTTACTAAATCTTCTGAGAATAATAGGTTCTATCACGATCTACTGAGTGAGACATAAAAATTTGCACGAGTGACGGAAATTTCGTCTTTTCCCGAGTGGAGCGTAGCGGAATGAGGGAAAAGATGAAAAATTTCCGTCACGAGTATAAATTTTTATGTCTCACTCAGTAGAAAGTGAAAGAATCTATTTCTTCTTACATGAAATATAAGAAAAAAGTGAACTTTAACGTTTCATGCCATCTGACGCCATGTTTTCTGACGACGTTACTGTGACGTCACAATACGATTCTCTTTCATCATTGGTCATTTGGAGTCTTTGAGACAACTTATGTCTCACATAGGCCGTCTCACAGGGTACGAGCAAAACTGAAGAAGAAAATAAACGGATCCAATTTCACTGCATTCGCCGCACGGAATTTCACGAAGCCTCACAGAAAGATCCTCCTACCGGTTTTTGATTTGTAAAGCAAAATGGCCGCCAATGGGGCTGATTGGCCGACATTATTTCGATTTTGGTCCACTGCCACCGCTGCACAGAATGTCATCAAATACATGTATAAGAAGAGAGAAGGACATCCTGTTGGAATTTGCCGATAATACGGGGTTTTTCCTCATTTTTACGTTAAAACTTTTTTCTCAAAATTATGAGATGAAACCCCCCCCCCCCCCCCATTAAAAGGAGGAATTCCAGTCGTCGTGACTTTTTTAGAATCTGCCAATTTCAGGTGAGCGATATCGGTGCCTAATAAACGGACATTTTGCCATCAAGCAATCCCCTAACGACACCTATGTACGAGAATATACTCACCTTACGAACACCCTTTTTCTGTTTGTGATGCCACGTGACATACTTTGAAGCTAAAAAATCAAGATGTGCAGTTTTCCTATGACATATACATTTAGAGTACTGTGATATTATAGATGTTTACTCATCACATTGCTTATACTAGCATATATCACATGTCTAATTTAAATAAATATCTCATGCTATTCAAATAAGTGTGTCATAGTATAGTCACTTTATAAATAAATTTCATATAAATTGAAAGTGAATAGTGTTTCGAAGCTTCACTAAAAGACGTATACTCCATGTGCGTTTGTAGATCTGTAACATTTTTCCAACAGGGGAGAGGGTATCCAAAGCAGCAATGGGGGTGGGGGGGGGGTCCGGTCTTTGGTTTAAAAACGAATTGATATACATTTAGTTTAGTAAAAACAGGAAAAATCAGCAATTTTGGCAAATCCTGATCCCCTAACCGTTCTCTAGATCCGCGCTTACAAGTATTGGTAACCACATGAGCTTGACGCAAACAAATTGGTTAAAATTTCAATAAACGCAACAATCCATGCATATACACCAGCGGTACCAACTGGAGACAGCTGTAGGTTGCTTAAGTCAACAAATAAAAAGGTTGTGGTTATCCGGATTGCCAAGCAACAAACCGGTATCGCAGATGTATCAGCATGGATTATTGTGTTTATTGAATTTTGCACCAATTTGTTTGCGTTTATTGAATTATTGTTTGATAATCTATATGAATATAGTTGTATTGTCTTGTTATTTTCCCGCTTTATGTATGTTTGGTTATTATGTTGTTTTGCAATCCGGATAACCACTCCTTTTTTTTTTTACTTAAGCAACCTACAGCTGTCTCCAGTTAGTATCGCCGGTGTATATGCATGAATTATTGCGCATCACCAACAGTAGAAGTCTAGCTATTTGTTATTGTAATTATGTATCAATTCTTCTAAAATCTATAAATGATGTCGTATAAATTTGAATAAAAGAATCAAATTTTTTTCGATCTCTTGGTTCTTCTTATGTACTAAAAATCGCGATGTTTCGGTTCTGAATTCATATTTAGTACGTAAAGATGATATATATAAAACTTTAAAATTTGAACCTTTGAACTTTGTTTTTAATAAGCTTTTGAACTTTGAATGACGAAAGTTACGAAAATTCCTAAAATTTTTCGTAAGAATTTTTTGAAAATGGACACTGGAATGTACCCTTCATGTCAACATTGACCAGACTTTTTATAATTCGCAAATCGTTTCAAATTTTCAAAAGTGGGAATATCTGATCAATTAGTGTCGACAATTTTAAAGTACACATGTACTTTATAATGTATATGAATACAGTTGCAATGTCTTGTTTAATTACTTTTCCGCTTTATGCATGTTTTGTTATCATGTTGCTTTGTAAAGCCCCCTTCCCTTCACACTTATGTGATAGAAATAATTCAGATCTGAAAAAAAGAGAATCTTTTAAATACATGTACGAACTTAATTTTTATTCAAAAAAAAAATGGACAGAGACAATGCGATATTTTTCCCTTGGAAACGTTTATTTTGAAGATTTACTAAAAAAAAAAATAAATAAATCTTTGATCGCTGAGCGATATAAGTCTCCTACAGGCATCAGTCTATGTCCTGCAACTCTGCCTAGAATACTTCTTAAGGTAGAGCATTCCTCAGGTCTCAGATGCTCATATTTCATAAATAACAGCTTTTACAATATTTTCATTTCCATATATTCAAAGCTTATGTTAAACCTGATATACAAACAAAATATAACTCTTTGTTTCATGATTATGCCGACAGTGCAGCCGTTTGAAATGCAATATTGGACCCTATGTGAAAAGTAAGAAAAATCCCTTTTTAGGGGTGATGGAAAGTAACTATAAAATTTCTTTTCCCAAAACCATGTTAGTTTGATAATCTGAACAATATTATAAAGAGAAAAAATAGAGTAGCCAGGCAAAAAATTTCCAGAATTCTGACCTGAGGGATGCTCTACCTTAAACACAAACTTGACCTGTACTTACACCACAAGATGGATGCCCACACATAAATCATTTCATTATCTGCAGTAAGAGAAACAGGTATCATAATGGAGAACTGCAAATTGTTAATAGAAGGGGTCCTAAATATTCACTTTCCCTTGTAAAAACGAGTAAATCAAAACCCAACTTAAACTTGATCAATATCACGCTATAAAGTATTTTCATACCAAAAATCAGTTCATTATCTTCAATAACAGGCAAGAAAAGCCCGGAAAACTGAACTTTTCATGAAATTTGCTATGTCAAAGGGTCATAACTATAGTATAAATATGTCAACCAAAACCAAACTCGAACTTGATCTGTATCACACTAAGATGTATTCATTAAGCAAAAATCAGTTCATTATCTGCAATAGAACCGAATAAAAGTCTGGAAAACTTAAAATTTAATGAAATTTACTAAGTGCAAGGGCCATAACTCTAGTAAAAATATGTCAATCAAAATCAAACTCGAACTTGATCTGTATCACACTAAGATGTATTCATATACCAAAAATCAGTTCATTATCTGCAATAGAATCGAAAAAAGTCTGGAAAACTGACAATTTCATGATATTAAAGTCCTAAGTCCAAGGGCCATAACTCTTGTTAAAATATGTCAATAGAAACTAAACTCGAATCTGTATCTCACTGAGATGTATCTACATACCAAAAATGAGTTCAATATATGCAACAACGGTGGAAAAAACGACCGGAAAACCAAAGTGCGACAGACGGACGGACGGACGGACAGACGGACAAACGGGCTGGAAACTATAAGTCCCATCCGGCAAGCTGGTTGGGAACTAATTACTGATGATCTGCACTTGTATTCTTTTTAAGTCGTGTCATAATCTGGCTAGTTCGTCCTTTTTACAGAAATAACCGGAAGTTTGTTCCTTTCCTCTCCACCAATCATGTATACTTCTGTAAAGTCGCCGGAATTTACTCTGATTATGAAGTCTGTCACAAAGTTTACAGAAAGGAACCCCCATTTGATTATAAAGATATTCTGCTCTATATTGTTCAGTTACAGAAATATAACTTTCGAAAATCTTTTCATGTACATCAATAAAATGTAAATGGTTCCCAAAATATATGGAACTCCCCAATAATTTCTTCGATTTGAATTTGTCAGTATTTATATAAGATTTTGGCGGGAAATATATAGAATAACTAGAAAGGTTTCTTGTTGCGGTTGCAACAAGAGTGTCTTCCTCCTATACAATTTTTGGTTTGGAAATATGAAGGACGTCACATTACATGTATTTATATTATATATTTAAGTTTTCAAATAGCAGTAACATTAAATTTTCAAACCGATAATTGTTGGTGAGCAACCATTTGATTTGGGGGGGGGGGGGGGGGGGGGGCAGGAATTCTATTGCCAGCCGGTAAAATTTTTTTCAGCAATTTTCTGAGCAAGCCATTTTTTTCAGCCATTACCAGAGTCGGAGAAAAATTTTCGCCGGTTCTTCGGGCCGGATTTAAACAAATTGTCAAATGTTGTGAATGTCTGTGTAAGTTAAACTCCCCGCTGTTACAGAGTATGAGTTAATAACCGTTCCTTCAGATGTCTCTTTGCAATTAGCGAATTTCAGACAGATTGTATGATGTTTAAATAGAACCTTTTCTAGATTTTTGTGCCTATGCGTATTAGGTCTCTGGTAGATACAGCTATGTGAACAGTTTGTATTTATATTAATTAATTTTTTGACTTTAAATTGTCTGGCACAAAGGGCCAGCAAAAATTTCCATATCATGCAATGTATCCTTACTTTTGCATGGTCCGGGAAAAAAAATTGCCGGCCCTTTGGGCCGGAATATTTTTTTCAGCATTTTTCAGAGCCGGGATTTTTTTTTTGCAAATTCTTCCTGCCCCCTTCCCCCATAAAAAAGGCGAGCTCGTAGCTGTAGAACCAATTTTCTTGAGAAGAGAAATGGTAATAACAAGTTACGTTCAATATATATATATATATAAATACCATGAGGTTCTCGCTGTGCAGGTTCAAATTTGGACCCCCCCCTTCCCTTTTTTCAAAGTTTATTTTGAATTTCCATCATGGCGACATCGTTCAATATAAACAGAACTGTTTTCGAAAAACGAGAGGAGGGAAGAATGTTGGAGAAATTGTTCATCAATTTGTAAATAAACCAACCGAAAATTATGTAACGTTTGCTAGAATTAGAAATTAAACTTGATGTTCAAAATATAGTTATTGAAGTTTAGAAACAGGTTTGTAGGTTAGAAATCGGAATTAAACTACCACTTTTTGTGTGTAAATTCTGGTTTGTAGCTGATCTCTTCTAAATTAATCAACTGTTTTAAAATCAAATTGTGTATATCGAAATGTATTTATGAAATGCATATTCATCATTGCCGTGAAATCGGAATTTGAAAATCTCAACACTGCTTTTCTCGAGTCGGACTCGGACTACCAATTTTAGTGTGCGTCCGATCTGTTGGCGTGAAGGTGTATCGAAATACCCAACTCAAAATTTCGATGCTCATATCTTTTCAACAGTAAGAGATAGGAAAAATCAGAAAGACTAAATAAGACAGATATATGGATAAAAAATAATAATATTGAAATTTTTAGGAAACTTCATAAGCTTAATTTTTGTTTACTATTATAAGCAAAAAAGTGTCTTCCTCCTATGAACTTCTGAATTTGGAAATATGAAGGACGGTGAAGGACGTCATCGTAATAAATCGTTACAGTGTGCATCTAGCATTTCATATCTTGCATGGCTGTCGACTTTCAAAAAGAATGGAAATTGTAGATAGCAAAATACGAGATATTTAAGCTTACAAATAGCAAAACATGAAATTTTCGGTCCTTTGGAGTAATTCGACGCTCCCGTCAAATACTTGAATCTACTAAAAAACATGATAAAAAAAAATAACAGAGACCAAAAATAAAAAAGACCAATCTAGCTTTTACTCCAAACGTAACGTTGGAGAACTTTCATTGTCCTAGCTTACAGGGTTCTTGAGAAATCGCTGATCCAATTTTCCACGGTTACGAAAACAATAGGTCTTCCGACGGAAGTCGGAAGACCTAATTACCACCGCCTCGAACCACGGGAAAATGTGATGTCCGTAAGGTCTATATGCTTTCTCAGTTACATAATCTCTACAATTTGAATTTTCTGCAGCAAAGTAAAATTTGTAGTTTTTCATCACTGACGTCTCACAATTACTTCGTTTTGGGCAGATGGATTTCCCGCATCTACCGACCACGTCTACCTTGATGTACTTTTGTAATTCGTTTACAAAATTTTCCCTCTTCCCCGGAGTATGGCAGTTGCTGACCAACCAAAGCATTCTTCCGGTTTTGTTGAGAAATAAGTCAGGGCTGAGTGTTCGATTTACCTCTTGATTTTTCTTCGTCAATGAACCGTAAAAATGTGTGATGTCAGAGTCCCTACGATAAGTCATGGTCCAATTGAACAGATTAGTCCAGGTTTTAATTCCATTTCCCCACAACGCTGGTGATTCCATTTCGACATAAACCCAAACTTGACCTAGTTTTGTTTTTGGTGGGAGATTATACATCTTCTCTATTTCAAACACTACAGCATCCGCTTCCGGCATGTGTTTCCGGTCAGTTGTTACACGACAATTGTGTTTTGGACAGTGCTGCTTCATTCCGCTTTCAACTCTTCCTAAATCCTTATATAGAGGGCGCCACATAAGAATAAAAATAGGAGGTCGATGCGAGTCGATCAATTGTTTGTTGGGAGATTCGACCTTCTTTGCTTCGTTCAAAAATGATGTCGCTTTTGTCTGATTTGCTGTCGTGGCTTGCCTGTTATCGCCAGTGCTTATTGCGGCTGTTGAAGTCCACGGTGAATCCATGGCTTTCTTTGTAGATGTCCACGTCGAATCCGTGGCTTCACGTGTCGATGTCCACGTTGTCGAATCCGTGGCTTCACGTGTCGATGTCCACGTCATCGAATCCGTGGCTTCACGTGTCGATGTCCACGTCGTCGAATCCGTGATTTTCTGTGTCGATGTCCACGACGAATCAACGACTTCTTGTACAAAAGTCCACGACGAATCCGCGGCTTTCTGTGTCGATGTCCACAAGAAGCCAACGCTTTCCCGTTGTTGAGAAGACTCGTATGTCCACGTGTTGAACTCTGAATACAGTACTGTACATACCATGACTGTGGTCAGTCCCACTAGTACTATCCTGTGAAGGCAAATTTTAAACATAAATTTTGTTCTTTTTCAAGTACCATTACTAGAGTATCTTAAAAATTCAGTCTTATACTATAGTACGATATTTGACTCCTTGTAAAAATGGTTCTTTCAAGATGCATGTTTAAGCTCAGATGAGCCAAGCTCATGTGGATTCTTGTCACTTTCCGTCCGTAGGACTTCGTCGTGATCGCGATACATTTTCGATTTCTCCTTTGCAACCAATTTATGAAAATTTATGAAATGTCTCATCAAACAGGTACCCATGCAAGATTCTCTATAATTTTTTCGACCCAATTTACCAAACGGTATGGCTGGTTACAGAGATGTTGAAATCTACTTTAAAGTTGTCAAACATTCACGAAACTGTCAGATCGAACAATGCAATTGTCTAATTAAGATGGTTTGTCAGACCGAAAGAAATTTTGTCATACATTGGGTCAGCGGTTTTTAGAGTGAACCCAGAATGTCCAGGTGGAAAAGCTGAAATAGGGGAAATTGACTGATTTTGAAAGTTGGGTTGAGAAGACCATTATGAAGGTATTCTATAAATGGTAAGATGCATATTGTAGGATATGCCTGTCTTGTGTAAGAGCATTGAAGTTTTGGGTCACGTGACTCATTTAGTCTATATATAGCTATTTCAAAAGGTGTACCGGATTTTCCCTGCTTGACAAGACTTTATAAGGGAAAATATGAAGTTTTGGGGTTTTTACACTTTTTTGAGTTTCTTGTGTTAGAATTTTCTAAATTTTGGCTAGAATGCAGCTGTATAAGATGATATCTTTAAGGAAATATAAGCATTATTTCTGAAAATTTTTTCCAGGTGACCAGATACAGTATACAGAACAATGGCAAAAAAAACCCACTTGAATTGGAGGCCATTTTTTCACCTTTTTTTTTTTTTGGCAAACATGTGTAATAATTATTATGTGTCGAAATTTTAACATTGCATTGAGACTAGTATCATATAATAGCTGTAGATATAATAAACAGATTGATATATAAAATAATGTGAGATATATAGATATAAAATGAGATGACTTCATTGCGCAATATTTCTGCGCAGTGAGAGAAACTGGTGAGCGGACCCATTCTTTCGGTCCGACACTTTTCAATATCGCTGTTCAAATTGATCTTATAAACCTCATCGTCAGAAACCGACGTTCGATCATGCAAGCTCACCTTTTTGTAATGCTATCCAGCAAAAATTCTGCCGTTATGACGCACGTGAAGTGATCTTGTGTGATCGACGATGATTATACCACTTCAACCAATGTATGAAATTTCACGATACGTCACATCAAGCAAGTGCTACTAAAGTACCCATGCAATATTCTCCTTAATATTTCCGACTTTTTTGAAGCAATATGCTCTTTCAAAGATCTGACTGACTGACTGACCGACCGACTGATCGACTGATCCGCAAACGGAACCTCACGGGAAGTACCCATGCAAAGTCCTCCAATAAATTCATTTTATTTCTCGACCCGAATTGGCCCTTCCGATTGCGGGAATAAAATGCAAAATTTCGTGACGTCACAATGCTTTTACCATGTGTTTACCTCGGACAAACAAGCTTCGAACCTCGGTCAAACATCGAAATTGCATTGTGACGTCATGAAATATCTCAAATTTTTCCCGCGTTCGGAAGGGTCAATTGATCTGAATGTGCTACGTTTCGACTTCACCGTACTGTACAAAATTTTACGAAACTGTGCTGTACGAAATTTTACGAAACCTCACAGGAAACAATTCAGGTCAGCGATATACAGTAGACTTATTTACTATATGATATTTGGCCATCCATCGACCCCCCCCCCTTTTTTTTTTTAAACCAGTCCCTTAGCTCGGGAGTATATATATATACTCACCTAACTGACCACCTTTTTCTGTTTGTGAAGCTTCGTGACATGATTTCTTTCTTTTATGAAGCTCAAAACATCGCTCTGCTAGCTGCTTTCATATGTATAAAAATAGAATATATGAAATATAATCTATTTATACATATCACGTGGCTAATTTAAATACCTCATGTTATTCAAATACATGTGAATATTCGAACAGTCACTTAGCACATATCGATTTCTCCCTATATGTACTGCTGTATTAATAGTAAATACACTGAAAAATATTTCTTTCTGAAGCCTCTCTACTAGATCATGGGCGGATCCAGGAATTTTTTTCAGGGGGGGGGGGGGGGTTCCTAAAGTCCGAATTTTTTGAAGAGCGAAAAAAAAAGCAACGCAAGAAAGTAAAGTTTATGTCAATTGTGTTTCTAATTATTATTATTAATAAAACAGGTAACTGGAAAGCAATGGCGAGCAAACAACTTAAAATCTTGGATTTTCACAATTATATCATAGCACTTGATTAATGATTGTCAGTTCTAATATGTAAATACAACAAATGGCGAGTGATAGCGAGCCAGCGGAATTTTTTTTTCCGAGAATTGGAATAAAATCCACTATTCGAGTCTTTTTCAGTTTCTTTTCGTTTTCTTAGTGCCCATTGACCTAGGTGTAAGGTATATGTGTTGTATATAGGAAAACGCAGCATCATTTGAAAATATTATATAACTAGGATGTAACGTCGATTCTGATTGGCTGACGCGCGAGTCATTATTTTCCAATAATGACCGCTAACGGAAGATAATGACTCGGTGTGGTATTTGTCCTGATATCAGTATTTTCGAGAAATTTTTTTTTAGTTATTTTGTTAAATATTAAAAGTTTAGATATACTTTTCACAAAAAAGTGCAATAAATTGTTGAATTCTTGATGAAAGATGATGTGTATATATTGTTTTGAATCATTATTCTAATCATATATAGTCTAACTATTCCTTATATAATATAACAAATAAGGACTTGGCCTCGGTCATTATGTCATTATAATGACCCGATGATACATGTATTTGTAATATCGACCTCGGCCTTCGGGTCATTATAATGACATAATGACCTTGACCAAGTCCATATTTGTATAATAACGTACATGTATGTAATAAATTGTGGCGAGCGGAAGCGAGCCAGAGAAAATATTTGGAATGCTGACGTCAAAAAATTATCAAAAATGAAAGATTTCTGATACAAATTCATGGTATATTTTTCAAATACATTTATTATGACAACAAAAGGGGAATTGGGACTTAATCTTATGAAAGATGTAAATAAGTAAAAAAAAAATTAGCTATTCTTCGAAAATTCCAGGGGGGTCCGGACCCCCCCCCCCCCGACCCCCCTCTGGATCCGCGCAACATAAATTTTGCAGGGGATACAGAATATTAGATATACCTGTAGCCAAGTTCGATCAACTTCGGTTGATCGTCTGTCTCTTCAACGCATTTGAAAATTTCTGTAACAAAATTTCTTGAAATTTCTAAAACGTGGGTCCTGTAGCATCATATCCCACCCATCCTGAGCACTACGTCTTTCGGAACATTTTTGGACAATAATTTTCACACATTTTGGCCGTTAACGCGACTCTTTTTACATGCGAATTCATTTATAAATACGGCAATAGCGGAACTGATGACGGTCTATTGAAATTTAGAAGGCGTGCACGTGACGCGATTTACTCATTCTGATTGGTCCGAACTAGTCCAAGGCAAAGTAATATTAGTTATTAGGTTAGTTAATGACCGTCTTCAGAGATTTGTCGGGTTGATCAAGCCCATATCTAAGACTTGACAAGAATTGTACATAGATCAAACTTTAAGGTACTCTCAAAGTCAAGGTCAATGGCATCCTTTTTGATGAATGGCTATATCTACCTTAGGATTCTTAATTAATTTCAATGTGTTTATTTTGCCACGGACTAGTTCGAACCAAGAGCGTTAATCGCGTCGCGTGCACGCCGTCTAAACTATAGACCGTCAACTATTCCGCCATTGCCGTATAAATGCATACGCACGTAAAGAGAGTCGTGAAGCGGCAATTTTCGTCAACTAAAAATTGAGATTTTGGTCCTCGACAAAATAAAACAGTTATTAGATTTGCAAGGTTGATGTGTACGGAAGCCCGTAGGTGACAGGTATGAATTATAATATATCTGGCGGCCGCCAGATAATTATCTGGCGGCCGCCACTTAATTTATGTGGCGGTCGCCGCATAATTATATGGCGGCCGCCACAAAATTGATCTAGCGGCCGCCACATAATTATCTGGCGCCAGATAATTTAAGCGGCGGCCGCTACATAATTTACAATAAAATCAATGCATAACCTGTTCTTTCTGTTCTAGGGTGCTAAATTCATCCTCTCTTTTAATCTTTTTGATATGACAGATGCAAAATAACCAGATGAAATGTAACAAAAGATAATTATGAGGCGGCCGCCAGATGTTATGTGGCGGCCGCCAGATATTATGTGGCGGCCGCCAGATAATTAAGTGGCAGCCGCCAGATAAATTTAGTGGCGGCTGCCAGATAAATTAAGTGGCGGCCGCCAGATAAATTAAGTGGCGGCCGCCAGATAAATTAAGTGGCAGCCACCAGATAAATTAAGTGCATGGCGGCCAGATAATTTAAGTGGCGGCCGCCACATAAAATTTAATAAATTGAAATAAGCCGGAAGCCGGATAGCTACACCATTTCAGAGCTATTGACGCGACAGATGGTCGATCGTCCCATGTCGACATGATTGACCATTGGTCTCGTTGGTTTATATGCATATATGTAGTCTTTATTGTTTTTAATTTTTCTATGTTGTATTTGATGTTCCTTGTCCATATTACGTATCTTGTTGGTACATGTCTACTCTGTGTTCTTGCATAGGAGTGGTTTGGTTTTTGCTGTAGGTGCTGCAAACGAGTGTTGTTGGAGATTCCCCCTTTCTTGCAAAAGGCACAAGGTGAATCTCGTGTTCTTGCACAGGATTGTTTTGCTGTAGGTGCTGCAAACGAGTGTTGTTGAGGATTCCCTCTTTTCTTGCAAAAGGCGCAAGGTGAATCTCGTGTTCTTGCACAGGATTGTTTTGCTGTAGGTGCTGCAAACGAGTGTTGTTGGAGATTCCCTCCTTTTTTTCAAAAGGCGCAAGGTGAATATCGTGTTCTTGCATAGGGATGTTTTGCTGTTTTGCTGTAGGTGCTGCAAACGAGTATTGTTGGAAATTGATTCTATCTTTTCTTGCAATAGGCGCAAGGGGAATTCGTATAAAGAATTATGTATTATATATTCGTGCATATTTACTGAAAAATAACAGCAAGTGTTAATGCCAGTAGCTGATGAAATCATTTTGCCGTTGATACTAGTTATGCAAGTGAATACAATGTCTGACGCTTTATAAATACATACAGTTTTATTATCTTGACATATTATTGTTAAGTTTTTTTTTTTTTTTTGGTATATTTACATTACTAGTAGATTCCCCATATTAAACGCCCGTTAGGCAACTAGAATTTTATTCCAATAACTTGGGTTGCTATTTTGACGTCACGTTCAAGTTTTGCATGTAGGGAGAGTTTACCAAAATTTTGGTCATTTCTTAAATGTATGCCAAGTGCAGATATTACCCGTTTTTATATCTTCTTTTTTTTCGAAAATCATAAGCGACAAAATAAAAACGATTTATCACATGCAAAGGATCGGAATTGATGTAATTAGATATGGCCATGCTCCATCGTTTATTTCTGTAAAAGAGAAAGGAGGGGATCTCCAGCAACACTAGGTTGCAGCACCCACAACAGCACCCCCAAAACACCCAATGCAAAACCACAGGGCAGACACCCACAGAAAGAGACTAAAAGGGACAAGGAACACCAACTCATACCATAGAAACATGAAATACTAAAAATAGCAATCCAAGGAATGCTTGTGTCGCCTGCGAAGCGGTTTGATTATTATTCTAGAAAGTGGATCAAAATTATTGGTATCAGTAGAAAAGTCTTGTCATATGAAATTCATTTGAAATATCAGACCTCTTAATTACAAATTAAAAGATATGATCATTCTCAAATTTTCAGAAAAGAGTGTCAATCATCTAGGTCAAGGTCACTACCTAAAAATTGGTAACAAAAAGGTCTCATCATAAGAAATATTAAAAACCTATCACCTGCCAATTTACAACCTTAGAAAAGAAGGTCAAATAGCTAGGTCAAGGTCAAAAGGTAAAAAAATTATGGTATTTGTAGAATGGCATTAATACAAGGAAAATACATGTGAAATATCAAAGCCCTATCACCTACCAATCAAAAGATATAGCCAATATTACTTTTCTTGAAAAGTAGGTCAAATATCTAGATCAAGGTCAAAAGGTCAAATTTTATGGTCTGTGTAGGAAGGTCTTGTCACAAGGAATACACATGTGAAATACCAAAGCCCTATCACTTACCAATCAAAAGATATATCAATTCTTCATTTTTTGAAAAGTAGGTCAAATATGTAGGTCAAGGTCAAAAGGTAAAAAAATTATGGTATTTGTAGAATGGCATTGTTACAAGGAAAATACATGTGAAATATCAAAGTCCTATCACCTACCAATCAAAAGATATAGCCAATATTACTTTTCTTGAAAAGTAGGTCAAATATCTATATCAAGGTCAAAAGGTCAAATTTAAAGGTCTGTGTAGGAAGGTCTTGTCACAAGGAATACACATGTGAAATATCAAAGCCCTATCACTTACCAATCAAAAGATATAGCGAATCTTATCTTTTTTTCAAAAGGAGGTCAAATATCTAGGTCAAGGTCACAAGGTAAAAAATTATGGTATGTGTTGAAAGGTCTTGCCACAAGGATTGCACATGTGAAATATCAAAGCCCTATCATCTACAAATCAAAAGATATATCCATTCTTAAATTTTTTGAAAAGTAGGTCAAATATGTAGGTCAAGGTCACTAGGTAAAAAATTATTGTATGAGTAGGAAGGTCTTGTCACAAGGAATACACATGTGAAATATCAAAGCCCTATCACTTACCAATCAAAAGATATAGCGAATCTTATCTTTTTTCAAAAGTAGGTCAAATATCTAGGTCAAGGTCACAAGGTCAAAAATTATGGTACGTGTTGAAAGGTCTTGCCGCAAGGATTGCACATGTGAAATATCAAAGCCCTATCACCTACAAATCAAAAGATATATCCATTCTTAATTTTTTTGAAAAGTAGGTCAAATATGTAGGTCAAGGTCACTAGGTCAAAATTTATGATATGCGTAGGAAGGTCTTGTCACAAGGAATACACATGTGAAATATCAAAGCCCTATCACTTACCAATCAAAAGTTATGGGCTGTGACACCCAAAGTGTGACAGACAGACAGACAGACTGACGGACGGACGGACAGACGGACAGACGGACAACGGACAAAGTGATCCCTAAGTGTCGCTATGCTTCGCAGGCGACACAAAAACAACACATAAACCTACGGGACCAATGACTTAAGACGGCCTTCTGCTACACAAGTAGCAGACGGTGTGGTTATCAGGAGGCATCGAATCCATCGATCATAATACAAGTACATGTTAAGCGGACAAATACAATGTCGATTTTTTTCCTTGAAAATATCTATCTTGAAAATTTAAGACAAAATACTGTCGATTTGAACATTTATTTTCATTAAAGTCATATCATAATCTGGCTAGTTCGTCCTTCTTACATAAATAACCGGAAGTCCTTTCCTGTCCTCTCCACCAATCATGTATACTTCTGTAAAGTCGACGGAATTTACTCTGATTATTGAGTCTGTCACAAAGTGTGCAGAACGGAACCCACATTTGGTTTAGGATAATATCTGCGTTATACTGTTCAATCACAGAGATGTAACTTTCGAATATCTTTTCATGTACATCTACAAAATTTAAATGGTTTCTGAGATATCTGTAACTCCCCAATAATTTCTTTGATTTGAATCTGTCAGTATCTATATAAGATTTTGGCGGGAAATACATAGAATAATTACCACCGCCTCGAACCACGGGAAGAATGTAATGTCCAAAAGGTCTATATGCTTTCTCGGTTATATAATCTCTACAATTTGAATTTTCGGCAGCAAAATAAAATTTGTAGTTTTTTAGCAGTGATCCCTCGCAATTGTTACCTTTGGGACAGACGTGCTTTCCACACCTACCGACCACGTCCACGGGCGTGAACTTCTGTAATTGCTTGACAAATATTTCTCTCTTCCCTGGAGTATTGCAGTTACTAACTAGCCAAAGCATACTTTTGTTTTTGCTGGTAAAAATTTCTTGGCGGAGTGTTCGATTGACCTCTTGATTTCTCGTCGTCAATGAACCGTAAAAATGGGGGATATCCGAATCCCGGCGATACGTCATTGTCCAATTGAAAAGATTTTTCCATGTTTTCATTCCATTTCCCCTCCACGCGGGGGATTCCATCTCGACATAAACCCATACTTGACCCATTTTTGTCTTTCGAGGGAGTTTGTACAATCCCTCTACCTCAATCACAACAGCATCCGCTTCCGGCATATATTTCCGGTCCGACGTCAAACGGCAATTGTGCTTTGGACAATGCTGAGCCATTTGTGCCTCTACATTTTTTACTTCTTTATATAGAGGGCGCCACAAGAGAATCAAAATGGGAGGTCGCTGCGAATCGTTCGTCTGTTTGTGAGGAAATTCGGTCTTCTTCGCTTCGGTCCACGATAGGGTCGTCTTCGTTAGATCTGCAAACGGCCTTTGTTTGTAAACAATTCTGTCGTTTCGAGACACGGTTGACGTCGAAGTCCAAGATGAATATACGGTTTCCTTTGTAGAACTCCAAGTTGAAACCACGGCTTGTTGTGTCGAAGTCCACGTTGAATCCACGGCTTGTTGTGTTGAAGACCACGATAATTCCGCGGTTTCCCGTGGCAGTTTATACTTGTAAATCCACTTGTTAAACTCCACATACAGTATTGTAAATAGCACGGCTGCAGAGAGGCCAATGAACAATGTCCTGGAGAGATAAAGTTGAAATTTGATTTGTTGATAAAGATAAATTGGAATTTGATTTGTTGATAAAAATAAAGTTGAAATTTGATTTGTTTATAAAAATAAATTTGTTGATAAAAATGAAAATAAAACAATAATTATTATTATTATTATTATTATTATTATACTTATTAATAATAAATATTATATAAATATAATAATTCGAATGAAGAGAAGGATGTGACGCTAGATTTTGACTTCGTTTAACCTTGAAAAAGGCCTTTAAGGCCGAAACGTCGATAAAAATAAAGTTGAAATTTGATTTGTTGATAAAGATAAAGTTATCATTTGATTTTTTCATAAAAATGAAATTGAAATTTGATTTTTTGAAATTTCAGATCTGTCCTTGAAAGATAAAGCTGAATTTTGGTTTGTCCTAGAAAGATACAGTTGAAATTTTTGAAATTCATTAACTATCATGATATTTCACTTCTAACTTAAAAGTGAAAGATTATAAGATTCTTTCATGGTCCAATAATATGAAAGATACATCGGTTCCACCCGAAGGGTCTCAAAATCACGTAATCCCAGAGAGTGGAAACGATGTACCTTTCATACAAGAGCATGAAAGAGTATTTTCTCTCATATCTAAGGATCAATCTCAAATTTGAAACTTTCTCACAGGTATATAAATTTGATATTCACTAATTATGCTTTTTATTCTAAAAATACAACCCAACAACAACAAAATAAGAAATGTATCGTGAATTTGTCCTGTGATTTTGCGTGCGACATCTATCGGATCTGTGCCCCGTTTCACAACACGTTTCGATATATTTTAGGGAATTTTGTACTGAAGTCGACGAAAGATTAAAGGTTTGAAATTGTTTACATTTAGTATGTTCTTCTATGATTTCTGACATAATTTTTCCTCTATATATTTAATGTAAAATCAGACTTCGTGAATTTCAGTTTATCTTTACGAAAATCCCTTAAATGTTTCGTAGGAACTTTAGAGAAGCCGGCCACAGAAAGGTGTGGAATTCATTTTTATTCCCAGTAATTCTAAAATTACAACTCCAGTTCACACAAATACTAATTACATGTATCTATAAGACGACTATTCTGACCCCGTACCAGACTTTTCTGAAACAACCCCCCCCCCCCCCCCCCCCCCCGACATCTTCATTTCGAAATTTTCTGGTTAAGATAGAATAAAGCTTTCACAAAATAAAATATACTTGCCTTATAGACCCTTTTTGACCGCATGACATGTTTTCTTTCCTCTCTGTCTAGAAGTCAAAACATCGCTTTTCTACCCCAAAACACTCAAAATATGGTACACGGATATATGCATCATGGGTAATATATCTGAAAAAAAAATACATGGTTTGGAACATATGATACTGCAAACAACAGTGTAAAGCGCATAGCCAATTTAAATACCCCATGCTTTAGAAACAAACTCCGAAAAAAAAAAGAAGAAAAAGACACGCACCATTCTTTATCCCATGAATGAGATTGTGTCAAATTATTGGTCATCAAAAGTAACTTGAGCCATTGCAATTCTGTTTAGAACTATCTAGTAGCGTCAACCATATCGTCACGCTCAAAACCTACACAAACTTCCATAGAAAATGGCATTTTCTCTTGTTAAAACAGAAAAAAGACCACGAACAAAAAATTAAAGAAAAAGAAGTATAAGTAAATAAAGAAATAAAACTAGGGAGTTGAAATATTATAAATATCTAAGGCAACAAAATCATAATAAAGGAGTATAGGAAATAACAAAAATGTTCACTGATGTTGTGCGCTTTTTTTTTTCATGCATGAAAAACCTTGCATTCTTCGGTGTTTCCGGTTAAGTGGGAGGTTATACTCACGTAATCCGGATAACTATTCACTAGTGCGTTATATTTTTATGTTGGGGATAATTTATGAACTTCTCTCTGACTAAATCTACTTAATTATTTTAAACTGATGATTACGAAGGAAAAAAAAGGAAAAGAAGAGCGGAAGGGGGAGAATAAAATGAGTTAATTATTAGAGATACTCAATCGCTGAAATAACGGTTATCGAGATGAAGCGTCCCCCCCCCCCCCTCTGCATGGACGGATTTAGATTTTATCCAGGGGGGGATCCAGTCTTTCACAGGGGGGGGGGGGTTCCAGCCTATGGTTAAAAAATTACGTGTCAGAGGCAAAATCAGCATTTTTGGCGAATTCAAACTTGTTGTATAAACTGACCCCTTCTCTAAATCCACCCTTTCTGTCTTATGGAGGAACTATATTACAAGATCTCATTATCTCATACGTAACAAAGGCAAAAATAAACAAGTCTGGCGAATTCAAAAGGGCTGTCCTCAACTGACCCCCTCTGTAGATGGCTGAGAAATTCTGTCTTCTGCAGAAACCATATTAATTACAAAGTTCTAACAATTACATCACTTCTGCATACTTATGGTGATTTATTATGCATTTATCTGTCATATAATTGCTTAATTTACATAATTTAGTAGATCTATATTCTACCTGTTTTGCCTTACCTGACAAAGACAAAATTACACTATGAATTAAGTCACGTACTTTAAAATCAGATAAAACAATTAGAAAATTGTTTGATAAATACAGCAGAAAAAAACAATTATGACTGTTCAGTCCTTTTAAAATGTGATCAAGATGTTTATTTCATTATTTTGAAACGTACATCAAACGATACATAAAATAGAAGATGTAAATGTAACTTACCTTTTTCACTGCACCTTCTGATTTGACAGCTCATGCATTGTTGGCACGCAAGTATATATATAATTTCACACGTGTTATAAAATACATTTCACATGTAATGGAGAGCTCTTTGAATAATAATGAAGTCCGACACTATTCAGGCAATCACACATTTTACCTGGCGATTGATAAAAACACGTTAAAGGACCTTATGAATTTCCACCGCGATTGTTGTCATTGATGTGCCGATTTTTTCAATGGAAGTCTATACATGTATAGAGAAGTCAATTTTTTACAGAAAAATGCTTTTAATAAATTTCTATCTGAAGGATTAGATCTATAGATAATTGCTAATTGCATTTTAATTTGCAAATTGTTAAAAAAAAATTTTTTTCAAATGGTTTTGTTTACACCATGGCTATAAAATGATCATGATTAAAAAGGAAGGTATTTTTTCTCTAGTTAATTTCAATTTATTCTGCCTGGTACGATTTTGGTTTTTTTTTCTGCCAACTTTTCCAAGGGATTGGGAAAATTCGTACATGTATAAACCCGACCAGAAACATATGACGCAGCTTTTCATTTTCTAAATTATCATTTCTAGGTATTGAAGTTCTCTGTAACCTATTTTTTGTTATTTTGTTTTTTTTTTTTTGTTGTTGTTTTTTTTTTTTTTTTTTTTTTGTTTCGCCTGCGAAGCATAGCGACACTTACATGCAGGGATCTCTTTCTGTCTGTCACACTTGGATGTCACACCCTGTAAAAGTGATTCCTGAGTGTCGCTATGTTTCGCAGATCTGCGACACATGCATTCCTTGGAATGATTTTTTTTTTATTGCGGTGGTGCCAAATAGTGTCATGTTACTGTATTTTCTTTTGGTGGATGGGGAGGCCTTAATATTGTCATGTTACCGTAGTTTTTTTTAAGGGGGGGGGGGGGGGGGGGGGGGGGAAGGGAGAGGGTGTCAAGAGTTGTCTTTCTTTGTCCACATACATGTAATTGCCCAGACGCTATAGCACAAATATATTGATGAATAAGCTAAAAATCAACAAGAAGTTCATCGTTCTAAAAACTATATATACACATACATGTACATTTATGTATCTTTATATATTAAAGCAGTGCATACATGGCATTGAATCACTCGTTTATTGAGGGGTTTTTTTTGGGGGGGGGGGAATCAGTGAAAAATAATTAGCACATCTGACTTTTCTTTATTGCGTGGCCGTGACTTAACACGTGTTTTTGTTAAGGCACGGTCCATTTGATATTCTGGGGAGGGGGGGGGGGCTTGGGTTTTTTTTGTCGGAACAAGATTATTTTTTTCGCCCCGGACCGGGGCAAAATTATTTTTTCCATGCGAAGTTGGAGCAAGGATTTTTTTTAACAAAGTGATGTGCCTATTAAGAATGTCTGTGTTTTATCAATAGAAATTATTTTTATTTTTACTCAAAACTCTAAATATCAATATATTGGTTTATTTTCATGCAAGTATTCAATTTACTTTTAAACAGAGAGATAAAAGATTTTTACAATACAATTCTCAGTATTTTATATAAGATACATGTATATAACATGTATAGGAGGGTCTAAGGGGGAGGTGTCCTAGACTATTTTTAAATGAGTGAAGTTCTCCTTCCAAGCTTACAAGAACATAAAATTAGACTCTATGGGATACATGCAACATGTATTTTAAAATAGCAGTACATAAATATTGATAATTTTATAATATATAAATTTAAGCTTTTAAGGAAACCCTTTTTCATTCACATACATGTATAGCTTTTAATATCTTCAAATATATGAACTTTGCCATTAGTAAATAATATGTTTTAACAGAAAACTATGGCGAGCGAAGCGAGCCGGAAACTTTTCAAGAATTTTAGCGAAATTTTATGGTAATTCCTCAAATTCAGATTATTTGTAAGAACAAGATTATTTATTTTTTTTGTCACACCATAAGCAGATTAATTTTTTCATCATAATTGAGAGCAAAATTATTTTTTTCGAAAAAAACCCAAGCCCCCCCCCCCCGAATATCAAATGGACCGTGCCTAAATAGTTGATGACATTTCATTGGCGGATTTAGAGGGGACATGGGGGGGGGGGGTTCACGCCCCCTTAAAATCGTCAAAGGAAGGTTTTTTTTTTTAGGCTCAAACGTCTATATGTACATGTAGACTCAGTTTCTGGTAGTTTTGAGTCGAATTTTACAAAATTTTCACCTTCTTTTATATAACATGACCGTTTCATGCTAGATAGCCAGTGTTATGAAGTACTCAGTATAACCTCTTCCACACCTCAAAATCACTTGAAACAATGTTTGACCGGTCTTTTTCTGATATATGTAATGAAAGTCAACATACCTTTACAGCAAAGGAATGAGATTTGTGGTATGTATCACCTCCCTCCTCGAAAAAAAAAAAAAAAAAAAAAATCGCCTGCTCGCTTTGCACATTCTCTATCATATAGCTTATATAAAAACAATTTTCCGTAAGGGTAGGACTTCACCTTGGACTGAGGGAGGAGGGGGCTAGGTGGCACAAACACCCTTTTTCCTTCTTGATATTTTTCACGCCCTCTCTAAACTCAAATCCTGTAACCATCCCTAACAAAACGCCCTGTTATTTATCTTTTTACATATCTGAGAAACATAATACTAAGATTGAAGTTAAAAAGATTGAACTGACTCCAGTACGAATATGTTCAACACCAATGGCGTTATTATGACGTCATAAAGCATAACATTCTTCACAACGTAGAGAGTCGCGTTATTTCACGTGAACGTCTTCTAAAATCATGGAAAGTGATAAAATGCTTGACATTACGGAGGAGAAACGTCCGAGCAAGAATGAAAAATACAAGGTAATTTTGTTTTCATTTTCAGTTTTACTTATTTTTTTTTTCTCCTTCTTTCACCATTTTTGGTGACGTTGGTCTGAATTTTGGTAGATTATAGCTCCAAGGTCTACATAGGCCACGGTGTGAATTTTTTCTTTCAACAGAAAAGTTTTGCCACCAATATGCCAAAATGTAATATAAAACCCCCTTCACTTTTCAAAAGTTATGGACGAGCAGGCTCTTCTAGAGATTTTTAGCTCGCCGGGACGAAAAAGTCCGGAGAGCTAATGCCATACCCTCGGCATCGTCGTCGTTGTCGTCATCGTTGTCGTCGTCCGTAGACAAAACTTTAACCTGGGCTATATCTCTTGAACTATAAGGGGTAGGGCTTTGATATTTCACATGTAGATACCTTGTGACGAGACCTTTCATTTGAGACCATGACCTTTTACCTAGTGACCTTGACCTTGGACTTTGACCTACTTTTCAAAATCTTTAACCTGGTTTCTGACAAAAACCTGTATAGGCGAGCTATGTAATCTTTGATTACCCTATGTTTTATAAATGCCGCAGTACTTAGCGTTCCTTTACTTGTTCTGAAATAAGTAGATGAGCAACAGAAAAAAAACAACAACAAAAAACAACAAAAACAAAACAAACAAAAAACCAAAAACCAAAAAAGAAAAAAAACCAAAAAAAAAAACAAGCAAACAAAAACAAACAAACAAAAAACAAAACAAAAAAAAAAAAAAAAAAAAACTATAGATAAATCCTGAAAATCCGATTACGAGGAAACTCTGCCGGTAGTATGTAACACAAATATACTTGTTCTATATGTATATGTTTTCACAGAGAAAGAGCAGCCGGAGATTCAATGATGAATTACTGACCACAGAAGACATAGATAATATAGGCGAACAGTTCATCACAAAGTCCATGGAAATAGTTCAGGTTAGTTTACTATGAACAGTTCATCACAACGTCCATGGAAATAGTTCAGTTTAGTTTACTATGAGCAGTTCATCACAACGTCCATGAGAATAGTTCAGGTTAGTTTACTATAAGCAGTTCATCACAACGTCCATGAGAATAGTTCAGGTTAGTTTACTATGTCATAATGAGCAGTTCATCACAACGTCGATGAGAATAGTTCAGGTTAATTTACTATGAACAGTTCATCACAAAGTCCATGAAAATAGTTCAGGTTAGTCTACTGTGAACAGTTCATCACAATTTCCATGGAAATAGTTCAGGTAAGTTTACTATGAACAGTTAATCACAAAGTTCATGGAAATAGTTCAGGTTAGTTTACTGTGAACAATTCATCACAACGTTCATGAAAATAGTTCAGGTTAGTCTACTGTGAACAGTTCATAATAAAGTCCATGAAAAAAGTTTAGGTTAGTTTACTGTACCATGTAAATAGTTCAGGTTAACTGCAAATATGCAGTAGATTGAAATATTTCTTCCAGAGGGAAGTTAAGAGGGGAGTTATGTTTTAGTTCATTATAGGGGTCCGGAATATTTAAGATCGTTTACTGTGAATAGGTCATTTCACAGTTCATAGAAATGGTTAAGCTAAATTTATTGTAAACAATTCATAAAAATGTCTAGAAATAGTTCAGATTAGTTTACTATGATCAGTTCATCACAAAGTCTATGCAAATAGTTAAGGTAAGTTTACAGTGAACATCTCGTAAAGTCAAGAGGAATAGTTTAGGTAAGTTTACCATGAACAGTTCATTAACAAGTAATGAGAAATAGTTCAGATACGTTAACTGTTCTTTGTTCATTTCATAGTCCAGATAATTAATTAAGATTAGTTAACTATGAGAAGTTCATTAAAAAGTGAAGAGAAATAGTTAAGATACGTTAACTTAACTGTTCATAGTTCATCACTTATTCCAGGGATGTTCTTCTTGTTCAGATTACTTAACTGTTTAAAACAGTTCATAACCAAGTCGATCGAAATAGTTCACGTAAATTTACGATGAACAGTTCCTTTAATTCAAAGTCAAGGAAAATGAGACGAGAACTTCTGCAGCAGTAAGTAACATGATCTTTGATTGTTGAATGAATGAATTTTTAAAATCTTAACTTTATTTATAGGTGAATTTAACAGGACTAGGGGATACGTCTTTCGGGAGAGAAGTAGGAGTTCTGGACCGCGGCAAAAAACTCCTAATGTGTCAAGATGGCGCCGGGGAGCAGAAAGGCAGAAGTCAGGTATAAAACGTCAAAAATTTACATAAGGCCATAATTATTAATCATTTTGTTTTATGTCCCCTGGAGGGTACCATTTCGCAGAAATTTTAAGGAAAATACGCACAGAAACATCAAATTTGCTATCCAGAAAAGAATTCAAAAATTCATTTCGAATCAAAACAAATCCTATTAGACCATCTTTATTAGGATCAGAAAATTCTTCATCTGCCTCAATATACGGAGTCTATAACCGTTACTTGTAAGAAAATTTTAACATTAAGCTTAATATTGGAAATTTCCAATTTTTCTCTCCTTCTTCAATCCCTTATCGAAAGTTTCTAAATGATAATTCATGTGTGTGTGTGTGTGTGTGAGGGTGTGTGAGGGTGTGTGTGTGTGTGTTTTCTTACCTGGCTGTGAGGGTACCTTTCAGAAAAAGACAGGGACGTAAAACAAAGTATTGAATTACCATGGCCTTAACTAGATTATTTACGGAACTCGAATTTCAATGTCTACCACCTAAATGACAGTGGCATTCAGTGATCCTATTCAGTAATATTGATATATGGGGGCGGACATTGGGGTACCTCTCTTCCCCCTCCCATCCCCTTAAATTCCCCCTCCCGCCCCGCTCCCTTCCCTTCCCTCCCCCTTCCTCCCCCTCCCGCCCCTTTCTTCCTCCTACCGCCCCTCCCTCTTCTTCCCCCTCCGTCCCCTTTACCCCCTTCCCTCCCTCCTCCTTCCCCTCTCTCCCTCTTCCCGCCCCCTCCCTCTACCCCTTTCACCCTGTCCACCCCCTCTAATATAGACAAGTCCAACAAGGTTCTTTTATTGTCAAATGACAACAAGCATGGACAGCGGGTTATATTATCTTCAAAAAATCAAAGGTTAGCGTCCTAGGAATTTGAAACTGGGAAAATGATACCAACGGATCATAATGAAACTTGTCATGCATGTTCGTTATGATTTTCATTCTCAGAAGCAATTAATTAAAAAAGAAAACACCGCAGACATGTATACAATACACAGGAAAGGGCCTTTTTGTACATTACACAGAAGTAAATGTTGAACATTGAGGTCAATACTCAGGCAAATTATTAATGATTAAAGAGGGGTGGACAGGGTGAAAGGTAGGGGAGAGGAAGGGAGCGGGAGGAGGGAGAAAGGGGGAGGGAGGAGGGAAGGAAGGGAGAAAAAAGGGGAGGGAGGGGGAGGAGGGAGAGAAGGGGCGGGAGGAAGGAGGAATAGGGGGGGTGAAGGGGAGGTAAAGAAAGAGTGAAAAGGAGGTGGAGGGAAGAGGGGCGGGAGGGGGAGGTAAGGGGGTGGGAGGGGAGAGAGGTACCCCCTGTCTGCCCACTATTAAAAGCTACTCCATATATTGATAATACGTCATATCATGCCATTTTTTTCTTCATAATTTAGTTCCTTGTTTCAGATGGATCTTAATTCTAAATCAACAACAAGCATAAATAAAGCAGAAAATCCAGGTCAATTTATTTTGGAGGAAAGAAAGGACGAACAGAATAAAGTGAAGCAGTCCGTATTTACAAAGATCAAGGTAAATACTTAAAATCCTAAGATGTGTGTGTGAGGAAGGGAGGAGGAGGAGGGGGGGGGGTTGATGGTTCAGAAGCACGCTTTTTTTTAATTTGTCAAAAATGTATTTTTTCCAAGTCTTTCTACATGTACATAACTTGCTGAAAACACCATAGACTGTAAACACATCCATCCCCATAACACCCGCGCACTGACCACGAGCTGGCTTACCATACCTTCTACCAAGTTCCAGACGACCTCATATAAATAACCTCACTTTTGAATTTTTTCTACTCGCGATGTTTAAGATAAGATAAGATAAGTAACTAAAGCTTTATTCAAAGTCGGCATGTCAGTTTAACATGTCAAGAATAAAGTTCAATGTACCTAGTCAATGTATTAAATTTTATGGATTCTCGTTATAACGAGAAATGAAATTCACTGCAACGAAATAAGAGAATTGACAGTTTACGAATCTACTTCCTGTTATAAATATATGAAGTGTGTATCGACTATCCTCTGTGTATACATCAATTCTGGAAAAAAGGAGTAATTTTTCAATCATGTAAACTGCACACTTAAACATACAGTTTACTCTCGTTTATTCAAACTCGGATAACTCGAATTTCCGGTTAACTCGAACTTTTTTATAAGTCCCGTTTCTCTTCCATTGGTTTCAATGCATTTTTACTCATGATAACTCGAATTCCGATAACTCGAACTCTCCGTTCAGTCGAACTCATTTTTAGGTCCCATAACTCATTTAACATTGAAAATTCACCTGGATAAGTCGAACAACAAATAAATTTTAATTCTTAAGCAAAAATCAATAAATTATAAGGAGATCGGTGGACATGCAGATAATTGATACTTTTTTTGCCATAGAGTTGCATTATATACATTAAAGGTAGATTGATTGTTAAAAGAAGACAACACAATTTCAAACGTATGTGAACGGTGATCAAAAAAGGAATATCAGTCTTATTAAAAACTGATTGCTGGTCATGTACTCAGTAAGTCGAAGTCCTGATAAGTCGAACTTTTTCTGATGGTCCCTTGAAGTTCCACTTATCGAGAGTAGACTGTATATATGGAAAAAAAGCATACCAGTCAACAAATAAAATGAATTAAATGAAATATTTCCAATACATTAAACATATTACTTTGAAGACTTGATTTTTCAGACAATAGCCAACCTTTCATCTTCAACCTCGATACCGTCTGACCTAGAGTTGATACAGAGCTTGGGGGAATGTCCATGGCGAGTCGTGTACGTAAAGAAGGCAACGATAGCATTCGATACAACCCGAATGGCACCTACTCTGATACAGGGCAGCATAGAGGAAGAGAACAAAAAAGAGCGCATGCGCTTTAGAGAGAACCGCCGTGCTCTTCGGAACCCCCGCTTCAGTGAGAAATGGTCGCCATCACACAGGCACTTGGAGAGAGTCAAGTACTCCCGGCAAGCGAAGGAAAAACGTGTCGAGCAATTTGTGTCACTCAGGAACAAAACCAAGGTATACTCATAGCTTATACTTACATTTACCTCTAAAGTATTGTTTAAGATGGGTTCTGATCACCCTTAATTTGTCACCGTTGAGATACGATATGATAGACCTATTTAGAATGGAGTTTTGTTTCAAGAATGTGATTTATCGAAAGCCGAAGACAGGAATCCCCTTCTCCAATTTCTATATCTGCGTGTAATTAATGTATGCCAGTATAATAATTCGACTGATCTAATCCCATCGCTGCCACCAAAATTCATGTGACCTTATTATTACCTTTATATCGATCTCGACAGCGTACCTTATAGCTAAACTATCGTATAGTCAGTTCAAGTATTATTTAAAAGTGTTCTACTTATTTGGAACATTTTTTTGCGATAAAAGTTCAGGAATTCTCTTATTTTCTCATTTAATTTATTTCAATTACAACGTAAGACGATGTTTGTGTTTTTGTTGACTAATGTAGATCATTTTATTGAACTTCTTGCAGCGCCATCTATTTTCCCCGATTCCGCCGGCATCGTCCCCATCCTCTTTGTCCACAGATACGGACACCGTCTACGACAGTGAAACGTCCAATGGGAAGCTAGAGTTGACAGGTCAAAGTTCATCTAGTTCTTCCGACATAGTATGTAAATTTATTCAGTTGCATCTATTCGCTATTTTCGAAAACCAGAGTTACTTGCCATTTGAGGCGGTATCTGACGTAGACTGATTATGACGTCATAAAATTCTATGGAAACAGTCCTAAAAGTGTTGAAAATGACGTTATAAAATTTACGTTACCGTACAGTACCATACGTCACAATGGTTTTACGTCAGATAGCGTCTGTTGATGTGATTTACATATCATTTAATTTCCATTGTCAGTTTTTAAAAGAAACGAAGATTCTGATTGGCTGAAAAAAATTGTTGATACAACGATCAACACAATTTTTCACGGAAGTCTTTTTATAGCACTATTTTTAGAACCGGGGGTTCCCTCAAACACGTATGAACTCGTTGCTGAAAATACAATTTGTTGATGTTTGCTTATCATTTCAAGGGTACCATTTCTTTTCTACTTACTCAAAAATTAAAAGTGCATGTAGAATTTGCTCAAACTGGTCCTTATTCCAAAGATATAGAGGGACGAACGTTCGCCGTTTGAATAATGGCGGCTGCAATAACTTGTTTTGGCAGACGTATCACTGCGAAACCCTCCGATTTAAGAAATATAGTGCGGTGATTGATTGTTTTAAGATCCAAGAAAACAGTCTGTTCTCCATAAATAGATGATGATTAAATGATAAGAAATGAATTGAGTCTTAAGAAATGAATCTTATATTTTTTCTGTTGATGCAGGTACATGTAGCACCCGAAAACTTGGACAGAAAACTTTTGCATCAACGCGCTACGCGCGTTGATGCAGTTTTCTGTCCAATTTTTCGGGTGATACCTGCATCAACAGAAAAAAATATAAGATTCATTTCTAAAGACTCAATTATTTTTGCATTCAGATAGAAGAGCCAGGATATGTTGTAATCCAAGGTAACTTCCGGCCTCAGAGTGTAGCTCTTTCACGCCTGGGTGATTACCGTCCGGATGCATCACGCATGGGTGATTACCGTCCGGATGCGTCACGAATGGATGATTACCGTGCGGTCGCTTCACGCATCGGTGGTAACTGCATGGATTCCTCAAACAATGCTAAAGATGATGGTTTCAATGAAAGCAAATTAACGCGGGTAAGAGACGTACAAAACAAACTAGAATCAATCTACTGACATTGTCTTTCAACAAAACAAATCTTTTCCAATGAAAACTACGAACTTGTATAATGTGTTCATTGCCTTAAGTTGCCAAAACAAACGAGATACGAACGAGATATCTGCATTAATCCCGTAATGACAGGATTCTAGTAACCAACTGGGTTCAGTGTATCGCTCTTTACATATATAAACTCTTGTGTCATTGAATATGTAGGTTCATTCGCGGTTTTATAAAAGTTTAGCTTGGATGCTTTGGTATTCGTATCCACTGATGCGAAGCTGACTGAGAAAGAAGCGCAGATTAATGCACAGCGAATAATTCAATAATACGCATGTATCTTTAATTTCAACTATTTTAGGGATGCATATAATAATGAACTACCTTTATTATCATTATCATTAATCTGAGATAGGTACATAGATAAAAGCCCTACCCCCTCTTCCCCGAACTTCCACATGTAGTGGGGTGTCCCCTACTATGAATTCTTTGGCTTCGTATAATTTTCATATTGATCAGCGTGCACTTCAAACACTTCAAACACCTTTACTATACTTAGATGACAACATTTGAGCTAAGCAAATCACAGGCTCTGAAATGGCTCGTCTGAATCTGTGAAGAAACCGTCTTCATGCATATGGGTCGTCATGGATTCAGCATCCTACCAAAGCTGAACAGAAAAATATGTGGCACGAGCGCGGCTCGAACCCAGACTTTCAACATTCTAGCCGGGCACGCTAATCACTACGCTGCCGGGGTAGTCGCCATTTCAGCCGGTTAGAAGGTAATTCGAAGTTTCTACATGAATAAGAAGGGGCTTCGCTGACGCTCCCCTACTTCTTATTCATGTAGAAACTTCAAATTACCTTCTAACCTATACATTGTAGCTACGCCCCTGGAAGTTTCGTACCAGTATCAATGTATAACTTAGTTTCTCTCTATTCTTATTTCAGATAAAATTAAGGACATGTCCTTCTCCATCCGATCTCGTCACAAAGGTGAAGAAAACAAACAAATACGGAGCAAAGAAATGGACACAAGAATTCCTTATATTTGGATTGTCTGTGCGATTTGAGGGACACTTGGGCTGTTTTTCATGTACAATGGAATATATGCAGTGATTTAATGTTGATCTTGAAATCAAATAAAAATGTTGAAACGATTTATCTAAAATAGAAATTTGTTCTTATTCTTTGAA
Source organism: Pinctada fucata (assembly GCA_028142955.1). Classification (NCBI taxonomy): domain Eukaryota; kingdom Metazoa; phylum Mollusca; class Bivalvia; order Pterioida; family Pteriidae; genus Pinctada; species Pinctada fucata. The sequence goes on from AP027111.1 coordinate 56,370,483, forward strand.
AGAAAAAGTTTTGTACATTTCAAGAAAGCTAGTAACAAAAACTAGAAAAACAATTTGGAAGTGTCATTCATAATGCATTTACTACAATTACATTTTTGAATATCTTCGGACATCCACCCTCGTCACGCAAGCTCGCCTTGCGTGACCTAGTGTGGGTTTCCGACGTGAACAAGGGCACACTCAACGCAAAGCGTAGATTCCCCCTAAAACGTCATATTTGAAACTTCATGTAATTAATTTTGTAAATATTGACCTTGACCTTTGTGTTCTAACATTGGATGTCAAGAGGACCATCCAACCATACTGAAATGACAACATTAATCATTTAATTTCCATTGTTATTCATTCTGATTGGCCGAGAAATTTTGTTAATACCTGTATCAACACAAAACGGAAGTACGCGCTTAGCAATGTCATAAAAGCGACGTAATGAAATGATAAGAAATCATTGTAATATTTTTTTGGTTGATCGAGGTATCAACACCAAAAATTGAGGGAAAACTTCTGCATCTTGCGCTACGCGCACCAAAAATTGATGGAAAACTTCTGCATCTTGCGCTACGCGCACGATGCAGTTTTCCCTCAATTTCTGGTGTTGATACCTCGATCAACCAAAAAAAAATATTACAATGATTCCTTAAATGAAAAGTTTGACGATTTATTGTCATGATTATTGTCTTTTCATAAATTAGAACACAAAGGTCAAGGTCGATATTCACATACTAGTACACGAATTAGATATTTCCTCAACTACAGTATACTCCTTGACCTTTAACCTTGTAATCCTCTAAGAGTTATTAATTTTATTTGAACGTTTGGTGATCCTACACTGTTTAGTTTGTCTTTTATCATGTTCATTAGATTTTTCTTACGTTGCCCAATGTGACCTTGACCCTATGACCTCTGACCTTGAAAACTGATGGTGTTAATTTTCTTTGCATGTCATGTGGAAAGTTTGATGATCCTACACTATAATAATGTCTTCTATCGTGTTCAGAAGATGTTTCCTACAGTGTCCACTGTGACCTTGACATTTGAACTCTGACCTACATGTAGAAAATTTATGGAGTTAATATTCTTTGCATGAAGTTTGGTAATCCTACACTTTCAAATTGCCTTCTGTCGTGTTCATAAGGTATTAGTACATACGACCCTTAAAGCGACCCCCTCCCTTTTCGGAACTTTATGGTATCTTAATTTTTAGCTTTTATGTAGACTGACATACATTTCAGTCTGCACCGTGATAGTTTTTTTAAATACTAAGTTAAGTTATATTAAAGCACTAAATGCCTACAACATCTGAATATCATTAATCCTTCTTAATCGGCTTAACGAGAATACTGATTAATCCACTAAACCCTGGTTAATCCCGTTCATGGTTTAACTCCTGCATGGGTACGTTCTAATACGGCGGACGTTACTAATGCCCTGACTTCCACAAACTAATCTGTTTAACAGCTATTAGAGACTAACGACAAAATGTAGGGGCCAAGATGGACGAACGTACAGTACCAGGACAATGACAAGAATGACCGTCTGTCTGTCCGTCTTATGTAAGGATGCTCAATCTGGCTTTTATATTATTGATCGTCTCGAAAATTGAATTTGGAGGTAAGCTTTATTTTGTTTTTCTTCGCTTTTTATTACTTTCTAAAAAAATTATTGTTATTTTCATCTGAATCTCACTACAAAAAAGGAAATAGGCCTAAAGAATACGTACGGGTCAGATTGTGGTATTTTACGAGGATTTGGGGAGGGGGTACCTCAGAATGGGATAATAGGATTTAGAGTATTTTTAAGAACCCCGAAATCAGAGGCTACGGATTGATAGATTCAAGAATTTATCGAGTAAAATGGGTTGAAATAGAATTTAAAACGAAGAAAAGGAATAACATTATTTCTCTGAAGGAATAACAGGATATCTCTGAAGGAATAACAGGATATATATGAAGGAATAACAGGATATCTCTGAAGGAATAACAGGATATCTATGAAGGAATAACAGGATATCTCTGAAGGAATAACAGGATATCTATAAAGGAATAACAGGATATCTCTGAGTGAGAAGCGTAACGAGGAGAAAGGAGCCAAAAGGGAGCGTTAAACAACAGAGACGATAGAAGACGACAAACCCAAAAGAAAATGACAGTTCAAGAAGAGCACGATGAATAAAATGAAGTTGAAAAGTGAAGATTTGATTGGTTCATGCGACTCGGGGAATTACTGGGCAATAAATCACGGCTAGCTAGTTGCTATTTCGTAGGTAGATTTTTTTTTAATACGCGGGTTAAAGGGGGGGGATCAATTTATAGCGAGCGAAGCTCGCCCTTATGGTAACGCGTATACACATATCTTATTGAGAAAATATGCTGAATCAAAGAATGAGAATGTACTACTATGCTTTCAAAAACTTTCGTCCCCTCGCAGACAGAGTTGCTGTGGAGATGCTGGATATTGCCATTTAATTTTTTTTTTTCGACTCCAAGTAGACGTATATGTTATACTCAGTTTTTGTTTATAAGTTAAATTTATTGAAAACATTTTTCGTAAATCAGGTAACGATAAAGCATCAACAAGACGGCGTAACCACGGGAAATCCGACATTTCCGGTTTTAAACGAGACGTTTCGCTCTGATTGCTTTTCTCGTCTCGGGTGGTTTCGTACTGTCAGAAGTAGGAATATGTTTGTTTTTTCTTTTGTTCTTAAGTAATTTATTTTCAGCTAGCCTAAACATTATTCTTACAAAATAAAAATGAATCATAAAGAACCATATTTTTAAAGAACCATATTTTAAGCCCCCCCCCCCCCTTAAAATGTTCATCTGCTGGTCTAGATCAATTTTACAAATGCTTCCGTGTTTCCACTCGCATTATACTTCCTTTTTTGGCAATTATCAAACAAAAAGTTTTGTAAGATAAGATAAACCATCATAGTCAAAATAAAAAAGAAAGGTCTTTTTTTATTTTATATAATCATATCTATTTTCTCTCCGCTCGCACAAAAAGGCTTTGCCTTGATTCATATTATTTTATGTTTTCATTTACAGCAAGCAGTTGTACTTTTCCAATCACGGGGACATGGGTGACCAGCGACAAGGGCACGCTGACCTTCACCTCTACAACAATACCCAGCTTTCCCACCAATTACTTCGGTCCTCTGTCCTTCACTTGTGATACTCAGTCTGGCAATAAATACATGGCAATGTAAGTAAAATTACTGTAACAACAGAGGAAGTCACGTGACCGTACCGGAAATCAAACCACGTGACTTTCACCTCAGCTTCCACACCAATTACTTCGGTCCCCTGTCCTTCACTTGTGATACTCAGTCTGGCTATAAATACATGGCAATGTAAGTAAAATTACTGTAACAACAGAGGAAGTCACGTGACCGTACCGGAAATCAAACCAAGTGACTTTCACCTCAGCTTCCACAACAATTACTTCGGTCCCCTGTCCTTCACTTGTGATACTCAGTCTGGCAATAAATACATGACAATGTAAGTAAAATTACTGTAACAGCAGAGGAATTCACATGACCGGAAATCAAACCACGTGACTTCACCTCTATGTACAACAGTACCCAGCTTCCCCACCAATTACTTCGGTCCCGTCCTTCACGTGTTATATTCAGATCGGCAATAAATACATGACATTTTATGGCAATGTAAGTAAAATTACTATAACAGCTGAGAAAGTCACATGACCGTACCGGAAATCAAACTACGTGACTTTCACATCAGCTTCCCCACCAATTGCTTCGGTCCCCTGTCCTTCACGTGTTATACTCGGTTCGGCAATTAATTTATCCATTTCAATGTAAGTATAATTACTGTAACAGCAGAGGAAACCGAGTGGTCGTGCCGGAAATCAAACCCTAGACCTATTCGGTCCATCAACCCTCCGCCCTACACTGCTCTCCATGTCTCCTGATGATCCTTAAATACTTTTAAAAGCTATGAGCCAATTTCGTTATGAGTGTACCTCACTTGACCAATTATAATTACTTTTACTAAAACATCTTAAATCACGATAAATTATAATGATTTCTCGTCCAATCAAAGCTCTTCTTGCAAAATGTATGATATTGTAATCCAGCGTACCTCTCTAGACCAATCATATTACGATGTTTAAATAATTTTTCGACCAATCAAGTCTCTACTTAAAAAGTGTAGATTATTGGACTTTGAACAGAGTACAGACAGATCCCCGGAGGTCAAAAGAACAGTGACATCAGGAAAATTTTTGGCCCGACTGTGAGTGAATGTTACTTTGTCAGATGCTGTCACCTACTTAGCAATAGAGCTGATACCTGCAATACATATACATAGCCTTCATACAGTACAAGCGAATAGAATAGACTCAGCTCATGTGACAAGATGCCTTTGAAGAAGCACCAGTCTGACATTTTATAAAAACATGTTCTAGAGAGTGTAAATTAATTGTTCATACAAAAATTAATTTTGTTGAATAGGAATGAAGAGAAAATGTTTGATACCTCACACTTTTTTACCGTTTATCTTGTAGATCATCGTCTTTTAACCATTTCGGTACTGACTTTGAAGCTTACATTTGCCTAGAATTAACCCAGATTTCCACAAATAAATACACCTTCTACATGGGATCAGGTAAGACGAGAATTGATTAAGTTTCATTGTAATGTTGGAAAAAATGCCACACACACACAAAAAAAAACGACAACCCCCCCCCCCCCCCCCCCCAAAAAAAAAAACACAAACATAGAGACACATGCAGTCTTGTCTTGCAAATACCGTAGCTCTTCTGTTCTGTGGATACACTTATTTTGTGGAAAGGTGATAACCTTAATATTTTGGATGATCATGAAAAAACTCAAAATTATATAAAACGAATTTTCTACCAAAAGATTTGTCTGCATATAGCGCATGTGTACTTGAATTATCGTGGAGGAGTTATCTTTCCTTCATATATGCTATGAACGAAAGATAACTCCTGCGGTGTTTACACTGGATGTAATGCGCATGTCTATATTTCATCAGCAATTCAGAAAAATTTGTAATGCAACTGTGCTTTCCCTATTCATTCGAATATAAACCCTGCACTATTTCAACGCAAATGTTATGAGGCTATATAACGTCTTCCTTGTACCTTCAGATTTTAACGCCACTGTGGGCAATGAGAGGATAAAATCTGCAGCGACGGGTGCCGCCCGCAGTTTCTCAGAAGTCTGTGATAGGACGGTCTATGAAGACGGAACTTACAGCGTCATGATCAAAGAGGGTGAGTGTCTTTGTTCAGTCTGTCCTATTGATACACACATGTTGTCGTCGATTTTTCATGTACATGAGTGTTTTTGTGTCCGGGATGGTTTTACCTCTGTGTCCGTAATTGAGAATCACCATGGCACCGATATCGCACCTGCTTCAGACTTCATTGTGACGTCATAATCAATGAGCCGTCAAACGATTCTTTCGGTACAAGTCTACCAACTGATGTCAGACGTTTGGCGGTTTAATTGTTCTCCAGTGCGTGAAGGTGTGAATATCTACAACTATCGTAAATCGAGTCTTATAGGATATATCCAACACCTTGTAGACTGATGGGAAAAAATATCAGATGAAATGTTTTAAACGCACAATCCATTGAGATGTAAAAATGATTACATAGAAATACGTTTACCTTCCATCATGCAGAATGATTTTAATTGAAATTATCCTCTTCATTGCTCTCTAAATACTCCAGAGCAGATGTGGTCTTTTATTTTAAAATTATTTCTACCACAACCCCTGTCACTACTGAAATGCTTCTCCTTTCCAGGTACTATCTCCAGTGAGAGTATAGACTGTCCGTCTTATCTACAGTCAACATGGCAGTACTCATTTGACGACGGATCAGGCTCTAACGCATGCGCAGCCGGATCTGAATGTGACGTCTGCTCAGATAGCCAAACCTTACAATTCAACTACACAATTTGCTCACAACCCATCATGTACTCATGTAAGTATTTTATAGGTTGTATGACATAAATGAAAACAAACCGATGATACTTTTCAATCACATATTTTTCACTTTTATTCACATATTTTTCATTCACATATTTTTCATTCACATATTTTTTTCATTCACATTTTTTTTCATTCACATATTTTTTCACTCACATTTTTTCATTGTAATATTTCTTTATTCACATTTATTCAGATATTTTGCTTTGACTTTTTCATAACGATATGTAATGGTGACATATATAGAAATATACACAAATGTTCAGAAAACCAATTTTCTTCAAAGTGCAATAACTCTTTGAAAGTAGGTCAACAACTAGTATTCTCGAACTTGATCTGTAAATCAAATTCTTAAGATCCACACCAAATTTCATCCAAGTGTCTGTAACAGTGACAGAGAAAGTACAGAAGACACATTTTCTTCAAAGGGCAATAACTTCTACAAAAGTGGGTCAACAACAACCATAGTTGATCTGTTTTGCTCTGAAGCGAAGTTTCAATTTAATATTTTGTAACAATGATAGAAAAAAGTGTGGAAAACCTAAGTAGTGTCACATACAGACGGACGGACAAACAGACTGAATGGAAACCTATTGTCCCCTCCGCGGTTTCACCGGTGGAAGACTAAAAAGAAACATTCTGCATTTTGTTCTCAATATTCTCTATTCTGTATCCTACAAAACAAGTATAGGAATGTTTGATATTTTCTGCTTTCAGTAAATGGAGGACTGTTTTGTTTCTACCAGTCCGTCATAGGAAGTACGTCATATCTTCATGTATACAACTCAGACAGCTCTACAGACGAAACTAGCACCTTCCGCTTCACATGTCTAGTAAGTCATTTGTAAAACTTGTATGTATGCGTGCGCGTCGTCTTATGTATGCGTGTTGTTTTAGTGTGCGAGGGTGTTCTTATGCGTGTGTGTTATTTTAAGCTTGCGTATGTGTTCTTATGCGTGTGTGTGATTTTAAGCTTGCGTATGTGTTCTTATGCGTGTTTGTGATTTTAAGCTTGCGTATGTGTTCTTATGCGTGTTTGTGATTTTAAGCGTGTATGTGTTCTTATGCGTGTTTGTGATTTTAAGCGTGTATGTGTGTTCTTATACATGCATGTAATTTTAAGCGTGTGTGAGTGTCGCCCTATGCGTGTATGTTCCGCTGTGATTACTTTCACGTCATCATGTTGGGGTATGGGGGGAGGGGGTCTTCTCCCTACTTTCTACATAAATCATACTTGATGCATCATCATTGCAAATCGGCGACCATGTATTACAAACAAGAAGCTCGTGTGTATCTGATGATCTGAAAAAAGCAGTTTGTCATCCTTGGGAATCATATTATGTGAACAGATATGAGGGCGAAAACAAAGTAAGAAGAATCTGTCTGATATGTTTTCTTTAGTTTCGTAAAAACATGAGTAATTCAAATTAAGAAACTGACAACAGACACGCAATAATCGATATTTAGACGAATTAAAGAAGATCCTGACGATGTTCTCAACAGCACTCACAATAGAGCACAACATTGAGCATCGACGGACCCCCAGCAAGCTTGAGGTGGGACGAGGTGCCCGGGAGGAGTAAGCATCCCCTGTTGGCTAGCTGTTAGACAAAACAAAGTTCTATATCAATGGAAACGCATCTATAGCAAGAAACGTTGATTTCACAACGCGCAATATCCCCGAAAGTCTTGAAGTTCCTTTTTTGCTTCAGTCAAAACGTGGAAACATATAGAAATTATAGCAAGAAACGTTGAGTTAATTTAACACGATTCTTTGAAAATTAGTGATCCCCTTCTCTCGCTTTGTTCTTTCACTTCCACTTATATGGTTTTTATAGACTTCAAATATTAATTTCACTTTAACAGGTCATAACTGCCTCTTCAGACAGAGTTTATGTCTCCCAGTACCCACAGAACTGTCAGGCGGGACAGACCCCCACCAACGTCTCCTCCCCGGGGGCGGCTCTGGTGTTCACCCAAATAGGTAATAAATGATCGAGTTCGAAACAATCACTAAAATATGTTCTTTACGCTGAGCATATTATCAAATTGAATTGTATTCATGTATGAATTCTTTATCAATTAAATGAGTAAAGAGCCATAGTTTATATTGCTAAAATAAAGTCATGAAATTTCTACATTTTCAGCAAACTGTTGTAAGTATACATTTTCTGTTTATAATTTCATTGAAATGAATCACTCACCATTGTCTAGAAAAAAACCAACTTTATTTTGCAATGTTATTCAGTTCGTAATAATTCACTTTCGCTACCTAGTACCACTAGAGCGACAATAAAATTTTTATCCTCGTGGTTTCTACACCAAACACATGAAAATACGCCGAGATCTGTATGAATTGTCATTTACTTTACTTCAACCAATTTTATCTTACTACCAATTTCTTTGAATACAAAACGGATAAGATCAGACTAACAAAGTGAGAAGAACATGTCCATATCTTTGACGTAAACGATTGATACAATGTTGGTGTTACAGCGAGTGGTACCACAACAATAGCGACAACAACGACAACAACAACAGAAAATACCGAGGTATCGTCTGCTTCCGGTCTGGGAGGGGGTGGCATCGCCGCCATCGTCATCTTCATGCTCATTTGCATCGCCGCCATTGCCGCCTTAGTCATGTATATTCTTTGGCGGAAATATCAGAACAAGTTGGATAATACGAAACCAAGACCGGATCCAAAATATGCGAACGGTGAGATTCGAAATTTTCGAAGATCCAAGCATGACGGCGTTCTACCAGAAGTTGTTGTTGTGAATGAGAATAAAGAAATCGACGACGAGACTAAGACTCCTCGACCGACTGGAAAAGTCGATAATGTGCCTAAACTTCCAAGACTACAAAGTACAGATGACGTCAGATCTAGTCTTGAAAGTGCTGGTGCAATAAGTGTACGTAGAGAGTCGTCGATAGTCGTCAGTATTCCTACGTCACGATCAGACGTCGATAAAGTTAGTGAAACGGAAGAGGAAGAAAGTGCAACGGAAACTGAAACCGAACAACATGATAAAACCGAAAGTAGAATCGAAGATACGATTCTTGAAGCTTCCGAGGAGGAAGAAGCTGAGGTGACAATGAATGGCGACGTGAAGAATAAAGATGTAGTCGAAACCAAGAAGAAAAGGAAAAGAGTGAGGAAGAAAAAATCAAACGTAACCAATCGTGTGAATCCACGTAGTCCCGAGTCAGATCGAGGTCAAAGTATGACACCACGTCATGGAGTTCCCCTCAAACCAGGCAGCGCCTCTAAAACGAAGGCCAGTGATAAAATAGTAAGCACTCTTCTGATTGGTTGAAACAAAATGTTTATGCTGGAAGCACGTGTTAACAATTTGCCAATTTCGACACAATAACAAATCACTCTATTTTCATTATCTTGCATGGGACTTTAAGAAAATATATCATGAAATTTTTGCGCGAATTTTTAATCTATAGATTGAAAATATTCTTTAGGAATCGGGAAGATTTCAGATTCTTAATCTTATCTTACAGGTTAACATGTTAAACTGTAAGGATAAAGTAACTTTTGGCACTGTGCCAACTGTTCTGATGAAGATACAGTCTCCAGCTAGAAAAAGAAAGCGTTTATCAGCGGTAGGCCATATTTTAATGTCACTTGTAACAAGGCTTTTCATTGGCTAATATTTAAAAACTCCTAGTTTCTACTTTTGAGTGAAAGTTTCGCACAATAATAATTCACTTGATTGCTTCATTTCAGAGTATTCTCTATATTTCGATCTCAATTTCATCATTTTAATAAAAGAATAACGATAATAAATGAAAGAATAAGTAATTAAAATTATTCTATTTTTATTCACTTTCGTAAAATGAATTGACCAATGAGCGTCATTCTTTCTTTATAAACAGCCGCGCCCTCGTACATCAGCGGCCTCCATGAGGAGCATTAAAGAAGAGGAGCCGTTAGATCTAGAGGAGAAACTAAGTCATCTACGTCAGATGCAGACCGGATATCTACAGGAAATGAGGAAGAGGAGACAGAGTGCAGCTGCACTCAAAACTCCGCTTGAACTTTCTTCAAAGGTTTCGTTTCATTTTACGTTATAAAAAATCAGAGAATAAAAAGATATGATGTAAGTTAATCTATCAAAATCAATTTGCAAGTAAGAAGGGGATAAACATTCTTTCAAGGCTCTTCTCCCCAAAATCTTGGCCGCTACGTTACAAGCAAAGAATCATTCCTTTCACACATCTTTCTTTTCAAATTTCAGACGGAAGAGGAAGTTGAGACGGATTATAGTCCATGGCGGAGGACTACTAGTGCAAAGAGTCGCGGAGGAGGCGATTCAAATAAGCCAGCGCGCCATGTAAGTTACATAAGTAGATTAAAACTCTTTTTAAGGAACTACAGATTCTCTCACAGCGGAGGGATACCAGAAAGTCTGTTTCGTATTGTCATATTGCCATACTATATTCACATACGTCTCTTCACGCACGAGCGGTGTTGGCAGACGATATTTTTCTAATGTGTCTGATGATAAAAGTTTAGGAATTTCAGACAAGCTTTTGCTTTATCTTATCTATATTTTCATTAAAGAAATCTCTGAAAGAGCAACTGCGGTAAGAAGTGTGGCTTAATATTTTCTAATTGACCATGGCTTGGGGTGTCGATTTTTCCATATTTACCATAATTTGCCATGATTCTGTCAGTCCCCCCTCAGTCTATCAACACTCGCTCTTTTGGTGTTTGTGAATTAACAATAGCTAACATTTGTACCTCAGCGCGAATTTGGGAAGTGACTGAAATATCAAAAATTGGGCAGCATGGAAAGCTGTATGTACATTACATTTTTCACTGCACGATACCAAAGCTTGGCATGTACAAAACTTGTTAAGATGAAAGCATATGTACAGAGTATCATAAGACTGACCTTGATGTCGCCAGTCTGTTTGTCCTTTATCCACAATGAAGGTAAGTATGCCGAAAATGCATCCAGGTAATGTTTAGTAATCACTGAGACGAAATCACCACCTGCTGTCTCTACTCACACCGTATATTTGAGGCACGGCGTACAATTCTGGACAAAGAAATCAATTGAAGGGCTGTCGAAACAAATCCTTCAGAAATCTCTAAAACAAAATGTGTATTTTGCGCATTTTGAAGTATAATATTTACTCATTTTTTAAATCTATATATGGACTCTATATGACTTTTATCTTTCCACCACAAATCCTTTTTCTTTGACAATTCCCCAAAAAACCCAAATAAATTATACATGTATACACTGTAAACGAGGAAATTTTCGTGTTGCGGTAATTTTCATGATTTCCGCGAATAGAGAGATTTCGCGAAAATATCCCCGTTGCATTCTTACAATTGGAAAGACATTTTTATCGCGAATATTTCCCCACACACAAAAAGTCTTGATGTTATAATCGCGACCCCCCCCCCCACTCCCCGCGAAAATAATCACGTTTACAGTATATGTATGAAGAGTAAATGAATTTTCATGAACACTAGATCTACTCTTGCTTACATCTCTTTGATGGCGATTAAGATGTTCTCTCCTCGATACACGTACAACGGTATCTGTCTGTTCACACGTACAACGGTATCTGTCTGTTCACACGTACAACGGTATCTGTCTGTTCACACGTACAACGGTATCTGTCTGTTCAGTAGGTAAGAATCTTAAAGACTTGTTGCAGAGAAATTCAATCAGTCAAAACGGTAAGTAGGGGCAACTTTTTCGTTGTTGCCAACATTTTTTATCTCGTAATTGATTAAATTGGTTGATATCTGAAAACGAGTTTGTGTATCTGTTATGCCTTTCTGGGACTTCAACGTTTCACAAAATGCATTTTGTTTCTAATTGCCAATACCAAAAAGCACATTGCTATTTCATCACGCAATCTAGCTAGTTGCAAACTAAATTACTGTGTATTAGAATTCACATTTCACATCGTACAATTGTACTATAGACACATCTTTCACCTTCTTCAAAATACACAAAAGCCTTAAAATGAAAAGGACTTTCAGAATTTAGAAAAAAAAATCCTATTAATTCTAAATTTCAATTAAAAATGAAATGGAGTAAAATCGTCTTTGCTAATGAACAGAATAAAGATATCACAATATCAAGAATACAGTATGAAACAGACTTCATAGAATTTTGGAAGTTGTAAATATCAGAACTATTATATTAAAATGCATTTTTAACAAAGGACAACTCGATTTGTTGGAGCGTTCGACACAGGTGGCCTGACCTCCGCATGGTACGTATGACGTCATCTTAATTTGTCATATACTAACTTCCGTTCTAAAATCCTCCTTTTTTATCATAGTCTTCCTCCTTGTTTTATCTTAAATCATAGACAAGAATACACAAACAAAATATATTTCATTGGATTGAATAGAATATTAATCTTCAATTTCCGCTTACAGGGGAATTTTATCAATCATTTGCCTTTCCTTGTCATCTAAATATATAACTTTGATAGAATACTGTTTTATTGATAATATTAAAACAAGTCCCTGTGTAAGTTTTCATAGCTATTAGATAAAAATACGTAAGCATACCTAAACAAATTTCACTTAATTCATAGGATGGCACCATGGTAACGCATGGCATGACGTCAGATCCTGTTGTTCCTTCACCGGAAGTGCCAACAGCGATAGAGGAAAGACGGTCAAAAACATTCTTCGAACCAAAAACGGTAGAACTGGAGCCGGAAGAAGTGTGGGAAAGCATAGCAAACATGTGGAATTTAAGAAACCAATATATGAGTGACTCATTCATAAAACTGACCAATGAAAACAAGTGATCCTTCTTTTTTGTCAAATCGTGTCATTTGTATGCATCATAAAATGTTTAAAAGACCCTTCAAAATTACTTCAGATACATACACGTACCAATAAAAGCACTAAAACACAAATTACACAAATTTTTCGGTCCCTCTGAAAGAAATATTTGAACCTCATACATGTTCGTACTATTAAAATTGCTTATATGCAAAATGACTTTCAATGAACTTTTTTGATTTTTTTATCTGACGGGTAGCTTTTCAGTTAAACAACTATTAAACGCCTGACGTATTATCAAACAGCTGTTTAAGTACATGGATATACATTCATTCACTTTTCTATGTATGATGAATACCTGGTAAATCTCACGTATATACATGATGATTGTTTAGAGTGATTGATGCATAGATTAAAACATTTTTTCAATCAGTTTTCAATATGGAATTTGAAGTATTCATCTGCATTCATTTCATTCTCATCAATTTTTCTTTAGGAATACAGCTTTTGAAATTTTGCCATTTGAAAATCCAAGTTTCTCACTAATAAATCATTGAAAACACCACTGATCATTTCGCTTGTACATTTCTCTGAGCAGAGTAAATAAAATGAATGTCGTAGGAACGGCGGTTAAACCAAAAGGCAGTCAATGATACTGCAAAATCACAACGTCAGTGGAGTTGTCAACATGTCTCAGTTAATTTTAGATATTCAAATTTATGATAATGAAATGGACTGGAAAACTGATTTGCACACTAATTCTTGTACGCTTGTACTGTAGCTACTTTATACTGGGGTAGTGCGAAGTCCTTATATCAGATCACTGAATAACTGTGAAGTAACCCATCCATGGGTATTTCTCACATTCAAAACGTTCCTGTGATTTTAATTTGGTATTGTTGTACATTTGATATTAATCAGCGCAATCTCATTAAACGTCATTTATAAAGAAGTTTAAATGTGAGGCAGTTTAATACAATGAGGTATGCTTGACACTTGTGTTCCCACTCCCTCTGGAGATTTAAGCCGTTTGTTATTTAAACCAGTGAAATAAATCATTCAGAAACCGCCATCATGAATTACAAAATTTAGTTTATCCTACACTAATATTTGAAAAATGGCCTCGAAAAGCCGAGGAAATTCGATGACGACTTGTGATTCTCATGCGCCGAAGGAAATAGATAGATACTGCGTAGAATGTGACGTACTCGGATGTATAAAATGCATGGATAAACACTCCGGACATAATATTAAAAAATGCGATGAAGTTGCTGACCAAATGAAGTATCGATTTTCTTTGAATTTAGAAGATTCAAGATATACATGGCTGCCATTGCTTGAGGAGAAAAGAAATCGTCTGCTGTCAGAGAATGGTGTAGAAAATCCCGCACCCGAAACTCTAATGAACGGATTTAGTTCAAAGCAAGGATTTAGGGATGATAAGCCACGTCCGATGACTGCCACGGAACTAGAGCGCGAGGTAGACAGGAAAGCTAATGAAATGATAGCTGCAATTGAAGGCTACAGAAAGAAACTGAAAAAGCAGATTCGATTTTACCAAACGGAAAAGAAGAAAAGCAAGCAAAAAGATAACAACGGAGAGATAGATTTTGATATAACATACCTTAAGTCTCTCATCTCAGACTGCGAGAGTGTTTACAAGAGTGGTACTCCGGTGGACATCATACGTACAAATCAAACCCTTCAAGAAGTGTTGCGTAGGTTTGAAATCAACTACTCAAAGTCGTTTGATGATCTGTATTATTTCAGAAACAGAAAGTGTGATTCGCGGGCTTTAGAGTATATGTTCGGATCTATTGAGGAAGTTGAATCTGCTAATTCAGGTCAACTTAGGTACATCGAGGCAGCTTTGCAAGCAAAATATATATTCGGTGATGATGACATCCGGTTATGCGCAATAAACGAGAACGAGGCTTGGATAAGTGATAACGGGGATACGATGCACTGTTTAGTACACAAGAACGGGTATTCTACGAAGGAAGTAGATTTCGAATTTTGTACGCAAAGTTTCTCGAAATCCCCGGTATGCGAGGACGTATTTGTCGTTGATTACACGGATAAATGGGTCAAGAAGCTACATCCTAATGGGGTCCTACTGGATCTATTTAGGACCGAGCCGTTCTTTCCGGTCTCTATTTGTGTCAATGCATCGGGTAATTTATTCCTTCTCTTGACCGACTCGCCTATAGGGTACGATGGCGAACGTCACGACTTTATATCAGAAGTCTCTAAACATGGACACGAGATGAGAAAGTTTGAATTTGATTCTAGTCACCATTTTACTTTCCTTAGAAATATTGACGTAGGAACAAACGGTGACATCATCGTGATTGACGTCATAGCGTCCGTGGAAGGAAGAGTTTGTACGCTCAGTGAAGACGGGGAGCTCAAACATTGCTACAACGGTTCATCAAAACTTGACGTAGAATTCAACCCAGTACAAACGTGTTGTGACGACAGAGGGAGAATCCTAGTCACTGACGTCAATAATGACGTCATCCATCTTCTGAATCAAGATGCTGAACTTCTCCAACTTCTGTTCGTGGATGAAGAATCGTTCTGCAGTCCTCTATCGATAAGTGTGTTCAAAACTACTCTGTGGATTGGGTGTAAGAACGGAAGGGTCGTACTGGCAGACTATCAGAACCTTCAGCATTTTCTAGTACTTAAATCTGTATTACCTCTTGGAAACAAATAAAAAGAGCAATAAAAAGTGTAGTCTTTTGTGTTTGATGTTTATATGCCGTATGTCTCCTTTTCGTCTCTTAGTGTGCTCGTATTGTGTTTCCGCATCGGATGTTTTGCTGTTGCTGCTGCAACAGGGTCTGGTTGGAGATTTCCTCGCTTCTTGTTTATATTCTTGATTCATTTTCTCTTCGAGCCTCCTGTTGCTTGGCACGATCTTGGAAACTGAACACTAAGAAATTTTCAGCTTCAACCTTCAATCAGAATTGGTCATTCAATAGATTTGGTTAAATTGTGTATAACAAACTATTATGCCATAACTCTTTTGTGTGAAATTTTGATCAAGGTTACGTCGCTGATATAACATTCTGTCTAAGGAAAGCGACGTCATGGGAAACATAGAAAAGGGTTTTTGTCTACATACTTGTAATTTGATTGAATGCACCTTTTGTCAAAGATGTATGACTTGTGCCAAAAGAAATAAGATACAGGTAACTTAGAACATTTGGTATAAACTTTATTTAAAGTTTAGTCCTTGTTGGTTAAATAGTTTATTCGCATTAGTCTGTTTTCGAAATGAGCTTTTCCGACAGCGGTTTGTGGAGGGTGGTCAGGTGTTTGCTGGCAATGTGACTTTCTTCCTCTTTATCTATATCTTATATTCGACACCAAGAAATCTTCATAATCTGTCAATGAATTTAAAACGACGAAATGTATCGGTTAAAGGATGTACAACCAAAAGTAAACTCAAAAATTAAAGAATCTGTATCCAAAAGAGTTAAAGAATATCCTGACGATATTCTCAACAACACTCAAAATAGAGCACAAAATGGCGCCTCGACGGACCCCTAGCAAGCTAGAGGTGGGACCAGGTGCCCGGATGGAGTGGAGTAAGCATCCCCTCATTAAAGCGATATAAGTGGAAAACACACGCATGAAAGAAACACATACATGGGTTTTACACCAGCACACCAACAAACACTGAGATATCTGCTTTCAAATGATGCTTATAAATTTAAAGACGTTTAACATTTGTACCAATTGGTGAGTGTCACTACTGGTGGACCAGGAGCCCCCGAGGGCACGTGTAGCCAAGATCGATCAATTTCGGTAGGTCGTATCTTCAAACGAATTAGAAAATTTTTGTTTACAAAATTGTTCTCAAATTTCTGAAACCTGGGTCCTGTAGCATCATATCCCAGCCATCTTGCAACGTATTTCGGTATATTTTGGGCATAATGATATATAACACATTTTGGCCATATTACATTGTTTGGATTGGGGATCACTGACAATGGTTTAATACTCGAAACGTGCATGTCATGTCCTCGCTGTTAATTAATCTGCTTTCAGATGATGCTAATAGATTTAAAGACTTAAAAACATACATCATTTGAACAAAGATAGAAACAAACCAGATGAACCATTGATACATTACTGGGGAGACATAAAATGAGGTAGTACTATTTGAACGCGCTGCCAACTTTGGACGGCCATCTAATACTAGTATGCAATTATATATACATATATGCACAACCAATGTAATTCCCACAGATGAAATTATATATAGGAACGTGCTTATCTCTTGCATGAAAACGCTCGTGACGTAACAATGCACAAGATCTAAGAAATGGAAGTAACCGGATGTGCCTAAACTGCTGTTCTAACCTGCAAACTGAACCCGCGATGACATATATTTTAACGTCATCCTTTTACCTAGAACGAGATTTCATGAGAAGAATGAAACTAACAAATGTGCTGCAAATATATAGAATAAGTATTATGTTACGGGTATGCAACACATAAAGCCATATGATAAATAGGAACAAGAAAGGATTATGCATTCGAAATCTGTTACTCCACTTATTGACAAGTACAAGCATTACATTTTCGTAATGCATTCCAGCAAAAATTCAGACATTGTAACCCGCGCTGGGTAAACACAGTAAAGATCCGTGATGGCACCTTATGGAAGAAGCACCTAGTTGCAGCATCAACAGCAACCTCCCAAAACACCCACTGTAAAACACAAAAATGACACGCACAGAAAGAGACGCAGTAGTACAATGAACGTCAAATCACAGAAAAACATAAAACACAAATGACTACACATAAACCAACGAGACCAATGGGTAAACGGTGCCGACTTAGGACGGCCATCTGCCTCGTGAGTAGCAGACGGTGTGGTTATCCTGGATTACGTGCGCACAACCCTCCCACTATTCCGATTACCCAGGACTGCCACTGAATCGACACCACAGGACATTTGGAGACATACACTCTACAAAAAAGAAACACAAAATTTAAAAAGATTAAACCAGGGGGCGCTGCTAAAATATATTCGGATGTATCTGAAAATCACTTTGGCTTGAAAAAAAGGAGAGGATCTCCAACCGGACTCGGTTACAGCACCCAAGACAAAGCATCAAAACACCCGATGTGAAAACATGAAGCAGACAAACACAGCAAGAGACACAAAATTTTAAAAGATTAAAACAGATAGCGCTGCTAAGATAAATTCGGCTGTATCTGAAAATCACTTTGGCTTTAAACAAAGGAGAGGATATCCAACCGTTCTCGGTTGCAGCACCCACGACAAAGCACCAAAACACCAGATGTGAAAACACAGAGTACACAAGCACAGAAAGTGACACAAAAGATACATACGACATAGATACATGAAACACAAAAGACTACAGATAAACCAACGAGACCAATAGACAATCGATGCCGACTTAAGACGGCCATCTGCCATGCAAATAGTGGGAGTGGTGTGGTTGTCCGGATTACGTGCGCATAACCCTCCCACTTGTCCGGTTACCTAAAGGTCTTGAGGAATGTACAATTGTAGGGTAAAATAACCTCCTCACCACACAAATAAGGCAGCAAAACGTAGGGGCATATACAACACAGATGAATATGTAAATGGATATAAAAAGGGGGTCGTACTAAATACCGTACGAGTTCTGCCGGCTGTAGCAAGCTCATGCATGTTATCACCTGAGAAGTCCGGCCGATATTCAGAGAGGACAGGTGGTTTGGCCACTATCTTCTCTAAAGAGATTTAAACCGGGTCTGTCATGGAGTCCCGTCGTCAGTCTGTCAGAGTGCAAGAATATACTGGTACAAGGCCTTAGATTTGTCAAGTGCCATGCCGAATGTTCATGTGGTAACATTAGGATCATATCCACGGTGTAAAAGGCGTTTGATAATTCTGATGCATTTTCGATAGTTATGATGTCTGCCTTTGATCCTTCTTATTTTTGGTTATTATGCCACCATAAACGACAGGTTTTGATATACTTTGTTGCTTGTATAGGAACGAATTTTAAAGAAGCTGACAGTAATTTTTGAAGAAAGTTCAGAAAGTCTTAACTAGTTTATGAAAGCGTTACCTTGAAGTAAATGTTTTTTTTTTTATTATTCTCAACTTCTTTTGAAATTCGGACCCATACAAGCAACAGAGTAAACCACTTTGAATTTTTCACAACCTGCATTTTATCGTGACATAGTTAACAAAATAAGAATGATCAAAGGTAGACAGTATTACCACCGAAATTGCGTTAGAACTACCAAACGCCTTTTATACCGTGGATATGATCCTTCTGACACAGACGGACACCAGGATTGATACTGGACCAATCTACATTCTTGTACCAGCGCATTCTTAAGAATTGCATCTGACTGACTGTGATGACAAGACTCAATGACGGGCCCTGTCCAAATCTCTTTAGAGAAGACGGGACCCCGATCAACTGTCCTCTCTAAATCTCATTCGGACTGCTCGGATGATAACATACATGAGCGCGATACAGCCGACAGAGCACGGACTGTATTTCGTACGCCTTCTGCTTTTTATATCCATTTACATATCAATCTGTGTGTTTCTTGGGCGTCATACTGTCTGTTTGTATGTTTATCTTATAGTGAGGAGGTTATTTTACACCACAAGTGTGAATATTCCTCGAGACCTCTAGGTAATCAGTGGAAGGGTTGTGCTCACGTTATCCAGTGGTAGATGGTCGTCCGAAGTCGACACCGGTTGCTCGTTGGTTTATATGTGGTCTATTTCATGTTTCTATAGTGTACGTTGGTGTTCATTATCCCTTTTGCATCTCTTTCTGTGGGTGCCTGCTCTGTGATTTTGCATTTGGTGTTTTGGGGTTTTGCTGTGGTTGCTGCAATCGAATGTTTTTGGAGATCCCCTCTTTTCTTCTAATTGCCCATTATATGCCTTAACCAAATTATTTTGTATTCGATCATTATGATCAAAACGCTGCATCTGGATACTCGTGTATAAAATATCCTTATTGCTGATTCCTTCTTTAATAATTATTCTTGATTTGATTTAGACAAATCCTGCTTGTCGAATAAGTTAATGCTTTCTTCGTCTCTAATCTCTCTTTGGGTTTGTACAATAAAAGCTCATCCATGTTACATTGCTACTTATCTATGTTAGACACAAAAAAAAAGAATTTTCATTTGTTTGCGCGTTTGTTCTGTTACAAAAGTTCTTGAAATTTCTAAAGCGTGGGTCCTGTAGCATCATATCCCATCCATCCTGCTACGTCTTTGGACATAATAATTTTCACACTTTTTGGTCATATTATATTGTTAAGATTGAGGATCACCGACGAGGGTTAAGTACCCAAAACGTGCATGTCTGGTCCATGCTGCAAATTTGTCTGTTCTTAAATGATGCTATTGAATTTGAAGACGTTTAACATTTCATCAGGACGCAGATAAACTTTTAAATTAAACGATACAAGAAAGGTAGTGAATGATTTACTCAGTAGATAACTACAAAGAATAACAAAATGATGCATCAATAACTCAAAGAAGATATGATACCAATCTTTTCATAACAGTTTCAAAAATAGAAAATTAAAATCAACATAACACTCATAGAAAGATTAACAGAAAAACAAGATTATAAATCAACAAGGGTTGTAACATGATTTGGCACCACGATAAAGATAATGCATGTAAAGGTGAAAATGTAATAATGAAATACGTGTAGTCTGCAATTGAAACAATCAGAAAAACAAATGTAATCAACAGTAATTATGAATTCATTTCAAAATGCTTTACTTCGTTGCAAAAAGCAATGTTATTGGACATTTTTCAAGTTAACGTACTTCAGACTTCAAGCTCTGGACTTCGCACTTTAGGGGTCATTTTAAAGTAATCAGGTGCGATTAAAAAAGTAAAAACTAAACACAATAGATTAAAGTACACCGGAGAGTTTTAAATATATATTTCACACATGAAAACAAATAAATTCTTCACATAAAGTACGCTAAGCTCACTGGAAAAGAATCAACATTTTGCTTTTGTGACACAGTCCCTTCAAAGTGCGGTGTCCGAAGTCCGAAGTCTGCGTACATGAAAAATATCTATTGAAATAAACCCCGTATGCAATGCAATGAACTAACAGGAAACTTGAAACAGGCTATATTACCATCATGACTGTAATCAAGTTTTTGTGCAGGATGCTCACCTTTTCCTCAGAAGTTTGAAAACAATGTAACAATAAAAAGGCTAAAATGGAAACAATCTTATAAACATTGAAAACAAGAGTACTTTAGATTAATTTCAAAAACAGATTTTGCATAAAGCAATACTATGAAGCCCCTTATGAACATTGAAGCTGGTTACGATATCATGTAATCAAATGTAAGTGCAAGGATTCGTCTACCTTCTTAATTTTATCAGTAAAGATTGAAAAACAAATGATTCGACAACTTTAAACTGGAATATAATTCGATGAAAGTTCCGTTTTGTTGGTAAGCTTTGAATACCTGGAATCTTACACCATGTCTAATGACGTCTTGACATAGAAGAAAATAATTTGAAATACGTCATTAAAACGTTACGTCATTTAAACTTTATGTTGTTTTCAGTTTTGACTTTGTTGGTAAGTCTGTTTCATAAAAAAGTAAGAAATTTTGATATTAAAACAATTCAAGAGAGAAGAAAAAATGGTCTCATCACAATCTTTGATGTGTTTCGAAAATTCCATTATTCCAAATAGAATAAAGTAAAAACAAAATGGTAAAATACATGTAAAAGGCTGTATGTTTTCGTAACAAGTTCGTCACTAATGGAAATTTTCCTTAATTAACATGAGCAGTAATTTTACAAGTATAAGGCCTTTACTTATTCTTCATCTTCTCCTTCAAAGCCTCCTTCGATGTTTCCTGCTCGAGCTGTAAGTATTACATCGTCACATGTTAGTGGGAGAGAAGGTTTTATCCTAAAGGATTTCTACCAATATGTGGCTGATTGCACTTTAGCAATACCATCGCGTGGGATCGAAACGTATGGTGTTGTGATTTCTTACATAGTTTTTTTGTATTTTTTTTTTTCATTTTCTGAATTAAACTTTACAAAACTGGTGAGCCGTTGCAGTAGGCAATACCTTATATATCAAATCCATATCGTCTATGTATATGGAAAGTTCATATCTTTTCCAAACACTTCAGTAGTTTGTCGACGACAGAAAATCATTCCTTCTGACGAACTCTTCAAGTGTTTGCAAAAACTATAGACTTTTCAGATATATAAACGACATGGACTTGCTTAATAGCCATTGTCCTACTGCAACTTCTCATCAATTTTGTGCAGTATCACTAAAATGATGAAAAAACATCAAAATTCTCCGTAACGAATCACAACATCATACGTTTCTGTCCCACGCGGTGCATACATTGGAAATTAAATAAAACTTCCGATCACTGTTCATACCTTATCATGTATTTTTCAGTTTAACTGGTCATGATATTAGGCATTCACAAGTCACATGAATTGCAAGAGGTCATAAAAGGATTCTTATGGGTGTATACCATACCATATGAAATACATTTTTCATTCTTATTTTAAGTCAATTTGTTTCTATAAAGGAAGAAAAGGCTTATTACAACAATCAAACAAAGTATGAGATTTGAATTTTCATGGACTAATTATTTTATCTAATTCCCGAGCCGTAAAAAAAAATTGTACATGTATATCAAATCTATAAAGGTCTATGATATGATAATGTGAGAAGTAAATGGTACAGAATGTTAGTGGGTTATTTATGACGTGTCATCCATGTTTGTTTAATATGCTCTTGGTCACACTCCCATTCCATCTAGAAAAAGAGGATACAGGAATCATTACCAATAAGTCATACTTAACATACGTCTTTTCAGAACTAGTTGTAAAGCTGAAATAGATAGTGCATGTTAATATGGTTATAAAAGAAATTGGAAGATAAAGATGTTTTTTTTTTTTAGATATTTTCCTATTTGTAAAAAGTTGTGAATAATAGAATTTATATCCACAAGAATGCAACAAAGTTTTCTCCCGTTCAGCTATGATAGAAACAAGATATTCACTTATACTGACTTTGGCATCATATTATTTGTTCTTGATAATTACTTAAAGGTGGTATCTCTAAGACAGCAACAGTTTTATTATTTCAATTTTCTAGACTTGTCAATGTAAAAGAGGTACATAATATTTAACCCTGTTTTCAAATCAAATTCTTAGAGTCACGACACGGAAATTTGAATAATAGAGTTTAGCGCATTGTACAGAAGAATCCCTTCTTTTTCTGTCGTATATACACATCCATTTGTGCCTTATGTGAAATTCATGTGAAATTTACATTAACTTTAAATTAAAGTTCGCATGAATTTATGTGAAACGAGCATGAACATGAAATTTACATGAAATTTTTACATGAAATTCATGCGAAGTTTCAGACATGGATTTTAAGTTAATTCAATTTTGCATGAAGGTCACAAAGGAAAATTCATGTGAAATTCATTTAAAGTAAATTTATAAGACATTCATGTGAAAATTTTTAACATGAATCTTATATGAAAATTAAATGAATTTCAAATGAACTTTCATGTGAAATTTACATGATGCTCATTTCATGTGAGGCACAATTGGCTGTGTAGCTTCATTCGACAAAAACGAATTCCTTATCATTCCTTCCATCAAGCTCTAGATTTTCAGTAATTCATCTTTGAAATTTTACTATACATCTTTATTTTTCAAAAATATGTCGTCCATGGTGACGTCACTGGTGACACTTTTGGTATACCTTGTATACAAAATTTAAGAAATATTCAAGCAATCAGAATCGTTATTACGAGAAAATTGAATTGAATTTTTTTTAAATTTTAATCATGATTGATCAAGTAACTAGCTACATGTAGCAACCAATGAATGTTGACAGAAATCCCGCAAGAATACACAAACCCTACTACCACCTGATTAACCTGTCTTTCTCTAACTTTATTTTTAAAAGTGAAAGTGAGTACATGTATACATGGCTACTAGAAGAAAAACCCAACAAATATTTGGGATTCAGTCACTTGCCGAGCTTCATTACCCCAAACACCACACCTTGTATACTTACTATTTCCTCTGCTTCTTGCCGATGTACCCTACTTGGTAGGATAGCTCCAGTGGGATTCCGTCCATACTCAGAGTACATAGTTGGGTCCCTCATGGGCTGTTCCAGTATGTCCTTCCAGGAGAGGGGGGATCTTGTTCTTTCATCACCTTCCTCTCCCATCACATACCAACCATTCACCTTCTTGGCTTTCTTCTTGCGCTTCTTCTCTTTCTATTCGTATGCAAATAGAGATGTGGAGAGGAAACACAAATAAAGATATTGAGATGCAGGGAAAGTATAATGATCTAATCTGCAATACGATAAAAATTACTATAAATAACAAAAAACACTCAATATCCTCAAATTATCGGCCACTCGGCCATTATCAAGTCTTTATCAAGCTTTTATGAAGGCCGAGTGGCCGAAAACATGTGGATATTGATTGTTTATTGTTATTTATTATATAAATTTCCCTTCGGAGGACTTTACTTCATTCTTCGAAAAAATACTTTATGCATTCCTCAATTTTCCCTCAATTTCGGTTGATAGTTCTATAAATACGTAATGTCAGCCACCATGACGTCAAGGTCAACTTCTGAAAATATGGCGGCGGTCCGACATTAACATGAGAATTTCTTATAGACAATCTTTTATTTTTCATATCATAAGCTAGCTGAAAACAGTCTAAAGGGCGAGTTAATGTGAATTTCCTGTTACGACTATAAGATTTAAACCTGCGGAGGCATTGATTGATTATTTCTAAGATAGCAGAACAAATCACCAAAAAAACCCAACTAGAGTGCACTCAATTCAGGAAACAAGACACTAGATGAGTTACCTTTTCTTTGTTGGCCGCTTCGTCGTTCATATGTAGAACCAGTACGTTTGTACCAAACAACAGTCTGGTTGGAAGTGGCTCCTTCTTCTCTTTCTGATGTGAAGAGAATAATTAGTCAGTTGCTTGTATCTTGTTTAATTGATCTTTGTGATGTCCCCAAGATGATAGGACTTTCTATCTACTAGTGCATTTTATGAATGCTTGGCATTTTTCTTAATTTTCTTAATTTTTTGTTGTATCTAAAAAAAATTAACGAATAAGTGTTTTTATGCAGTTAAATCAATGACATGCTGTCTAATTTCAAAATTGTATTACCGAAACTGAAATTAAAATTATACCCTACTGGTATAATTATTGGTACTTCATAATGCGATAAAATTTTGCTCCTAAACTGTACCAAAAGACGATTTTCATATTACCAGCATTACAAGTTGACTTGTATTTTACACATCCTTTTACAAAAAATCAGAAATATAAAAGATAGAATGATGCATTAGGAAATTAATATTAGTAGATTTTAATCTCTTCTCGTCGATTTTTTAAATGTCAATACACATTCTGCGATATAAATCTTCTCTCCCATTCATTCTAAATGACAGAAGTGAAAGCGAAAACAATAAGATGTTCACCAAAGTCATCTTTTGAATAGAACATTTAATAGGTACAATCGTTAAAGCTGAGATCCCAGGATTTAAACACAAATGACGTAATAATTTTTTGGGGGGATCGAGATTGTTAGATAGTCATACAGACTCTAACGATCTCTGTCCCCAAAGAATGTTATAACGTCATTTGCGTTTAAATTTAGAAAGTTTTTTTCCGTGAAATAGTGGACAATAATGTTTTTTAAAGTTTCCTAAATTTAATAAATAGTGAATGTGTATCTCTGCTCTTGCTGAGGTGAATTCAACCAAGGTGTTGAATATTGAATAACCATTGTAACTGAAGTAATTAAAGAGCGAAAATTAATAAAGAAATGTTATCAAAACATTTGCAAACCACAAGTATCAAAACAAAATGAATTTGACAAACGAATTAAAACAGGATTACAAACAAAGGTAGCATCATCCGGTGCAAAAGTGAGAAAAGTGCTAATAATTCCAGACATTGATTTCAAGGCAGAAAAAGTCATTTGATTATTTTATTGATTCGAAGATAATTATTGCATTGTAGAATTATTTTTTTGCTTATATGATAGTTACTATATTAAAGTGAAAATAACAAGATATATCGATACAGTTATCAATACTTTTTCTGCCTGATGAAAATTCATTACAGATATATGAATACATCATTTTTTCAATTTTCATATACTGTGAATAATTTATATTTATTTGAAATCTATATCTATTTATATGTCATATCAGATGTTGTTGCCTCAAAATTGACTTTAACCATTAATATGGTACTGTGAAATAATCGTGTTTATTCTGTAATAAAATACAAACCAGACCTGAACGAATTTTCTGAAGCTCCTGAACGTGTTGAGTGACATACTCTGCGAGGCAGGAGAGTCGAGGGGCTCGGCTTTAGCGTGTGCCTTGGCTCGGTCGGCTGCCGCTAGGATCTTCTGTACCTCCCAACGATTCTTATAATACAGTATAAAACAACCATTTTTCATTTTGATTCATATTTTCTATGTTATTCTTTAAAGCTGATTTTACTTCAAAACATAACTGTTGTTTTACATTCTATTATCTGTATTGGAAGAGTTGATAGGATATTGCAGAGACAGTCAGCTATATCTTTTATTCCAAATTAAGTTTAATTTTTTCAAACATAATTTACTTCATTTGTTCTCTAAGTTAACTATTCAGCACTTATGGAGTACAGTTAGAAAATGACAAGAGGGATCATTCTTTATTGAGCTAACAGCACATTTCTCTTGATGTCTTCAAAAGACTATTTTCATGTGTGTCTATTCCTTTTCACGATATCGTTACATATGATAAAAAACTTACCCTAGCATGTTCAAAGTTGAGTCTGTCGTCGTCCGGTACAATGCTCCTCTTTCGTCTTTTACCCATAAATGATTTCTTGGCCTTCAGCTAAACAAACGAAACATGATCATTCGTATATAATTACTATTACCTTCTATACCCCTTAGTTACTTGGCTCATTGAAGTTTCAATTTCACAACATTTGACGAGCATGATGCGCAAATATTTCATGTGATGCAATGTGCCATTTCAATGAAAGGAGGGGATCTCCAACAACACCTAGTTGCAGCACCAACAGCAAACCCCCAAAACACCCATTGAAAAGACAAAGAAGACATGCACAGAGGACGTCAAAAAAAAGGCACGTCAAACCAAAGAGAAACATCTAACACAAATGACTACACATAAACCAACGAGACCCATGGGCAATCGGTGCCAACTTAGGACGGCTATCTGCCAAGTCAGTAGCATACGATGTGGTTTACCTGGATTACGTGCGCACAACCCTCCCACTTTTCCGATTTCCCTAGCGCCAATGTTCACTGTAGAATAATCCGGACTGTCAATCTAAGAGTCAATACTAGATACTATATAAGGCCTTCAAGTAGATTAATACACCATGCATTTTACTATGATAATGAATCTTTATATCCGACGCTATTCAGTCGGAATCCTTTCTGTATTGCAATGTCTTTTCTTTATTATTTATCATTTTTGTTCTTATGTGTTGCAAATTATCTCTTTTGAATATAATGTTTTGAGGCCAAAACCGGTGAATTTGAAACAATTGACATCTGGAAAAATTCTGAAACGTACATCTACGCCAAAGAAAGAGATTTGCATAAGGGGTTTATCTCTAAAAGGCCACTTGCCGAAATTCATAATGGCTGACAAATGACGAAAAATGTCCGAGGTAGAAAATTTTTGCGCACATTTTCATTGTCACGTCACAAAATAATTGCGTCTTTTAACAGTGCCGTCATAATGCAAAACAACGCCGAAAGGTGTTGACTCGGACATTTTATGCTTTCTAACAAAATCGGATTACGGTCTATTCAATATATTTCGAGTCATTGTCAAACATTATTAACCTAGGCAAAGGATATCCTCTTAGACTTAGGGTTCACCAGAAACGATTACAAGAAGATATTTCTTATTCTTGAGTATATGGTATTTCAATGGTTTAAAAAATCCCATATTTGTACGGTGTTTTGTGTGTATCCAGTTTATTCGTGAAATCAGTTTTGCTTTGTTTTTCTTTTTTGTCTCAGTGTTAAGATTATGAATGTATTGAAATACAATGTAGGCCCGTTTTTTTTTTCTCTCTAGATTCCAATTCTTTTCTAAATGCCAATACAGTGTCCAATTTATTCATTAACAAACGTAATCTTATTTGTGCGGTACAGTCCATACTGCAAATTTATCTCTATTAAAATGATGCTGTAACATATTTGTAACATACACACGTAACAATTAATTCAAAGAGCATCGGCTTTATATTTGTGTTGTTTTGGTGCCCTCTGAATGCACAAGTCCTACATTCTGACTATATCGTGCCAGTTTTTCTTTCTAATTGTAAAGTTAAACAATTCATTCTCTTTGATATAAATGTCATGACATCATGATTAACACCATTATGATTTATCTCGTATGCCATTAACAAGTGTATTATATTCGAATATAGAAAAATTTCCTCTAATAACTTATCGTTATTAATGTTACATGAATATTTGAAACGTTATGTTGCAAAATGACATCATGATTTAGAAGGGGTTGTCCTTCACTATAATAATAATTTATAGAATTGAAAGAGGAACGACGAACACCATGTGAAAGATATCTTTGGGATCTTACAGTCCATCGGCAGTATAATCAACCAGGAGTAGAATATAAATCATAATGTAGATTGAAATATTTCTTTTCCAGAGTGAAGGGATGATGCAAAAAAACCAAACAAAAAGAAGGGAGGAGATCTCCAACAAGACCCCGTTGCAGCATCAACAGTAAAACACCAAAACACCCGATGCAAAAACAAAAAAGACGAGTACAGCATGAGACGGAAAAGAGACACACGACATGTAAACATCAAACACAAAAGACTACACATAAACCGACGAGACCAATGGATAACCGGTGCCGACTTTGGACGGCCATCTGTCACGCAAGTAGCAAATGGTGTGGTTATCCTGGATTACGTGCGCACAACCCTCTCACTTCTCCAATTACCCAGAGGTCTCGAAGAACGTATAATTGTGGTGTAAAACAACCTTCTCACTGTAAGATGACATCACACAAACAAGACCGCGAAACGCAGAGGCCCCATAGACACAGATGAATATGTAAATGGATATAAAAAGAGGGCATGCGTAATACAGTCCGTGCTCTGCCGGCTGTAGCGAGCTCATGTGTGTAATCACCCGAGTAGTCCGACTGACATTCAGAGAGGACAGGTGGTCGGGGCCCTGTCTTCTCTAAAGAGGTTTGGACAGGGCCCGTCATGGAGTCCCGTCGTCACAGTCAGTCAGAGTGCAAGTCTCAAGGATGCGCTTGTACAAGACTGTAGATTGGTCAAGTACCAAGCCTAGTGTCCGTCTGGTGACATTAGGATCATACCCACGGTATAAAAGGCGTTTGATGATTCTGACGCATTTTCGATGGTTATGCTGCCTACCTTTGATCCTTTTTATTTTGTTTATCATATCACCATAAAAGACAGGTTGTGTAATACCCATAGTAATGTACTCTGTTGCATGTATAGATCCGAATTTTAAAAGAAGTTGACTGTAATTTTTGTAAAATTTCCAGAAAGTCTTAACTAGTTTATGAAAGCGGAAACCTTGACCTAAAAGTTTTTTGGTTATTTGTAAATTTCTACTGTGAAAATCCAAAATATCAGTACATGCAAACAAACACTCAAAAACACAAATTTTCGGCCCTTATCCTTTATCGAGTGTAAAAACGATGATCTATTATAATTATAATAATTATTATAACAATTATCATAGATCGTCGTTTTTACACTAGATACAGGCCACGGGGCCGAAAATTTGTGTATTTGAGAGTTTCTGTTTTTATTTATTATATTTATTGTACTTCTCTGCAAATTGTACAAACTTCAACAAATGATGTCTGTTCCTGATACAAAGCGGAATAAAAACAAAGTACACAAGAAGACGATGGATAAAAATGGGAGTAATGAATTTCGAAAAGGTTTTCGTGTGTTTCAAAGGATACAGATTCGTAATACACTATATTCACAATACGAAAGGGTCCTAACTCTATACCTTCATGATGAAAATTTCAAACCAAATTTCCCTGCACCAGACACGTGTTTCGAATATTAAATTCTCATCAGTGATGCTTCCAGCGGAGCCACCAAAATCTGACCCTTCAGACATAAAAGTCTAACCCCTCAGACAACAGGAATTTCATTTTTATTTTTTCATTCTCTTGATCCTTCCTTATTAAGATAAACATAAAAAAAAACCAAAACAGACATCAGTCAGATCTTTGTAAAATAAATATTTTTTCAACGCATTTTAAAAATTCGGTTATCAAAATTTCTTTAAATCTCTAAAACGTGGGTCCTGTGACATATTCCAGCCATCCTGCTCCGTCTTTCGGTACATTTTTGGACATAATAATTTTCACACTCTTTGGCAATACTATATTATTTAAATTGAGTATCACTGACGAGAGTAAAGTACAAGAAACTTGCATGTCTGGTCCATGCAAGTGTTCTTTTAAAAAGGATGTTATTGGATATGAAGACGTTCAACATGAGAATAAAAAAACATGCATAGGTTGTGCACGTATGTATGTGGCTTTTTTGGCCAATTAGGTTTCTCTCAAACTACTGTGTCGAAAGTTTTGATGGAGTTTACATGGCGTGCAATATCATAATGACAAACTACCCATAAACTACCTAGGATAGATCCTCTTGCCTGTAATGCAATGAATATAAATGGTTGCAACAAAGTTCTCATCTTTTGAGATATATATCTGATATTTTTACTTCTATCTCCCGTCTGAAATATTTATAGTCAAACGATAGTCAAACGCATGAAAACTCATTAATGAATAAATTTAACTTTTTATTGAATTATTTCTCATTTTCATAAGCTCAAACAACATTCAATTTTGAACATCTTGGACACAAAAATAACATTGAATGAATTCTATGGATTTTCATACAACGTTATTCAATTTAAAGAAACACAAGCTATATTGATGTAAAAGGTGATTAATACATACTGATTGTACAATTAAACTCAAATGAAATCGTTAAACATGTAACAATACCTCAAGGATTCAAAACAATATAAAATTCAAGCAAACGGATGAGTGTAAATGACATACAATAGATATCAACACATGCTGAAGAAAAAATCAAGTTTACGGCCACTGCTCGTGAAAATAAGTTTTCATTAAAAGAAAAACATTTATTTTGTACATGGAGTTACATTTTATAAGAAAATCATCCTTTTTGACAATGAACAACAAATCGGGGTATTCAAAGATAAATTTCTTGCCGTCAATTTTTGTTATACTTCCACTTTCATAAAAGTTGCATTTCTATAGTGGATTCCGAGGTTTATGTTTTTATATACTCAATGCATGAAGAGCTTAAAAGAATTTCTTTTTACTAAAAATGGCCGTAAAAGTTAAACATTAAGGATTCACTTTTGATTTGATTCCAGATATTTAAACGAATGTACCAAAAGCGGAAAGATCATGTATTGTCCTTGAATTTTATCCTACTATATCACAGTAGAGGGAAGTGTGAAAGACACAGTTTAAATATACCAATGTTATTTTTCACAGCACTTATTCAAACCGCACTGAGCTTTTTCAATGAAAAAGTTCCACAGTAATATTTTTCCCCTCATCAAAAACGTTTTGCCATTTATGTGCAGTAGTAAAATCAAAATGAAAACATTATAGTTTCAATATAGATAAAAGGGAAACAAATAATAGACAAAATGTACATGTAGCACTTCTCATATTCAGGACAAATAAACAAGTAAGTAACAATGGATATAAAACTCGTTTTATAAATATAAAATAAACTAGCTAATAATTTAGATTTGCAATTCAGAAATTTATATGAAAAATGTTTTGAAAAATAAATAATAGTGGTATGAATGATATAAGCTTGCATGATATTTTAATCTATTCACTTATCAAATACCAAAATTACTAAAGTATGTGCCTGAAACTAGTAATTTCAATTATGACATGTACAAATGTGTAAGCAAATTGAATGCAATGACATTTTCAATGTTCGCAGACTTCGCACTTCAAAGGGACAGTGACACTAAAGCGAACTGTTAATTCTATTCCAATGAACTCAGAATAATTTGTTTTAAAACTTATTTGTTTTCATGTGTGAAAATACATATTTAATGCTCCCCAGTGTCATTTCGTTCAGTGTGTGTTCAGAGTTTACTTTTTATTCGCACATGATTTCTGATTTCTATGATATGGCCCCCAAAGTGCAAAGTCCGGAGTGCGAAGTCAGAAGTACGTCAACTTGAAAAAAGTCTTTTTAGAAGTGATGGATCGACACACCTCTTTATCATATCTCAAAATGTAAATAAAACTTATCAACAAGCACTTTCATCTTCATGATCGTTCCTCTTATCACGATCATATTTATCTTTATCGTCTCTCTTGTCACCAGGACTGGTAGTGTTTATACGTTTGATCGGGGTCAGATTTCTGGGTATATTCCTCGGCCGGACGTACGCGCCTTTAGGAGTCCTAGGAGTTGATGTTTTACGGTGTGACGTACCCGGTCGGGGCTGAACCGGAGGTTGGTCCTCCCAGTACCTGGCCCTGCCGTATAAATAGTCCAGTCCCTCCCCAGATTTCTGGTTCACGTCCCTCTCAACACGACGACCTGCTGAGGATTCTGTAGAAGAAACAATGTCACTGTCAAATTCAATACGAGACCAGGAGAAATTGAATTTCTGTTTCAATTGAATTTGAATTCTTTATTGAATTTCTGTTTCAGCGTTGAATCAAAAATAATGCTTCTATTTTCACTATTTTTTATATTTCATACCAAAGCCAGTGACCACCAAATGAAGATCAAGTGGAATAATTTTGTCAAAAGTGGCTTTATCTAGACCAAACAAGAAAGATATGATCATCAATTTTCAGCTAAATTAAAACCTATTTTACAAAAAGGTCAATGAATATAGAACGACCACGGGCAAAATGCTTTGATATGCTGATGGAGGGGTGTAGTCAAAATTGTTGGCGAAATGAATATAGTTTGAACACTATCTATTGACATTGCAATCCTTGTCAAATTTCTGGAAATATCATCATTCAGGCTCTTATAAACAATAATCCAGAACAAAATTTAGAACTTACTTCTGGCATAGTCAAAGTATTTCTTGTCCGAATAAAGTTCCTCAAGTAAGAGCCTCCATTTGTTTTCTGACATCCGGGCCTTGTTAATGGCATCAAGGTCAAAGGGCTCCCCACCATGGATATCACCAAACATGTCTGCCCATAACTTCCCTTCTTTCTTCCGATGAACTCTTTGCAGTGGAGGTAGATGCTTTAGTTTGGGGTCATCACGGTACAAAGGAAGTTGGATTTCGCCATTATCAATGACGAATTCTGGGTCAATTCGTTTCTTTCTCAGAGTCTTTCTGAGCGGAATCCTGTTTATCTTAGAGTCACCATATACAGCTTTACCCTGAAAAAATAGGTTAACTTAAGGTTCCAGAAGAGGAGAATCTTCTGGCTCAAAGATAAACCTTTCTCAATTTCAAAAAAAATATATTTATATATAGTTAACTTTACTGCATTTTCTGTAAAAATTAATTATTATCATTTAACATAAAAAAGGAGGAGCCTGTACTATTTTATTTGACTCATGTTGAATTCTTTTTATCTTTCAGAAAATTAGCCTACTATGCTTCTATTTCGGAAACAAAACGTTCAAGTATACAGTTCAACATCAACTTTAACATACTGATGAATTAATGCGATTTTTATTAGAGGAAGTGTCACTGAAAAGTATATTGTGAATGGTCAGCATCTGTAAGAGCTCCAATGGATATGAAAACACAATACAGATTAATGATGACAACATGCAGTTGAAATTATAGAGATTCAGAGAGTTATGTTATGAAAATAAGAATTTAGAAAAGAAGGTTTACTATTAGAGGGATTTTATCTTTAGGTTTCTGCAAAAGTTAAAAGATAAAGTATGTTAGCATTTCATTTAAATTAGAACTATTCATTGATGAATAATAAAGTATAGAGACAGAATTATCGATGATTAATAGAAGGGAATGACAAATCAAAAGAATATAGCATTAGCTTCTATATATAAGTACCTTTTTCTTTTTCTTTCGTTTTTTCTTCATTTTTACGTCGTCCGTTTCATTTTCCATATCAAATCCGGCCTTTCTGCGTCTTCGTCGTTCCGTATCCAAGTCTGTTTCCATATCCGTTTCAAAGTCTGTACCCATTAAGTCTATGATAAGTTCTCTCCGGTTCTTCCGCATCAAATCATCCGTGTCGTCAAAATCAGTGTCAATATCAGTAGGGTACCCATCAGTCTTATGTTTCTTATTTCGTTTTTTCTTCTTCATCCGAGCCAAGTCTTTCATTCGTCGCATAGCACTTTCTGATCTTGTCTCCCCTTTCTCGAATTCATCTACGCCATCGTGACGTTTTCTCGCTTCTAGCCAATCATCGTCTTCCATCTAGAAATTTAAACGTTTCACTCTTACGCATGCGTCAAATTCCTGACGCAAACGGGATAAAATATTTTGGATCGAGGAAGTAATGTTAGTGGCTAGATTGGAAAATTATTATACACACTTGTATACTCGTTGCACGACTGTTTCAAACTAAGTTATATAAGCATGTATGAGGGTTCTTTTAATACCCTTTCTATGATGTCATTTAGCAACATACTGTGAAATTTTTAGTGGATGTACAATTGTAATAGGAGTTCAAATAACAAAGGATTCATCTAGTACACTCTTATTTTATTCTTTTCGAATCTTTTCTATCTTTATTTTTAATGAGATTTAAGCTCAACATAAAAGATCTCTAAAGATCTTCTGGGTAAGGAGGAATAGATTTCCTAGACTTTTCAGCAGGAAAATTTTTCTTTTCTATTTAAGGAATATGACTCACCATCTTTTTTATGTCCATGTAGTCATCTTCGAAACCCTGTAAAATATGATAAATTCTAGAAATCTTCCTCAGTAACCATTAAAAATTCAATCTTGAAAGAAAATCAATATCAATTTCTTTTTAGAAATTATTTTGTTTACATAGGCATATACCTGGAAACCTTTCTCCTGCATTTTATCGGTAACAGTTGGCTTTACTTTAGATGGCGACACAAAACCTTCGCTTTCATACATAAGTCTACTGATGTCATAGATAGAATCATCCGGAAGTCCTAAGTCCATGCGCGGAGTTAATGCGCCCTCCTCTAATCTGAGTCTTTCACGCTCTTCTTCTTCCTTGCGCAGGCGCTCTGCCTCTTCCTCCTTGCGGATTCTCTCCTCCTCTGCTAGCCTCTTCTTGCGTTTATGACAATAGTAGATGATACCGATGATGACAGCGATGAGGATGAGGAAGAGGAGGACACCTAATACAGCGCCGACTGTGGCCATTGTAGTATCCGCCGGTTCGTCAGTAGCTGTAATAAACAGCAAAAAAGTACCTATCAGTTATTTAGTCTCAAAGTCGAGAAGACAAGGCAAAATCATTAGAATTTCCATTGGAACGGTTTCGAAATTAACAACATTCCGAAGTGAAACCAGGTGCCCGGGGAGAGTCAGCGTCTCCTGATTGCAACATCCATAAAAAAGATTATTTTGTGAATATAACGATGGAGAAAACAAAAGTATGATCTTTGGTATATTTCATCACCTGGAGACAAAAGAACAACACTTAGTGAACAAGTCATGCATGTGTAAATGACAGTTCCCAATTTATGTTCAATATATAACCAAGATATATTATATCTATAATTGAACATTGGTTTGTGATTATTAGTCTTTGCAAAAGGTACAAATTAAATTAATAAAGTCTTTGATTACTTAATTTGCATGACGTTCGCTAGTATTATAACAATTGACTTTTTTATCATTATGTATTTCATTTCTGTTCAATGTTATCATTGAAGGATTGTGCTCTAATTTGTTGCCATGAAAGAACAGTATTTTCTATTCTGAACTAGATTAATGATAGATCATGACATATGAATATTGTTTTCACTGAAGTAAAATATGTCATATTTAGGGTTGAGGTGTTTCAAAATAGAGAAATGTACCCATACCATGCTGAAAAAAAGGATGGGATAGTTCGGGTCAGGACATTAGAGATTTCTCAATTCGTACTAAAACTTGGAAGGATTTGGAAAATTTTGGAAAGGAACCTCTGGTGTCAATGGATTTCAAGAAAATTCTTAAAGACTGTATGGTTTTCATTCTTAAAGGGGTAACATAGGTACAGCATGTTTGGGTTGAATGAACTATTCTGAACTTCTTGATATGGAAATGGGAAAGGCAAAATGGAAAATTACAAAACTCCTGGATAAAATGGATAATCGGGAGAAGTTCTAATTGTTCTACCATCTTTGATATCATCATGAATTTTGATCGAATTGGTACATGTTTTAACATTATTTTCAATTAAATGGATGACTTTGCCAAGGTCAATGACATGAAGCTTTCAATAAAACAAATACGAAAAATTTATGGAGATTGAAGAGTACCAGGACTGCATCACATTTTGAAAATTCAAACAGGCGCTTGGAAAAGAAGGGAAAGGGATGTTTGATATGGACATAAGGAATCCGAAAAAAAAATATATTGCAAATCATGCAATGCCTTTATTTTTTGTACATTAAGGATTTTTGGGTGGACAAATGGATGGAGATGAGGATAAACATATAAATTATGAAACATATACCTGGTAGACTTGTCACCTGTACCTGTACATCGTCTAAATTAGCATACAAAGATTGATGACATTTGATAAATTGAGAATGAAATACTGAAGAAAACCTAAATGTATGTAAAGGATATAAATTTCCTCTGATTTGTATTATACTCAACGCAATATTTTTCATATTCTGTTATTTGACTTTTTGACAAATTGTCTTTTGCTTATAATAAATTTTGATGGGCCTAATACTTTCTTTTGTTGTTCAAATTCTTAATTTATATATTATACGGCTTATACAATTTGGCTTGAATTTTCTGCCAAGTACAATATGGGTTCCTGTGCATTTAAGAAGTTAGATATTTTCTCATGTAGTATCAAAACATCCCAACTTAAACGAAAAAGGAATTATTTTTAAGAACATCGAAAGAAGATATTTTTCATATCTTGGTATAAATGATAATTACCATGTGTTAATTTGACATCAATATTGTTCATCGGCATAAGAATTAACAAAGGATTAATTAATCAGAGTGATCTATGGAAGCATGATATTAAGAGTAAATGGCTACTTACGACAGGCGGCATCTTTTGTGAAGTCGACCATAGCTCCTGGGGAGTCTATATATGTTGAGTTGGCTCCCGCCGGGCAGTATTGGGGATACTGAGTGGCATTTATTACGCCATTTGCCGAATCTTCTGTCATTGTCTGAAATAAAAATCATACATATGACGGAGAAGTTATCAGGGATAAGAGACATTTTCAATTTACTGGTATAGTCTAGAAAGCACACATATGACGAACAGATTCATAAGGGATGGAGAAATATTGGTTTTGATATTTTCGATTTACCATTACGTCCGTCTATGACAGTTCGTTCCACTGCAAGACTCATAAGCTAGATTTAGATCAGTTAGTTAATATATGCAGTAAGTTGTTGGAGATAAAGTCAAACTTATTTTAAGAGACCCTTCAAGGGAAGGTTAAATAAAGGTCACATAAGACCGGTGGTCTCTTAATATAGGTTCATTTTCTTGAAAATTGTTCACTTAAAAACTGAAAAGTACGGTATCTAAAAACAGGAAATCTATTAACTCAGTGAGTCGCTAAGGCAGGTTTAACTATATATGATTTAAAAACTTAAGCTCTCAATTCAATCTTGTAATTATATCAATAATTGTTCTGTGTACACACTGAACTTGTGTTTCTTCTTTATTCAATTTTGACAAAGTTGGCTGATATTAGTTTTAAGGTAAATCTTTGAACCTGGTAAACCAACACTTACATAGCACATAAACCTGTAGTTAGTGGATTCGTCTGTAGAACTGTCCAAGTTATACATGTTCAGATAGGTTGTGGAGCCACTGGTTGTGTAATACAGGCAGTTTAGCTCGCCTCCAGCTGGATAATGTAAACATTGATCACAATGAATGAAGTAGTGTCCTCTGTAGGGAAGTTTAATATAATAAATAATAACAATGAACACTCTATATCCACAAATTTTCGGCCTCTTGATAAAGGCCGAGCGGCCGAAAATTTGTGGATATAGAGTGTTCATTGTTATTATTTGATCATAATGGTTTTTGAAAAAAGGGAAAGCACTTAAATGTGCCAAACTTTCTCTCAAAGAAATTTGATTCGAAGATGCTCGCACATATTCATATTTAATGAAGCCAATATATTTTTTTTCAGTTAGGCATATATTATTGATACACTGAATATTTTTTGATTTGCTTAAAGATAACTTTTTTCGGCCTTTCGGCATAATATTAACGATGGCTTTACTTGAAATCGTAGTTTTGTCCCGTGTAATGTACCAGAATACTTATACGTACTGGAATAAGCCTGTACTTCTGAGCATGCACTGTAGTCAAAATCCATCATGTACGTATCAGTGCAGACGTCCAGAGCAGTACTTCCGGTACACAAGTTTCCGCTTCCGGAATCGTATGAATATGTCCAAGATGATTGGAGCATTGTTGGACACGTGATTTTTGCAGAGCTGATGTATCCTGAAACACACTCAAGGTTATCAAAACTAAAAATAAACGTCAAAATATTCCAGAAATAGATATGAAATTAATTTCATTGTATGTAAGAAAATACATTTTATTTTTCGCTGTTTTCTTTCCCATTTCATTAAATAAAAAGTACTTGTGTGCGTCATCTAATGGAAGCTATCACAGACTCTCTTTCTTCGACTTTTGAAGGTAGTGAATCTTAAAAGTTTACGAAATTAAAATAATGAGAGAACACATTTTTTGTAAGAATACTAAATGAGTGTTCTAATTTCGAATTGGAGTCATAGATTCAATATAATCGTAATGTAAATCAATTTTTGATATAGAATGGAAGGATGTATCATAAGCTTGTTTCACGCAACTGCGTGCCAAGCATTTTGTGGACGGTAAGTACCGACTCTCATGACGTCATAGTTAAAAACTGATTGTCCTTGATGTCATATTGCGGGAAAGTTTCTTATTTTGCCGTCCAAAACAACTGGACCGCATTTATGTGAAAAAGGCTTATTTGATTTGTTTATTCAAAATTTGCTTTTTTCTGTGGACAAAGTCATTTACCGCTTTTTAGGAGCATATGATACGGTATGGTAGTGTAGTCACTGACGTCACATATTTTACTGGTGGTGCTCACAGTTTCTCCCTCCAGGTAAATTTTAACCCTCTCATCCCCGGCGTCCGATAGCTGAGCTGAATAAGGGAACAATGATTAGATATGGAATGTGAAGAATCAGGGATGTCGCTAGGAGAAACATCTATCAAAGCTGACAAAATATGAATTTTGCATAGAACGTCGAAATGATATAAACTCTAGGCACAAGTAGAATTGTTACTTGCTAAGACTTTCTCTCTTGGCATATATATGGAAGCTTGAAAGATAGATGATGAAAAAATTTGTGTGCTCTAACTAGAAAGTCGAATTTATTCTAGGTCTATCATACGAGTATCATTATCATTTATATGATGGTAATCTTATCTGGTCAAGAATAGAATTATATTCATAGAATAATTCAACAGAAAATTTTGTTCATTTACGTGCACCATATCATAACATGTAAATTAAATAAAAAAAATTTGTTGAAGTGTTCTCTCAATTTACCTCTATTCTTGACCAGAAAAGATTACCAAGTTTTGAACATATAGATGATAGTGATGCTCATATGATAGGCTTGAAATAGTTTTAAAGTAGATTTAGACTGTATTTCCCCTATTTAATCGAAGGGGATTCACGGGCTAGAGATTATTTGTATACCACGTGATACGCTACTGTGATGTTAGTCATCCATACGAGACTCGAAGCTTACTGTGAGCCTTTTTAGTAAGTCGTGCGCATTAGGCACTAACTAAGGCGCACACCAATGTTTTTCATTACGTCCCCTCTGTGCCTCCGTATTTTTGGGCTATTTGGAAAGTTTTCTCGAAAATTCGCAAAAGTTTTATGAATAGGTACGAGTTATATCATTTCGACTTATACACTGCAAAAATATGAATAAATATGAAAAAAAAATCATTCGCGAGCTAAAATATTTCAATGTGAAATTGTGTTCCAATCACATATACAAAACAAAAAATATCTAGGACGGACTATGCTTTTGTGCAAAGTCGTCATTTCTTTTTAGATCTTTTTTCCTGAAATTTCGAAAAACTTTAGAAACGGTTTATTCTAGTTTTAATCTCGTTAAAGAATTTGTGCAGTGTAGTACAAAAATGTATGTAAGAAATGCTGATAATGAGAAATTCATTGGAAATCAATGTCAGTAACCAATGGAAATATGTTCCCTTTGCACAGAAGCCTTAGTACCGAGTCCTAAAATTTGTTACTTTACTTACTACCCCTGTCCAAATGCTGAACTACAAAGTAATAGCTTATTGAGGCAAACAGTATAATGATAGCAAAATAATGATAACAAAATAATGATAGCAATGAAAAATAATGATTATAAAATAATGATAGCAATGAAAGATAATGACATTTGAATAATGATAACAATGAAAAATGAAGATAACAAAAAGCAATGAAAAATAATTATAACAAAATAATGATAGCAATGAAAAAATAATGATAACAAAATAATGACAGCAATGAAAAATAATGACAATAGAATAATGATAGCGATGAAAAATAATGAATATGAAACAATGATAGCAATTACAAACAATCATAACAAAATAATGATAGAAATGAAGAATAATGATTATAGAAATAATGATAGCAATGAAAAATAAAGATAACAAATAGCAATGAAAAATAATTATAACAAAATAATGATAACAATGCAAAAATGATGATAACAAAATAATGATAGCGATGAAAAATAATGACAATAAAATGATGATAGCAATGAAAAATATTGATTATAAAATAATGATAGCAATGAAAAATAATGGCAATAAAATAATGATAGCAATGTAAAATAAAGATAACAAATAGCAATGAAAAATAATGATTATAACAGAATAATGATAGTAGAAAATAATGATAACAAAATAATGATACCAATGAAAAATAGTTATAACAAAGTAATGATAGCAATGTAAATTAATATGAAAAATTACGACAACGAAAATAACTATAAAAATGAAAAATAATGGTATCAAAATAATGATAGCGATGAAAAATAATGGTAACAAAATAATGATAGCAATGAAAAATATTGATAACAAAACAATGCTAGCAATGAAAAATATCGATAACAAAATAATGATAGCAATGAAAATTATTGATAACAAAATAATGATACTACCAAAATAAAACCAAAATATTGATAATGAAATGATAACAATATGATGATAACAAAATAATGATAACGATAATCATACATGTAATAACACAAAAACAGATATCATCATATGGCTATGTGTTTAATAAACATTGTGTATAACTGATACCGTTTTAGGTGATTTTGTGTTTAACTGTCGATGCGTTTTATCTATTTGTAGGTAGTTTGTTATTAATGCTGTGTTTTATTGGTGACGTCATGATGAACAACAAGAGATGACGATATAATAAGCACAACATATCTTACCAGTCGGTTGGTAATACTTGTAATGAACAGTCGATATTGCTGTAATGTCCAAACAAACAAAAACTTCAAACGGCAAACTGTAACGTTGGAATGAATTTGATCTGGAAATAAATTGTAGAGAATTAATCTATCAAATATCCTTCGTGATAAAAAAAAAGAAAATTTTGTTCATAAATCGTTATATGCACATGGTCTTCAAAGCCACAGCGATGGAATCAAGTGTTTTACATGTACAGAAGAGTGGTACTCTTCCGTGGCATGCACCTGTAATTTACGTATATAAAGAAGTAAACACCAATATTTAGATAGTGCTCAATATCGGGTGCCCGGAAAGACTGGGATTCTCCAGCTTTATAACACACACGTAGCTTACTGTCCACGCGACTCACTTCGGAAACTGAATAATCGAGATTTTGATAACTTTGTCATGTAACAATGAAAACAAAATTTATATCATTGAATAGATCTCGCTTAGTCGTAATTTTTGGTATATGTTACATGGTCGAGGGTTTATGCAATCATATTATACAGACAAAATAAGTTTTAGATAGGGCGTTTTCAATGTTAAATTTTAGCGTGACATCGCCGAGCTTAACATTGAGCCAATGGAGAGCGTCACGACGTCACGGGATGGGGAAATGGCCCATCTTAAAGTTGTTTTGTCCATATGGTTTGATTGCATGTACTCACTATCATATAACATATACCATAATTAACGACTAAGCGAGATCTATTGAATGGTATAAACTTCATTTTGATTTTTGCATCATAAAATAGTCAAAATCGCGTTTATTCAGTTTCCGAAGTGAGCCGCGCGGACAGTAAGTTCCTGATATGAGAACAAGAAAGGAGGCGATCTCCAAAAACACCCGGTTGCAGTATCAACAGCAAAAAAAAAAAAAAAAAAAAAAAAAAAAAAAAAAAAAAAAACTCCAGCAAAAACACAAAGCAGACAGGCACAGAAAAAAAGACTCAAATCACATAGAAAAATCAAAGACAAATTACCACACATGAACCAACGAGACAAATGGGCAATCGATGCCGACTTAGGACGGCCATCTGCCATGTCAGCAGCAGACGATGTGGTTATCCGGATTACGTGCGCACAACACTCCCACTTTTGCGACTACCCAGAGGTCTCGAATAACGTACAATTGTGGTGAAAAATAACCTCCTCACCTTAAGATGACCATACAAACAGACAGCATGACGCAAGGACAGACTTTCAGATTTAGCATGAAAATACAAGTATGGGATCGAAAGACGTACAAGTACGGACAAATGCCGC
Organism: Pinctada fucata; assembly: GCA_028142955.1. Taxonomy (NCBI): domain Eukaryota; kingdom Metazoa; phylum Mollusca; class Bivalvia; order Pterioida; family Pteriidae; genus Pinctada; species Pinctada fucata. The sequence continues at coordinate 56,413,390 of AP027111.1, forward strand.
AAAATGTTTAAATATTAATGTCGTTTGGGGATGACCAGCTTTTTTGATGCGCAGAAATAAACGTTTCTACCATACTATAAGTTATTACGGTTCCAGACAGATAGTATGGTCAGATACATCTTGTCTGGAATTTATATTTCCCGAGCCGAAGGCTAGGGGAATATTTATTCAGGCAAGGTATATCAGACCATATTACCTGTCTGGAACCGTAATAACATTTTTGTCATATTGCAAATCACTTACAAATTGTCATTTCAAAATGGCTTCGACAGTAAAATTTCGAACTTTTTTATTTGATGATGGTATTATTTTTTTCCCTTCACCATTAAAATGATCGCACCCGTAAATGGTTTATTCAAAATAAATAAACCACGAATGAAATCCATTTTAATAGCGTCCTCTGGTTTCATTTGTTTTAATTTAATAGGGTCGATTCAGTAGCATATCCAAATAAAATGTATGTTCAAAATAGCAAAAGAGGGATGGTGCTAAAATGTTAACCTTCTATAATTTCGATGATATTTTGGATGAAATGACAAGTTTCCGAAATAGGAAAATAACATATACCGGTATGATGTCAAATTGATAAAGGGCCAGAACAAAGCTTCTTTCATGCAACAGAGCTGGAAAGATGTAATTAATACACTTAACAAACATCCAGTCACGGGGAACGAGTTAAACTGCTCCACACCCCAAAAGTAAATAGGTATTTATATTAATAATACGGAAGTGTTCTAACTCTACACCTTCTTGAAGAAAATTTCAAATCAATTTATTATGTCAAGAAACAATAAGGTATTCGTGATGTCATAAAAATCCTTATTTACGGCTGCAGACGGGTAAAATAGCCTCATAACAAATGAAATTCCTCGAAATTTATTTGCAGTGTGACAAATGCAACTCTTATTTCTCTAATATGATTCCTAGCACTGTCGTCTTTGAATGAATCGACTGGTGTACAAACACTGTTCTTATGAACAGAATAACACCCAATTTCTGTTCCAGGAGAGGTGAACATGTTGCAGAAAAAAGTGTTCCGACTCAGCAACCAGAGAGCAGCTTCCAGGACTACAAAACTCAAATTCGCTGCACCAGACAGGCATGTTTCAGATAAAGAAACCTCATCAGTGGTACTTTAAGCCAAAATAGAAAGAAATAAAAAAAAAACGACCACTCTGCCCCTTGGCCTTTATCCAGTGTAAAATACGACAATGTATCTATAAGAATTTTCCAAAAGACGAGGAGGATAAAATGACACATACACATGTACCTCAGGAAATATCATATAATTGGGTATCAGACTGTAGTTCACACGTGAGCATAAAGGTTCCCAGTTTATGTACTTTCCAATCGATGATCGTGGTGGAGGTAAAATTGTTCACTAGATAGTGACAAGGTCACGTGGTACTCACCTCATGACATATTGTGGAGGTAAAATTGTTCACACGAACACGATAGTGACAAGGTCACGTGGTACTCATCTCATGACATATTGTGTACCAGACTGTAGCTCACACGTGAGTGTGAAGGTTCCGAGCGTGTGTACTTTCCTTTCCAGGCAATTATCTTGGTGAAAGTAAAATTGTTCACATGATAGTAACAAGGTCACGTGGTACTCACCTCATGGCATATTGTGTGTACCAGAGTGTAGTTCACACGCGAGTGTGAAGGTTCCAAACGTGTGTACTTTCCTTTCCAGGCAATTATCTTGGTGAAAGTAGAATTGTTCACATGATAGTGACAAGGTCACGTGATACTCACCTCATGACATATTGGGTACCAGACTGTAGTTCACATGTGAGTGTGAAGGTTCCGAACGTGTGTACTTTCCAGCCGATTATCGTGGTCGAGGTAAAGTTGAGACTGCCCATCTCGCTGCTCAACCACGCGTCTTGACCACTGGTCGACCAGAAATTGGACGGAAACGTGCATGATGATTCTGAAAAAAAAATGTATTGATATGTTTATGTTTATATATCAAATAGGTGAAGATAAATGCACGAACTAGAAACTAGAGGTTGAAAGGGGATGTTTAAGTTTTTTTTTTTTTTTCAAACATTGCTAACATTTCCAAATTTAACGTGTAATTTACTCCAAATTAAAGCATGAACACCCCTCCCATACACCTATGGCTGGGTTTGAGCCCCCTGTTTCACTGATTATTTGTTAGTACCTCAAATGTTTCCTTTGCAAAATATAGAGTAAAAAGAAGGGGATGTTTATACCATGACCCCAAATTCAAAGAAACACGATGTCGGTAACGGGGACTGAAGTCAAATACCATCTAGAACATTGCCTTCTGAAGGTACAATGTAGTGAAATTTTCCTGTAGCAAATTTATCCCAGTGAACTCAACAAGACTTTAATAAAAGCAAAAACACCGTCATGTCTACATCTGGGTGTGAGTCTAGAATCCAGACACCCCCCCCCTTTCCCTTCCGATCTACTTTCACCATGATTTTATTTTTTTTGGGGGGGGGGGGATAAAAGAGTATTTAACATGGATGGTCAATGTGTATCATTAAATTTTTAATACACTACTTCTATAGGGAGAACATAAAAGCCTTAAAGCGACCTTTTATGGTTAATAAACCGAGTTAAACGGTTAAGCCGATTATTTACGTATTGACCTCAAAATCTGCTAATTAACACCAACTTACAATCATATATCGAAAAATGAAAATTTATAAAACATTCAGATTTTGTTAGATATATCAACTTAGACATAAGTTAATATACAAGACCTCAGACTACTCGACCAATTAGAAAAAAACATACAATGCTTCTTACGATTTGCGCACTTTGATCGTCCTTTTTTCTACTTTCAAAAATGGGAAAAAAATTTTTTTTTTCAATTTTTTTAATGATATGTTTCAACGGTATAATTTACTATAAAAATTCAGTTACTGTATTGAGATGCTAGGATCTGTTTAACATTATTATTTGACAGCGGTATCTAGCATGCTTAGTTTTTTTTTTTTTTTGTATTTTTGTCTGAAATTTCTACTCATTTTCACCTGTCAGAACTTTTTTAACAAAAATATCTTTTTAAGTTTCTTACCTGTGCCAGGAAAAAACAAAAGAGTGAAAAATACGATCTCCAATCCTCCAATATGAAACATTATCTTAGACTTCAAATTAAGTAAACTTTCCCTCGGTAACGTCTACCGCAGAATCATTTCTGGTTTTTCTATTCCTTAACTTATCCCAAACATGGTTTCAGGAGTCACGGCGGCCTAAAAATTCACATTTTCACTAAAAAGATTTAAATTCCAGCCATTTTGTTTTTTTTCTGGGTGCACCGTCTCACTGTTGCATTATGGGTGATGCTGCCTAGGTGATTAATGCCGACGGATTAAAAGAATTTTAATCGCTCCTTCTTTACTGAGGACTAACTAGCATTTAAATAAAGACCCCTCTGTTACAGATTTGTATATTCATTTCGTGCTCTTAATCTTTAGGGCACGTTAATAAGATTCTGGTCAGTAATCTCTCTTCCAGTGTTTATGCAATACATTACGCCGAAAATGAATTTCAGTGCCAACAAAATTACTGAATACGTCACTTCCGTTCTGCTATTATGATGCATTTCCGTTGGTACAGAAATCGTTCGTTCATTTGGCAAAACCGTTAGTTCAGTGGCAGATTCAGGGGGTGCCCCCCCCCCCCCCCAGCACTGACCCAAAATTTTCTAAAAACAGGTATATTTTGGCTCATTTTCAGTCAAAATCGGCAGAATTCGCAACTTGACCCCCCGGCAAAGTGGGCGCTGGATACGCCACTGTTGTTGGTAAGCGATAAGCGTTGAATTTGAAGCGGCTGCTTACGTGTAATGCAAAATTCAATATTTAAAAAAATGAAATTATAATAAAACCGTTTTTTTTTTCTTTCGGTCAAATGTTAACTTGTAACAGCCTGTTACTTACGAGACAGTGCCGTAGTAGATTTTATCAGCTATGATTCGAAAATGCTTTGGCTTAGACCTTCTTTTGCTGTTGTTAGTAGCCAATTAATTCCAGAAATTAACTGATAGGCCAAAACATCTGCTTAGACTGCCCACTATAAGCTTCCTTATAAGATGCCGATCTGCGACCCTTTGAGCAACCATTAAAGAATGTCCAAAAACAGATATAAAACGCCAGCTGATTGGATGATTTGGAACCCTTTTAGCGATCAACATGTGGGACACCGGCTAAGCGTGCCAGATTTGTGATGGTCTTGATTTTTTTTTATATTTAAAGAGTTTATAGTGGATTTTTATAGTTGTTTACTTGCAGTTGTTTTTACAATTTGATTTAGTTTTATTTGACAAATTGTAGTTTATATATATATATATATTTTTTTTTTTTTCATTGGGAAAAAGATTGATTTCGGCAAAATATTTTCCAAGATTCTCATGGGAGCTAAATGCATAAAAATTAGATAACACACAATAAAATTAATATTCCCAGAGATAAATTGAACCGCTCGCAAGACATAACATTCATTTTAATGGAATTATGAAACAAAGAGCAATGGTTGACCATTATTTCAAACTTGATTTAATCCCGCTTTATTTCTATGTGGGAAATTAAACTTTCCCTGACTTTATCTAATAAGTTACTCTCATATTTCTTACCAAGTGTTCTACAATGAGGCATCTTGAAGGGAAATTAAATTTCCTCCCTACAGAAAAGACTATATAAACCAAGGGGTGGATTAGCACCTTTAAACATGATTACCCCCTAAGACCCCCTCCCCGTGTATTACTCTCCATAGACACAAATTAATCCTCTGATTTTTCAACCCGATTATGCTATACTAAACCTTCATGGTACCTAAATATACTGACCAATATAACTTTACTCATGTTCAAAGAGAAATGTATCGTCTGTAAATAAAAGAGATGTATGTCTGTATCTTGATTCCCAAGGGGGTCCGTCTGTCTTCTGCAGAATGAGATTATTGTTGTGTATCTTTGCTGTCTTATGCCATCGTGGAGGTAAGCTAAAAGAACCTATAATAGATGTAGGATTGGTATGAGATCATTTTCGTGCTGAAATAGTCCGAATTTTAACTTTTTTCGTCATTGAAAAATTTGTACTGTCTTTTAGAGATATACACTGTCTTTTTGAAAAGGATATGTGTATTGTCTTTAGGAGCTGTGTGTCGTGTGATGTGTTTCACCTGTCAAGAAGATGTATATCGTCTGCATAAGACGTGTATCGTCTGCTTTGAGAGATGTCTATCGTCTGTTAAGAGATGAGTATCGTCTTTTCAAGATGTATATCGTCTTTTAGAGATGTGTATCGTGTTTTGAGATGTATATCGTGTGTCGTGGAGAGAACAATTAGGAAAGTTTAAATTTTTTAGACAAAGTGTCTCATGATAACAGAGTTAGCCAGTCATACTTGTCTTATGATAAAGGCACTTCCAGAGTAAAGACAGACTTGACTAAGTGTTTTGGTTGAGACAATGAACTAGTCAAACTTTTACACCTGATCATGACTAGGCATTCTTGCCGTTAAACAATTAAAGAGCCTAATTGTAAGTAGACTAGACGTGTTTTAGGATGAGGGGCAACTAAGTGTATCTCCTGTCAGAATAATTATACATACAAGTATCAGCCTAGAGACGTCTAACTTTTTTCTAATGTGTCTACGTATCTTAAATGGGGGGGGGGGGGCAGGGAGGGTTACCTTTCTCCCCCTCCCATCCCCTTACCTTCTCCTTCCGCCTCCTGTTCCCTCCCCCTCCCTTTCACTCTTCCCTTACCTCTCCCGTCCCGCCCCTTCCTCCTTCCCTCCGCTTCCTTTCCTCCCTCCTCCCGCCCCCTTGCCTCCCCTTTCCTCCTCCTCTCTCCCTCCTCCCGCCCCTTCCCCCCTCCCTTTCACCCTGTACTTCCCCTCTTAAGGTACATTGCGGCGTTACGGCACGAAAAACTTTGCGAGAAGACATAGCCTGAAAATTTGTCTACATGAAATTTAAGATTTGATCAATCTTTGATATAATTTTCATGAAATCATTCCACGAAGTTTTCGAGATTTTAAGCCTCAAAGACGGCATTGACGTTCTAATTCGGAAATGTGCATTTTCTGAACTAAAATAATTTTAATCTAGAAAATTTACGAATGAGGGTGAAAAGAGAGACCGAAAATATTGTTGCCATGTTGAGTATTGTATTTCTACTGATTATTGTGCATCTTGGGGGAAATTTGCAAATTTTATCGCCATTTTGCAACTTATTATTCAAAAATGCACACTCATTCAAAAGGCAAAACACGGCTTGCTTCATTTCCACTCTATCCATTAAGTTGTGGAAACCCTTAAAGTCCTTTTTTCACGTAAAAGTAGAGAATGAGCTGAATTCGAATATATGAAAATATCGATAGGTCTTCTCGGCAGATTTTTTGCAATTTAAGATTGAAAATTTGTTTTGCGTGTCTTCGGCGTCAATTTTACTCGCAACGTCAAAGTCACAGCGTGTTCAGATCGCATGTGTCAACATGACGTCAAGGAGTATGCGGAATATTTGTTTCTCTGTAACGATCTTCTTTAAAACATCCAGAAACCAAATTTTCTTTTTAGATAATTAAGCAACAATAACATGGGCCGTATTCGGACGAGACCTTATTTCTTAATCTATTTTTATCTTAATTTATCTTAAATTCATTCTCCGTACATGACATTTTTTCTTCAAATATTTGAAAACATCATACGGAACAGACGGACGGACATGCTCATTACTACCGGTATTTAATCCGATATATTTTGGCGGGGTATACAATAAAAATTCCCTCTTGTTTATATGTACATGTACTTTAAAATATCGGAAAAGGGTTGGGGAGGGGCGGGCCATGTAAAATATACATTGTGATTTTCATTTCATGCTCGTTTTTAAAATCATTACGTTTAGTCGCCTCGATTGTCGTTAGATATATTATCAATTCAATCTCCGAGTTCAGGAATTCCTCAAGAAGGCAGTACGGTATCTTTTTTTCTGATTACAAAAAAAAAATAAAAAAATCCAAACAAACAAAAAACTTGCACATATGTAGTCTCTTTAGCAAAGACCTTGCGTGGATCCCAAATCTTTAACACTGTAACCTTGACTCCGGAGTATAATCTACTTGTAAAAATCTTTGGTTTTCCATATATTCTTATCAGGGTGCGAAGCAAACTCCGGTCTATGAAATGGCGAAGTCCGCGTCTTTCTGTCCGTCCGCCAGCCCTCCGTCCATTTTTTGTCCTTCAGCATTTTTGGGGAAGCTGTTACATTATATGAGGGATGGACAGGGAAGGGAGAGAGGAGGAGGGAGGGAGAGAGGGAGAAGGGTGCGGGAGGAGGGGGCCGGGGGTGGAGGTAAGGGAAGGGTGAAAAGGAGGGGGAGGGAGCAAGAGGGGGATGTAAGGGGGTGGGAGTAGGGAGGGAGGTACCCCCTGTCCGCCCCCCCCCCCCCCTTATATTCTGCTGAATGAAAACTGATTGGATCAGCTTATAAAACAGACCATACTGAGACAAATCTAACGCATCAATATGACCTTGAGATAGAACTTACATATGTGTTTTAGTCAACAGCGAGAGAAAAAATATAAGGAGCATTGAGAAGTAACCGTACATGAAGATAAACAAAGACGGAATGGACCCTGCGTGCTAATATTTTTTGTCCCATCTTTGAACTTGTGACCTTGACCTTGGCGTTCTTTCAAAACTTACATCTTCATTTAATTTGTTGAAGGGATACATAATGAGTTATACATTTCTCACCGGAATTCCTTGTGACAGGATCTTTCAATGAAAACCTGGACCTCTGACCTATAGTCTCACAGACCTTGAAGTTTGACCTTATCAAAAGCTTTAAACTTTAATTGATACAGCTTCAATTTTTCACCTTTAGATTCTCAGCCCGTCCTCCTTTTCTGTCGAACACGCCAATTGTGGACAGAAACAAACAACAAGGAGAGCGAGAGAAAGAGTCCGATAAAAAGTAAAGCCTTCATCAGATCCTATAGAAATTTGGAATTACACGTGTATGTTCATTGTACCTTGTGATATAAGTATTGAACAAAATTACGCCATTTGCGCCCTTTCGATAAATGTCGCGCAATGTAGCGTGACGTTACGATCAAGTAAGGTTTATGACGTCATAGCGTAGATGTGCACATAAAAAAATTCGAAGGTGAAACCTGCGTACACATTTGATTGTGATGAAAGCTTCCCCGCGAGCTACGTTAAGTTATACATTGTTTATTTGTGATTAAAATATTTTGGCGGGAGACAACCCGTGATGTCAGAATTCAATTACTCTCTGTACAAAATTATCCTGATATGCAAATTCAAATTCCCATAATTGATTAATGATTGTAAATTTGAATTCGAGAATGTTTTTTAATCTATCAGTTTGTTTCTATGACAACAGATCTTACATGTACATACCCAGATGACCTTGACGGCACGTGGTACGCCAGTGACCTTGGCGAGGTCAACTTTAACTCCACCCACATGGAGACTACGCACTCAGTAGCCATATTTGGACCAAAGCTCTTTGAATGTCATGAAAACATCGACGATGTCTACCTTAGTGTGTAGGTATACTGTATCATACAAAGTATAGGATAATCTCCCGTGCATATGCGACTTCTTCTCTGTCGAGAGTTAAACAAATATACCCTCGAAAGAAAAAAGTCACACCTTTAATTGGTATGAAAACGTCTTGCAAAATGAGAAATATCACAGTGCCTTTACCAAAGACTCACATAGTCTATTCTTAGTCATAGTCTAAATCTTTCGGACCACTCTTTTTTGACTTTGCATGGACTTACATTTGGTGTAATCTACGGAACGCCATTGCTGTCTTCATTATGTGAGGTTATACTGTACAGCAATATACATGTATATTTACTGTTTTATCAATAATTTCAATTAATTAACAAATGTAGCTTTACGTTTTTAATTTGATTTTTTACTTTTTTTCCTGCAGTTCTTCAGTATTTACCTACCTGAACTCCGACTTCCGGTTGGCATTTTGTTGGCATTTAGCCAAGGAATCCAACACTAAATATGTGTACTACGCCGCGCTGGGTAAGTATTAGTGGCGGGGAACATAAGAATTGACTTTATGAGCTTGAAAAACAAGAGAAACAATTGGATTTCACCAGAGAAGGTTCATTTCCTAGGTCAAGGTCACGAGGTCGATTTTTTTAATCCAAAGTCTCGTCATAAAGACTTAAGTGAAATAGGAATTGCAAAGCTCTATCAGTTGAAAGTTATGGCCAATGACTTAAATAGTTTTTAATAGTTGGTCAAAGTCCAAAGTCAATATTTAATATCACAATTAAGGTAATATTTTTGTAACAGGTCTCGTCAAAGGCATTTGAAATATAAAAGCTCTATCACTTACTGATAAAAAGTTATGACCAATATTCAGGCCTTTAAAGAAAGATATACGGATAGGCAGACAGACTGAAAATCTTCAAAAGTTCATTAATTTCTATTTTGACTTGCCATTGAGACAAAGTTTTTCTTTCACCTCCTTCCAGACGTGTTGCCTAACACCACCAATACCAGAGTGATGTTCAAACTTACCAGTTACAGCTATAGTATAGGACGAGACTGTCTGACGTCATACGACCCCTGGCATCACAGGGTCATGATTAAAACAGGTAACGCATGCGCAATCTACTACATTGTGCTGTTTTCTTTCTAGATGAACACCTTCTAGCTTGTGGTAAAGAAACTAATTCGTTGCATCTTCTTCTACTCCTCGACAAATTCACCCATTTAAACGAGCGCAATTTACTAGTAAAATTTTAATGTACATGTGTCACAAAGTGAAAAGAACCTGCTCGGTGCTTCGGACTGTCCAAATGGAAGAATTTTGAAGTAAATATTAACAATGTTACATGTGTATTGGTCATTCTTCCATTCTATATCGAAATCATCTATGTATTTCAGGTTCCGTGGACTCGGCGGAAATCACATGCCCGGATTACATTCTTGGATATTTCCAGTACATTTTCACTTCCGCTTCCGGTTCATATTGTTCATCGACTTCCTCTCTGGAGGCGTGTTCGGACAAATCTGTTCTACTGTATGATTATTCACAATGCTCTACAATACAAGCCTACTCCGGTAATACATACATCATTTAACGAGATATCACACGCGTTTCAGTAGCCTCCCTTAGACGAGAATTTTAAAGAAATCTCCACGCTGAAGATTTCCGATTTTCGTAACTTAAAATGTCTTGATGATCTGACTTTGTTATAATCGCTCAATCGGCAAGACGAGCCAATAGCTAAGAGGTAGAGCTCTTGCCCACCATGCGGGAGGTCCGCGGTTCGAGCCTGAGCGTAGTGAAAAACAAGTATATTGTATGTAAAGATGAATGTTTTTTTTTTCTTTGCAAAGTAATGGTAAGCCTAGAGTGACCAACAATAGTCAAATTTTTGCTGAAATTGAACTTACAAATGTATTTGAAAATTTTGTTAAGACTTTTTTATCTGCATACATATGTCGTATCTATTCAGAAATAAGTCAGGTGTCAGTAAATTGTTTGAATGTAGAGAAACGTAAAATATAGTTACCCATATGGTACATGCAATATCATTACACTTGTTCACATACTGTCGTGTTATCAAACAAAATCTGTATTCGGCTCTATTTATTTACATATTGACATCTTTGTGAGTGAAGGAACACTGCTGTGATATTTCAAAAAGATGATTATATAAATTTGGATGCTTTTGTCTTTGGTCACATAGTAAAGAAAGATAACTCGAATTGCACTTTTAATTTTTTACATGATAATTTACACATTCAGTCAGATTTTGCAACATATGACGTGGTCATTGAATGATTTCTTTCTATAAGAATTTGCACAATATGTTGAGGGAATCATATGTGAAGTTTCATTTGAAAATCTTGGGCTGAAAAAATAATATAGCCAAAAAATGAGCATTTCCATTACAATCAATGGATGGCTAAAAAGTCTGATCAATTTCAAAATCTCAAAATTTTGGATGGTGACCTCCTAATATTGTCCCTTACATCTGAATTAAATTAGGAAATCAGAATTATGCTCTTTTTTTTAAAATAAGTGTTGTATAACACGAAACGTGTGATATCACCTTAAACGTTTTTATTTCTTTGATCTTTTCAAGTAGCTATAAAACATTGATTCTAAGATTGTAAATTGACGGAGTAAAAACATTAAATCTAGTCAATATATGAGCTATTAGAGGAATATGCTTAATGATCTATAACGCATTTAGTAAGTAGATCATAAAAATAAAATATTTTCTGTGATTCCCGTCAATATAGCTCTGCTGAGAGGAAAATGAAAATTGATCGACACATTTATAGAATTAGAACAGATTACTATCTACTTTTGTTTTACTTTGCCAGCGGGAGGCCGCTTGAGTTGTGTTCATGACGTAACTTCCGGTGATAATGTCTACCTACTTGCATACAACAGAGACGCAATGACGGATGAAAGCAATTATTACAGATACACATGTTTTGTAAGTTATTATAGGTATTAAGTATTATATATATTAAACACTTATAATTGATACAGTTTGTTATTTCATATGACCCAGTTTTCTTTCTATATTTCTATATATAGATTAGAAGTAACAGCGAGCGTCGCATGACCCAGTTTCTTTTCTATAAATAGATTATAAGTAGAGATACAAATTCCTGCAGCGTACTTCATATGACCCAGTATCCTTTCTATAAATAGATAATAAGTAGAAGTACGAATGACAGCAGCCTACGTCATATGACCCAGTTTCCTTTCTATAAATAGATTATAAGTAGAGATACGAATGACAGCAGCGTACGACATATGACCCAGTTTCCTTTCTACTGATAGATTATAAGTAGAGATACAAATTCCTGCAGCGTACGTCACATGACCCAGTTTCCTTTCTATAAATAAATTATAAGTAGAGGCACGAATGACAGCAGCGTACGTCATATGACCCAGCTTCCTTTTTATTAATAGATTATAAGTAGAGGTACGAATGACAGCAGCGTACGCCATATGACCCAGTTTTCTTTCTATATAAAGATTATAAGTAGAGATGCTAATGACAGCAGCGTACGTCATTTGACCCAGTTTTCTTCCTATATATAGATAATAAGCAGAGATTCGAATGACAGCAGCATACACCATATGTCAAAATTTTCTTCCTTTTACAAGATAATAAGTAGAGATTCGAATGACAGCAGCATACGTCATATAACCCAGTTTTCTTTCTATATATATATATAGATTATGAGTAGAGATAGGAATGACAGCAAAGTACGTCATATGATCCAGATTTCTTTCTATATATATAGATTATAAGTAAAGATACGAATGACAGAAGCGTGCGTCACTTGACCCAGATTTCTTTCCATATATAGATTATAAGTAGAGATGCTAATGATAGCAGCGTACGTCACATGACCCAGTTTCCTCAGGCCTGTATGGATAACCAGACATCTACTTCCTATACTGCACCAGGGGCGTATCTACGGCTCAGTGGAAACGGTAAAATGGCTTCAATATTTCATATATGTACAACCCTGAGATGAAACCACAGGAGCTCGATGCCAACGATCCACAAGTATATCCGCCTCTACTTTCCTTTGATAAGAGAGAGATGGGAAGGGGCGGGTGTCATTGAGGGTTGTTGGCATCGAGCTCCTGTGGATGAAACTATTGAAAGAAACGTGTTGCATTTCACATGTAAATGCTCGTGACGTTAGCACTACAGAGCTGTTCTAACCTGCAAACTGAACCCGCGTGACCAAAATTTCAACTTTTCTCTTTACCTGGAGGACACGATTTCAGAAAACAAAAATGAAACAGACAATTCTAATGCATATATGTATATAGTTTGGGTTTTGTTACGTTTATATGCAACACACGGCAAGTGCATTTATCGCATGAAATACGATAAAGCGCATTACATGTACGATAAATGCACTTGCTGTGTGTTGCATACCCGTAACAAAATACAAATTATGACACTTATTCTCTAAATGAATTGATTTTACACATATAACGTGTAGTACTCTGTATTACATAGAGGAAGATAGATTAAAATAAAATTGCCTCACACATGTATGTTGCATAGATTTAGAATTAAGAGTGCAAAAGCTCTGTAATACCAACAGGAGGTACTCTTAAAGCTGTATATTTATAACCATGATAACTAATACAGTGTTTTGATTTACTTTGCAGTAACCTGTGGTGCGTATACGATACATACAATTATTACGAATCGACAAAAATTGATCGTAAATTACTTTAAATTCTTTCTGTGTGAAATATGAAATACATTTTGTAAATCATTAAATGGGTTAAATGATGCATTCTGCTCTTCCAGTGCCGATTTGTTTAAAAGCAAACGATACTGTAATCATGTCAATCTATTTTTGTTTGTTACTTTGTTTGTTGTTGTTGTTGTTTGTTTGTTTTTTTTTTTTTTTAGCGTCTGATCTTATATTATAGATTCCTCTTCCACTTTAAAAGAAATAATTGGGACATTGAACCAAAGGAGTTATAAGTTTACTTTTTACCAATTTGCAGAAAAGTAATATAAATGTAAATATATACGATGACAGATGAATAGTGTCTACATTTTCGTTTTTTCCTAATACATATTGAGGAAAGAGGGGGTGGGGGCGCTCATGTCGTCAAACATAAACCTCAAGTACGTAATAAAAAGAGAAAAAATGAAATTGCCTACAGAAGACAGATGTGATTATATCATAAATCTATTCGCATTTAAAGCTCATATATGTATATGCATTTTAAAATGCCCTTGTGTAATTGCAGTTCCAGGTACATCGAGTTCAGAGTCTACTACCACTTCTGACATACTTAGCGCAGGCGCACTCATATCCATCACTATTTTATCTGCTGTTGTCATAGTAACCGTTGCTTTATTGTTTGGATTCTGGTATCATAAAAAATGGAAAGCGAAACATGTTTCACCGGAAGTGATAGAAAAACTACCAAAAGTGGAAAATTTTGACCGTGTTGGTTCTTTTGTTAGTGAGAGCAGTTTAGTTTCCTGTTATTCACCGTACCCAACGGTCAGTGAAATTGCATTCGGTAGGTTTGGACCTTCCCCTATACCGGACGATGACGATGGAATGTCGCTGTGCGAATCGGAAACGGATTACGCATATTACGATTACCATCATGGAAAACCGATACCAAAAGACCGGTACCACGACTTTCCAGACGATAGTGACAACCAGCCAAAACATATCATGAACGGAGATATTCCAAGACAAGAAGACAAATTTCTCCATGATCAAAATGACGATATGCTCCTCGGATTTCAGCCAATCAAAGACGAGAAAGGTCAATTTTCTTTCAGACCCATTACCCGAGGTACTGAATGTACAGGCAGTCTGTCAAGCCTGAGTGAACATAGCGAGATTTCACTTGATAATAGATTATCTAAACTGGACGAAGAGAGCGTCGCTGAAAGTTATCCGGAAGTACATCGTGTCGTCAAACTACCGGAAGTAGACGAACTTCCTGTCGAAGATGAAAATGAAACTGAAAATGTTACACAAGAAATTGAGGAAGAAATCATACAAAATGGGGTTATATGATATGATGATTTGCTTTTTTAATATTTGAAAACATATCTACTTTAGAGTACTAAGTTCCCTTTTCGTTCATAGACAACCACAAAACCATTCATTGCATTATTCTCTCTTTTGTCATAAGTGACCTCATATTTATTTATAAAACATTTACATGTATATGTATATCGATTCAAAATATAGATAATATTGCACTCTGTGTAACGTATTTTGAAACGTTTGTTTTAAAACTGTCCCTGCATGTACTTTCACTGACATTTCTGGGCCATGTATAAGGAACTGTCAATTACTTTAATCTGGATGCCAGTATCAACAGTTCATTTAAATAAATAAATGATTTTAAAGACAATTTGGATTTTTAATACGGAAGATCGCAAATACTTCTGACCAAGACTATACGAATGTTCTCGCGCACTCTTCGATTGTTCTCCATTGTTATGACGTCATCAATTTACTTGGGCAGAAAAGATGCCCAAGTTTTGAACAATGGTTTAGGTAGGTGACTAAATGAAAAATCAGAACGGACACGCTGCACGCGGTATATTTGCGATCTTGCGTATTGCGATAAATAAATGGTAATATCATTAATTATGCTCTACAAAAGAGGAGTATATCCTGTAATATAACTTTTTACAAGGTATGCATGTATCGTTTACATTAAAACTAAACAACCATATCAAGATATATTCGCACATCACACAAACGTGTCTGATGATGACGTCACTGAAATTTTAGCCAATGATGACGTGTCATTGAGTAACTGATCTATTTTTAGCCCTGAGTTCATACTAGTTAATGACATACTACCCATGCTGGTGTATCTATGATTTTCATTGAATGACACCCTCCTTGTTGATACACTGTCCACACGTTTATCAGGAGTTCCAGACGACAGTGACGTCGACACGGTATTCTCAAATCCCCGGCTGTCGTCGTTTGGTGTCACTGACAGCGCCGTGTATGACGTAGTGTCGTCTGCTGACTTTGTGTCATAATAATCCTGAATATCGTCTGCTACGAACTGTCTGTTGGTTACACCACTTATACCACTGATACCCTTTCTGCGCACGCGCAGCATCTGTTTGAATTTTGCTTCCCGCGCTTCTCGGGCGCGTTTAACTTCTCTGTACACAAGAACGATAACTCCTCCTAGAATCGTCATCAAAACAATGGCGCTCACCGTCAATAGGACGTAATTCAAGGGACGGAACTCTACCTCTCCCTCGACAACACGATCTGTGAAAGAAAATATGTCGATATCAGTCACTATGTCAGGTTTAGAATATTCAATCCCATTTGTAGTTTCTTCCCGAGGAACACTGAATATTCTATCAGAAATGTTCACTCTCTCTGAAGCGTGTGTTGAGAGTTCTGAGTATTCAGGGGAAACCATCTACATTATCAATTCATAATAATGGCGGCTACTCTTACACAGTGAAGTGCTGATTATTTTATTAATCCCGTGACAGCAGCCTCTCTATTAGCTTTATTGTCTAATCGATTAGACAAATATGTTTTGAAATAATTCAATACCAAACCTTTCCTAGAAAAATACGTCGAGGAAAATATAGAGTCAATAATGCATTTAACGTAACATTTTAATTCCGAAAAGTTTGCACGGACATTGCCAGATCTCCGGAAATGGTGAACGGATACCCCAAAATATGAAATAATATTCAATACACATGACCATGCGCATTACAAAATTTAAACTACGGAAATGGTTGAAGTGGTAACTGCATACGCGGACCTAGGTGGTGTAAGTGGGGCTCACTAGGAACCTCCCTTAAAATCGGTCAAGATATTTAACCCTTTTTTATATCTCAATCTATTTTCAATTTCATTTACTAAACCTCAGAAACAAAAAATAGTAGGATATATTCGTCGTAATCGAAATCGGACTCCGTAACAAATTTTCTTGGATCCGCCTATGAATAAGTGCCTCATTAGTTATCTCATAGTACATATTTACGATCAATTCTCTATGACAAACAATACTTTATTTAAGTGCAGCATTTCACAACTAGCTAATAAATGTACTTTACGGGGGATGAGCTGACACTTAACCGTCAATACAGGAAAAGCCATCTTTGTCTGATGGGAACAAAGTGTGGAAGCGCATGCTCGGATCCAAGGAGTAAAGCGAGGTCTGTTAGCCCCCCCCCCCTTTCCCCTTTTGAGGTTCAAAAAATTATCGGTAGGAATTAATCGGGTATGGCACGATCGAGAAATCGGACCAAGCCTCAAGTGGGTATGATTAACCCCCCCCCCCCCCTCCCCCCGACCGAAATAGTTGGATCTGATATATTGTACAGTACCTTTTCTGAATCATTGAGTACATGTGTAGGTCATTTTTAAAATGAGTTTCTCGCGATCCGCGTGATAATTTGTCAAAACAACTAAATGTATTTACATAAATTAGGACATGATTGTTTCATCATAAAAAGTCACGTCTCCACATAGTGTTGATGCCCCTTCACATCAGTTTACGAAGTTGACTTTTCGTTTTATTTCACAGCCGAAATAGTAAGTTCAAGCGTGGATCCAGAGACCCCCCCCCCCCCCGTCCCCTGGAATTTTCGACTTAGTTTTAATCAGAAACAAAAGTGACGATCATTAATCGTGGAAATTCGGACTTTAGGACCACCCCTGAAAATAAATCCCGGATCCTCCCCATGAAGCTTGTACGTGTAATGTTGTCCATTTCTAACCTTTTGAATTGCAAAAATTTATATGCAAAGTGTGATGAAGTAAGGCAAACTACGACCTCTAGCATGTCTAGAGTGTCCACAAGGAACTTTTAACATTTGTGACCTTGACCTCTGACCTCTGATTTTGAAAATCAATAGATGTCGTGGTCTTATCATAGAGAATTCAAATATGAAAATTCAAAGTAAACTCTGACTGCTATTTCATGGATGCACCCTCCAACATACAAAAATGTACCCAGTTTCTCAAGCGAATAGGAAATGGATGTTTTCTTGCTTGGGTCCTTTGCTTATACATGTATATAGTATGCTTGATACTTGTGATTTTTTTTTTTGTTCGATTATCGCCTTATCTTACCATATATGCACGTGGACCACCCCTTCCCAACTATCCTGTGAGGCGGACCAACAAGAGTGAATTCATACGCTATAGACACACACTTTATTATGACTGTTGTATGCATATTTTAGTCAAATCACTCACTTTTAGCTGTAGCACTATATGACATGATAAAGATTATTCCAGCTTTGTCGTAAGATGTCGCCACCAGTTCCACATAGATGGCGTTAGTGTATGACGTCACAGTGTCGCCATCTACCGAGTCTTCACACCAAACACGAAGTGGATGCCCGTTTGAATTCCATCCTAAGAACATAAGATAGCACTATGTTACTACATGATACATCTAACAGATTTGTTTGCGACTTACAAAATACATGCACACAAATAAACATTCCCCAAGCGTGGATTTAGAGAGGGCTAGGGGGTCAGCAGATCCTGTTTCACACAAATACATGTACTTAGGCCATTTCTTGTTTTTATTCTGTTTTGCGTCCTTTCGAAATTGAGAAAGCTACAAGCCAGCAAGGAAAAAAAAACAAGCAAGCATATAAAGCAAAGTTGCAATTTCATATTGTGTGACTATATGGAATCTTGCGGGAACTTAATTCATCTGATTATTATCAGATTTTCATTAAAAAAAGAGAATGATAGATATTGCAATGCCTTGAATCATCGCGGAACTTCTATATTTTTACATGAAAAATAAAAATAAAAATATTTCTCTTAAATTTTTGTAGAAAACAAAATTAATTTAAAAAAAAAAAAAAACTTGCAAAAGATTTTCATTATTTTAATTTTGTTTTGTTTTGTTTTATGACTTTGGGCTAAAAACCTACCAGTACGAGGACGCAAAACAGAAAATAACAAAGAAATGGCCTTAAGAACAATTTCAGGAATTTTCGTAACTTTCGGTTGTTCGGTTCTACTAACTTACATAGATTTGAGAAAGTTTGGTTTTTGGATTTATATTTAGTATGTATTTATAAATGATAACCACGATACAACCTAACAAAGAAAACATGTTGAACCTTTTATAAAAGGACGAAAGTTATAAAAATTCGTTAAAAATTTCGTAGGAACTTTTGTGAAACTGGGCACTGGACCCACTTCCCACGGAATTTACCTCCCTCTTTTTTATCTAAATTTACAATTTATTCATCGATCGGACAGACACCAGTCATATATAGGTATTCAGAATAGGTATACAGAAAGCACAAACGAAATAGTATACAGAAAGCACAAACGAAATAGTATACAGAAAGCACAAACGAAATAGTATACAGAAAGCACAAACGAAATAGTATACAGAAAGCACAAGCGAAATAGTATACAGAAAGCACAAACGAAATAGTATACAGAAAGCACAAACGAAATAGTGTACAGAAAGCACAAACGAAATAGTATACAGAAAGCACAAACGAAATAGTATACAGAAAGCACAAGCGAAATAGTATACAGAAAGCACAAACGAAATAGTATACAGAAAGCACAAACGAAATAGTATACAGAAAGCACAAACGAAATAGTATACAGAAAGCACAAACGAAATAGTATACAGAAAGCACAAACGACATAGTATACAGAAAGCACAAGCAAAATAGTATACAGAAAGCACAAGCAAAATAGTATACAGAAAGCACAAACGAAATAGTATACAGAAAGCACATGCGAAATAGTAAATATACAGAAAGCACAAAAGAAATAGTATACAGAAAGCACAAACGAAATAGTATACAGAAAGCACAAGCGAAATAGTATACAGAAAGCACAAACGAAATAGTATACAGAAAGCACAAACGAAATAGTATACAGAAAGCACAAACGAAATAGTATGCAGAAAGCACATGCGAAATAGTATACAGAAAGCACAAACGACATAGTATACAGAAAGCACAAGCAAAATAGTATACAGAAAGCACAAACGAAATAGTATACAGAAAGCACATGCGAAATAGTAAATATACAGAAAGCACAAACGAAATAGTATACAGAAAGCACAAGCGAAATAGTATACAAAAAGCACAAACGAAATAGTAAAACACCCAGAGTACGATAGGCCTGGGACAGTCACAGACTATACATACATGAAAACAGCTGATACAAAGCACAATTAAAGACATGTATATAACAAGGTACAAAAATCATTCCAAGGGATGCATGTGTCAACTGCGAAACATAGCGACACTCAGGAATCACTTTTATAGTGTGACATCCAAGTGTGAGGCTGAGTACTAGTCTCCTATTCTTCACAGATTGGGATTTGATCTATATTAGGCAATCACGAGTCAAAAATCCAAATAAGATACACTGCGAATTAAACTACAAAAACAACGAACAAAGACCCGCATAAATCTCCGTATCATTTTCACAATTGACAAATAAACTTCCATGAATTGGAAAAGTATACATGTAGGCCCCCCTCCCCCCCCCCCCCCCCCCCACACACACACAAATATATAATCACGAATAAATAAAAACGCAAACTTCACACACAAACCATGAACTATTTTATCTTTCAATATTTTTTAAAGTTCACTGATTAATTGATACCAAAATGCACTAACCGTTTAGACAATTTAGTCATGTATATACTCCAAGTTTTATTTCACAATAAAATCACTTAGTAAGATAACTGACCCTAGACATAAAATTTTATGTACTCCCAACTTGAACAACTTTCAAACTTGGTATAAAAGAAAGAGCTCTTTAATGCATATTATGGTTTTATATTGACGTTCAAATTGTGCATTTAATTCACGTAGTCAAATGAAATTTGAGACTTTTTTGTCCTTTACAAAGATTTCTATCAATGATTTTTATGCGATTTAAATTTGATTTTAATGAAATTTCATTATTCAAAATCAGTTTGCCGATCTAACTTACCGTGACTTTTTTCTCCCATCAAAGGGCTTAGGTTGGCGCGCTCGTATATATGAAAGATTGGATGCCAAACTTTCAAAAGACGTTCATAAATTTCAATAGCTGATATCTTAAATTTTACATTTCAATTACTTGTACCTACACTGGGTTTTTGACACCAGTACCTTTAGAATTTTGCTGTATATATCTTGTTTGAAAACAGTTTTCTTTTCAAGGGGCGGAGGACATGTATGTTTACAAAGGAAATTCGTGCTCTTTTACGACTTTAAATGGCTAATAATTGACCTTTCATTTAGTGTATTTTAATCTCATACTACTTGAAATAGCTTAAATTATGGAGAAAGAATACGATTAAGGGGCTGGGAGACTTAAAATTCGTAGTAAGATGGGGGTATCTATAAAAATGGTATAGGTAACTCAGATTCCCCTTGGAATAGCAGTCAAAAATGCTTATTTCTCCTGATAATAAAGATAATTTAAATTATGAAGAAAGAATACTATCAAGGGGTGGAGGACAAAAAATGGGGGGGGGGGGTGCTGAGATACACGGATACATGCAAAGGTCTTAAATTCAAAGGGGATGGGGCCATGCAGGTTCTCCTTAAATTGTAAAAAGATGCTTATTTTTTTAAATTTAGGTAAATTTTAGCTTAGACTGGCCTCCTCGTTCCTATCCCGGTTACTTATCTTGGATCCGCTCTTGTTATAGAACAAAACAGAACAGAACTTTATTACACTCAAGATTCACACATATATAGAAATTCAAACTAACATGAAAGGGTTACATGTATACCCCCCCCCCCCCCCCTTCATATCTACAACCCAGCCCCCTCCTGCTTCATACCCCATTTCCCCTGTTTGGGAATTTAAATCTTTAAAATAGGTTTCATGGTGAAATCTATTTACAGAAAGAAGGTTACTATCGTGGTTGTATGGTCGTAAATGTACTATAAACTAGTTTTACAATTTGTCAATGAGCTGGGTAAACTGTCATGCAAGATGCAAGATAAATAATCTAAGTCACTATAAAGTCTTTGCTTTACACCCAGAATTTTTTTCTGTAAATTCTTTCGCAGAGGGCGCTCTATGCGATCATGTAAAAGTGATGGGTAGCGGAGCGCCTTCTACCACGATGAAATGGGTAGGTGCCTCCTCCCCCGCCCAAACCCACCCTACCCCTCCGTCAGACATGAAAACACAAGCATATGATCAATATGTGAGGAAAACTGAAAAGGAACCTTTTTCCTTTCAAGTTTCTTACATTAAATTTTCAGGAAAATCGCTATCATCGCTCGATATAAACAAAAATAGAATTGTTAACACTAGCAAAAAGGTTAAATTAATTTACATTTTCATATCGAGCGATCGCCGCAAGGGAAATCGCCTTTCACAAACGCTCCCCGCCAAGGTCAAGCGGGGTTGGTCAAAGGTCGTCAACACAATGTTATGCAACTAAGTATACAAATAAGATTCATAAAACTTTATCGGTTCTTATCGATATAAATTGCTTTCAATCGCTACATTTCTTATCTAAATAGCGTATGATTTATATAATTAGATAAGAAAATACATTAAATTGATATAAACTAAGTACAAGAATAAAAATAAACTATAATATTTAAAAATAAAGATATAAAAAGATTGAAACAAGTTATTTTGAAAAAATAAATGAAGAGATACGATAAAAGAGGGGTAACTCTTAAATCATGATACAAAGAGACCATGCATGTATATGCACAGACACCAGCCATTTGATAGTACAGACTTTATGCGTCGTCATGTTCACAATGAAAATTTCGCCAATTTTTTTTAATGTCTGTATGGTGTTTGTCCACCTAATGAATCTACTGGAAAATCAGCTACTTATCAATAATAAAAGAAGACTCGTGTTTACTGTTTAGTAAATTTTTTATACTATCGCTTCAATCATAAATGACTGTCGCAAAGCATTGCATATGTGGGAGTGCAAATGCCAATCTAAACTATAGATACGGGTTGTCCGTTTATAGTTGGTTTTCTTTATCAAATCATAATAAGGATTGACGCCGCCCCCCCCCCCCCCCCCCCATAAGGATTGACCCCCCTCCCCCCCCCCCCCCCCCCGAGACAATTTCCCATGCAGAATTACGTTCCTTGATGACAAAAAGTATCAATTATGAATCTCAATGTGAAAAAGAGTGCCCCCTAATGTAGAAATCGGGAACGAGTCTATCTCCCCCCCCCCCCCCCCCGGAAACTTTATCTGCCATTTTCTCTTCGACCCGAATTATTAGGCGCTTACCCCAACGCCCTCCACAAACATAAGACATAACGCCCCGCTATAGAGAAGCGGGGCAAGTACCATTATGAAAGAGCATAAGAACGAAACGGTTGTAAAAAAGACTATTTTCAAAACGCTAATATAATGAAATAGTCCTTCAAAAAAGTTACAATTTCATAATTTTTTTCATTCTCAATTTTCATTATAATTTCCAATTGTTATCTTACAAACTATTTTAATTAATTAAATTTGCGTACTAATGGTAGGTTAAGTCTCTTAAATGAATTTAAAAGTAGAATTTGATCATAAAGATTACTAATATGAGGAGAAAATTATACATAGGAGATAACTCTTATAAAATTACTAAAGACAGGGGATATAGAAAGGGTGGACAGGGTGAACGGGAGGCGGGAGGAAGGAGCGGGAGGAGGGAGAGAGAGGGAGGGAGGAGGGAAGGGAAGGGGGAAAATGGGAGGGAGGGGAGAAAGGGGGACGGAAGGAGGGAGATAAGGGGGCGGGAGGAGGCTGGAGGGAGGGGGAGGTAAGGAAAGGGTGAAAAGGAGGGGGGTAAGTGGGGCGGGAGGGGGAGATAAGGGGGTGGGAGGGGGAGACAGGTACCCTCCTGTCCATCCCCCTATATAGGATCGCTTCACGAACTGGTCAGGAGCTACGGGCCCTTTGATTTACGGAGTTCTTATTCTTTATTTCTTTATAAAGCACGGGCTGCCGATATTTATCTTTTAAAAAATGAAAACCAACCTTTAGTTGTTTTTGTCATTCTTTTTTCCCTTTACGTAAGATAAAAACAACTAAAGGTTGGTTTTTTATTTTTAAAAAAAGGTTGGTTTTTTATTTTCTAATAGATAAACATCGGCAGCCTGTGTTCTAAAGATGTCAAGAGATGACCTGTAACTCCAGGGGTGTATCCAGTCTGACTAGAGGAGGGGTACAAAAATGTACCATGAAAATGAGAAAATATTTACATAGGATCGGAAATGCAAGTATTTTCATTGGTATTTTGACGAACACGACATAGGGGCATCAAACCCACCCGACTCCATTTGGAACAGCGCGTTAAAAAAATATGGAATTACAGATAAATAAAAATATAAATTCGTTGTAAATGGCGAATAAGCCTTTTTCACATAACTGCGGTCCAGTTGTTTTGGACGGCAAAATAAGAACAGTTCCCGCAATATGACGTCAAGGACAATCACTTTTTAACTGTGACGTCATGAAAGTCGGTACTAGTCGTCCACAAAATGCTAGTCACGCAGTTACGTGAAAAGGGCTTATAGTTCATTTATACTTTACCATCCCTAATGATGACGTAATCGTATGCGCACGATGACGTACTTCCGGTAAATAGATGATCCAGTTTGAAGGTGATGACGTCAGTATCATTTAGAGACGAGATGGTCCAGCTACATCTGTGGAGACTGAAAGAGAAAAAACAAGATCCTATCAGTACTCCAAATTAAGGAGGGTAAGAGATTATTAGTTATCTAGTGACCTGGAAAGGGATGACATCAGGTCACTACTGTCCGCGCAGCTCACTTCAGAAATCGGAAAATTTAAGTTTTCTCTACTTTGCCTGCAATTTTGCGATTGAAATTTATTTAGAGGAATAGATCTCGAACTCTCATAACTAACGATGTATGATATATGTCTGTACGACCAATGCTTCGCTCACAGTGAAAGAAAATAGTTTTAGATAGGGAGTTTTCTATGTTAATTTTAGCACGACGTCGCCGATGTTTAACACCGAGTCTATGGAGAACGTCGACGACGTCACGCTAAAACTCCCTATCTAAAACTATTTTCTTTCATTGTGAGCGTAGTATTTGTCGTACAGACATATATCTTACACCGTTAGTTATGAGAGTTCGAGTTCTATCCCCCTATATAAATTTTAATCGGAAAATATGCCGACGAAGTAGAGAAAACTTCAATTTTCCGATTTCTGAAGTGAGCTGCGCGGACAGTAGGTTTAATACCGAGTGTGGTTAATTTACCCCGACGATGACCTATTTGATAATATTCATAATATAGCGTTTGGATATCGTAGTTGTTTACACTGCGACCATTCGGATCGGCATTGACCATTCTCTTCGAAAAAATTAGGGTCGAGATTAATCCAAATGAGCAAACTTGACAGAGGTAGAGTAAACGTCTCTAGTGCTCCATACTTTCATCGTCGGAAACCCATGCTCGGTCGCGCAAGCTCACTTGCGTGACCGAGCGTGGGTTTCCGACGATGCCATATTTTGTGTGTAGACTGAGGACGTTAGCGTTTGAGATGTTGACACTGTATATAGTGATATTGGAGGACATAGAGATACATTCTTACCTGGTCATGATACTTTGTGTGTAAACCGAGGACGTTAATTTTTAAGTTGTTGACACTGTCTCTAGTGATATTAGGGGACATACCTGGTCATGATACTTTGTGTGTAGACTGAGGAAATTATAGCTTGAGATGTTGACACTGTCTCTAGTGATATTGGAGGACATAGAGATACGTTCTTACTTGGTCATGATACTTTGTGTGTAAACTGGGGACGTTAATGTTTGAGTTGTTGAAACTGTCTCTAGTGATATTGGAGGACATAGAAATACGTTCTTACTTGGTCATGATACTTTGTGTGTAGACTGGGGACGTTAATGTTTGAGTTGTTGAAACTGTCTCTAGTGATATTGGAGGACATAGAAATACGTTCTTACCTGGTCATGATACTTTGTGTGTAGACTGAGGACGTTAATGTTTGAGTTGTTGAAACTGTCTGTAGCGATATTGGAGGACATAGAAGTACCTTCTTACCTGGCCATGGTAATGATACTTTGTGTGTAGACTGAGGACGTTAATGTTTGAGTTGTTGAAACTGTCTCTAGTGAAATTAGAGGACTTAGAGATACCTTCTTACCTGGTCATGATACTTTTTGTGTAAACTGAGGACGTTGACGTTTGAGTTGAGGACACTGTATACTAGTGCTTTTGGAGGACATGCTAGGGGTCCGTCTTACCTGGTCATTAAACTTTGTTTGTAGACTGAGGACGTTAATGCTTGAGTTGTTGAAACTGTCTCTAGTGATATGAGAGGACACAGAGATACTTTCTTACCTGGTTATGGTGTTTTGTGTGTAGACTGAGAATTTTAACGTTTGCGTTGTTGACACTGTCTGTAGTGATATTGGGGGACATGCTAGGGGTCCATCGATGCTCAATTTTGTGCTCTATTGTGAGTGCTGTTGAGATTATCGTCAGTATCTTCTTTAACTCATAGAGATACGTTCTTACCTGGTCATGATACTTTGTGTGTAGACTGAAGATGTTAACGTTTGAGTTATTGGTCCTGCTTCTAGGGATATTGGTGCGCCACTACAAATTTCCTCTGAAAGAAAAATTGAGAACAATTATGAGTATATTAAAGTACCTTAAGACCTGCGTTGGTACATAATCGTCTCCTTCTACATTTTGTAAACCGAGGATCTGACGTTGCTATGCAAACAATCGAAGAATTTACATACAAACTTTTCAGGTATGACCACCTCGTCTTCTAAATTTTCTCTAGACCCGTGCTCGTGACTGTTGAATGTGACTTTGTTTAGGAGAAAACAGGGATAGAGAAGGCTTACATTTGATAGTGTCGACAGAAAAAAATCTCGAATAGTCAAACTGAATGATTGTAAGGCAATAGGGCCTAGTATATGAAAAAAAATTATGTCCATAAAATGTCAATGTGAGCGTCAATATCAGAAGATAATATATGGTCCTTTTTTCTACATATAAAGTCAGAATTATCCATCGCACAAGAAGAAAGATTTTTTTTCCTTTTTTATTTATTTATTTATTTATTTATTCATTTATTACTTTTTTTTGTTTACGTCCGAAACTTTTTTTAATGAAAGGTTGGGCATGAAAACACACTAACATGTGATCAATATCATTATGACCATTGACGGAAAACTTAAAACAAACACAAAAAAAACCCCAAAAAATTAATAAATAAAAGTGGCAGAAAATGATGGAAAGTAAAGGGTTTTTATTTTCAAGGGAAAGCTTTTCCAGTTTATGCATCAACGAGGAAGGGGGGGGTCGCTGTCCGTCCCAATCTATAACTTTGAAAAAGGATGCGTTTAAATGGGAAAATCCCGGGGTGGGCGTTTCCTGACACCGCCATCCCTTCAAGGGGGGAGGGGTGTTCCAGTTCATAAATCAACAAGGGAAAAAAAGAGGGGGGGGGGGGTGTTTCGCGGTCCCAATCTATAACTTTGAATGGGAAAATCCGAGGATGGGCGTTTCCTGAAACCGTCATCCCTTTCTAGATTTTTCCATTACCATATGAACATTAGACTCTTCCAAGCAAAGAACCTTTTTTAAACTTAAAGTTTTATTTTTGTTGTAACTGATTTCATAACAGAACGAATCAATACTGACTGGGTTAGTTACTTTCATAACAATACCGTGCCTTGGTTTATCTCTGTATGGCAACCTTGGTTACAGACTTTTATTTCAAAACTTTGAAAAATACAAGAACTGCATGGCAATTGATTAGAATGCGTGTACATCTCATCGCAATGAAAGCCTGCCTTACCCAAAATCTATGTTTGTAACTCTTGAAGAAAAAACATCACCTCTTATTTATTTATTTATTTATTTATTTATTTATTGTCATGTTGATGAATTCCGAAGAACACTGGTTTTTATATTTGTTTGTTCTATTTTTTTCTTTTTTATCTTTCATCGAAACAATTTATCATTTTCTTCAATTTTTCCCAATTGCTAGGTATATATGCTGTTTTATTGCTTTTATATTTTATTTCATTATTTCTTGTTTTGTGATTTATTTCAACGAGACTGATCATGAATAATAGAAATCAGAATGTCTAAGGTCGATTTATTCCAGAAAGTTGAAATACATTAATTCTTACCTGAAATACATTTATGGTGTGTCATATTCTCTAACATGATAAAAATCAAAAAGTAATAGATTTTCATCTCCTGAAAGCCGTCCCATTTAAACTGTTAGTTTTCAATTCTGATCACCTCGAAATCACTCTGTAAATAAACATCTAATGGCTCGTCTAGAAACACAAAAACTCCCCCGCTTCTTCGACTGCCATACTAAAGATAGAAGAAAAAACATTGATTTTTATTGTATAAGCTGTTAAGAGGGTTTTAGATGCATTGATACAAAAATTAGTGAAAATCGTATTGAATATTTGGTGGCAATAATGCTTAATGAGGGTCGGATTGATTCCAACAAGGGGAATTATCTGTTATTTACAGCCCTTACTGCTGATTGGAAGTTGATAAGGGAGACGGGTTGGTAGGCCTACGGTCATACATAACATTTTTATTGTAAACTTTCATAAATTCGATTAATTTTTTTTTTCATATTTGCGCGCTTATAAATCGCGTTTTACTTAAAGACCGGACAAAAAACCTTATTTTTAAAGACAATGATGAATATGAACATGATGAAATACCGAAAAAGTTAATATTTTAACCCCTACCCCCCTTTTCCCACACTCTTCTTCCGAACCCTTTCCTCCTTTAAGATTCATTTCATTTCTTCAGTTTTGTAATAAATGCATTTCTAGATTTAAAATAAACTTACTTGAAAAAGACATTTTAAAAAGGGCAAAAGTAATCGAATAACATGAAATAAAATCACACATTTCCTATAATTGCTTCGAAGAATTCGTATGAAATAAAGAACACGAAGCAGGCACAGATTTTAGACTGGTGGAATCATGGAGAAATTGGATCCGCTCCTTCTTTTCTTTTTGGAATTCGACAAAATAACTATTTCACTAAGTTGTTATATAAAAATGTATTTTAATTTTTATTGCTATTACAGGGATAATCCTGGTTGGGGCCATTGTGAAATTATGAGAAAACTATTCGAGATAGGAGAAATCTGATTTCAAATATAAAAGGGCCCCCTACATAAACTATCCAAATATGCATTTAGTTTTGGTCTAGGACCCAAAATAAGAGTTCGTCGGCCCCTCAATTTGGCTAAATGGCCTCTTATTTTTTCAAATGGCCCATCTCTTTTGTCAATTTATAGACATTTAATAAAGAGAGGGGCCATTGGCCCATTTTATTGGCCCCTGCTTTTACAAATCCAGGTTATATTAGATTTAGCATCTTTGTACTCTGCTATCGGGCTGAACCCTGCTTTTTCTGGTTTCATTTTTTTTTCAGCCAAGAACATTAAGGTAACATTCTTTTAAAGATCGACTAGCACGTTTTTTCTCTTTAGTTAATGATTTTCTTCTTTTTCCGATAAATAAATGAATATCGATGACTTGAGTATAGTCAGACTACTAAGACTATATATGACCGAAACATTTGTACTTAAAGATAAGCAATCGATTAGTTTACCTGTCAGTGAATATAAAAAAAGATTGAAGAATCGAACATACTTAAGAAAAATTCTTCGAAATATTATTGAAAATTTTTTTTTTAAATAATGAAAATGCCTAATTATTCCCCGATTTATAAAAAAAAGACAATATATACACAACTGAAAATAAATATTTTGAATTTATTCCCCCAAAAAAGTTAAAAAGAAGAGAATGACTGTACCTTAAACTTTGTGTTGGCGTGGAAATTTACAAGGTCCACTTTTGTGTAATTTGCTTGGATATCACCGCATGTTTTTCCCTGACAAACAGCGATTTAATGCTGTATTGGTAATAAAGTGCAATCAAACAGATATCGATCTGTCATTAATCGATTTCACGACTGCTTTAACGGAAATTGGCGCCTTCTGACTTCAATGGGCTGCCGTAACTTCTGACTCATAAATGCGGGAAACGGTGGAAACTCGGGCTAAATAGATAGAGACCTTGTATGCGTGAAATCAATTAGACCCTGGATGATGACAATACGGGATGGCCACGGCTAGGTCTGATAGCATACCAAGAATTAGTCCGGGTAACTTGGCTTATTAATCGTGAGCACACACGCCTGACACGGACCCTGAAAACTTTCCTGTGGAAAGAGGGGCCTTTTCAGTCCCCATACATGGATGCATTCTATGAGTTGAAGAAAAATCTGGTAAAAACATTTTTTTATAAATTCCAGGGAATCAAGGGTATGATGATAGACCCGCTATCCCCCTCTCTTTCTATGTTCAGGACCGTCCATTTTGACTTATCCGTTAATATGCCTACTGTGAGTCTGAGTGACGTAATATTATACCGTCATGATGTCGTTTCCTTTACGAGAATTTTAACGGGTTGTATGTTTGGATTTTAAAGCAACTTTTTTAAAGGTTTACATCATTGCAATTGTGGATGTGATTAACCGGATAGCGAGTGTGTAGATGAAGAAAGATAGACCGACACTGTGCGATATGACTGATTTGATTTCAAAGTAATTAATTCAAATTAAGCTTGAAACGTCGTACAGTGTACTTCAACTTTTTTTTTTTTTCGTCTACATCCTTCAATGCCCAATCTCATTAAAACGTGACTTGAACTTCCGTTCCTCTACGGTATTCTTCACGCGGAGAGTATCTTGGAAGAACGGAAGTTCAAATGAGTTAGAGAAGATACTGACGGTAATCTCAACAGCACTCACAATAGAGCACAAATTTGAGCATCGAGTTCCCTAGCAAGCTAGAGGTGGGACCAGGTGCCCGGGAGGATTAAGCATCCCCTGTTTGGCTGGCCACACCTGACGTCGATGTTCACGCACGTATATGAAAATAATATCTAAAATACACATCAAGTCGCCTTTTAATATAAGATTGATCAATGCCACATAAATTGTCGTTTTTTACACGTGATAAAGGCCATGCAAGGGGCTGAAAATTAAGAGTAACTGAGTGTTTGTGTCTTACTTGTATCTTTTGCATTTTTAGTGTTTCAAACTTCGATGACGTGTCGTCTGCGTACCAAACGATGTCGTTGGCTCTACAGACGATCTATCCATCACCGCCACAATGGGTCATTGGACTCTCAGTCATTCATTGCTACTCAATATTTCCTTCTCTTTTTACCCATTCTTTTGTTTGAAGTATAAAGTTTTATCCAAAAACACAATAAGGAAATATAATAGGAGTGTGCATTTGATAGGGGAGCGAACGATGAGTATCAAATGATTAAAAAAATTGAAATTTATCCTAAACTTGATTTTCACCAATAAAAATTCGATAGCTAGTGTTCTAGTATTTCATTACTTTAATATGATAATGATGGATTTTAAAAAAAAGATCCCAAAATGACAATGTCCATCATTAAGGTAAATGAAAATTCTTTATCATTTGCTATATATGGAAACCAAATTATGAATCATGATGAAAATGGGTCCTGACTATTCACTCTATAAGCCAGCCTGCACAAGCGCTGATCTAGAGGGGGATTAGAGGGTTAAACCCTTTTAGATAACCCCCTCCCCCCCTTGGAATTTGTCAAACATCCTTTTCCCAGTTTTTACGAATAAATTTTTCCCATAATCATGGACAGGAACCCCACCACTCCCACATGGACTATACCCCCCCCCCCCCCCCTTGAAAATGGAAAATATTTCTAAATCCACCCATGCTGCTTTCAGTTAATGTCCGGTCAGGCGACGTTACATGAATAACTTGAATCAGGAAATGTAGTGGACATCAAACTTTCATATAAGGCGGATATATGTGGTCATTTTCCTTTGTAGCATCAATCAAGCGCGGATCTAGAGGGTGGGAGGGGAGGGTTCAGGGCTCCCTCCCCTGGAATTTACCAAAATGCTGACTTTTCTTTTTTTTTTTTTTTTACATGTGAAATATTTTTTTCTCAAAATGATATGTTGGGCCAACCCTCTACCTGCTAGAACGCCCCCCCCCCCTCCCCTCCTGGAAAAAAATCTGGATCTGCTGCTGATGATATATCAATGATTATAATGTATCAATCTGTACACTAAACTTGAAGTGTCAGAATGAAAATTTTTAGAGGATATTTCTTGAGATCAAGGTAATACAATATTAGCTATGAATTTTATGTCAAATTGCGGAAAGAAACATTAATTTTAAAATCAATTGAATGATTCATTGTATAAATAATACTGATCATAACCAAATAATGCAACGTTGAAACATTCCTCTTTGATTTTGGTGGTAGTCGACATTTCTCGACAGTGTCCGTAGCTATCCTCATATGTTTAAAATTTTATGAAATCGCATTGTGTTTGAATTAGTTTTTTGTATTACACGAGACTTTTCACGAATTTCGATCTATACATGCTGATAAGAATATGAAACATATTCTAGGGGATCAGATATCTGCGAAGTAAAAAAAACCGCCCACATCTTAGTTTCCTTTGTCTGATAAAAAAGATCCTGGCGACGGTTTATTCCCCATGAATATACAAGAGAGAACGTAAAAATGATACAAATACAGGTATCTAATTAAATTAAAGCATACCCTTTTGATGGCCCCATCACACCCAATTAACATTTTAATGTTATTTTAACGGTGTGTTCCCCATACGCTTACTCGGTTAAAATAACATTATGTTAATTGGGTGTGAATGAGGTCATCAAAAGGGTATGCTTTGCACTGATTAGTTACCTGTATTTATCTGTATTTGTATTACCTGTAAAGGTATTCCATTTCACCTTAATAGCCAAAAATTCATAATTGAGGGGAATTTGACGCCCCCCCCCCCCCCTCCGCTGGAAGATAAATACACCGAAAATAGAATTTGAAAAAAAGTTAAGTTTTGGTCATTCTGCTGATTATGGCCAAAAAGTAGAATTTTCAATAACTAAAAAGACAGAAATGGAATATATAAGCTTAAAGAAAAAACATTTTTAAGCTTATCATATCGTGGTGTCAGAGTCTTCATAATTTCATGAATTAAGTTTTTCCAATGTTCCTGATCGTTTTCTGGACTAAATTTATCTTTGCTATCTTTTAAGATTCAGATAAGACATATTTGGACAATGTGTTGCCATGGAAACCATTTTGATAGCTTAACACCTTAGGCATATGTGACTCTTTCAACATGTTCAAACAGTTACTTCTATTTTCTTAAGATGAAATGCACCTGAACCCCAGATAAACCATTTTAACCGAGTTGGCATATGGGGAACACACCCTGGCGACAATTTCAACAGCACTCACAATAGGGCACCATATTGAGCATCGACGGACCCCTAGCAAGCTAGAGGTGGGTCCAGATGCCCAGGAGGAGTAAGCATCCCCTTTGTGTGAACTGTGCAAGATAAGACGATAAATGAGTATACTTATAATCAGACGATACATAAGTATTCTTATAATCAGACGATAAATGAGTATACTTATAATAACACGATAAATGAGTATACTTATAATAAGACGATAAATAAGTATACTTATTATAAGACGTTAAATGAGTATACTTATAATAAGACGATAAATTAGTATACTTATAATAAGACGATAAATGAGTATACTTATAATAAGACGATAAATGAGTATACTTATAATGAGACGATAAATGAGTATACTTATACTAAGACGTTAATGAGTTTACTTATAATAAGACGATAAATGAGTATACTTATAATAAGACGATAAATGAGTATACTTAGAGTAAGACGATATATGAGTTTACTTATAATAAGACGATAAATGAGTTTACTTATAATAGGACGATAAATGAGTATGCTTATACTAAGACGATAAATGAGAATGCTAATTATTAAACGATAAATGAGTATACTTATAATAAGACGATAAATGAGTTTACTTATAACAAGACGATAAATGAGTATACTTATGATAAGATGATAAACGAGTATTCTTATTATAAGACGATAAATGAGTATACTTATAATAAGACGATATATGAGTTTACTTATAATAAGGTGATAAATGAGTATACTTATAATAAGGTGATATATGAGTTTACTTATAACTAGACGATAAATCAGTATATTTATAATAAGACGATAAATGAGTATACTTATAATAAGACGATAAATGAGTATACTTATAATTAGACGATGAATGAGTATACTTAGAATGAGACGATATTTGAGTTTACTTATAATAAGACGATAAATAAGTATACTAACATGTATAATAAGACGATAAAGAGTATACTTACATGTATAATAAGACGATAAATGAGTATACTTATTACAAGACGATAAATGAGTATACTTATAATCAGACGATAAATGAGTATACTTATAATCAGACGATAAATGAGTATACTTATGATAAGACGATGAATGAGTATACTTATAATAAGACGATGAATGAGTATACTTAGAATAAGACGATAGATGAGTTTACATATAATAAGACGATAAATCAGTATACTTATAATAAGACGATAAATAAGTATACTTATAATAAGACGATAACAGCCCGAAATATCAAAAAACAAAACATTTGATTCATATTTGGACAGGCTGTGGCTCAAGAATTCCTAAAGTTCTTTCGTCAAAAAGACTTATATAGGATTGATGTTTTTTTTTAATTTTGTACAGGCCTTCTCTGCATGTTATGTTGAGAAAACTAACAGTACAATCCCATTTCTTATTTCTTACTTAGTGGTCGGGTTACTTGAACAGCCAATATCTGTCCAAATAAGATTTTGGTAAGGTGTATAAATTACTAGTAATAATTTGTCGGCGCCGTGGTCTGGTGGTACGGGCGTCGGGCAAGTGACTGAAAGGTTGCTGGTTCGAGCCTCACTACGACGACGGGTCGGCCGACATATACTCCTGTATGTTCTGTGTTGATAC
This sequence comes from Pinctada fucata, assembly GCA_028142955.1. NCBI lineage: Eukaryota > Metazoa > Mollusca > Bivalvia > Pterioida > Pteriidae > Pinctada > Pinctada fucata. Next base: position 56,447,915 of record AP027111.1, read on the forward strand.
TAAAAAATGTCCTTGTATATGTTGTATACATGTCTGTGGTGTTTAAGAAAAATAAATAAATAGATAAATAAATTATTAACCTATTCAATCTTTTCTGCAGGAGGACTATTTTTCTTTTGATGGCATCCGTCATTCTTTTCCTGTATTCATGGAAGTTTGGAAAGGTGAGGTATAAAAAGGAGAAATTAATATTACTATGGAAACCAATATACAAGGACTTCCGGTACATGACTCATCAAATCCTCACGGACTGTCCGTCCGAAAACTACAAATTCACAGAAGATAGAAATGATTCAACGGAGGCAGACGCCATTTTCTTTGAAGTTGAGAGTCTCTATGAACTTCCTCCGAGAAATGTAACTGGACAAATTTGGATTTACAGTGATGTTGAGTCACCTGCCTACCGCCCTAACGGAATACGAGAATGGAATGGTCTGTTTAACTGGACGATGACATATAGAAGAGATTCGGATATTCCATTATTTTATGGAGGGATTTTGAAAAATAACGCAGAAAAGACGGCTTTCGAATACGAAACTTTGATGAATAAATCAGAAATGCTTTGGTTGGTGAGCAATTGCCAAACTCCAGGCAAGAGAGAATTATTCGTAAGGAATTTCACAAAGTACTTCAACATTGAAATTGTCGGCAAATGTGGGAAGACCATTTGCGGTGTTGACGATAAGTGCGAGTATAAAATGTTGGAAAATAAGTACAAGTATTACTTTGCTGCGGAAAATGCAAACTGTCGTGATTACGTCAGCGAAAAGACTTTCCGCACTCTCGGATTTCCCATAATTCCTGTGGTCAGAGGCGGTTCGACCTATTCGCTTTATCTTCCGCCAAATTCATTCGTTGATTCGAACAGTTTTAAATCACCTAGTGGCCTGGCATCTTACCTAAGAAAGCTCGAGGGAGACAACTTTTTGTACAACAAATATTTTCAATGGAAACGTTTCTTTCATGGAGTAATCAGGTTTTCCGAGCAGAAAAATCCCTATTGTGAGTTATGTGAAAGAATACAGAATCACGAAAACCATCGACGGCTATATAGGAACCTTCACGATTGGGTCAGAGGAAACTCTGAAACCGGAACTTTCTGCAACAAGGGTGAATTAGTTAAACTAGATCTGTAAATAATTTGATAAATTTTGTACGTTCGTGTAACTTATAAAGATGGTTAAATATCATAATTTGATGAAAAACAAGATAAACACATCATGACTATGAGTGTTATTAGGTTATGTTTGACATCAGGAAGTTAAACCAAATATCATAACTGACAGACGGACACATATACTGACATAACTCTGTTGGACGTACATTTACACTGATAGTTCAACATTCCATTAGAGAGAATTCTTTTTCCATTGTATGGGAACAGAGTATACATGCAGTTGTTATGGCATCTTGGTTCACTGCATTTTGACAGGTTCTTCTTTTGTGAACATGATGAAAAACAAAGACGTAATTAATTCAACTATAGACGGGTAAAACTAATAAATTATCTAAGCAATCAACAAAGACTGGATCGACATTGCTACTTAATTTGATTTTCAATTTATTACACGAAAAATCCAAAATACATGACTGATAAAAGTGCTAAAATCATAAGTACACCATCATAGGCGGCCATTTTCACGTTGCCACGGAGACCGTATCGCACTATCCAATCATAACTTTCGTCTGTCAGGTTTCGGCAGTGCCGTGGCTGGATAGAGAAGGACATGTGACGAACGACAGGAAGGAAATTCTTCTCACATCTGAAAGCCTCTATCACGATAGCCAAACATCTGTATTCATTGTATACGTTGCTGAAAAAATGAATGTTACATATTTTCAAGACACGACTGAATTGCGATAGCATTTTGAATATGCAATTCTAGATGATTTATATAATTCATCCATGATTTCTTTTGTTAGAAACAAAATACCGGTAGTAGTATTGTCTTAAATGAGTTAAAGAAGATCCTGACAATCATCTCAACAGCACTCTCAGTAGAGCACAATATTGAGCATCGACGGACCCCTAGCAAGCTAGAGGTGGGACCAGGTGTCCGGGAGGAGTAAGCATCCCCTGTTGGCTAGCCGCACCCGCCGTCCATGTTCAAAGTAAAAGTAAAATCAAAGTAAAGTCAAAGTCACCCATTCGGAAGGGATACTTTGCTCGATCTTTTCCATTGTGAAGTTTTATAAAATTTAAGATATAACTCATTGTTTTATTTTTAAAAACATAAAACAATTGTATATAATATGAAACATGGCAAGGCCATCAACGCGCGACAGCTTTATTTAAATAATAAATTCTAGATGAATACTGATAAGTAAATTATTGACTGTATATACAGTTAAAAAATATATTCATAAGAGAAAGGGTAAAAACAAGCACGTTCACCACTTTTTTTTACTTTTTCAAGTGACATACTTTGATCAAATTCAATGCACGTCACTTGAAAAAAAACTTAGAAGAAATATATACATAAACAGCACAAAAAGGTACATTACAAGAGACTACAACATGATGTACATGTCAAGGCGTAGGAGAAGGGGGGCAGCGGGGGCAGCCCCCCCCCCCCCTTTGAAAAGTGGGGGCACAACCATATTTGTGGCCCCCCCCCCCCCCCAACTTTTCAATCACAAAATTTTATGATGCATTAACATTGTTTAAAATAGCAACATTTTGTCCAATAAATGTACAATTTTTCGGTCAATTCTCAAAATTTTTCTGTGGCTCGCTACCGCTCGCCAGTTCTTTATAGACTTTCTGAATAATTTAGCTATTCTGATCCATCCTTTATATACATATTCCTTTATCAATGTACAATGTACATGAAGACAATTAACTCAAGCTATATAGAATATTATTACATGCAGTGGCGGATTTAGAGGGGGGGCCCAGGGGGCCCGGGCCCCCCCCCCCCCCCCCTTTTCACCCAAAGTTATTGATTCAGAATACTCTTTTTATGCTTAATCTCTTTACTTTTGGGGAAATTTTCGGCTCGCTTCGCTCGCCACACTTAATTTTACATTAGCTGTCTATTTTTTCGTCTTCACTTTGTCTTGAACTTTCTTTGTCATCGTGTTTGAACGGATTCATATGTCATAAACATATACAAAATTCTAAATGAAATTAACACTTGAATAATTACCAAATGCTTCATTTTCATTGGCCGATCTAACCAGTTTAGACAGGTGGATAGTGGGGTTGCAATGCCCTAATCTTCCCAACCTTCCCCAATTGGTCAAACAAAAATAGAGGATGGAAAATGAGAGAGATATTGTAATCTTATGACAAAATGTAACCATCTATTCAAAAAATTTCCCGGCTCGCTCCGCTCGCCAATTTAGAATAATATATATACATTGTACATGTATGGATGACTGAACCTACGCTCGCCAGTTTACCTATAAACTTAAGTAAACGTATCAAGAAACTCTATCTTCTAAATGCAACATGCAGTTGGAATGACACCCCCCCCCCCCCAACTTTAATTAAAATCACCAGTCTTGAGCTTCAGTTTGTGGAGGTCTTTTTTTTTTCGTCTTCGACTTTTTTTTTTTTTTTTTTTTTTTTTTTTTTTTTTGCTTGTCAGTTTTTCTTTGAACAATTTTCTTTGAACAATTTTCTTCGAGCTGAAACTTTGAGCCCCCCTTTTCTGAAATCCTAGATCCGCCACTGACATGTACATGTTAATGATAGAGGGTATAGAAAGTATTTTCTGATAAGTCAATATTTTGCTGAAATAATATATGCGTAGCTTCATATTTCGCCCATCTCACACGTTATTTCTATTCGATAACCGAATAGAAATAACGTGTGAGATGGGCGAAATATTGATGCTACTGTTGCTTCAGTGTCTCATTATAGAGTCCTGCTCAATTCAGTTATATGCATGTTGTTGAATTGAAGTCGAGCAGATTGAGGGATTGACTGTCTGACACATAAAAACTTAATATTCAGTAAGGATCTTAGAAGAGGGCATTATGTAATGTTATGCAAACTTTTGCCCAATTCTTTTCACTGAATTATTTGAAATAAAATTTGATTAAACTAAATTATCTTCATTTGTTATTTCAGTGGTTTCTTCAAGTCTTATTCCTTGACTCTCTTGACAAAATTTATTGCTGAAAATAATCCATGTTATTTTTATTCACTATTTAAGATGTGTGTTCTGCATTTGAATGATGATTATGATTTCAAATTGAAAAACCTATGAGTTATCCAGGTAGCATATCCCGAATCCCACCATCCCCCGTCCATGCATAGGCTTAGAGGATACGTGTAGATTCGGTGGCCAGTGCCAACCCCCCCCCCCCCCCCTCCATCTCCTACTGATTGGCTTTTATTCATTGAATTATATTGCAAACCTTGCCACCTATGACCGTGTAACTTGTTTGAAAGTCCCCCCCTAGGATAAATGATTTTGACTGTACAAATTACCTCAAATTGACCCCCCCCTCCTTCTCTGACCTGTGTTTTTAAAAAATACCTTTCTTGGAACTTCTTGTGATGTAATTAGTAATCGATGCACATGGTCTCGAAGCACCAAGTCAGTATAAATCTGAGTCACTTTCATTTTCCATGTGAAGTGCATGGAAGATGAAAGCAACACAACTTTCAGTTTTTAGTTTCTATTTCTTGATAAGTTAACATTGGCCCTGTGATTGATGACGCATTTTGTATAGTCTGCAGCCGACCATGTGCACGTATTTGTTGTGTTGGGATTTACCTCTTTTTAAGCCTTAAATTATGGTTTTCTCTGTACCAGTAGATTACTGCATATACAAAATTGTTAATCTACTGGTATCAGAAGTAACAACGACTTTCCGTTTACATTATTTTGCCTTGGCACGGACTGACGAAGTGAAGGGTAAGCTTTTGTTTTCTTTATGTGACTCTTACTGATCGACAAATGTTTGGATTGTTTGGCAGTCGCGGTTCATAAGATCCATACCTCTTTGAAGTCTTTCAAGGATAAAAAAACATTTTGCAGGCTTTGACAATGATTCCAAAATTAAAGACAAACTTTATTTAATTTTTATTTTAATGAGTATATTGAAGCACCTTTATGAGTTAGAATAATAAATACAGTATTTGATTTTTAAATGTTGGTAATTTTTTTCTCCTATTTTCCCCATGATTCAAAATGGCGTCCGCAAACTGAAACGTTAGGGTATAGCAAAGGAACATAACTCTGTATGGGACCTGATCGTAATAGCGCTTTCGCATGCGCGCTTCGCGCTGGCGCGCGTATAACTGTTCTTAATCAAAAAGAAATGCACAAGTATCCCTGATGTGTATATTGCAGTGCATGTGTGGATATGAACAAGTTTTATGGGTGTGTGAACAGTGTGATGCAGTCCATGAGGAAGAGTCCATCTTAGGTTTCGGCAAAACTATACGTAAAAAAATAGGAAAATTAGAAATTTTGACAAATTCAATGAGATACCTGACCCCATGACTTTACCCAACCTCTTTTGGATACACACATGTAAGGGAGGGGGCGGACAACATGGGATATCCCTCTTTCCCTACCGACCCCCTATCTCCTTCCGCCCCTTACCTTCCCTCCCTCATCCCTCCTTCCACAACCTCCCTTTCACCCTGTCCATCCCCTCATGTAGTGACTTATTCGCTATTTTCGAAAACCAGAGTTACTTCCCATTTGAGACGGTATCTGACGTAGACTGATTGTGACGTCATCAAATTCTATGGCAACAGTCCTTAAAGTCTGGGAAATGACGGTGTAAAATTGACGTTACCATACCATCTTCATGACGTCACTATGGTAAATTACGTCAGATACCATCTATAAGGTGAAATAACTCTGTATTCCGCGAAGACTCGTATTAAAAGTTGAGCAAACATCATCATACTCGCAATACGGCTTCCAGTCTCCTGACTTTGAGGCCTCCATCAGTAGTCTGGCGTACCTGTCAGCAAAACAGCGAGATGTGTACACGGGAAATTTCTGTGACGTATTCCACATACACTCTAATCCAGTCATGTACTCTGTAAGATAATTTGGGAAACAGTTTTGAATAGTACGATGTTTTTGATTGGCTGATCATAATATACAATTATGGACTTTTAACCCAATGTATATGATATGGTATTGACTTACTGTGAAAATATTGACCGAAGCGAAGCCGAGTTAATAGTCCATAACTGTTTTATTCTATAATTTCATATTTGATTCACAATATATAACGTCGCCATTTGCAGAAGTTAGTGGGGGTAATCCCGGTCTATTTTTAGACCGTGGTATATGGTGATTTATCCAGAACGGTCGGCGACGTTATCATCCAATCAGAGCGTCACTATTTATAGTTTATAGAATAATAGCGGTTAGTTGTGAGAAAGATGGTATTTGACACAAGAGTTTGCAATGGAGTCATGTCTTTTTACTAACATATATATAGTGTACGTGTCAGCGTGTAATTTTAATCGATGCATTCTATTATTTCGCACCTACCTTCACTGTGATCACACAAACCATTTAGTAACGCTCTCACGGACACCATGTCCAGCAAGTTTGGAACAAATTGTTCATACTGAGGGCAAACAAGGAACAGCTTGCTGTAACAGTCCATAAAAACGCTAAACTTGTCACGAAACCTGAAAACACGATTATGTCTCTTGTTATGTTGGCTTTGTCATTTGCCGAATTTCAAATCTGAATATTTACTTTACTAGTCGATTCCCAATGTTAAACGCCCATAAGGCAACTAGAATTATATTCCAATAACATGGGTTGCTATTGTGACGTCATGTTCAAGTTCTGAATGTAGGGAGAATTTACCAACGTGTTAAACTCCCATAAGGAAACTAGAATTATATTCCAATAACTTGGGTTGCTATTGTGACGTCACATTCAAGTTCTGCATGTAGGGAGAATTTACCAACATTAAATTAAATTTGGCGCTGTTACAGGCAAAATGTGCGCTGAGCATGCAAATGAAAATGACCGATAATTAGAATAAATGTAAATATAAGTTATGACTATCTTACTTTTGGTGTTCATGGGTGTATAATCTGGTTGGATACGTGCAAATTTTCCCGAGAATCGCTTCGCGATTCATGGAATTTACACATGAGCAACCAGAATTATACACCTATGAACACCAAAAGTAAGATAGTCATTTCTTTAAGTACCGTTCCATGTAAGAATCAGAAAATCCTTATATATGCTTGGCACATGAAATGTTATGAAACTTTACCAAAACTGGATAAGTTATTCACATCACAAGTACAAATAAATTCCTAAAGGGAAAAGGGCCAATTTTTTGTTAATTTTGAATAAATCGCAATTTCAAATTCACTGTAGAAGAAGTTTTTCCTTATGTTTTCTATAGAAATATACCCAACTTTGCTTGATTGTATAAAAAAAAAGGCAACACCATTTTACGAAAATTTTTTTAGTATGGTAAAGTTCGAGATCGATTCTACTACAATTAAAAATAAAATAGTATGAAAAATCATAAATGTGATCGTTTTCAGTAAAGAAATATTCAATTTTTGTGTGCCGAATAGTACTAGAGTTATCGTTCTTAATGGAAGAGGGCGTTGTTACGAAGGTAAACAATATGGCGGCACCCTGTTCCCGCATGTGTTTTCTGCAAATCGGAGTGCAGTTTCTATATGTTATGTCCTCTGGAAACGCAGAGGGTGAAATTATATGACTGTGATAAATCGATCTCATCGTATTTGAAGCAGCGTGTTGGTAGCAACAACCACGGGTTTTATAAATAAATAATTTTTTCATCAATATTACTTTTTTTACATGAAAAAAGTATGCTGAGTTCAAATCTGTAATCTGTTTTATTGTATCTTTTATATGTAAAAAGTTATTTGACATTTAACATACCCAATCCACAACCTAACTTAAAACGAAAATGTACATCTTTTATAGAAAAAACGTCACAACTCATTTTCTTTACAGGGATGCTGATTGTGGACTATATTTTGTTCATTTTAACCTATTTCAGGTATGCTGATTTCAAAAATGACAAGAGTTCTTTTCTATCATTGACCAAATAGCTGTAATTTAGACTTAAAGATGGTTATCCCCTATATTTGCATTGCGAAAATTTGCAAATTATGACTTGATTTGTCATAATACTTTGTTAAGGCCGATGGGAACTTTCGCGCATCCGGTTCAGATTTTACAATGCGTCGCCGGTTTCCTAAGTAGCAATAACAGGTCAGTGCCAACTAAATCATTTTCCATAGGCCGTAATGTTAACAAAATGCCGTGTAACTTCTATACCAACATTGCTGGCCATGCATGTTATATACCGATTTGTTCGTTGATTCAAGCTTTATACGAAACTAAATTAAAAAATATAGCATGACCGGCTCTTTTTCGCGCTATTTGCGTCACAAGGTACCCTGCAGTGAATTTTCAAAATTTCCCGCCCCCGTCCCCTTTAGCGGATCGGGAGCTAGGGAAAAAATCCGGGCATCGACATTTTAATTGCAATTATTTTTTACTTATATATATCATATTCAAACAATAAACCAAAAGAAAACATAATTGATAGCCAATCACATCTTCTGTCACATTTAAAATAACAGCCCCCCTCACCCTACAGGTTTTTCTCCAATCGGAGCAGGTCTTTTAGTTGACTCTGACCTATAGACATATATAAACCCCCCTTTGAATAATTCAATTTTAATTCAAATTAAAGGTATCAATATAAATAAAATTTATGCGAAGTTTCAGTTTTCTACTGTACATGGCGTGGGAGTTATTTGAGATTTATGCGTGTGCGTCAGGTTTGAAAAAAGGCGCCAAAATTCGCATTTTGATGTATCTTGTTTTTCTCTTTTATTCCGTTCTCAGAAGAAAGAACCCTATGTTATGTACATGTATCTACTTATTTTAAATAGTTTATTGTATGACGAACATAATCCATGCCAATATGATACAATTACAAGGTTTTTATAGCATTTATGAGAAATTTAGTACCCCTACCCCCCTCCGAAGGACGTATTTTCCTACATGTATGTGAACTCGCATTAATTAGAAGAAATTTACAGATAATGCATGTAAATGCAATTAGAATCGTAAATAAAGAAATAAAACGTGGTTTAATGAAGAAATTCAAGAAATAAAAGCATCCGATTCGAATTCTACACGGCTTTATGTGTAGCAATATCACACAAAGTTTTGCCCATAATACCAAGGAGGATACCTTCATGTATCTCCGACGAATAATTTTTAAGAACTATTTTGTTTTTAATGTGCAACTAGATATTCATACATAAAAGAATAGTTTTAATGCATATTTGGCTATAAAAAGTGGCTATAGTGTGTTAAATTAGAAAAATAATGACAGCGTGCCCATCGCGTTTTTGGCGGGAAATCCCGATTTACCCATATAATCGCTCATATACACAATTTTCCCATAAAAACTGGTTCATTTGTCTCTTTTCTGCTTAAAAATATATAAAAGTATACAAATAGAACGAATAACATGAAAAAATAACGCTAACACAGAGCCGATGTTGATATTTTGCATTTATTACAGTATAGCACGTGTTTCCCTCTAGGTCAGTGCCAACTAAATCATTTTCCATAGGCCGTAATGTTAACAAAATGCCGTGTAACTTCTATACCAACATTGCTGGCCATGCATGTTATATACCGATTTGTTCGTTGATTCAAGCTTTATACGAAACTAAATTAAAAAATATAGCATGACCGGCTCTTTTTCGCGCTATTTGCGTCACAAGGTACCCTGCAGTGAATTTTCAAAATTTCCCGCCCCCGTCCCCTTTAGCGGATCGGGAGCTAGGGAAAAAATCCGGGCATCGACATTTTAATTGCAATTATTTTTTACTTATATATATCATATTCAAACAATAAACCAAAAGAAAACATAATTGATAGCCAATCACATCTTCTGTCACATTTAAAATAACAGCCCCCCTCACCCTACAGGTTTTTCTCCAATCGGAGCAGGTCTTTTAGTTGACTCTGACCAACAGGTGGTCGCAGGTACAGAAAATGAGATTATTTTAGACAAATATGGTGATATGTCATAGCTCAAAGGGGCATTTTGCCAAATTTGTCTATTTTGCGACATCAAGAAGCCATCTTTAACCACAAAATCGTAAGTTCTAAAAATTTCTGTCATTTAAGTTACACGAGGAAATTCGGAGTTGTGTTTGACGGACTTTTGGTTTAATTCCATTAAAATTTCTCTCAGCATGTTGGTTGAGGAGATACATCCTGGCTTAGATGATCGGAAATGTATGACAGTCAGAATTTGAGCTGTACATGGTCCATGTCAAACACTTCAACAGGCTGGGTAACTTGTGAAGGGGTTGGGAAGGGGTTAAGTTAACATGGATAATTATTCCAGCATGTCAGCTCTTGAACTGTGGGCTGCTCTCAGCAGCTCTGTCCTTGACAGGGCCAAGATTTCAATGACAAATATGGATAATGACCATATCCCTGTATACAGCACAAAATCGATAATTCAAAAATCAGAAACCGAAGGCATACAAAATCAGGACAAAACAGGAACCAAAGCAAACAAACAAAAACCTCCACCATATGAAAAGAAGCGAACTCCCGATAGGGGAGTGAGACCAGGTGCCCAGGAAGAGTAAGCATCTCCTGCTTGCATGCAACACCCATCGCTTCAATTCGGTAGAACTGTCACATCCGGTTACTTCCATTTTGGAAGATATAGAGTACAATCTTTGGTTGGATGGTTCAAATGGTCTATGACAGAATATCATCCACCATTCTTGAGAGTGGAACATCATAGTGTATGACGAGTTCCCCATATCGACCGTAGAACTTCCTCAGTGACGATGTTAGTCGGTCACAAACATATCCCTGACTGAGAAGCTTATCTGAAAGACGCCTAGCTCTCAGAACAAAATCCGTATATTTGGTACTTGCTCTGGCATAGCGTATCAACTGAGATATGAACACGCCATAAGCAGGCGATGAAGGGATGTTGCTACTCAGAAAAGGAAAGTTTGTAATGCTGAAATTGAAGTCGTCACGTTTGTCATAGAGTGAGGTGTTCATGTGACCATCAGTGTCGTAGGACAACATTATGTCCAAATAGGATGCTGAATTATTTGTCTCTGTGGTTTCTTTGACTTCAAGCTCCGAAGGATAGATACTGCTCAGGTAATCCGCGAATTTTGGATTATTGATGGACAACACATCGTCTATGTATCTGTAAGTGAAGTTAAAGTCAGAAGCTAAGTATCTTTTCCCTTCAGAGACCAGAGATTGAATGAATTCAGCTTCGCACGAGTAAAGGAAAATGTCGGCAAGGAGTGGGGCACAATTGGTCCCCATTGGAATTCCGACAATTTGCTGGAAGACCTTTCCTCCAAACACCACAAAAATGTGTTAAATTAAAGTGCATGTTTCATATGTTATGAATATTATGATTATTTACTTATAGTTGTACATTCAAATTATTTGATAAGCATGGTCTGAGTATCTTATAGTAACATGTATAAGGACTGAATGATCCTATCATTACTGCTAAATACTGTGTAACTCTGTGTCTATATAAAGACATATGTACTGACTTGATTGGCACAATTGGACTCACAGTGAATTGTGAGGCAGTTGGAGACTCTAAGATACAAAGATTGATAGAATCCATAAATGCATGTAAAAAACAACAACAACACCAAAAACAAAAAAAAATTAAATAAATAAATAAACAAACTAAGAATGTTGCTCAGCATCTAAACTTTTGAACGTATGGAGTTTATAAATGATTCATATTATGTTCATGAAGTCTTCTGTCATGAATTTTCATGAAACGTATGGAAATTTCATTTTCGTGGCAATGTTCCTATTCAAGAAGTACATTGATTTACTAGTCATACATTATATTTGAGGAAAGGCTTCATCTATTATAGGTTTTGAAAAAAACATTACTATTTATAAGAATTAACTATTCATAATTACACATGAGATTTCAAGAAATTTTGCATGAACATGATTGAAGTAAGTGTTATAACAAAATTATTGATGTTTCAAATGAGGGGTATATATATTCAACATGCAGTCATACATAATTGGTGAGGGTAGGTTTCTTCTTTACTAAATAAAGAGTTTAGTGACTTTTCATAAACATAATATATGTTTGGTTTTATTCATGAGATAAAAATAGCATATTTACAGATTTGATTCTACAAAATTTTGCATGAAAGTGAACATATTTACTACAAAATTGATGTTTTATATAAGGGGTATATGTATTCAAGGTGCAATTAAATACAATAAGTGAGGGGTGGCTTCTATTATTGTGACTTCTTTAAAACTTGTTATATCATTCCTATTATTTATGAAATAAAGTTTACATCATAACACATAGATTTGAAAAAATTTTGCATGAAAGTGAACATTTTTACGACAAAATTTATACTCAAAATAAGGGGGTATACATATGCAATATACAATTGCACACAAATACTGTGGAAAGGCTTCTTTCAATAAGTCTTTTTATAGACCTAAGATATAGTTCTTAATATTTATGCAAGTTTTAGTATGTCTTAACTCCTTTGGTTTTGAGAAATTGTAATGAAAGTGAACATATTTACTAAATAAATTGATGTTTTAATTAAGGGGGTATATGTATTCAAGGTGCAATCATATACAATAGGTGAGGGGAGGCGTCTTCTATTGCTACTTTTTTGAAACATAATATATTATTTCTATTATTTATGAAATAAAGTATACATCATTACACATAGTTTTAAAGAATTTTGCATCAAAGTGAAATTTTTACAACAAAATTGATGTTTGAAATAAGGGGGTATACATATTCAATATACAATTGTACACAAATACTCTGGGTGGGCTTCTTCTAATAAGTCTTTTTATAGACCTAAGATATAGTTCTTAATATTATGGCAAATAAAAGTATACCTTAACACCTTAGATTTTGAGAAATTGGCAAGAAAGTGAACATATTTACTAAATGAATTGACGTTTTAATTAAGGGGGTATATGTATTCTTAGTGCAGTCATATACAATAGGTGAGGGGAGGCTTCTTCTATTGCTACTTTTTTGAAACATAATAAATAATTCTTATTATTTATGAAATAAAGCATACATTATCACACATAGATTTAAAGAAATTTTGCATGAAATTGAAAAATTTTACAACAAAATTGATGTTTGAAATAAGGGGGTATACATATTCAATATACAATTTTACACAAATACTGTGGGTGGGCTTCTTCTAGTAAGTATTTTTATAGACCTAAGATATAGTTCTTAATATTAATGCAAATAAAAGTATACCTTAACAACTTAGATTTTGAGAAATTGGCAATAAAGTGAAAAATCATTACTTTTTTTCAATTAACGTTATGGTTTAAAAATACCAAAATTTCATATTATCATGAGAAATTCCTACAATTTTTCTATTAAGAATGTATACTGAATTATTTTCCATAAAACTGATGTAAAAGAAAATGTTTCAGAACATTCATCAATAAATAAGTGTACATGTTATAACTATATTATGTATTTGTTGAAAATAGCCATTTTGTATTTTCAATGGGTGGCTTGAACTGTATTTTTTAAGAAAATATGTGGTTGATCTCTTAGATTAAGGTTTCAATTGCAAGATATTAAGTTGTTCTTTCAATTTTATCCAAAAAAATACAGGGTAAACAGGCTAATTTCAAAAGTATCCATCGGCCTTAAAAATACATTTATCACATGTATTGACCAATATAACTAAAAAGGAAAACATTTGAAGATAATAGAGCAGTTGCATTTATTTTACTTCTTACTTTACTTCTACTTTTACCTCACCTCTACGCTTCAGTGGTCACTGTGGTTAGGGATTAGGCCGTGGTATTTAAAATTCGTTTTCCATCCTGGTGTTTTAAAAAAAGACACCCTCCAGTTAGGCGAAAACACACAAACATACAATTTTTGTATTGTTGTCAATGACATGTATTATTCTGAAATTTTATTTAAGGCACATATCCACTGTACAAGTCAGGGGAGACGGGAATGTGAGCTATTATAGCTAAGTCTTGGTTTAAATAGATCCATTTGAGTCGTTTTTCATTTCGAGTAATAAAGCCGTAGTGGAACTTTTTTTTCAGTATGACAGGATACCTCTGGCAATCTCGAATTAATTGTGAGTGTATGCTTTTTATCTGGTATTTTGTCTCGAAAGGTACCAGTCCGCACACGTTAAACAGAATATTTCACAGCCATGGCTTTACATTGTTCAATACACACCTGTCCTGAGGCGATCCAACTACAGTTACCTTTTAAAGCTGACCTGTCACTTTTTTACCATTTAAATGTGAAAGTATAATCATCAGACGGACGGACATGCAGACAGAAAGATCATTTATTTATGTAGCAAAAATTACAATGCTTAATGTTTCTTCGTCCGAAAAGGGAAAACTTACATAAAATGTACCCGTAAGTTTTATGTCTAAGATATGAAATGTACCCGCAAAACGTCAGGGTAGGTCAGCTTTAAAAGTTAACTGTAGTCGTCAATACTCGAGACCAAGATTGTGTAACCCCTAACCGCAGTGACCACTGAAGCGTAGGGTTGAGGTAAAAGTAGTGGTAAAGTAAACTAAATGCAACTGCTCTAATAGACAAGTTATATTTACAAATCAAAGGCTATTCACATGGTCAAATCAAAAGTTTTTATGACGGTCGGACAGATATACAGAAGAACCATTGATGTCATTAATAGTACCATGTTTTTTTAGTTTGATTGAAATGAGCTGTCAAACATGTGGATCTAGCTACCCAATGCATATAATCATACTTAATTTCTCAGCCCACCCAGTGAACACTAGAAAATAAAACAAAGAATTGTAATCTTAATGTCTATAAGATAATAAGTAAATCGTCAACCTTATATATTACATTGTGAGAATTTTGAGAAAAAAAGAAAGAAAATTCTACACATATATATAATGTATGGTTTTTATTTGAACAACTTCCACATGCTGAATATTGGTACATATCCTACAAGGAAATATTCCCTATTGTTTCCATATTATATACTTGAACTGAGCTCTGGGCTCCTCTTCTCACACACAAAGATGTCATTGTGTTTAATGTAAAAATTACAAGTGAGAGATAGATGCATTTACCTAATTATCCTAAACAGACAAAAGGAGATGTTATAATTTGGTGTGATGAATGTATTTAGATCTATCATTAGCCTTCAGGCCTTTCCCTTAAAAAAAACTTCAGATTAATCACTCCAAATATTTTAAGAATTGTTATATCATGGTACAAAACTTGCTAAATTTATCTGTAAATGAAACTCCTGGTAATCACTGCCCCCCCCCCCCCCTCCACCCACCCCCATTTCCAGTGCTAACCCCACAGACCATTAATGCACGTAGTTAATCCAAGGAGGATAACTATTGCCATGAACAGATAGATCTAAGATAAAAATCCAGGAGATGTACAAAGTCTTTGATAAAGTGAACTTGGAAAAGTCAGCATTTACAATTACATGTTTATGTGGTAATATATTACAGGACCAGGGTATCCCATTCCCTATCTAGGTCAGATGTATCAGCTGTATTAAAATTAGTACTACAGGTATATGGTATACTAATATTGTTGTAAGACCTGTGTTAAATTTGCACAGAAATATTTTTACTTAGCTACATCCTGGAAATAGGGTAGTTTTAATGTAAGAAATGAAGTATACATGGTATTTATATCATAACTAATAAAAAATAAATAAACTCTAAGAATGTTGCAAAAGTTAATATTTGTAGCATTAATTATCCATTCATATTTGATGTAGAATGTGGATCCAGTCAGATGGGACTGGGGGAGGGGTCCAGTATATGGTTTTGAGAAAAAATAAATTGATGGGAAAATCGTAATTTTTCTGCACATTTCTTGACTTCCCCTTCATCAGACCACACTAGATCCACGCTTGTATATGTTATAAATTTCCTTAACTTTATTAAGAAATAAATTACTCGAAGTAGAAGCTGTTTTCGCTTGATTGTACATGCGTAAATTGAAAAGTATATTATTGTAAACAAAATAGAGTTATCGTTCTTGATACTGACTTGTGATGGAAATCGGCGAAGTTTGATGTGAATACGGGCATATACCATGGAAAATCTTTATGAATTATTATTATGGATAAATATGCAATCATTTAATCCCGCTCAGTACCCGGTATACGATCGTTATCACGAATTTTGACAGCTCTGAATATTTCAATTCCTTCCCGCGATATGTAAATGACTTGGAAATCCCCTTATTTATTCATATACCAAAGGGTCAAAGTATCAAGCTTTGATGTCATAGGTTTTTCGGAACAAAAACAGCTAGATTTATCCATAACAGCCCGTAAAAGATACTGAGGTGAGTCGCTTTACCATTAATGAAAGTTTTATATAAATTGATTATGATAACATTAAAAAGAATTAAATTCAAAATGGCTGGATTTTGCTATTCCAGAGCTCAAGAAAAAGAAATCCCGTTTCCATGGTTACCGGACGTATAATAAAAAATGAATAACATTTGTTTGCATGAGAGTAGAAGTCAATTAGGTATGTGAAGTTTCAACAAAATCCAGAACCTTGATGTGCCAAATTATTTTGATCCTTACATGGAACAGTACTTAATTATTTAAAGTAAGCACATGACTATAAATTGTTCAGAATTGAAAACTCTACGAATGGATGGATTTGTTGGTATGTGCATGTGGTGACAGGTGGGAATAAGCGATTGGGCACGGTACATACCTACAACTGTCTATGTAGTCTACCACTAATTCCAAGTAGCTGGCATCGTCCACCCGTGGTACTGTGATGTCTATCATCCTATAGCAGTCTGACAAATCCTGTAACATCATCTGACATCCCATATCGCTGTCACATGACCACAGAAACACTGAAAATTAAGTTAACCAATAAAAGTATAACAATACAAGAAAATTACTAGAGGTATGTTCGGTATATCAAATTTTATTCTCATCATAGATTCACCCTTAATTTTATTTCATTTTTTTTTTTTTTTTTTTTTTTTTTTTCTTAATTTTTTTTTTTTTTTTTAGGAAAACGAATTGCTCAACTCTGCTACCAGAGAGCTTTCTCGATAGAATTTCTAAATTATGTTTTTGAACATGGACCATATCAGTGGTACTTTAAGCCAAAACGGCTCAAAGTTAAAAAAAAAAAAAAAAAAAAAAAAAAAAAAAAAAAAGTAATAATAATGTGTGACGTCCCCTCCTTCGAATTTTAAATTTCAGATATCCTCTTTGTTTAAAAGAGGAAGAGGGTCCAAATCTTTTAGGGTCAAATTAAAAAAAAAAATAAAATGTGGCGTCCATTCCTTCAAATTTTAAATTTCAGATATCTTTAAAAGAAGAAGAGGGTCCAAATCTTTTATGGTCATCGGAGAAGAAAACAACAAAAAATGTTGCCAAAACATTGGATGGATAGTGCAGGAGTGTTAACCTGCTATATTTTGATGACGATTTAGAATAATATCAAATAATTTAACTATCTCCGTAGTGCCTGTATAACGCCTATACGGAGATAATTTTTTTCCTATAGCTGTATAGAAAATGTCGCCTATTATGACGTCACTAAAGTAATTAAATTATAAGAAATGACTGCAATAATTTTTATGTCTTTTAGGTCTGTCTTTTATGGAAAAAAACCCGATGCACAAACCAAATATAATCCGCTTCGCGGATGATATGGGTCATTATCAAAAATTGCAGCCAAATCTGAAGCATGAAAAATCAGAAAAATATCGTCTGATTTTCAAATAATTTTTCGATGACAAGAAAAACAAGTAACCACAACTTCAAATCAATATAATTTGCAAACAAATAAGCATGACAAATAGAGTTTTAAGAATCGTAAAGTATGTCAACCAAGAAAAACGTGTCAGTAGTGTAACGTATGTTTTAAACCATTATTTCGACTTCTGATGCAAACAGCACAAAAGGAACTTTGTAATCAAGTGAACGGCTTATAAATCTATCTATTTCTTTTATTCCTGCTAGTTTTTCATGATCAGTTTAAATTTCTATGCGCATACAAACTCAAAATATGGACAAATGCATGAAGCTACAAGATATTTAATGAGTTTAAATTGGAGCCGATATATTCCTTAGAATTAGTGTTCCTCATTTTGTATGAAATGAATTAAATTCTTTTCTCAACAATAAAAATAGATCAGATGTCATAATTTTTACGGAAGTTATTCAAAATATAACCCTCGTTACACCAGTGATTTTGACGATTACACCAATGACAATTTTGTTACTCCACTGACATCGAAATTTATCATATGTTTTTCATGCCCTTAAATACAAAAGGGACATACCACACTTGTACATAAAGTACAAAATGTCCATTTTTAAGATTATTTGCAGTAAAATGGATGAAAGTGATCTGTATTAAGCTATATATTTTCTATTTTCTGTAAGCAGTGTAACACCAATTACAAGAAATATAACACCACTGACAAAGTCATATTAAAGATGAAATATATTCGAGTTAAAGAAAGAAAATGACAACATAAAAGTGTTGGTATGAGGAAAAAGAAACAATTCAATTGTTGTATTTTTTAAATCCTAGCTAATGTCTACACGAGATTATAAATTTTCAAATACTCAAATTTGTGACAGAAATGATTCAAGTTGTAACACCATTGACTTATGTATAGGCGCTCTTATTACCAAAATTGTTCTCCTGATATTTTGAATTGTAAATTTAAAATGTAACAATTCCAATTAGAAAACAGTTTTAATTCATAAGCCTCCTACTGACAAACCCGAGAGGGACTATTAGCTTACTCTCTGTATGTCAGTCTGTATGTCCGTCTGTCCATCATTTTAGCCAAGTTTTCAATACTTTTTTTCTGCAATGGACTAAGATAGTGAGCAAAAATATAAAACAATGTACCTGTGTTCGTTTTTGGTAGGTACACTTGAAGTTTCAGTAGGGTCACAAGTGTCGGCCACCACTTTTGGAAAAGTAATTACCCATATACAAAGTATTTTTGCAATATAGAATATAATGTTTGTTTATTTGTTTTGGGGTTGTTTTTTTTTTTTTTTGCATATTTATGTCAGTTATTTACTTCGTTTGAGAACATAGAATTATCTTCAAAATAACCGAAACAAAATCTGTCTGGAATTATTTGAATTGATCAACGTTGACAAGAATTTGATATTCTGGGTGTGCACGTATTTTGCACTAAATTTGATTACTGAGGTCATAGAAGTTAATATCTGGTCTTTTATTTTTTTTCTTCTGTAAACAGTAAGAAAGTTCCAAAGAGTCAAAATGGCTAACACAATAATAGTTTTAAACAGTGAAAATAAGGTATTTTTGTTGTGTAGATTATTTATAACAGTTCTGTTCGGTGCTCTCATACCTATTCTGTCATATTAGAGCAGTTGCATTTATTTTACTTCTTACTTTACTTCTACTTTTACCTCACCTCTACGCTTCAGTGGTCACTGTGGTTAGGGATTAGGCCGTGGTATTTAAAATTCGTTTTCCATCCTGGTGTTTTAAAAAAAAGACACCCTCCAGTTAGGCGAAAACACACAAACATACAATTTTTGTATTGTTGTCAATGACATATATTATTCTGAAATTTTATTTAAGGCACATATCCACTGTACAAGTCAGGGGAGACGGGAATGTGAGCTATTATAGCTAAGTCTTGGTTTAAATAGTTCCATTTGAGCCGTTTTTCATTTCGAGTAATAAAGCCGTAGTGGAACTTTTTTTCAGTATGACAGGATACCTTTGGCAATCTCGAATTAATTGCGAGTGTATGCTTTTTATCTGGTATTTTGTCTCGAAAGGTACCAGTCCGCACACGTTAAACAGAATATTTCACAGCCATGGCTTTACATTGTTCAATACACACCTGTCCTGAGGCGATCCAACTACAGTTACATTTTAAAGCTGACCTGTCACTTTTTTACCATTTAAATGTGAAAGTATAATCATCAGACGGACGGACATGCAGACGGAAAGATCATTTATTTATGTAGCAAAAATTACAATGCTTAATGTTTCTTCGTCCGAAAAGGGGAAATTTACATAAAATGTACCCGTAAGTTTTATGTCTAAGATATGAAATGTACCCGCAAAACGTCAGGGTAGGTCAGCTTTAAAAGTTAACTGTAGTCGTCAATACTCGAGACCAAGATTATGTAACCCCTAACCGCAGTGACCACTGAAGCGTAGAGGTGAGGTAAAAGTAGTGGTAAAGTAAACTAAATGCAACTGCTCTATTAATTTCGTTGAATTTAAATTACTAAGGTATACTTGTAAACCACACGTAACAACAATCTTTATTCGTATAAGACCACTTCATGTGTATAACACCAGTGCCACCCTATTAACTGGAACATGCTTTTGGTGTCCACCTTGGTCATTTACATGTATGTTTGATATGTGTGATGTTGCCACCTCAGTCAACATGAAACCTCTTTATTTTATTGATGTTAAGGTTCATGAATTATTTGTTTTTCTTTTCCTTCAATTTTCATATTTTTTTGTGGGTGTTTGTCCCTTGTGTGCCATCAAATTTAAGTGTTAATGTGTTTATTTTTTGTGGATGTTACAAAGGGTCTTTGTGAAGATCACCTTCAACCGTAATATCTATTCTCTCCGCGATTGCATCCCATCAATCTCACAATCATTTCTGGTTCTCGAATGATGTGATGGTCATTGGTGTAACAGGATTCAAAATATAGTGCTTTTTAGACGTTAAATTCTCGAAAACTTTGGTATTGAAACTTTGATGAACACATTACATACTTCTGATCGTATTTCACTTAAAAATCATAATTTTCATTTATGACATAGAAGACAAAATCCAGAAAAAATGGCAATATGTCAATGGTGTTACTCGGTATGTTGGTGGTGTAACACAACTAGCATCATCGTGAAATTGGCTCTCTTTAAATAGATATAACCTACATACGTTTAATGCTAAACACAACATTAGGACATTTATATCCTTTGAATACTTCATTTCCAAAACACAATGAAGATGCAATCACATTTAGACTGTATTTGTCACCGGTGTAACGAAAATTGTAAATGGTGTAACTATAACACCACTGACCGTTTCACCAATGATGTATTCATCATTAATTTACAATAACTTCGATAAAGTGTTGTCCCTGGACTTTGTTACACTTTCCATAAACATTATGTTGTATCAAAATTTGCAAGGAAAAAGTACACCATGCTAAGTATTATACAATTGATAAAAATAAACGTAACACTACTGACGTGGAACAAATGTACGGTTCAGCTAACCCTTAATGGAACCGTATAATCTTTGTTTCAAATTATTTTGAAAAAGGTGGACATGAGAAAATAAATGACAAGATATAAAAGTAGATAAGGAGTAGGTCTTTGAATACTTTGAAAAAGCAGAAAGCGACAATATATGACTAAAAAGGCGTTTGTTACACCATTGACAAATCTTTTTTCTTGGTGTACAGTCCTGCTTATTTCGAGGAAATTTAAGATAAGGCAACTAGTATTTATAATATTTCTTACGTATTTGTTCAATCTTATTCATGTTTATTATAATAGACTCATAATACCACAATTGCAGTTAACTGTTTTGACAATACTTTATCGCAAAGAAGTCATTCAGAAAATTCTGAAGCCAGTTGACAGCAATATTTGCCATAAAATGGACCTTCTATAAGACAGAATGAAATGATTTCCTCATTATTGAACAAAGAAAGTGTGCTCATAAGATAGATTCCATTGTGAACAATATTATAGGATAAAATTTTGGTCATATAACTTATATAGAAATATGGCAATTGTCTACTGACAGAAAAGGCTGCAATTTTTGATATTGACTCATATACATGTAGTTTGTGCATCGGTTTTTGTCTATACTTCGATAGACAGAACATCGGGAGGAGGGGTTCATATAACTGAGGACGATTTGATTGTGGATTAATCGGGAGGAAACGATTCAAATTCAAAGATTCAAAAATCTATGTAGAATCTGATAATAAAAAGCACATTTGAAACATTCTGTAGAAACGATACATGTTTCGTGTCATTCACACATACAACTGTAACAAAAATACAGAAATTACTACAATGTAAGATAGATCCAATTGTTCTCCTTTTTTTCTTCTTATTAGGCCATTTCTTGTTTTTATTCTGTTTTGCGTCCTTTTGAAATTGGGAAAGCTACCAGTCAGCCAGGAAGAAAAACAAACAAGCATGTATAAAACAAAGTTGAAATTTCATATTTATTTTTATATGATTATGTGATCTGACAGAAACCTGTTTCATTTGATTATTCACAGATTTTTGTCAGCAAAAGAATGATACTTCTACATTTTACATGAAATATAAAATATCAAACAATTTCTCTTTCATTTTTGTAAAATACACATTAAAATCTTTGTAGAAAACACATTTAATTGGTAAAAATTCTATAACTTTAATTTTTGTTTTGATTTGTGAATTTGGGCTCAAAACCTACCAGCACGAGGACGCAAAACAGAAAATAACAAAGAAATGGCCTTACAAAATGACAATGACACAATACCTCCTTTCCCCCTCCCACCCCCCTTATCTACCCCCTCCCGCCCAACCTCCCAGCCCCTCCTTTTCACCCTTCCCTTACCTCCCCTCCCTCCCCCTTCCTCCCTCCCCCTTCCTCCCCTCCCTCCAATTTTTTCCCTTCCCTCCCCCTCTCTCCCTTTCACCCTGTCCACCCCCTCACATTACCTTGAAGAATGGAAAGAAAGGACAGCAAAGATCCAAGCTTCATCCTGTACTTAATCAGGTTTTCCTCTATAGAGTGTCGTAACTTGTGTCTAGGATTTATACTGTACGGTTTTTTTTGTGATTTTCTATATATTTACATCATAACTGTTATCTTTCTATTAGAATATGATACATCGATGTAACCCGGCATCATACAAGGAAAACGTCTTACATGTACGAAAAAGCACGATGTCCAGTTGATAATAACGATTATCTGTGAAAAAAATATGACACCAAACTGTGGGCTTATGCCATAGTAATTGAATATTTTGTTTTACGTCCGCGGGCAGGAACTTTTTAGGAAAATTCCTCAGAAAAAAAAACACACACACCCTCACAAACATGCATTTTCAGGTAAAAAGGTAACAGTAAATGATCTAATCTTGAATACCATAGAAGGCCTATACCATCATTTATATCAGGAAATAATAGTAATTTTTCTAACAATAAAGTCAGAATTATCCACTTCCCCAGAGAAGTATATTTTTCTTTTATGTTTTCAGTCTTCCTTTCAAACTTCCCTCATATTGATTTTGTGTTTGTGTGTTTTCATGCCTGGTGAGGGGTACCTTTTAGAAAAAGTTCCAGATGTAAAACAAAATATTTCATTACTATGGCCTAATTTTTTTTTTTTTTTTTTTTTTTTTTTTTTTTTTTTTGCGATACTGTTGACTTTTTGTGCATGGCACATTTCGGCTTCCGTAATCTGGCTTATATATTATATACTTTATTTTTAAAAAAGTAAAAGAGTAATGTATTATTCGGCGCGTAAATTTTCAAGAACGGATCTATAGGAGGGTCGGGGTCAAAACACCCCAGAATTTGTCCCCCCACAAAAAAATACCTTATACACCCCGTTTTTACATTTAGGATTTTTCAAAATGATAAGTTGAACCCCGTTGGACTGATACCATTAGCTCCCCCCCCCCGGTTGAGCTGACACCCCTCCCCCGGAAAAAATTGCAGATCTTCCCATGGTTTTGAAAAGTCTAATTCCTTATTCTCCGAAATTATTCTTGAATTCTGTTTACAAAATGTACAATCTGGTTTATTTAATTAATTCATAGCTTATTCCATTAAATATCTATTTGTCCTCAAGTACAGATAAACCCAGCATGCAGAACAGGGTATTTCCAAGTCATTTTATTCTGCAAGTTGGTTTTTTTTTTATTTTTTTATTTATACTTGAGGACAAATAGATATTTAATGAAACAAACTTTCGTGTAAATAAACTGTTTGATACTCTTCCTTGTTCCATTGCCTCGGGTTGTTGTTTGTCATGTTTAATTATCATGTTTTCATGGATTTTGTGTGAAATTAATGTGTAACTAAAATGTTTGATTATATATGAAAGAGAAGGGTATTATAAGAAATAAATATAGAGAGATAATTCGAAACAAACAGAGATGACATCCGCATCGTACTGATCGAACCGTTGTGATTTTGGATTGTACAATACTGGAACCACAGGCACATGTAGAAAGAGCGTCAATATCTTGTATGATACCCATTTACAGGTCATAAGAGAATATATGTATAGAGAGACAAGGCTTCCGACGAATTTTCAGCTAGAAGTAGCATCTGAAATGTTTGCATTTGTCATGTTTGAAGGGCAAAAAGGGGTATGACCATAAAGATTTATTTGTATACTTCCTAAAAACATCAATAATTAACCCAAAAAGATCTCATAACATAGCCTAATCGTCTACCTAAGTTGGACTGTTTTCTACTTTCTGTCTTGAATCTCCATTGCCAGATTGGACAAATACTGATTCATTCAGAGGCTTTACTCTGCTTACTGTAAGCAAAGTAAAACACCTGGATGATTCGGACTAGCTAATCTGGCAATGGAGGTTCAAGACAGAAAGTAGAAAACAGTCCAACTTAGGTAGACGATTAGCCTATGTTACGAGATATTTTTGGATTGAATTATTGATGTTTTTAGGAAGTATACAAATCAATCTTTATGGTCATACCCCGTTTTGCCCTTCAAATGCAAAAAATTGCAGAAATGCTACTTCTAGCTGAAAATTCGTCGGATGCCTTGTCTCTCTATAAGATTACAGTGCAGTATTCTCTTATGACCATACAGGATATTGACGCTCTTTCTACATGTGCCTGTGACTGGAACCACAAGGAATGGGTAGAGGATAAAAGACTTGGAGTTATACGAACCATAAAGCGTAAATGTGAGTAAAAACCTGCAGGGGAGTTAAATCTATTTTTGAATTACATAAATGTTATAGACATTCCGACATTACTTCCTGTAAAAAAAAAAAAATAAAATAAACTTTTCGACGTATTTTTCTCCATGGGAGAAAATGCACAAATTTTTATATCTCGATTTCATCGCAACATTTTTTCAACTAGATGAATGAGATATTTCTTACATTTCCAGTTTTAAGGGTCCTGATTACTCTGCACATTGATGTGTCAAAGGCGGATATGACTGGAACTACCCCCCCCCCCCCCCCCGCTTTACACACGAACAGCTTGGAAACGCTTTTCCCTGATTTGCAATGCTTACAATACAGTATCTATCACAGATTCTGATATGACTTGAATTGTCTGGGAACTGGAAATAGCAAATGACATGGAACCATTCAAAATTCAGTAATTTACTTCCACCAAGGTGAAAAGGACTTTCACAAGGCTCTATTTATTCTAAATTGGGTAATCTTTCACAAGGCGATGTCCTTTGTACATGTTACCGAGTTTAGCCATCTTTTATAAAATCGAGAATAATTTCATTATCGAAGGACAGTCTTCTATTGGGGGTGGGGTCCCATCGAATTTTCGAAAAAAAACCTCTGATTATAGTGTTGTTTTTACGTATAATAATAATTTTTTTTAATCCTGGCTTAAACACCCCCCCCCCCCCTTTCCTCGGAAAAATCTAGGTCTGCCCTTGAATTATCATTCATTCTTTAGACATCTGAGTTAAACGCACAATTTTGAGGTCAGAACATTGAGTTTTGCATAAAGTATTGTGCTCTTTATAGAAATAGTCATTGTGCTAAAAAACTAATTCGGTTACATATTGTTTTGACTAAATACGGAGGAAGGGGGCGGGAGGACAGGGTGAAAAGGAGGGGAGGAAGGGGGCGGGAGGACTGTGAAAGGGGGGCGGGGCGGGAGGAGTGGGAGCAGGGGACAGAGAAGGAAGTAGGGAGGATGGGAAGAGGAGGAAGGAGGGAGGAAAGGGGCGGGAGGAGGGAGGGGGAAGGGGCGGGAGGGGGAGAGAGGCACCCCCCTGTCCACCCCATTAAGCCATACCACGGATCTATATGTATTAAAAATCATACAACTGTAGACCTTCTTAAGACTAATTGCGATTTAAAAAGTCGTCTCCATGGCAACCAGGAAAAGTCGTATTGATAAATAGAACTGTCCTAAGAACTGTTTTGTTTTCCTTGAAATATAGTCTTTATCTCATACACTACCTATAAGAATCCCGAAAAAAAACATATGCATATTTGAAACACCCATTACAGAGACATTCTCCAAAAAGGTAGGTAGGTACATATAGGTACGGCTAATACCATGTAGACGGGCAAACTATCCACCCAGATCTGCATATGAGTGTGAATTGTGTATTTTCCCTTCGGTAAAACTTACTTGATTTACGTAGTGAAAAGTACATATGCAATACATAATGTATTTTGCAATTTTCAATAACAGAAGTTCGATTACCTTCATAATATATATTTTTTTTATGTAGAGAAGTAACGCGAGTTCAACAGCAAGTTTTACCGCTACCCATTGATGAGCTTTGCCTGACAAACTTTTGACAATAGTTTTGATCGAGTTCAAGATGCTACCTCCTTTTTAAACCATCCATGCGTACAGAGACATCAACAACACTGGGTGATTGGCGCTAAAATGTTCAGGTACATGTACACATAGGACGCCGGTGTGACACAGGTATGTAAATAAGTAATCCATTAGTACTATATTAGATAAACAATATCATAACAATATACACAGTGAAATAATGCTGTTATATAGTGTAGATTTCCCAACTCTTGATTTATGAAGCAGACGACATGTTCTTGTAAGGGACATAATAAAGGTGTACGTAGCATTCTATCCGTTATAGATCAAATAACCCATGTTTCGAATGAAGATATCAACTATGGTTTCTATAAAAACGTTTTTAAAAATTCTCCTTTCTTGTAACGTCAGTAGCATTGATACTACATGTATAGACTAGTGACAAGACCCACAGGTATTTTAAACTTTTTTCTGTATTCGATCTTATGTAACCATTACCCCTTCAACGGTTTTTTCCCATTTGTAATTTCCATATGAATGCATTCTTATACTTGGGTGACACATGTAACGTTGGGCATATAGGTCAAAGTGAAGTATCTCTGAGGATATAATGTGCTCCCACATAGCCATAATTCCTCCAAATTTGCTAGAGTTATCTTCCTCTTTCGATTAAAACTCTCGGACTTTGTTGGCTCTCTGCAATGTTAGAATTGCTCTACTTCGACAGATTTTCAGAAGTTTTCACATCTGACAGTGAATATGATTTGTAGAGGACCTCAATAAGCCCTTTTCACATAACTGCGGTCCAGTTGTTTTGGACGGCAAAATAAGTACTTTTCCCGCAATATGACGTCAAGGACAATCGATTTTTAACTGTGACGTAACGAGAGTCGGCACTTGCTAGTCACGCAGTTATGTGAAAAAGGCTTATTGACACTTCCGAACGCGGGAAAATTTTGAGAAATTCCATGACGTCACAATGCAATTACGATGTTTGACCGAGGTTCGAAGCTTGTTTATCCGAGGTAAAAGCATTGTGACGTCACGATATTTTGCATTCTTTTCCCACAATTCGGAAGGGTCAATAGTCCATTTTCCATAAAATATCTATGACCGTTTTAAACCTTGATTTTATATGTACAGACACCAGACATCACATCATTTGGCAAAAATTTTAATTGTGACGTCATGTTTGATCGCACTGACTTTATGCGTTGTCATGTTTTCTATTGTGACGTCACAATGAAAATATCGCCAAATTTTGTGATGTCTGGTGTCAGACCGCCCTATGAATCTATTGGAAAATCAGCTATTGGTCTTCTATTTCATACGGTTTTATGAAACGAGTTGTTGTACTAGTATTAAAGTTTTTTTGCATTCCGAAGCCTTCGCGAGGGATTAAAACCACTCAACGCGTTTCATGAATAAAATCTGACACAGTAAATATGCAAATGACGTCTTTTAAGGAATGAGTGTCTTATTTTTGCGTTCATGGCTTTTACACTCTGGTTCGACAGGCGCAAATCTCGTGAACCGCGAAGCGGTTCTCGAAAGATTTGCGCCTGTCGAACCAGAGTATAAAAGCCATGAACGCAAAAAATAAGACACTCATTCCTTATATTTACATTCAGAAACATTCAGATGTAAAACATCTTTGATAACAACCTCGAAATTTTATACAAATTAAGTGAAAATTAAGATCTAAATGTTTCACGTGTGTCAATTCTCCCTACCAGGAAGGGCTAGAAATACTCCATTGCAAAGGACCAAAATATACGGTTTGATATTAAAAATTAACGATTAATTTTTATTTCTAAAATGTTTTCAAGATGAGTCTTAATTTTTTGTAAACAATTTGAAGAGAATAAGGCCTTATTTATAATTAGAAAAGTCAGTGCTGCATAAATTCAATTCAGTAGCGCCATCTACATTCATGTACACATGAACTCTGTGAAAGTTAACGTTTCAAAATGGACTGTTAAAACGTTTTCACAATGTTGTAAATATCTGCTAAAACGTTCTCATGATGAATTTTAAATTTTCATAAACAATTGAAAGAGAATAAAGCCTTATTTACAATATCGGAGTAGTCGGCGCTGCATAAATTCATTTCGGTAGCGCCATCTACATTGAAGTACACATGAACTCTGTGGAAACTGTGCATATACACGTACATAGAGTTATTATACATATCTCAAGGATTTTTTTGGTTGTCCCCTTCTGTTTCTTCTCTTTTATATCGTCTCATTCCCCGTACGCATGTTGGGAATCTCCTCCTGATCGCAAAATCAGTATCAGTATGCCCCGCCCACTGTTTGAACCTCTTGCGCGCACGTTATGTGATTGGGGCCAACATGTGTTCATCGTGAAATGAACGTCAAAATTGAATAGGCGTTTAACATAGGAAATCAACTTGCAATGTAAATATTTAATGTTGAAGCAGACCTCCATTTTGTTTTGTTGTGACGTTATAATCGATTTTCATAATCGTACTGTCCAATGACAATGCTTAAACTGTCATTTTAAGTGTTGTATGAATAAACACTTTTAAAGAAATTGACCCATTGACAAACTCCAACAAATGACGTCATGACAAATATGGATAATGACCATATTCCTGTATACAGCACAAAATCGATAATTCAGAAAATCAGAAACCGATAGCATACAAAATCAGGATAAAGCAGGAACCATTTCATTGATATATTCTGCTTTGTTATGACGTTACTTGCTAGAGATCCCCTCCTTTCTTTTACAATGCAAACAATTAAATGACGTCATTTTTCGGTGATTTTGTCGGACCGGAAGGATGAATGTAATTGAATAAAGGGATTCTTACGATAAAAGATATATCGAATCAAACATTGCGAATTCGTTCAAACTCTGATCACAATGTACAAATATCATGAAAATCTGTTGACGCATATTCAAGTTATTGTGTTCCATGCACCTATATTTTGCCCTAAGCTTAACATGTATGTGCATATACACCCCCCCCCCCCCAATTACACATAATTTCTGGATGATGTGACAAAAAATTTAAGAATCTGTTATATATGTGAAAGAACATCTAATTTCAAAACATTTTGACCAGAAATAGATTTTTAAAGAATTTTTAACTATTTTAGTATATTTTTACATTGTATCTAAAATATCTAAGTCCCATAACTCCGTAACAACAAATCCGATGAACCTGAAAATCGAAAGGCGGCTTCTTCTTTAAAGTTTGATCACAATGTAGAAATATCATGTAAATCCGTTGACGCATATTCAAGTTATTGCATTCGATGCGCCTATATTTTGCCCTTAGCTTAACATCTTTGTGCATATAACCCCCCCCCCCTCCCATTACAAATATCTCAGTTATGCGACCAAAAAATTAAAAAACCCGTTACATATGTCAAAGAGCATCCTTTCTACCCAAAGCATTTCGATCAAAAATAGATTTTTAAATAATTTTTAACTATTTTAGTATATTTTCACTGTATTTTAAAATATCTAAGTCCCATAACTCTGTAACGACAAATCGAATGATTCTGAAAATCGAAAGGCGACTTCCTCTCAACAGTCCAAACATGATGTATGAATATCATGAAAATCTGTTGACGCATATTCAAGTTATTGCGTTCCATGCGCCTATATTTTGCCCTTAGCTTAACATGTATGTGCATATAACCCCCCACCCCCTTCCCATTGCACATAATATCTCGATTATGCGACAAAAAATTAAAAACCCGTTACATATGTCAAAGAGCATCTTTTCTACTTGAAGTATTCAAAATTTCAAAACATTTCGACCAGAAATAGATTTTTAGATAATTTTTAACTATTTTAGTATATTTTCACTGTATTTTAAAAATCTAAGTCCCATAACTCTGTAACGACATATCGGATGAACCTGAAAATCGAAAGGCGGCTTCCTCTCTACAGTCCAATCATAATGTATGAATTTCGTGAAAATCCGTTGACGCATAATCAAGTTATTGCGTTCCATAGGCGGACGAGTCTTTCTTTTAAGTCCTTTTCGTGAAAGATGTGGACGTCTTATGAGGTTTATCTATCGATGATAATTTGTGATGTAACCAGAACTGCACAAGAAGTAAAACATTACAGTAACTGCATATTTTCCTGTATTGTTTTGTAGGAAGTTCCCATAATGGATACAGAGGAAGTGAAGATTTTCCAACATTCGACATCAATAAAAGACATCAGATTGAGACCATGCAGTGTAAAGCTCAATCGTCTAGAAGGCTATCCGAGCAAACAAAACTCTCCAAGGAAGAGCTTAGTTTCAGGGGAAGCTGTACATCGTCCCGTTTCAGGCTCAGAGAACTGTATCGTGCAGATGTCACTGGCATGGCGTGAACGAGATGGTCAAGATAAGTCCCAATTCGGTAAAATCAAACATTTTTCTGGTCCATCAGAAAGTGAAAAAGCAGAGAAAGGATCGGGTCTTATTGAAATTGGAGACATAGGTCGATTTTTGAAAGTGAACACCGATGGGGAATTCTATGACCGTGTAAGCGAAAGCTCAACTGCAAAAGAGATTAAACGTGAAATACCTGATGTATATGATGAGGATTATATACCAAAAAGAAGTGTTACACATAGTGACCACACAAGCACGGAAAGAAATACGGCAGGTGAGAATAAAGTTAAAGTTGAACAAGAAATCAATTTTGTTCGTGTCGTACATAGAAGCACAAAACAGGAGAGTCAGTCGATAATTGAAAATAGTTCGTTTACGGACAGTAAATCCAGAACACATGATTCTAAAGGTAAAATGTGCGCGGTGGCTGAGATTGGTGGTCGTGAAGAAAGTCATAGAGGTGATCGTGCCCGAATAGCTAGTCGTAAGAGATCTTTGGTACATGCAAACAAAGTTGAACGGAGGAAAAAAGTGAAAACAGAGAATGTATCTGGACCCACAGAAACGGAAATATTTACAAACAGTAAAATGACTTCCTCAAATCAACCCATGACAAGTAATAACACAGGGTTTATCCATCAAACTCAAATAAACAGTAATTCATCCTCACCGCGTCAAACAGTGGTGAACAGTAACCAGTCTGTACCATTTGACGCTGTGATGAACTGTAACCAATCTCTCCCAATGCAAGCTATTCCGAACAATGATTTAAGGTTCACAAGTGAAACCACGATCAACAGAAATCCATGTCTCCAAAATCAAACTATAGCACATTGCGATACTTCTGTCTTACACCAAGATAAGGCAAAGAACACAGCTCAGACACATCAGGTTGTGGCAGTTGTAGGTGGTAAAAACATGACTAGTAGTTGCACAACATTAAGGCAGAATACTCCGATACCCCAACTACCAATAAACGGTTCTCAGCTACCAGTGAATGGTTCTCTGTTGCAAAGGAACGGTTCTCAGCTACAAATGAACGGTTCTCAGCCATCAACGAACGGCTCTGTGCAACCAAAAAGCGGCTCTATGCAACCGACCAACGGTTCTGTGATTCTAGTAAATGGTTCTAGGTTACCTGTGAACGGTTCTGTGTTACCAATGACCAGTTCTCAGCCATCGGTGAACGGTTTTATGTTACTAGTGAACGGTGTTCAGCTACCAGTTGACGGTTCTCAGTTACCAGTAAACGGTTCTATGTTACTAGTGAACGGTTCTCATCTACCAGTTGACGGTTCTCAGTTACCAGTAAACGGTTCTATGTTACTAGTTAACAGTTCTCATCTACCAGTGAACGATTCTCAGCTACCAGTAAATTGTTCTCAACTACTGAACAGGACAAAGTTACCAATGAACGGTTCTGTGCAACAAATAAATATTTCTTCTTTACCAGTGAATGGTTCTATAAAAAACAGTTCTGGACAGAATCAACCAAATAATGCTGTAAAACAAACGACAAATGCAGGATCATTCAAAGGTTTGAAAGAAATCTTTTCACAAAGCAAGTCAGTAAATGAGAAATCAGAACATATCATAAGATCTGTTTTACCTGTGAACGGTTCGACGTTACCAATGAATGCTTCTGTGTTACCAGTGACCAGTTCCGTGTTACCAATAAACGGTTCTGTCTTACCAGTTAACGGTGCTGTGTTACAAAATTCACCTGCGAATAACAAACCTCAAATACCTATGAACGGCAATATGAATAGTGTCCCTATTCAAACGCCCATAGATGGTAATATTGTGCTCCAAGCAAACAATCACCTGATAGACCAAACGAAAATCGGCCCCACTTTGATATCTGGGATACCGACAAACACTATCATTACCCCGAATCAACCAAACAATGCTGTGAAACAAGCGAAAGCTGCAGACTCCTACACAATTTTGAAAGAAATCTTGTTACAAAGTAGGTCAGTAAATGAGAAATCAGATGATGGGATTTCTGAACCTTCAACAACAACTTCAGGGCTTGTCGAGGAGAGGGTCGAAAGACTCGATGAAGATCAAAACCAAGCCCAGACTACTTTAGACCTACAGTGTCAAGACAAAAGTAGATACTCACTTAGAAATGCAGAAAAACCGAGGACCTATGCGGAAAGTAGCGACAGTGAACAGTCGGATGACGATGATACTTCAGATGAAAGTTATGAAGAAAACAGCGATGACTACGATACAGAAGATGACGAAAGAGTCAGGATTATTGAAAAGGGAGATAATTCGGACGCAAGGTCTTCAACTAAGAATTATCGGCTTGGAAATGATCCGAAAATTGATATTGCTTCTGAACATGGAGGAGACGTATTACATTCGGGCTTACCAATGCGTAATCATGTATTCCTCGTACCGTCGTCTTTGGTATCCGGACAAAGGCAACATGGTATCATCATGGATAGCATGTATGGTAGGGGAACCACATCACTACTTAAATCGGGGAGATTAGACAGAAATGCCGAACCTAGCATTAGGGATCATTACAATAACCCAGTAAAGAGTGAAATTGCTGGGAAAACTTCAAAAGCGAGGGCTGCACATGTGTCCGCAGCTATAATGCCTACTAGAGGAAAATGCTTGAAAGAACATGGAAAGAACCTATCGGAATCTTCAGCTTGGTTGAAAGACCAAAGAAAATCATGCATTAAAGATAAGCAATTGGTCGAAGAACTGAATCTGCTAGATAGGGAAGCAAGAACACTGGAGGACAAATGGAAATATACATATGGAGAGGAGGACACTTTCTCTTCCTTGGTTATACATAAAAGACAAGGACTCGTAAACTGGCGAATGTGTGTGTATGATGACAGTGAGGCTTTCAGAAGATGCTTCGAATTCGTAGAGTGGAATTGCTTCATGAAGTGCATCGTTTGCAACAAGATCTTTGAAACTTTCGCCGCTTATATACAACACAGTTTTATTGACACAAAGTGTTCTAAAAAGATTCGTGGGCTTAAACGAGGCAGATTGAGGGCATGTGTCCACTGTAAGAAGTATAATTTTTTGAAGAATGGATTTATAAGACATATGTTGTTACTGAAGTCTCATGGAAGTGCAGGAAGTGCCTATGTACCAAAACCAAAATTCTTAGGTACGTGCATACAAACCCTATCTGAAAACTTCTTTACTTCTCTCTCTTCCTCTTCTTTTACGTTCTCTCTCTTTCTCTCTCTCTCACTCTCTTTTTTCTCGCTCTTTCTCGCTCTTACTCTCTATCTTCATAAGTATCCCCTCATGATTTAAATCTAATAGGCAAGGTCAACATAATTTTATGTTTGAAGTGCTCGTTGATAGGCTTAGTATATGAAGGTATGCTTCCTGTATACATGATATAAAGCTTTTTTACGCTATGAGAGGGACTCCCTTTAAACTATGATAATCTTTGAGTACATAGTGATGGTTTCTTTAATATAATAAATTGCCTTTCTCTTATTTCGTCTTCACCTATAATACTGCTTTCACAATTTCAGATTGTTCCAAAGAGCCAGGCCTGTCTTCCTCTGAGAACAAGAAGAGCAAGACTTGTACCGAACTAAATCCTGAATTCAACACAACTAGTATCAAAAAGGTAAACATAACTGACGTGTGTGGTCATGATGCTCCGCCCAAATCTGTCACAACTGACTTGTGTGATACTGATGCTCCGCCCACATCTGCTTCACTTGACATGTGTAATGGTGATGCTCCATCCACATCTGCCACAAGTGACTTGTGTGATAACGGTTCTCCGCCCACATCTGCCATAATTGACATATGTGATGATTATACTCCGCCCACATCTGTCACAACTAACGTGTGTGAAAATGATGAAGGAATTTGCAACAAGAAAAGTAAATCTTCGGAATGTGATGATTTGAACAAAAAGAACACACGTGTTGGCGATGAGGAATCAGCCACGAAGGACGCTGATTGGCTCAATACTTTTCGACCCGGATTTCAGTGCAAAGTGTGTACCCATAAGTCACACGTATTTCTTTCTCTCCATGATGCGATTCGACACATTAAGAGACAGCACACTCATGAGGAAAAAAGCAAACTTTTATACCGAAGATTTATCAATTACAGAGGAAAAGAAAAGCTACATGTAAAGCGTACCCAGAGTACAGCCCAGGATGAAGGTTTCCTTTGTCCGATATGTGGGGCTGTACTCCGACATAAAGCTTCATTTAGATCCCATCTAGCTTCAATGCATAAAGATATACCGGCACATGAACTTGGAATCAAAGACAAAATAATACTGTGTCAACATTGTGGGAAAAGTTATTCCGTCCACAATCAGCGTCAGTATAGAAGACACATGCTCACACACACCGATCCTGTAAAATGTGATAAATGTGACGCCGTGCTTAAGAACAGGGGGGCATATCAGCGTCATCGAATCGCTATGCACAGAGACGTAACATACACTTGCAAGGAATGCGGCAAAGTATGCAAGAACCAGCCTTCCTACACACAACATAAAAAGAACCATAAATTGAACGCCTTCGAAAGAAAGTTCCAGTGTGAAGTATGTGACAAAACGTTTATGTACAAACATCATTTAGCCAACCATTCTGTGATCCATTCTGCCGACCGTAGATTTGAGTGTGACGATTGTGGAATGACATTCAAATTGAAGCACCATCTGAAGAACCATTTAGAAAAGGCATGTCCTAAGAGGAAATAGACGAAAATGCAACTTCCTCACATAAATTTTACAAATGCATTAAATTTGATGTATTGCTAAAATCGATTTTGTCATTGTTAGCTATTGATTATTTCCGAGATATTTTGATAATTGATTTCTGATTTAAATTTTATCAGAAGAAAATACCCAACAGGACAACCTTGCAGTTAAAACTGTTTAAAAACACTAACAGTAAATAATGAAACCACGTAGACACAGACGATACACATGCACCCCACGATTGGAATAAATAGGGGACACATCACGTAAACACATAAAAAACACACCAGAAGAAAGTAATATAATAAATTAAGCACACCGTGTAAATAAGCAAATAGCGATTACCATGAATATAGTGGACATCGTGGAAACAAGCAAAATGCATCTGAAGATTGCAATAAAAAAGGATACATGTACCACGTAAAAGCGCAAAATAAACAGCATAAGATTGGATTAGATCGAGGACACATCACGTAAACATGAAAAATACAGACATCAAGTTTGTAATGATAGTGGGCACCACGTAAACACGCAAAATTAATACACACATCGAGGTTGTTATGATAGTGGGCACCACGTAAACACGCAAAATACACACATCAAGGTTGTAATGATAGTGTGCACAACGTAAACACGCAAAATTAATACACACATCAAGGTTGTTATGATAGTGGGCACCACGTAAACACGCAAAATACACTCATCAAGGTTGTAATGATAGTGGGCACCACGTAAACACGCAAAATACACACATCAAGGTTGTAATGATAGTGTGCACAACGTAAACATGCAAAATACACACATCAAGGTTGTAATGATAGTGGGCACCACGTAAACACGCAAAATTAATACACACATCAAGGTTGTTATGATAGTGGGCACCACGTAAACACGCAAAATACACTCATCAAGGTTGTAATGATAGTGGGCACCACGTAAACTTGCAAAATACACACATCAAGGTTGTAATGATAGTGTGCACAACGTAAACACTCAAAATACGAAGCAAAAGATGGCAATAAATAGTAGACATCACATCGGTTTCTGATTTTCTAATTTATCGATTTTGTGCTGTAAACAGGGATATGGTCATTATCCATATTTGTCATTAAGCCCACAATATGCACAGCGCAAGATTGCAATAAGAAGTAGAAACCATGTAAACACGCAAAAATAAACACATCAAACCTTTGAATAAAAAGATGATACATGAACCACGTAAACACGCAAAATACAAAGCACAAAGTTGGAGTAGAAAGAGAAAACCGCGTACACATGCAAAACACAGCACAGGATTGCAATAAAAGAAGATGCATGTACCACGAAGACACGCAAAATACACAGCACAGGATTGGAGTAGAGAGAGAGAACAACACGTACCGGGCAAAATACACAGCACAAGATTGCAATTAAAGGAGACATACGTATGTACCACGAAAAACACACAAGTACACAGCACAAGAATTTAATAAACAGGATTCCAAGTAAAGACGCAAAATATACTCAGCACAAGATTGTAATAAAAAGAGGATTCCATGTTCACACGCAAAATACACGGCACGAGATTCCGATTAAAAGTGGCCAAGTAAACACGTTTAATGTACATCACAAGATTACAAAAAAGGATACATGTACCACATAAACACGCAAATACACTGTACAAGATGAAAATGAACGAAAGGCACCAGGAAATCACGTAAAATGCACAGCCGAGGTTGCACCAAACAGAGGACACAACGTAAACACGCAAAATACACCGAACAATATCTCCAACCAGACCCTGTTGCAGTACCAACAGTAAAACATCAAACACCTGATGCGAAAACACAAAGTCGAGCACAGCAAGAGACGGAAAAAGACACGGCACAAAAACAAATATAAAAGACTACACATAAACCGCCAGTAGCAAATGGCGTGATCAGGTTATATGTGAAATTGGATACATATAGCTTTGTATTGGATAGATAGTTAGGGATTTCACGCTCGGTGATAAAAGATATGTTTATTTATCCACTTTTTTTTTGGTACATTAAGGACATAAAAGGGATACGGAAGATCAAAGACGACTACAATGCACTAAACACAAAATCAACACGTAAACCAACACGGCAAACTGGCTATCGATGCCGACTTAGGACGGCAATCTGACACGTTAATAGCTATCCGGATTACGTGCGTACAACCCTTCCATTTGTCCAATTATCCAGTGTTCTCAAAATGCACACGATATTGTTGTGTACAATACCCTCCCAACTGTATAATGACGACACAAACAACACAGGAAAATGAAAGAAGTCAGATGTAAATTGGTATTGAAAACAATGTTGTACGAGCGAGCGTATGCATGTAATGACCATCCCGAATAGGCCGATCAACTTTCAGAGAGGACAGTTGGCCGAGCTCTGTCTTCTCTTACAAGATTTGTACAAGACCCGTTATGAAGTCTTGTTGTCAGAATCAGTCAGAGTGGACTGAGGCAAAGTTATAGATTGGTTATGGGCTACGGAATCCTTTTGGTTTAACTGTAGTCAGTATAGTGCTGTAGTTATAATAAGAATGATCGCAGCATGCACTTTGCAGGCTGCAAACTGCACAAATTAACACGAACTTGAAGTGCTCACTTTCGAAGCTTTATTCACGGAATAACAAACTAACAACAAACATACGAATATTAACGGTCACTGAAATCCGGAACATAGACGCACCACAATACCAGCATCATATTCACTGTATACAAGGCGATTAATGAGTCTTGAGCATTCGAAAAAAAAATTCAGTCTCCCTATTTTGTTGTTTTATTAAATCACTATCAAAAAGGGGCTGTTCATTTCCCAACGTAAGTACTCTTTGGTCAGAATTTTAAAAGAAGCTGAGAGCGACTTTCGTAACACCTCCAAAAAGTATCGGCTAGTTTATAAAAGCGGACAGTATAACCCGCATACATGTTTGACGTCTTCAATCTCATTGGCATCATTTTAGAGAAAATATATTTACAGCATTGACCAGACATGCACGTTTCGGAAATTTAGCCCTCGTCAGTGATCCTCAATCTAAACAACAATGAAAAATGCTCAAAATCTGTGTAATTATGTCCTAAATATACTGACAGACTAAGCAAGATGTCTGGGAATTGATGCTACAGGACACAGGTTTCAGAAATCTAAGATAAAAATTGTTAACAAATTTTCAAAT
This sequence comes from Pinctada fucata, assembly GCA_028142955.1. NCBI lineage: Eukaryota > Metazoa > Mollusca > Bivalvia > Pterioida > Pteriidae > Pinctada > Pinctada fucata. The sequence continues at coordinate 56,486,784 of AP027111.1, forward strand.
GCGTTCTAAGAAACGACCAACCGAAATGGATCGAAGTTGGCCTTGCTGTATGATGTCGAATGAGTTACAAAATGTAATTACCGAATGACGGTAGTCTATAGGAACATCAGCTTCAAGTCTGGGGAAAATAACTACATGTATGTTTATCGAAGTTTTCTCTATTGTCATACACGCTGATTCTCTCGGTTTAGAATTTGGATGACAAATATGGATAATGACCATATTCCTGTATACAGCACAAAATCGATAGTTCAGAAAATCAGAAACCGAAGGCATAAAAAATCAGGATAAAACAGAAACCAAAGCAAACCAACAAAAACCTCCAAATCATGAAAACAAGCGGACTCCCGAAATGAGAGTGAGACCAGGTGTCCAGGAAGAGTAAGCATCTCCTGCTTGCATGCAACACTGAGGTAAAAAAATAGTGATACTAAGGTACAAAAATAGTCTTATATGTATTCTATAATTTATGTACTTGTAGAATAATTTCTGGTTAACTTTCATATGAAAGGTGATATCTTGATCTCGATCAAAACTAATCAAAAGTTGACAATTTCTAAATAGAGTTATCCGCTCCTTGCTTTCACTACTATCTATGTGAGAAGCTCATCCGTCCAGTTATTTGAACTTTTCATGGAGTTGTTAAATTGCGAGGGGTGTTGTATGCAATTAGTAGGCGCTGACTCTTCCTCGGTACTTTGTCTCACTTCGGAATGTTAAATTCATTCCGAGGTTCGCAACCGTTTCAATGGAAATACAAATTTATCTTCTCTTAAACGATGCTATTGAATTTGAAGACGTTAAACTTTCGTTCTTATATTAAAACTTGAATGTAAATTGAGCAAAATAAGATAAAGAAGATCCTGACGACAATCCCGACAGCATTCACAATAGAGCACCAAATTGAGCATCAACGGACCCCCAGTAAGTTTGAGGCGGGACCAGATGCCCGGGAGGAGTAGGCATTCCCTGTTTGGTTAGCCGCACCTGCCGTCAATGTTAAAATACAAAACCCGAATTCAAAATCCAGAAATCAATCAAAAGACTGACAAATTCTTAAAAACTATAATACAGAACTTTCTTTCGAGAAAAGAAAAAAGTTGACAAATAAACAGAGACAGTAACACAGCACCTTAGAAACACAACATAGAAACGTTACCCACATGCCCAGAAATACTTGCGTTTTCTTGCCTACTGTTATAGACATTTTTGATAGGAAAGGTTCAAGTCGTGTTGTATGCAAGCAGGAGACGCTGACTCTCCCCGGGGAACCTGGTCTCACTTCGGAATGTTATTCATTCCAAGGTTTGTAACCGTTATAATGGAAATTCTAATGGTTTTGCCCATTCTGCACACATCCGTTTTTTCCGATTCCGTGCGGGACTTCATCTGGAAAAGTATCTCTGCCGTCAGCCGAATTACTTTTCTGCAAGAATCTTGCAATAACTTTCAGGAACGGAGATACATCAATAAAGATATTCTTTTTAGATTTTCTTTTCTATTATAATCCAATTGAAAACTGTTTCAGTGAAGATAAAACGCTTACAGTCATTATGAATATTGTAAATTTTCTCGTAGCGAACACACATATCTTACGTAAACAGGCACTTTCAGTGCTAAAGTCGCCGTAACGGCCTTTTGATACGTAGCGCGGGTATGACTTCATAGACTAAAGTCCGCGTAAGAGAATATAGCTGCAGTGCGAGATGGGTTTTGTCTTGCCTTCTCGACTTTAAGACTAAATGACTGATAGGAACTTCTTTGATGTAATCTTACTGTCTTCAAAATCTCAGATAACTTGACGGATGAACTTCATAACGCAATAGTGATAAAAGCAAGGAGCGGATAACTCTATTTGGAAATTGTCCAGTTGAACTTAATTTAGATTTATTTCGTTTTAATCGAGATCGAGATATCACCTTTCCAATGAAACCAACCATGCGTACAGAAACGTTTTCAACGTAAGCGCCTAAACGTAAGGTTACACATTATTCAGGTTTATGGGACACCAGTACGTTACAGGTATGTAAACAAAATCAACGTTCACAACTATGATTGCTTTTATACATTACTGATTTTCAAACCTCGTTGAATGTATTTTGTTTATGAAATATGTATAGGAGACAAAAGAAATGAAATAAATTATTTTGTGAAGACATTTTGTATATACAGGAAACCAACCTAAAATAACCTATATTTTGAAGATAAAAATGGAATCGGATGTCTATAATAATGTTTGTAATGACAATATTTTCTTAAAACAGCAGCCATTTTCACAAAAATACGATAAATTTGAGAATTTGTCGTAACTTTCAAGTATATAAATGTCTAAAAATCCGTATTCAATATTTAAATCCTATGCCAAATTTTGGATGTTTCAGTAGTTAGAGAAAGAAAACCAAAACTGTTTGAATATTGTGATTTATTTGACTGAGATATGATGAATTGAAAGTAACGACAAATCCTCAAGTTTATCGTAAGTATTTTTGTGAAAATGACCGCATAGTACAAAAATGGATCTACAAGTATTAAAACTCTATTTTACATGTTTTTTTTCTGTGATTTAACCGTGGAGTGCTTATAAACAATGGACATTTTTTTCATTGTTCATATTCGCGGGCTTTTTCGGATTTCTCCAGTATCATTTTGTCCATTGTGTATTCAGATTTTACTTTTCTTATCGCATCTGATTTCTTTTATATGACCCCCCCCCCCTAAAGTGTGAAGTCTGGAGTGCAAAATCCGAAGTACGTCAACTTGAAATGTCAAGTAAGATCATATTTCAGTGGCGTCTAAGACAGCAGAAATTCATTTTTTTTTTCTTTATTAGACCTCTAGAACCGTTACCTCTTAAATCAATTTCAAAATGAAAAAAAGAAACTTGTAAATCCCCTCCGGCGATCCTTCGGGGGGCTCATTAGACTTAATTCACACGTCAAGGAATAAGATTAAAAGACTCTACGGACTGAGAATATAATTAGCACGTGTGTTATTGTTCCATACTTGTTTTTCTTTATTAAGTCAAAGAAACATTGACTTTAAAAAAAATGCATATTTCATGCAATAAAATTATGTATTTGGAAAATAAAGAAATAAACATATACAGGGATGTGGTCATTATCCATATTTGTCATTATGGCGGAAAGACATTATTTACATGAAAAAAAAAACTAGAGCCTCATAGGTGAACGTACGTTTCTCACCTGAGATCACACCTATATTAATCCATCAAATATGACAGAGAATGTCATTTATTTGGATATGCTACTGAATCGACCCTACAGGAAATTTGGAGCCGCGCACTCTCTATAAAGTATATGCAGAAATTTCATTTCTAAAAATAACACCAGAGGGCGCTAGTAAAATGAATATTGGCTGCTTATGAAAAGCACTTTGGCTGGAAGCATCACTGATGAGAATTTAATATCTGAAACATGTGTCTGGTGCATGAAAATTGATTTGAAATTTTCCAAGAAGGTATAGAGTTGGAACACTTCCGTATTATTATGAAATAACTAAATCCTAGGAAGATATTCTGATACCAATAGATCATAATCATGCCGTTTTCTGCAAGTATCTATACTACTAAAGGAACGAATTAGCCGATTCTCCGTCGAAACGAAGAGATCAGAGATGAATTGTGAGATATGACGATATAGCATATGATATGACAATGTGAATTTGATAATTGTTTAGAAGAATTATTTCTAATTATTGTGTAATCATTAATTATGTCTTTGAAATTCTAAAATTCTCTGAAGAGATTTGAAATGTTCTTCATGATGGTATAAAGTTGGAACACTTCCGTATTTTTTAAAGGATTCCAAATAATTATTTTTCTCTTTTTCATAGAGTTTCAATGAAACGAGTTGTTATATTTAGCATTCCGGAGATTTCGTTATGACATTGAAATCACACAACAAGTTTCATAAATATTGCCTGAAATAGACTCGTAATTCGAAATTCTTTTTGCCACATGATATACATCATAACGTCTTGCATCACAACGGCATAGGTCCACGCTGTTCTCAGTATCGTTTCATTGTAATGAAGCGCCTAGTGTAATGAGATAAGAATTTAGGACCAAGTTAACATCATAATAATACGGAAGTGTTCAAACTCTACACCTTCTGAAAGAAACTTTCAAACAAATTTTCATGCACCAGACACGTGTTTCGGATATTTCATTCTCCTCAGTGATGCCTCCAGCCATTGTGCTTTTCACATACCGCCAAAATTCATTTTACTAGCGCCCTTGGTTTATTTTAAGAATTTAAATTTTTGCATTTACTTTATAGAGATCTAGAGTTATACAAATTTCCCGTAGGGTCGATTCAGTAGCATATCCAAAAGATTTTATCTTCAAAATAGCATAAATGACCCTTCCGATTACGGGACACAAAGTGCTTAATTAATTGTGACAAACAAGCTTCATATCCCACTCTACCTGCTACGTCTTTCGGTACAATTTTGTACATAACAATTTTCTCAATTATTACATCTGGCCATATTACATTGTTTAGATTGAGGGTTAAGTACCAGAAACGTGCATGTCTGGTGCATATTTGGACATACCGAAAGCATCAGAATGGTCTAAATAGTACTGGGGTTTTGTTTTTTTCTTGGTTCCACTCTAAATTTTGACATCTCTTGGACATTGTTAAAAATGCTCAGTTTTGCACTTTATCTTTTACTTAGTCAGTAAATGTAAGTATGTATATTTTATAGGAAGTGTTCAAAATGGATACAGAGGACATGAAGAGTTTTCAGCTACCGGCAACAACAAAAGACCCAAGAGTAAGACAATGTAGCGTGAAGCTCGATCGTTTAGAAGGAAGCCCGAAAATACAAAGTACATCAGAAACAGGTGCAGTGGCAGGATCATCTGTACATCAGCATCCTTCCTCTGTCTCCGAGAAATTAGTCGTGCAGATGGCATTAGCATGGAAAAATAAGGAAAAGAAGCATACAGTAACATAAGACCCACGAGTGAGGCCTTGTAGTGTGAAGGTCGTTCGTCTAGGAGTAAGTTTGCGCAGAGAAATCACATCAAGGACAGGTTCATCTGTACAGCGTCTTGATGCTTCTGCCTCCAAGAACTTAATCATGGAGATGGCTTTGTCCTGGAAGAATAAGTCTCAAGTCGGAGTAAACAAATATACTTCTTGTCCATAAGTAAGTGTCAAAGAAGAGAAAGGGTGTGATGGACGTAGAATAAAGAAAGAAAACCCGGATGTTATTGAAATTGGCGAAATAGGTCGATTTTTGAAAGCAAATACAGATAGAACATACAATGTGAGCGAAAGTTCATATACACAGGAGATTAAATATGAAGTAGCGGATGGGAATAAAGAATATTGCATGCCTAATAGAAGGTTTGCGACTAGTGCCAGCACAAATAAGAAAAGGAATGAACCAGGTGGAAATGAAATTAAAGTCGAACCTGAAATCAATTTAATAAGTGTCGTACATAGAAACGTAAAACACGATTCAATAATTGAGAATAGTTCATTGACTGAAAGTAAATCTGGAACAAGTCTTTCTGAAGGAAAAATATGCGAGATGGTTCAATTGGGTGATCACGAACACAGTAAAACAGGTGATTGTGCCTGAATAGATAGACGTAAGAGACATATTGTGCAAGAAAACAAAGATGAACTGAGGAAAAAGGTGAAAATAGGGGATGTCTCCCTACCCACGGATATGGAAACATTGACAGTTGCCCACTCTTTAAGTTCATGCAGAGAAAGCCTGGATGAAACTTTGATTCCAGAAACCTGCGAAAGTGATAATAATAAAAAGGGAAATAAATTTCACAATGGAGGAAAGGAGAAACAAAATGGATCAAACTCGCCGAATCTCAGCTCAGATAACATTACTGATCCTGTTACGCGTAGAGATAGTGAATTATCTGAAAGCGGAACGACGAATGATACCACTTCTGCCACATCTCGAGATCCATCAAATAATTCAACAGCTGCAGGACTTTTGAAAGAAATTTTATTGCAAAATAGATCAGTGAATGATAAGTCGGATAATATTGTAAGACCTGGTCCTTGTGTTGAAGAGAGGACAGACGGAGGTCAAGAACAAACTGAAACTTCTTCAGACCTTCAATATAAGAAAAGTAAACATTCCCTCAGAAATATAGAAAAATCGAAGACATCAAATAATGGCATTTTCAAACCATCAACAACTTCAGTGCTTGATGAGGAGAGGATCGAAAGATTTATTGAAGATCAAAACCAATCCGAAACTACTTTAGAGCTACAGAATCAGGACAAGAGTAGATACTCACTGAGAAAAGTAGAAAAACCGAAGACCTATGTGGAAAGTAGCGACAGTGCACAGTCGGATGACGATGATACTTCAGATGAAAGTTATGATGATACTTCAGATAAAAGGTATGAAGAAAACAGCGATGACAATGCCGATGATACTTCAGAGGAAAGGTATGAAGAAAACAGCGATGACAATGCCGATGATACTTCAGAGGAAATGTATGAAGAAAACAGCGATGACAATGCCGATGATACTTTAGAGGAAAGTTATGAAGAAAACAGCGATGACAATGACGATGCTACTTCAGAGGGAAGTAATGAAGAAAACAGCGATGAAAATGACGGTGCTACTTCAGAGGGAAGTACTGAAGAAAACAGCGATGACTATGAAAGGGTTGAGTCAGCGGCAAGAATTCCTGTTCGAGAAAAGTGCTTGATGTCAAAAGGAAGGGAACAGTCGGAATATTCAGCTGGTTCTCAAAGTAAAGGAAAACCACGCGTTGGATATAAAGAATTTGTCAAGCGACTGAATCAGCAAGATAAGGAGGCGAGAGCATTGGAGGACAAACGGAAATATAAGTATGGAGAGGAGGAAACTTTCAGTTCTTTAGTGAAACATAAAGGCCAAGGACTCACAAGCTGGCGAATGTGTGTGTATAATGACAGCGAGGCTTTCAGAAAATGCTTCGAATTCGTCGAGTGAAATTGTTTCATGAGATGCATTGTCTGTAACAAGATCTTCCAAACATTTGCTGCTTATCTTCGTCATAACTTTGCTAGAACGAAGTGCTCTAAAAAGAATCGTGGTAATGAAGGAGGTAAACTGAAGGCATGTGTCAACTGTAAGAAATATAATATGATAAAGGATGCATTTGTAAGACATATGCTGTTACTGAATTCCCATGGGAACGCAGGTAGTGCCTATGTACCAAAACCAAAATTTTTGGGTATGTATAGTCTAGCTGTCTGATTTTCTGCCTCTTTTTCTCTTTCTCTATTTTCTTTCTCAGTCCACCCATCCATCTTTTTACCTTTTTCGATCCTTGTCAATTGGCACTTATCATTTGCAAAAAAATATACATAAATTTGCTGGTATGAGTGTTTGTTTACTATATTATAACTCCTCAAACGATTTTCTAAAGAAAATTGAGATGAAGATTTTACCTCTGTGAATGAGCTCTTGTTTAATTCTGCTAATATTTCTATACATATATTATTATTTTGCAATAGATTTAGAGGAGTATGGTCTAGTTATAAGTATTTCCTCACATCTACAATCTTACAGAACGGTTAACATGATGTTTTTGTCTGAAGTGGTTGTAGATAGGCTTGCAATACATCGTGATTAATCTAGATGTCAACATAATGATAGGTTTATTTACACGTTGCACATGTTTTCATTTCCGTGCTTTTAAACAACGACGGCGGGTGCGGCTAGCCAACAGGGGATGCTTTCTCCTCCCAATCACCCGGTCCACCTCTAGCTTGCTAGGGGTCCGTCGATGCTTAATTTTGTGCTCTATTGTCAGTGCTGTTGAGATTATCGTCAGAATCTTCTTTATCTCATTTGTGTCACACTTATGCCCTTTGCCGTGTGGAGCTCGTAAAAAAAGTTCACATCGAGGGCTTTGACAGTAAACTTGTGTTTTGAATATATTTCCCCGACATTGTCGCCATAGCATTTTCTATATAGACATAACGTCAGACAGTGCATGAATTTTTTTATATTGTTTTCATTTTCGATCTTAAACATCGACGACGGGTGTGGCTAGTCAGCAGGGGATGCTTACTCCATTCAGGCACCTGGTCCCACCTATAGCTTGCTAGGGGTCCGTCGATGCTCAATTTTGTGGTCTATTGTCAGTGCTGTTGAGATTATCGTCAGGATCTCCTTTAACCTATGATAATTGTTTCTGATACACTTATAGTGCCTTCCTGCCATTTTGAAATACCCTATATCCCACTTTTGAAGTGTATGTTCTCTTGTAATAATATCAGTGCGACATATGCGCTTTTGAACAAGTAATGTATCATAAATGATGTTTGCGTCCGAAATAAAAGGAAATATAACAATTAATACATAAATATTGCTCTCTAATTTCAGATTCCTCCAAAGATTCAAGCCTGGCTACTACTGAGAGCGGAACATGTACCGAACCTAGTCCTGCACTGAACGCAGATGTGACTAAGAATACTGATGTGTGTGACAATAATGGTGTATCTGAACAAAGTTAGGATTTGGGATCGGATGATGCGCCTATATCTGTCAGCACTGAGAACCGTAAGCATTTAGGGTGTGATAATGTGTCTATCCGCTTCGGCACCGAGAACCGTAAGGATTTGGATAGTGATATTGTACCTTTACCTGTCTCCACCGAAAACCGAAAGGATTTGGAGTGTGATGTGCCATTAACTGTCGGCCTCGAGAAAAATAAGGACTTGAGATGTGATGATGTGCCTTTACCTGTTGGCACCCAGAAACATAATGATTTTGAATGTGATGTCACATTACCTGTCGGGACCGAGAAACATAATAATTTGGAATGTGATTCGCCTTTACCTGTCGACACAGAGAAACATAAGGATTTGAGATGTGATGATTTGTCTACACCTGACGACGCTGAGAACCGTAAGAATTTGGGATGTGATAAATGGAACAAAAAGAGCACACGTATTTGCGATGAGGAATTAGTCACGAATGACGCTGATTGGCTAAATACGTTTGAACCTGGATTTCAGTGCAAAGTATGTAAAAATACGACACAAGTGTTTCCCCTATATACGAAGCAATACGACACATAAAGAGAACACACACTCACGAAGAATATAGTAAATTTTGCTACAGAATAATGCTTTATTACAAGGGAAAAGAAAAATTATGTGTCAAGCGGAAAGCAAATACGGATGAATTTCTTTGTCCTATATGCAGACTTGGACTCCAGAGTCAAGATTCACTGCACTCACATTTAGCTTCAATGCATAAAGGTATATCTGCAAAGAAGCTTGGACTCAAAGACCATATAAATCTTTGTCCACATTCTGTTCACCGACATGCTCAGTTTAGGAGGCATTTGCTTACGCATACCAGTCCTGTAAAATGTAAGAAATGTAACATTGTGTTAAAGAACAAGTCAGTATACAAAACTCATCTTGAAACTCACAAATATATCCCATATACGTGCAAGGAATGTGGCAAAGTATTTAAAAACCGCTTTGGCTTTTACCAACACAACAAGAATCATCAACTGAACGCTTTCGATGAAAGAAAATTTCGATTCATGTACAAACATCATTTGACCAACCATTCGGTGGTCCATTCCACGAGCCGCCAGTTTGAATGTGACGATTGTGGAATGACATTCAAACTGAAGCATCACCTGAAGAACCATTAAGAAAAGGCATGCCCTAAGAAGAAATAAATAATAATGACACTTCCTCACATCAGGTTTAAAATGCATTCAATACAGTGTATTGCTACAAATCGATTTTGTCATTGTTAGCTATTGATTATTTCCGAGAATCATTACTTTGGAAAACTGGAAAAAAAAACTTTGAAGATATGATAGAAATGCAAACTTCCTCACATAAATTTTATTCAGGGTATTAAATGCAGTTAAGTTTGTCGAAGTATGACATCGTTTTGTTTATGTTACAGAATGTTGAATTTAATAGAAGTTAGGATGGTCATCTGCCATATTAAAGGCGAATGGTATGGTACTCCGGAATAAGGGCATATAGCCCGTCTCAACGAAGGCACAATTGTTTTGCATTATATATTGGGGGCGGACAGGGGGGTACCTCTCTCCCCCCCTCCCGCCCCCTTACCTCCCCCCTCCCTCCCCCGCTCCTTTTCACCCTTCCCTTACCTCCCTCCTCCCGCTCCCCTTTCTCCCTCCTCCCGCCCCCTTGTCTCCCTCCTCCCGCCCCCTTGTCTCCCTCCTCCCGCCCCCTTTCTCCCCCCCTCCTTCCCATTTTTCCCCCGTCCCTTTCTCCTCCCTCCCCCTCGCTCCCTTCTCCCGCCCCTTTCTCCCCCTCCCTTTCAGCCTGTCCACCCCCTCATACCTTAACCTCTACCATTCATTTGACCACACAAGCAAGGCAACAAAACACAGTGACTAAAGTAGCACAGAGATGGATATGAAATTGGATACAAACAAGAGACCCGTTAATCTCACTCTCCTAAACATGAGGGGGTGAACAGGGTGAAACGGAGGGGGGAGAAAGGGGGCGGGAGAAGGGAGAGAGGGGGAGGGAGAAGGGAGGGAAGGGGGAAAAGGGAGGGAGGGGAAGAAAGGGGGCGGGAGGAGGGAGAAAGGGGGACGAGAGGAGGGAGGTAAGGGAAGGGTGAAAAGGAGCAGGGGGAGGGAGGGGGAGATAAGGGGGCGGGAGGGGGGAGAGAGGTACCCCCCTGTCCGCCCCCCCCCCCCCCGACATGGAAACGATGCACTGAAATTTTCATAATAAAACATTTTCAATATTGACTAGCTGATAGTGATGTGCACGGTACCCGGCTTCTGATACGATATCAATAACAAATGTTCCAGAGACAGAGATATTCAAAGTTAATACTATATACTAGTAGAGTATTCCATAAACAACAAGAACAAGAGGCCCAAGGGGGCCACATCGCTCACCTGAGTTGCAAACAAAAGAATAGCAGATCAGAACCCTCGGCCGCCATATTTGTTGACTACTCGGCATGAAAAACACAAACGTGGTAGAGGACCTTCAGTACATACTTCCTGTAAGGATTCTTGAATTTCTGAGCAGCGGTTGCAGAGAAAGTATCGAAAATGCATTAGCTAATCAGAGCCCTCGGCGGTCATATTTGTTGACCGATCGGAACGAAAAAGACAAACTTGGTTGCGGACCTTGAGTACTTGCTTCCTGTAAGGTTTTGTGCGGCGGTTGCAGAGGTGAAGTCGAAAATGCGTCAGCCAATCAGAGCCCCCGGCAGCCATATCTTTTTACCGATCGGCACAAAAAAAAAACACAAACATGGTAGAGGACCTTGAGTATTTGCTTCCTGTAAGGTTTCGTGAAATTATGTGCAGCGGTTGCAGAGGAGAAGTCGAAAATGCGTCAGCAAGGTTCCTTTTGCATTTGCATGTAATGCTTACTTTACATCTCTTTTATGTTCTGAAATTATGTTATTATCTGGAAATAATGCGTGTACAAAATCTGTGCTATAATACTAATGTCTTGCTTCCTGTAAGGTTTCGTGAACTTCCTCGCAGAGGAAGCGGAGAAGTCGAAAATGTTTAGCAAATCAGAGCCCTCAGTGGCGATATTTGTTGAACAATCGATAAGAAAATCATACATTTGGTAGAAGATCTTCCGTACTTGCTTCCTGTAAGGTTTCGTGAAATTCTGTGCAGCGGTTGCAGAGGAGAAATCGAAAATGTATCAAATGTGGCTAATCATAGCCCTAGGTGGCCATGTCTGTTCCATGTCGGCACAAAATGCCTCCTGTAAGTTTTTTTTTAATTCTGTGTAGTGGTTGCGGAGAAGTCAAAAAGTAAAACGACGGACGGACGGACGGACGGACATACTAACTGAAGTGCGCTTGTGAGGAGTTCGGCTTGTGGTGTTAAATGTCTTCAAGTTGAATAGCATCATTTAAGAACAGATAAATTTGCAGCATGGAGCAGACATGCACGTTTCGGGTACTTAATAACCCTCGTCAGTGGTCCTCAATCTAAACAATGTAATATTGCCAAAGAGAGAGAAAGTTATAATGTCAAAAAATGTACCGAAAGACGTAGCAGGATGGATAGGATATGATGATACAGGACCCATGTTTCAGAAATTTCAAGAGATTTTGAAGAAACGATCAATCGAAGTTGATCAACTTGGCTAATTGTGCCCTCGAGGACTCCTGGTCCACCAGCAGTGGCACTCACCAAGTAGTACAAATGTTAAATGTCTTCAAATTGAATAGCATCCTTTTAGAACAGATAAAATTCCAGCATGGACCAGACATTCACGTTTCGGGTACTTAATGTAATATGGCCAACATGTGCAAAATTCCGGCTCTAAATTGTGAGGTGTAAATCGGAAGGGCAAACTAAACCCATGGAAACCCTTACAACTTCACTTCATATGAGTCATCCAGTAATCCGACCGTTGTCAACCAAAAATAAAAAATCCGATGTACGTCTCAATACTGATCATATACTCAAGGTTTCGTCCGTCCATGCGCTGTTAGGACTTAATTTCAATGCGACCTCGAACGTCTGTTTTTCATCAGAAGAAGGGAGGGGATTTCCAACAAGACACGGATGCAGTACCAACAGCAAAATACCAAAACACCCGGTGCGGAAACACAGAGAAGACGAACACAGTACGAGAAGGAAAAGAGACATACGACATAGAAACATTACACACAAAAGACCACACATAAACCAACGAGTAAACAAGTGTTTAACATGCTGTCCCTTTGTATCTTGCTGTGGATGTCTACTCTTTGTTTTCGTATAGAGTGCTTTGGAGTTTAGCTGTGTGTGCTGCAACCGAGTCTTGTTGAAGATTCCAAAACATACATTGATGAATTATCGATTTTGTGCTGTATACAGGGATATGGTCATTATCCATATTTGTCATTGATTGATGGAGTCAACATAAAGGTTGTAATCTGTTGTTGAGAAACATGAATGCCATTGTTGTTTGACACAAATGTTTTAGCATGCGCAGTTTGAAGAGTGTAAAACTCTCATGATTCTTGCTAGGTATAGGCCTCGACCTTAGTTACTGGTGTCGACTCCCGAAATAGGAGTTGAGCTCAAGATGGAAATGCTAATTGTAAGCGACTGGCTTTGTCACTGCGCTTCAATATTACTTTCCGTTGTCCCACAATCGTGAAAAAATTGATTTAGTTTTGAACCAAACACATTTAGATACGATACATTCGTCGGTTCTCATCTTTTCCTGCACTGCTTACGTGGATGATGTTGTTTGAATGCAGGAGATACTTACTCTCCCCGGGTACCTTCATTCGGTCTTTTCGAAATACAGAGTTACTTCCCATTTGTGCAGGTATCTGACGTCGACGCATTGTGACGTCATCAATTTTTATGGAAACCGGTCTGAAATTCAGGGAAACAGGGTTACATATATGACGTTTTGAAAGGAATTTAAAGACGTCACAATGCTTTTACGTCAGATACTAACTTTTCTCCTTTGCAGAGTATTTGTTTTGTTCGGTTTTGTAATTCTATATGCATATTGATAATGATTTTTTTTTATATTCTGACCTTGGGGTTTTTGTTAAACTTTCATTTACCAACACAATTCAACCATTCCAATGGATAAGAGAAGAAAAATAATCAGAGATTCAAAATAATGAGATTTAAGCTTTTTTTTATGATCCAAAACTTATTACTTTTTCGTTCAAGGTGTATAAAAACGCAAGTAAATTCTATGGAAATTGAAAAAAATCAGTTGAGTTATCAGATTTCAAATAAGTGATGAAGCGTAAATAAAGGCATAATAGTAATAATCAACGTCACATTCATAAACACTTAGTTTGTGTTTTCATTCAAAAATAATTCTTGCTCTCTGAAAGAATTCCTTTTTCATTCTGTCACATTAAAGAAAACCAGCAAGTTGAGGAAAACATATCACTGCCATTGATAAGGAAATGAATGAATTCATGTGACGCCACAAAGAAGGCTGGGACTGAGGTGTCGCTTAAAATAGTCAAGAAAATATGAGGTAGAAAAGAATGCACTGAATAGTAAATGAGTTTTCTTCTTTTATAAAAACCAAAAAGAATAAAGTCAACTCTATTTTGAATTACAATGGTGAAATCTCTTTATGCCAATTTTATGTTCTATGAAGAATTTTGATGTCGTTTCCTCTTAGGACATGCCTTTTCTAAATGGTTCTTCAGGTGATGCTTCAATTTGAATGTCATTCCACAATCGTTGCAAGCAAACTGGCGGCTCGTGGAATGGACCACCGAATGGTTGGTCAAATGATGTTTGTACATAAATGTTTTGTCACAAACTTCGCATTTATACTTTCTTTCGGAAGCATTCAATCTATGGTTCCTTAGATGTTGCCGATAGTTCCACTTATTTTCATATGTTTTTCCACATTCCTTGCAAGTGTTTTTTATGTTTTTGTGAATACTCAGATGCCGTAAATACGAAGATTTATTCTTGAACGAAGTGTTACATACCTCACATTTTACAGGTTCAGTGTGTGTAAACGAGTGATTTCGGTACTTGCGTCGTTGATGTATAGAAAATGATTTTCCGCAATGTTGACACAAAATGACCTCATTTTTGACCCCCAGATCCTTAGGTGGTATGTCCTTGTGAATTGTAACTAGATGGGCGTGGTAACTATGTTTCTGCTTGAATGACTTCCCGCATATAGAACAAAGATACCCTTCGCTACGATTCTGGGATCGCTTAACGAAGAGTGTTTCAATTCCATTGTAATAAACCTTTTTTCTATAATATAATTCGGTATCTTCTTCGTTAGTATGTTGCTTCTTTATATGCCGTATTGCTTGATATAAAGAAATAAAAACACGTCTTTTATCAGAGCAGACTTTGCACTGGAATCCAGGTTCAAAAGTGTTCAGCCATTGAGCCTCGTTTTCAGCTGACGCTTTACTGTTAACATGTGCGCCCTTTCTACTCAAAGTCACACGTTCCAAAGCATTGGGTTTCTCTGTGCATGAGGCTGCAGATGAATAATCGTGATCACACAAGTCAGTTGTTTCCCTCGCATCTACACTTAGCTCCGCGTAAGGCTTCTCACAAGTGTTGTATTCCTTCGAGGTCTGTTTTGTATCTTTATGGGCATCTGAAATTTTTAAAATAGACATCAATATTATCATGATTACTAGTATGTGGAGAAAAGAATATGTATACAGGTAAAAACATTCTGTCCTTCCTATTACCATGAGATAAAAAGATTGTGACGAAAATATCAACAGCACGCACAACGTAGCGCTAACTGAGCATCGACGGACCTCTAGCAAGCAAGCAAGGAATAAGCATCCCCTGTTTGGCTATCCACACCCGGCGTCGAAGTACAGTTAATAGCCGAGTAATTTTACTATATTCAATTTTCAATCAAATAATGTTATACAAGTACAGAAGGCACAAGCGAAACTCCCAAATTAGTATGGATCCTGGAAAATTATAGACTAAGCATACATGAGAAATAAGATAAACAAAGCACATGTAAAGACGTGAACATAACAAGATACCCTAGTAACCTATTCATCATTGACATTGTACATTGAACATATATATTGAAAAATTGCAATAAGAGGCCTACATTATCAATCAGTGAATAAAATGAGATAAAGAAGATCCTGACGACAATCTTTACAGCACTCACAATAGAGCACCAAATGAATCACAAATGAATCATATACGGACCCCTAGCAAGCTAGAGGTGGGACTAGGTGCCCGGGAGGAGTCAGCCTCCCCTGTATATATTAAAATACAAAACCACAGTCAATGGACATACAAACCTTTAAAATACAACACACAGTTTACATAGTGCAGATATTTTTTTTACAATAGAAAATATATTTCAATATTGTTAAAAAGGAGAAAGTCCCAGACAGCTGAACGTAATCAAGTAAAAGAGGACTGAGGAACACGACAGAATCACACCATAAAAAGGGGACAAAACAAACAGAGACGACAGTATCACACCATAGAAAGAGGACAAACATACGGAGACAACAACATTACACCATAGAAAGAGGACAAACAGACGGAGACAACAACATCACACCATAGAAAGAGGATTAACAGACGGAGACGAGAGTATAACGCCATAGAAAGAGGACGAACAGACGAAGACGACAACATCACACCATAGAAAGAGGACAAACAGACGAAGACGACAACATCACACCATAAAAAGTGGACAAACAGACGGACACAACAGCATCACAACATAGAAAGAGGACAAACGGACGGAGACAACATCATCAAACCATAGAAAGAGGATTAACAGACGGAGACGAGAGTATAACGCCATAGAAAGAGGACGAACATACGAAGACGACAACATCACACCATAGAAAGAGGACAAACAGACGGAGACGACAGCATCACACCATAAAAAGTGGACAAACAGACGGAAACGACAGTATCACACCATAGAAAGAGGACAAAAAGACGGAGACAACAACATCACACCATAGAAAGAGGACAAACAGACGGAAACGACATCATCACACCATAAAAAGAGGACAAACAGACGGAGACAACAACATTACACCATAGAAAGAGAACAAACAGACGGAGACAACAACATTACACCATAAAAAGAGGACAAACAAACAAAAACGACAGTATCACACCATTCATAGAGGAGAAACAGACGAAAACGACATCATCACACAATAGAAATAGGACAAACAGACGGAGACAACAACATCACACCATAGAAATAGGACAAAAAGACGGAGACAACAACATATCACCATAGATAGAGGAGAAACAGACGAAAACGACATCATCACACCATAGAAAGAGAACAAACAGACGGAGACAACAACATCACACCATAGAAATAGGACAAAAAGACGGAGACAACAACATATCACCATAGATAAAGGAGAAACAGACGAAAACGACATCATCACACCATAGAAAGAGGACAAACAGACGGAGACAACAACATCACATCATAGAAAGAGGACAAACAGACGGACACAACAGCATCACACCATAGAAAGAGGACAAACATACGGAGACAACAACATTACACCATAGAAAGAGGACAAACAGACGGAGACAACAACATCACACCATAGAAAGAGGATTAACAGACGGAGACGAGAGTATAACGCCATAGAAAGAGGACGAACAGACGAAGACGACAACATCACACCATAGAAAGAGGACAAACAGACGAAGACGACAACATCACACCATAAAAAGTGGACAAACAGACGGACACAACAGCATCACAACATAGAAAGAGGACAAACGGACGGAGACAACATCATCAAACCATAGAAAGAGGATTAACAGACGGAGACGAGAGTATAACGCCATAGAAAGAGGACGAACATACGAAGACGACAACATCACACCATAGAAAGAGGACAAACAGACGGAGACGACAGCATCACACCATAAAAAGTGGACAAACAGACGGAAACGACAGTATCACACCATAGAAAGAGGACAAAAAGACGGAGACAACAACATCACACCATAGAAAGAGGACAAACAGACGGAAACGACATCATCACACCATAAAAAGAGGACAAACAGACGGAGACAACAACATTACACCATAGAAAGAGAACAAACAGACGGAGACAACAACATTACACCATAAAAAGAGGACAAACAAACAAAAACGACAGTATCACACCATTCATAGAGGAGAAACAGACGAAAACGACATCATCACACCATAGAAATAGGACAAACAGACGGAGACAACAACATCACACCATAGAAATAGGACAAAAAGACGGAGACAACAACATATCACCATAGATAGAGGAGAAACAGACGAAAACGACATCATCACACCATAGAAAGAGAACAAACAGACGGAGACAACAACATCACACCATAGAAATAGGACAAAAAGACGGATACAACAACATATCACCATAGATAAAGGAGAAACAGACGAAAACGACATCATCACACCATAGAAAGAGGACAAACAGACAGAGACAACAACATCACATCATAGAAAGAGGACAAACAGACGGACACAACAGCATCACACCATAGAAAGAGGACAATGGGACGGAGACAACAGTATCACACCATTGAAAGAGGATTAACAGACGGAGACGAGAGTATAACTCCATAGAAAGAGGACGAACAGACGAAGACAACAACATCACACCATAGAAAGAGGACAAACAGACGAAGACGACAGCATCACACCATAGAAAGAAGACAAACAGACGGAGACGACAGCATCACACCATAGATAGAGGACAAACAGACGGAGACGACAGCATCACACTATTGAAAGAGGACAAACAGACGAAGACGACAGCATCACACCATAGAAAGAGGACAAACAGACGAAGACGACAGTGTCAAACCATAGAAAGAGGACAAACGCATGGAGACGACAGCATTACACTATTGAAAGTGGACAAACAGACGGAAACGACAGCATCACACTATTGAAAGAGGACAAACAGACGAAGACGACAGCATCGCACCATAGAAAGAGGACAAACGGACGAAAACGACAGCATGACACTATTGAAAGAGGAAAAACAGACGGAGACGATATCATCACACCACAGAAAGATGACAAACGCATGGAGACGACAGCATTACACCATAGACAGAGGACAAACAGACGAAGACGACAGTATCACACGATAGAAAGAGGACAAACGGACGAAAACGACAACATCGCACCATAGAAAGAGGACAAACAGACGGAGACGACAGTATCACACCATAGAAAGAGGACAAATAGACGGAGACGACAGCATGACACTATTGAAAGAGGAAAAACACACGGACACGACAGCATCACATCATAGAAAGAGGACAAGCAGACGAGGACAACAACATCACTCCATAGCAGGAGGACAAACAGACCGGCACGACAACATCACACCATAAAAGGAGGACAAACAGACGGACACGACAGCATCATACCATAGAAAGATGACAAACGCATGGAGACGACAGCTTTACACCATAGAAAGAGAGGACAAACAGACGGAGACGACAACATCGTATCACAGAAAGAGGACAAACAGACGGAGACGACGGTATCACCATAGAAAGGGGACAAACAGACGGAAACGAAGGCAACACATCATAGCGAGAGGACAAACTGACGAAGACGACAGCATCACACCATAGAAAGAGGACAAACAGACAAAGACGACAGTATCACAACATAGAAAGAGGACACACAGACGGAGACGACAGTATCACGCTATAGACAGAGGACAAACAGACGAAAACGACAGCATCAGACCATAGAAAGAGGACAAACAGGCGGAGACAACATCATCACACCATAGCAAGAAAACAAACAGACGGACACGACAGCATCACACCATAGAAAGAGGACAGACGGACACGACAGAATCACACCATAGAAAGAGGATAAACAGACGGAGACGATAGCATCACACCACAGAAAGAGGACAAACATACTGAAATGACAGAATAACACCATAGAAAGAGGACAAACAGACGGAGACGACAACATCACACCATAGAAAGAGGACAAACAGACGGAGACGACAGCATCACACTATTGAAAGAGGAAAAACACACGGACTAGACAGCATCACATCATAGAAAGAGGACAAGCAGACGGGGATGACAACATCACTCCATAGCAAGAGGACAAATAGACCGGCACGACAACATCACACCATAAAAGGAGGACAAACAGACGGACACGAAAGCATCATACCATAGAAAGATGATAACTGCATGGAGACGACAGCTTTACACCATGGAAAGAGAGGACAAACAGACGGAGACAACAGCAACACACCATAAAAAGAGGACAAACAGACCGAGACGACAACATCAAACCATAGAAAGAGGACAAACAGACCGAGACGACAACATTACACAATAGCAAGAGTACAAACAGACGGGTATCGCACTATAGAAAGAGGACAAACAGACGGACACGACGGCATCACACCATAGAAACACGAAGGACAGCATTATCGCTTTTTGAACAATTTCTTACAAAATCCAATGCTAAACCATAATTTTCACCACAGGAAAGGTTACTTAAGGTATTTAGTGTATAATAGAAATGATGTTGAGTTTTTTTTTCTATAATAATGAACATCTATATATTGTGTTAATTTTTCCCTATTTAACCATTTTGATATATTTCATATTTAACTCGCCATTATAGTCTGTCAGACAATCCGAAAGTCACCAGACATACCAGACAAATCTGGTAAAATTTGCTTTGGTCTGGTAAAATATTTCAATTTTTTCTTACTAAACATGTGTGAATTTCTACAAAATTCAAAAATGTCTGGTAAGATGTAAAAACTTTCGCGATGTCTGGTCTGTGGTCCCAAACATAGCCGAATCCGTGAAACTTCGTTAAACTTCGTGGTTTTTATGTCTTTACATATACAAAAGGAATCTGGAGAAGAATAGTATACCCTACAATCCTTAAGGTTTAATTGATGTACATGTATAGGATACGTTCAGCTACAAGAAGACATCTGTATCGCTTATGCTCATTCGTAGGGCTATCGTCTTATTTTTAAAGGAAAACAAGATTAAGAAAAATAACATCATAGATATTTACCTAGGAATCTTGGTTTTGGTACATAAGCACAACTAGCGCTGCCATGGGACTTCATCTTCAACATATGTCTCACAAATCCACCAGTCTTGAAATTGGATTTCTTACAACGCCTACATTGCTTCAAGCCCTTACTCTGAGGCATACGATTCTCTTTAGAACACTTTGGTTCAACAAAGCTGTGATAAAGATAGTCAGCAAATGTTTCGAAGACCTTCATACAAACAGTGCACCTCATGAAGCAATTCCATTCTACAAAGTCAAAGAATTTTCTGAAAGCCTCGGAATCATCATAGACACACATTTGCCAGTTCATGCATTTTTGTACTTTATGTAGATATGTAAACGTACCCTCCTCACCATACATATATTTCCATTTGTCTTCCAAGGCTTTTGCTTCTTTGTCCAACAAAACCAGTTTCTTTTCTAATTCTAGATTTTCACCACTTCTTGGACCTTCAGCTCTAAGATTTCCTGATTCGCGATCTTCAATACTTCTTGTACCTTCAGCTTTTAATTTTCCTGATTCTAGATTTTCAATACTTGATGTTCCTCCAGCTTTAAGATTTGCAGGGGACTTTTCCACTACCCTTCCTTTGGTCAACACATGTTTACCTTCGGTATGCCTTTTTGCTTTTCTTTCGTTTGTTATAGATTTCTCCTGATGTTGATTTCTTGGCACGTTTCGCCTGCTTGATGACACCTGTGAGAAAGTTAATGAGGTATTCACATCATGCTGGAATATAAGGAAACCCCGTCTTTCTTCCGATCTCTCTGACAACCCAAGTATATATAAAACATCACGCAATGGTATGTTGACTGACTTTTTCATGTCTCGTCTCTGTTGTACTTTATCATCAATGCTCGTATGATTATTCAAACCGGTATTCGCTGAAGTTGAACCTTTGGTAGAAACGTCTGCTTTGTTGATAATCCTGACTCTTTCGTCGTCCTCTGTATCGTAGTCATCGCTGTCTTCTTCATAACTTTCATCTAAAGTATCATCAGAATCATCGTCGTCAGACTGTTCACTGTCACTGCTTTCCGCATAGGTTTTCGGGTTTTCTACATTTCTGAGTGAGTATCTACTCTTGTCCTGTCACTGAAGGTCTAAAGTAGTTTCGGCTTGGTTTTGATCTTTATCGAGTGCTTCGACCCTTTCCGCTACAAGCACTGATGTTGTTAGTGGTTCCAAAATGTCATTATCTGATGTCTTCTGTTTTGCTTCATTTCTACGAGAATCCATACTTTTGTCCTGGCATTGAAGGTCTAAAGCAGTTTCAGTTTGTACTTGACTTCCGTCTGTCCTTTCTTCAATACAGTGTCCAGGTCTTATGATGTTATCTGACGTATCATTTACTGATCTACGAGATAAAATTTCTTTCAAAACTTTGAAGGATCCTGTAGCTGAACTTGGCTGCCTCTGGGTAAAGATATTCTTCGAATTTCTCATCACCTCTGTTTGAGCTGTGAACTTGTCAGTGTGCAATACGGAATCCTGTATGTCTATGTTCTTAGGGGGGATCAATGAGTTCACTGCACTAAGTTCACTTATTTGGCCAACGCATTGGTTCAGCTTTGGTACAGTCGCTTTTCGATTTTGATTTTCGTTCACATCGTCGTGGTTTGATGGAGTTTCAATAGTAGTAAGACCTGGGGACATACCTTCAATGTCATATATACCAGACGGAGAATTCCTGTTGATTGTCGCTTGGTGACTCGTATGGAGCACCATATTACCATTGATCTTGTTGTGTTTGGTTGTCAAAGATTGTTGTGAGAATGTTATGCTGTTGTTCCATGTATTTCTTACATTCAGACTTTCGCTATTGTCAATCGTGGATGTTTGTTGCAAATTTGCACTGTCGTTTGTATCTATTTGAAATTGAAGAGGAATGCTAGCTATTCTTTGATTACCACTCGTTCTAATTTGAGATGTTGAATCTACAGCAGATTTTAATGACTTTGGAACATTTTCCGTTTTTTCGATTTGTTCAATTCCCAAGTTCCCACTGTCAGTCCCACTTTTTCTATTTTGGGTGAGAACAGTTTCTTCCGTTAGTTCTTTACACGAATCAAAGGCGTGAGCAACTGTCAAATGGTACGCATCTCTCGCCGTTTTTGCAGGTTCAGTTGCATTCATTATCTTCATCTTTTTCCTCCGTGTATCTTTCTTTGCATGAACTGTGGACCTCTTAGGCCTTGATATTTGTTTATAATAATTTTCGTGGCTATCTTCATGATTATCCGATAGAGGTATCTTCTCCTGTTTAATTGTTCTTTGTATTCCACTTTCAATATTACTCTCGTGTTCGATTTTTACTTTCGTCACATTTTTCTTTTTTTCCTTGTCTGTGTTAATGTCGGGCGTATAACTTCTTTTTAGCTTTGTATTTTCATCTGGTAATTCATATTTCATCTGCTGCGTAGATGCACTTCCGCTTAGACGTTCTTTCACTGTTCCATTTTTGTCTATGTTGAACAACCGGCCTACATTCCCAATTTCAATAAGAAGACCAGAATCTTCATCTTTTACTCCATGTCGTTCAAATTCTGTCTTCACATTCAACTTTGGTCTTGCATAGTTACAATTTGTTTTGAATTGAGACTTATTCGGACAAAATCGTTTCTTCCATGCTAGCTCCATCTGCATAATTAAGTTCTCTGAATGTGAAGGAGCGGAGAGATGTGTGCCCCCTTTCTTTACTGTACATTGTATTCCTAACTTTTCTTCCAAACGATGAAGCTTTACACTGCAGGGCCTTACTCCGGGAATAATTGATGGATGCTTAAGACTCTTTTTCATTTCCTCTGTATCCATTTCAGACACTTCCTACAAAATATGTGCAACTGTTATGATACAAGAAAAACAAGATAAATATTTTATACGTTATTTTAGAGCTTTGGTTTGAACCATGTTTATCATTTTATTTCTCTTCTGGGTTCTAAATAGATCCTTCATAATTTTGTTTATCTACTCACTCTTAACGAAATAGATGCGCAATATGTAGTAATTAAAGTAGCGGGTGCCGCATTCAATTATTTTGTCTACTTAGAATCATTTTGGCTTGTTTTGTGATGTAACTAAGAAGCAAAAGTGAATCTCCGATGGAGATGAGATCAGGTGTCCGGGAAGAGTAAGCGTCTTCTGTTTGAAATTATACTTTATCTATTACAAATGTATCGTATACTGAAGAAGGGGATGAATATAAAAATTACGATTTATTATTGTCAAATATGTGGATCATAAAACATTCATACATAGGTGACAGGGTTGTCTTTTATGGCTAGACGAAGGAAAAAAAGGAGTGATAACCGGGCAACAAAAAAGTGATATATATTTTTTAACAAAATTACCACTCCTACATTCTATCAATTAGTATGACTAAATCATACACAAGTCTATCAGATCATCTTACACAAGTCTATCAGATCATCTTACACAAGTCTATCAAATCATCTTACCACAATTCTATCAGATCATCTAACCACAAGTCTATCAGATCATCTTACCACAAGTCTATCAGATCATCTTACACAAGTCTATCAGATCCAACATGCAACAAGGTCATAGGCGGCACAGGCTTGCAATATAACCTTGCCGTCATCGTTATTTTCCTACGCAATTTCACGCAATGAAAAAACCCGAGAGGCATCGCAAGTACGGCATGTCGTCACAGTGACGTCATTCGGACTTCTGACGTAAACAGTGCGAAAGATTCAAAGGCAGAGACACATATTTGAGTGTTTAGGGGCGAGTAAATGGGCAATGAAGGAAACGATTCTTTTCTTGATGTAGGAAAATTTATACAAGATGTTTAACGACGGTAGGCTTCGATTTATAGCTAGAATTTGTATTTTTACTGGAGACTTCTCGCTCAGCTGATCGTGTTGGCAACGTACGATTGAAGAAAGAATCCCTGATACTGCATCGTATTGCATCGAAAGAAAAGCATTGCATGTACACTGTATACCTCATAAATGTAGTAAAAACTGCTGGTATATACTTGCAATACTCAATTTACAAAGATGAAGCCCCAGTTCCAGTCTGCAAGAATCTTGCAGACAAACAATAGGCGATGACGGCAGAGGTAGATTTCAAAGTGAAGAAAAGCGGAACTGAAATCGGACGCATGCGTAGGAGATTGTATCAGATCATCTTACACAAGTCTATCAAATCATCTTACCACAAGTCTATAAGATCATCTTACCACAATTCTATCAGATCATCTTACCACAAGTCTATCAAATCATCTTACCACAATTCTATCAGATCATCTTACCACAAGTCTATCAGATCATCTTACCACAATTCTATCAGATCATCTTACACAAGTCTAACAGATCATCTTACTACATCTTACACAAATCTAACAGATCTTCTTACCATAAGTCTATCAGATCATCTTACACAAGTCTATCAGATCATCTTACCACAAGTCTATCAGATCATCTTACCACAAGTCTATCAGACCATCTTACACAAATCCATCAGATCATCTTACCATAAGTCTATCAGATCATCTTACCACAAGTCTATCAGATCATCCTCCATATATTTTATAGTACAACCGTATGTTTTCTTCATGAACCTGAAACAAATAGAACTGTGTAAATGATTGCAATAATTGATTTCCACATTTGATGACTATGCATTGTGTAACGGCGACTTCTCTTTGTCAGGGGGAGGATCTAGGAATAAACTAGAGGATATTATGAAATGGCCAGCAGGGCGGGATAATCAAAGAAGTACCTATCAGTTATTCAGTCTCAAAGTCAAGAAAGCGAGGCAAAATCATAAGAATTCCCATCGGAACGGCTGCGAACCTCGGAATGAATAACATTCCGAAATGAAACCAGGTGCCCTGGGAGAGTTAGCGTCTGCTGATTGCATGCACCCGTCGCAACAGCTCCATGAAAACTTGTCAAATTCGGTGATTGTCTCGAAATACATATTGATGTACATTGTCAGAGCCACATGACAAAAAATATGATAATTTTTTTATAATTTGGTATCCTTAAAAACGAAAATAGGACTTAATGTTGTTTATAGTTAAGATTCCTTTATCATTTAAAGTTCTAAAAGAATCCTCTAAATTGCTTAGTTTATACCTATTACCTAATATTTGTGTCGCCTGCGAAGCATTGCGACACTTAGGGATCACTTTGTCCGTTGTCTGTCTGCCCGTCTGTCTGTCACACTTGGTTGTCACATCCCATAACTTTTGATTGGTAAGTGATATGGCTTTGATATTTCACATGTGTATTCAATGTGACAAGACCTTTCTACATATACCATAATTTTTGACCTCGTGACCTTGACCTAGATATTTGACCTACATTTTAAAAAATCTTAGATTGGCTATATCTTTTGATTGGTAAGTGATAGGCTTTGATATTTCACATGTGTATTCCACGTGACAAGACCTTACCATTTTTTTAAACTCGTGACCTTGACCTAGATATTTGACCTTCTTTTCAACAAATCTAAGATTGGCTATATCTTTTGATTGGTAAGTGATAGGGCTTTGATATTTCACATGTGTAATTCTTATAAAAAGAACTTTCTACACATACCATGATTTCTTACCTCATGATCTTGACCTAGATATTTGACCTACTTTTTTTTTAAATCTCAGATTTGGTATATCTTTTGATTGGTACGTAAATGAAAGGGCTATGTTATTTCACTTGTATATTCCTTATGAAAAGACACTTCTAAACAATTCACAATTTTTTACCTAGTGACCTTGCCCTTGATATTTGACCTACTTTCAATAAGAAAAAAATAATAATCCGCTTCGCAGGCGACAAAATCATTCCTTGGATTGCTAATTGTTACTTTATTTTTGGTTCCAGCATGTTTGGGAGGAGGGGTTATACGGTACATTTAGTCTTTATTTTCAAAAGAAATGCTACAAGTAACATATATCTTAGAACAAACGTTTTATACACTATATAAGTTGGCAAACACTTTACGAACTTGTATGCACGCATGCATGCAATCCCAACAGTCAGACGTTGATAATAGGTTTCAGTGTTGAATAACATGAATCAGAATCAGAATCAGAATTTATTTATTTGAGTGTCACATATCAATACATTCTATATAATACATAACAAGGATTAAAATCGCTATCACAATCAGTAAAAGTATTGATACCCAGCCAAATTTGACTTACGAGACACTGTTTACGTAAAATTCTACAATTCATTGCACAAATGAAATAAAAATCATACCATAAAATTTGTAAATATGATTAAACAATTCTTATACTGCACAGTATTTCCTTCTATAAAACATATCATGTATTATTTTACCTAAAAATGATTGTATTGCACTTTCATTCATTAAAAATATAAATTTATCCAGTTTGTTTAAATTAGAAAAAGATTCGTCAATAGACCGAATTCGACGTCATTACATTACAACGATAAACCATACGTCATATATTAACGTTGAAGCAACGTCGACTTACGGGAAAATATGGGATAAATCAATCTTGAGATCATCAATTTTCCGAATGTTTATTCCGAATACCAAATTCCTTTTTTGAAATCAAATGAGATATGTTTCTATGTTCAAACGAAGGAAATTTGTTTTTAATACAATTCAGTGTAAAAAAAATGTGGGAAAATTAAAGTAAAATGAAGATGAAGATTGTTTCAATGAGAAACCAAATATTTATTATTTTTGTTAAACTTTCAAATGGTGTATAGATTAGACTCGGCAAACTGATTATCTTCTCCAAATCTTTTAAGAATATATCATTCATAAATACAAGTATACATGTGTTTGGTATAAAACACTTAACACTAGCTATGCTCAGTCCGCGCAAGGTAAACAAAGAAGTACTAGAGCAAGGTCAAACACATGCGAGAGCGTTGAACTGTGGTTATATATATAGTCACTGTGGTAGATTGAAGTTGTTTATTTCACTTAGATAATTATGTCAAAAATGAATGTTATATCTTGGCGAGTTGACGAAATTGAATCCTCTGTTTATCAGAAATGTTTAAATAAGTGGAGAAGAGAAAAATGGAGAGCATGCGAATATAGTTCAGCATTGCAGGATAAAGAGAGACCATCTTCGGGACACTAGATATTTTAAATAAAAATCGATTTGGCAGCTCTTGTTACTAACATAATCTGCCTTGTTTACATACCTGTGCCTCAGCAGTCAAACACGTGCTACGATTAATAGCGCGAATCTTATTATGAAACGGTGTGGTATCTCGAGCTCGATCAAATAGGCATGATCAAGTGTGCATTGTAAATTGCCAGTATATCGCTATTCTGACACGAGGTTAGAGAAAAATAATTTTTCGAACCTTCAAAAGGACCCTTTTGTTGTTGCTTTGGGCAGTGGAATGTCACAAATAATCTTTTAAAGCTGTGAAGGCTCTCGGAACCTGGTTTCGCGTATAATATAGAATTAGTCAGACATTCCAATCTCTTGGAATTTGTAAACAAAATATAGTAAAGCTTTTTCTGTATGAGCAACTTAAAATATGTGTGATTTAGAGATTAAGAGGGGGTGGACAGGATAAAAGGGTGGGGGAGGAAGGGGCGGGAGGAGGGAGAGAAAGGGAGGAGGGAGGGAGGGAGGGAGGGAAGGGGAAAAGTGGATGGAGGGGAGGAAGGGGCGGGTGGGGGATGTAAGGGAAGGGTGGAAAGGAGGGGAGAGAGGAGGGGCGGGAGGTGGAGGTAAGAGGATGGAATGGGGAGAGAGGTACCCCCCGTTAACCCCCCCCCCCCCCCGATTCAAGAAACTCCGCTTCATAATTAGATATCATGTTATCTTTTGACGACAAGGGTTACCTTCTATCATTAAAATATTCGACGATTTAAACTTCCTTACCATAATACACCTTCGTCCCCTTGAATAATGAATATATGGTCTGCTCATATAGAAATTGATACTATAATCTAAAGCAATGAGTTATTTAAAGAAGATCCTGACGATAATCTCAACAGCACTCACAATAGAGCACCAAATTGAGCATCGACGGACCCCTAGCAAGCTAGAGGTGGGACCAGGTGCCCGGGAGGAGTAAGCATCCCCTGTTGGCTAGCCGCACCCGCCGTCGATGTTCAAGCACGGAAATGAATAAAACATATAAATTGTGCACTGTCTGAGGTTATGTCTATATAGAAAGTGCTGTGGCGACAATGTCAGGGAAATATATTCAAAACACTTACTGTCAAACCCCTCGTGGGGAACTTTTTTACGAGCTCCACACGGCAAAGGGCATATTAAGTTCAACTGTGTAACAATGCATTCGTTAAGAAGACAATGTGACATAAATCAGTAAATGGACGGGCAAACACAAAACCCGAAATCAGATTCTAGAAATTCGAATACACAGAGTTACTTCCCATTTGTGCAGAAATCTGACGTCAACGCATTGTGACGTCATCAAATTATATGGAAACAAGCGTGAAATTCAGGGAAACAGTGTCACATATATGATGTTTTCAAAGGAATTTAATGACGTCACAATGCTTTTACGTCAAATACCTGCACAAATTGAACCTAGCTTTGTAAAATCGAAAAGACGGAATAACAATTAATAGACTCAAACGGAAGTAAATGGAAGTAACCGGATGTGACAATTCTACCAAATTGAAGTGACGGGTGTTGACCATATCCCTGTATACAGCACAAAATCGATAAATCAGAAAATCAGAAACCGAAGGCATACAAAATCCGGATAAGACAGAAACCAAAGCAAACAAACAAAAACCACCACATGAAAAGAGGCGAACTCCCGATATGGGAGTGAGACCAGGTACCCAGGAAGAGTAAGCATCTCCTGCTTGCATGCAACACCCGCCGCTTCAATTCGATAGAAATGTCACATCCGGTTACTTCCATTTCGGAAGACATATTTTGGTTGGATGGTTCAAATGGTCTATGACAGAATATCACAGAAACATTATTTTGGACCTAAGAATCAAAATTGTTCATGGGGAGATTCTTACGAGTGTGTATGACAAAAATAGATGATTTTAGATTCAACAAAGTAAATTTTTTCCTGGCTTGACGGTGAAGTTCCTAGATTACCGTTATACGGTATCTACATTTCACAGCTCATCCGGTGTGCTAGAGAATGTACCGATGTTTTGGATTTTCATAGTAGAAATTTACAGATTACGAAGAAACTTTTAGATCCAGGTTATCGCTTTCACAAACTAGTAACGACTTTCTGGAAATTTTACAAAAATTATTATCAGTTTCTTATGAAATTCGGACCCATACAAGCAACAGAGTAAATTACTTTGGGTATTTCACAACCCGAATTTTATGGTGACATAATTACCAAAATAAGAAGAACCAAAGGTAGACAGAATTACCATCGAATCTGTGTAAGAATAATCAAACGCCTTTTATACCGTGGATATGATCCTTCTGTCACCAGACGGACACTTCGCTTGGCACTCGACCAATCCAAAGCCATGTTAAAAATTGCACTCTGACTGTGACAAAAGGACTTCATGACGGGCACTGTCCAAACCTTTTTAGAGAAGACTGGGTCCGACCACCTGTACTCTCTGAATCTCAGTTGGACTCGGGTGATCACATACATGAGCTCGCTAGAGTCGACAGAGCCCGGACTTTATTTCTTACGCCTTCTGTTTTCATATCCATTATCCATATGTGTGTTTCTTGGGCACCTGCGTCATGATGTCTGTTTGTATTGACATCTTACAGTCGGGAGGTTTTTTACACCACAATTGTGCGTTCTTCGAGACCTCCGCATGGATAATCGGGAAAATGGGAGGGTTGTGTGCACGTAATCTTGATAACTACACCATCTGCTACTTATGTGGCAGATGATTGTCCTAAGTCGGCGCCGATTGCCCATTGGTCACGTTTGTTTATGTGTAGTCATTTGTGCTTAATGTTTCTATGTTTTTGGGGTTCCTTTTGCCTTTTGCGTCTATTTCTGTGGATGTCTGCTCTGTGTTTTTGCATTGGGTGTTTTGAATGTTGTTGTGTATGCTGTAATGGGGTGTTGTTGGAGATCCCCTCCTTTCTTTTGTTCGAATAGGTATTTTAGGCAAGTAAGCCATCGGGATTTTACTTTTTTGCACGAATAAAGTGACGGCAAGTTGCTGCGCTTGTTTACTCTGTATTTTCACATCGAGTGTTTGGAGCTTTGCTGTGGGTGTTGCAACCGACTCTGTTTTGATATCCTCTCCTCTCGTTGCTGGCAGGCAGGAGATGTTTTCTCCTTTTGTGCTTTGTATTATATATCCCTACCCTGATTAGGATACTAATGTTAAACGTCTTCAAATTCAATAGCATCATTTAAGAGCAGATACATTTTCAGTATGGATCAGATATACACGTTTCGGGTACTTGACTCTCGTCAGTGATCCTCGATCTAAACAATGTAATATGGCCAAAGAATTTGAAAATGATTATGCCCAAAAATGTACCGAACGACGTAGCAGGATGGGCGGGATATGATACTTCAGGACCCACGTTTCAGAAATTTCAAGAAATTTTGGTACAGAAATTTTCGAATGCGTTGAAGAGATAGAAGCTAGATCAACCGGAGTTGATCGAACTTTGCTACATGTGCTCTCGAGGACTCCTGGTCTGATTAATACTGAGAATTCATTTTCGTCTATACATGGAGAGACAAACAGATTCAAGTAAAGAAAACATAGATTTTTGTAAGTATAAAAACTTTTAATAAGGCAATATTGTATTTTCAAACATCACAATATTCAATGTTCACAAATTTTAATATACCCATGTCAAATAAAATATACATGTTACAATACAATATCATCTTATTCTTGTATCAAACGTACGTACAAAGCAATCAAGTTTCTAAAATTTGAAAATTAGACAAAATATATTACCATTACGCCGCTATACTGTCTGGTACATTTCAAATCCAAACTGACACTTATTTGGAGCAACTGCTGTATAGTAGTACTTGGACATTGGTCAGAGGGTGAATTAAAGGAAGCAAATAATAATTACACCTGACGAGCTATACCTGAATGGATTGCTTCACAAACATAGAAAGTTGACGAACTGAAGGAGAGATTCATTTCAAATAAAATTTCCATCGTTAAACGAAGACTGCAAGACAGAATATAGTACAGCTGTTTATTTCATGCTATGTAATAGCTGAGGGAGTGGACAGGGTGAAAGGGAGAGGGGAGGAAGTGGCGGGAGGAGAGAGAGAGGGGGAGGGAGGGGGAGGGAAGGGGAAAAAGGGGGAGGGAGAGGAAGGAGGAGAAAGGGGTGGGAGGGAGATGGTAAGGGAGGGGCGAAAAGGAGGGGGAGGGGGAGAGAGGTACACCCTGTCCTCCCTCTCCCCCCTCCCCTATAGCTATAAGCTAGATATGTCCACAAGTTGAGGTAAAACTATAACTAATGCAAGTGAAATGAAGTGTTCAACTTAAAAAAGCAACATGCATTATGCAGTTTTCCCCGTTTTCTTATCTTCATTACAAGCGCGTGCTTATGTCAATTGGCCGTGTTTGATTGATAAGTATAAACACTAGGAAATGAGGGGAAATGCATAAAGCTTGTTGCTTTTCTTAAGTTGGACACTTCATTTCATTTGCATGTGTTAGTTTTCCTTCAATTTGTAGAGTTGATATATCCATCAGTCAAACAAATATTACAATGATTATGTATCAAATCATTCCTATGCTTTATATAACGTTTAGTTACAGATTTGAAATTTCTTCTATTTGAAAACAACGTTGCTGATGGCGTTGCTGAAAGCGCGCACTTCCTCTCCTGTTCGTATTTTTGCATGAAAGAAAGAAGAGGAGTCGGTTGTAGCAGAACTTAGCCAACTACATTTGGTTGTATCAAGTAACCAATGGAAAAAACCTTAATATATTCGAATTCAGAGATTAAAAGAAACCCAAACTGTGTCCCAGATGAATAGAAATCTAGTCCCTCCATACACAATCAAACTGGCTGTCATTCGTGTCATCATAAGCACGCTGACGATTAAGGAGGAACCTCCCATAATCTGTATTCTAGATCTATCCTTACACTACGCAGAATTAGAATTCATTTTCTCTTCCTCAATGGCGTGGCAAGAATCATCTGTACACCATGGGGATCAATTGCCATGACGATGTTTGAGTTTGGCTTAGCAACAATCATATGTCGCATGGTAAAAGCGTCTGATATGTTATAACCATTCTGATTGGTTAATCCTATTTCATTTAATGTAAATTTAATTTTCCTTGGTCGTCCATCATCTCCTTGGTTTAAACAAGCTACAACAATGCCCCCAGTTGATAAAGGCTTCGTCCATATAGAAATTTGACCATTCTGTAAAAAAGATAACACTTTTGTGTAAATTCATACCTTATTATAGAATTATACATTTGTCATTGCGACAACTCTTTGAAAACAACTTTAACATCCAAAACACTTTAAAATCACATTGGCCAAATATAGAGAGATATATAATAAACATTATAATTATAATAAAGAAACTTATCAGGCAAGGCAAAATCATACTAGAATTTCCATAAGGAACGGTTGCGAACCTCGGAATGTATACATTCCGAAGTGAGACCAGGTACCCGGGGAGAGTCGGCGTTTCCTGATTGCATGCAACACCCGTCACAACAGCTCCATGAAAACTTGTCAAATTCAGTGACTGTCTCGAATAACATAAGAATCATCCAAAAACTGCAAATTTGACACATCCACCAATTTGACATTTTCTGCACGTGTAAACTGACGGGTGTTTCAATTAAGTAGTAGATATTTACTCCATTAGATATTCAATTTTACTTGCTTCAAAACGTTCAAGTTGTTTCATTTGGTTTTTCCTTTTTCATGGTTGTGATTGCCAACTGATAAATGATTCTAATTCTATTTTTTTTTCACTTTTGTAGATGCTTTAATTTCACATTCTCAATGTAAACAAACATCGAAGAAGTTATTTAGTCTCAAAGTCGAGAAGGTAAGGCAAAAACAGTCGAAGTTGTGAATCTCGTTAATTTACGTGGCAGATGGCCGTCCTAAGTCGGAACCGGTTGCCCATTGGTCTCGTTGGTTTATGTGTAGTCTTTTATGTTTTATGTTTCTATGGTGTGAGTTGGTATTCCTTGTCCCTTTTGCGCCTTTTTCTGTGGGTGTCTGTTCTGTGTTTTTTTTTTTGGCATGGGTGTTTTGGGATTTTGCTGTGGGTGCTGCAGTGTTGTTGGAGATCCCTTCTTTCTTTCGGAATAAACAATATTCCGTTATGATACCAAGTGAGCGTCTCCTGTTTCCATGTTTCCTGATTAAATAAGTATACTTATAGGTAACTCTGTAAGAATTTAAAAAAAAAGTCAATCTTTACCTTCGTTATCATAGCACCCTGCTTTCCTAGGGGATCTTGGTTGATTCTGATAAGGTTCCTGTTTTGTAGTAACGCCTTTGATGCATTACGAATGTTCCGTAGATCGTTAGACATAATTAGAGGGGAAGCCAAGATGCACCACATCGCCATCTGAACACGCTCCTCTACGTAACTCAAGCTAT
The DNA here is from genome assembly GCA_028142955.1 of Pinctada fucata. Taxonomy (NCBI): domain Eukaryota; kingdom Metazoa; phylum Mollusca; class Bivalvia; order Pterioida; family Pteriidae; genus Pinctada; species Pinctada fucata. The sequence continues at coordinate 56,520,871 of AP027111.1, forward strand.
AGTCACCTATAATAAGCTGTAAACATAAATGACAATTTATGGATGAATGTCTCCCATAAGACAACTGTGTTGTGAATACACAGATAAACATCCATACCCAAGTCAAAAGAAAACAAACAATGAAAAACAATCACCTCACACAAAAAAAAATAGGAAACGAAACAAAAAAGAACACACATACGAAGATAACCAAACAACATATAAATCAAACGGGGACAGCATGAAAATTATCACGCAAAGGAAATGAATTGAAGCGGTGGGTGTTGCATGCAAGCAGGAGATGCTTACTCTTCCTGGGCACCTGGTCTCAATCTCATATTGGGAGTCCGCTTCTTTTCATGTGGTGGAGGTTTTTGTTTGTTTGCTTTGGTTTCTGTTTTATCCTGATTTTATATGCCCTCGGTTTCTGATTTCTGAATTATCGATTTTGTGCTGTATACAGGGATATGGTCATTATCCATATTTGTCATTTTGTGATGTATACAGGGATATGGTCATTATCCATATTTGTCATTTTGTGATGTATACAGGGACATGGTCATTATCCACATATGTCATGTGTATGAATTCTGGAGCCAAATTTTGACGACCATCTGCTATATACATCCTCAAAATCACAGCACTACAGTTTTTTAAACTGTTAAGTTATTTGAATTCATTATGAATTCATCTTAAAATGCTGGTAGTCAATTTTATTTGAATAACTTACCATGTCCGGGTCATTCCAGCCTCCCGGTCCTGCGTACTGAGTAAAGTTGTCGACATCCTGTCCGTAGTAGTTCACAGTACCAATCATACTGGCCCAGGAATCCTGTATATCACCGTAGTTACGCCACAAATTACAGGTTTCTTTTATGGCGGCATAGTCTGGCTGTAACAAAATTGTAAAGACTTCTACTGATCAGGTCTATCCAAAAGGTACTGATTATTTAATGCGTTATATATAGAGGGTATTTGATTATCTTTGTATCTGATAAGATCTAAAGCATCCATCAAAGCACCAATTTTCTTCAATATACATGTATCATATATGACCTTAATTACGTCCCGGTGATCTTTCTTGTCTCCGAAATGTTTCATTGAATCCACTCACACATTGCTTTGCATGCAGCGGTCGCGCTTACCCTTATCTTTTGCGACTCCTCTTATACCCAAAGATCAATCAAAAAAGACGCACCCTGTTCCCTATCCTTATATAATGTCGAAGTTTGTATGACGTTCTTGTCGTTAATGGTATGTCATTGTCAGTCAATGTGATATTTTAATTCATGTACGATGTAATGAAAGTCTTACAAAGTACTAATCTGTTACCAACAGGATTTTCAAAAGGTACACAGACCACAATCCAGTAGTATTCTTCGTGAATGGACAGATTCTGCCATTCTGAGTTCTTTAGAAGAGTTAAGGAAGATCCTGACTGAGCCCATGCAAGAGGGCGACTCTAAGCGTACATAACAAATGGTGTAGTTATCCGGATTACGAGCATAAAGGTAATTCTCTGAGTAACTTTTCAAATTAATGACAAAAGTAACCTGTATGACAAAAGAGATAAATAAGATCCTCACGATAATCTCAACAGCACTCACAACAGAGCACAAAACTGAGCATCGACGGACCCCTAGCAAGCCAGAGTTGGGATCTGGTGCCCAGAAGGAGTAAGCATCCCCTGTTGGCTAGCCGCACCCGCCGTCGATGTTCATGCACGATATGAAAACAACAGAAAAAATACATGAACTGCACTGTCTGAGGTTATGTCTATATAGAATGCGCTATGGCGAAATACGATCAGGAAATGTTATATGAGATATTAAGCTGATTTAATTACCTTTATTCCTTTAAAAGCCTGGTACAGTGGCCATTCACACGAGTACACAATAGGACGACCAGTTTTGTTCAGAAAGTGTCCCATTGCAGCATAACCTGTTCATACAGATGGAATGCAAAGGAATTGTGTGACTATCTTTCATGTGACGTGTCAGAAAACATTACTGTAATGTACAAAGGGCTAGACTCATTTTCAATTTTTATATTTCCTGTACTATAACAGTAGACAATGACCATATCCCAATACACAGTACAAAATCGATAATTCAGAAAATCATAAACCGAAGGCTTACATATAAATGTTAAACGTCTTCAAATTCAATAGCATCATTTAAGAGCAGATATAAATATTCAGCATGGACCAGACATGCAAGTTTCGGGTACTTAACCCTCGTCATTGATCCTCAATCTAAACATTGTAATACATGTATTGCCAAAGAGTGTGAAAATTATTATGTACAAAAAATACCGAAAGCCGTAGCAGGATGGCTGGGATATGATGCTACAGGACCTACGTTTTGGAAATTTCAAGAAATTTTGATAACAGAAAATCATGATAAAACATGAACCAAAGCAAAAAACCAAAACAAAACAAAACCTCCACCACCTAAAAAGAAGCGACATCCCAATATATGGGAATGAGACCAGGTGCCAAGGAAGTGTCAGCATCTCCTGCTCTCTAATCGGCATATCGCTGATGCAACAAACGTCTAAAACGTGGGTCCTGTAGCATCATATCCCACCCATCCTGCTACGTCTTTCGGTACATTTTTCTAACATAATTTTCATACTCTGGCCATATTACATTGTTTAGACTGAGGATCACTCACGAGGGTTTAGTACCCGATACGTGCATGTCTGGTCCATGCTGTAAATTTATCAGGTTTTAAATGATGCTATTGAATTTAAAGACGTTTAACATGCTAACAAATAGAAAGGAAAGAAATATTCTCTTCGTGGTATATTCGACAGTGGTGGGTGTTGATTGGAGATTTAAGGTATTAGTGGTATAATAACAATGTCGTGGAAAAGCTAGAAATTATGAACTTTCATATCTTACATATTTTTAGATATTTGATATTTTTCTAATGTTTCATTCAACTCGCTATGGAAATGTGGGGTTCCAAACATTGCCGAAGTCGTGCGTATTCGGCAAACTTCGTGGTATTTAATTTTTTCTGTTATCAAAACAACCGGAAGTAGAGTATTATACCCCTAATGCCTTAATCTGACAAATTCACAGATACTTGTAGTTCTCACCAATAGGCATGTCGCGGACATCCGAGAAACAACCGTCAAACTTGAGGTAGTCTATTCCCCAAGCAGCAAAAGTATAAGCGTCCTGCTTCATGTGAAACTCACTACCCGGAAATCCTCCACAAGTCTCGGATCCAAAATCTTCATAAATTCCAAACTTGAGTCCTTTTGAATGTACCTGATGACAAATATAGATAATGACCAAATCCCTAATTACAGCACAAAGTCAGAAATTCAGAATTCAGAAAATCACAAACCGAAGGCATACAAAATCAGGACAAAACAGGAACCAAAGCAAACAAACAAAAACCTCCACCATATGAAAAGAAGCGAACTCCCGATATGGGAGTGAGACAAGGTATCCAGAAAGAGTCAGCTTCTCCTGCTTGCATGCAACACCCACCGCTTTTGAACATGTGTAAAAGTACATAATGCATCAAATGTCAGACAGTACTAGAGTCGTTCATTTTAAAAAAAAATTAATGATTCATACTGAATGAAATCACCATGCACGGCTAGCTCAAAAATTTTCAAAAACACTTATTTTATATACGCTGAGACACATGTCCAAACACATAACCGAAGTCAAATATGGGGCGGAGCTACAGCGCGTGACGTCGAAATGGGGAGGAGCTACAGCGCGTGAAGGTATAATAAAACAGTTAAAGTATACCATCATGGGAGTTAGCATGATTCTGGTTTCCCGAGACTAGACCTATTTCCCTCAATGGTACATGTATACTTTAAATTTTATTATAACGTCACGCGCTGTAGCTCCGCCCCATTTCGACGCTCCCTTTGCATGGAAATAGTCTCATCAGGCGAGTATGTTACAGCTAGTTTTATTGAGTTTTTTTATATAGGAAAAAAACAAGTAGAGATATTATAAATATAGCTAAATCATGATTTGTTGGAAAATATATGCAGTATAACTTGCTAAGAATGCTCACATAGTCGGCCAGATATTTGATGCCGTGTGGAAATCTTTCAGGATCAGGCTGCAGGTTTCCTTTGGCGTCCCTCTGACGTGCCAGCCAACAGTCGTCAATGATGACGTACTCATATCCCGCGTCTTTATAGCCCTGTGACGCCATGGCGTCTGCCATCTGCATTATCAGCTTCTCACTGTCAATTTTTTAATGCTGTTTTACTAATGTGAATGGGTATATGTTCTGCTTACAATGACTGAGCTTCGAAATTCCGAAGTGAGACCAGGTGCCCGGGGAGAGTCAGCGTCTCCTGATTGCATGCAACACCCGTCGCAACAGCTCCATGGAAACCTGTAAACTTCATTTCATTCACTTCATATGAATTTCATGTAAAATATGTCATATTCTTGCTCGTTTCACATAAATTTCATGCGAGTTTTTTTTTGTTATGTTTTTATTTTAAGTTCATGTAAATTTCCCATGAATTTCAAATGAGGCACAATTGGCTGTGTAATCTTTGGGTATCTTTTCAAATTAATGACAAAAGTAACTTACATGACAAGACTTCACAAAATTATTTACTTTGACTTGCGAAAAATATTCGTCCACTTGACCTCGAAGGAAGCCATTCTACCTACCTAATACAGTTATCTGGGTCATTGACACAATCTGTATTACACCGGAACCGTTCCCATGTCAACCATCCCATGGGCGGGGACAAAGCTAATCCGTTGTCAAGTGACGCAACGTGAGCAGGCAACGCACCAAGTACGATCAAAATCCAATACATCGTTCAGTGCATGTAGTCATGTACGCTACAAAGTGACGGAAATGTATTTCAAGTGCATACAAAGTATGATATATGATACAGCCCGAATTTCACCACAATATAGGAAATCGTTCATTTTCCTTGTTCAAGCATGTCTCTAAAACATGCATTTAATATACATGTACTTGGATAATAGTGATTATCAATCAAATTTAATAAAAAATAGTTATTGTCGTCTTTTGTTTTTTTTTTTCTCTTAGCTATTTGCATATGAACATGAGCGGATCTAGAGGGGATGGGGTGTCAATACCCCCCCCCTCCCCCGATCAGCCAAAGGCAAGTGAAAATTAATTTTAGAAACGTCAATTTAACAAATGTTGATGCATTTCACCTACCTTAAAGTTTGCAGTTACTTTAAGTTCTTAAACAAAAAACATCAATACAAGTATACGGCAACATGTGGGGCTGCATACATATTGTCACGGTCACATGGTGATCATAGGATGGTCTATATATACATGTATACAGATTATATTGATTAATGTAATTAAACCAGCTTATGATTCAGCCTTATTAACACTTACATGAGAGAGAGAGAGAGAGAGAGAGAGAGAGAGTTTATTTATATTACATGAGCGGGTTCCGATTTGGGTTTTTTTTTATTATTATTTTTCTAGTCTGATTTTAGAAAAAAAATATTAATGAAAAAAAAAAATATATTGCCATGGGTATAAATTAAGCTTTGGTGAGTCACTGCTGACTAATTCTAATGATCGGGGTCCTTACCCCCTTTTCTCTCAATTGAATGGGCACAACGAACAACAGGTATAGACGGTACTATATTTATCAAAAGGCGCTCGATCAGGTTGATGGAAATTTATGATTTACAAAATAATTGTTAAATTTGACTGTATGAACGAATTTAAATTCCGAGGGTGAAGAGTATTTCAATTTTCATATGCAGCTAAAACATTATGTGATAATGTATCCTCTACTGTAGCAAATGAGTTAAAGAAGATCCTGACGATAATCACAACAACACTCGCAATAGAGCACCAAATGGAGCATCGACGGACCCCTAGCAAGCTAGAGGTGGGCATCCCAAAGTGATCAATGGGCGTGACTTGTGAAAAGAAGGTGAGCAATGGCAATGCTAGCTTACTTTTGATGAAGGGGTGGACAGGGTGAAAGGGAGGCGGGAGGAGGGAGAAAGGGGGAGGGAGGAGGGAGGGAAGGGGGAAAAATGGGAGGGAGGGGGAGGAAGGGGGCGGGAGGGAGAGGAAGGGGGATGGAGGTAAGGGAAGAATGAAAAGGAGGGGGAGTAGGCAGCGGGAGGGGGGAGGTAAGTAAGTGTGCCCCCCCCCCCTTGATGACATAATGTATGTGAACTTATTTAGCGGAATTCATATTTTAGCATTGTTAGCACATGCTAAATCATGAATCTCTAATAGATTAGTGTTGATAATAAGTCAAGTGCGCTAATTAATGATAACGTTGATATGTGGGGGTTGCCTCTCTCCCCCTTACTTCCTCCCCTCCATTCCTCCCTCCCCTTTCTCCCCCTTCCCGCCTTCCTCCTCCCCCTCCCTTTCACCCTGTCCACCCCCTCAAAGTTGCTCTGTTGCTGCTAAAATTTTTATCTGTTGCGCTAAAATGAGTGCATGTACAGTATGCTTCAGGTGAAATATTTTTTTGTTGCTTTTTTTTTGGAAAAAAACAAGTACAAGATTTCAAGATGGTCAAAGCTTTGTTTGGCAACATCTTTTAAAATATCATATTTTTCTCATCCCAATATTCTTCATCATCCAGATTAAACCTGTGTATAGTGACCACCATTATTATGTGTCCACTTAGTATTCCTTGGTCCCTTAAAGAGTGGAATAGGATAGGTTTTACTCTATACAGTCCAGTACATCTCTTTAACTGTTAGGTCCTATGTAGAATGTACATCTAGTCCAACAATAATTTTCATTGATTTAGCTCTCATCATGTTCAACTCATCAGTATAGACCCTTTCACGCTAATATCCATTCCGTTCGTAGGACAGTTTTGCCCACGAGAACAATCAAATGACGTCATTCTGCTCCAAAAAGTAGCATGCATCGTCAAAGATGACGTCATTCGATTGTTCTAGTGGGCAAAATCGTCCTGTGAAGAGACAAAATGAAGTGAACGGACATTAGTGTGAGTCTATTCAAACTCTACATAAATTCATTATAACATCATATTTCTTATGTTGAACATTTCACCTAAACACTGTTCAAGAATAGGTGCGTCTTCAGTTGCAAATTTTCCTAAAAATATTTGACCTTGACCTCGAAGGCGACCTTGACTCCGATTGGCTTTAAACTCTAGAATATAAAGTTGGTAAAAGCCATTTATGTGAAATTTTAATTACCTGTACCAGACAGACAGACAGACAGACAGACACCAGCAAGATTCCTGTATGTCTTTTTTGCTTTGCAGAGAATGAAACAGTAATAAAGATTTCAGTGACTTTCAAGATTCTGAGATTTTTCAGAATCAGTCATACGTATGCAAGAATAAAAACAAATATAATATTTCACTTAAAAATCTAATGTCCAAAAACAATACATGTATACATAATTGTACCATGGATATGATGAGATTTCATGAATGATAGATGTATCAAAATGATGAAAACATGGTCTGGCATACATGAAGGCAGTTGTTCAGATTTTCTTTGGAATTCTAATTGACAAATATGATGATGTTAAAAATTCATTTATAGGTCAATCAATAACTACACTCTCATACATATAGATATGTATAAATCAATAATTTTTTCATATCAGGCTTTATTTTATCAAACTTCTAGAATTAGGGGTTACCATGCGTGTGTTTTACAAAAACTGACAGGGTATCGGCGAATCCCCTGTCAGAAATTGAGTTTTACAGCGAGGCGTCAGCCGAGCGGTAAAACGGATATTTCTGACAGGGGATTCGCCGATACCCTGTCAGTTTTTGTAAAACATCAGTATGGTAACCCTATTCTAATGCTTTGGTCAGTAAGAAGCTAGAAAACGTCTGCTTTTAACGACGTCGCCATAGCAACGCATAACGTCATAGCAAAAACTGCAGTGAAACGTGAATCCCCTTGCAGTTTTTTAATCGCTTAGCCAATCAGAATGCGCGTTACAAACGGAGTGCATTAGAATTGTGATTTTCCTCATTGCCTCGGGATTTACTCAGCTCAGTTGCTCTCAGTTTTCTCAAATCGTTCATGGAACATCTCCTGATAAAGAGGTTCCACACAATATGTGTATAAACTGAGGAATACAATACCTTAAAGTCATTGTACTCCAAAGCTGATTTTCCAGTAAACTCGCAAGACAGTCAAACACCAGACATCACAAAATTTCGCGATATTTTCATTGTGACGTCAAAATAGAAAATATGACAACACATCAAGGTGCTTCAAGACGGTGTGATCAGATGTGACGTCACATTGGAAAATTTTGCCAAATGATGTGATGTCAGGTGTCTGTGTGTATAAAACCAAGGTTAGAAACGGTCAAATCTTTTATCAGGAAATTGGACTATTAGACGAAAAACTCAATTTAAGAAGTTTTATACAAGTAAGGTCATGTTACACTTGCATAATTTTACTTTTATGCGTATCAATACATAACTATCAATATACATATTCTACTCTTCTTCGCTTTGTATCTGAGTATAGACAAAAATATTGCTCAGAACAAATTGCCGTACAATGTCAGACCCTGATGAGTAAATTTCAGACTTGTAATTCATCGTTAGTTCCTCTCTCCCTATGCTTCAAGTGAGCTTTGACAATGTCTGCGTACAGATTCCTGTGTAGTAACTGATATGCCAGAGGAAGTAGATGTTGGATCATCGAGTGTAACGCATCACCTCCGTACGTAAATAAGTCCAGACCTAACTCGAGTCCCTCCCCATAATCACACTCGTCGTTTGCAAACTGTACAAGAGTTATCAGCTCTTGAATAGGGTCCATATTTTTGTCTCTTTCCTCCTTTGATTTACTTTCCACAACCTTCTTAAACATTCTCTTCAAATCAGCTGAAATAAACAAAATTTGAACACCTTAGTAATAGAGCAATAGAAAGAAGAATATTTAAAAAGACACACTGATTATTCTTATGAATTGAGATATGTTTTACATGTATTTTGTCATTTTTTTGGAGCTGTCAATCATTTTAAGTTTGGATTAGATTGGCCTAATATGGGCTAAAGAGAAAATGACTGAATAAACCTGTCCCTTAAATGTACATGTATATGCTTCCAACCCAGTTAATATCACCTGTAATGAGTAATAAACAAATGTTAGAATTTGTAAGATCTTGAACATTTATACATGACTCAGTTACTTGCTATTACTATGACCTAAAGTTATGACCCCTATCAAAGACAGACTCATACGTAAACCATTAAACGGACAGACTTTATGATCTAGTTTCCCTCTTCAAGATACATTTGTATTATATTAATTGTTACACATAACAAAATAATAACTGACAAAAAATCCACCAACCTGGTGTTTCTGGTACTTCCCTATAACCCACTTCATTCTCGTCTACCGGCACCACGATTCCCGCGCCGTGGAACGTTTTACAAACAACTTTCTTGTCCCTCTCCTTCATGGATTTACTCTTTGTGTCCAGACAGTACTTCTTCCCAGCGTTCGTAATCTTCTCTTGTACCTTAACAAGTTTTTTTTTCCTGTCTGCGTCGATTCCTTTGGCTTTCAGCTGATCATCAATGTATAATCTAAAATTGAAAGATGCAAAACTTCATAATGGTAATCACTGTTGTAATGATAGTTGCCGACATCAGCGCTATAGTTGCTAAGATAACAAAGTCGCCGACTATCGACTCTATTTTTGAGAATCATTTAATTGGAGACAACACACTTCTTTGCAAAATGTTCTCTCTTCAAACAAAATGACAAGAAAAGTATCAGAATGGGAGACGTAACTACAGACACTAGCACATACATATGAAAAGAGCGTCATGTATATCTCTAACCAATCAAATGAAAATATGTCTAACTTTATCTTTTAATTGTGTCGAAAGTAGTAATGAGCAGTCGGACACATTTTACTATCGATTATCGGGACACTATCTGAAACGTACTATCCATTGATGATCAGAACTATCAAATTTTCAAAAATCAAATTCAAAACTATTTAAATATCACTAAGGATGTGGCCTTGTTAACATATACACACACTACAAATGCATCCAAATACAATGTTTAAAGTAAAACCAACAATTTAATTTGTTTTTCTTGACCATTTTTGTCCACTGTGCTCGGTGTCATTTTGATTGATTTTCACCTGAACAATTTTGATTGTAGTAATACTTTTATCTCTGAGCAACAATCAACTGTCAATTTTACAATTGATTATCAAAAATCGAAGGGATTCCAGCGATCGACTATCGAAAGTCAGCAACTATCTTTACATCACTAGTCGAAAGTCACACAGAAATAAAGGTATGGTTATTTTGAATTAAGGTTAAAAAGGTCAAAAGTTGAAATACTTGAATTATAATGATTATCAATCGAAAATTCTCATCCAATTGTGTCCGATAATCGATTGTAAATTTTCTCCGATTTTACAACCCTAGTAAGGAAATTAAAGATTTCAGGCATATTCAATTATGATTATTTCTGATCATGCATGCAAAGAATATTAACATCACATAGAAATTCTTATTTTATTGAAAAAAGAAAATAATGAAAACAGTTCCTAATGAAAAAGAACAATTTTTATTACACAAACATATCTTTTAACACATTAAAAGGCAGGAATCTACAGATTCATCCTTTCCTCATGTCCATGCTTCATATACAAAAGTAGGATTGAACTTAAAGCAGTGGTCACAACCCGCCGTACGTGCAAGTACGTGCTGTCTACGTGCAAAAACGTAGGCAAACTTTTGAAATCTGCACGGTGTACTTGCATTATCAGTACATGCTCCATACGGCCTTTGTACCGATTTGGGAACCCGCAGACAGGAGGTAGCAGTTTTAGTGCATGCAGAACTTTCACTGCTTCCTGTCTGCATTTGGTCTACGGATTAATCAAGAAGTACGACACGCACGTCATGAGTATGTTGTAAGTACATGCAACGCACTTGCCCCGTAAGGGACTAAGGAACCCATGCATTGGCAGTACGTGTAAGTATAACATCCACATGATAATGCAGAAGACGTACATTGTAAGGAAGTTGCACACACGTTGTCTGCACGTGTGACATACTTGCAACATGCGCAGCATATGATGCATGTAATAACTCCATATAACCATATGTGTGACATGCGTTGACACACTCCTTTCCTACTCTTGCCACTTCCTTCCCTGCGTCTTTAGAAAAAGGTAGCGCACGTAGCCTCTCCTAACATGCATGTCCAAAAAACACGCACAATGGGTTGTGACCAGGGCTTAAGGGCGGACAGATTTATTTTAGATATAATCAACAATATTGTAGTCAGAGATACAGATGTTATAAGAAACAGATAGACATACTTGACGGCTGCAAATACATTGTCTCCCTTAGGTGAGATAGTCCCCGAGTCGGCAGCTGAGTTAGTGGCCACAAAAACCGGCAGTTCTGATGGATCGTCTCTAGATAAGAAACAACATAATTATATGATTCATGTTAATAATGACATAACTGTATGATACCATACAAATAATTTCTAGAAATTAATTGCAAGAATTCAATTCTAGAGAAGATAATGGGGCCATTAATTGATTCAAAGGTTGAAACTCATGCCTCATTTACACGGAGAGTTTATTGCGCAATAAACGTAAATTTGTTGCGCAATAAATTTGTTTTGTGTTCACACGACAAAATTTATTGCACAATAAATTTTCGATTTGTTTTGCAATAACTTTATTGCACAACAAATTCTGCCGTGTAAACGCTAAGCGAAACTGTTGAGCAATAAATCTTACGCATGCGCATCATCATGACAAGAGAAAGAGATTCTTATACTTACGAATTTAACTATTTGACGTCTTTATTTTTAAGATTCATTTGAGAGATTCCGATTTTTCGTATATATAAGAACGCTTTTTTAAGTCTGGGCCCATTGCACAGAATGACGTCACAATTGAATGATGTCATGCTCTAAACTGAAATGACAAATAAATGAAGAACTACCTCCCAAAATAGTCTTAAATTTGACTTTACGAAAATTATTCAAACAATTTTTCATTATGGTATTAGTTGTACACTTTTATTCATGATTCTTGTGCATGTTCATTGACATTTTATTGCGCAATAGTTTCGATCTTGTTTAAATGCAAAAAAAAAATTCATGCGAAACAAGTTTGTTGCGTGAACGAGGCATAATATCGGGCTTACAAGAACATAGATTCGTAGTGGTAACAGAAGTTATTCCATCATTTTAATTTCCTGATGTGTCATAAAAATGTGCAAATCATAAAATGCTCAAAAACTGTAAATTACATCTTTATCATAATACAATAAAATTTCTGTTTTAGATGAAAAACCATATACCGGTATACCTACCTAAAGTAACCAAAATGAAACTGTTTGTTTTTGTCCCCAATGAGAATTGTTGTAAACTCTGGTGGATCGTAATAATATCTGTAGTGTAGTTTGAAGTTTGGACGTTTTCCTCGTTTATTTGTTGTGACACCTTTATGTCGACCAGCCAGGATATCATAAGGACCTACCAGTGTCAAACCTAAAGCTTCTCTCAGGGCCTCTAGAAAATAACATTTAAATATAAGTTTTTACTAGTTGATAGGGCTGGGACGATACTCCGATTCAGTGATGCATCGCAATACTTTATTTCGCGCTCCAAGTATCGATACACCTCGACGATACCTAAGTTAAAATTTACAAAAAATTTGTGTTCAAATTTTCCGGATTTTTTTGTCTGTCATACCTAAAACTATAATAACGCTTGAAGAAAACAAAAGAAAAGTTTGGAGAAAGCTAGTGTAGAATAAATTTAACATGTTAAATAAAAAAAGCTACTTGTATTATGAATAAAAATACTATCAAATAGCTTTTTGAGAAGGTTTTATCAATTTATTTAGTATCGCGATACGTATCGTGATATGTCAGGTATCGTGATACACAGCCAATTGTGCCTCATATGAAATTCATGTGAAATTTACATGAACTTTACATGAAAGTTCACATGAAATTTATGTGAAATGAGCACGAACATGAAATTTACATGAAATTTTTCACATGAAATTCATGTGAAGGTTTTTACATTGATGTTATGTGAATTCAGTTTCCTGTGAAGGTCACTTAGAAAAATTCATGTGAAATTCATGTGCAGGAAATTTATGTGAAATTCATGTGAAATATTTTTCACATAAATCTTATGTGAAATTTATATGAATTTTACATGAACTTTCATGTGAAATTTACATGATGCTCATTTCATATGAATTTCATGTGAGGCACAATTGGCTGTGTATGTATCGGATCAGCTGGGTGCAGTATCGTTCCAGCCCTAATCATTACACATTTGTGCTTCGAACATTGACTTTACAATGACTTTATTTCATTTTCCATTACTTCAAAGAAGAGAGTGTTTGGATTTGCAATAAGCCTCGTTGTTGATTGCAAATCTTTTCCGTATGGATGAGATTCACCATTCTCAGTCGCAAAGTTGTGATAGATTCTATTACATGTAGTAATTTGTTTTCATCATGTACCTCTTGGTCTCTTTGAATTTTCTTTTGAGCAGAAATCCCAGAAGTCATAGAAATCTGCCGGCATGTCCATGCCGTATTTCTGTTTAATGTTATCTTTCACGTCGGTCGGACTGGGCGGGGCATCTATATCCTCCTCCTCCTCCCCCTCACTATTGTCAACCTCACAGTCTGAAGCTGTAAATATAATTTTTGACAACTGATGTAAAAATAAGAAATTATGGTATTACTAGTCTGCTCAAGATCAGGTATGCTGACTGTCATAAATACATGTTGCCTTCTTATTGGAAATGTGACCTTGAGTCTTGACCTTGAGGGTGACCTTGACCCTCATTAGGTGTTGAGTCTCATCGTGTAAGAGTGGTGAAAAATTTAATGAATTTATTTTGTTTGTGACTACCAGAAAAATATATTTTGTTTGTGACTACCGGAAAGAATTTATTTTGTTTGTGACAACCAGAAAAATATATTTTGTTTGTGACTACCGGAAAGAATTTATTTTGTTTGTGACAACCAGAAAGAATTTATTTTAAAAACTCATTTAAAATTTTTTTTGTTTGCGACTACTAGATAGACAAATAGATAGACAGATGCTGGATAAAGTTGCCGGCATCCCTATACATTGGTTGTAGCCCTTATGTTTCAGGTAACATAACAAGATACAGTACCATATAAAATTCAGGGCATACATCCTAGGGCCGTCACGATACGCTAAGCTAACGATATGATATGCATTGCGATATTTACTCACGATACGATTCGTATCACAATACATTTTTTAATGTAGATATGAACGTATTCTAGAATTCGTCAGATATTCTATTAAAACAACAACAAATTAAGATCATTCATAACTTGAATGATTTGAAAATTATTGTATTGACTAGAAAAAAAGTACAAAACTAAGAAGTTATCTTTGATGACTCGGTGTCGAGCATTGCCATGTTGATTTTTTTAAAGATAAAACTAAATGCCAAAAACGAACCGTTAGTCAACGATACAGCCTCTTCTCGTATCGTGTATGGAACCATCATCAAGAACCGCGGTGAATCAAGAACCCAGTGAATCGTGACAGCCCTAATACATCAAATTCTGTATGGTTCAAATAGGAGTTAAAGTCAAACTTATTAGAATAATATTCAATCACATGAATGTGCTATCAATATATTTTCATCATTATTTCATACAACCTGCTATGTCTTCTTCCTCCTCTTTATCTTCATCTTTCACAGGAGACGCATCCTTCTTCGAATCATCTTCATCCTCATCTTTGTCTTTCTTCTTTTTCCCAAAGAAATCATCCAGTGTCTTGTTCTTCTTTTTTGTGACTGTCACATCTGTGTCTGGTGAAGTGTCCCTTTGTCTTTTCTTCGGTGGCGTTGATGGAACATCGTCTTCCTGGAAAATTACCAATTTATCTATCACAAACAGATTACCGATACTGAAAAATTAACTTATCTTACACGTCATATTTTATCTCACATTGTATTTCACTACTTTTTTCATGGGCAGATCCAGGATTTTTTTCCAGGAGGGGTCCTAAAGTTTATTGGCCCTAAATTTTTTGAAAAGCAAAAAAAAAAGTGAAAACTTGTCAGAGTTGGAATAAGAAGGTCAGACAATAATACCATTTGCATCCTCTATTCTAGACCGAGAACATGCCAAAATTTTATTCTTGAGTTGGTATATACCAACTCAAGAATAAAATTTTGGCATGTTCTCGGTCTACTTCTATTCCTGTACTTTTCAGTTCATTGCCCTTGTTTATTACAAATGTAGCAAAGGTGTCATGTAAAGGGGTTGCAAAGGAAAGCATCATTTAATTGAAATTGTATGTAATAAAATCTGGCGAGCGTAAGCGGGAACATTTTGAAATGTGGCCCAAAATTGATAAACATAGGGTAATCAAAGATTACATAGCTCGCCTATACAGGTTTTTGTCAGAAACCATGTTAAAGTTTTTGAAAAGTAGGTCAAAGTCCAAGGTCAAGGTCACTAGGTCAAAGGTCATGGTCTCAAATGAAAGGTCTCGTCACAAGGTATCTACATGTGAAATATCAAAGCCCTACCCCTTATAGTTCAAGAGATATAGCCCAGGTTAAAGTTTTGTCTAAGAACAACGACAACGACGATGCCAAGGGTATGGCATTAGCTCTTCGGACTTTTTCGTCCCGGCGAGCTAAATGTCGTGAGTTGGTACAAATGCACAGTATCAATCAAAAGTATAATTTGTGTATTGATAAAAGTACAATTAAATGCATCTCACAGAGAATATTCTTGAATCTTCGGAATCTGGATAAACACGATTTTGACTATTTTATCATGCAAAATTTTAAATGAAATTGATATCAATCAATAGATATCCTTTAGTCGTAAATTTGGTATATTAGTTATATGATAGTCATGCAATGCACACAATCAAACTTTATAGACAAAACAAGTGTTAGGTGGGCCATTTCCCATGCTATTTTTTCCTGTGACATCGTGATGCTCTCCATAGACTCAATGTTAAATTTGGCGACATCACGCTGAAATTTAACAATGAAAACGTCCCATCTATAGCCGCGTTTACACTATCAAAGTTTTCTTGGTCAAAGTCCGTCAAAGAAAACTTGGTCAAAGTTTTCTTGGACAAAGTTGTCTGTTTACACAATCAAAGTTCTTTGAGCGACTTGTACAAGATAAAACACCGCTAAAGACGGAATGGCCAGATTGCAAAGTAAGTTTTTGTCACTAACTTGGTCAAGGTCAATAGGTCAAATAAAACAGCATAAATTGAAAGGTTTTGTCAGAGGCAACCTACATGTATAAAATAAAGTTTCTACTGCATACAGTTCCACAGATTTTGCTTAAACCAGGAACTTTAACCAAAATCCTAAACTAGGTCAAAGTCCAAGGTCAAGGTCACTAAGTCAAATGTTACGGCATAAATTGAAAGATCTTGTCATGGGCGAGCTTCTTTAATAATATAAAGTTTCTACTGCATACAGTACCATAGATTTTGCTTAAACCAGGAACTTTAACCAAAATCCTAAACTAGGTCAAAGTCGAAGGTCAAGGTCACTAGGTCAAATGTTACAGCATAAATTAAAAGGTCTTGTCATGGGCAAGCTTCATGTATAATATAAAGTTTCTACTGCATATAGTTACTTAGATTTTGCCTCAACCAGAAACTTCAACCAAAATCTTTAACTAGGTCAAAGTCCAAGGTCAAGGTCACTAGGTCAAATGTCACGGCATAAATTGAAAGGTCTTGTCATGGGCAAGCTTCATGTATAATATAAAGTTTCTACTGCATATAGTTACTTAGATTTTGCCTCAACCAGAAACTTTAACCAAAATCTTTAACTAGGTCAAAGTCCAAGGTCAAGGTCACTAGGTCAAATGTCACGGCATAAATTGAAAGGTCTTGTCATGGGCAAGCTTCATGTATAATATAAAGTTTCTACTGCATATAGTTCCTTAGATTTTGCCTCAACGAGAAACTTTAACCAAAATGTTGACGGCAGACGGACGGACAGACGGACAGATGGACGGACGGACGGACATCGTCAATCTATAGACCGGAATTGCTTTGCAATCCGGCCTAAAACGTGGTAAATATGCACCAAAACATAGATGGTTCATGTAAATATTGTGAATATTTCTCATGAAAACTTTATAGTTTATGTTAGTGGTTGTTCATAGGTCTTATTACATGATATGGAACAATTAAGCACGAGTTCAAGGATTTATAAAACAAAAAAATATAGATGGAATTCACTGCAACGCGTCTTTTGTCTTTGTTAATACATTCATTACTTTTAACGTTCTAAATTGCCTCTATTTCTTTCATCAATACTTAAAATACTTCTGGTGTAATTTTGAATCTCTATATATATATACTCTGATTGGTCGATTCCCGTCAAAGTCCGTCAAAGTTTCAAGAAAAATAGGATGGAGTTCTACTCCGTCAAAGTCCATCCAAGTTCTTTGACGGACTTTGATCAAAGTTTTCTTGGATCGTTTACACTATCAAAGTTCGCGTCAAAAACTTTGACCAAGTTTTCTTGTACAAGAAAACTTTGATAGTGTAAACGGGGCTTAATATCTATTTTGTCTGTATAATACGGAAGATCACAAATACTTCTGACCAAGATAATACGAATGTTCTCGCGCACTCTTCGATTGTTCTTCACTGTTATGACGTCATCAATTTACTTGGGCAGAAAAGGTGCCCAAGTTTTAAACAATGGTTTAGGTAGGTGACTAAATGAAAAATCAGAACGGACACGCTGCATGCGCTGTATTTGCGATCTTGCATATTTGATTGCATAAACCCTCTACCATGTAGCAATTATTATATTAACATTTACGACTAAGCAAGATCTATTAAACATGTTAAATGATATAGATTTTTTTTGAATTTTCGCATTACAAAGTTATCAAAATCGTGTTTATCTAGTTTCCGAAGTGAGCCGCGGTAGTTTAACTCAATGCAGTATGAATATCATATGCCATGTGGAACATACGTTCCAGTTAAATACCATAAACAGAGTGTCATACATAAGGAAGAAGACTTGGCATCCTGCATTTTTGAATTTTTTCCTGCTTTGGCACTGACAGCTTCTGAACTCTTAGTACAATTTTTTTTTTCACAGCTGGTGCAACAGTATGCGTAAACGAGAACATTATCATTAATTTAGTGTACTGGCAGATAGTGATGAACCAATTGTCGCCGACAATCGATTGTCGATCTAAAACTCTTTCGATTCCGATTATCGGTTTCAATTTCTTACAATCAATTGTCGCTAACAGGAAGGTGTTTTGCGTTGAGAATTTATTTTCCTCTTTTCACATGTCACATAAACTGCTACTTGTTGTCTTACCTGTAAACAGGCAGACACTTTGAAATTGAATGCTAAAATTAATATTTTGTTTTCAGCTAAGTCTTTTTGAATTTTATGCTGCAAAATAAAATTTTCTGTCTTTAATGCTCTATTTTTTATGGAATATTGTTTTTCCGATTTAAATTGATAATCGATCGTTTCACACTTTCTGATTATTTGCTGATTATCGATTCCTAAAGGCCTTCCAATGTACAACACAACTGGCAGACAGTAAACTGCAAATGCACTAATACACAAAAATCTTGATATTAAAAACTTCTGTCTTCTTCTTCTTTCTGTTTGGGCACCTAGCAACCCTCTATTGGGTCAGTTGGCTGTATTGATGTTATATTGCGGGGAACTCATTCGCCAACTGCCCGTTACAGAGTACTCTAGCCAGGTCGTTCCCCTCTGGGGTGCCTCATAGCCCCTTCTATTATTTAAGGGGCGGAGTACTACCCCATTTTGATGCCCACCCTCCACTTGTGTATGTGGTGTATGCATGTATGCAGGAGGGTTGTATAAATATGTACTGCTTGGATGGTCCGTATTTCCAACGGCTTTTATAAGGTGCCACCACACCTGGATACCCTTGCCGCAGCATGAACGTGGGTACCCAACCGGGCCCTTTATAGTCCCCCCGGTCAGGAGACTCGGTAGGGACGAACGAATGGATATGACTTTCAACTCTCATATGACCACACCGGGATTCGAACCCCGGTCGTCTGCGTGAGAGTTGAACGCCTTATCCACTCGGCCATCTCTACCTGTCATTATTGATTAACTGTTTATATTGCACTAGAATGGAGTTTTGTTTGTTACCTTTGGGTACAAATACAGTAATTTGGTACATATGCACTAAACTGTAATTTTTGCCTATTTATGAATGAAAAAGAAATCAAGTAGAAATACAAATATAATTAAAAAGTATATCTTAGTTACGCTGTCATCTTCTCCTGGGTGATTATATGTATTTAGATGTTGAGGATTTTTCCTGTAACACTTTTCGCCGTACTTGCAAGCAGGTTTCGTTTTTGAAGCCATTTTCGCGGACTTGATGGGATCGTTCTTTGAATCAATACACAGTCTCGAAGTTAATTGCTTCTGTCAAGTAATTCTTCCTTCGAAATTTCAAGTAGCAGATTTTATTTATTCGATTGATCAATGATATTTTGTTATCTTGTCTTAAACCAGAAAATTTTTGTTTGAATATATTCCTTTACGAAAATTAATTTATGCTCCCTTTCACCTCTTGACGTCATCAGTTCTTGCGTATTTACACAAGTACCTTGGTGAAATTTTTGACTGGAGCTGGACTCCGGTGAATTTGACCGTCACACGCTAAATACAGACAAAAATGGTAATTTATTATAAGCATAATATTCAAGAGGAAGCTTTTTTATACTTGATTAAAACAGATCATGCCTAAACAACTTGATGCATATGCAACTGGCTTTCATTTAGCTCGAATTGTCTCTATGAAACTAAAAGCACTCTCTCACCCGTCCGTCATATGGCAGTTGTGGATCATCTGACGTATTCATACATATACAGATTAACCTGTTCAGTAAATCCAGAGCACCCTGTTTTTATGATTTTTGCAAAATATTGCGTCATCATATCGATCGATGCCCAGTCTATATTCAGAAAATGCCCCCTTTTTGTTGTGTGTAGCTTTAGTTAAAAAATATGACGGAAAATAAAATATCTACAGGGATTTTCAATATCGAAATTAACAAAAATGCCGACATGACATCAGACACCATGTTTTCCATTTTTGACAAGGAGAACAATATGACAGCAGGCTGAAATTAATATGAGAACTTCCCGTAGACATTTTATTTTCCGTATCCGTATAACAGCACAATAGAACAGTTGAAAGAATGAAATCTCCAAAACATGGTGCTCTGGATTTAGTGAACAGGACAGTACAATGTAGTATTGTTCCGATTATTAATCGATTATTTCAATTAATCAGTTATTCAATAATTGACTCTAATAAGTTCAAGGTCAGTTCAACAAATAAGTTCCAATTTCACTAAAATTTCAATTTTGTTGTTGAGGTGTCCGATTTCGATAATTGATTATGAAGACAAATAATTGATGAATCGGTTTTATTTATTTTCTAACATTGCAATAGACCATTTTCATATTACAGCTAGAAATTAAATTTCAAGACCCGACATCATGCATCACAACATTTGATGTTTCTTACTGTGATGTCATAAATCAGTTACGGCTTTTTCATAGGGCACGATGATAAATCTAGATGATCTACATGGCAGAAATTTGGTCACGTGACCAGCCAGAGTCCATCATGAATGGACCATGCGATTTATTTTTACGTGTATGTGCATCATATATATGATACAAGCAAAAGTTGGGCCACCTGTCAATACTGGTTTTGCTGATACATGTATATGTGAAATTTCATAAATGGAGCAATTGCAAAATCATGTTAAACGAACTATTAGAATTAATTCCAATATAATTGACTGTACATGTATGAATTTTAAAGCATTTGATTGACACCATTTGAAGTTTAACATTGTCAAATTTTCATACAGCAAAATGTGAACATCCCCACTTAGATAAGACATGACCTGAAATCTGTGTAAAAATCAGATACATGAGGTCCATATTCAGGATATCAAAATAGAAATTTTAAATCAGTCAAGGTTGCTACTTCAACAAGTAATTGAAAAAATTACCTTTTCAAGTAACTTTCTAATTCTACAGTCTAAAATGATTACTTGTAAAAGTTACTGTTTTTCTTGCTATGTCCATGCAACAATTATTACTTTTACTAGTAATAAACATAAAAAGTAGGGCATTGGATGGTTTGTAATGATGGTAGCATACAAATTTAAAGTTCTCAATCTTTTAATGCTTATTAGGGCTACTCATATCAGTAATAATTGCTTCAGTAACAGAAATATCAAGATTAATACCATTCCTTAAAATTACTTGTTTAAGCAATATTTATTATTGGGGCTTATCTTTAAACGAAAGGAGTGGGGCTTTAAGAAATCATCGTAAATTAAATTAAAATTTTATTTTGAAAAGAAAAGTCAGAATTTACAGGAAAAATTATTGCTATTGGGACGAAAATTCTACTTAAAAATCCAGAAGGTTACAAACTTGCACAAATTTGCAACGTTTTAAGTGAAATTCATCTACAATTTGGACTTGGTCTTTCTTAACTCAAACAGTTTCTTCTGAGAAAGTTATTTCCTTTTGAAAATGGAATGGAAGTGCTCTTGCCTTCTACTGCTGTATTTTCTTGCTGTAGGAAATAAAACATAATTTAACTTTTTTATGTGAAATCACGGGTACATTTGATATCAGTCAGATAATTACATGTAGACATATTTTTTTAATTACTTGTCGAAGTAGCACCCCTGACTGTAAATACATGTATAAGATATGCATAGCATAAAATAATTCCTCGGCTTATCTGTTAGACCCAAAAAAAAACCTGAGTTTGATTAAAAAAAAAATAAAAAAGAAATTCCCAACTTACCGACCCTATTTTTTTTTCAGGATGTGACAGTAAACTCAGCTTTTTTTTTCTTTTTTGGCCTTATGATGATTTGTGAACAATTTCATGTTAAAAGCAGTAACTGTTTTCTCTTCTGAATTTTTCATTGCTAAATTGGAAGGGTCATATGCTTAATACTATATGTCTTTTTAAAATTTGGTCAATGACATTAAACTTGATGGATGTGCTCCATTAAGAGGTACATATTGTAGCAAAATGAAGGAGCAGATAACTCTTTTCTGAGATTGTTCAAACAGCTTCTTTCCTTTAAGATTTACGTTGTACTCATTTCTTGTTTTATCTATTTCAGCCTGAAAATATTAACATAAAGGTGATTGGTCGATGCCGACCTTTGACCCCTGAGGAAGGTAACAGAGGAGCTAAATCTGTTGTCAAGGTTTCAGGTGACAAAATATCTGTGGAATCTGGTGGAAAGGTATGTACATGTGTACAACCAAGGCTGTCGCTAGGTATTTTGGGACAGGGGGCTTTCAAATTGGGAAAAATAGCTTTATTTTTACCAAATTGGGAATTTTCTAGCTAATATGAAATATTTGAAATTTTCAATGTTAATCTTTACATTATGAGTCAAATAGTTTTGAACATTATCTTTTTAAGGCATATTCAGGGTCATGTGCATATTATATACAATGTATGCTCTCTTATATGGTCCTTTTTATCACACTTTGTGTATCTCAATCTCTGTTAAACTTTTGATTCAGGGCCACCGTCTGTGAATTGGGAATTTTTATGAACTAAATTGGGAAAAAAAGATACCATTTTGCATTGGGAATGGGCCCGAATATCGGCCCCAAATTAGGCCTAGTGACAGCCCTGACAATAATCAATACTTTAAATAAATTCAAGATTATTTTTTTCCAAATTAGCAGAGATGTTGAAAACTTTTGAGGCATGCCAGTCATCTTGAAAATGTTGCCAGTTGGAGTAAAGAATTGTGTAGCAAAACTTTAAACTTTTTGTCAGTCCGAACAAAATTTTGCCCGTCAAATCGGACTGGCACTGTTCATCATAACTGAATTAGGGCCCTTAAATGTTGTATATTGACAGATATGTAAGTTTACAGTGTTCAAAACTTGAGAATTTATATGATTTTCTTTCACTTCGATCTACAGGAACAGTCTTTCAGTTTTGATGGAGCGTACGGAGGAGACGTGTCTAATGTAAGTCTACTTGATTTATGTATCCACTATTACTTGCCTACTTTTATGATTTTGGCGTATTTCTTATGATTTTTTATTTATTTTTTACGATTTTAGACCTAATATTAAGCTCTACGCTTTTGCTGCATAATTTTATGCCCTAAAGATATACTTCAGCATGTTCGCAGCAGAATTTGTTTTAGCAAAAGATTTGACTCGTGTAATTAAATTCCTTGTCAGTTGAACGTTTGAAAAAATCTCTTTTATCATGTTTATATTGTAACTATAAGAAAGTGCGTAAAGTTAGTACATGTAATGATGGCGTTGCAGGGAGAAGACTGTTTTTTTTTCCTTAAAATTACAGTAATGGTTCATTCTACCCTAAATTACACTTTCTTTGGGCAAAATATTACACTTTTTGTAACTAACAGATAGGCAGGTCTGTAGACTACAACACCATTTAATTTGTCATGTTTATGTACAGTACATACATGTACATGTATGTATGATGTACAATGTACAGTCTAAGTCACCCTTTCTTATTATCTGTCTTCCTCTTAAAACTCTCATCACAGCAAAATTGATAGAATTTGAGAATAAGCAATATGTTTCTGAATTTGTTCTATGATATGTCTTTTGTACATGTAGAAAAGGGCTAGGTTTGTAATGAACTTCCATGCTAAATGAATCACTTGCAATAGCTGATTTTCCTGGGTAGATTCATTGGGCATACATACACCAGGCATCACACAATTTGGCGATATTTTCATTGTGACGTCACAATAAAAAGCATGACAACACATCAAGGTGCTTCAAGACAGTGTGATCAGATTTGACGTCACAATGGAAATTTTTGCCATATGATGTGACGTCTAGTGTCTGTGCATATAAAATCAAGGTTTAAAACGGTAATATCTTTTGTCTAGAAAATGGACTATGGCACTCATGCAGATGAAATTACATTGTAATATATACTTGTCATTTTATAGGATCAGATTTTCAAGGAGAAGTGTGAGCCTATGTTACAGAGAGCCATAGAAGGTTATAATGTCACACTCATGGCATGGGGACATGTGAGTAGTTCATTAATGTTTGTACTGACAGAATAAGGTTATGGAGACATATGGACAGATGGATGGAACCATACATTATTATACAATTATGGACTTTTTACTCATTGTATATGATGTGATATTGACTTACTGTGAAAATATTGACCCAGGCGAAGCAGAGGTCAATATTGTCATATAGTAAGTCAATATAACATCATATATACTGAGATAAAGTCCATGACTGTTTTATTCTATGAATTCATATTTGATTCACAATAAATAACGTAGCCATTTGCAGAGGTTAGTGGGGTAATCCCGGTCTATTCTTAGACCATGATATATGGTGATTTATCTAGGACGTCGGCGACGTTATCAGCCAATAAGAGCATCGCTATTTACATGTATAGTTTATAGAATAATATGTCTCATCTGTAGATAAGATCGTACCAGTTCTGTCAAGGAGGTTATTTTCACTGGGGGAAAATTTCACGATTATGACATCAAGATGTTAAGCTTGGGGGAGATATTCTCAATATAAATGTATCTTCAATTGTTAAAGAATGCAGCAGTGTTATTTTTGTGTGGGGGAATTTTTGAGAAGTCTATTCGCTATTTTCGAAAACCAGAGTTACTTCCCATATGAGACGGTATCTGACGTAGACTGATTATGACGTCATCAAGTCTATGGAAACAATTCTTAAAGTCTGGGAAATGACGGTATAAAATGGACGTTACCCTACAATTTTCATGACATGACGTCACAATGGTTTTATGTCAGATACAGTCTGTAAGGGGGGAAAACTCTGTTTATCGCAAAGACTGGATTGATTTGTGTGATATGTGAAAATTTAGTATTCAAATATGGACAATTCTGATACAATACATGTAATTACAGAAATGATGTACTTCTGATGTTTTATTTTCAGACAAATTCCGGGAAAAGTTACCTGATGTCTGGCACAGAAGGGAACCCTGGACTTGCACCTTGTGTAAGTACAATGTACATCTATAAGATTATTCATGGCATATTTAAGAAAGAAAAAATGACAAGCCGGGCTCTATTGTCTCATAATGCCCGAGCGTCCTCAGCCAATCACATTTATTACCGAGCCACGCCAGCGGCGAGGGGATAAATATGATTGGCTGAGGACGCTCGGGCATTATGAGACAGTAAAGCCCGGCTTGTCATTTTTTATTTCTATTCTAATGATGACCAAACTTAGACCTTTCGATTCTTGGTAAAAACCAGTTCCTGCCGGTTGATCTGCTTTCAGAAAATGGGTAGGCGTGGCTTATCGCTATAGGGCCTATATTGGAGAATAGAGCCCGGCTCGCGTCTGTTGTCTTAATAGGGAAAACGAATCAAGTCATATTAGAATTGCATATTTTTGTTCCAATGTATGCTTTACTTTGAACAAGCTGTTTACAAAACTTTGATATACAATGTACATACATGTGACTTTTGATGGTATTTTTCAGTTCATCAGGAACTTGTGGAGAAACATTAACGAGAAAAGTAACAGAGAATTCTTCATCACAGTATCGTACCTGGAGGTAAGATATGTTTTCTTTGGTACTTGTATTGGGAAATAAGATGTAATAAAGATTCCTTGGAACAAAGGAAAAATAATCTCATACTAGTATACCGTATAACCAGAAATTATTGCGAGTATCAAATTTTGCGATTTAATGGTAAAATAGGGTGCCTTTATTTTCACGAGTACAATTTTTCGCGATTCCTAAATTACAAACAAATATTTACGTATGATGTTACTATTTTGTACCTTTCATTATAGAAGTTTTAGATAATTCTATCATGAGAGTACACTCAATTCACTTCTCTTCACGTTTAATTGGGAAAATTAAAGAATGACACATGCAAAATATGAACAAAATGTAGCTGCTTCACCAATTTATGTTACCTTACTAGTAAGCACATTTTTTCGCGGGAATAAATAAAATTCCAAAGTACTCTCGAATGTAGCAAAAATTAGTATCTCGCGAAAATTTCTGGTGATATGCTATTTCCTCAATGACTAAATTTTTTTTTAAGAAATCAATGATAAAAAAGATAGCAACTGTCAAATGAGACCTAAAAATGAATGTGAAGAAAGCGAAGAAATCAATGTTAGTAATATTATTTTTAAAAGAATCATACTTTGTTTCAAACAGGTTTTAGATGAGAAAATGTCAGATTTACTGAATCCCCACACAAACCCCATGAAGATCAGACACCACCCGCATAAAGGAATGTAAGTATTGTATCGTTACAACCGGCGCAACCATCCTATAAAATAGTCTGGTACGTTAACCATTAACGACATGCTATCCAAAAACAATAAAATACACATTATGATACTTTATGAATTATATACAATCATGTATAATTATCAGGAATTGAAATTAATGGGAAATATGGAAATTTTGAAATCCTGAGTTGAAAATTTAGAAACTTAAAAACAAAAAACCCAAAAAATTCATGACTTGCTACTGTACATTGCGTCTTAACTCTTCACTCTGTTTTAAAATCTTTTTTATCAGGATGTCCATTTTACAGGATTTTTAGATGAATTAGTGGTCTGAGGGTAAAAAGACTGAAGACTTAATCCTACAGACATTCACCAGTATACCGTATGTGTCATTAACATAACTCTGATTGTATCATAATTTGTTGTAGATTTGTTGATGGGCTGTCAGAATTTGTTGTACATAACTGGGAGGAAATGAATGAGATGTACCAACAAGGATCACGAGCCAGAAAAATGGGAGCTACAGATCTCAGTGTGCATAGAGCCAGGTCTGTCTGTCTGTCTGTCTGCCTCACTCTCTCATTACCAACATCCTTTGTCTGTCCATCAGTCTGAATTAGAAGAATGTTGTTAACATTTACATGTAGAAGTACCGTATCATTATAAATTTTCCTGTGGTACAAATTTTGATTTGAAATCCGAGTATTTCGTTCTCGTAAAAATTGTATTTCATAAGAAATAGTATAAAACTGCATTTCACTTGCCTATCAATACTATTGTAGGTGTATGATTTACATGTATCACTAATAATGATGAAACATAGTAAGCATTTAATTGATCATATTGTTCAGGCAAAATCGACAAAATAACAGTTACCATACAATTAAAACCGAAAAAGTCATGTCAAGTGTACATACCCATGGGTTATTTTTGAATCACAAAAAACGGTGCTCTCAAAATTAAAGATGCTCTTTTTTATCCTAAAAATGCAAAATTTGGTTCTCCCTATAAATCTTTCAGAAACGATGATGATCTATTCTTTCTTAACTCTCTATTTACTGTAAACGTTGGAAATTTTCACGTAGGGGTAATTTTCACGTTTTTCGTGAATCAAGGGACGCCGCGAAAATTTCCCCCGCACGAAAATATTCCCGCTGCATTCTTACAATGGGAAAGGCATTTTTATCGCGAATATTTCCCCAATGTGTAACTTCTAGATGTTATAATCACGAAATTTTCCCCCAGCGATAATAACCACGTTTACAGTACATGTATTTTCTATGTTACAGAGCCCACTCTGTTTTCACCATTGTTGTTGACCAGAGAGAGAGACAGTCTAGTAAAGTGGGGCTTAGATCTGTTATCAACCTTGTAGATCTGGCAGGTAGGCCTTCATTAGTCTCAGAAACTTTTAACATAATAAAATGCTAGGTCCTTGTGAAAAACTTTGATGATGGAAGAATGAAATTTTTTCATCATTGAGAATCGTTTTGAAATGTTTCATTATGATGGAACAATATTCTCAATAAAATGATGTAAGAAAGTTCTACCCTCAACATATTTTCTATGTCTAGTGCAAGTCTTTGACCACTTGTATCTACCAGGAAAACTGTTCCCCATGCAAAACTTTAGGACACTTAGCAATTTCTTGCTTTTTGATTCATAGAGAAAAATTTGTGTACTTAATTTTAGAATACATAAAACCATCATACTTTATATTTAAATCTCAGGTCCCGATACAGGTGGCAGCTCTGACAGAAATATTGTAGCGGGGTAAATATATGTGCATGTAAATTCATTTAAACTTCAAATTATAAAATGTCTAGTCCATGAAACTGAAAGCCATTCTTATCTTTTTGAATCGTAATGAGTTTAAGGTAAATCTTTATTCTCCTCTTGTAAACAAGTTCCTTTTTTTGCCTCAAATAGATGTTATTTCTTAGATCAAATATACATGTACTTGAACGACAAAATGCAAGTCTGTAAATTCAAGTTATCACGCGTGTATGACAAACTGATGAAACATTAAGAATAAAATGTACAGGTATAAACTCATTTTGTACACTTTTGTTATTTGTAACAGAGTACAAGGATTTCTGAATGTGTTGAACGCCCTAGGAGGACCAAAGAAAGGAAACGCCATACCACATAGAGACTCCGTCATCACCAGAGTTTTACAGGTACTGTAAACATGGAAATTTTCTCGTGGGGGTAATTTTCGCATTTTTTGCGAATCAAGGGATTTCGTGAAAATTTCACCCACACGAAAATATCCCCGCTGCATTCTTACAATGGGAAGACATTTTTATCGCGAATATTTCCCCCAACCGTAACGTCTTGATCTTATAATTGCGAAATTTTCCCCCAGTGAAAATAACCACGTTTACAGTACATGTACGTGAGTACTGAGCATTAAAGCATGTAGAAATTCTAACCTACCATTCAGACACCTGACATCACAAATTTGGCGATTTTTGTAATTGTGCCGTCACAGTAGAAAACATGACATCGTGTCAAGACGGAGCGAACAAATATGACGTCACAATGAAAAAAATGTACCAAAAGATGTGTTGTTCGGTGTGTATGCATATAAAATCTAGGTTTAAAACGGTTACAGCTACATTTGTATTTACTGGCAAATGGACTACTGCAAGACAAATGCTTAAAATTTCTATAAAAACACTTTTCATACATGTAATTATGTGTTCACATTTTTGGCCTCATTGCAAGTAGAGACAACAGATACATGTACATTGTATGTAGATGTGCATATAAATACATGTAATTCACTTGTTAATTAGGGCCAAACATGATAATTGTCCTTTTCTGTGTAATATGTGCTGTTGATGTTACACCAGACACAAATAGATTTGATGAATCATGGCTACCCCCTTTGACCTTTTATAAGGCCATGCAAAATTAATGTTTAGTTTGACGGGCACTTTTTGAGAAAAAAAATTGAGGGAGGCAGGTTTTTTTTTTTTTTTTTTTTTTTTTTTTTTTTTTTTTCCAAACGTGAAATTTGATGAATGTGATTTATCTTTTAACCAAATTTCTAATTCAAGTGTTTTGATGCTGAAAATACATTAAAACTTAAATATAGTATGAAGTGGTAATGTTGAGTGCATTGATTAACAAGATAACCCAACGTCTTCCCGTAATATAGTAATTGCATTTCCAAATCTGAAGTTTGCTAGATATTCTGTGATTTGGTCACACTTATCATATGACAGACGATGTCCTATGACAGACCAGTATGAAGATGTAGACTAAATACATGTAAAGGATCACCAATCTCTAACCGTTGCCCTGTGTAAGGTTAAAACTTCAAATGACATTAACATTTTGTGAACTACTTCTTTTAGGTGAAACTAAGTGAGTGAAAATTGTAATTGTTGCTCAGTGCTTAGACCGAAAATTTTACCCTTGGCGTCGGCAAAAGCGTAGGGAAAATACAAAGAAACATGTCCAGGGATTGGGAAGGCCCATTCTGACAGAAAATGGCCCATAAAATCGGCAACTCGCTGCGCCCTGGTGCCAATATTATACGGCGTCCATTTTTGGTTTTTAAATCTAGCTAAAAGTTCTGTTCTCGTATTTACGTTGTAACGTAGATCTACACCAGGAGCAGTAATACAGAGATCGCAGCTTTTTGTACATGGCCAGTCAGAAATCTGAAGCACAAAATCCTTCTGTTCATTGACAATTGAAAGGTTCTTTGCTATTTTGATATTATATTGATTTTCTCCGACATTCTTCTTTATCCTCGTTCTGCGCCTGAGATTTAAATCTCCAACGTCCACTTACATATCTTATCTACGTAAAGGTACTTGTGTATGCGTTCGTCCGTAAAATTATCATGTCATTTTTAAAAGTGGTCAGTCAATGGGTACAAATTGAAGTAATAAAATTTGTACAGAAATGTTTTCCCCAATATCAACAAAGCTGAAAATGAAGCAGCCCAAAATTCAGGAAAGGTGGCTGAAAGTTTGGTCTTGGCTGTTCTGTGATCCATGCAAAAATGTACTGTAAATTATTCATTGGAAATGGTAAAATTGGGAATCTCGCGACAAAAAAAAATGTGCTAACCTCTGATGCATAATGCATGCATATGCATGCAAAGCTTTTCGAAAATTGATCATTTTTGGAATGGCCCTTTCGTGAGGAAAGATGGCCCATTGTTTTTGAGAATGGCCCACTGAAGTCCAAGTGGAAGGGGCCATAGTCCCATTGAGCAAGTTTGCCTTCCCCATCACTGCATGTCTGACAATATAGTTTGAATTTTAACAACGATTAAACGATTATCCTGATCGATTCGTCATTCCTTTTCACTGTCGGACTTTAGCAAGTTGTCTGCAAATTTGAATCTCTATCCCACGGAAATTTTAAAGTTTCTGCGATGTGCTTAGGGTTTAATTGACCAGTTTATTCATAACGAAATTAGGATTGCGTAGTATTTCTGCCCCTCCTCTCGATTCCGTCACCGGCGTTCCAGGCTAATCAATCTGACGTAAACTGTGAGTTCTAAACAAAAACGTTTTCAAATTTCTAATAAATTAAATAATTTAACTAATAAAGAATAATGCTCTTGCAGAGCAGAGTCAAGTATCATTTTACGTTACGTTACCTCGTCCGTGATATGGAATATACGCGTGGTCGCGATTACCGTACAACCAACAATTGAATACGGTAGCTCGGGTAAATAATACTATTTTATGTAAACAAGTATTGAGTTACAGTTTTACAATTGATATATTTAGTGAAGTAAAGAATATGTAAACAAACAATTTGTATAAGCACAACGATGTTCAATTGACTACTTTAAAATTATGGTAAAACACGCGATAAAAATCGGAAATGCGGCGGGTTTTTAGGCAATGCGGCGGTGCCCGTCAAACGAAATCTTAATTTTTCTTGGCCTAAAGTGATTCAAATTAGAATGTTTTATTGACCCATGTCAATTTTTACATCTACTGATTAATGTATATATATTTACCATTCTTTACATGTGTGTAGGAGTCCCTTGGAGGTAATGCAGTAACTATGCTGTTTGCAGTTGTCTCCCCTGTTGGTATGTACATGTATATGCTCTCCTTTAAAACTTTGTTAAAATTAGTTGTTTACAAACCTGAAATTTCATGATGGACAAATCATCTGTGACATCAAAACGCACTGGAATGTTGACTTGTTTTTCAGACAAAGCTCACACGGAGACTGTGAACACACTACAGTATGCATCATATGCCAAATCGGCTAAAAACCACGTCAAAGCTAATATGGTATGTGTACTTTTACTCAGGGATGTTTTTGTAAACTGCACAAATTATATGAAGCTGCATGTAAACAAACAGGGAAGATTTATTTTGAACATGTACATGCAGCTCTTACAATTACATGTATGTTGAAACCTTTTAAAGATGGTTTTATGAACATGGAAAAATTGAGGTAAACTCAACTCAGCTGCAGAGACTGTCATACATAATCTATAAGCAAAAATGTAAAATTGGAGAAATGTAATTAATTAAACTAGGAATCTAGGACATGTTGGCATATTTATGTACATTCTCTTATCACTTTCAGGATGAGACAAGTGAGATTATTGTAGACCTGCGAGATGAGATTGCCAAACTGCGAGATAAAATCTCAGCTACCCCAACTCCAAACAAGGATGATGTACTCAAAATGGAGGTAAGATTGCAGATCAGGGAGATATCTTGCAAACAATCCCCAACCCAAACAACTGATGTTCTTAACATTGAGATAAGATTGCCTTTATGTGAGAATAAATCCACAACCAATGTACATGTAATTCCCCGAGGTAAATTTTCATTAAGACATTTACGATGTCACATTGCATAAACTCCTCAGAAACATAAACAATAATACACTTGCTTTGTGTACATACTTATACCAAAATACTTATTAAGGCACTTATTCTATGATTACAATTGACCCTTCCGAGTGGGGGAAAAAAATGCAAAATTTCATGACATCACAATGCTTTTACCTCGGACAAACAAGCTTCGAACCTCGGTCAAACATCAAAATTGCATTGTGACGTCATGGAATTTCTCAAATTTTTCTTGCGTTCGGAAGGGTTCATTTGACTAGCATTCTCTTCAAAATCTCGGCAAATTCTACATCTCTTAAGATGATTACACAGCCAATTATGCCTCATATGAAATTCATGTGAAATTTACATGAACTTTACATAAAAGTTCACATGAAATTTATGCGAAATGAGCACGAACATGAAATTTACATGAATTTTTTTTACACAAAATTCATGTGAAGATTCCGACATGAATTTTGTATAAATTCAATTTTGCATGAAGGCCACATAGAAAAATTCATGTAAAATTCATGTAAAGAAATTTATGTGAAATTCATATCAAATATCTTTCACATAAATCTTAATATGCTCTTGAAAAATTGCCAACAAGTTGGTTAAAATGTAAATCATAAAGTCTCACCTTCCATTTGTTTGTCTGTCCCTCTCTCCATACACTTTCACATATTTGGCTATAACTTAGTTGATATTAATTTTACTTTCATCCAACTTGCAAAAATGGTCAAGCATGATTTGACTCAATACTCAATTAGATTTAAGGTCAAGGTCACATAAAGGTTAAAAATTTGACAAGTAATGCAAAAATTTTAAAAGGTATCATAGTGTTCACAATACATACATGTAGATGACAGCATTGTTTATTATGTTTGTAGGATTTGGTACAAGATTTACAAATTGCTAAGAAGTCGACCTGGGCCGAGAGAGAAAGATTGTCAAAGAAATATGAAGAGGAGAGAAAAACAAATCTGGCCAACAAGGTAAGAATCTAAGCAAGGAGTATTTTGTTTCTATAATCTGATTTTTCTCAACCCATAGCTGTTCTGAGACTAAAAGAATCTAGCACCACTTTGAGTTCCGGATAGAAAAATATCAGTCGAGGGTGGGATTGATCAAGTCCAAATCAAGCGTTAGCCGAGGTTGGGACGTTGATCATCCCACCCGAGACTGATATTTTTGTATCCGGAACTCAAATGTGGTGCTTGATTATTTTTTTTTGCACATTGAAACCTTCAAAGTCCTCTTGTTTACGCATCAGAATGACTGAACGTCATGCTAAATGTATGTGCACGTGAAATAACGTTCGTCAGTTTGTCTGTGACGTCATAAAGGAACAATCAACAGTGCCGGATCAGGGATGCCGGATCGAAATCTCTAGCACCGCTGAAAAGGGGAGTCAGCCTATCCAGTGTGCAAGAAAACTGTGTCTTGCATCCTGGAGCATTAGTCTCAAACTGCTTTTGTGATGCATCTATGGATATTTTCATGATGGTTTAGCTAAGCATAACATAACATCATATATTCCTTCTGTTTTATGATACTATGTGAAAGTAAATAGACTTGAACTATAGAATGATCCTCATGTACGTACTTATACTTTTAGATGCACATCATTTGTAGGGTATATTGGATCACGTGATGAACAGAATGAGGAAAGGCCATACTAAATAAACCACATACATGTATATTTATGATACCAGTAATATTGTATATACATGTAGTATAATTTCATCCTTTATAGGGTATATTGGATTGGGTGATGGACAGTATGAGGAAAGGAAACGTGGAGCTACAGGAGAAAATGATCTTGTTGCAGAAAGAAAAAGATCAGGTAGGACTTTCATGCTATCAAATATTTCATCCATATTTTTTGTGCGTATATTTTAGTGGGATTCTTATTTCGGTTGAGCTAGCATTGTCTTGAATGGGATGGAAATTTTTGCTGTGTATCTCTTGTCTTTTTACATGTCCATGAGTACAGTATATTTTTACATAATAGGTAACAATGCAGTACAAAGAGAGGAGGAGGGTGGTAGATGAGCTTAACACAGAGTTACAGAGGAAGATAGCCGAGTATTCTAAATATACTGAAGCTGGTTAGTTGTTCTTTTGTTTTATAATCAATCTTATTCATGTATTTTATTACTTTCATTCAGGTACATGTATTGTATGGTATTTAGAAAATTTCATTAGGTGATAAAAAAACTTTCTCCATTTAGTGAAAGGGAAAATGTTTATGAGCAAACAAAATTGTTAGTGGTACAAAATAAATAACATTTTGTGATTTTCATTAGGGCGTTACGCTTGGGGGAAAAAATCACCACAGAAACATTCCTGTCTTTATAAGAATGCAGAAATATTTTAATAAGTTTGGATGCCTTTTGACTAGAAAATGAGAATTTTAACTCATTTTGTTGAATTTTCCATGAGGTGTCAAATTGGGAAAAAAATTGTCGAAAAAATGATACTATCTTGCATAGGGACTGGGGCCCAATATGGGCCCCAAATTAGGATGATCAAGAGCCCTGAATGCCCTTTTTATGCCCCCGCCGGAATCAAAGATTCAGGGGCATATAGTTTTTGGCCTGTCCGTCTGTTTGTCTGTTTGTCTGTCTGTTTGTCCGAAAAACTTCAACATTGGACATAACTTTTGAATGGGAGGTGATAGGGCTTTTATATTTCACATGTGTATTCCTTGTGACAAGACCTTTCCATTGATACTTAAGTTTTTGACCTCTTGATCTTGACATTGACCTTTGACTTACTTTTCAAAAACTTTAACATTGGGCATAACTTTTGAATGGGAAGTGATAGGGCTTTCATATTTCACATGTGTATTCCTTGTAACAAGGCCTTTCCAATGATACCAAAATTTTTGACCTCGTGACCTGGACCTTAACCTTTGACCTACTTTTCAAAAACTGTAACATTAGGAATAACTTTTGAATGGTAAGTATATATTTGCTTTGATATTTCACATGTGTATTCCTCGTCACAAGATTTTTCCATGGATACCAAAAATTTGTAACCAAGCAACCCTGACCTTGACCTGTCACATACATGTACTAAACATGCCTCCGGGGGCATTCGTGTTTCACAAACATAGGCTTTATTCTCGCTGTTGCAGGAGGAAAATTTGTGTGTTTCATAAACAGAATACTTGTTGATACTGTGTTACATGATAACCATGTCTCTTACCTTAACATTGAATGACAGGTAAGCAGTCCGAGTCAGAGACAAAGAAGAGAGTAACATCCATACAGGACGTGAAAGATAGACTGAAGAAAGAAACGGAGGGACTCAAACAGCTCAAACAACAACTTAAAGATGTCACCGATAAACAGAAACAGGAAAGGGAGGTAAATATGCAAATATTGTTTTTCTTTTAAATCCAACAATTTTCATACCCCAGAAATTAAAGATTTTTATGGCATTTGTATTTTGCTTCATTTGTCTTTGCTTTTAAAGTTTTGCTTTTGGTGCAATTATTTGTGGCCTTGTGATCTTAACCTATGTATTTGATACTTCAGTTCAAATTCAGATGTACATGTAGGGCTCTCACACCCACTTTTGGAACTGGGGCTCGGGGCTTTTGAAATTGGGAAAAATTGCGGCATTTTCTCAAAAATTGTGAAAATACATGTACATTAAATAAGTTTGGATGCCTTTTGACCTGAAAATGAGAATTTTCAACTCATTTTGTTGAATTTTCCAAGAGGTGTCAAATTGGGAAAAATTGTCAACAAATTGGGAAAAAAGATACTATTTTGCATTGGGACTGGGGCTCAATATTGGCCCCAAATTAGGCTGATCAAGAGCCCTGGCATGTACACTTATGCATCTGTTTGACGTCAATCTAGGGTAACAGTGTTGCCACCTTCTATCACATTTTATGCATCAGATAAAATGACAGTTGACTCTGTTTATAGGAGGCTAGAGCCCAGGTAACAGCTCTGAAGGGTAACACAGAACTGAGACAGCAAGTAGAGGTCAGTATGGTGATTCAGGATGCTACATGTATGTTTAGGGAATAACTAGCTTCTGACATTATGTTTGCGGAGAGTAGATGCTGATTTTATGGTCGCAAACTGAGTTTTTCTGGCAACACGTTAGCGGAGCCAGAAAAACGGATGTTTGCACTGTAAAATCAGCATTTACCATCTACAAACATAACGTCAGTATCTAGTTATTCCCATTCTAATTCAATCTATATTTTTGTGAATATAAAGTGAAATGTGACGTTAGCAACGTCAAAGTGTATTAAGTTCTCGTTTTACAGCCGTAACTTAGAAGCAAACAACCACTGAAATTTGATGTTATAGCGACATTGCATTAGAATGTAAAATTAACTGTTTCTTCTACAGAGAAGAAAGAAAAAAATGCATGTATTAACTCACAAACACTGACAGGTACATAAATATTTAGCCCCTTGGCTTTAATCAAGAGGAAAAAGACAAAAAAAATGTTTACAAATGCATTGTCATTTTTTGCACTTGGTAAAGGCTAAGTGGCCAAAAATATATGCGTTTGAGTGTTTCTGTGTGTTTACATGTAGGTATTATACAAAATAGCTTAGTTTTCTGTCTATCCAGTCAGACAGCTAGACACCAGACATGACAAAATTTTGAAATAATAATATAATGTCACAATAGGACACCTGACAATGCATCAAGATGATTCAATAAAGAAATGACTGTCTTACTTTGGGTGTTTATGGTAGTATAATTCTGGTTGATCAAGTGCAATTCCATGAATCGTTAAGCGAATCTTGGAAAATTTGCACGTGTCCAATCAGAATTATACTATCATGAACACCCAAAGTAAGACAGTCATTACTTATTTACATTTGTACTAAAGATCAGACATTCCGTGTAGCATTAATAATGAGCCTATTGCATGTTATAACATCAAAAGTGTCCGAACGTTGGTAAATTCTCTGTACTTTCAAAACTAAAGCGTGACGTCATTGTAGGCAACCAGAATTATACATGTAGTTTATAAATCTGTTTGCCTAATGGGCGCTTAACATGGGGATTCCTCTGCAATAGAAATATTCAGATATGACTTAACAATGCCCGGTGTCCATACTCAAGAAATACTGTATGATACATGTATGTTTAGATAGGTAATAAAGGACTATGTGCTAAAATCTATCCTATACATGTATTTTATGAAATATCTTGCAGAAAGAGGAAAGACAACGTATAGAGAAGGAAAATAAAGCCATGATCGCTGATGAACTAGAGAAAATGAAACGAGATCTCGAGACGGAAAAATCAGAGATACAGCTGAGAGTGGCTAATAACAAATCATACAGTGTACAGGAAGGGGCTCAGATCGAGATACAACTAGCCGAGATGAAACTGGAAAAACCAATTGTTACACTCAAGGTATTGTGTATGTTATGAAATTTTAAGTGTAGATATTCTATTAATATGATTATATTTTTAAATTACTGAAACTAATAATTTGAATCTCAAGTGCATCTAGGTTCAGCCATTTATACAATATTTCTATTATTTTTATCAAATGTATTTAATAGACCATTTTCTGATTTTGTTAGAAAGCACAAAATGTCCGAGTCAACATCTTTTGGCGTTGTTTTACATTATGATGTCACTTTTAAAAGACGCAATTTCACTGTGACCTAAAAATGAAAAAGTGAGCAAAAATTGCCTTCCTTGGACATTTTTCGTTATTTAATTTCGGCATGAGGCCTATTCTACTTAGGGTGAATTGTTGGATTTGGGAATAGAATTTGATAACGAATTGTACTAAAAATGTAACTTATCCGTAGCATACTCTCCTCTGATGTGTAATTTCCAAGCAAATACTGTAAACGCAACAATTTTCCCCACACGAAAATTTATACATTTACATTACATGGATAAGATATTGTACTTGCAGTATGAGAGAATTTTTGTTGAACATCATTTTCTTCTTTGAGTCATTTTAGTCAAAATTCAAGTTCAAAAATGAAAGTTTTAAAAAAAATCAGAAAATTAAGATAAACTTGGCAGTTTTCGTTCTCAATCATAGAGTGTTTAATATAATTTATGTCTTTATGTTACCATGGTTACAGCTACAAGCCCTAGAACAGGAGAAGGAGAGGTTAGTGAGTGAATTGGATGAAGTCTACAAGCTACACAAGGATGAACTTGAGTTCCAGAAACTCAAACACTTGGAGGTAGGCAAAATCAGAATTGAAAGGAAGGGCCGGGCTGGGCGAGATATTTGGCCTGATGTAATTGTCCGGATCCAAATTTCTGTTTTATTTGTCAATGGATCATTGATATCCTTCATTACTTTATTAGCTATTTTCGAAAACCAGAGTTACTTCCCATTTGAGACGGTATCTGACTTAGACTGATTATGACGTCATCAAATTCTATGGAAATAGTCATAAAAGTCTGGGAAATGGT
The DNA here is from genome assembly GCA_028142955.1 of Pinctada fucata. Classification (NCBI taxonomy): domain Eukaryota; kingdom Metazoa; phylum Mollusca; class Bivalvia; order Pterioida; family Pteriidae; genus Pinctada; species Pinctada fucata. The sequence continues at coordinate 56,559,501 of AP027111.1, forward strand.
GGTATAAAATTGATGTTACCATATCATTTTCATGACGTCATAATGGTTTTACGTCAGATACCGTCTGTAAGGGGAAAGAACTCTGTATTCCGCAAAGACTCAATACTTGATCATAGAATCTCAAGAATTTGTAACTAGCATTAATAAATTGTCATATCACGAAATGTTCAATGCATATTTTATTGATCTTTCAATGTCATTATTAAATAGCCCATCAAAACATTGATCTGCATTCAGTGGGTTTGATGAAAAACCAGTTTTGTTTCTTTTCAATTCTAATATTGCAGGCAAGAATTTACAGGCAAATTGAAAATAATGGAAAATCCCATATATGTGTAATTGTACTATACAAGTTAATTTCTGATGTTTGACTTTTTTTGTAGACATTCCGTTCATATAGAGAGATGTTCGAGGAGCAGAAAGCGGCCATGGATCAGAGGTACCGACAACTCCTGGAGGACGCTATACAGGACGCTGTGTTCCTGTCCAGTCGTAATAACGAACTACAGGAAGAAAATCAGGCTCTGCAACAACGTAAGTACAACAGTTATAAATATACCGACAACACCATGTGCATGTGAAGTTGTAGTCATTTCACCATTGTCTTTTGCGGAGATTAATTAATGTAATTTGTCATATTGCAAAATTGATCAGTTTCCAGAAATCCCATTGGTTGTTTAGCCATAAAGTTTCTAAGATTCCCATTGGTTGTTTAGCCTTAAATTATACTGTCCATAATATTGATTATGGCCTAAAGAAATTGTTTTTCCATAGTGTGCTGTCATGGGTATTTTGGACATCATAGCAAGATTCTCCTGTAAAATATGCAAAATCAGAGAATTTATCTCTTGCCTATTTCATTTATTGTCACTTGCCTATCTATCTATAGTTCATAAATTTTATGTTACATGTGAATTTTGGAATAATGGTGAATCATATATGGGATTATATCGCCAGTCTGTAATTATAATGTATTATAATTACCAAATGTGTTTGTTTATCTGATTCTAAGCATTTTGATTGGTCGATCGCATTTGTTGTGACTTCCGTTATGAGATGATAAAATGTCAAAATTGACCGGAACTACTTTCACATTAACGCAAAAGAAATCAAGAATTGTCTAACGCATGAAATAAACAATACAAATGGTCTCAAATAATCCATTAAAACTAGAGACAGTTCCATGTGTCGACTCATAAACATCACAGCACAGTACTGTGAATGTTTGCAGAGATTAGATCGGTTGCTACGCGCATGATTTGAAAACTGCAACAAGTGAAAATAAACGGCAGTTTGTTGATGGATTTCTTGTGTTTCTAGGGAAATTTTGATTGACCTATTAGAAATGCATGAAAAAACTTGTCCTTTATTTTTCTAAAATCATCGTAATTAATCTAATACACATGGATATACAACATGTAGGATGAATAAATTTGAAAGTACTGAGCAAAAGCTACGCAAACGCGACTTACCAAACTTGTCATGCCGATTTCGTTCGGATTCCTAAGAAATAATTTACAGCTGATATTCCGATACCTGTAGATCTTAACAAAGTGTTTTTTTCTTCACACATAAGATCTACAGGTACAAGAAATGCTGTCTGAGAGTCCGTATAAATCCCAACACAAATTGCCTCATGTTCTACTTTCAACTTCATGTCTGCTGCCTTCGATAAACAACGCGTCACAAATTACGTCATAACAGTACAGCAGTAAGTGCAAATAGGTAAAACATGCTGAGGTTCTGAAGAGGGAAAAGCTTTTTTCCAGATTAAATGTCGGCTTGCTTTTTTTCCTCTCAAACATTTTTGTTGTTAGGGAAGTAGTTCGTACCAGTTTAATATTTTCATACGCCACGTACTCAATCGTTCATTTTCCTTAGAATTTGTACGAATTCGGAATAAATTCATATGTTTGGTAATTATAAGTATTGAATGTTTATTTTTGCCATTTTATTGGATGATGAAATGTCAGTTGTCATATCACAAATTTTGCGTAAAACCGCTTCGCTACGCTACGCGGTTTTACACAATTTGTGATACAACAACTGACATTTCATCATCCAATAAAATGGCAAAAAAAAACATTCAATTCTTAAATAATGAGACTTTTTGAGTGTTTTGCAAGTTGTGTTTTTAACTTTTTAACCTTGTCCATAACCTTAGTTAGATCTTGAAGAAACAATCATAATATTCAATATGTAAGGAGTTTTATGCCTCTCAATTCTATGCGAAATCCATTTAATTCTATGCTGAATTTATCAAATTCAATGTAGAATCTATTTAATTCTATGTGGAATCTAATAAATTCTATGTGGAATCTATCAAATTCTATGTGGAATCTATCAAATTCTATGTGGAATCTATTAAATTCTATGTGGAATCTATTAAATTCTATATGGAATCTATTAAATTCTATGTGGAATCTATCAAATTCTATGTGGAATCTATTAAATTCTATGTGGAATCTATTAAATTCTATGCGGATCTATCAAATTCTATGGGAATCTATTTGTAATTTATGATATTCAATGTATTTTGTCTATATCAACATTAATTTTACTTTCTGTTACAGAAAATGCTGAGATGAGAGACACCATTACCAAGTTAGGTGGACGTCTGCCCGCCCAGCCAGGATTCACCAATTAGGCATCTTGTCTGCCTGTGATACAAACATGCCGTCCATTTTATATCATAATAAAAACAGTGATTGTAGAGTTGTAAAAAAGAAATGACAAGTACATGTATATGAACTGGGTCTTGCATTTTCTTACATTTTGGAGCTGGCTCCACAGAGATTAAACATGTTCTTGTATTTATGTGTCATTATGTAATTAGATTATGTATCGTCATGGGGAAATAGGAAAACTTACCTTTATATATTAGCTAGGTATGCTTTGTATTTAACAATTTCTTTTCTTCTCATGTTAAGGCATAGGGTCTATACAATGTACATATAATCGAAAGATTTTGATTAATTTTTCCATATCTGAAATTTACATTTAACAATAACATTGAGACATCCATGAATTTTTTTTTACATCCATCCATTGTTTACCTGTCTATGTTTATATTGAAGACTTTAGTGTATTTTGAAATCAAAATCCATCTTTAGAATGTCAAATGCATATTATTATATTATATAAACGAAAGATTTTGATTAATTTTTCCATCTCTGAAATGTACATTGAACAATAACATTGAGACATCCATGAAAAATATTTTTATATACAGATCTTCAAATCATCTTTATATCATTGAACTAGGCAATGTTTGATTCCTATTGTTTGTAAATTTGCTTTTAAAATATTGTTCTTTTGATGAGAACTTCCGGTTTAGGGAAAAAGATACATGTACATGTATAATTTAGAAGCAACTTTGAGACACACATACCATTATATTAGTCAAATTAAGCATTACTTAATATAAAATTTAAACTTTATTTATTTTACAACATTTAACAAACAAGTTACAAACTTAATATACTAATGTCTCACGTTGGCTCAGATGTTGGCGTGAGGGGGTCCAAGGAGCAGGAGGAAACCGGAGTACCCGGAGAAAAACGTCCTGCTGAGGCCTGGGTTGGGGATCACCTACCCTCCCACATAAGACCCTTTGCCAAATCTGAGAGTCGAACCCGGGACCTTAGAGGTGAGAAGCGAGCGCACTACCACTGTGCTATCCCATTACTTACTATAGTACATAGCATAAAGTTACCATGTATTATTATACATTCATATTTCCTAGAATTATATAGAGTAAATGTACTTCTGCTGGACAGATTAACGAGCATAATTAACCTTTCTAAAAGTACCATTTTCATTTCATATTGACTTTATATGATTCCGTCCATTTCTTCTTGTGTTCGAAATTATGTTCACGAAAATTTGTGATAAACCACGTAACCATCGCATACAAAACCATTCACTTAATTGTTTCAATCCTGGGTTGTGTTAAGAAGCTAATAGATTTCCCTGCTCTTAATTGTTAAACATGAAGACAATTTTCAAGTTGAATACAAATGTGCAATTCTTTACGTACTTACATGTATTTGCCAATGTACAATTTTATGTGTGATTTGTCACAAAAAGGGTCTTGTTATAATGTTTACCAATCTGGAGATGCATTTTTTTTTACATCCATCCATTGTTAACGTGTCTATGTTTATATTAAAGAGTAGTGTATTTTGAAATCAAAATCTATCTTTAGAATGTCAAATGCATATACATTTGTATTGTTTATATATAACTTTGTGTCTCAAATTTCTTTTCCTGTTATATCATCCAGGACTTCATATTAGTATCATTGTTATACAATTTACTGATATCAGATAATCTTAGAAGTGTTCAGTAAATTGAAAAACGAATTAAACTAAGAATTTTCGTAATCATGTACATTATACATTTATATGACAATTCTGTTGATTCACATACATATTTACTGTGATATTTTGTTACTTTTTTCATCATTTAATTTACTTTAATTTTGAAATATACATATCAATAATTAAAAGTAGTACTACTTGTTTTTTCTCCTCCTTTTCACTGCCGAGCCCCACAACACATTAGGTTCTGCGGTGGCAGTAAGTACACTCAGTCTGTTGTTTTACTATTAAAGATTTTTTAAGTATTTAAGGCAAAACTCTACTTCCGGTCGTTTTGATAACATAAAAATTAAATACCACAAAGTTGGGCGAAGATGCAAGACTTCAGCAATGTTCGGGACCATACATTTTCATGGCGAGTTGAATGGAACATTAAAACATAGGGTAATCAAAGATTACATAGCTTGCCTATACAGGTTTTTGTCAGAAACCAGGTTAAAGTTTTTTGAAAAGTAGGTCAAAGTCCAAGGTCAAGGTCACTAGGTCAAAGGTCATGGTCTCAAATGAAAGGTCTTGTCACAAGGTATCTACATATGAAATATCAAAGCCCTACCCCTTATAGTTCAAGAGATACAAAGTTTTGTCTACAGACGATGACAACAACGACGACGGTGATGATGACGACGTCAACGCCGAGGGTATGGCATTAGCTCTCCGGACTTTTTCGTCCCGGTGAGCTAAAAAAATAATATAAAATATCTAAAATTATGTATGTTTTACCTTCTTGACGACCCCTAATACCTTAACTTCTGGTTTGGAGACCAAAAAAAAAAAATTTATCCTTCTTTCTAAACTACAGGAGGTTACAAAACTTGATAGTACCATACGATAGGGTGTCCGGGCTTCTAGTTGTACATGTACTAGGTTTAGAATACGGTATTCAGAGGTCTAGCTCTGTTGATTGTAAACAGGTTATGGATAATAGTGGAATTTATGGCACAACAGCATGAAATGTGCTAGAAATGACATATTCTACAAGATTCAAGGATGTATCCTACTGATTTAGTGTCAAATGGTCAAGGTGTCATAGAGCTGATGATTGAAAAAGCTTTTCAGATAACAACGGAGTGTATGGTATCATATGCACCGATGATCATGAGAATTGCAAGTGATATTCCCCATGCGTAAAGGACGTACCCTTTTGGTTTTTTTCTTTCCGACAAAAGGTCAAGGTCATAGCCATTTCGCAAGCAAGGAAATACCCAAGGCAAGTTCTGCAAAGTTCTTTTCCAGATGCAGTCCCGCGCGGAATCGGAAAATATCGATGTCAACAGAATGGGTCATAGCTAGGACCATGATTATTGAAAATGGTTTTCAGATCTTGAAGGAGTGTATATGATGCCTGATTGATATGTTGTGAGCATCGGTTTTCTGGGAATCGGAAGGTATTCTGCCAATAGATTATCTCCAAAAAGGACAAACAATCAATTGCACATACTATGCTTCACTTCTGACACAGTTACGGGACAATGCTCTTGTTCACAAGTCTGTCACTGCCGTGGCTAGCGTTGTCATTAAATTTGATTGAGCATCTGCCTTACTCACCTGATCTTGCTCCTTCAGACTTCCATCTATTCCCAAAACTGAAAGCAGCTATTTCTGGCACTCACTTTCAGTCCGATGATGAAGTCATACTTGCAATGGATGGCTCTCTGACCATTCAAAGATAAGGAGTTATTCAAAAGTTGTATTGAGGCCCTTAAACATCCGTGACAAAAGTGTATAGATACTGAAGGGGATTATGTAGAAAAATAATGCAAAATGTCTGATAAAATTCAAATCTTTAAATACGAGGCTCACAACATATCAATCAGCCCTCGTAGTATGTACATATCATCGTGAAATTTGCCAGTAAACCTCTCCATCCTTTTGATTTTGGGGTCAAAAGGTCAAGGTCATAGGACTTAGATTATTGAAAATGGCTTCAGATCTTAACGTAGAGTTTCACACCTGAAAATTCATGCATGTGTAGACTCAAGTCTTCACTCTCAAGTTTTGCAACTACGGATTCAATGGAGTTCATAACCAACCCTTCGTCCTTTCTAATTTACCGCGCATATGCCTCTGCATCTATTCCATTCAAATATTTTTTTTGTTGAACGGTTACCATGGTTACTATAAATTATTCGTAGGATATTGTGTGAGAAATGCAATTTTTAAGTCACAAGTTATTTACACCACCAGGCGTTTGCCATACTAATTAAAATGCGTATTCCATCAATATACACTGCACCGGTAAGTTCATATAGAACAGTCGCGGGTGGATGCTGATTAAGCGGGGGGGGGGGGGGGGGGGGGAGGGGTTGTTGCGTATTCCACTAAGGAACAGTCGCGGATGGATGCTGATTAAAGGGGGGAGGGGTAGAGGGTACATCCCAGTACCTGAACACTCTTGCTTTCCTCAGACTTTTAAAGGCGAGAATAAACTAATCACACAAAGCCTGTTTAAAAACTGACCGATTTTGAAAAGACATTAAAATTTCTCATAAATATCGTTTTTGTATTAAAGGACAAAGGCACCCTTATGAAGATATAATTACACTCGATAAACACCATATATAATGTAGACCGCACCTTCTTATTAATGTCACCAAAATTTATCATACGGTAGGGAAAAATTGCAGCGATGTAAAAGTTCTCTGTGTTATGAAATGAAATTCACACAATAATTTGACTGAAGTTTTGTAAAAATACTTAATTTTGCGATAAATATACTGTTCATCACCATGGCAACGGCAATAGCCACACAAGGGCATTTTCTGGGTAAGTAAATAATTTACGTATAATAATAATTAACGACAAGATAATGTAGTAATAGTATGTTATAAGGTTTATAAACTATTGCAGAGTCTAGCTATTTTTTTTTTCTCAAAACGGGTAACTTGTGTCAGTTTTGTCCCGGGGGGGGGGGGGGGAGATGGCAACATTTTGGTTCTGAAAAAAAAATCAAATTTACATTAATATGTATAATGTCTTAATTTTTCTGCAAATTCAATGGAAGAAGGGCATTATTCCTCATCCCTCCCCGGTTCAAGCGCTCTTTACGACTTTAAACTGTAAACATTCTGATATGCGTAATAATCATGGATATTCTACAAGCCAACGCGAAAAAGGCAGGCTTTCAACAATTGTTCAGGTGGTGTTTTAGCAAAACAGAACAAAAAGGATTTTATAGGGCCAAAATAGGGCATTATAGGGCAAATCTAACATAATATACTTTTCTTAGGTCCAAACTAAAAATGCCACTGATCTCTTAGGCACAATCAATTTTATATTATTATGTGTTTAGAGAAAGCTTTGGCGAGCGAGCGAGTCTAATTTTTTTTTAGGATGTACAGCAGTATTTCGTGCTAATTGTAATGGTAGATAAAGTGAACATTATGACTTTAGAGTAAGATCTTTCTTCCAATGAAATCTTAAAGTATAGGAAAATGGGCCTTTTTACCAAAATATAGGGAATATAGAACACATAAAGAAATATAGAGATTTCATAGGAAATATAGGGCCGCTTGAATGCCTGAAAAGGGAAAGTTAATGTACTTTGTCCATATTATTAGTTATACAGTGTTTTACAGGGGGGATACAGAAATATATTGGGTCGATGAAAAAAGTTGTATTGGGCGAGGCGAAGCCGAGCCCAATACAACTTTTTTCATCGACCCAATATATTTCTGTATCCCCCCTGTAAAACACTGTATAACGATTTTATCCCACCGATGGCTTTTGGTTTGTGTATGTTACGTCAACATATTTTAAAGCATCTCAGTGACGTCAAACGCGTAAATTTAAAGCGTCTTTGTAGAAGCAGGATATTAAAATGATATCCTGTCAGTAACATAATATTAGGTTCTTCTCGACCAATCAGATTGCAAGAAATTTGCCAGAGGTGGGATAAACATGTATATTGCGGGGGTAAAGAAATGTTCGAATCCCTACAGGACCCATCGATACTTTCATAACTATCTTGAATGTTGATAAAAAAATTTTTGTATTTGTCTAGAATCCGAGATGGGTGCCCATTCACTGCTACACGACAAGTTACCAGATACGTCGACGATAGAGTACGGTTTCCAGACTATAGAAGCAGAACCCACAACATACGAGAGGTCACGTGAGGTGGACGGGGATATTTTCTTGTACTATCAGGGCGTGGTCAGAAACATGCAACTACAGGAGGGCGGGGAGAGGGAATCACTGCTGAAACCTAACATCGACTACACATATGCCACAAAGTTCTCTGACGGCCCTACTACATATGACCGTGAGAAAATGTGGGAGATATATACAGGGAAGAGGCTGATTACGTCACAGGTTACGATCCCCGGTCGCGCTTTACAGCGTATGGAAGGTCCAGGGGAAAACGACGTCTCAAATGACGCTGGGGGCTCTGATGACGTCAGACTGAACAATGAGGTATCGCAAGGCGACAGTGCTAGAAATAACGGAGAACACCCAGCAGTGAATTTTGAGAACGAATTTGATCAAACTGACGTTAAAGAACCCGAGGGATATGACCCCGCCAACAATGATGACAAAACGCTACCCAAGGCTGTATGTTTTAGTGACGGTGATCAGCCAATCGATAACGACGACGAGCAAAACTATGATGACGTCAACGCGCCATCAACCAACAGGAAGAAAAGGCCAAAACCAAAATTAGAGAGACTCCGTCCTGTTAGTTTTATAATGCCCGATGACCCTGGGTTTCCTACCACGCCCAAAGGTAACACCCTACCGCCCTTGAAAAGGGACGGCAGCGACAAAGATAGGTCACGTGATTACAAGGATTCTGATCGCCATGCCCGCCCTAGACTAAGATACAATCGGCCAGATTACACAAGCTCGTTTCCTCTGTTTGAGTACGAGAGAAAGCAAAATAAAGTCAATATTTACAACAAAGGCCATGATTATTCTCATATCAAAAGCAAAATTGACACGAACTTAACCCCGAAAAGGAGACCTCGCAACATGGACGAACCAGAAAAAGATCGTCTGTTCACCAAGCGCTCCCATCTTGATCCTTTAAATCCAGGTCGCCTCCCTCACATCTCCGATCACGGACGCACGGACAGACAATTACCTAGGTACGACAGGCCGGAGTACGGACGCAGTCAGAGCTTGGATCCTGGTCTAATCCGACACAATAACTTCCAGATACCAAAGTACCCAACTCCACACTATAACATAAAGAGGGACAGAAAACCGTATTGGAACAATATGTACTACCCACGGGGAGCTCCATCCGTCAGGCGACGTAGGAACAAAAGTTGTCCTCCCAGGATAACACGTGACCAGGCTCTAACGTCGCACACCACATATCGACGTCACGGGGCACCTGATTACGTCACCAGAGTGCCTATCCATTGGACATATTAGTGAAACTGCTGCGCGTCAATCTGTTCATGGCCGGATCTAGAATATTTTTCGCTGGGGGGGGGGGGGGGTCCAGCCTGTCATTAGGGTGTTCATACTACGATTTTGTAAAGAAAAAAGACAGGATTTTTTTTTTGCAAATTTTAGGGGATTCTGACCCCTGAACTCCCTAAAGACCCGGGCTTGCTGTCCTATAACTGCTTTGATATATATTTCTTACTATTGACTCTTTGTATTTATTTATTTTCAAATGTAATTTAAAAGTAATGCCTAATCTCCAGAAGTTGTAAGGGGCATCATAAACAATGACTACCGGGCCTTGATTAATGTCATGTTTGATTATTGATTCATTATTATGAAGGGTGTGTTTAAATTGATTTAAGGAATCATTATGATATTTTTTTGGTTGATCGAGGTATCAACATCAAAAATTGAGGGAAAACTGCATCGTGCGCGTAGCGCAAGATCAATAAATTTTCCCTCAATTTTTGGTGTTGATACCTCGATCAACCAAAAAAAAAAATTACATTGATTACTTATCATTTCATTTCGTCGCTTTTCAACGTTTATTTGCAGCTTTGAAATCGTGTTGCTAACCGTTACGACGTTGCTTATGACGTTGCTTAACGCGTACTTCCGTTTTTTGTTGATACAGGTATCAACAAAATTTCTCGACCAATCAGAATCGTCGTTTCTTAATGATAACAATGGAAATTAAATGATTTTGTTATCCCTCAGTTTAAGTATTTCAGTTGAATTAGAAAAAATGCATATTTTATGCTTATCATCAATTATATCTCCATGTACAGGTTATTTTCTAAAATAACTTGATCGACTAACTCCATGCTTGGTATACAGTGAAAATAAACTTTCAAACTTGGTACATGTACATTTGATCAGTACTATGCAAGTGTGTCATGACCCTAACTAAAAGTACACATGGTCAAGGTCATATATTTGTAAAATTCTTTTCAGGGTTATAAATGCTACATGCTTCCAACTTGCTTCATATGATCTATTTATCAAGATGGCTTGTCATGACCTTGAACCATGTGCATAGTCAACTAAGGTCGAATTTGCAAGGTCAACACCACTCAAGACTAGTCATCAATCACGATACAAGTTCTGAAATCACTGTACATTCTTGCTGAATTTCTTTGGCCAATTTCTCAATTCAGTATATGACCTTGACAATGACCTATGACCTTTTTCTCAACAAAAACAAAGATTATAATCATCCAACTTCTTGGTCATTCTGTTACAAACCTAGTGATAGTTTTACAGCACACAATATGTAACGAGGGGTAATTTGGACATTCAGAAATCTGAACTCGTGCATAATTGTAATTAGTTTCTATAATATTTTCACCGATGAATTTTTGAATGTATCAAATACATTACAACATACAACAGATTGCCCCCCCCCCCCCCAAAAAAATGAAAATTCAATATAAGAATAATCTAAAAAGTTCATCGTAATAAATTTTGCAATGATTTTCCAAAAGATATTCTTCAAGAGGAGATAACTCTTGAAAGTGATCTTCAATGATGCAATAGCTTCTACCATGACTCAAAAGTTTGTGAAATCTCAAGGCAAAAATGTGAAAATGAAAACACTATATGCTGACAGTTCTCCCTTCACTACCAGCTACTGTATATTCCCTAAGAGTATATTAATGTACATGTATACATGTATTTTGCTTACAGAAAATACAATGATGTATAAAAAGCCTCGTAGATAAGGCCATAGTAGTTAAATATTTTGTTTTACGTATGCGGGCGGGTACTGTACCTTTAAGGAGAATTCCTCAGAAAAACACACACACAAGCATGCATTTTCAAGTAAAAATATCAGCTAATGATCTTGAATACCATAAAATGCCTATACCATCATTAAATATCAGTAGATAATAGTAGTTTTTCTAAAAGCAAAGTCAGAATCATTCACTTCACTTGAGCTAGAAACATAATTTTCTTTCATGCGCAGCCTGTCAGTCTTCCTTTCAAAAGTCCTTCATATTGATCTTGTGTTTGTGTATTTAATGCCTGACAAGAGGGTGCCTTTCAGAAAAAGTTCAGGACGTAAAACAAAATACTAAATAACTATGGCCTAATGTAGTCATTGTTAAACAAAATCGACATCATAATATAACCTTCATCCAATTTTATTACATTCTTTTCAAGTTCAGAATAATTTCATTCATACAGTTTATCAAAATAAATATCAATTTGACAGGTACATGAACCTAAATTTCTTGCTGTATTTTGAATATTACCAACTTTGTTAAATTTGCAATACAATATATCATATCAAACGTGTTGAGTTTTAATTCAGCATTTCTTATTTTGTGAAAAGTACAAGTATATTGAATTTTGTGGAGAAAATTCATAAATATTCATTCATATATAAATTAAATAGAATGAAAGAAATATTCATGTTTATCAAACTGACTGTTCAATCCACAAAATTTAAATCAATAGTCCTTAGAATTAAAAGAAGTCAGAATGGACCAAAACGATTTTGGTTATTTTTGGAAATGGTATGCAACCAAAATGTTAAACGTCTTTAAATTCAATAGCATCATTTTAAACCTGATAAATTTACAGCATGGACCATACATGCACGTTTCGGGTATTTAACCCTCGTCAGTGATCCTCGGTCTAAAGAATGTAAATCAAATATGGCCAAAAAGTATGAAAATTTTTATGTCCAAAAAATGTACCAAAAGACGTATATAGCAGAATGGGTGGGATATGATGCTACAGGACCCAAGTTTTAGAAATTTCAAGAAAGACTGTCAACAACATAAAAATTTTCACATTGTACAATGAATCATGGTTCTATCAATAAATTCATAATTCAAATATGACTTGAGATTTTCTCCAAGTAATATCAAAGAAATGGACAGTTCAGTAAGCTCTACTATGATTTTAACGATTTTCACAAAATTTTACAACAAAGCTAAACAAACCATCAGCAGTATATCAGATTGAAAATAAGAATTATGTAGATGTTGTTCATTGTCCAATGAATTTCCCTGAAATATTAACCAATCAAATTCATACCTTGCCACATTGTGGCTTGATGACACATTTGACTGGTTAACAAGCTTCTGGGATGTCAAAAAACATAGTGTAATCAAAGATTACGAAGCTCACCTCGCAGCAGCAAAGTTCAATTTATCTCTAAGTACATGTATATTAAGAAAATCACTCAAGTGGAAAAAAGTAGGTCAAGGTCATTTCATGAAAGTTTGATCAAAGATACATCCAATATGCAAGTTTGGTACATGTAGCACTCATACTTTGCTCAATATTGGCCTTTAAAGGCAAAATCACTCAAGCAGAAAAAGTAGGTCAAGGTCATTTTATGAAAGTTTGATCAAATATACATCCAATATGCAAGTTTGGTACATGTAGCACTTATACTTTGCTCAATATTGGCCTTTAAAGGCAAAATCACTCAAGTGGAAAAAGTAGATCAGATGCTGCATTCAATGCATGGGTTCACCTCAGCATCCCAAGATGAATCACTTGTGCAAGTTTGGTTTCTGTAGCATCACTACTTTGTCAGACACTGAAATACCCCCAAAAACTTTAACCAGACATTGACAAAGTCATTCAACTGGAAAATGTAGGTCAGATGCTGCATCCAATGCATAGGTTCTTCTCAGCATCCCAAGATGAATCACTTGTGCAAGTTTTTTTACTGTAGTATCAGTACTTTGTCAGATACTGAGCTACCCCAAAAACTTTAACCAGACATTGACAAAGTCATTCAACCAGAAAATGTAGGTCAGATGCTGCATCCGATGCATGGGTTCACCTCAGCATCCCAAGATAAATCACTTGTGCAAGTTTGGTTACTGTAGCATCAGTACTTTGTCAGATACTGAGTTACCCCAAAAACTTTAACCGGACGTGGACGGGGACGCCGGGGTTATAGCATAAGCTCATCTCAACTTCGTTGAGGTGAGCTAAAAAGGAAACCACTTCCCAAGGACAATGATTCACATATGAGCCCCTGCAAGTATTGAGTTATGCATTTGGTATTCACAATGGAGACAATCTTTCGCAGTACGAAGATGACCGTAGTGAAGGTCAATACATTATGAATGATTCTACGAATATAGTACTGTAAACGTGGTTATTTTTGGGGGAGGGGGGGGGGGGATTTCGCGATTATTACATCCAGCGTGGGGGAAATATTCACGATAAAGATGTTTTTCCCATCGTAAAAATGCAACGGGGATATTTTCGAGTGGGGGATATTTTCGCTTGGGGGACATTTTCGCGAAATCCCTCTATTCGGGACAAACGCAAAAATTATCCCCAAGCGAAAGTTTCAACGTTTTCAGTATGTTGTTAAATTTTCAAGCCTTGAAAAGTACACAAAGGAAAAGTTGTTCATTGTCCTGCTCAGTAATGTTAACAATGATGTCACTTTTACATAGAAATTGAAAGAATTCCCCCGTTTTACAGTTTATATTATGTGTAAATTAAGCAATGAGGCATAGTCTCAAAATATAAACAAGCATTTTCCTCTTAGGGAATAATCATGATTTAATCTAAGAGAATTCAAAATAAAGCGGATATTTACACAAACGTTGATACATGTACATGTACATACTGCTCTAATAAAAATTTACTTTTGAAAAGGAAAAAAAAATGGGTTAGAGTAGAGTTTATAACTGTTGTAAAATTTCTCAAATATGAACATTAATGTTGTCTAAAGATTGTGTGAGAGAGGTGGGGGGGATATAAATTTAAGTATCACTAGTTTGAAATGTATTTCAGTGTGGAATGATCATAAACAGGTAAGTGTAATGGTGATATATACGTCAACATAAATACATGTACCTAGTTCTTAAATATCAGGTTTAATAAGCTTTGAAGTTCTCTAATGTTTGCTGAATACACACCGTGACTAGAAATGATCATGAGGAACTACATGTACATGTAATTTTTTCTATGAAATAAATGATGAAATTATTGTTGCTTTAGAACTTTTAAGTAATAAAATAATGAAAACAAAAGATTTTACAACTGCGAAAAATTCTGCTAAATGTATTCAGCAAATGCACCAAGAAGTGCTATCGAATTCATTTCAATACCCTATTATATAGTTTTATCAAGTCTTTCCACTCTCGGAGCCAGGTGATGTTTCTCTCGCACTAGAATCCTTGGAATCGCCTAGGAAAGCCATGACGTGGGTGCGAGCTGCGTTGTAAAGTACAAATACGTGATCTCGTGTTGTGCGTAGCATTGGCCGTAATCCTGTTATCTTCATAACAGGTTCGTAGTAATGTTCACAGCAGCAGTCGTGTTCCACTGTTTCACAGTAATCCACCAGTCCGATGATAACAGCAAACAGTAAGGCTAAAATTGCTGTTACGACAGTCAGTTTGTAAAAGAACCGCCCAAAACCTGAGGATGTCTTCTCTGAAGTAGAACAAAAAAACCTGTTACTTTAAAAATATAGAAATAAACAAGATAACAGTGAACAGTAAGGCTAATATTGCTGTTACAATAGTCAGTTTGTAACTTTGTACAAGAAGTGCCTAAAACCTGATGTGTCTTCTCTGAAGTAGAACAAGAAAATCTGTTATTTGACAAGAAACTACTGATGATAACAGCAAACAGTAAGGCTAATATTGCTGTTACAACAGTCAGTCTGTACACTAATCGCCCCAAACCTGACAATGTCTTTTCTGCAGTAGAAAATGAAAAGAAAATGAAAATCTGTTATTAAACGCAATGTTACAAATGATAACAGTAAGGCTGATATGATCGCTGTTACTATAGCAAGTCTGTACCTGAAGCGTCCAAAACCTGACCAAATCTACTCTGATGGGAAAAAAAATTCTTTATCAATTGAAATAATCATGACCTTCAATCTATTGTACCCAATATCAATAGGCTTCGCTTCCTGCAATAACAAAACCCCATATGGAGGCAGGACCAGGTGCCCAGGAGGAGTAAGCATCCTCTGACTGCTTGCAACACCAGTCAGGAATGCCAAATAGAAATGTGTCAAATCAGAAATCAAGCATTCTATACTTGTGCACTGTTTGATGAACCATATTCCCATCCATCTTCAATCCAATTTTTTTTTCTTGA
Source organism: Pinctada fucata (assembly GCA_028142955.1). Classification (NCBI taxonomy): domain Eukaryota; kingdom Metazoa; phylum Mollusca; class Bivalvia; order Pterioida; family Pteriidae; genus Pinctada; species Pinctada fucata. The sequence continues at coordinate 56,575,376 of AP027111.1, forward strand.
AAGTAACATTACAATATTTGTGATACCATGATAAATATACATGTAGATGGTCTTTATGTTAAGTCCCTACAAACTGACAAAACTAAGTTTCTCTGTAGTGAAATAGTGTACAATTGTTACCTTGTGTTTTTACAAGGTTTAATCATCAAGATTACATTGTACATACTTGCCATAATTTTTCGGAGTTTTGTCATTTCAAAGAGGGACAAAATGAGGGACAAATCATCAAAATGCGGGACAAATATAACGTCAATGAGGGACATAAAGAGGGACACTTTTAGGAGGTTGAACTTCAGATATTGCAATCCAAAATTGCACTAGATTATTGCCCTCTGCAAACGAAAGAACATCAGAGTAAAAAATAAATCTTATTAACGCGCGCTGTATAAGTAGATAGACGCATTTCTAAAAGTGCATGGCGCTTCAGTGAACTTGTCTACCCTATTTAAGTTTTCTCTGTGGAAATTTTAAAAGTCTTTTACTCGATTGTTCACGTTTTATAACACAACTTTCTGAATATAAGTATTAAACATCTGCGCTGTTGCCTGCGTTGACGTTGGCGATTTAAATGAAATACACAATTGATAACTTAACGACTCGGGTATTAAAAACGGCACTAAGCAAACGTAATTTGATTGAAACTGAGAGTTTTTTGACGTGATAATAATAAAGAGCATGTTATAGTTACTTTAGAGCGTTCCGTGGTTGCCGTATTTTCTTTTTTCTTTTTTTTTTTTAAATCTTGTTCACATGTTTTACATCACGTTGTTTCTTCTCATAAAAATAAATTCATATCTTGGCTTACATAAATGGCTATTGCTTTATTTATTTCATTGATCGAATTCTTTTGTGAGCTAAAAAAATACCAACAAGAGAAAGGCTGCATGAATGTACATGTATTTAGCGACGTTTGTGGGACAGTCGACCTTTAATCAACCTATTACTATCAAAACACAGGTCGATTATCGGCTGATTACTGTATATGGGTACATAGCGTAGATAATTGGAAACGTTTAAATAAACAATGAAAGTTTAAGAAAAGACGGAACGACTGAAATCGACAAAGAATAATCAATATTACCATGATTACGCCGATTTTTTTTTTTTTTATGAAACGTCCAAAAATCGGGATTTTCCGTGTCCCGGCCGGGACAGATATTTTCGGTCGAAAATGCGGGACATTTTTTGTCCCGGCCGGGACAATGGCAAGTATGAGATTAAGATTTCAAGTTTTGATACTGTTAAAATAGAGGAAGTGTGAGCGGCAATAGACAGTGATTTACAAATTCATTTGGCAAGTTCCTTCTCAATGTTGGTAAATTGTTAACAGTTTCACAGTTTGGTAATTGTTACATTAGCTACATGTATTATAAACATTCTGATCACTCTAAAGGGAAGCTTGATACCACGTTTTGTAGTCTTGACAAACTTTTGTGTTAAATATTGTTCTCCTTTAATGTAAGTTGACAGTAATTTTATGAGTGAACTTAACTTACCTTTTTTCTGTTGATTCCCTGATTTGGCTACACCATTAGGTTTGTTATTGTCTGCAAAAAAGAAAACTACAATCATTTAAAAAAACAAAACAAAATATGATTGCTTTGTATTTATATACACATGTAAATGAAAAAATCTAATGCTGATCATGTTTTAGGATATTCCCAGGGGTCTAGAATTCCCATTTCCAGTTGCCCAGGGCAACTGAAAAGTTAAATTGGGAAAGTGTAAAGCAGGTGTTCACTTGCCAGTGGGCAAGTAGACTTGTTGAACATTTTTTTTCCTTTTCATTCAGATTTCTCTCTTATCTCCTAATTCTAAACCAGGGTTTTGATTTATTCTGAGGAATCAAGAGTTGATTTACTAAATATTCCACATTTCAACATGGTCTTTAAAAGAAGTTGCAGTATAAGACCTGTCCTTCTCTACATATCATTTTCAACAGGCAAGTGATTTTTGGGTTGGGCAAGTAAATTTTATGTCATGAAATGGCCCCATGGCAAGTGATTTTTGAAAAAAATTTCTAGACCCTCTGATTCCTTGTTTCATGACATTTGTTCCCTGTAGACATTACCATCTTTATGATTGTTCATTTCCTTGGCTTCATCCTTTGCTTTAAGGCTGCTTTCAGCTTCTTGTCTCTGTCGTTGCCGTTTAAGTTTTCGTTCTTGTCGTACTTTCTCCTTGGCTGCCTCCTCGATTGCCTTTATCTTCTCTTCCTCCTCTATAAAAGGTCAAAGTTCATTAACAAATACATTCAAAAGCCACCCTCTTCTGTGACAGGTCAGTGATTTTTTTACTAGCAAATTTTGGCCCTTTCCAAATGCCAAACTGCTACCTTTTTTCCAAAAAAAGTGACCTTATATTCCCAAAACTTGAGAGTACAATTTGATTCAACATGAAATGCATTTGAAAAGCTAATTCCCCTGTATTTTATAAATGAAATGATTTTGTATTATATATACATAATAGTATAATTGTAAATGTGGATATTTTCGCATGGGGGTAACTTCCGCGAATTTCGAGATTGTATAATAATTGCAAAATATTCTCTGCATGAAATATATAATCAACATACACAGCCAATTGTGCCTCATATGAAATTCATGTGAAATTTACATGAACTTTACATGAAAGTTCACATGAAATTTATGTGAAACGAGCACGAACATGAAATTTACATGCAATTTTTCACATGAAATTCATGTGAAGATTTTTACATGGATGTTATGTGAATTCAGTTTCCTGTGACGGTCATTTAGAAAAATTCATGTGAAATTCATGTGAAATTCATGTGAAGGAAATTTATGTGAAATTCATGTGAAATATTTTTCACATAAATCTTATGTGAAATTTACATGAATTTTACATGAACTTTCATGTGAAATTAACATGATGCTCGTTTCATATGAATTTCATGTGAGGCACAATTGGCTGTTTATAATTCTTAAGGGAATGCTCCTGGTTTCTTCAAAATAACCCCTACACGTATTGTTGTAATGGTGATTTCGCGATAATTTTCCCCAGCTAAAACAACCATATACATGTATACAGTAGTCAGTATGAAGTTAGAATTTACCAAAATCAACGCAAAATGGAATAGAACATGTAGAACAGATACTATAAATAACTTTTACAGGCCACTCTTTTTTCAGGAAATGTGAGATAGAATTAAGTGTGACAGACAGACATACAGACGGACAAACAGACATATAAGTTCCTTCCGGCGAGCCAGTAGGGGACTAACAATGGAAAAATGAGCATATAAAGTTTATGTTGGATCCTATTTTTTCTGATTTTGGATAAAGTTTGCACAATACACTAATTCATTATGATCTACATTGTATCTCAATAGACCTTGTTTTAGTACCTTGTTTAGTAAAGATAACCTTCATTGTCTCAATACTTGCCTTTTTTCTTCTGTAATTCTTTCTGTTTTCTCCTCTCCAGTTCTGAGTTGATATGCTTCATATACGTGATTACCTGAAAAAAAAGTATTGTTAAACAATATTTCTTTTATGGATAACTTGAAGTATTGTTTCACAATTACTTGTACATGTATAGTGTGTGAAGACAGCAAGTGTGAATGGTGGTATCTGGTGAGTTGAATTCTGCCATTTGTGAATGGTGGTATCTGGTGAGTTGAATTCTGCCATTTGTAATTTCATATGAACCTAGAGGAATTTGATATATTGATAAGAGTTTAATGGTATGAAAAATCTCAAAATAGTTAGGCAAACTTAAAATTATCGTACATCATTCCCTTAACACTTGCTAAAATATTAAATTAAATGTAAGTCCATGACAGTACGAGTACTACTCTCAAATTGTAGAAGAAAGATACCTTACACAGCCAATTGTGCCTCACATGAAATTCATATGAAATGAGCATCATGTAAATTTCACATGAAAGTTCATGTAAAATTCATATAAATTTCACATATTAAGATTTATGTGAAAAATATTTCACATGAATTTCACATAAATTTCCTTCACATGAATTTCACATGAATTTTTCTACGTGACCTTCAAAGGAAACTGAATTCACATAACATCCATGTCAAAATCTTCACATGAATTTCATGTAAATTTCATGTTCGTGCTCGTTTCACATAAATTTCATCTGAACTTTCATGTAAAGTTTATGTAAATTTCACATGAATTTCATATGAGGCACAATTGGCTGTGTATACTAATCAGTGAAACAGAGAGAAAGGATTAATCAAGAACAGAAACCAATTTAAAGAAAGTTCTTGTTCACACTTGCTGTTTTCTGTCAGTCAAATAGACATGAATTCAAATCATCACTTACATTTTTAGCACAAGTTTTACATTGTTTTTCATCCAGACAATCACCAGCGGCTTTTTTCAGGTCTTCTTTCAGCGGATTGTCCTTCAAATCCAACCATTTCAGTTTGTTTAAATGACAGAAGCTGATTGGTAGAATTGTTAGCTGGTTGCCAAGGAGATCTAGGTGCTCCAGGTTGGACAGTGCACCGAAACGCACCGGTAGCTCTGTCAGCTGATTTTTGCTGAAGTCGATTTTAACCAGGTGCATCAAGTCACAAAAGGCATCCTGTAAATGTGTCAACGTGGTCAAGAAAGATAAGCTTATATAGTGTTCTGAATTATTCATTTTGGTATTTCAAAAATATCACTTTATAATTGGTGTTATATGTATAAGGTAATACATGTATCTTATTTTGTAGTAGATTCATTGGGCAGACAGACACCAGACATCTCAAAATTTGGCATTATTTTCATTGTGACGTCAACATGGTCAAAATAGAAAACAAGACAACGCATAAAGTCAGTGTGATCAAATATGATGTCACAATTCAAAATTTTGCCAAATGATGTGATGTCTGGTGTCTGTGCATATAAAATCAAGGTTTAAAACACTCATAAATATTTACCTTTAATGCTGTAAAAAGTAATGTAGGTTATGTGGTAATTACTTTCACGTAATGTAATAACTTACAGGAAATGTTATTTGAACTTACAGGTAATGTAATAATAACAGATAATGTTGCAATAACTTACAGGTAATGTAATAACTTACAGGTAACATTGTTATAGCTTACAGGTAATGTAAAAACAAAACTTACAGGTAATGTAATAACTTACAATTAATGTTGTAATAACTTACAAGTAATGTAATGTAATTACTTACAGGTAATATTGTTATAGATTACAGGGAATGTTGTTATAATTTACAGGTTAAGTAATTATTAACAGATAATGTTGCAATAACTTACTGGTAAGGAAATTACTAACATGCAATCCTGTAATAACTTACAGATAATAATGAAATAACTTACAGATGAATTTGAATAACTTAAAATAAAGATAATGCAGGGATTGCTTATCAGTAAGTTGTAATAATTTACAGATAATGTTATCACTTACAGGTAATATTGTAATACCTTACAGGTAATGTTGTGATACCTTACAGGTAATGTAATGATTTATATGTAATGTTGTAAAAATGCATAGGTAATGAAATAACTTACAGGTAATGTTGTAATAACTTACAAATAATGTTATTACAACATTACCTGTAATTTTTTTAATTTTGGAATAATCTACAAGTAACTTACAGGTGATGTAATAACTTTCAAGAAATGTTCAACTTCATGGTATTAACTTACTGGCAATGTAATAAAATGAAAATGTACAGGTTACATGTTTGTAATAAATTACAGCTCATATTATAATAACTTACAGGTAATGTGGTAATTGTATTACAGGACAAATCTAATCTCCTGGCCTTTGGAAGCAGGGACTGAAAAAAAAATTGAATGTGAATTTTAAGTTAGTTAACAAAGGTAAACATTAGTCAGGCATTATATTTTGAAATTCAGAAGACTGAATCAGATTTACATGTACTATTGTCAATAATACTTCAGCAGTATTGTTCTTCTTTGTTAGGATAATGGCAAAACTTCAATACGCTGAAGATTACAGGTACTTGCAATCCAAAAATTAAAATTATATTTTCATGACACAGATCTTCTAAAAATTTAGAATAAAGTGTCCAAAAACTGGTCCATAAGATTGCTATTTTATGATTTGCGAAAATGAAGAGTCATAAAATCAGATAATTCCAAAAAAACAATTTTACTTCTTGAATTTTTTTTTTTTTTTTTTTTTTTTTTTTGCAATATGTGTATTTGTATGAAGTGATTCTTGATGTCGGAAATTTCCGCCATGTTTACAGGGGGATGTGCTTCTAGATTTTTCACTGTGCCCTACGAAAAATCCGTAATTTTGTTTGCTCCTTCATCAAATCTCGTTTTATATTTGGGTTTGATGAGCTAAGAGCTCATTCTTCAATGGTCCCTTCAATGAATTCTAGTAGATTTTTCCTTGATATAAACGTTAGATTCTAGATACACGTGTATACAGCAATTTCCATACACTATGCTCTATGATAAACACCGAGTTTATCCCCCAACTATTTTCGGAACTTCTCTGTGCTTATCTCTAATTGAACCTTTGTGTGACATCATGCCGACATAGAGAATCATCGAATTTTAAGCCGCCACTTAAAATCATCCAAAAACTGACAGACACCAGCTTTTAGAAGGCATTGGCTTAGGTTAAAGCTTAGACTAAATAATCCAGTCTCTCCGCTGCCGCTAAAAGAGACTGAACCCCACTATGGTTGTTACAGAACGAAGTCGGACGAAACTGTTGCCCAACGATTTACCCATTTTTAAGGTCTGAAATATTGATTTTCTTGTTGACGGGTCTAAAGAAAACATTTATCTAACTATCTCTACCCACCTCACGTTTTTTTCTCGCTTTGTTATTGCATTTTTGCCAAATTTTAACTCCCTACTAAACTAATCAGGCAAAGCGAAAGTTCAGGGAACCGACCGATCAGAACGAAGGATAAAGAAAGTTGATCATGTGATATTTTGTATCCTTCGTTCTGATTGGTCAGCAGACTTCGTTCTATAACAAACGTGGTGGGATTCAGTCTCTTTTAGCGGGAGCGGAGAGACTGGATTATTTAGTCTAGTTTAAGCTACTGTCCTGTTCACTAAATCCAGAGCACCCTGTTTTCCCGGTTTTCTCTAAGATATGATACTGTCATCTTCCAAAAAGATATCAATTTCATAGTAACTCCTTTAGTCGTAACAGAAAATACCATTGTTTTGGCTGTACGTCAATTATGTAATATGTTAGAAATAGGACGGAAAATAAAAAGTCTACGGAGATTTTCTATATTAAAATCCCTGAAAATGCGTGACGTCGGTAGCTTTGACGTCACTGTTTACCATTGTTGACACGGAGAACAATATGGCGGCGGCTTGAAATTTAAAACATGGGAATTTCCCGTAGACATTTTTATTTTTCATATTGCGGCTTGAAGGCAGTTGAAAGGGTAAGTTGAGGATTATTTCCAGTACGTTACGACTAAAGGAGGTAAACTTTCGGAAACTATCATCTATAGCAAAATTCTTCAGATGACAGAATAAATCGCCAAAACAGGGTGCTCTGGATTTAGTGAACAAGACAGTAAGTCCTCTAATTCACAGTTTGACATATCAAAATAAGAACACCCCTCCTCTCAAAAAACTGATCTATATTTTATCTCTATTTGATGATATCTGAAGAATATTTCATAACCGGCATGGAACTTGTGAAATGCTGACCGACTGACCGATTCAGTGGTTTTGCTCGATAAATAATTACTGTAGAATGTCATTTGCATTTTACCAGCTCTTTTACGGGAACTGTAGATAAATTATTGAGGCCCAAGTCTAACTCATCCCCATCAAGTTTATCCTTCAAACTTTCCTTCGGCATCTTTTTCTCTCAAACAAGCTGGCACGAAAGTGAAAGCGGAAACTGCTGTCACAAACCGCTACGGGTTTTGAATTTTACAATCTGCAGTCAGTTGATTCGTACCTTCATTACTTCGTACTAAGTCTACTTTATTTTATCTGCGAAGTGGAGACCGAATTTAAAGTAAAACAACTTTCTTTGTATACATTTCTTTTGTCCTGACAGCAGTAGGGATTATTGCAGTAAGTCTGTGCGAAATTTTTGTAACTAAAAGTAAAATTACATCCAATGATCCATTTGACTTTAGCTCACTTGAGCTAAATATACGAACGTTCGTATGCGGAGCAACAGAAAACACCTTCCAAATGTCAAGAAACACCCATTTTTTGAAACTTTCAAAGATATACATACTGCAGACATAACACAATACATCAAAGGTGAAAAACATAGGTAAACAAACATGGCCGCCGCGACGCACTTCAAAACAACTTATAAGATCACCTAAAAATGGTCACAGTTCACCAAAATATTAACCAATTTCATTGAAACTTGGACAAAATGTCTACAGTATGTATATCTTTCATAAAATGGGTGTTTCTTGACATTTGGAAGGTGTTTTCTGTTACCTTTAGAGTGTTTTCTGTGTTTAGTTGGTTGTTTCCAGTGTTTTCTGTGATTCTACGGATTATTGCAGTAAGTCTGAGCGAAATTTTTGTAACTAAAAGTAAAATTACATCCAATGATCCATTTGACTTTAGCTCACTTGAGCCAATTTTAGCTGCAAAGCTTTGTGTGAGCTATCATCAAAGCGTTCCATTTGTCTTCTGTAATTTGCATAAATTTTTCACATTTTTTACTTCTTGAGTCCCCTACAACCCTACTGTCCACGCGCGGTCCATAGAATCACAGAAAACACTGGAAACAACCAACTAAACACAGAAAACACTCTATAAGTAACCGAAAACACCTTCCAAATGTCAAGAAACACCCATTTTATGAAAGATATACATACTGTAGACATTTTGTCCAAGTTTCAACAAAATTGGTTCACTTTTAAGTATAATATGATAATTTTTAGTTTTATTTTTGCAGATCGTTTGTAGTGCGGCACGGCGGCCATGTTTGTTTACATTCTCAGTGATTAACATCCGTGTCATTTCACGTGATTAGTCGATTGCATTTTATATTGCGTAATATTAAAAAATAAATTTTTTTAAAAGATGTGTTGTTTAAGTGAATTTCCTTTTATTTTTTTTTTTAAGAATATTAGTTGTTGTTGTAATTTTTTTCACAGACATTATATAATATAGCAGATAATTAAAAGAAAACCCGAAATCTTTTACATGTTTTTTTTTATTTATCAATATATCACGAACGGCTTAGATAATTACATTATGATAATAGCAAGTTAATTTGTTAATTAAAATAAAGTAAAGAACAAAGGCATTATTTTTTTTAATCTATGAGGTTCAAAGAGTTGTGTGTGCTTTCTTTATAAATATCACAGAGGTTTCAACCAATGACATAATCGACTGGTATGTTATTTCAAAAATAATGATGAGAAGGTTAGAATCTTTTAAATAATGTTCGAGCAAATTTTTATCATTATTACATTTTTCATCATGGAAACTTTGTTTCCTTGTCCGTCGTGCTTCCACAAATGCGGAGACTAGACTATACAATGCTCTTCAACAATTAAAACCAGCTTTTCACTTGTATTAAATTGTATAAATCATAGTAATTTTTCTTCATTTATGTCAGTATATTGCACAATTTTTTTGTAAAGTAACATCCCATTTGACATTTATCGTTGTTTTGACAATTACACGTGTACATGTCAATAAACCGTGCAGGGTACGTAGGTGTCGATTGTACGTTCATTACCTGAAAGGTGTGAAACTCATTATAGAGCGTGATATCGGCAAGCGGTGAATGAAGATAGGGGAATAAGAATTTCTTTAATAATAAATTTAAGTTTAAACACCCCTCCCCCCTCTGATAATATAATGATGAACTCAGAATTTGATTAAAAGAATTTAGCAAAAAATAAAGTAGTTTAAAACTTAAAATTCACGTAAAAAAAAATCGGGGTACCCGCAGGGGCGGATCCAGAACCCCAATTGCCAGGGGGGGGGGGGGGGCACATACAATTTTTATGGAAATCATTTGCGAGGCCCGGGCCGATGAAATTGGGAATTTTGCAACATTTTAACCTAAATTGGGAAATAAATTTCAAACAACAAAAAGATGTATTCATGCAAATTATCCCTTATCATATCAATTGTCTATATTTTGAATCCCTCCTAGAGCATGTTTGTTCTACTTCCGTTTTCCCTTCAGTTAATGATACGTAAATTGGAAATGAACTTCTCGTTTTGGAGAAAAGATTGAATAGGGAATTTTAGGTCTAAAATTGGGGGAAAGTACCTCTTTTTATCGAATTTCGGCCCCATACAGACCCTTAAAAATTCCCTTGTAAATGATAAATTTCCTTGACAAACTAAACATCACGGTTGCCCCATTCCCTGCATCGTCCAGATTGAAAGGTTTAATTGTTTCTTGGCAGTTCTATCATGATAATATTTTTTATTTACCTAGGGGCTTAACCAAAAATGTAATCATGATAACTTCGATTCTAAAAATAATGAAAAACATGCATTTTTATCTTTTCAAAATTCTTGGAGGTAGCCGGTTTAAATCTGGCCAAAACAATGTCAATTGTTCATTTGTAAAAAAAAAATTGATCACGACCTAAAAATTAGAGTTTAAAAAAATGTAAGCTTTATAAGAGAATGTATGAAGATTTGGTCAAGAAATATGTGTGTTAAATATGCCTTGCACAGGATATAAAGTTCGTGATTCATCCCTCAGATAAAGAAAATTCGATATGAACATGATTCAATGTAGGTTGTTTCCGAAACGTGTGTACGTCCACGTACAGAAAATGGACATGACTATCTATCCCCGAGAAATTTTTGGAAATTTTACTCAAATCGGTGGTTTCTGGGGTGTTTAGGGCTATTTCTGACTGGTTTCATAGATTTATTACAGAAACAGTAGTTTAATGCTTCCAAAAGCATGTCATAAGTGCCCCCTTTTGGGCACTGCCGGGGGGGGGGGGGGGGGGGGGGGGGGGGGGGGGGGGGGGGGCACACGTGGCTCCGTGCCCCCCCGGCTGAATCCGCCACTGACCCGACAGAAAGACTGAATCAAAGGGTTTTTTAAAAGGAAGGAAAGAAAAAAGATCGTGCCTAACGTTTAGGGATATAAGGATATGAACTTGGGGGAAAAATGAATTGAAAATAACAACTTTTTCACTTTTTTGGAGGTGGCGGCTTTCATCATTTCTAATTAAAAATAATTTGGGGGCTTCTCAACCGTCCAAATAAATGTCAATGGGCGGGTTTAGGTCAGGTTTTCCTGACTACTTAATTCTAAACACATAATCACGATAATGATTTACGATTATTTAATAATTACCGGTACTGATTAACCAACACAATAAATAAATATTCTTCTCCGTTAGAATAAGTAAAAAAGTACGTAGGACCACTTTTACCTCTAAAAACATGTTTAAAGTTCATAATTGATTCCAACCCCACCCCTTTATCCACCCAATATCTTTTCTCATATCGTTATCGACACCTCAGTTTATTCGCCCCTATTATGCAATCACCGTTAATTAGTGGGAGGTATGATATTGCCCGGCTAATAACTGACCCTCTATGTAATACGATAGTCAATTTATACTTTTTCTCTAGATTATTCCCTTTTTTCTCCTCATCATAGTTCAATGAATTTCGTGCATTCCTTTGCTTTTATTCTTTGTCGATATGTCTATTTTAGATTTATCAGAAATTACACCTTTATTTTTGCGTACACTCGATTCAGCACTGCATTGAATATTAAATTTGAAATTTCAATATTCAAAATACTGTAATTGTAAATGATGAATGTTATGATTTTTAAAAGGAATAAAGTATCTATTCGTCCGTGGATTTAATAATTGGCCCTTCTTGAAATAGCACGACCAAGACCTAAAGTATTTGCCTTAAAATCAACACCTATCTCTTTTTACTAGATACCAATACACATTGTTTAAACTAATTGAATTAGATCTATACCTATGATATTGTTCGTACTTTTTTCTCCGGACAAAATGTATAAACATATTCTTGTAATTGCAATACATGAGGTATTACTGGGAATTCGGGCAATTTATATAGGCCTCCGGCCTCGGGCAGTCAGTCATTCTTAATTTTTCTGGCCACCTTTTTATGCCCCCGTAATCGAAGATTCGGGGCATATAGTTTTTGGTCTGTCCGTCCGTCTGTCTGTTTGTCCGCAAAAACTTTAACCTAGGACATAACTTTTGAATGGTGACAGGACTTTCACATTTCACATGTGTATTCCTTGTGATCTTGACCTTGGAGTTTGACCTACTTTTGAAAAACTTTAACCTTGGGCATATTACTTTCGAGATTAAGCACTACAACTATCCCAAAACCCTATTATTTGATAATATGGCATGATTACCTTCAAAAATAATCTTCTGGACATACAAAATATACGAATATATAGTCTTTGTAAAGACAAGCGACATGCTTTTTTTTCGAGTTGGCCGTTTAAATAGAGAATGACTGAGTATTTTTCTTCAGGTCCAACAAATCATATATTGACCTCATTCCCAGTCAATAATTGTCTAATATATGTGTCCCTGACACCAAAACTTCTACGTATGACAATTTCTTTCTCTTTTTTTTTTCATAAATTTTGTTTCTTTTCAGACTCCAATTAGCCATAGACAAATGAATGCAATGATAATGATTCATGTACTCTTGCTCAGATGACATCACAGTATCAGATGGGAACAATGTCTCAGATATTCTCACAGACACATCACGTACTGACGTTCCGTCGCTCCTGCGGAAATTGAAGTTTTTGAAAGTTTTGAGACAATAACAAATACGTACATGTAGATGCAACTCCGTGCTTTTTTTACTTATTTAACTTGTCAGAATATTTCACAAAAGAAAATACAATTTGAACACAAGATGCCTTGAAAAAAAAAGAACCAAATTGAAATACACATGCAGAAGTGTTCGTACGCCGAGATATAGGTCTAAATATACGAACGTTCGTATGCGGAGCAACAGAAAACACCTTCCAAATGTCAAGAAACACCCATTTTTTGAAACTTTCAAAGATATACATACTGCAGACATAACACAATACATCAAAGGTGAAAAACATAGGTAAACAAACATGGCCGCCGCGACGCACTTCAAAACAACTTATAAGATCACCTAAAAATGGTCACAGTTCACCAAAATATTAACCAATTTCATTGAAACTTGGACAAAATGTCTACAGTATGTATATCTTTCATAAAATGGGTGTTTCTTGACATTTGGAAGGTGTTTTCTGTTACCTTTAGAGTGTTTTCTGTGTTTAGTTGGTTGTTTCCAGTGTTTTCTGTGATTCTACGGATTATTGCAGTAAGTCTGAGCGAAATTTTTGTAACTAAAAGTAAAATTACATCCAATGATCCATTTGACTTTAGCTCACTTGAGCCAATTTTAGCTGCAAAGCTTTGTGTGAGCTATCATCAAAGCGTTCCATTTGTCTTCTGTCATTTGCATAAATTTTTCACATTTTTTACTTCTTGAGTCCCCTACAACCCTACTGTCCACGCGGCTCTTTTCGGAAACTTTTTAGAGGGATTCAATAATTGTTGTTAGATTTTAGCATGACGTCGCCAAGTTTGACAATGAGCATATGGACAGCGTCATGTCACGACTTCATGGTAAAAATTAGCATGGGAAATGGCCCACCAAAACTTATTGTTTCCATGATTTAAAGATTGAATGTGTGCACCAACTACCGGTATTGAAGCGAGATCTACATTGAATGGTATCAATTTCATGATTCATCTAAATATTTGCATGATAAAGTAGTCAAAATGGTGTTTATCCGTGAGATGGCCGAATGGTAGAAATGGCCGAATGGAAAAGGCGTTCAACTCTCACGCAGACGACCGGGGTTCGAATCCCGGTGTGGTCATATGAGAGTTGAAAGTCATATCCATTCGTTCGTCCCTACCGATTCTCTGACCGGGGGGACTATAAAGGGCCCAGTTGGGTACCCACGTTCATGCTGCAGCAAGGGTATCCAAGTGTGGTTGCACCTTATAAAAGCCGTTGGAAATACGGACCATCCAAGCAGTACATAATTATACAACCCTCCTGCATACATGCATACATGCATACACCACATACACAAGTGGAGGGTGGGCATTAAAATGGGGTAGTACTCCGCCCCTTAAATAATAGAAAGGGCTATGAGGCACCCCAGAGGGGAACGGCCTGGCTAGAGTACATGTACTCTGTAACGAGCAGTTGGTGAATGAGTTCTCCGCAATATAACATCAATACAGCCAACTGACCCAATAGAGGGTTGCCAGGTGCCCAAACAGAAAAAAAAAAAAAAAAGCCGCGCAGACAGTAGTATTGTTGTTTTTAAATATACGCCCCGGATCCTTCAACAGGTGAGGTGGCGCCTGCTTTACATGGATGATTGTGACATTAATATCTTTGCAATTGGATGATAGAAAGTCAATGTCATTCCCAGCTATTCAACATATTTTTACTTTCAGATATGACATTCATTGCTTAAAATCCCTCTTTTAAACGTAGAAATGATGGTTTTCAATCACCTTGTATGATTCAAATATTGTCATTGTTGTTGTAACAAATTATGTGAGCAGACTGAAAAGTGGTGTCACGGGTCATCACTCTAATCCCATCAACACAATCACGTAGTATACTGTACTCTTAGCACTATAAAAAGCATACTATTTACAATGTACCAATTCATGCCTGTTTGTGTGGGTCACTATTCTCTCATACATGTAGTGTACGTACTTGCTTTTGGAAAAGCAACACTGTGCATGAGAGAATAGTACCAACACAAACGGGCATTAATATATTGTACGTTTAGTGCATCACATGACCTTGATAGCATTTTAAAAGGAATGTCGACTATAGCTCAATTTACTCTCAAAGTGACATACATGTAACTCTGTAAAGCAAAAAGCAATAGTCCCAGGTAGCTTATAATACGCACTATTCACTAATATAGTCCCCGCATGCTAAACTTCAGATTTATCATGTGATATGCACTAATGACCTGTCAATAGTACAGCTATACTACATTAGTGCATCACATGATAAATCCTTGGAATTCCATTGGTTCAGCACGTGGGGACTACAGTGTACATACAAGATGGCAAAATATCGAACTAGAGCAAACAGTGATCTACGTCATAGAAATGAAGTGTTTCATTTCTTATCCTTAGAAAACAGTAATCATGATGGACTGAAGCTTTGCAACTATAAATCTTGAATTATTAATGTGATCATGCAGTATACCTTTTCACTTTATGTTTCAGAATGACAGTTAGACATAGTATCAGGATGTTTAATTAAATATCTTTGAACTCTGAATAAGAGGATTTTAGTGTGGAATAGCATACATCTTACTGTCGTTACAAACAGAGTCTGAAAATGGTGAAAAAGGACGACATCATCAAGGCTTTTCAAGATGTGGTATAATATTTACATTATTTTATAATATTTACATTCTTAATTTTATAATATTTACATTCTTAATTTTATAATATTTACATTATTTATAATATTTACATTATTTATAATATTTACATTATTTATAATATTTACATTATTTTATGATATTTACATTATTTAATGATATTTACATTATTTTATAATATTTACATTATTTGTCGTTTATCAATGGTCTAGCGTTGAAGTTAACGCAAAAACTATAAAACTGAACTTTCTAGCGCAGAAGCTTTTGACCGCGCCACCGGCCTTATCTTCAGCTCGTTTATTTTCTGGTGACTAATTGTTGTATGGCAAACAGAAAGCATGATGTCAATTGCCATACAACAATTGTCATCAAAGAGTTTTGAAATTTATCATAAAAATCATAGCTTTAGTACATGTATATTTGGCTATCCTATAACAAACACACCAAAAAACAAAAATGAATAGATAGAAAAATTATAGTGAGAATTCATTTCACAATCCCAAAAATCAGAATTCAAAAATAACTTAGGAGAAATTCAAATATTTTGAATATTCAGTTATTTTTTTCACTTATTTTTCAAGGTGCCTGTGCCTTTTAATCTGGGAAAAATCAGCAACGTAATCCAGAAAATTGGGAATATTTGGAACAGCTTATTATCAAAATACGTCTACATGCCTGTCCCTTATAAGGACATTTTTCTTGTTTTCTGGCCTTTTAAGAGGTCAACTAGTTGACCTTATTTAAAATTATTTCTTGTTGAATCAAATTGTACTCTCAAGTTTTGCATATGACGCACAAATTTAAGGCAACTTTTTGGGGAATTTAAAATTTGGCTCTGGGAAAGGGCTGAAATTTGACCCCAATTTGCTAGTAAAAATATTATTGGCGATTCAAATATTATTTTGTATTGTAGGTGCATGGTGTGACCACTAATGGAGATGAGTGTATTGTCTTGTACCTGGACAAATCTAGGACAGAATTATGTCACTTTGGGACGTCTCGTGGGCAGCAGTTTCTCAGCAAACATGAAGACATTTCTCATCGGTTTTTAGCCTTCTGTAATGGTAAGCATACTGGCAAGCGTCACCATTAGCCAGCTATCACTAAAAAGTGTCAGAAAAAAACATACCTGTCAACTCTCCCTCTTTTTAAGGGATACTCCCTCTTTTTGACCTCATCTCCCTCCTTGGCATTTCTCCCTCGAGGGAGACCAAAATCTCCCTCTTTTTGACTCAATCACCCTCATTCTCCCTCTTTTGGCATAATTTCCAAAAAGGAATACCTGTAACTCTAAATAGCAACATTCAGAGCGTTTTCATGCGAAATTGCATGACAAAATGCAAGAAAAGATGTATAGAATGCAATAAATTGTTGATATGTGTTTCATAGTTTATAAATGTATTTGCATTGAAATGTTAGCACAATGAAATTATGTAAAAATTGGTTTACAAAAAAATGTCACGATTCATAAAAAATGTAGCAAAATGGGTTCATGCACAATCTCCCTCTTTTTAAAGTTTCAAGGAATGAGATCTCCCTCTTTCTAAGATTTCAAAGTTGACAGGTATGGAAAAAGGGTAGGTTCATGAAGCCTGATTATAATATGTATGTTCCCTATGAAAATAGGGCATTGAAGCAATGACACATTTTTGTTTCCTTGAAATTTATGCTGGTTTCCATAGAAGATGATGACATCACAATAATTATAGGACTCCCAAATGGGAAGCAACTCTGTAAAAAATTTTGTACTATTTATACTGGTAGATGAGAATTATTCACTTAATCAAGAACATAAACTGATGTGATGTTATTGATATTTCAGAGGTTTTCATCTTGACTGTGGTCATTGATGGTGTAGCAACAAAAATCCAGATTGGTAAGCAGGTTTATAGAATCTATCACCCAAATTTATAGATTTTAATTTAAAATTGTTATTTTATAGAATCTCGCACCCAAATTAAAAGATTAAATTGACGAAACCCAAATATAAATGTAAAGAGTATATTGCACCTAAGTGTACAGAATTTTTTTTAGAAATTCATATTAAGCCAAATTTTTTTGCAGCTGACACATTGATAAGGCATGAATTTGACAAAATAGGCAAACTGCTTTTTCAATATTGAAATATATGTTCTATGCATGTAGTACCAATTTTATTAGTCCCCTACCGGCAACGCCGAAGGGGACTCTTAGTTTCCTCTCGGTCTGTCTGTCTGTCCGTTCGTCTGTCCGTCTGTCCCATTTTCAGTTTTCCGGACTTTTTTTTGCTGTTGTTGCATATATTGAACTCATTTTTTGGTATGTGGATATATCTCAATGTGATACAGATCAAGTTTGAGTTTGCTTTCGATTGACCTAATTTTACAAGAGTTATGGCCCTTGGACTAAGCAAATTTTATGAAAGTTTCAGTTTTCCGGACTTTTTTCCGCTGTTGTTGCATATATTGAACTCATTTTTGGTATATGGATATAACTCAATGTGATACAGATCAAGTTTGAGTTTGCTTTCGATTGACCTAATTTTACAAGAGTTATGGCCCTTGGACTTAGCAAATTTTATAAAAGTTTCAGTTTTCCGGACTTTTTTCCGCTGTTGTTGCATATATTGAACTCATTTTTGGTATGTGGATATATCTCAATAAGATACAGATCAACTGTGAGTTTGCTTTCGATTCACCTAATTTTACAAGAGTTATGGCCCTTGGACTTAGCAAATTTTATAAAAGTTTCAGTTTTCCGGACTTTTTTCCGCTATTGTTGCATATATTGAACTCATTTTTGGTATATGGATATATCTTAATGTGATACAGATCAAGTTTGAGTTTGCTTTCGATTGACCTAATTTTACAAGAGTAATGGCCCTTGGACTTAGCAAATTTTATGAAAGTTTCAGTTTTCCGAACTTTTTTCTGCTGTTGTTGCATATATTGAACTCATTTTTGGTATGTAGATATATATCAATGTGATACAGATCAAGTGTGAGTTTGCTTTCGATTGACCTAATTTTACAAGAGTTATGGCCCTTGGACTTAGCAAATTTTATGAAAGTTTCAGTTTTACGGACTTTTTTCTACTGTTGTTGCATATATTGAACTCATTTTTGGTATGTGGATATATCTCAATGTGATACAGATCAAGTTTGAGTTTGCTTTCGATTGACCTAATTTTACAAGAGTTATGGCCCTTGGACTTAGGAAATTTTACGAAAATTTCAGTTTCGGGACTTTTTTCCGCTGTTGTTGGATAAATTGAACTCATTTTTGGTATATTGATATATCTCAATGGGATACAGATCAAGTTTGAGTTTGCTTTAGATTCACCTATTTTTACAAGAGTAATGGCCCTTGGACTTAGCAAATTTCATGAAAATTTCAGTTTCAGGACTTTTCTTTGGTTCTATTGCAAATAATGCACTGATTTTTGGTAAATGAATACATCTCAGTGTGATACAGACCAAGTTTGAGTTTGGTTTCCATTGGCCTATTTTATCAAGAGTTATGGCCCTTGGACTTAGCAAATTTCATGAAATTTTTAGTTTCCCGTTGGATAAATTGAACTCATTTTTGGTACGTGGATATATCTCAAATGGGATACAGATCAAGTTTGAGTTTGCTTTAGATTCACCTAGTTTTACAAGAGTTTTGGCCCTTGGACTTAGCAAATTTTACTGAAAATTTCAGTTTTTGACTTTTCTTTGGTTCTTTTGCATATAATGCACTGATTTTTGGTAAATGAATACATCTTAGTGTGATACAGACCAAGTTTGAGTTTGGTTTCCATTGGCCTATTTTTACAAGTGTTATGGCCCTTGGAATTAGCAAATTTCATGAAATTTTTAGTTTCCCGGACTTTTTCATGCCTGTTATTGCAGATAATGAGCTGATTTTTTGTATGTGAATACATTATAATGTGATGCAGATTTGAGTTTAATTTAGATTGACTAATTTTCATAAGAGTTATGGCCCTTGGACTTAGCAAATTTCATGAATTCAGTTTCCCAGACTTTTCTTGGCTGTTGTTGCAGAAGATGAACTGATGAACAGAGATGCAAGTCATAAATTTATGCCACCGGTAGGGGACTTATATCGCACAGCGATCATTGCATTTTATTGTACTAGACACATGTTTCGTATATTAAATCCTCGTCAGTAGCACTTAATGTCAAACAGGTTGAATAAAGCCAAAGTGAATTTTGCTGGCCCCATCTACAATATTTTCCTCTTGCCAAAAATTCAAGCTTAAATCTAAACATGACCAAAAACATTATGCTGAAACCCCAGCTAAGGACAGAGCTATGCAATGCGGGAGATACCCCTCAGTTTTAGAAATTTAGGTCTAATTTGATGACAGAAAATTTAGAATATATATTTCAATGCAGTGTGTAAACGCTAAAACTAGGCGAGTGATATCCTCGAGAACTTATATCTTAGTTTTTAAAATGTCACATTCCTTCATTTTAGGTGCAGATGTAATGAAAACATGCTTAAATACAACAGATACTGCATCTAATGCTTCAAATATTCCTGGAAATGGACCGCACCATTTGGGTGATGGAACAAATTTTGAAAGCAGACCTGGTCCAACAATTATGGAGAAAGTTCAGAGTACTGCACAAAATGGTCCAAATAATTCAAATTATAGTGAAAGTGGAACAAATCCTGTCAAACTTGAACATAATCCTATTCAGATGGGAGCTGGTATCTCAAAAAGTGTATCAAGTGGCGTACAGACAGGACTAAATCCTGTAGGAAACCAATCAATCCTAGTGAAGAGAGAGCCTGATCCTGTACACAGCGACCAGGATTCTGCACAGAACAACAGAAATCTGGTACAAATTGGACATAATCCTGTTCAGATTGCAGCAGGTACGGTACAGAATGTATCAAGTGACGTACAGACAGGACTAAATCCTGTAGGAAACCAATCAATCCTAGTGAAGAGAGAGCCTGATCCTGTACACAGCGACCAGGATTCTGCACAGAACAACAGAAATCTGGTACAAATTGGACATAATCCTGTTCAGATTGCAGCAGGTAGGGTACAGAGTGTATCAAGTGACGTACAGACAGGACTAAATCCTGTAGGAAACCAATCAATGGCAGTGAAGAGAGAGGCTGATCCTGTAGACAACGACCAGGATTCTGCACAAAACAAGAGAAATCTGGTACAAATTGGACTGTCAAATAACATGCATATAGGCAATGATGCTACTGTTGAAAATCTCGCTCGAAACTCAGCAGCTGAACCAAGTTTGACTCCAAAGTTTGCACTATTTTCATCAAATATTGGAAAGGTCACGTCCAAACCAGCAACTGTACCAAACATAACTGTTCTGAATTCTATGCCTAATTCAGTTAAATATGTGTTAGGTAACAAGTATTCAGCAACTGGACCAAACTTAACACTAAATCCAGAAGCTGCACCAAGCTTCACGCCCAGTTTAGCAACTGCGCCAAATCTGACACAGAATTCAGCAGTTGTACCAAACTTGACACCTATTTCATCAGTTGTACCAAACTTCACGCCCAGTTCAGCAATTATACCAAATCTGACACCTAACTCAGCAGTTGTACCAAACCTCACATCTGGTCCAGAAGCTGTAAAAAACCTCAAAACCAATTCAGCAGCTGTACCAAACTTCACAACCAATTCAGCAACTGTACCAAACTTCACAACCATTTCAGCAACTGTACCAAACTTCACAACCAATTCTGTAGCTGTACCAAACTTCGCAACCAATTCAGCAGCTGTACCAAACTTAAAAACCAATTCAGCAACTGTACCAAACTTCACAACCAACTCAGCAACTGTACCTAACTTCACAACCAATTCAGCAACTGTACCAAACTTCACAACCAATTCAGCGATGGAACCAAATTTGACTCTTAATTCAGCAGTTGTACCAAATTCCATGCCAAATTCAGGAAGTATACAGAATCCTGTACCAACATGTAATTCAGCAGTTGTACCAAACTTATCTGTTTTTAGTAACAATGATCACAGTACTGAATCCGGAGCACCTGAGAGGAGGACGTTGTCTAAGGTAGATGATCAGGTTATTATTGTGAATTACAGTCATTCATTTACCATCAAAGATGGGGTAAAGAAAAGTCCAGCCTCCTCAACAAAGCTACCCGTTGTATTTGGAAAAAGACGTCAAAAAGAAAGAAAATCAAAAAGGACCAAAAAGAATTGTTCAAATAATGAAGGAAGCGATAAATCTTGGGAGTGTGGGACAGGGCATTGTATGAAGAAAATATTTCCTAAAATCCAACCATTTCCTGAAATTTTTCCGGAGATTACGGAAGATTTATCTGGCGTGGAAAACAATATGGAACTAGAATGTATCGAGGTGAAAAAAGAGAGTGAGGAATCCCCTGAGCAGTGTGAAGAACACCTACATGTAGAACAAGGCCAAGAAAACAGGCCTAAGGCTACGGGTAATATATATATAATGAATGTTCAGGAGCACTCTATGGAACAGTTGAATATTCTTGGAGAACAGGTGACAGAGTCGATGAACGAGTCAGGAGAACACATAGCATTATCAGAGGAACGCTTGGACGCGCCAGATTGTGTTATGTCCCTACAAATGGCGGTGAATGGCGATTCAGGTTCAGAAGAAATTGTTGAAACACTGGATATAAGGGATGCCAGGAATGATCGGGGGTGTAGGAAAAATATCAGAAATAAAGCAGAGAAAAGAAAGCAGACAAAGCATCCAAGTACAGGTAGCTTTATAATCTTCATAAATATTTGGTCTTTTGGATATACAGAGTTACTTCCCCTTAGGGACAATATCTGACTTAATTAAGATTTAATCAAATTCTATGGACAGGTACTGGCATAACATTCATGGAAAAATTGCTTCAAATGTGATGTTTTATAGCATTTGCCCATGATGATGCCATACCTCCAAGTCAACCACCATGTTGGATTACAACTCTCTGACTTTATTCATTTCTACTGTGCAAAATGTCAGCATTAAAAAATTTGTTAAAAAAATTTTCAGAAGAGATTTCATAACTACACTTCTGACTATTCTTTAAAAATATCGTTTAATTGTTATTCTGATCAAGACATTGATGTATACGATGTGAAAACATCAGAAAAATTTATTAAAGTAGAGCAATGATGGATAAAGTCCGAGAGTTGTAATCCAAGGAGGGAGATAACTCTGTCAAATGGAGGAAATGCATGTGGTTACAGTATGTGGAAACACACAACACTTTGTTATTGCACCATAATGCATTTATATCAGATGTCATCCCAAATTGAAAATAATTCTCTAAATCTGTATATTGAAAATAAAACAGTTTTTAGCTCACCTGAGCCATAGGCTCAAGTGAGCTATTGTCATAGTATTGCGTCTGTCGTCCGTCGTCCGTCCTCGCCATCGTCGTCTGTCGTCGTAAACTTTTCACATTTTAAACTTCTTCTCCAGAACGGCTGAAGGGATTTTGATGAAACTTGGTAGGTATGAAGTACTCATGGTTCCCTACAAGTGTTGTTGTTTTTCGTCCGGATCTGTCAACAGGTGGCGCCACCACAGCCAAAAGTAGGTCACGGGGGGTACCCTCCTTTGACAAACTTCTTCTTCAGAACCAAAGCATGTATCGACAAACCGAAAGCATCAGGATGATCTAGAGAGATATCTTAAGAAGTGTTGTTATTTTTGGTTCCACTTCGAAGTCAAATTTTTGACGCGTTTTTGACGTCTTTTCGGACTTAGTCAGAAATGCACATTTTTGCACTATTTCTTTAAATAACTCAATAAGTGTATGATTTTACACACTCATTTACTACATGTTTATCATATTTAACTTACTTAATGCTTTGATATGTATTTTATGCTTAAATTTTATTTTTTTGATTTCTTATGAATTATTTTCTTATGTAAAAAGGAAGGGGGGGGGGGGTGATTTTCATACATTTTCTGCTTCTTTTCTATAACCAGTCTTCAGATTGTCATGACAATTTGTAGGTATGAGGTACTCATGCATGGTACCCTACAAGTGAAAGAATTTTGTCAAGATATCCACTTTTGGATTTTTAAGGAATATTTTTTAAGATTGTACATAGGTATAATGTATGTTTTCCATGCCCAATGTTACAGGTGCAACTACAGGAAAAAAAACCTTCTATGTATGATTAATCATTTTTAGATCGACCTTTCATCCATAGTTATAGCTGATAATTCAACAAGTGACACATGCTTCAATGTCTTATTGATTGACCTTTTATGTGATATGATTCAATTATTTAAATTCTTTATACTTATTAAGAATTTTATTTTTAAAGTCAGGAACAAGATTTCAAAAGCGGCCATGTTTTGCCGTGTACCCGAAGGGGATTCCCCTGTGATAGAGGTTTCATATTTCACATGTGTATTCCTTGTGACAATACCTTTCCATTGATACCAAAATTTTTGACCTCGTGACCATAACCTTGACACCTTGACCTTTGACGTACTTCTCAAAAACTTTAACATTGGGCATAACTTTTGAATGGTTAGTGATAGAGGTTTCAATTTTTACATGTGTATTCCTTGTGACAAGATCTTTCCATTGATACCAATATTACGCTGACCCTGACCTCTCACATACTTCACAGAAAATGGCGTTTATACTAACAAAGATGCCGCTGGGGGCATTCTCGTATCACAAACACAGGTTTTATAATTTCTGGCATGCTAGCTATCAATAATGAAAGGTTTTGTGTTCAATTTTAAATAAACTTAATTTATGAAATCATTTCATTATTTTATTCTTTTTCTGCTGCACATTAATGTGGAATTTTACAATATGATTTTATTTTTGATGTTGCATAATTAAACTATACTAGCTGGGCATATGACCTTGGACCACTTTATCCGTCTTTTCAAATCAGTAAAAAAGTTATTGTTTTGAAATGTGACTATTTTTTCTTTTTTGTACTTTTAAAGGTTGTCTGAAAAAAAAAACTTCTCTGCATCCGGCAAAAATCTTTTTAGAAAGGTTGTGGGCTAAAATCCTGGTACTGTCACTATCAGTATTCAATGTCAGTATGTCAATTAGAGTGTGCATGGGTATCAGGTGAGTGTTGTGCCCCCTGGGGCTCTTGTTTATCTATTAAAAAAGAAAATGTTTATGTGCATGATGTGTTGATAATATCAAGGTAAGTATACAAAAAGAATATATGCATGATAAGTATAATTCTAATGCAATGTTGCTATGACGTCAAATGTTTATGCTCCTAAGTTACGGCAGTAAAACAAGAACATACTAGGTTTTGACTTTGCTAATGTCATTTTTCACATTTCGCCTTACACATGTATCAACAAAAATATACTGATTACATTAAAATGGGAATAAGTAGATACTGATGTTATGTTTGCGGATGGTAAATGCTGGTTTTATGGTGCAAACATCCGTTTTTCTAGCTTTGCTAACGCTTCTAGAAAAAACTCAGTTTGCCACCGTAAAATCAGCATTGAACGTCCACAAACATAACGTCAGAAACTTACGCTATTCTCAAATCGGAATTGAGAAACTAACAGATTCTGAAGTAAATGAAACAAACTATCAACATGATTTACGATAATTTTGGTGTGCATTTATTGATAAATGAAATATTTTGATTTATATCATTTCTTTATTTCATCTATAGCCAAAAAAGTATACCAAGAGGAGAAATTAGAATCTTTTTTGGACGATTCATACTTTGCTAATTGTGAGATGCCAGGTGGAGCCAGCTTAAAATGCCTTGAATGCAACCAGAAATTTGAATGCCTTGAAAATCTTCAAACCCATTTACTGACGGCAAAACACGAACAAGTGTCCACGACGGAGACAGCTTTCAAATGCTTTACATGCTTCAAGTATTATCAGAGAGAATGGGATCTGCAACAGCATATGATTAATACGCGTCATAACGGAAACACTTCTTTGAAATCACTAGCAGATTTCCGCAGTAAATTGAGGGTTTATTCTACTAAAGACGGCACTAAGATTTACAGATGCCTGTGTTGTAGGAACAAATGTCGTAACCTGGAAACGGCTAAGGAACATATAATTAAAGGCCAATGTATACGGAAAACGATGTTACCGTGCAAGTGCTGTAAGAAAGTGTTTTCGGATCGAAATTCCTACTTTGCTCATTTGAAAAGTGTTCACAAAGACGAATATCCATTTCGCTGTACAAATTGCTTCAGAACTTTTTATCGAAAGCCTAATTTAAACATGCATTATAAACGCTGCATTCAGGACAAAAAGATCGAACGTAAGCGTCATCAAAGGGTCGAAGTTCTCAATTCAGAAAATTTAAATGTGGAGCAAACATGCATTATTTGTTGTGAAACGTTTGTAAACTATGACCAACTAAAGGTGCATATTGTTCAGAGTGGACATGAACAAGTCACGACAACAGAGACTATAAATAAATGTTTAACGTGTAATACCTATTTTCAGAGGTTTGCCGACTTGACGCGTCATATGAAAATAACGTCCCATACAGGAAACCCTAAAACTGACGGTACAAGAAAAGTTGCAACCAAATCAAAACCACCCTATTCAATCTTCTGTTCTCTGTGTAAAATTGTATTTCCGACGGTCGAAAAATGTGAGGAACATATAAAGAAGATGACATGCTCTAGACGATGGCGAAAAAGATGTCCCTTCTGTCCACATAGATACAAAAAAAAGAATATATTTGAAGTTCATGTAAACGTTGACCATCAATGCAAGTTCCCGCTTACTTGTGACAAATGCGGCAAGGACTACATGATGCTGTCTGCCTATATTAAACATCAAGAGAAGTGCAATGAAGATTTGTCTGTCTCGGGAAAGGAGAAATTGAAAAATAAGCAAGTTAAATGCAGTTTTTGTCATCAATTATTCAATTCTCGTGCATTACTGGGTGCGCATAAGTGGAAAAATCACATGGAACGAATTTTCGAATGTGACACGTGCAAAATGAAGTTTAAAAGACGCGACCATCTCACACGTCACATGAAGACGTTTAACCATTCAAGCTCTATGGTGGATTTGGATTCTAATGCACACTGGAGGAAGTGCAAGCTGCTTTATTCACATGAGTACACCGAGGAAAAGTAAGTAAAGTATAATATACATCAGTTTTTAAGTGTACGTCAGCTTTTAAGTGTACGCCAGTTTTTAAGTGTACGTCAGTTTTTAAGTGTACGCCAGTTTTTAAGTGTACATCAGTTTTTAAGTGTACTTCAGTTTATATGCTTTGTCATGATTGATACAAAATTTCAGCCATCAAAGTCTAGTACTTTTCAATGTCTATTTCTTCAAGATGGGGGTTGGGATACTGAAAGGAAAGTTTGGGATTTCAGAGTTGGATTATGAAATTTTTTATATAAAATTCCCTTTCTCTGAGTAACAGGAGAGGAAAAAATGTTGCCAGACCAGGAATTGAACCCGAGACCTGCTATCTTAACAGACTCTCTTACCAAATGAGCCTTAATAGGCACAATACTTGTTCCTGCCACAGATGCCTCAGAGTAACTGGAATGAAACAGTATGAAGCATCATTGACATTATGTTCTATGTACAGCCTGAAGGCCTACAAAAAGCTTCACAATTGACACCAGGAGAAGTGAAAAGATTCTATGACTGATTTCCATGACCTTGTGTTTTTTTTCAGGTCTGAAGATGGTCAGACGTTTTACACATGTGGAGCTTGTAAGACCGTGTTGGGAAAGCTGTCATACCTAAGAAGGCATCAGCGTGAGAAACACAAGTCTGAGAAACCAAACTCACTTCTTTGTGAATATTGTGGATATAAGGTTACAAATCATTTAATTTTCATCGTAATTATCAAGAAACGAAGATTCTGATTGGGCAAGAAATTGTGTCGATACCTGCATCAACCCAAACCGGAAGTACGCCCTTAGCAACGTCATAAGCAACGTCGTTGGCAACACAATTTCAAAGCTGCAAATAAACTTTGAAATGTGACTAAATGAAATGATAAGTAATCATTGTAAAATTTATTTGGTTGATCGAGGTATCAACACCAAAAATTGATGGAAAAATTTTGCATCTTGTGCTACGCGCACGATGCAGTTTTCCCTGAATTTTTGGTGTTATACCTCGATCAGCCAAAAATTTTTTACAATGATTCCTTAAATGATGTACCACAAATATGATTCACTTTTTCGGTATATATAAATTATAATGACTAGGATTGAGTATTGGCAGGTACTAAATGATACTACACAGTATCACGATACAGGGTTGCGAAACGAAAAGTTCCAATCAAAACTGCACCCTCTAGGGATTTGACCTTTTCCAATTTGTGACCTCGACCTTTGACCCTGAAAATCTTTATGAATCAAAACTGCACCTTCTAGGCTGTATACTAGGATTTTGACTTTTCCAATCTGTGACCTTGACCTTCGATCTATAACCTCGATAATCAGGCTTGAAAATCAGGCTTCTTCCTCTTATCATGAGCAATCAGCATTCAAAATTTGGATAAGATCCAATCAAATTTGCATCCTTTACGCTGTAAACAAGGATTTTTACCATTTCCAATATGTGACCTTGACCTTCAAAATTAATAGATTTCTTCCTCTTATCATGTGCAATCAATATGTGAAGTTTGGTTATTCCTCTTATCATGTGCAATCAATATGTGAAGTTTGGTTAAGATCCAATCCAGACTCCACCCTCTAGGCTGTATACAAGGATTTTGACTTTTTCCAATCTGTGACCTTGACTTTTGACCTATAACCTCAGAATCAATAAAAAAGGCAAAGATAAGGGTTTATAGTCTCGTTCACCTGAGCCTCACACGACTTCTACAGTCACCTTCCTGGCGAGACCTGTACAATCCATTGCATTCTCAACTCACTTGGGAATATACAGGCAGAGGTGCAGTTTAGATGCTAATGCTTTTCATTCACATTACAAGCTCGTCTCATGTTCCAGGTACCCAGTTTACTCCTGGGTGGAGAGAGTGCAATGACGTGTAAAGCAACTTGCGATGTTACAATGGTTTTGCAATGATCGGTGATGGTGAGATTTGAACTCACGACCTATGGGC
This sequence comes from Pinctada fucata, assembly GCA_028142955.1. NCBI lineage: Eukaryota > Metazoa > Mollusca > Bivalvia > Pterioida > Pteriidae > Pinctada > Pinctada fucata. The sequence goes on from AP027111.1 coordinate 56,603,834, forward strand.
TCTACGCCAACAGCACTACAATAGCATGAATAGGCTTCTTCCTCCCATCATTAACAATCAGCATTTGAAGTTTGATTAAGATCCAATCAAAATTGCACCCTCTATGCTGTAAACAAGGATTTTGACCATTTCCAATCTGTGACCTTGACCTTTGACATTAATAGGGTTCTTCCTTATGTCACAAGCTATTATTGTATGAAGTTTGTTTCAGATCCAATTAAAACTGCACCTTCTAGGCTATATACAAGGATTTTGAACTTTTCCAATCTGTGACCTTGACCTTTAACTTTGAAAATCAATAGGGTTCTCCCTCTTGTCACAAGCTATCATTGTATGAAGTTTGTTTAAGATCCAATTAAAACTGCACCCTCTAGGCTGTATACAAGGATTTTGACCTTTTCCAATCTGTGATCTTGACCTTTGACCTACAAAATCAATAGGGTTCTTCCTCTTGTCATAAGCTATCAATGTATTAAGTTTGATTAAGATCCAATCAAAGCTGCAACCTCTAGGCTGTATATAAGGATTTTGACCTTTCCCATCTGATCTTGACCTTTGACCTTGAAAATCAATAGGATTCTTCCTCACGTCATAAGCTATTAATGTATGAAGTTTTGTTAAGATCCAATCAAAGCTGTGTACAGGGCTTTTGTAAAACACACATGCACACCCTCCCTCACTCACTTACACACGAACAACTGTGTTACTATATCCCCCTGCAGCTATGTTTTGGGTGGATTGTTAAATTTGATTCCTCAATCTCCAAGGTTTTATATTTTATCTCTCAGATATTTTGTGAAAAATTAAACATAAACTGTCTAATATTTCTGACAAAGTCTCATAGTTTATGGGAAAATAGATGCACATGCAGTTAAATTACAGGCTTTCTACTGTTCCTACTTTTTCCTACTATTTCCTTCTTTTCCTACTTTTTTATTTTGATCCTATTTTTTCCTACTTTTTCTTTGAAACCTCCTACTATTCCTACTTTTTCATCTCAAAAGTAAAAAATTACTTGCTTCACTTGTCATCGACATCTGATTCAAAGTTTTTAAAAAATTTCGGGCTCGTTTCGCTCGCCCTTTCTATATATTTTACATGAAAGATCATTCTGTCCTTATTTCTCTCTGTGATTTCATCAAAGATGAACATTACCAGTCTACAACCATTGCTTACTGTGATTCGTGGGTCATACTTACTGAAAATTGTCGCTAAAAGTGATGGAAAATTTCCTACTTTTCCCCTATTAATTCCTACTTTTTCCTATTTTTCTCCTACTTTTTTTCATTGACTACTCCTACTTTTTCCCTACTTTTTCATCAAGGTAGAGTAGAAAGCTTGTTAAAACTGATTTCTCTTCGAAAAGATAATCATATCAACATATTGTTTTGAAGCAAACATGAACTCTTTCTATTTGAATAAATCTATGTTGGTACATCTATTTTGATACCTGGGTATATGCGTACGTACTAAGAACCGTGTAAAAGTACACCTGCTATATGAAACCTGTACCATATTCATTGCACATGTGTTTTTGAAGCGACAGGTGTTGCATGCAAGCAGGATATGCTGAATCTTTCTGGGCACCTGGTCTCACTCCCATATTGGGAGTTCGCTGATTTTCTTTGTTTGCTTTGCTTTGGTTCCTGTTTTATCCTGATTTTGTATGCCTTCAGTTTATGATTTTCTCAATTATCGATTTTGTACTGTGTATAGGGATACGGTGGTTATCCATTTTTGTTATATAAACACCATTATTGCCTTTTTTCTAACAGTGTAAGTATGAAATATAGATATACATGTATATCATACCTAACAAGTCAGTGACGTAATTCTGACATGCAAATAACAATGGAACCCCCTTGTTAAAATCTTTTACAGGCCCCACTTGCTATTAATAGACAATACAGGGATTTTTTTTTGCCCCTTTTTTGGGGCTGTTATTCGGCCCCATTCCCAATGAAAAATAGTATCTTTTTTTCCCAATTGTGGCTCTTAAATTTCCCAATCACATACAGATGGAATAATTACCGAAATTAGTTAAATCTACTGTTCAAAAGTAGCAAATTTACTAACTTTAGTTTAATCATATTTTATTTCAAAAAGCAGAAAAAGGATTGGGCAAAAGTTTTCTCAACATTATATAATGCCCTCTCCTAAATTTTATTAACTAATTTACTATAACTATTTGCCATATTTTTGTAGGCTTAAGAAATAAAATCATATTTAGAAGAAAATTATTTATTAAACATTCAATTTTGAACTCTTGATTAATTGTATAAACTGTCATTTTACTTTTATATTAGTACTTCCCAAAATATTCCCAAACATCGTTAATTTTCCCAAATGCATGGCCCCGACCCCATTCCCAAATTACTGAAAAAAATCACTGCAATAAAGTTTTGGGGATCAATCATGTCAAAATCTAGATGATAAGCAGTGGTGGATCCAGTGCCCTCTTTGCTGGGGGGGGGGGGGGGCGGTCAAGGCACAAATTTTGCCGATTTTTACTGAATTTTGCCGATTTTTACTGAAAATGGACCAAAATATAGGGTCTTCGGGAACATTTTGGGTCAGATGCCCCTAGGAATCCCCCAGATACACCACTGATATATAACTTGCAGTTATAGATAATATCCTGGGTTTTTTTTTTCAGACGTCTCTGAAGAGTTCTTTAAGAAACCATATGGAAACAGTTCACAACAAAATAGACTCCGACACCAAACTATGTAACGTTTGTGGAAAAGATATCTCCAAGTACGCATTCAGGACGCACATGGCATCTCACAAAGGAGCTAAGAAGGCAGTTATTTTGACAAGTGTAAGTAGAATTGGCAGTTACAATGCAGCTCAAATGTCAGCTATACTGTCCACACAGCCCACTTAAGTAATAAATGTGATTTCGACCACTTTACCTTTAAAAACGTAAAATAAATTTGATACCATTCAGAAGATCTCCCTTAGTCAGCTATTGCTGACAATAGGTGAAGGTCTAAATTCACAGGACATTACAGTTAAGGCTGTTTTAAACGACCCTTCAAGGGAAGGTCAAATCAAGGTCACATAAGACAGGTGGTCTCTTAATACAGGTTCATTTACATGGAAATCGTTTACTTTAGAAATGAAAACCTTGGTCACTTGTTTGTAATTTGATGTTAACAGATAGCAAGTCATATTAAATTAGATTTTAATTGTAATAAATACTGTTTTAGAACAAAGCAATACTTTGCAAATTGCAAGAAAAAAGCACGTAGTTGTTAATACAAAAATGTCAGATCTATCTTAGGATTAATTAGTATTAAGGCATTAGGGGTATAATACTGTAAGTCTTCTGGTTGATTTGATAGGAGAAAAATTAAATACCTTGAAGTTGGCCGAAGACGCACAACTTTGAGAGTTGAATGAAACATTAAAGTTAATATCAAATATCTAAAAATATGTCAGATATAGAAGTACATCATTTCTAGCATTCTTATGACCCATATACATGTAACTTAACATATAAGGGAATTTGAATCATGTTTTAAGGTAGAGCATCCCTCAGGTCTCAGATGCTCATAATTCCAAATTAACATCTTTTACAATATTTTAATTTCCATATATTCAAAGATTATGTTAGACCTGATATGAAAACAAAATATAATTCATGGTTTCATGATTATTCTGAGGACTTAAGCCGTTTGAACTTTAATATTGGACCCTATGGGAAAAGGAAGAAAAATCCCTTTTTAGAGGTGATAAAATGTAACTATAAAAGTTTCTTTTCCAAAAACCATTTAAGTTTGATAATCTGAACAATACCGGTATTCTGAAAAGAAAAAATAGCTAGGGTATCCAGGCAAAAAATTACCAGCAATTCTGACCTGAGGGATACTCTACCTTAAACTTTTATGCTTCATCTGTTGCATGAAGATTTCAGAATTTTATATTTGATCTTTTAATTTCAGAATATTCATTGTCTTTTATTTTCAGAATGTGACATGTAGCTGATCTGTCCATAAGAAACTGAAATTCAAGCTACGAGAATGTTTGATATTCAATCTGTCTTAAGTTAGATGTCATTCCTACAGAAGGGGACCAATTTGCTTCATGTGAATTTCCTTTAAATTCGAAGAATATAGTTTGTTTGTGTCTGAATAATGTCTGTGTGTTAGAATGTGTGGGTGTGTCCAATCAAAAACTTTGTGGACACTCTCAAATTTTCATGGTTAGGATTTTCAAGGTCAGAAACAGGGTTAGGGTGAAGAAAAGAGATAAAGTGCAATCTATGTCATTCTATAACAGCAAGTATTGTATGTTTTGTAAAATAGGCAAAGAAAGTATTCATAATGATACTTTCATCATTTATGTGCAATGAGATTATATTCCTTTACAATATTTAGTCCCTGAAAATACATTAAAAATTTTATGAAGTTTTCAGTTTTACAGAACAGTTTTTGAATTTAATATAACTGTTTGTCTTGCAATATGAGGCAATTGACATTGGAATTATAGATTTTTTCAGTCTTTATGTTTTTAATCCCCTTAGCCGAAAATGCCGAAGGGGACTCTTAGTTTTTGTATTTGTTATCAAAATAAATTTCTTTATACAATGTTAAACATATATTGTTTCCTCTCTGAAAACACATGGTGAATCTTAATTGATAAAATCCACAGATAGATTACGCATAACTGCAATAAAACAACTGAAATGTTTGATCAAAGATACATGTACATTGAATACACAAGTTTGATACACATGGCACTGATACTTTGCTCAATATTGGCTTTTAAAAGGAAAATCTCTCCAGCAGAAAAAGTAGGTCAAAGTCATTGTATGAAAGTTTGATCAAAGATACATCCAATACACAGGCAATTGTGCCGCACGTGAAATTCACGTGAAGTTAACATGAATTTCACGTTAAAAATTTCACGTGAAATTCATGTGAAAAGAGCTCACACGCTAAATTCACGTGAAGATATTCACGTGAAGTTCACATGATTTTCACGTTAACTTCACGTGAAATTGCTGTCACATGAAATTCACGTTATTTTCTTCACGTTAACTTCACATGAAAGAGCTGTCACGTGAAATTCACGTTATTTTCTTCATGTGAAATTCATGTGAGAGCTCTTTTTATCTATATGAAATGTGTGATTTTTTTTCTCTAATATTGGTGTTTTTACTTTTCTCCACTGGCCCAGTCATTCCAGCATATGATTCTTCAATAGAAAATATGTGTAATCAACTTGTATTCAGCTGGTCTACCAGTTAAACTACAGCATAAATCTAAAAACTATGCAATTATTCAATACTCTGCTATCACATTGTAAATATCCATGAAAACATTTGGACACGTGTAGGTTTTTGTCATATTTAGACTATACATGTACTATAAATCTTTATGACACTGAAAATGCATGATATTTTGTAACTATAGGAGCTAAGTCAAAAGGACATGATGTACATTTTGTATACAAATTTTCTGTGTAAGTTTCTTGTTCTGCTAATTTTGCATTATTTCCAAGTCCAGAACTTTGATATTTTACATAAAGAATACAATAAATACATCTCAATATTCCGTGACATTTATTTCAAGGTAACAGAAATTATTATCATGATAAATTCTTTTTCAAATATTTTTCAAATTAAAAAACATCTGTGAATTTTTATCAATTGCCAAAGTTATCCCTGTCTCAATCCTTGCAGAAATGATTCATCTCTGAAAGTCCTGATTCGATCATAATCTTCTTTGCCTTTATAGTCCTAAAAGAAATAGATTGACCACTGCTCTTTTTCTGTTTTGGAATTCAAACTGTTCTTCAGTATATCATTTCTTCCATTACTGCCTGGTGTGTTAAATTATCCATCTTCTATTGATTTTTTTGCTCGGTACATCCTGTGAAGGAAGAAATTTCATTCATGAAAGGTAAAAATAGAAATAATATTAGATTATCAAAACATTTCCTAGATAAATTGAACAAATAAATTAGCAGGGCTCGCGCTGGGCTTCGCAAATGTCGCATTTTGCGACAAAAATTTGAAATCTGCGACAGAAAATCGTGATTTGCGACAAAGGGAATTTTCTCAGAATGAGTTTTCAAGTACCGACAAACACGCGAATTCGGCATTGACAGATCGATTCGAAGTAATCCAAAGTGCAGCTGAAGCGTTCAGGTGCAACCTAGGTAAGCGGGTGACCGTAAAAGGTGTGAAATACACTGGTAATTAGGTAGCCCCAGCAGCACGAGAGCCACTACTAATTAGATAATTGGATAACGAAGATAAGCTGTCCAACGTTAGTGTTCCTAATTTTAAAAAGGTATTTTAACTTTGTTACGGCGGACGGCAAACTTTTCAGTGACATCGAAAGATATAAAGTTTAGATCATCACGAGTACATGTATGTCTGACAGTCATAATTATTTTATTTTTCAATTCTTTGTTTCCTCCCCCCCCCCAAAAGAAGTACCACTGTATTATATAATTTAGATTTTAAAATTGGGAAATGTAGCTTAGAAATGTCTGATTCCGTATAAAATAGCAAAATTGACGCCGTTCATTTTTAAAACGTCTGCAAGTTCTTACGATAAAACTATCAAAAGTAAGCCTTCAATAGCATCTAAATCGAGGTTTTGAGATCTTTGTATTAAGGATAAAAGCATAACGAGCTCGACGTCGTGGACCCACAATAGAACCCCCTCTACTTTCTTTTAATTTTGCGTCGTAGGTGTCGATCTCCTGTGAAACAAAGCGTCGGCGACAAAGAACTGAACAAGAAAAAAAAAAACCTTAATATTTTATTTCTAGGTCACTGTTATTACGAAAACAAACCACAAATAGCTTATGTATCTATATGATAAATATTCATCTAGATAAGTTGCATGTACGTTGAGACCTTTATTTTTTGTAAGGGGGGGGGGGGGGGGTTCCGCTACACCGACCTTATTTAATCAGGTCAACATATTTTTTCACAACAAGCAAAGATTGTTTAAGGGGACCATTTTCAAGCTACAATGTACATTAAATAAATGATCAAGAGCACATCTAGAGGGTGTTAGGAGCTACCTTGGAAATTTCCTAAAATGCTATATTTTCCCGTTTTTATGTCTAATGTTTTTCACAATCATATACTTGGACCCCCTCCCCATCCCAGGAAAAATTCAAGGTCTGTCCATCTTTCTTTGGCTACAATAGCCAATTCCAGGCTGTACTTGCTATCAAGGAGTTCAAGTCATGGGGAGGGGGGGTCAGTACCATAGCTTAGTCTAAAAGCAAAGCTGCAGTTCTTTCAGCCTACACCATGTTTGCAGCTACCAACTACCTTGTCAATGCAGTAATTCATAACCTGCAAATTGATGATGATGAGCATAGAAGGCCCTCCAACGGCTTCTAATAGTATGAAGAATTCTGTGACTTTTTGAGTTGGTCTAATTGAACTCATCACTTACTCAGTACTGTCATTGAATTCAAACTTCCTGAATATTTTACTATGTTATCATAGAAGTAGTGTTGATATTAGTCTCTGATTTTGTTGAATCTAATAAGACTTGTATGTTCTTGAAAATAAAACACATAGATCAACACATACACTATCTCTATTGAGAACAATCAAAGTTTTTTCAGCAACTTTATCGTCGCGCAATATTGTGTTACAGCACAATTTTGTGTCATCGTGCAAACTTGCGACACAAAATTTTGAGCCAGTGTGAGCCCTGAATTAGTAGTAGGTATTTCTGAAAACAACGTTCTCTCAAGGGCAAATCATAATTATGTTTATATATTACTTCATGATTAAAATGTCAGAGTGGATAGTTGTAAAATGCACAGGAGTCTGACACACTATTCATTAATCCCCCGTGGGTCAAACAACCCCTCGTCAGAGTCAAACACCTATAAAGCAAGGTGTTTGACTCTCTCAAAGGGGTATAATTTGACCATCTGGGGATAAATGAATAGTGTGACAGACTCCTGTGGTAAAAAGTAATTATCAAGTCTAATACACAAGCCATATCACTAACCAAGGTCAAGGTTCATTATTTCTTTTTAATGAAACTGTAAATGCTAATCCTCATGATCTTGCCCACTGCTATATCTCTTGAATCGATTTTACAATTGTTTTCATATTTCAGTTTGTTATTTCTCAGGGCTAAATGTTTCGCATCACAAATGTCCCAAAGTCACTTCTTACTTTAGTAATGAAATTGTATATGCTAATCATGCCCAGGCTATATCTTTTGAAACATGTATCCAATCACTAATATTTCAGTTTGTTGTTGCTAATGATCCATAGGTTTCAGATCACCTATATCCAAGGCAATGTGACGAAGGTCAAGGTCACTCAATATGCTTATAATGAACTTGTATATGCTAATATTATCATGTACGGACTATACCTCAATACAATATAATGAATAACTTTCAAATTTTATGGTGTTGCTCATGACTCAAAGGTTTCACATCAACATGGCCCAAGGTCAAAGAATCTTAGAGAGAGAGGGAGATCTGTTTTTTTTTCTGAAAACATTTTTTCTACTTGTATAGGAGAAAATGACCACACCCATTTTCTAAGATCCTTGGGGGCAGTGGCTCAAAACAAAATATTGTGTGCACAACTAGGCCATGGTCCCTTTAAGTTGCAAAAAAATTAACTTTCCATCATCAACAGTTTCAGAGAATTGATGACCATGAGAAATGTTTAACAGACGGACAGACGCCGGACACAGGGTGATCGCATAAGCTTGACTGGTCTTTGTCCAGTAGAGCTAAAATATGTTCGTGAAACATGAAAGCCCTCATCAGTCACTATTAACACCATTTTCTGTTAAGTATGTCAAACTCGATGGGAAAGAATTTATTTCAGAATATCTAAAATGTAGGGCAAAGGTCAATGTCAAGGGTAAAATAATTTGTTATTAATCAAAAGTATTGTCACAAGGAATACACATTTGAAATATGAAAGCTCTATCACCTACAATTCAAAAGTTATGGCAAAGGTTAAAGTTTTATAAAAGTAGGTCAAAGGTCAAGGTCACAAGGTCAAAAACTTTGGTATCATTGTAAAGGTCTTGTCACAAAGAATACATTAATGTGAAATATGACAGCTGTATCACTTTTGCAAGGAAAAACAGACAGACAAGCAAAACACTATATGCCCCAAAATCTTTGATTCGAGTGTCATACATTAGTTTGTCAAATGTTACCTACACAAATCTTCTCTTATCTTCCTCGAGCCAATGGATACACCTTGGTTTGGATATTGGACTCCTGCTGAAAAAGAAACAATGCAGTCCTTAGATTACATGTGACAAACCTGATAATGTACATTGGTAAACAAATGATATTTTCCTTCTTCATGCACACCTACATGTACATGTTATTAGAGAAGTTTAGAAACCGTCCTGGGTATGGGTAAAGGTGTATTCTAACTTGACTTGAGATTTTCTCCCTATACATTTGTATGTACTATTATAAGTCCTCCCCTGGTGTAAAATCTCCAACACATTTCCATTTCGCTAAGATCCGCCCATGCACCTGCTATAGAGCTCGTGCAGAACAATATTGAAATAGAAATAACAACTAGCTAGCTGTGATTTGTTGTCCAGTAATTCCCCCGAGTCGCATGAACCAATCAAATTTCATTGGTTCATGCAACTCGGGGAATTACTGGACAACAAACCACCGCTAGCTAGTTGTTATTTCTTAAACATGTTGACTCCATTACTGTGTATGACGTCATTATTTATTGTGTATGGAAAATTGCTGCAAATTGTCAAGAACGTGTCAGTCTTGAGCTATATGTATACATGAATATAAAACGGGTATACTTTTTTGGGTTTGTTTGTTTTGTTTGTTTTTGTTTTGTTTTATAAACAAAAAAGTCTACCCGTTTATAGCAGATGTATTTCATGAATACTTTTACTGGGTAAAATACATATTTCATAACTTTTAATTCAACATTTATCTAAGAGCTATACTAGTACATGTTAACATAGTCTCGTCAAATTTCTAATCTTCTGCTATTCTCTAAATGTATATGTATTTGTAGATTACATGTACACCGTATTTACATATACCTGTAAGCCTTCTAAATCTCTCTATTTTGTTGTGAGTACAAGACGGAAAAGACTTAAATTGGAGAAAATGACCACACCCATTTTATATGAACCTGGGGGTCAGTGGCTCAAACAAACTAGAACTGCCCTAAAGTGATGAATTATACCCAATGTGTGAAATTGACTTTTAAAGTCTTATAGACATTCAGTCTACAGTAATTTCAGGTTCTATAGACCGCAGCAATTTCCTACAGACCAAAAAATAGGCCCCTAAAATCTAATCGTTTATGCATTTTATTTGATAAAACAAATATACTCATATTTTTCTCTGATCATCTTATTATTTTCCTCCATTTGTACTAATACAATTTTGTGGAATGCTGCACAATTCAGATGTTACATGTATAGTAGATAGGTGCTTTAAGTATACAAAGCTAATATTTCTAAAAATGCTCATATTTCCTGTAGACAAGTTGGTCTATACCTGTAGCACTTTTGATCGCTATAGACTGATCCAATTATCTGTAGACATTGGCCATCGGGCCACCGTTAATTTCACACACTGTAAACCCACTGCGGGACGTTTTTCTCTAAACAGATTCATTTATGACATAGGAATCTATATGTTAAACATCATAGCCATATCCCTTACAGTTAAAAAGTAGGTCAAAGGTCAAGGTCACTAGGTCAAAAACCATGGTATCAAATGAAAGCTCTGATCGTGAGGAATATATATGTGAAATATCAAAGCCCTATCCCTTTTAGTTAAAAAGTAGGTCAAAGGTCAAGATCAAGGTCACTAAGTCAAAAGTCATTACATCAAATGAAAGCTCTCATCATGAGGAATATATTTATATATGTGAAATATCAAAGCCCTACCCCTTTTAGTTTAAAAGTAGGTCAAAAGTAGGTCAAAGGTCAAGGTCAAGGTCACAAGTCATTACATCAAATGAAAAGCTCTTATCATGAGGAATATATATGTGAAATATCAAAGCCCTACCCTTTATAATTTAAAAATAGGTCAAATGTCAAGGTCAAGGCCACAAGGTCAAATGTCATGGAGTAATAATGCATGTATGAAATATTAAAGCCTTATCACTTATACTTGAAGAGATATTTGCTTTAAGAACTTCTTAACCAAAATATTACTACAAGGTCAAAGTTAAAAGTCAAGATCACTAGGTCAAATGTCTTAGTATCAAAATGTAGTACTTATTATCGTGAATGTATGTTTGAAATATGAAAGCCCTATCACTTATATGTGAAAAAATATATGCTTTAAGAACTTCTTAACCAAAATATAACTATAAGGTCAAAGTTCAAGGTCAAGGTCATAAGGTCAAATATCTTGGTGTCAAAATGTAGTACTTATTATGGTGAATGCATGTATGAAATATGAAAGCCCTATCACTAATACTTAAAGAGTTATCTGCTTTAAGAACTTCTTAACCGGACGGATGGACAGACGGACAGATGGACAGACAGACAGACGAACAGGGTGTTTCCTATATACCCCCCAAACTTCGTTTGCGGGGGTATAAATATAAGGTGCACAGCTACAGTACAGACCCATCATATTTCAAAAAGAATGCAGTCTCCATCATTTATCATGTGTTTATAGCTTCAGAGAAGTTGTGAGCATGATAATGACATACTAGTATAGTTAAATAGGAGAAAATGACCACACCCATTTTCTAAGTCTCTGGAGGTCAGGAGCCCAAACAAGATATCAGGTGCACAACTATACCACAGACCTCTTTTATTAAAAAAAAAAATTTCCCTGACTCCATCATTTATAGTGTCAGAAGAGTTGTAAATGCAAAATTATATAGATCTATATAGGAGAAGTTTACCACACCCATTTCTTTGTCCCTGGGGATCAGGGGCCGAAATAAAATACATGTATCAGGTGCACAACTAGACCACATACCTATCATATTGCAAAAAGAATTAACTCTTAATTATTCATAGCTTCAGAGGAGTTGCAAGCACAAAATTACATAGACTTACATAGGAGAACAATGACCACACCCATTATCTGTCCATGGGGCCTAAACAAAATATCAGGTGCACAACTATACCACAGACCTATCATATCGCAAAAAGACTCCATCATCTTTATTGTCAGAGTAGTTGGGAACACAAGATTACATAGAATTACATAGGAGAAAATGACCACACCCATTTTCTAAGTCCATGGGGGCCAGGGGCCCAAACAAAATATCAGGTGCATACCTATACTACAGACCTATCATATAGCAAAAAGAATTTATTTTCATTCATCTATATTGTGGACACAAGATTACATAGAATTACATAGGAGAAAATGACCACACCCATTTTCTAAGTCCCTGGGGGCAAGGGGCCCAAACAAAATATCATGTGCAAAACTAGACCACAGGAACAAGGAATACATATGTGATATATCAAAGCCCTATCACTTACCAATCAAAAAATATAGCCATTCTTAGATTTTTTGAAAAGTAGGTCAGATATCTAAGTCAAGGTCACGAGGTAAAAAATTATGGTATGTGTAGAAAGGTCTTGTCACAAGAAATACACATTTGAAATATCAAAGCCCTATCACTTACCAATCAAAATATATAGCCATTCTTAAAGTAGGTCAAATATCTAGGTCAAGGTCACTAGGTCAAAAATTATGGTATGTGTAGAAACTAGAGAGGTCTTTTCACAAGGAATACACATGTGAAATGTCAAAGCCCAATCTCTTACCAATCAAAAGTTTTGGGGTGTGACACCCAAGTATGACAGACAGACAGATAGATGAACAATGGACAACAGGGACTAAAATTAAAGTTTTTGACATGGTAGCCACCCGGGCCCCTACATTTTCAGATTTATTAGCCCGGAGTAAATTTTGGTAGCCCGTGAAAAAAAATGAAATTTTGCAATTTTTTAACACTGTTTAATTCAAAACTTCAAAATTTCTCTATTTCCCTTTCAATTTCAAATATTCTCTCCATTACAACTTCACTTTCCTCCTCCTCCTCAGAATCTGTACTGGACTCAACCTCTCCTGACTCTGCTGCTGTCTCTATCTCTATTTGCCCACTTTCAACCGTCTGTGCTTCGAACTCATCTTCCAAACTGTCATTTTCTCTCTCTGTCTCCTCGCTTTCCACTGCCTGCCCTTCAGACTCAACTTCCACACTGTCATCATCTCTCTCTGTCTCCTCGCTTTCCACTGCCTGCCCTTCAGACTCAACTTCCACACTGTCATTATCTCTCTCTGTCAAAACAGATCTAAGGCTCCGCACATCATCGGGTCCGTACTTTCAAACACTCGCGCGACTTAGACGATGCAACTCTTTCAAGATTACGATTGACGTCGATGTAAACATCGCGCAAACAACAGGTGCTTTGTTAATAGGCTTGAAATATCCATACAAACCCCGAGAATTTTTAATCGCCACACGGGCGAGCGAGTAGGAAGGTTTCATGGGCCCGGGAGCAAAAGTGGTCGCCTCGGGCGACCGGGCGACCGTTAATTTTAGTCCCTGGACAAAGTGATCCCTAAGTGTACCTATGCTTCGCAGGCGACACAAAAACATATGTTTGTGAAACAAAAATGCCCCAGTTGGCATTTTTGTAAGTAAAACAGATTAAAAGTCAAACATGGTCAAAAGTAGTTCACATTTTGAGGTCAAGGTCAAATTTGGTATCAGTAGGAAGGTCTTGCCACAAGAAATATGAAAGCCCTATCACTTTACGCTTGAAGATTACCTGGAAATGTCTGATGAACCTTCACGTACACTGCATATATTCATTGTATGATACGTCATAAATTCAGAAGAAAGTTGCAATACATTGGTCCCTGCCTGGGCTACAATGTACATCTACTGTCCACGCGGCTCACTTTGGAAACTGGATAAACACGATTTTGATAACTTTGTCCTGCAAAATAAAATTACAGTGAAATGAAATTTATACCATAATGGAATAGATCTTGCTTAGTAATATTGTTTTCAATGTTAAATTAAATTTCGGTGTGATGTCGCTGAATAGAACATTGAGCCTACTGAGAACATCATGACGTCACTGGAAAAATTAGCTTGGGAAATGACTTATCTAAAAGTTGTTCTGTCTATATATACATTTGTATATAGAATTTAAGTTTGATTGCGTGCACTGAATATCATACAACTTGTATCAAAATTTACGAATAAGGGAGAACTATTGAATGGTATCAATTTCATTTAAATTTTCGAAAATGATAACCTAGTCAAAATCGCGTTTATCCAGTTTCCGAAGTGAGCCGCATGGACAATAATGTACGTTAAGTCGTTTACCATTTTTTAATACATGTATACATGTCATTCGACTTTGTTGAATTTTAATAGTTATTTTACTATAACTCAGTAATGATCCCTACTGTATAAAGATTCTAGTTTCCTATTCATTTGTAAAAAATCTTTCAAGTGCTCATCACAAAGATCTTGTCATTACTCCTCCCCCCTCCCTTTTTTTATAAACATTGCATTGTTGGTTTGAACAACTTCCTCCCCATATGAAATCAGTGCCAACTGATTTATTAACCTTGGTCTAGCCATAAGAATGTTCACTGGCAATTCTGCAGTTGCCAAATAAGGGGTCCACTTCTTTCCACACACAGGAATCACAATATTATATATGTTTCCGTTTTTGGTCAGAACAAACTCGGAAAAATGTTCCATAAACGTCTAGACTTACCTAAAAATGATTTATCGATTAACCTGGGTCTTTTCTTTTGCATTGGTGTCCTGATTTTCAATTTAAAATGAATTCTCTGTAAATATTGAATGTTTCTGGTCTCTTTTCCTGATCCTGTGCTTCTGCTTTGGTGAAGTCGCATTGTCGTCTGCTTCGTGCACGCGCTGGTTCGCGGTATTGATTGTCACGCTCGTCGTCTAAGCGTCTTTTCATTTTTTAAAATAGATAAAATAGATAATTTGTCAAAAGGAAGGTCACCTCATGCAACTCTGTATCGAGGGAGATTGAGGGGAGGATCACTGGATGGTGATGGTGGTAATCCGGGGGGGTGGGGGGGTGGTTCGGTAGGGGCGGATCCAGAACCCCATATGCACGTACACTTTTTGATGGGAATCACTTGCGAAGCCCGAAGGACAGAGCGGCAGAGGGTATGGGAGGGGGTTTCCCTCCCGACTTTGACATCTATCCCAAAGAAAATTTTGGAAAATTTACAAAAATCCGTGGGTTTGGGGGTGTTTGGGGGCTATTTCTGACTTATTTCATATTTTTTTCTCAGGAAACAGTAGTTTAATGCTTCCAAAAGCATGTCATAAGTGCCCCTTTGTTGGACACTGCTGGAGGGGGGGGGGGGGGGGGTACGTGCCCCCGTCTGAATCTGCTACTGGGGGGGGGATGCTGAGTCAGCTTGCAACTTGAGATGATTATGTTATAATATATGCCTTTCGTGCTCATTTTGATGATGAGCGATTTGTAACTTTTCTCTCTCTCTCCCTCATGAATTTCATGTAAAGGTACCTTCACGTGAAATTCTTGTGAAAACATTCACGTGAATTTCATGTGAATGTACCTTCACATGAAGTTCATGTTAAAAATTAATGTGAATTTCATGTGAACATACCCTCACATGAAATTCATGTGAAGAAATTCACATTAATTTCACGTGAACATACCTTCACATGAAATTCATGTGAAGAAATTCACGTTAATTTCACGTGAACATACCTTCACGTGAATTTCATGTGAAAATGTCACATGAATTTCACGTGAATCAATTTCATGTGAAATTCATGTGAAGTTCACGTTAATTTCACATGAAGCTTCACATGAATTTAACGTGAAAAATTTTCACGTGAATTTCACGTGCGGCACAATTGGCTGTGTACACAAGTTTGGTACACATAGCACTTTTAATTTACTTGATATTGGCTTTTAAAAGCAAACCCAGAAGTCTCTGATGAGACTGAAGCTCTCCTGCTTGTTTACTTTAATTAATCTAAGTGACACACCCATTTCCCAAGACCCTGGAGGTCAGGGCCTAAAACAAATCATAAGACCAGAGAATGATTAATTTCATCCAAAAAGAAATAACTCTCTATCAGTTTCATTTTCTGAGAATTGGTGTTCACTAGATTACATATATAGAGTTTCTAATCTTGTGGGAAAATAACCACACCCATTTCCAAAGACCCTGGGGTCAAAGGCTCAAACAAAATATCAGGTACATGTACATAGCTAGACCATGGGGTTATTATCAAAGAAGTAACTTCCTATCAATTCTACGAATTGATGTTCAAAAAGATAACAGAAAATAACACCCTTTTAAAAAAAAAACAAGTGTCACAAGTGGGCCACATTGCTCACCTGAGCTGCAGACAAAAGAGTGATAGTGAATAATATGGAGGAGGACCTCGAGTAGTTGCTTCCTGTAGGGTTTCGTGAAATTCTGTGCAGCGATTAAAGAGGAGAAGTTAAAAATGCGTCAGCCAATCAGCATCTTCGGCTGCCATATTTGTAAACCGATCTGCAGCGTGTCTGAAAATGACTTTGACTTGAAAAAAAGGAGGGGATCTCCAACAACACTCGGTTGCAGCACCCACAGCAAAAGCCAAAACACCCCATGCGAAAACACAAAGCAGTGCATAGACGCAAACAGACAAGGAACACCAAATCACACAGAAACATCAAACACAAATGACCATGACACATAAACCAACAAGACCAATGGGCAATTGGTGCCGACTTAGGACAGTTGATGTACAACTCAGATGAGGACTTAATATCCGAAGCACATGTCTGTTGCATTGAAATTGGTTTGAAATTCTGTTCAAGAAGGTAAAGAGTTAATGGAACATAGTATACACTTCTATCTTCCTATTTTGATGTTTATCGACCATCAGTTAATTGCTATGGAGACCACATTATCTAATTATTATATCTTCCAAATGACCTGTCTATAGATTCTATTTCAATGACAGAAAAATGAAACAAGATGATTGAAATTAACATAAATATTCTTTCAAAACAGTACAGGTATAAAATAATCAATTACAAAATTTTTCCTTTATGAGAACTAAGTAATACGACTCGTCCATTGTCATGAAATTTTTTTTATTTTTCGGTAAAAGGTTTCGTTGTTTATGATGGAAAAAGTGAAGTATTGCATTTCACACGAAAACTTAAGTTTTACAGAAATATATATACTGGCTTTTACTGTACTAGTACATCAAAAAATGAATAGAACTTTTAGACATTCACATACATGTGTATACTAAGTTGAATATCAGTGTGTGCGCTATATTAAAACAAACACATAATTCGGATAACGTTAAAAGAGTGTCAATTCTCCACATAGTATCAGCGTCCATTCTCCTTTGTCTGTTGTCCAGACTACTTACTCTATTCCTGAAAAGAAAAGAAAGTTAATCTAACTTGATTTTACATGTGCGCTTAAAGATTTTCATTATTATGAGTATACTGTTAATGTATGTGTATTGTTGTAGCAGAGTTACCTGACTGGGCAGAGCTTACTCAATCAAGAAGCTAAGACGAGTTGACTAAAATTTAGGCGAGATGAAATATGAAACGCATATAAAGGAATGATTATATACTCAAAACCTACAATTTTGTAAAGCAAAATTTCACATTGACAGATTTAAACTCTGCTGATGACCAAGTGAAAATAAAGCTCTGACGAGTCAGTTTGTTTGCGATGACAATAGTTACTGCCAATAGAAATATAAACACTTAATTTTTCTTTGTTTTATCAGAAACTATTTTCAATTGTTATACCCTTGTCAGTATCTCTATATAAAATCCCCATAGGAAAAAAGGCCTATATATTCGAATATTTGACCAAAAGGTCAATATTTACATCAATATTGGCCCTAGGGCAATATTTCAAAAAAATATTGACCGATAAACAGTACATCGTTTTTGACGTCACGTCATTGATGACGCTATAAGCTCTACCTATTTTTACGCGCTCTTTCTTTTATAGAAGAAAATGAACGCAAACATGCCGGGCTAATCGGTTTGTTGCTGCAGAATTGATGTAAGGTATAACAAAACAACTATTGACTGGGAATTCGGGCAATATATGATTCGTTGGACTCCAGACAAAATATAGCCCTCGGCCTTCGGCCTCGGGCAATATTTTATCTTCAGGTCCAACAAATCATATATTGCCCTCATTCCCAGTCAATAATTGTATAATGTTTCTAGTATATGTTTACTTATATATTATCACAACATACTGTATAAGGAGAAATTTCACCCAGTTATTTCTAAAACGTGAAGATATAAGTCTCCAGAAATAATTGTACCTGTCAGAGCTTTCATACACTGCACTTTATTTTCTCACAAATTTTGATTTGAAACAAAATCATATTGGGACAAATGACAAATCTTCAAAGATTGATATGAAATTCACTGATCCCTATCATGTTCACTCTCCTAGTATTTTATTTTGTACTCGCAAAATCTTGAACATCCGAAATTTGTACTCAAGAAATTTTTTGTATTCACGAAATTTTTACTTGTGAAATTTTGTACTCGCGTAATTTGTATGCACAAAATTTTTACTTGTGAAATTTTGCACACGCAGAAAATAAAAATATCTTCAGGTATTGTTTGTTTAACATAAAAATTGTTAAATTTGATACTCCTGAAGAATTCTGGTTATACAGTCTCAGTCTCAAACAAAGGAGGGGATCTCAACTCAAAGTTGTCATGCAGAAAGTGTTTGTCTGTGAACAAACAGAAAGACCGTCATGGTATCAATTTTTTTTTGAAATCTTGAAAAATAACAGAAATAATGGAAAGATGGATGGATGGAAAGATAGAGCGATAGATAAATAGACATAAAAATGGATGGATGGACAGACAGATGGAAGGATGGATGGATAGACTGACAGACAGATATACAGCTGGACAAACAGACAGACAGGATGTCTGATTTCCCAGCTGCCAATCTGTTCGTCTGTCCAGCCATCTTTCTATCTGTGCCAGTCTGAACAGACAGACCAACAGCTGGACAGACAGATGACAAGACAGCAGACAGACGATGGACAGACAGACAGACGATGGATGGACAGACAGACGATGGACAGACAGACAATACCAGTTAGTGCAGTGTCATTCTGACTATCTTACCTGTTTTTTTTAAATCATTCAGAATCAACATACAAATGTAATTATTTTGAGGGAAAATAATCTAGGTCAGGAACTGGTGGCCCCTAAAAAAGCAAAGTGAATACAAATAAGACAAATACAGAATTTCAGTATATTTTCAAGAACAATTTATAGCTCAATAATTCAGCATTGTCTTGAATTAACACAGTCTATGAGTCCGAATTTAGAAATAGTAAGGCCATCATCTGCGTGTACACAACTTTGGATATCTCAATTTTCGTATTACGCTGCTAAACATCACCAAACATAATTAAATACAATGATTTAAATGACAGAATATTTCAATTACCTTGGTATTGTATGGATTGATTGCAATAAACCTCATGAATGTTTGGTAAAGAAATTGTACACTTACTGTCACACATTTCTGAAATATTGCGGTTGTCTACAAATCTTTCGAACAACCCTCGTAAGCATTCCAAAGTTACGGAAATTCCTGAAAATTTTCGAGTTACGGAAATTCCTGAAAATTTTCGAGTTACGGAAATTTCTGAAAATTTTCGAGTTACGGAAATTCCTGAAAATTTTTTAGTTACGGAAATTCCTGAAAATTTTCGAGTTACGGAAATTCCTGAAAATTTTTGAGTTACGGAAATTCCTGAAAATTTTCGTAAGAAATTTTGTGAAACATGCACCAGGAAAGTAATTCTAATAAGCTTCTACTAACCTTTTCTGAGTACTTTTCCATCAATTTTCCCAGCCTCAGTGTCAACGGCTCCACATTCCCTCGTATGGTGAAGGCCTCATCATAACTGAGATGATGAACTCGTCTCAGGTGCTTGAGCATGCCCTCAGTATACCCTGCGACTTTCGAATCACACATCACACAGGGTAGCTTCCCCTCCTCTCCATAGTGTCGTAGCATGTGCATCTCGTATTTATAATTTTTGTCAAACGTTGCATTGATACACAAGTTGCAGTTGAACACATTAGGTTCTTTCCTAAAATAAAATGTATACACAAATTACAATTTAAAGTTTGAAACTGAATTTAATTAGGGGTTACTATGCATGGTTTACAAAAACTGACAGATTATTGGCGAACAATCCCCCCCAATACCCTGTCAGATTTTGTAAAACACATGCATGGTAACCATATCCTAATGCTTCAGTCAGTAATGAACCAGAAAATGCCTGCTTTTAATGATGTTGTCATAGGAACGTATGACATATAGCAAAAACTGTGATGAAACGTTGCAGGGATTTTCTAGCTCCCATTACTACCAATCAGATTAATGCATCAGAATATGAATAATGGGTCTCTTTCCTAAAATGAGATCTTAAGCATTCTGTTTGTATGCATGAATCTATGGAAAGCAAATTTACTTTAAAGTGATCAAGAGTGATAACTTGGGAGAATTGCAATTGCGGGGAAAAAATGCAAAATTTCATGACGTCACAATGCTTTTACCTCGGACAAACAAGCTTCGAACCTCGGTAAAACATCAAAATTGCATTGTGACGTCATGGAACTTCCCAAATTTTTCCTGCGTTCCGAAGGGTCAATTAGTTATTGCCTACACAGCTCACTTCTTAGAAATTGGACAAGGCAACGCTAAAGACCATATTAACGGCTGGATTGCTGGCAGCAGATTACATTTGAAACACTTTGCCCATTGAAAGCAACAGAGTTCAATATCAAAATCTCTATTCAAAGTTTCAATGTGAGACTTGTATAGATTTGACACACTTCAGTCTAATTCAAAATCATATCTTTAAGGTCAATTAAAGTCAATCCTCAAGGTTAACTTCAGTACCAGAAACCAGTTCCACTAACCATGTTCTACCTTTATGGCATGTTTTAATATTTTATCATCGGTACCTTACAATGGTTAAGTCAAATTAAAAATTGTATCTTCAAGGTAAAGGTCAAATGGCCAGGTCAAAGTCAACTCATTATATCCTATTTCTATGCAAAGTCTGAATGTAATATTCCATATAGTATTTGTACAATAGAGATTAACTCTAAATTACATATTTCAAGGTCAAGGTCAAACCTCAAGGTCAAAGACAATACCTGCATTCAGATCCTCTGACCATTCTTCATCTTTGCACTATTAAGTTTGAAGATTGTATCCCTTATAGTTCATTCACAACTAACATAAATGCAAAATTACATTTCAAGGTCAAGGTCAAACCTCTATCTTTGTATTAAGTTTGAAGATTGCACCCCTTATAGTTCATTTGCAACTAACCTAAACACAAAATTACATTTTATAAGGTCAAACCTAAAGGTCATGGTCTAAAACAATACCTGCGTTCAGATCCTTACTCACCATGCTTAATCTTTAGATTGCACCCTTTAAAGTTCATTTATAACTAACCTAAATGCAACAGCTAAACCTAATTGTTAGCGCAGACAGACAGACACACTGACAGACAGGCGGACATCACCATTTCACAACAAAAGTCATGAGGTTGATTCTTTTTCTGCATTTATTGAGAATGATTTTGATACTGTTTGTTAGATCTTGATTTCTTGTAACTTATCACATAATTTATGTGATCAAATTTCATTTTTCTACAACGTCAGCAACATTATGCTGCATATGCTCTCAGACTGTATTTCTAAAATATCATGCAGGTCACGGTAAAATTAATATGTAACAAAGTGACATATCCCTATTACTTACGATTTTCCTGCCCGTCGATCTTTCCCAGTGAGTTGTGCTGTTTTAAAACGAGTTCCAGCCGCTTCTTGAGTTTTAACATGAGTTTGAGTCGTCTGAGTTTCGGCGTGAGTTGCCATGTGCTTCTTCAACAGGGATTTTGACATTTCCTCTCCACAAATGTTGCACAGTGAGGTATCATAGTCCATGTTGTGTACAGATTTCACATGGAGTCTGAAATTACTGATCCACATTGTCTGAAAATAAATGTTGTTTGTAAAGTAGCTTGTATGTTACATGCTAATGGGTCATTAACACAATTCACACAGAAGTAAATACTGTAAATGCGGTTATTTTCGCTGGGGGAAAATTTCGCGAATATAACATCAAGACGTTACTCATGGGGAAATTTTCGCAATTATAACATCAAGACGTAACGCGCCTGGGAAATTTTCACGATGAAAATGTCTTTCCTATTGTATTAAAAAATGCAGCGGGGATATTTTTGCTTGGGGGAAACTTTCACAAAGTCCCCAGATTTGTGAAAAACGCAAAAATTACCCGCACGCGAAGGTTTCCACGTTGACAGTACCCCTAGCACAAAACAGCTAAAGGTGTGCCATTGGTCACGATTTAGGACCATTCTTCCCCATCTCCTGTTTTAGCACTCATTGAGCTTGAATTATATTCAGTGAAACCTGTCTAAACTGATATCGACTCGGACCAAGAAAAAATATCGGTATAGACAGGTTATCGGATTACACAGGTTTAATAGAATCAAGGCTACCTGATAATATCTTCAAAGTATCCTTATATTCCTAATGAAAAATTCATTATTAAACTGTGAAACAGCTAGTAATGCTTTCATGTTTACCATTAACATACTTGCCATAAATTTTCTGAGTTTTGTCATTGCGAAGAGGGACAAAAAGAGGGACAAATCAACAAAATGCGGGAAAAATATAACGCCAATGAGGGACATAAAGAGGGACACTTATATGATGTTGAACTTCAGATATTGCAATCCAAAATTGCACTAGATTATTGCCCTCTGCAAACGAAAGAACGTCAGAGAAAAAAATAAATCTTATTAACGCGCTCCTTATACGTAGATGGCTCCTGGTCGGACGCATTTCTAAAAGAGGCGCTTTGGTGAACTTGTCTACTGTTTTTAATTTTTCTCTGTGAAAGTTTTAAAAGTCTTTTACTCCATTGTTCACGTTTTATATTCACAACTTTCTGAACAGAAGTATTTTAAAAACATCTGCGCTGTTACCTGCGTTGACGTTGGAGATTTAAATGAAATACACAATCGATAACTTAACGACTCGGGTATTAAAAACGACACTATAGTCATAGAGCATATTATAGTTACTTTAGAGCGTTCCATGGTTGCCATATTTTCTTTTTTCTTTTTCTTTTTTTTTTATCTTGTTTACCGGTACATGTTTTACATCGCGTTGTTTCTTCTCATAAAAATAAATTCATATCTTGGCTTACATAAATGGTATCACTCGAACATCGTATAAATATTGCTATTGCTTTATTTATTTCAATGATCAAATTGATTTATGAGCAAAAAAAAAAATCCAACAAGAGAAAGCCTGCATGAATGTATTTCGCGACGTTTGTGGGATAGCCGACCTTTAATCAACCTATTACTATCAAAACATAGGTCGATTATCGGCTGATTACTGTAGAGAATTCGAAACGTTTAAATAAACAATGAAAGTTTAAGAAAAGACGGAACGACTGAAATCGACAAAGAATAATCAATATAACGCTGATTTTTTTTTTTCATGAAACGTCCAAAAATCGGGATTTTCCGTGTCCCGGCCGGGACAGATATTTTCGGTCGAAAATGCGGGACAATTTTTGTCCCGGCCGGGACAATGGCAAGTATGCATTAACTTTTAAAACTCTTATTTCTCATAAAAATTATACTCTCTGAGATAAGTTACATTAAATGTTTACTCCATGAAAAAGATTTTTAAGTCAAATGGAATTGGCTTTGGTCATATTTGAACTTTGTGACAAGTTAACATACAAATTAATCTCATCATAATACAAACAATTAACACACTGGCCATGGCTTGGGCAGGTTACTAATAAGATGGAGTCCATTGAGCTATAGTTTTAATTGATCAGCTTGGGGTGATCATGGGTTTCTCAAGGTACTAGGTGTTGTTTTAACATATCGGTTTACACAGTGTAAAATACATGAATAAAATCTCACTGGGACCAAAAATGTATATCGGTATTCGGAGTAGTTCAGTTTACACAGATTATTTTATAAAGGAAAAGATAGAACATTCTTTGGGACCAAAAAAATCTATCGGAATAGACAGGTTATCGGATTAGACAGGTATCGGTTTAGACAGGTTTCACTGTAGATATTTCAATTTATTTTGGCCAATGTATCATTTTAGACTCTACTGAAGACTTAAATTCATTATACACCTGAATGCGGATAAGTTTGAAAATTTGATCTAAATAAAGGAAGCATCCCTATACATAAAAAATGCTTCTTGCAGGAAATTTCTATAGAAATTGAGCTGGAGGTACTTTTTTAAACAGTTCGAATTTCTCTTACTAAAGTAATAACCCATGAATTTCATTTTAGGTATGGAGTATCATTGACTTGAACTGTTTTATATGGTACAGCTGATGGATACCAAAAATTGTAAATTGTTGAAATTTCACTCAAATTGAGGCATATTTTACTGCGCTTACTCTTCAAGAAAACCACAAAATGGCACTATTATTTAGCGTTTGTACTCTCTTATTTCGATCAACAAGGACATATGCTTTTCTTCAATATTTTGAAAGGTCTTTCTCAGGAGGTCATTTTCAGTGCTTGATTGAAAAAATTGGTGATATTTAGTATAATCTGTAATATTTTTATCTAAATAGTTAGATAATTTTCGTAATTTTGATGTAAATTTAATCACGCCAATTTTCATATCATCTGTTAATTTGGTACCTACAGGAAAAATTCATCAAAATCAAAAGGGTAAAAATATATACTCCAAAGAAGGATGAATGGGGCCAAATATCAACAAATTCTTTTGGAAAGAAAAACGCTTTCGTTAGTAAAACTTTAGACTACCCTTTTCCTTACGTAAAAAACACTGCAACTGAGTTGCAAGAAAATATATATATTTTTTTACTCCTAAATCATGTATATAATTCGAAATCCATAATTACCTCATATCCGCAATATTCACAAAGAAGTGATTTTGGTCTGAAGTGATTTGTACGCTGATGTCTTGTCAGATTGTCCAATTTTCCAAATGAACGGCTACAAATTTCGCAGGTGTACAACGTTTGACCATCTTTTGACCTAAAAAAAGACATTAAATAATTTTTATCTCAATACATTCAATAAAAGAAATATCTGTTTGTAGTGGTAAATCCCAAGTCCATTGGTCGTTCAAGTGTAAAAAATGAATGCTGTCATTGCTTGGGGCTTTCACAACTAGCTTGGAATGCATATTATGATTACCAGATATCTACCAGTAAAAGTAACAGACTTTAAACAAACTTCACCATATGAGTAACAGAAAAGCAATGGATAAAGCAAGGTACATGTATCAGAACCGGACTTAATGGACCATGAATGACCATCCGTTACTCGTCTGTTTGCCTCCGGAAGCTGTCCATAACACCTCCATTTTATCATATGTTTATCCGTTTCACTTCAACAACACCTATTACAGATATTAACGGACATATAATGGACAGCTATCAGAAATGTAATGATAAAACGGATTTAAACGGGCATGTTAGATACAAGTATTACGGACACCTTTCGGGAACAGTTTTGATGAACTCTTCAAATATTTCAAGATCTGTAGTAACATAATTAAAATACATCGTCTTTACTCACTTTTTTTGAAGGACGTTGCATTCATTGAACAGCTTGGTTGTATCTTTTACATTTGTTTTTGCCATAGAACTCGAGGTGGGTGACTTTTTGTTGGCAGCAGTCTTTTTTTTCCTCACCATGCTCACAGAACTTGAATGCTTGTTCATTTTCAAATGAAACAATAATTGATTGAGTCTTTTAAATTTGCACTTACATATCTCACACTTAAACATAGATTCTTTGTGAACCCTCCATTTATGCAACTTCAGAACAATTGAAGAATTGAATGTTCGATCACAAATAGCGCAGTAATTTTCCCGTTTTATTTCACCCTCCTTTTTTGGTAGCTTGTCGTTGCCATGGTTACATTCTTCTTGATGCTCCAAAAATGCAGACAGTTGTTTGTATTCCTGTCCACACTTGAAACACTTGAGTGGACGTTGGTAGTCGTGTTCGGACTTTATATGCACTTCATAAATATTTTTTTGGAAATATGTTTTTGGACAAAACAAACATTTCTTTGACCATCTTTCCGTGCACGTCTTTTCTTTCACATGTTCTTCACATTTTTCGACTGATGGAAATATTTCCCTACAAAAAGAACAGGAAAATGCTCCGTGCGACTTCATGACCCACCTTTTCCGACTAAGTCGGGGATTCCCTGTGTGTGAGGTTATAGACATGTGATATGTTAGGTCAACATATTTCTGGAAATAGGTATTGCACGTAAAACATTTATTTATAGTCTCTGTCGTCGCGACTTGCTCGTGTCCACTTTGTACAATATGTGCCTTTAATTGATCATAGTTTATAAAGGTTTCCCTGCATATGATACAAATTTGTTCTACGTCCAAGCTTTCTGAATCTGATTCACAAGTTTCTACCACTTTTTGCCTCCTACCAATTTCCTCTATGCCTTGAATACAGTGTTCCTTATGCCTCGCATATCTATTCTTTCTATAGAAAATTTTATCGCAATTTTTACAACGGAAAGGAAATTCCTCTTTATGTGCAGTTCGGACATGCACCTGGTGGGAATTTTTATCAGTAAAAAATTTATCACACACTTGACAAGGAATGCTATATTTACTCAAACATTGGTCTCTCATTACATGACTCTTTGCACTAAAAAAGTCCTTATATGTATTATTACATTTAAAGCACCTGTACGTCTTGGATCCGTCCGTCCATATGACCTTCTCTACTCTATTTTTAGTATTGTAAAGTGATTTCCGAGGTTTTTTCACGTTGCCGTTATGAAGCGTATTAATCATATGTTGTTGCAGATCCCATTCTCTCTGAAAATACTTCAAGCATGTAAAACATTTGAAGGCTGTCTCCGTCGCTGACACTTGTTCGTGTTTTGTCTTCAGTAAATGGAATTGAAGATCTTTTAGGTCTTTAAAGTTCTGGTTACATTGTAAACAGGTTAAGGTAGCGCCATCCGGCATCTCATAGTTAGCTTCATAGGACACCTTCATCAGAGAAAATCTCTTCTCTTTTGTGAGTCCTTTTTTTTCTAAATCGATAAAAGAAAAACAACTGTTACAAATCTTAAAAATTGCATCAACACTTCTGAGTCTTTTTACATTTCCACGTCTTTTTACATTTCCGCGTCTTCTTACATTTCTGCTTAATTCTTTTTACATCTCTGCGTTATGCGTTAACAGTTGATGGAACTAAATAATTATACTTTCTTACCAGTATAAAAGAATAAGTTATGATGGATATATAAAAAATTTGGAATAGAAACATGAGTTTAATGCGATTTATCAAAACACGATTTGAGACCTCATTTGCATACAAATTTTATAGGGTATAAATCATTCAGAAACCGCATGATTTAAGCATGATATAAAACACGATTTAAGCCCTCATTTTTTTTTGTTTGGGTAGCCTTAAGCTATATCAAATGATTCTTACAGAGCAATGGCATTTAAATGTGGGCCATTATTTTAAAAGTATATAGAAAAAATCCTGAGTGGAAAAAAAATCTAAATCAATTTAATTTCTTAAGAAGCACATTTTTCATGGATTGAATAACATGATGTATAAGTTATACCTGCAACTAGCTTCCTTGGCTTACGCCCTTCTCTTTTTCTAACAGTGCTGGAAGTTTTATCTGCTCCAAAGGTGATCCTCTGAGTCTGGTATTTTTCTTTTTTGCTGTCTTTCTGATCCATTGTTTCATCTATTTCATTCACCTCCATAAGTAACGACATGTCACAATCTTCTGTTTTTATGCGTTCCCCAGTTGTACCTATGTGTTCTCCAGACTTGTTTGTTACATCCAACTGTTCTCTAGGAATTTTCATCTGTTTCTCCGATTTCTTTGCATATGGATGATCTACATGGTATGGATTAGGCTTAGGTTTCATCCAAATACTATCTACATAACTATCAAATCCGCTGTGTTCTCCATACTTGTGTTCTCTGCGTTCTTGGCCTTGTTCTGTGGACAGTTCAATAAGATCTTGGCCTTGTTCTCCGGACGGTTCCATGTGTTCTTGGCCTTGTTCTCTGGAGAGTTCCATGTGTTCTTGGCCTTGATTCAGCTGTTCCATGTGTTCTTGGCTTTGATCAAGGTGTTCCTCACACTGTTCCATATCATCCTCACAATTGACCTTCACCTCAATACATTCCATGTCAATATCCACCGTGCTGGGTAAGAATTTAACTTCCTCGCTATACAAATGCCTTATGTGTTCTCCAACCTTTGACATGTGTTCTTGGCTTTGATCCAGGTGTTCCTCACACTGTACCATATCAGCCTTTGACGTGTGTTCTCGCAATTTTTCTACGTGTCCTTGTTTTTGATCTACTGGTTTTCCTTTTATTGCAAGATCATTTGCCAAGTTAGATGTGAGATTTGGTGCAGTTGCCAAGTTAGATGTGAGATTTGGTACAGTTGCCAAGTTATATGTGAGATTTGGTACAGCTTCCGAGTAAGATGTGAGATTTGGTACAGTTTCCGAGTAAGAAGTGAGATTTGGTACAGTTGCTGAGTTAGGTGTTCGGTTTAGTAAGGTAACCAAGTAAGGTGTGCGATTTGATACACTTTCTGAGTGAGGTGTAAGATTTGGTACAGCAGCTGAGTTAGTTGCCAGATCTGGTACAACTACTGAATTAGTTTTGAGATTTGGAACAGTAGCCAAGTTAGGTGTGAGATTTGATACAGTAGCAGAGTTAGTTGTGAGATTTGGTTCAGTGGCAGAGTTAGGTTTGAGGTTTGGTACAACAACTGGCTTAGGTTTGAGATTTGGTAAAGTAACTACATTAGGTGTGAGGTTCAGTACTGTGACTAAATTCTGTGAACGATTTGGTACAGTGACTGAGTTAGGTTTTAGATTTGGTACAGTTCTTGGATTCAGCATGGGATTTAGTAGTGCACTATTAGGATTGAGAACCGGAATCACTGTAGAGAAAGGTTTTGATTTGTGTCGTAACACAACAAACATTTTTTTCTTAGCTGGGTTCTTCCGATTCGGTAGATAAATTTGGTCCCACAATAAAGGATCTGGTTTGTTTTGTACAGGATCCGGGTCCCTTTGTACAGGAATTGGCTCGTTTTGTACAGAATCGCCACTGATGTTTACAGGATTTGATGCGTTCTGTATATCATTTTGTTCAACCTTTTTTGGAGCAACTGGCAGGTTGCTTTCTACAGAATCTTGGTCATTCTTTATAGAAAGTATTTCACTTTTTACAGAATCCGGGTCACTTTTAATTACTATTGATTGGTTCTGAGTAAGATCTAGGTCAATCTGTACAGGATCTGGGTCATTTATTCCAGGATAAGGGTCATTCAACATAGGATCTTGGTCATTTTGAACAGGATCTGGGACATTCAATACAGAATCTTGGTCATTCAATGCAGAATCTTGGTCATTCAATGCAGAATCTGGGTCATTCAATACAGAATCTAGGTCATTCAATACAGGATCTGGGTCATCCTTAATTACAATAGGATCAGGTTGTTTCCCTTCAGGACAAAATCCTGTTTGTTTGCTGCACACTACGGTCTGAATAGCACCTGTTCTCCTATAATTTCCAGCGAAGATAAGATTTGTTCCACTTTGATTCAAATTTGATTTCTCCTGTGAAGAATTAAGAGTATTTTGTCCAGAACTTTGGCCTTTGTCTGTAATGCTTGGATAAGGCTCATTTTCTGGATTTACTTCTTTCCCTGAAACAATCTGTACATTACCAGTGTTGGGTCCACTAAGTGCAGCATCAGTTACATTTAAGCATCCTTCCAATTTCTCTGTACCTAAAATATGAACAAGTAGCTCAAGCTCAAGTGGTGTGAATATATAACCTATTGCTCATATGAGAACTACATATATACTTATAGCATATCAAAGCATTCTTATACTTTTCCTGTACAGTCTAAAATTTTAGGGGGTGCTACCACTTCATCGGGGTGGCAATTGTAAGGCCTAAATTTTGGAAAAAATTGATTGAGAATGGGGCAGAATAACAGTGTATATGTATATAATATACCCTTACCACTACAGAAGGCCATGAATTGATGGATAAATTCTTCATGTCTCTGGAGAAAATGCTGCCCATGAGAAGTCCCAAAGTGACGTAATTCTGTGGTAGATTTGTCAAAGTACAAGACAATACACTCATCCCCATTCCTGGTCACACCTTGCACCTACAATACACCATAAGATCTGATCACAATATTTTATTTTTTTCTTTATCCCCCCAAACATAGGTTTTGAGAGGGGGTGGAAAGGGGGTACCTCTCTCCCCCTCCCGCTCCCTTCCCACCTCCCCCCCCCCCCAATCCATCCACTTCCTCCCCTTCCCTTTCACCCTTCCCTCCCTCCCTGCCCTTTCACCCTTCCATTCCCTTCCTCCCCCCCCCTTTCACCCTGTCCATCCCCTCTTGTGAGGATTACCGGGTATAATAACACTATCAGGTGTGTGTGTTTTAATTTCATGAGGAAAGCCTAGACAGCAGCGCACTCTTTTATTAGAACTTAACCACCAACACCTCAATACTGGACAATAAACCCCGGTTAGGTAGTTATTACTTGAATTCCGACGTATAACTTGTATACAAGGAAAAAACATCAAAAGTTCAATCCAAGGAAAAGGGAAGTTAAATTTTCTATTTTTCATTATTCAAAATGCTGGCCTTATCGTCTTTTATTGAGTCGTTGCCAAAAACAGTTATTTCCTATTTGAGACGGTTTCTGACGTAAAACCATCATGACGTCATGAAAATGGTATGGTAACATTGTTTCTCACAGTTTAGGGACTGTTTCCATAGAATCTGATGACGTCACAATTAGTCTAAGTCAGATACCGTCACGAATGGGAAATAACTCTGGTCTTCCAAATTACAAAACAATTGTATGAGGCTCTAGATACAAATGTATGCTTAACGCTAAAAAACATAGTCTAAGACATACCGCATCTTGAAAATCCTTTATAGTATCGTCTTTTTTCACCATTATCACAGTCTGTTCACAATGATGGTAAGATGAACGCTATCCCATCCCATTCCATTTACGCTCTGCATGTGGCTCTCATTCGGAATTGGTATTTTTCAATATCTGAAGAATAAGTACACAATCTGAAATAAAGAGAAAGCTGATTACAATTTAGTGATAAAATCACTATGGTATAAATGTGTGATTGTATATTGTATATTTCAGGGATTTTTAAAATTCATATTGGAGAAAGTGCTAACTAGACTGTGCTACTGTAATTTGAAACTACACTAATACATGTATCTACCCATATACATTATGAATGATAACGGAGAAATAACTTGTGTGCCAATAATAAGTAATACAGGATAGAGTAACTTCTTCTTGTCTTTTTAAGGTAATACGATTAAAAAAATTTTTCGTAAGAAATCACAACCCCCTTATACATGTTATAATTACAGCACAGCGAAGACGCTGCCGAGGGTATGGCATTAACTCTCCGGACTTTTTCATCCCGGCGAGCTAAACAAAGAAGCTTCGGTACTTTGATGCACAGCCTCATGCTAAAGATACAAGGAATTCATTCGACCTTTAAAATGCGTACGTCAACACACCTGCACACGTCAAGAATACATACAAAAATTTGTCTGCATGTCATGTCCATCAAACATTTTCAGATTTTTTAAGTTAATTATTAGGGCTGGGTATCGAAACCAAATTTTCGATACGATACAATACAATACAAAAAGTACTGATATCCGGTATATCGTATCTAATTTCATATTTAGTAACACGCACAAACTAACAATTTTACTCACAAATAGCTACCCCTCCCCAAACACAAAGTCAAACAGGTTCCTAAATGTTCGGTCTACAATGTAACTTACAGTTTTTGCACATTTCTTTATATTTTATTTACGATTACATTCCCTAATGGGTCTTTTTTATGTTATCTTTATCTTCATTTTGCCTGAAGTCATACATTTGTAGATCAATCCCCCTTTATTTAATTCGAAAGTTTGCCATCAACCCTTTTCAGAAATGTGTACTAGAGAAAACAAACACATTTAGACAGATCCTATTTGAAAGTCTCTGGATTCAAAACTAAAGACCAAGTCCATAATACTTTGACAAAATGACAAAAGCTTAACCTATAAATGCCGACCGTCTAATCAATATAATCATTGTTGTTATTCGTAGACTTCGAAGTATAAAAGGATTTGAAAAGAAAGCATGAAAGGCAAGCATGAGGCCATACCAAATTAATTAAATATTCTTTTGATTTCCCGCACCATACTTTTCAAAATGAAAAAAAAAAATTAATATAAAGATGAAATGATCGCGCGCACCACTTAAATTCTGACTCAAGAATTTTTTAGGTTCATGCAGTTCTGATTTCTGTAAATCTTAAAGAAGTCTCAGATTGTGAAAATTTCGAAGAAAATGATCATTCTTTTGAAAAATTTTGTTGGGAGCATTTGTTGTCCCATATACTTGAGGAGGGGGAATGTTCGAAATCTTTTCCATATACTGCTATGAGCCAGGCTTCCTAGTCACCAGATTCCTATGGGGAAAATGCATGTATTAAATTAACTACAAGAGATAATCATGCAGTATAAACATTCATGAATACTTTGATTTTGCACCTAAACAAACGTCAAACATGATCATGATGAATTCGCATCTGTTTGGTTTTGGTTTAAGGAAATATTCGCATTGATCTATATTCGCACCAGATCGTTTCGTCCGGTTAATTTCGCTCTTGACGTGCTTTCTTGTAAATATATATGATTAGATAGGATTCAAATGTAATTTTAATAAAGAAAAATTCCTAGGTGAGTCTCAGATTCCCTTTTTAAAATCGGAGGGAGGGGAGGGACCATTGTACAAAACAAATGAGGGGATCTCCAACAACACCAAGTTGCAGCACCCACAGCAATATTCACTGGTGCAGGTAGGGATTGTGTCAGTCATAATAGTCATGGAACTAGTGGGACCCACCATGCCCCCCCCCCCCTTTGAGTACCTTTTTTTTCATGGGTACCATCCACATTGTTCCCTAGCTGGGTTCTACTGAATTGATTTCTTTAATTCTCAAAATAAACTCATTTAGGCTACCGTTTCCATGGCAACCCCACAGTAGTTACTTCAGTTAATGAAATCGATGAATTATGTAAAAGTGCCAAATCTTGGTCATTTGTAGAGGCAGAAATGTGGAAATGGTACCAAAATGATCGAGAGAAATTGTTCTATCCATAACTGCAATCGATGCTAATTATCTAATTTGCACATCCATTAATATTCATGAGATGACGAAAATTAGTCGAAAAACATACACATATATGTAAGGCTTAGATTTTCTTACTTCCTACGTACGTCATAATATTTTCAAAATAGAAATCAACAATCTAAGATAAAAGTTTGAATCCAGATATTGGCATTTAAACGATATCATCATCATCATCATCATCATCATCATCATCATCATCATCATCATCATCATCATCATCATCATCATCATCATCATCATCATCATCATCATCACCGCCAGCACAAACATCAGCAACAACAACATCAACAGCAGCAACAGCAGCAACAACAGCAACCGTAACAATAACAACAGCAACAGCAAACGCTTCCTCATCACTAGGAAGATCACCAACAATGAAATCTGCAGTCTCTGGAGGGAGCAAATCTCCTGAAATCCAAAGTGGCTCAATGAGACCACTGGCATATGTCAATCTATGAGTTTCATCGGGAGGTGGAATATTTGGTTCTGCAGCATGTGAATCGCTTCAAGATTAAAAATAATGTTACGCAGTGCATCTTGAGAATCTTGAGAATGTTTCATTAATCATCATTTTGGAACACTCGTGATGCCCAGATGCTGGAATTCCCACTGAATAGTATTATTTTCGAGTCCCAGACTCGGCATTCTACAGAGAGACTACGAGTTTTTACATGTTTGCGCTGTTTAACAATTGGAATTAGAGTAAAGAATGGGAAATTATAAATGACTTTCATTAAAAGAAGAAAAGAAAATTTAACACAACGTGGACAATTTAAGATCCACCCAGTGTTACACTCCTCCATGGCTTTTAGCATGTTACATAAATGTTTCTCCTATGGTCTTATCAACGTCATATATGTCCAGGAACGAAGGATCTTGCAACGCTTATTACACCTCTTTGAAGAAGCTCTGATGCCCCTGGATGAGACTGATTTATATTTGCGAGAAATACAGAAAGGAATTAACGTAAGATACTTGGTATGATTATGTCCGTCGAAACTGAAGAATATGTCTGGCATCTTACCTAGTGCGTCGGCGTATAATTAAATTAAAGGAAGTCATTTGTCTTCAACTGCTGCGCGCAACAACGACAAGATGAGCTAAACGTAATCAATGTAAGACATCCAGAATGTTGCTATCTTCTACTTTTGAATTGAATTTCATACTACTTTCTGAGACAACCTTTTATATATGATAACCACTCAAAACCTCTTCCAACACAGAGGGACATTTCGTAACATTAATATCTATCAGCTGAACTAATATCTCGGGCAGATCAGAAAAAGATATATCTGCCCATCTTCCTCAAGGAAATGTTAAATTAAATCCTTTCTAAACTCTCTAGCAAGGTCTTGTGACAATACATGTCTCTTCCATAGCCCCAGTGGGTACAACGCTCACCTGATA
Source organism: Pinctada fucata (assembly GCA_028142955.1). Classification (NCBI taxonomy): domain Eukaryota; kingdom Metazoa; phylum Mollusca; class Bivalvia; order Pterioida; family Pteriidae; genus Pinctada; species Pinctada fucata. The sequence continues at coordinate 56,638,668 of AP027111.1, forward strand.
CCCATGCACACTCTTTACATACTGACATTACATAATGATAGTGCCAGGATTTGAGCCTACAACCTTTGTATAAAGATTTTTGCTGGATGCAGACAAGTTTGGGATTTTTTTAGACAACCTTTAAAAAGTACAAACAAGAAGAAATAGTCACATACAAACTCTCTTGTTTACTGATTTGAAAAGACAGATGATGTGATCCAAAAGAAGGGAGGGGATCTCCAACCAGACCCTGGTGCAGCACCGACAGCAAAACACAAGAACACCCGATGCGAAAACACAAATACGAGCATACTATGAGACGAAAAGGAGACATTCGATATATAAACATCAAACACAAAAGACTACACATAAACCAACGAGACTAATGGGCAACCGGTGCCGACTTTGGACGGCCATTTGCCACGCAAGAAGCAAATGGTGTGGTTATCCTGGATTACGTTCGCACAACCCTCTCAGTTTTCCGATTACCCAGAGGTCTCGAAGAACGTACAATTGTTGTGTAAAACAACCTCCTCACTGTAAGATGATCACTCAAAGAAGACCGCAAAACGCAGGGGCCCAAGCAACACAGATGAATATGTAAATGGATATAAAAAGAGGGCGTACGTACGTAATACGGTACGCGCTCCTCCGGCTGTAGCGAGCTCATACATGTATGTTATCACCCGAGGAGTCCTACTGACATTCAGAGACATTAAGAGAGGAGTCAGGTGGTCGGGACCCTGTCGAACACGAGTTTTTACAAGTAGCCATTTTCACATGCCGATCCGCCCCAACATAGGTAGAAAAAATAAAAGACTTTAAAGTTAGATTAGTGTAATTTTCCGTAGCAAAGATGTTATAATGTAGCCATTGAGGTAGAGAATAATTGGGGTTAAAATAGTTCAAGTTGGAGCCATGACTCAGTGTATGGAAAGATTTTCAATAATACACTACATAAAATCCAATATGGCGAATAACAGTGTGTCGATCCATATCCCTAATGTGCAGCACAGGTGATGAAGAAACAGACGGAAAGAATGAAACAATGAAACAAACTTCATAAAATATACGTTTATTTGAAATTGAACAGCAAACCTTTTATTATTGAAAGCTAGTATATGCGAGAAAATAAAAAAGAAAGATTTTTCGGTTTTAATCATATTTTATTTTCTTCTACGTTTGCATAAAAGGCTTTGCCTTTATTCATACTAATGTTGAATGTCTTCAAATATTAATTATACATAAATTTATGAACGAGAGCTTTCGAATGGCATCTAAATACATGCATCTAACAATCAATATAGATTAAAGTGAGTTGTGCAGATATTGGGCCAATTTGTTTCCCAAAGATCAGTGGTACGGTGTATTAAACCTCATAACCCGGTAAAGCAAAGGCTGAAATGCGTTGCGTCTCGCCCATAGATGCTTTTAACAGGCGAGAAGCGTCGCATTTCATCATACACCGTTCAGCGAAAAAAACCCTGAATCAAGTGATTTCGCCGTGTGTCACAATTTGATGCATCATACTCTGGTGTATAGGCACATTATGTTGTTAGCTTGTTAGACTAGCATACCTACGACGATGGTATTTATACTGTTGTTTCGCCTCGTCGTAGGTCTGCTACTTGCACCAGTTGTTACATCTAGCTGACGGAGTTTATGTAAAGAATAAGGAACACGACATTGGTGCCTTTTAAAGTGTATTAATTACTTATTTCCAGCTCTGTCCCCTGAAAGAAGCTTTGTTTTGGCACTTTATCAATTTGACAGACATCATACATTTCATTTGGCTATTTCGGAAACAATATGTCATTTCATCCAAAAATATTATGGAAATTAAAGGAGGTTATTATCTTAGCACCATCCCTCCAATGCTATTTTGAACATAGATTTTATTTGGATATGCTACTGAATCGACCCTACTGGAAATTTGAAGTTGCGTACTCTCTGTAAAGTAAATACACAAATTTAAATTCTGAAAATAAAACCAGAGGGCGCTAGTGAAATGAATTTGGGCGGCCTATGAAAAGCACTTTGGCTGGAAGCATCACTGATGAGAATTTAATATTCGAAACACGAGTATGGTGCATAATAAATTGGTTTGAAATTTTCTTCAAGAAGGTATAGAGTTGGATACTTTCCGCATTGTTGAAGATTGAAAATCATTATGAAAAAAAAAAAAAAAAACAAAGTATACTTAAACGAATTATAATCATTGTTCACTCTGATAATTCAATTGATGTCTGTATTCGTATGGAAATATAATTGTGATTATATTTTTTCTTTGAACAGTATGTTATTTGAGTTCAGTGCAAAATAAATTGGAGTATTTTGAGAAAAACAAGAAATTTTCTTGTCCTTCTTCAACATCTGCGCAGATAAAGGCTTAACGTTTTCAATCAGGCCATTTGCCGAAATTTATACAGGCTGACAAAATGACGAAAAATGTCCGAGGTAGGCAATTTAAGCGCACTTTTTCATTGTTACGTCACTATGGTCTTGTGTCATTTAACAGTGATGTCATAATGACAAACAATACCAAAAGATGTTGACTCGGACATTTTGTGATTCCTAACAAGATCGGAAAATGGTCTACTCAATAGCATCATTTAAGAACTGATAGATTTGCAGCATGGACCAGACATGCACATTTCCGGTACTTAACCCTTGTCAGTGATCCTCAATCTAAACAATGTACATGTAATGTTACCAAAGAGTGTGACAAGTAATTATTCCAAAATGTACTGAAAGACGCAGCAGGATGGGTTGAGGAAGGACTTAAGAAAAATAGCAATCCAGGTTGTGTTTTTAAGTGCTAGTAACCGAAACGTGCATGTCTAGTCCATGCTGCTTTATCTGTCCTTGCTATGATGCTATTGAATTTGAAGACGTTTAACATTTCAAACATAAACGTAAATATATATGGTAAGGGATACGAACCTACTCTAGAATAAAATAGAAAATCTTGAAAAGATTTCTAAGAATTGTTTTCTTTAACCTTTTATTACTGTCATTATCCAGTTCCTGACTCTCCGTGTAAATCTCGGTCATAGGGCTGAAGAATGGCTCGGGAAAATAATAATTAAGGTTTGTTATACGTGAGCAGAAACCCGACATCTGATTCTAAATTATAAAGAAAAGCATTTCAAAGAGGTTTAATCATTAAAATACGGAAGTGTTCCAAGTTTAATTACTGTCATTGTTCAGTTGATGACTCATTGTCTTCATATTTGTCAAAAGTATTAATCACAAGAGGCAATGGAAAGGTCGAGAAAGAAATAATTACTATTTTGTTACGTAAGGTAAGCTCGGTAAGTATCGGTATTCAAGATGTTGATCACGATATATAATTTTCACCTTTGGTATCGAGTCATCAAGCTAAAAATTGGAGATGACAACTAGGATATGATTATATGCATGGGCTCAAGGTTTTTCCCCCGAACGCCTACTCGCTTAAAATAACATTTTGATAATTAGGTGTTGATCGAATGGGGTCCTCAAAAGGGTATAGATATGCAATTCGATATTTTCGAAAACAAGAGTTACTTCCTGTTTGGGACGGTATCTGACGTAGACTAATTATGATGTCATCAAATTATATGGAAACGGTACTAAAACTCATGTTTAAGCGGGTGACTATTTACAAAAAATATCTGTTTCCTCATTTTGGTACGTGTACTTCTACTTTTTCAGGAGATAATATGAATCAAGGCAAAGCCTTATGTGCGAGCGGAGAAGAAAAGACAGAAAAAAGTAAAACCTTCGACCTTGAACTCAAAATCAAAAACTTTTTAAAATCATAACCTTGGGATTTCAGGAATCCCTCCCCGCCGGTCGAACTGGACCTCCCCTTCCCACTGCAAAAAAAAACCCTTTCCTCTCTACTAAACTTGACATCCATTTTTAAAAAAAATCAAATCTTTATTCTTTACTACATAATTACCAATATAAGGAGATATCATGCAGTTGTATGTCTTTGAAATTTTCGGACCATTAAATGATCAAGCAGTTACCAAATTTTGTCTCTTCTACCTGATTATCACCGGACACCTTTTTGTCCGACCTAGGAATGCAGTGCTCATCAAAGAGCGGTATATGGGGCATATCTATCGAAACATATCTAAGAAAATGGGTTTTGATAGTTTATTTTTGAAGATTTAGCGATGACTTGTCGATTTTCGTTAAACACCGAGTTAGATCCCTTTAAAATCAATAGTTAATTGATATAAATTAAAGCGTTATAAATTATAAAGCTCGGGGACTCATCATCTACCAATAAAACAATTCGTAGAGCGTTCCGAACGAAATTTTGAGACTCCTACAATTACAACTTTATCATCTCTAATACAGATAAATTCCTGTACGATGGTAGATGTATGTACTAGGTAAATGATGATTATCCAAACAGAAATCATTTTAAACAAAATACCGACATGATACCAATGTGATACTAATGAGATACACTTTAGTATCACGGTACAGTATCTTGTTGATATCAGCTCTTAATGTGATACTAACAAATTACTCCAGTCCTATTGGGGATGAATATCCTGTTAGAATTCCATTAAGATTAAGTACAAAATGTACTGCATTGGTATCACATTAAACTTAAACTCCCTCTGTTAATATCTTGTTGGTATTTTGTTTCACTTTGAAATTTGTTCTGACCTGCCAGTAGTGGAAACTTAACAAAATACTAATACAAGTATTAGCTTTTACAAAAAGCTTGCCGTCAGTTAGCTGACTTTATACAATTATTGACTTTTGATGAGGTCTACTCGTGACTATACAGACCTGGTAAGGTAATGGTTGACCGAGGCCGAAGGCCGAGGTTAACCAATACAGGTCTGACCAGGTCTGTATAGTCACGAGTATACCGAAATCAAAAGTCAATAACTAGCTGCTTTATTAAATTATCAGGTTTATATTAACATTTGCATGATTGTAATGATACGCGAAGTCAAAGATCTAACACTACAAAAATCAAATAAAAACACAAACACTCAGATACACAAATTTTCGGCCCCTTGGCCTTTATCAAGTGTAAAAAAACGACGATCTATGACAATTCTAAGTAAAATCCATCCTTGCTTCTCTGGCGTTAATTGCAAATCCTTTGCAATGAACGCCAGAGAAGCAAGGATGGATTTTACTTAGAATTGTTATAGATCATCGTTTTTTACACTTGATAAAGGCCAAGGGGCCGAAAATTTGTGTATCTGAGTGTTTGTGTTTTATTTGTTATCATCCCTTCCCTCTGGAAGAAATATTTGAATATACTACTACAAAAATCAACGCACGCGCTGGTCACGCACGCGCTAATCCCGAATAGACCGTTTTGGAGCTTTAAATAGCGGTCAACTCACTCTGAAGTACACTCTATCAAACAGCGTCTCCACCAATCAGAAATAAGCAAAATCGGCAATAATTCCTGATCATTTAATAATAAATGTTGTAAATTTCAAGTTAGAAAACAAATTGGAATAAAAGGCATTTACCAATCGCACATTTCCGGGCTTTTCCGGGTTTTTTTTTTTCGATTCAAGTGACGGAAATTCCGAAAATCTGCGATTTTCATAGGACGTATCGGTGCAAAGACTTTTCGCTGTATATTTCGGAGGAAAATACACTGATGCGATATGACTTTCATTTGTCAGGTCATCTTGACTCTTAAGCCAACCTAATGAGAGAATCTTATACACAGATTCTGAATAACCTAGACGAATATTTGCATTTTATGAAATGCATTGTCAACCAATCATATTGCAAAGAGGTATTCTATTCGTGCAAGTAGATTACGAATGATTACAGTATACCGTCAGTCATGACTGACGGTAATGGTACTGCCCTGCTTAACTACAACCTGTGTGATGTCATCAATGAGTCATCAGTGACATCACACATTTCAAATCTGGCTGATACACACATGCAAGCACATGGAGTTTGAGATTTGTTAGGATGTTAAAATTTAGTTTGAATACAGGTGGATATCAAGTTTGACTTATTTTCAAAGAATGAAATTATTACCACTGGACACAATATCAAGGACAATATAATATTTATACATATTGGATGCCAGATTGTGCATATGTATAGTATGGATGAATTGTGCTCCGTCTGCGTGGAAAGTATCATGACTAGTAAGTTTCTTTGCTACTGTATCATAATGCATGTACATGTACATGTATTTTTAAAAAAATATATTCTAAATCACACATTTTGTTTAAAGTTACATAGTTTGTTATAAATGTAAAGTTTATGTATTGGATTATCCATATTCACCCAAAAATATTTTACAAATTATTTTGATATAAATGAATTCAATTATTTCAAACATAATATTAACTTATGTTTTTTCCTTTGAACTTCTGTAATAATTCAAATCCTCACGTACTCCATCTTTGATTTATCGGGGTCAAAATATATATTGCAGTATCACATTAGTATTTTATTACTGTATTTATGGTAACAAAGGAAGTATCTCATTGATATCACATTTTGGTATCATGTTGGTATTTTGTTTCAAAGGCAATATGCCAGGTGAGAAGTATCCCAGTAGTATCACATTATACTATGTTAAACGTCTTCAATTCAATAGCATCATTTTAAGAACAGATGAATTTTCAGCATGGACCAGACATGCACGTTTCGGGTACTTAACCCTCGTCAGTGATCCTCAATCTAAACAATATAATATGGACAAAGATATCCCATTGGGTATCCAGTTAGTATCACATTGTAGTATCCCATTGGTATCACATTGGATATCCCATTAGCATCACATCTTAGTATCTCATTGGTATCTCATAGGTATCTTGTTAAGCTCATTTGCACATGACTGTTGATACTATATCACATTAGTATTATGTTAGAGTATCCCGTTTACCCCCTTTTTTTTTGTTTGGGCATGTTCCATACGGGGGATAAGACAAGCGATCCACTATTTATATTTTATTCTTATTTGTACCAAGACAATGTCGCTTCTTATCATTCATATTTATTTTTTTTACAGGTATTTAGTACTTATTCAATAATCTTTTCAACGAAATTTATGATAAAAAAAGCAGATGATTATTTTGACATTGAAAAGGATCATCTCTTATACAGATATGTTACTGGTAACACTACTTAGTACATCATGCAGCCCTTTTGAATTAAGGCCCCCTTCACATCCAATTTTCTAGATGATATTTTAACCGAGTAGGCGTTCGGAGAATGATCCGGACTCAATGCAATCTTATGGATGTTAAACGTCTTCGAAATTCAATAGCATCATTTAAGAACAGATACATTTGCAGCATGGTCCAGACATACATATTTCGGGTACTGATCCTCAATCTAAACAATGAAATATGGTCAAAGAGTGTGAAAGTTATTATATCCAAAAACGTACCGAAATACGTAGCAGGATGGGTGGGATATAATGCTACAGGATATCAATTTCGTTTGGTCTCATCATGCACAAACAGTCGCAATGGAAACACCGTTGATTAAGAGCACAGTGGTGTCGCCGGGAATTAGCGGTAAGGTCGCGGTAGCACTACAATGCAGTAAAAGAGAGATAACTGTAGAAACGAAAGGAATAAACATTAATGAAGTACCGATCAGTTATTCAGTCTAAAAGTCGAAAAGACAAGGCAAAATCATCAGATGTTCCATAGTTGCGAACCTCGGAATGAGTAAAATTCCGAAGTGAGACCAGGTGCCCGGGGAGAATCAGCGTCTCCTGATTGCATGCAACACCCGTCGCAGCAGCTCCATGGAAACTTGTCAAATTCGGTGATTGTCTCGATGTACATATTGGTGTACACATCAAGTAAGTCTTGTTTGGTGATGATGACAGCCATTTAATCACAATCCAGAATATCACTGATCATTCTGGAAAGGGGGATCTGATATGCTTTAATCATATCCCCGTAGCGACCGAAGAACTTGTAGAAACGAAAGGAAGGAATGTTTGAGACTACACTTCGACTCTACTGCGCTTTCATGGCGACTCTACGACGTTCTTTGAGATTGCTCTGCGTCCTTTTCACTGCGTTCACATTTATCTACTAGTGCTTTTCTAATGCATTTTTTGTCATTTTAAAATTCAGGTTGAGTGCAGAGAGAACGCGGCGGTAGTTTGACAACTCTTATGTTTTTTATTTGCGATCCCATGACGATCTGAGAAATTTAGAATGCCGTGCAAACGCATGAGAGCGCGGTCCATCGGTGTGACAGAGGCGTAATTATCAAGAAATAATTAGGTCAAGGTTTCGGCTTTCATAAACAAGCTATAAGACTTTCTCGAAAATTTACAAAAATACTCTCAGTTTCTTTTGAAATTCGGTCCTAAACATGCAACAAAGTATATGTCTTTGGCTATTTCACAACCTGCCTTTTCCATATAAGGAGGATCAATGAAAAACAGAAAACGCATCGCAGCGAAAACGCATCAGAATCATAAGTTGCCTTAGGGAGCAACCATTTGATTTTCATGGGGGGGGGGGGGGGGGGCAGGAAGACTTTGCAAAAAAAAATTTCCGGATCGAAATTTTAGGGAAAAAAATTTTCCGGCCCGAAGGTCTCGCGGAACACCTCTAGACTTTTCCATGTAGCGACTTTTCAAAGAAGTGACCACTGTCAAAATTCTTATTTTAAGTAAACTTAAAGTTGCTTTAAATTTTAATAGGAAATGTTGACTTTTGAAGTTTAAATAAATTTGGGAGGATTTTCTGCTGAAAATAGGCATCTCGGACAGATCCGAAACTGTGTAGATACTCCCATGCAGCCGGCTTACTTTCGGTTTGCTGTTTTGACCATGTACTGAAAATAGGTAGGAAATATGGAGGGAAAATACCAGTCTTGTTCATAGATGATAAATTTGTGAGAAAATGAATCACGGAAGAGGTATGTTATTTGGTACCATTTGAAAGTTTCAGATTTTATCTAGAGATACATAGTGACCATATTTTGTGGGAATTTTTTTTCCCAGAGCTATGGCGACCTGAAAATGGGTAGGTTTTGCTCAAATTTGCATAATTTTAGAGTCATTTTGGGTATGTTTCCATTCAATGTTCTGGCACATGGAAGCTAGAAGAAAGTAATGTCTATATGTGTTCTAGTACTTTGAGGGGGTATTGTGAATAAAAAGATATAAAATGTTAAATAAGTTGGTTGCCATGGCAACAAATTGGGAAAAAAAGAAAAACACCCCTTCCCTCAAAGCGACATTACGAGACAGGTGTTCCGCGAGACCATAAGCGCATTGTCGCTATAGGTCCAAATTTTCATAATGGTTTCCATGGCAACACTTGACATAGTTTGTAGGTGTTGGCCCTGCTGTTTCATAATATACCAAGTTTGGGGTGGTTAAGCTAAAAACAAAAATTTTTTGATTGTTATGAAAATTCATTGTACCATAGTGTACAGTTCATTTTGTGAAGAAATGGTACTCAGCCTGTGGCAAGATGGTCCCAGTCAGCCACTGTTACAGCCTGATTTATAGATGTATATGAAAACTTTTAGTATCTATGTATACAAAAATAGTATATTTAGTAGAAAATAGTCAAATATTGACAATTGTTGTTACCATAGCAACCATTTTCTTGCAAACCTTATTACTGCTGTTGACTGTGTTTTCCACTTCGGCTACTATACGGAACGGTTTATCGAGCTCCGAAGCGACAAAATTTTGTCGTTGCCATGGCAACTGCTTATCAAAACATCATTTTGGACTTTTTCAATCATTTAAATTCCTTTGACTGATAGTCAATAACATGAACATATGAAATTTTAAGACTTTTGTATTTCATGACTTCTTTCATTTTTGCCGCAATACGTGATATGGCTATTCGCATGGTATGGTTCTTTCGGCAGAGTAGTGCGACAAAACTAAAATGCGCAACACAAAATGGAGAGTTGCGTTTAACTTGAAAAACCTCACATTCTAGTATATTCGCCAAAAAAAATATTCGAAGGGGGAGGAATGACATGTTTATGGTCTCGCGGAACACCTCTAGACTTTTCCATGTAGCGACTTTTCAAAGAAGTGACCACTGTCAAAATTCTTATTTTAAGTAAACTTAAAGTTGCTTTAAATTTTAATAGGAAATGTTGACTTTTGAAGTTTAAATAAATTTGGGAGGATTTTCTGCTGAAAATAGGCATCTCGGACAGATCCGAAACTGTGTAGATACTCCCATGCAGCCGGCTTACTTTCGGTTTGCTGTTTTGACCATGTACTGAAAATAGGTAGGAAATATGGAGGGAAAATACCAGTCTTGTTCATAGATGATAAATTTGTGAGAAAATGAATCACGGAAGAGGTATGTTATTTGGTACCATTTGAAAGTTTCAGATTTTATCTAGAGATACATAGTGACCATATTTTGTGGGAATTTTTTTTCCCAGAGCTATGGCGACCTGAAAATGGGTAGGTTTTGCTCAAATTTGCATAATTTTAGAGTCATTTTGGGTATGTTTCCATTCAATGTTCTGGCACATGGAAGCTAGAAGAAAGTAATGTCTATATGTGTTCTAGTACTTTGAGGGGGTATTGTGAATAAAAAGATATAAAATGTTAAATAAGTTGGTTGCCATGGCAACAAATTGGGAAAAAAAGAAAAACACCCCTTCCCTCAAAGCGACATTACGAGACAGGTGTTCCGCGAGACCGAAGGGCCGGCGAAAAAAAAAATCCGGATCATGAAATTGCCCCTCACCCCTCTATTCCGATCTTTCAACTGCCCAGTAAACACTTTTTTTGTATCATAAACAAAGTATAAAAATGGAACAAACTTTACGCAATTTGGAATGAATAAATCAAATTCAAAAGTCATTAGCACCATATAGCCTGTCTCCGTTGAGTATCATTTTAGTAAACAGATTATAGGCACCATATATGCCATTCAAGAAATTAAAATGAAGTGATCTGCTGGCAAGAGATGAACTCATTGTGTGTTTGATGTTTAATATGACCGAAAAATCACGCTGAATTATTTAAAGTTTAGGGTAATTTTCAACATTGGAAAATTACAAAAAAAATAATCCGGCCCGAAGGGCCGGCGAAAAAATTTTTCCGGCTCTTAAAATGGCCAAAAAAATTTTCCAGCTGGCGAAAGTCTTCCTGCCCCCCCCCCCCCCCCCTAAAAATAAAATGGTTGCTCCCTTAATTCCGTGTCAACAGAAAAACACCTAAGTATTGGCATCCGAGATGTTTATCACGATATACAGTTTACGTCTTTGATATCGAGTCATCAAGCTTAAAATTGGAGGCGATAACTAGGATGTAGCATCATATCCAACCCATCCTGCTACGTCTTTCGGTACATTTTTTGACATAACTTTAACACTCTAAGGGCCACACCGATTAGATTTGCAGTTCGTCGGAAATCCCGGTCGTAAAAATTCGATTCCCGAATTTTATTTTTTTTTATTTTGCGTGCGGTCCATATTTCAGAAAAAAAAAACCCATGGAATTCATATCACTGAAGCGTTTGACACAACGTGTAAATGACAGAAAAGAGTGTCAAGTGCCTCTGGTAAGTTGAGTTATCTCGTCCAAGTTGACGTTTGTCGTGAATGTTCTTTCGACAAAAACAAAGACAATCTGTCCCCCTACAGTAATGAGTTAAAGAAGATCCTGACGATAATTTCAACAGCACTCACAACAGAGCACCAAATTGAGCATCGACGGATAAAAACCCTAGCGGATTTAAGCAATGTAAGCTTTCTGGAATTGTTCAGTTCTTTCAAATAATAATGTTTGACCAACCCTTGAAACGATGATTGTTGAACGACTCAAATAAACATCAAATAAGTACCTAACAGTTATTCAGTCTCAAAGTCGAGAAGGCAAGGCAAAATCGAGAGAATGTTAAACGTCTTTAAATTCACTAGCATCATTTAAAACCTGATAAATTAACAGCATGGACCAGACATGCACGTTTCGGGTACTAAAACGGTTGCGAACCCCGGAATGAACAATATTCCGAACAATATTTCAAACAAAGCTGGTAGACCGTGGATGGTACTCGTAGCAGTTCGGGAAAACTGGAAGTAGATGAAAATCTCGTAGTAAAGACTACTAAATGTGGCATTGGAGTTGAATTTAAAGTATACAGAGTTCATAATTGAAACTTTAGATGGAGAGAACGAATGCCGTGTTGATGTCCAAAAAGATCATTTCTCCCCGTATCAAACCAAGTGGCCCCGTAATATTTTAAGTTGGGTCAGAACTGTAGATGGTGGGTGGGCCATGGGATCAATTTTTTCAAAACAGTATACTATGTGTTGTCTGTATGTTCGTATGTATGCCTGATCATCAGTTTTACATGGGTGACTATAACTTTGTTCAAACGGAGGGTCAATGGAAAGAACATAAAGTTAAACATTCTAGTTTATAACAAATCAGAAAATGTATCATTATCTTTCATATAACTAGTATATTCAATTTGATTTCAAAGGTCTAGAAGATGTAGAGTATAAGAGTAATGTACATCAAGTACAAACCACTAACACAAGTTTCCCTAGACTGTTTAAATTGTCTTAATGTTATAGTACCAGTAGAAATTGTACAATTTATTTGACATGCTTTTCATGTGGCATCCTCAAATTAATTTTTTTGGTCAAAGTCAATACCTTTTATTCAATCAGATGATATATGCGCGATTGTGTGTCATGTTTGATAAGTAACTTGTCAGAATATTCATTTTCATCATATTTCAGCAAAATGACTTCTTGTAATCTACTATTTCTTGAATGTTTTATTCATGCACTATCTGCAATGTAAATGTGTAAATCTGAATTCAAAAAATTAAAGAGGGCGCTACTGAAATGATTTTGGCGGCTCCGCTGGAAGCATAACTGATGAGAATTTAATATTCAAAACACGTGACTGGTGCATGGAAATTGGTTTGGATTTTTTTTTCAAGAAGGTATAGAGTTGGAACCCTTCGAAATTATTCATTTATTCAGTTGTTGTTTCCTTGAGATACAAGAATAAATCATAAATTAGTTATACCTGATAGTTTGATATCATTCTTTATGAAATGTACATGAAAATCAATGGAAAAAATATTTTCACTCGTTCGGTCCTCTGTCAATGGGTACGCGTCCTCGATCTTTAAAATTAAATTTTTTTTATTTAAAAAAAAGATTCGTTTGCTCGGTCCCATTTTTTTCCATAAAAAATCCCGAAGAACTGCAAATCAAATTGGTGTGGCCTATGCCGTAAATACATTGTTTATATTGTGGATCACTGACGAGGGTTAAGTTCCCGAAACGTGCATGTCTGGTCCACGCTGTAAATCTATCTGCTTTTAAATGATGCTAATGAATTCTAAGACGTCTGACATTTAACTATATATGTATGGACTCAAGGTGACACTGTTCCCCGAACGCCTACTCGCTTAAAATAAGGTGTGAATATGGTGATAAGAAAGAAATAATTACTATTTTGACACGTACGGTAATAGCTCGGTAAGTTAATTGGTACTCAAGATGTTGATAAATATTCACAATTCTAAATTACATCTTTGATATCGAGTGATCAAGCTTAAAAATGGAGATAATAACTAGGATATAATTATATGTATGGACTCTTCAAGACTTCTCTTAATATAGAAACGTTTCCAGCTCTGTCCCCTGAAAGAAGCTTTATTTTGGCCCTTTATCGATTTGACATCATTGATATTATTTTGCTTTTTCGAAAACTTGTCATTCCATTTAAAAATATCACCGAAATTAAAGGAGGTTAACATCTTAGCACCATCCCTCCAATGCTATTTTGAATATATATTTTATTTGGATATGCTACTGAATCGACCCCACAGGAATTTTGGAGCCGCGCACTCTCTGTAATGTACAAATCTAAATTCAAAAAATAAAAGAGGACGATGCTGAAATGAATTTTGGTGGCTCCGCTGGAAGCCTTTTTCTCTCACATCTACAGATACAACAGTAATAAAGAAATAGTATACTAGTAATATGTAATAGAAAATAATATATAAGTAATATTTAGGAATATAGTACTGTTATGCAAAGTATGATTACTATTTTGTAGAAGTTATTTTTTAGGGGAGGGGGGGGGGTCCACATTCACGCACACAATTACACTGCAATAGACATTATGACTTTAGGATAGAAAAACATTCAGTGTGTTTCAAAAAAATAAATAAAAGCTGCATGGATAATTTATAAAAAGGGAATTATAATCACAATGAATATATTCAAGAAAAAGTTATGAAGTATCTTCAAAAAAAGGTTGCCAGTTTGACCAGATTTGATAAAAATGATGTAGTCTGACGTATCGAAGTATCGTATTCTCACTGATGAGAATTTAATATTCGAAACACGCGTCTGGTGCAGAAAAATTGGTTTGGAATTTTCTTCATGAAGGTATAGAGTTGAAACACTTCCGTATTATTTCTATTTTACCTATATTATTTCGCATTATTCTTACAAAATGTCGCACTACAAATCATAGATAGCCAAAAGATCCGAAAGAAAATGAAATGCAATGCCTAACAAAAACAGCGTTTGGTTTCAGCATGCACAAAACAGTCGCATTGGGAACGCCGTTGATTAAGAGCGCAGTATGCATGCATGGTCGCCATGGAAGAGCGATTAGGTCGCGGTAGTAGAGTACGTACGTCGCGAGGTATCCTACAACACAGTAAATGCGCCGAGAAATCACAGTAGAAACGAAAGGGAGGTATGTTTGAGACTAAACACATCGAGTCTACTGCTCTTATACGACGTTCTATGATACTTTTGTCATATTTCATTCTTTAGATTGAGGATCACTGACGAGGGTTAAATACCCGAAACGTGAATGTTTGGTCCATGCTGTAAATTTATCTGCCCTAAAATGATGCGAATGAATTTGAAGACGTTAAACAATTGTACCACTTGGTGAGTGTCACTGCTCGTTGACCAGGAGTCCCCGAGGGCACATGTAGCCAAGTTCGATCAATTTCGGTTGGCCGTCTCTTCAAACGCATTTCAAAATTTCTGTTTACAAAATATTTTCTCAAAATTCTAAAACCTTGGTCCTGTAGCATCATATCCCAGCCATCTTGCTACGTCTTTCGGTATATTTAGGACATAATTTTTCATACATTTTGGTCATATTACATTCTTTAGATTGAGGATTACTGACAAGGGTTAAATACCCGAAACGTGCATGTCTGGTCCATGCTGTATATTTATCTGCCCTAAAATGATGCATATTTATCTGCGAGTTACAAACGTCCCTGCATTTTGCTGTCTAATTTCAAAGTAAAGAGGCTACTAAAGCACTAACAGCCAGTTAAGAAAGCAGAAGTTTTGATTTTATGTGAAAACGCTTTGAGATAGACACATATGAATATCGAGAGAAATATTCAACTATTAGAGCACTGTTTGAAAATGAAATTTTATTTTTGTATCATTTTGGCATTTCCCCTCTACACATATGAAAATAGCATGGTAAATCATATTTTCTATGCACTAAGTCATTAAAACCTACACTGGCCAAGTTTGATTAATGCAATAGCCATAATCATAGTTGTACACATTGATTTATGCCTGAATGATCAGCGAGTATCTACCTGTATGAATAGGTATTGCCGTTTTATCTAATATATTCGACCCTTGTTAAGAAAAGCGACAATTTCTGGGCGTAAAATATTGCTTTTTTCATATGGGTACACCGAAAATGACGTCTTATATGGTTAAGAAAGCTACTTTTTTGAATAGTGCTTTTCCTTCTGCATTACCATTTAAATTTTCTTGTAATATATTTTTGTCGTTTACAAATAAAAGGGAAATTTCCGTTTTCTTAAGAACCTGTTGGTACTTTATATGCAATTAACAATGCAGTGGCTCGATTTAACAATTTGTAAATGGGTATAAATCATTAGGTTAACGGAACACAGTCAGCGTCATCCTGTTGAATTATAGACAGAACATAAATTTAAAGCTTTATTGAAAAACACAAGTGCTCTTCGTATTTTCTTAATATGCATCTATATGTCATCAGACATTTTGTTGAGTTTTGGATAATATAATTTGGTATATTGAATGCATTTGTTGAAACCGCTTCGTTTAACTTCAATTTAATTTTGACAGCTTTCACTATCCCTCCTTTTTCACTCAGAATCGTTGCATTGATTAATTGTAACGCAACAATGACAAATATGGATAATGACCATATCCCTGTATACAGCACAAAATCGATAATTCAGAAAATCAGAAACCGAAGGCATACAAAATCAGGATAAAACAGGAACCAAAGCAAACAAACAAAAAACAAACAATATTAGAGCAAAGAAAGTCTTTGACACCATGATGTTTGTTTTACTCCTATTAAATATACCTGACTTTGTCTGATACAATGAGTTAAAGAAGATCCTGACGATAATTCCGTGTTTTCGATTTTATAGGCCTACGTTCGATTTGTGCAGGTATCTGACGTAAAAGCATTGTGACGTCATTAAATTCCTTTTAAAACGTCATATATGTGACACTGTTTCCCTGAATTTCACGCTTGTTTCCATAGAATTTGATGACGTCACAATGCGTTGACGTCAGATACCTGCACAAATGGGAAGTAACTCTGTATTTCGAAAAGACCGAATATCAATGCACTCACAATAGAGCACCAAATTGAGCATCGACGGACCCCGAGTAACAAGCTAGAGGTGGGACCAGGTGTCCGCGAGGAGAAAGCATCCCCTGTTGGCTAGCCGCACCCGCCGTCGATGTTCATGCACGAAAATTAAAACAATATAAAAATACATACACTGTCTGAGGTGATGTCTATACAGAAAGTGCTATGGCGACAATGTCAGGGAAAAATTTCAAAACACGTACTTACTGTCAAACCCCTCGCGGGGAACTTTTTCGACTCCACACGTCAAAGGGTATGTGTGACACAAATGAGTATCAGCATGTGGGATTGAAACGCATTATGTTAGACAGTGCATGAAGTTTATATATTGTTTTCATTTTCGTGCTTAAACATCGACGGCGGGTGCGGCTAGCCAACAGGGGATGCTTACTCCTCCCGGGCACCTGGTCCCACCTGTAACTTGCTAGGGGTCCGAAGATGCTGAATTTGTGCTCTATTGTGAGTGCTGTTGAGATTGTCGTCAGGATCTTCTTTAACTCATTTGTGTCACACTTATACCCTTTTCAGTGTGGAGCTCGCAAAAAAGTTCCCCGCGAGGGGTTTGACAGTAAGTGTTTTGAATATATTTCCCTGACATTGTCGCCATAGCACTTTCTATACAGACATAACGACAGACAGTGCATGAAGTTTATATATTGTTTTCATTTTCGTGCTTAAACATCGACGGCGGGTGCGGCTAGCCAACAGGGGATGCTTACTCCTCCCGGGCACCTGGTCCCACCTGTAACTTGATAGGGGTCCGTCGATGCTTAATTTGTGCTCTATTGTGAGTGCTGTTGAGTTTGTCGTCAGGATCTTCTTTAACTCATTTGTGTCACACTTATACCCTTTTCAGTGTGGAGCTCGTAAAAAAGTTCCCCGCGAGGGGTTTGACAGTAAGTGTTTTGAATATATTTCCCTGACATTGTCGCCATAGCACTTTCTATATAGACATAACGACAGACAGTGCATGAAGTTTATAAATTGTTTTCATTTGCGTGCTTAAACATCGACGGCGGGTGCGGCTAGCCAACAGGGGATGCTTACTCTTCCCGGGCACCTGGTCCCACCTGTAACTTGCTAGGGGTCCGCCGATGCTTAATTTGTGCTCTATTGTGAGTGCTGTTGAGATTGTCGTCAGGATGTTCTTTAACTCATTTGTGATTCCTCAAGGGGCTTTTTGGTTGTTTTCTCATCATTTAAGTGATACTGCACTGAACTGATGAGACGTTATAGTAGGACAATGCATATAAAGTAAGTCCATATCGTTGATATATCTGAAAAGTCTATAGTTTTTTTTTTTGCAAACACTTCAAGAGTTCTGAACACTTGAAGAGGTCAAAACGTTTCTGTTATCTACAAACTACCGTATATCGGTAAATCAAATGTACAAATCTAAATTCAAAAAATAAAAGAGAGCGCTGCCAAAATGAAATTTGGTGCCTCCGCTCGCTGGAAGCATCACTGATGAGAATATTCCTAACATGTGTCTGGTGCAGAAAAATTGGTTTTGAATTTTCCTCATGACTGTATAGAGTTGGAACACTTCCGTATTTTTAAGACATAAAAGAGCCATGATTTCTGATTGATATACTTTAATTTTCTGTTTTCAACAACAGCTAGAAAAGTAGATTTTTATACGGTGATTATAATTTGTACACTTAAACAGTTAGATACACGACACAAAATACAAACCATAACATAATAATAATAACAAAATACTCCCGTCGGGATTTAATTATTTTCACAATACCAAAATATACATGTATAAACCCTATTACTCCGTAATGAAAAATTCGCGACATGAAAATCGAAAGGCGGCTTTTTTAAACCTTTAAACCATTCTGATGTCGAATGTGACAAAAGACAACATACGTACAAATCATCAGTTGACCAAGGCATGCAACTAATTCAACATTCCATAAAACATATATCTGATTTCGAATTTTGTGTTTAAATGGTGACAAAAGACAACATACACACAAATAATTAGTTGACCTAGGCATGCAACTAATTAAGCATTCCATCCCCTTCTAAAAACAAATAAACAATGTAAAAGTCAACACACACAACACTTGAACACCTTTCAAGCAAACGTTAGGTGTTATATATAAGCGATCTTTTCCCATTGCAGTTTACCAGCAGTAATGGATACCACCTAGAATTATTTTATATTCGTGTTTTTCCATTTTATAAAGGTCGCATGGCCGAAAATTTGTGGATATTGATTGCTTATTGTTATTTATTATATATAAACTTCCCTACGGAGGACTTTACTTCATTCTTTGAAAATGTCACATAAAAATATCGTCAGAATAGTTAGCATAAATATATACAATATTTCTTTACTCCATAGATGTCTGTAGACGTGATACCACGAGAATTACGTGATACAAAATGGCAACCTGAAGGAAGAGATGGTTGTGAAGACAGACTGCTTGATTGACTCCTTTAGTCTCCTTGGAGAACTCCACGTCATCCAGGCATCTCACCTTTACAGGTATCTTCCAAGCATTTGATCTGTAAACAGCAAGAGACACGTTACCACACTCTCCAATGGACCCAGATGGCGCCGTTTGGAATCTGCCTGCCTCCTTTATCCGGAAATACTCCAGATTCGCCTGGTACAAGTTTTCGTTTTCGTGTATGCCAGACGTCTTGATTTGTCCGTATGCAGTCACGTGACCGGATTTGTCCTCACATTGTATAGGAGTATTCATTTCGAAAAGATTGGTATATTCTGAAAGGGGAAGTATCATCAACGATTTAAAAGGGTAAAAAACCCGAGATTGGTTTCCTTGTAGAGCTGCCTTGAAAAACTGGTAAGCATCTGGAGCCAGTCGGTAGATGGTTGAACTTAGGTATGCCATAATACCATATACACAGTCCGTAAACGGCATCAGTCCTTTTTCTAATTCCACCAGTTCTATTTGCACGTATCCTTTGACGTCGCTGAAAGATATGGCCTTCTTCTGTGTAAATATGAAAAAGATTCCAATATGAAAGTAGAATAAAGGAAACTAAAATATATTAATTGCTCTGTCTTATTATTTTCTCTTTTCTGTTTGTTTGACCAACAAAGTGAATTCATTTAATAGATGGGGTTTTTTTTCTGTTGATGCAAAAGAAAGGAGGGGATCTCCAACAACACTCGGTTGCAGAATCCACAGCAAATTATCAAAAGAAAGTGTACTGAAATTGCATCAAATGCGCGATTGGATTTTGCGGCAATACCCGCATCAACAGAAAAGATAAATAGACTCATTTCCTATCATGTGTTAAACGTCTTTAAATTCAATAGCATCATTTAAAACCTGATAAATTAACAGCATGGACCAGACATGCACGTTTCGGGTACTAAACCCTCGTCAGTGATCCTTAGTCTAAACAATGTAATATGGCCAAAAAGTATGACAATTTTTATGTCCAAAAATGTACCAAAAGACGTAGTAGAATGGGTGGGATATGATGCCACAGGACCCACGTTTTAGAAATTTCAAGAAATTTTGTAACAGAAAATTTCAAATGCGTTGAAGAGACAAACGATCAACCGAAGTTGATCGAACTTGTTAGAATGTTAAACGTCTTTAAATTCAATAGCATCATTTAAAACCTGATAAATTAATAGCATGGACCAGACATGCACGTTTCTGGTACTAAACCCTCGTCAGTGATCCTTAGTCTAAACAATGTAATATGGCCAAAAAGTATGACAATTTTTATGTCGAAAAATGTACCAAAAGACGAAGTAGAATGGGTGGGATATGATGCCACAGGACTTTCATATATTCTACCAATAGAAAACGAATTGTTTGTGGACGTCTAATAACAATATATCTCCTTACTATATTCCTTACATTTGGGGTTTGAAGTGACATAATTGCCTTCAACGAAGAAAACAATTTATGACTGTAGCCATGATTCAAGCAGCGATAAATTATCTTACTTTTTTCGTGGAGTAAGAAACAGTATAACCGATCCTACGTGTACAGTAGGTACCATGGGACTTTAAGTAGTTCTTGATACATTACGGGAGACCAAATCACAAACTAATCAAATTTTTGCTCTCAATTTAAAGTATCTTTCGAACAAGCTTTTATTTAATCAAGGATTAGTTTGTGTACAATTCCGTCTTTTCGATTTTACAGGCCTGCGTAAATCGAACGTGCAGGTATCTGACGTAAAAGCATTGTGACGTCATTAAATTCCTTCGAAAACGTCACATTTGTAACCCTGTTTCCCTGAATTTCATACTGGTTTCCATAAAAAGTGATGACGTAACAATGCGTTGACGTCAGATATCTGCACAAATGGGAAGTAACTCTGTATTTCGAAAAGACGGAATAATATCACAAAGGTTTTATGAAAGAGCGAGAGTAAAACAAAAGCCGAAAAGATTTGAAGAATAAGATTGTTCTTTCAAAACAAGGTAAAATTACCTGAACACTCGATGTTTCATCCCTGTCACTTTTCTCGAACTTTATCATCAGATGGAACGGCAGGCTACCATCTGATTTGACAGAATCAGTGTTCCTGTATAGAGCAAGCTGGTAGAAAAAGCAGTAGCCTTTTTTGACTCTACAACACCCTTCCTCCAGACATTCATCAACGTTTTTATACAATGTTTCGTTACATGAGTAAAGGTTCAGGTAATCTAAGTTTTCATCAACAATGCTTCCTCTTACACTAAGATCATAGGGACAGAATCTAGGGGTGACTCCGACAGGCGGATGCAAGTAATAAGTACCGACAAAGTCAACGTTTTCTATCTCCTTCAAAATGGTCGTAACATTTTTATGCTGGCCATCTATTAGCTCCATTTCGAAATTTCGCTAACAGTGAGAGCGATACTCCAGGTCTGAAAGTTGGTGACGTTGTTGCAAAGGGCACATTCTGCGTTTTGATATGTTGTGTTACCATGCGATACTGGTATCAAGGTTTTCAGATCTCCACCAGTGTGACATATAGACTCATTGCATTTGTTAACCGTGAATGCCCCTATCCTCTCAGACTCCGAATATTTTTGATTCGTTAAAAGAGTACACGACTCAGATAATTGAGTAGACCAAGATTTATTGTTTGCTGTGTTGTTTGTTTCATAGACCTCTTTACAACAGTCCCTGTACAGATGACACTTCTGATCACAGTAACAGTATGGTAAAAGTATTTCTTGGTTTACATTACATGCATTTCTATCTTCACAGCGAAATTCATTTCCTTTAACATCACAAAAAAGTACAGATATCAACAAGAAGAAGAAAAGTATCTTCATCTCGCGCATTATTACCTGAGCAGTATCTATCCTTCGGAGCTTGAAGTCAAAGAAACTACAGAGACAAATAATTCAGCATCCTATTTGGACATAATGTTGTCCTACGACACTGATGGTCACATGAACACCTCACTCTATGAGAAACGTGACGACTTGAATTTCAGCATTACGAACTTTCCTTTTCTGAGTAGCAACATCCCTTCATCGCCTGCTTATGGCGTGTTCATATCTCAGTTGATACGCTATGCCAGAGCAAGTACCAAATATACGGATTTTGTTCTGAGAGCTAGGCGTCTTTCAGATAAGCTTCTCAGTCAGGGATATGTTTGTGACCGACTAACATCGTCACTGAGGAAGTTCTACGGTCGATATGGGGAACTCGTCATACACTATGATGTCCCACTATCCAGAATGGTGGATGATATTCTGTCATAGACCATTTGAACCATCCAACCAAAGATTGTACTCTATATCTTCCAAAATGGAAGTAACCGGATGTGACAGTTCTACCGAATTGAAGCGACGGGTGTTGCATGCAAGCAGGAGATGCTTACTCTTCCTGGGCACCTGGTCTCACTCTCATATCGGGAGTTCGCTTCTTTTCATATGGTGGAGGTTTTTGTTTTTGTTTGCTTTGGTTCCTGTTTTGTCCTGATTTTGTATGCCTTCGGTTTCTGATTTTCTGTATTATCGATTTTGTACTGTAGACAGGGATATGGTCATTATCCATATTTGTCATTCTCTTCTGGTGTTAAAGAGATAATGGATGAAATGAGATGTGTATTTTATAGGTTTAAACGTAGGAGAGGCAGATATCTTTAACTGGAATTGACAATGGGAATCATCCAATCAGGGACCAAGCTCTGTATTGTATTGATTTATCAATTACATTTCCATCATAGCATCAATACATGTGGAATAAGAAATTGTTATCAACTTAAAGAAATGATATTAGAAAAATAAGCCAAGTTCGATCAATTTCAGTTGGTCGTTTCTTCAAACGCATTTTGAAATTTCTGTTTACAAAATTTTCTCGAATTCCTAAAACATAGGTCCTGTAGCATCATATCCCAGCCAATTAGCTACGTCTTTCGATAGGACATAATTTTCACAGATTTTGGTCATATTACATTGTTTAGATTGAGGATCACTGACGAGGGTTTATTACACGAAACGTGCATGTCTGGTCCATGCTGTAAATTTATCTGCTCTAAAATGATGCTAATGAATTTGAAGACGTTAAACGTACAATCCTAATGCAAACATTAAAACACTTTTCATTTCATAGTGATAGTTTCGAAAATTCCGTTTTGTGAATTTCTAAAACGTGGGTCCTGTAGCATCATATCCCATCCATTCTGCTACGTCTTTTGGTACATTTTTGGACATAATAATTTTCATACTTTTTGGCCGTATTACATTGTTTAGACTGCGGATCACTGACGAGGGTTTAGTACCCGAAACGTGCATGTCTGGTCCATGCTGTAAATTTATCTGCTCTAAAATGATGCCAATGAATTTGAAGACGTTAAACATACAATCCTAATGCAAACATTTAAAACACTTATCATTTCATGATGATAGTTTCGAAAATTCCAGTATGTGAATCTGACCACTGCTTTTGTTGTCTTCAGATTATTATAATACTAGTAGAGAACAAAAAGACAGAAATGCCTTCCTGTGCTTTTATAAAGCAAAACAAATATTTATTTGGCATTTTGCATTTCAAAAATTTAAAATCGCTCAAAATGTTTGTATTTGAGTCTCTTATTTGAATACTGCCATCACTTTTGCGCTCTATTGTGAGTGCTGTTGAGATTATCGTCAGGATCTTCTTTAACTCATTTGTGTCACACTTATGCCCTTTGCCGTGTGGAGCTCGTAAAAAAGTTCCCCGCGAGGGGTTTGACAGTAAGTGTTTTGAATATACTTCCCTGACATTGTCGCCATAGCACTTTCTATATAGACATAACGTCAGACAGTGCATGAAGTTTTTATATTTTCATTTCCATGCTTCATAAACATCGACGGCGGGTGAGGTTAGCCAACAGGGGATGCTTACTCCTCCCGGGCACCTGGTCCCACCCCTGGCTTGCCAGGGGTCCGTCGATGTTTAATTTTGCGCTCTATTGTGAGTGCTGTTGAGATTATCGTCAGGATCTTCTTTAACTCATTTGTGTCACACTTATGCCCTTTGCCGTGTGGAGCTCGTAAAAAAGTTCCCCGCGAGGGGTTTGACAGTAAGTGTTTTGAATATACTTCCCTGACATTGTCGCCATAGCACTTTCTATATAGACATAACGTCAGACAGTGCATGAAGTTTTTATATTTTCATTTCCATGCTTCATAAACATCGACGGCGGGTGCGGCTAGCCAACAGGGGATGCTTACTCCTCCCGGGCACCTGGTCCCACCTCTGGCTTGCCAGGGGTCCGTCGATGTTTAATTTTGCGCTCTATTGTGAGTGCTGTTGAGATTATCGTCAGGATCTTCTTTAACTCATTTGTGTCACACTTATGCCCATTGCCGTGTGGAGCTCGTAAAAAAGTTCCCCGCGAGGGGTTTGACAGTAAGTGTTTTGAATATACTTCCCTGACATTGTCGCCATAGCACTTTCTATATAGACATAACGTCAGACAGTGCATGAAGTTTTTATATTTTCATTTCCATGCTTCATAAACATCGACGGCGGGTGCGGCTAGCCAACAGGGGATGCTTACTCCTCCCGGGCACCTGGTCCCACCTCTGGCTTGCCAGGGGTCCGTCGATGTTTAATTTTGCGCTCTATTGTGAGTGCTGTTGAGATTATCGTCAGGATCTTCTTTAACTCATTCATAAGAAAATTGATTTCATTAAGGATCTTGACTAATTCCTTCGGACTTCTTTCTGTTATTACAATTTCTTTTCTTTATTCTTATTATTCGGATTTGTTTCGGATATTAAATCCTCATCATTCACTGATTCTTTCATCCATTCGGAGTGATTTTTAGACATAGCCAAAATTCATTTTTATAGCGCCCTCGGGTTATATCTTTTTTAATCAAATGAGTACAATTTGCAGAGAGTGCGCGTCTCCAAATTTCCTGTTAGATCGATTCAGTAGCATATCCAAATAAGATCTATGTTAAAAATTGATGTTGACCTCCTTTAAATTCGACACCTTTTTTTATGAAATTACAAGTTTCCGAAATAGCAAAATAATATAATTAATGATGTCAAATTGATAAAGTGTCAAAACAAAGCTTCGGGCGACAGAGCTTGAAAGAAATGATAAATACACATTCTAAACATCCATGTCAAGGGGATCGACTTTTACTCCTCCACACTTTAACAGGAAATAAGTGTTTATATTGATAAAACGGAAGGGTTCCAACCCTATACCTTTCCGAAGAAAATTTCAAACCAATTCATATGCACAAGACAGGCGTTCCTGATTTTAAATCCCAATCGGTGATGCTTAAAGCCAATGTGATTTTCAGACACAGCCAAAATTCATTTCAGAAGCACCCTTTGGTAATATTTTTTAAATTAAAATTTTTGCATATACTTTGCAGAGACTGCGCGGCTCCAAATTTCCTGTAGGGTCGATTCAGTTATATATCCAAATTAAATCTACGTTCAAAATAACATTGGACGAATTGTGCCAAGATGTTAACCTCTCTGAATTTCTATGATATTTTTAGATGAAATAGCAAGTTTCCGAAAAAGCAAAATGATATCCACGATGTCAAATTGATTAAGTGTCATTTAATAAACCTTCTTTCAGGCGATAGTGCTGGAAAGAAGTTAATACACTTTAAAAACATTATTCATAATTAATATTCTACCAACATCAAAGATTTTAATTCATGTGTCTTTTACCATTAGGATACTAATGTTAAACGTCTTCAAATTCAAAAGCATCATTTCAGAACTACATTTTCAGCATAGACCAGACATGCAGGTTTCGAGTACTAAATAAACGTCAGTGATCCTGAATCATTCTACCATCATCAGACTCAATTTCATGTATCCTTTGACCATTAATATAGTAATTCACATTCTACCGTCATCAGGCACCTTTAGGGATTTTAATTCATGTATCGCTTGACTATCAGGATACTAGTTCA
Source organism: Pinctada fucata (assembly GCA_028142955.1). Classification (NCBI taxonomy): domain Eukaryota; kingdom Metazoa; phylum Mollusca; class Bivalvia; order Pterioida; family Pteriidae; genus Pinctada; species Pinctada fucata. Next base: position 56,664,667 of record AP027111.1, read on the forward strand.
CATTCTACCGTCCTCAGGCACATTTAGGGATTTTGATTCATGTGCCCTTTGACCATTATGATACTAATTCACATCCCATCGTCATCAGAAACCTTTGGGATTTTAATTCATGTGTCCCTTGACAATTAGGACACTAATTCACATTCTACCGTCATCAGACACCTTTGGGAATTAAATTCATGAGTTAAGGGAGATCCTGGCGATAATCTCAACAACACTCACAATAAAGCACCAAATTGAGCATCGACGGACCCCTAGCAAGCTAGAGGTGGGATCAGGTGCCCGGGAGGAGTAAGCATCCCCTGTTGGCTTGCCGCACCCGCCGTCGATGATCATGCAAGAAAATGAATACATGTGAAAAACACGAATTGCACTGCCGGAGCCATTTCTATGTAGAAAGTGCTATGGCGACCATGTCAGGGAAGGCATTCAAAACACTTTCTGTCAAACCCCTCGCGGGGAACTTTTTTACGAGCTCCACATGGCAAAGGGCATAAGTGTGACACAAATGAGTTACAGGAGATCCTGACGATAATCTCAACAGCACTCTCAATAGAGCACCAAATTGAGCATCGACGGACCCCTAGCAAGCTAGAGGTGGGATCAAATGCCCAGGAGGAGTAAGCATCCCCTGTTGGCTAGCCGCACCAGCCGTCGATGATCATGCACGAAAATGAAAACATATGAAAAACATAAATTGCACTTTCTGATGCCATTTCTATGTAGAAAGTGCTATGGCGTCCATGTCAGGGAAAGCATTCAAAACACTTAACCATTAGGATACTAATTCACATTCTACCGTCCTCAAGCACCTTTAGGGATTTTAATTCATGTCTTATTTGACCAAAAGGATACTTATTCACATTCTACCTTCATCAGACACCTTCGGGAATTTAATCCACGTGTCCCTTGACCATTAGGGTACTAATTCACGATCTACCGTTATCAGGCACCTTTAGGGATTTAAATTCATGTCTCATTTGACCAAAAGGATGCTTATTCACATTCTACCTTTATCAGACACCTTTGGGATTTTAATTCATTTGTCCCTTGACCATTAGGATAGTAATTCACATTCTGCAATTATCAGACACCTTTGGGAATTTAATTCATGTGTCCTTTAACCATTTGGATACTAATTCACATTCTACCGTCCTCGGGCACCCTAGGCACCTTTAGGGATTTTAATTCATGTCTCATATGACCAAAAGGATACTAATTCACATTCTACCTTCATTAGACACCTTTGGGATTTTTAATCCATGTCTCCTTTTACAATTAGGATACTAATTCACGATCTACCGTTATCAGACACCTTTAGGGATTTGAATTCATGTCTCATTTGGCCAAAAGGATACTTATTCACATTCTACCTTCATCAGACACCTTCGGGAATTTAATCCATGTGTCCTTTGACCATTAGGATACTAATTCACATTCTACCGTCCTCAGGCACCTTTAGGGATTTTAATCCATGTGCCCTTTGACCATTAGGATGACAAATATGGATATTGACCATATCCCTGTATACAACACAAAATAGATAATTCAGAAAATAAGAAACCGAAGGCATACAAAATCAGGATAAAACAGGAACCAAAGCAAACAAACAAAAACCTCCACCACATGAAAAGAAGCGAACTCCCGATACGGGAGTGAGACCGGGTGCCCAGATAGAGTAAGCATCTCCTGCTTGCATGCAACATCCGCCGCTTCAATTCGATAGAACTGTCATATCCGGTAACTTCCATTTCGGAAGACATAGAGAACAATCTTTGGCTGGATGGTTCAAATGGTCTATGACAGAATGTCATCCACTATTCTGGAGAGTGGGACATCATAGTGTATGACGAGTTCCCCATATCGACCGTAGAACTTCCTCAGTGACGATGTTAGTCGGTCACAAACATATCCCTGTATGAGAAGCTTATCTGAAAGATGCCTAGCTCTCAGAACAAAATCCGTATATTTCTTACTTGCTCTGGCATAGCGTATCAACTGAGATATGAACACGCCATAAGCAGGCGATGAAGGGATGATGCTACTCAGAAAAGGAAAGTCTGTAATGCTGAAATTCAAGTCGTCACGTTTCTCATAGAGTGAGGTGTTCATGTGACCATCAGTGTCGTAGGACAACATTATGTCCAAATAGGATGCTGAATTATTTGTCTCTGTAGTTTCTTTGACTTCAAGCTCTGAAGGATAGATACTGCTCAGGTTATCCGCGAATTTTGGATTATTGATGGACAACACATCGTCTATGTATCTGTAAGTGAAGTTGAAGTCAGAAGCTAGGTATCTTCTCCCTTCAGAGACCAGAGATTGAATGAATCACTTTTTGGCCATATTACATTGTTTAGACTGAGGATCACTGACGAGGGTTTAGTACCCGAAACGTGCATGTCTGGTCCATACTGTTAATTTATCTGGTCTTAAATGATGCTATTGAATTTGAAGACGTTTAACATTTGAACTACTTGGTGAGTGTCACTGCTGGTGGACCAAGAGTCCCCAAGGGCACATGTAGCCAAGTTCGGTCAACTTCGGTTGATCGTCTGTCTCTTCAACGCATTTGGAATTTTCTGTTACAAAATTTCTTGAAATTGTTAAAACGTGGGTCCTGAAGCATCATATCCCACCCATTCTGCTACGTCTTTTGGTACATCTTTGGACATAATGATTTTCACACTTTTTGGCCATATTACATTGTTTAGACTGAGGATCACTGACGAGGGTTTAGTACCCGAAACGTGCATGTCTGGTCCATACTGTTAATTTATCTGGTCTTAAATGATGCTATTGAATTTTAAGACGTTTAACATTCGTACGAGTAAAGGAAAATGTCGGCAAGGAGTGGGGCACAATTGGTCCCCATTGGAATTCCGGCAATTTGCTGGAGACCTTTCCTCAAAACACCACAAAAATGTTGTCGATCAGAAAGTTTAACATCTGAATAATATCAGTTTCACTGTACTTATTTTCAGAATCGGACTTTTCTTTTACAAAGTAGGTTTTGTCATAGTTAACAACAATAAATTTACTTATAATTTTTGCGAGTCTTTCTTTCAATTTAGAATGTGGAATTGTAGTGTAAGGTGTCGAAAAATCAAAGGCTTTGATCGAATGAACTCTACTAAAATGAGTGGATTTCAGATGTTCTAAAAGTTCCTTCGAATTCAATTCTTTAAAATCCACATCTGGTTGATACCACTGCGAGAATATACTGTCGAACAATATTTTTGAAGCCCAGATTTGATATCAGATAAAACTTTGGTGAGTAAGATCGATACAGATTTGGTAGAACATTTTGAGGAACCAGTGATGTAACGTTGTCTGTACGGATTCTTATGCATTTTAGGTATGCAGTATATAAGTATGGTAAATCTAAATCTAAACTGTTAGTGTCGAAGCCAAAGGAAGCAAGAGCTGATTTGTGGTTATCTATTATTTCAGAGGCAGAAAGGTTTGTTGGGGTGTAAGTGGGATTTCCAGGTGTCGAATTTAAACCCAACTCTTTAACTAGACTGTCGAAATAGTAGTTTTTCTAATACTAATTCACATACTACCGTCGTCAGGCACCTTTGGGAATTAATTCATGTGTCCTTTGACCATTAGGATATTAATTCACATACTACCATCTACAGGCACCTTTAGGGATTTTAATTCATGTATTATTTGACCATCAGGATACTAATTCACATCCTACCGTCATCAGGCACCTTGAGGGATTTTAATTCATTAATCCATCGACCATTAGGACACTAATTCACAATCTACCGTCATCAGGCACCTTTAAGGATTTAATTCATGTGTCCTTTCATCATTAGGATATCTATTCACATTCTACCGCCATCACGCACCTTTAGAGATTTTAATTCATTAATCCCTCGACCATAAGGATACCAATTCACATTCTACCGTCATCAGGCACCTTCAGGCATTGTAATTCATGTGTCCTTTGACCATTAGGATACCAATTCACAATCTACCGTCATCAGGCACCTTTAAGGATTTAATTCATGTGTCCTTTGACCATTAGGATACCAATTCACATTCTACCGTCATCAGGCACCTTTGGGAATTTAATTCATGTGTCCTTTGACCATTAGGATACCAATTCACATTCTACCGTCATCAGGCACCTTTGGGAATTTAATTCATGTGTCCTTTGACCATTAGGATACCAATTCACATTCTACCGTCATCAGGCACCTTTGGGAATTTAATTCATGTGTCCTTTGACCATTAGGATACCAATTCACATTCTACCGTCATCAGGCACCTTTGGGAATTTAATTCATGTGTCCTTTGACCATTAGGATACCAATTCACATTCTACCGTCATCAGGCACCTTTGGGAATTTAATTCATGTGTCCTTTGACCATTAGGATACCAATTCACATTCTACCGTCATCAGGCACCTTTAAGGATTTAATTCATGTGTCCTTTGACCATTAGGATACCAATTCACATTCTACCGTCATCAGGCACCTTTAAGGATTTAATTCATGTGTCCTTTGACCATTAGGATACCAATTCACATTCTACCGTCATCAGGCACCTTTAAGGATTTAATTCATGTGTCCTTTGACCATTAGGATACCAATTCACATTCTACCGTCCTCATGATCAGGCACTTATAGTAACTTTCATACTTTTTTGGCATAATACATTGTTAGATTTGAGGATCACTGATGAGGGTTAAGAACCCGAAATGCGCATGTCTGGTCCATGCTACCAATTTATCTGTTATTAAATGATGCTATTCAATTTGAAGACGTTAAACATTCATGAAATTACTATGTCGAAAAAGCGTACCGAAACACGTAGCAGGATAGGTGGGATATGATGCTACTGGACCCATGTTTAAGAAATTTCAAGAAATTTTGATAACATAAATTTTAAAATGCGTTGAAGAAACGATCAACCCAAATTTATCGAACTTGGCTACATGTGCCCTCGGCGACTCCTGGTCCACCAGCAGTGACACTCACCAAGTGGTATAAATATTAAACGACTTCAAATTGAATAGCATCATTTAAGAACAGATAAATTGGCAGCATGAACCGGACATGCACGTTTTTCGACCGTGCAGTCAATAGTTTTTTGTTTGTTTACATCAATGTTAAACGTCTTTAAATTCAATAGCATCATTTTACACCTGATAAATTTACAGCATGGACCAGACATGCACGTTTCGGGTACTAAACCCTCGTCAGTGATCCTTAGTCCTAGGGCCAATAGTTCAAAAATAGTTGCCAGAGTCACCTAATGCTCGACTGCATAGCATAATATCTCTCATGACAGCCAATTTATTTAAACTCCCTTTCTCAGGCAACAACATATATCACATCATAAATCACTGAAGCAGAAAAAGTAGGTCAAGGTCAGATTTCAATAGTCAAACCCAAGATGCATCCAATATGCAAGTCTGATGCATGTAGCACTTATAGTTAGCTCAATATTGCCAATTTAAAGCAAAATCACTGAAGCGGAAAAAGTAGGTCAAGGTCATATTTCAATAGTCTAACCCAAGATGCATCCAATATGCAAGTCTGGTGCATGTAGCACTTATACTTTTCTCAATATTGGCTTTTAAAGGTAAAATAATTCAAGCGGAAAAAGTAGGTCAAGGTCATTTTGTGAAAGTTTGATCAAAGATACATCCAATATGCAAGTTCGGTACATGTAGCACTTATACTTTGCTCAATATTGGCTTTTAAAGGCAAAATCATTCAAGCGGAAAAAAGTAGGTCAAGGTCATTTTGTGAAAGTTTGATCAAAGATACATCCAATATGCAAGTTCGGTACATGTAGCACTTATACTTTGCTCAATATTGGCTTTTAAAGGCAAAATCATTCAAGCGGAAAAAAGTAGGTCAAGGTCATTTTATGAAAGTTTGATCAAAGATACATCCAATATGCAAGTTTGGTACATGTAGCACTTATACTTTGCTCAATATTGGCTTTTAAAGGCAAAATCATTCAAGCGGAAAAAAGTAGGTCAAGGTCATTTTTTGAAAGTTTGATCAAAGATACATCAAATATGTAAGTTTGGTACATGTAGCACTTATACATTGCTCAATATTGGCTTTTAAAGACTTTATTGCTATCTTAACATTTACCTTATCATCTCAACATTTGCCTTATCATTTGAAATAATTTTAAAAATCCCAACCCCCGGGGCTATATCCTCATCTGGATATATTAAATGATGTATAATTAAACATTTGCAACAAAAAAAAACCAACAGAATATGAATATAGGAAAGGTAAATGTGTAATCTTAACATTTACCTTATCATCTAGTTGGGACGACGCCGACGCGGACGCGGACGCCGGGGGTATTGCAATAGTTCTTTTGCACTAAAGTGCAGTCGAGCTAAAAACTACTGGCTTATATCATAATCAAACGTCACATCGTATGTGATGTCACATTACTGATGACGTTATAAACTCTACCTACTTCCCGCGCTCTTTCTCTTTATTGACAAAAAAGATAAATACTTAGGTATAAGAAATTAATATTTCACTGGGAATTCATGCAACATATGATTTGTTGGACCAAAATACATTGTACAGCTCTTGACCTTCTGCCTCTGGAAAGGGCAGGGGGCGGTAAAAGGCTTTCTAGGCCCAAAATCGTTATTAATTCCGAAAATTAAAAAAAATTTGAAATTGATACTGAAATTGATTAAAGGAAGCTTGTCTTCAATAGATTCAATTTGAAAAATGTTCGATTTCATTTTTTCATTAGAGTTATCCCCCTTTGAAATCACATATGGAACCGGAAATGAACAAAAAATCAACAAATTTTCGCTTTTGATGGCGAAATTAGACTTGGCCACATCAAAACAACAAGTTCATATTTTTTCTGTATATCCGTACAAGTATTTTGTAAATGTTGTAAAAGTATGAATCTGTTGTTTTCATGTGGCCACATAGAAAACGGAAGGAAATCAATTACTGTTACCAAGAGATCGGGTCTTTTGGAAACAGAAAAACACCTTTAACTTCTATAATACAGGAATAATTTGAGTCAAATCGATATCATTTTATAGATTTTGTTTTGTTGTTAATGATGATATTGATTATTTATTCTTAACATGCACGAAATCAAATAATACCGACAAAAATGTCATTTTAATGTGTATTTTCCTCGTAACGTAACCGACTTTCATAGCCATAGAATGACGTCATACTGAATATATGACGTCATATATGTTCGTAACATTGATTTTGCTTGTATTTTGCGAAAAAAATATTTTAAAGTCAAAGTAATCATATCATATACATATCTAAAAATCGAAATGACAGAGTATATATCTAAAAGGATACAGTCGATATAAAATAAAATATAGATTAAAAAAATAGTCTTGTACAAACGAAAAAGAAAAAAAAATCCCCACACAAATAGAATAACATCAACCCCCCCCCCCCCCCCCCCCCCCAATCACACACGAAAGTCAACCACAACAAACTTATAGATTAACTGAAGATGTCAAGTATACGGTCACCCTATCTTTTCAGAAAAAAGGGAAAAGTGAGACAAAATAGAAAATCCGTATGGACGTATAACATGACAATCCCTTCTTTCGCATGAAGAGCAATTTTGACTTCATTATAAATATATCATGAAGAACACAACATTTATGTAATTTGTCTGATTTTGACACTAGAATAAAATTTATTTTAATATTGAGAAATTATGGCCATGTAAAATTTACACCGCCGCGTTTGATTTGCCGTCGATGAGATGTACAAATTTTTGCAAATTGGGAAAAAAATATCTGCCATGTCTCAAGTACGACTGAGAAATATCCTTCAAATTTCATTGAACATATTTTATAGAAAATATGTATTCAATAACGAAAATTATCCAAACGAATACAGCGCATACAGTAATTATAACCAGACTTGTCAGAATTACAACATAGCTCGTCGGTGGCAACCATATGTAAATTGCAACAACAACAATAAAAAAGGTCTTATCACAAGGAATGCACATGTGAAATATCAAAGCCCTATCACTTACCAATCAAAAAATATGGCCAAGGTTAAAGTTTTTCAAAAGTAGGTCAATCATCTCCAAGGTCAAGGTCACAAGGTCAAAAATTTTGGTATCCATGGAAACGTCTTGTCACAAGGAATACACATGTGAAATATCAAAGCCCTATCACTTACCATTCAAAAAATATGGCCAAGGTTAAAGTTTTTCAAAAGTAGGTCAATCATCTCCAAGGTCAAGGTCACAAGGTCAAAAATTTTGGTATCCATGGAAACGTCTTGTCACAAGGAATACACATGTGAAATATCAAAGCCCTATTACTTACCATTCAAAAAATATGGCCAAGGTTAAAGTTTTTCAAAAGTAGGTCAATCTCCAAGGTCAAGGTCACAAGGTCAAAAATTTTGGTATCCATGGAAACGTCTTGTCACAAGGAATACACATGTGAAATATCAAAGCCCTATCACTTACCATTCAAAAAATATGGCCAAGGTTAAAGTTTTTCAAAAGTAGGTCAATCTCCAAGGTCAAGGTCACAAGGTCAAAAATTTTGGTATCCATGGAAAGGTCTTGTCACAAGGAATGCACATGTGAAATATGAAAGCCCAATCTGAATTGGTTTAAAAGTTATAAGCAAGGTTAAAGTTTTTGTGCACGCGCACGCAGACGCCAACGCCAACGCCGACACCGGGGGTATGACAATAGCTCTCCGGACATTCGTCCCGGCGAGCTAAAAATTATATTTTTAACCTGAGGAGTGATTTTACGGTACAGACATTCTGCGAGTATTGTGTACATACCGATTGTCTATTGTTCACGCCTTGTAAATAAATCCTTCACAGTAGCACATCATTAAAAGTACAATCCAAGGAATTTGTACATGTATTTAAAAATATAAAGAACAACCGAAATATAGTCGCATCTTAATTTGGGGAGATTTTTTGACATACAATGTATATTGATAATTTCAGTCGGTAAAAATCAATGCGTTTAGAAAGTAGGAAATATCCCTACTAATGTGGTTATTTTACAGGGGCGTGTATAAGATTTTATCCCTGGTATATTATTACAAACAACGAAACGTACATACTCAATACTGAAATGATGTAAGCAATAGGAATAATTGAGAAAACGAAAGTTTGTTAACTGGAAGGTATTGTAGGTGGCGCTATGATAAAATTATTAACCTTTGAATTTTTTAATCCACCCTTTTTCTGTGTAAAAACAACATGTGTACTTACTAGTATATAGACATGCAGTTGTGGATCTAAGATCTCAGAGAAAGGGGTCCAAAGTTCAGTTCTAAAGAAAATTGTTCATAAAAAAGAGCTAAAAACCAAGAAAAGCCTTATTATTGTGATTAAAGAATGACTTTCGAGTGGAACTGTAACCAGCGATCAATCTGATGTCAATACGTTTTTTTTTTTCATAAAGGCCCTGTCACACCTTCACTTTTTTGGCCAACGCACGAGTAACTTTCATTTACGTTCTCAAAGCGCGTTTAGCGACCTTGTAGCGCATCAAAAAGATTGAGTTGAAATTGAGACATGCGAGGTAATTCTTGATAATGACGAGCGGTACCTAGCGAGCCAACGATTTCTTAAAATTAAAAAATTCTATTAGAAAAGGAAGTGTTGACCACCAAAAGAGGGGAAGCCCACTCGTAACCCTCTAAATGCAGATAGATAAGATGAGACAAAAATGATTTCACACGAGAAAAGTGGGTGGGGACTAAATTACAGTGCAGGATCTGTTGGGTTACCGGAAATACATACTTTTTATGCCTTGGTGAAAAGTATCATTATCACATTAATATCATTTAATGTAAGATTTCAAAAAGTGAACAAAGGGGTGCTCAAATTACCCGTCAATATATTATATTGAAATCTATCATTCATGTATATATTATATCGTGATATTGATAGCATATGAACACATTTAACTATCGTTTCCTCCTTTTTCGTAACAAGTTGCAGCTTCAAAACTTTACATAAAAAATTAGATTATTTTAAGATATTTATTTATCATTCAATTGAACAAAAATTGATGCAAAGTAGCCTAAATAGTGTTAGAATATAGCAGCATGTTACCTACAGACAACGTTATATTACAATGTGATCGTAACGTCATATGACGTCCAAAATCAGTGTAAAATATAGCTGACCATTCTGTTTTCAAATTCGTGTAGAATTGCAACGGGATGTCCAATTCACAAAATTTAAATTGATTTATGCTCTGTAATTCTTGTATTTTCAATCATCAATGTTTGTGCCAGTTCTGAGATTGGGCTGATTTTGGCCCTTACCGCCCCTTGCCCTTTCTTGTCTTCAGGTCCAACAAATCATATATTCTCCCGATTCCTAGTCAATAATTGGATAATATTAAAGGCAATTGGTGAGTGTCACTGCTGGACCAGCCCGAGGGCACATGTAGCCAAGTTCCATCAACTTCGGTTGATCTGTTCTTCAACGCATTCAAAAATTTCTGGTATCAAAATTTCATGAAATGTCTAAAACGTGGGTCCTGTAGCATCATATCCCACTCATTCTGCTACGTCTTTCGGTATATTTTTGGACATAATAATTTTCACACTCTTTGGCCACATTACATTGTTTAGAAAGAGGATCACCGACGAGGGTTACGTACCCAAAACATGCATGCCTGGTCCATGCTGCAAAGGGGTAGGGCCACGAAGCCCAATATTGGCCCTAATTTTGAACATTGTACTTCATAGAATTCTTAACTGTTATTTGACATTTTGAAACATTCTCTACTGAATCACCAATCTTTCTTTTGTAAATGTTGTGTTTATCGATAGCTTTTAGCCCTTTGAAAACACCAAAATTGGTCATATTTCGCGAAATCGACACAAAAACTACATATCTCCTTTAAAATAGCAATGGCCGCATGCATTAACTAAGATGAAAAAATTATTTGTGAAAGAATATTAGTATATCCTTTTGTCATAAACGTTTTATCTCAGTTAACGCATGCGGCCACATTGAATTCTTCGACAAAAGACAAAATTCCCTGCAATTTTCGCCATATTTTGTCAATAACGTCAAAATGACGTCACTTTATGACGTCATTGCAATTAAATGGCACGTTGTTTGGTGAAATTTTTTCTTTTCTCTAAAAGCGGTAAATGTTAGTGTATTTTCATGAGAGATATCAAGTATTTCTTATGAAATTTATTTCTAGGGAAAAATCGAGGGCCGATTTAGGGGTCTCGTGGCCCTACCCTTTTATCAGTTCTTAATGATGCTATGGAATTTGAAGACGTTTAACATTCCCAAGTTCTATAACTATTAAGTACTCTCTGATGACACACAAGTCACCCATTGAGGATACTACTGTTGGTGTAACTACAGGAATAAAACCCTTCTTTGTGTGATTTTAATCATTTAGGTCAATTTTGGTGACTTTAAATGCTTTAAAGCTTATAAAATTGGTCTTTTTGGCTTTTGACATCTTTGGCACGTATACAAACAAAAGAAAAAAGGGGGTCATGCATACCTTGTTTGTGCAAAATTCACTTTTTACATGACCCTCCTTCCCAATTGAAAATTTTCTAATTTATATATATTTTCAAATCGATCTACTGATTACATAAAAGGCAAAATCATGTTCAAAACTCAATTTCTCCAGACAGCAGGGAATCATACATTGATTTAATGTGATATTTTGGTTTTTTTTTCGTTTATGAAGCCCGGTTCACCAGTCAAAAGGGAAGGGATTCCCTGATAAAATGATTTCCTGTAGTTACACTTTTGCACAGCTCACTTAAGGTAGAGCATCCCTCAGGTCTCAGATGCTCATATTTTCTAAATACCAAACTTTGCAATATTTTCATTTCCATACATTCAAAACTTATGTTAAACCTGATATACAAACAAAATATAATTTGTGGTTTCTTGATCAAACCGTGAACATAGCCGTTTGAACTTTAACATTGGACCATATGAGAAATGTAATAAAAATCCCTTTTTAGAGGTGATATGATGTAACTATAAAAGTTTCCAGCAATTCTGAACTGAGGGATACTCTACCTTAAGTTCAGAGTATAGCAATCATGTACTTTCAAAGGACACAAATTTTTATGTTTATCGACCATCAGATAGTTGCCATGGAAACAATTAAATATCTTCCTAATGACCTATCGTTTTTATTTAACTTGTATTTCAATGACAGAAATATGAAACATGAAATATTAGCAAATCATTAACAATTTATAAAACCTTTGTTTGTGAAACATGGATGCCCTCGGCAGCATCTTTGTCAGTATTAACACCACATTCTGTTAAGTAGGTAAAACTTGACAGGCAGGAGTCAATGTTAAAAGTTTTTCAAAAGAAAGACAAAGTTCAAGGTCATGAGGTAAAAAACTTTGGTATCACAAGAAACATACATGTGAAATATGAAAGCCGTATCACCTTCAATTCAAAAGTTATGCCCAATATTAAGTTTTTCAAAAATTGGTCAGAAAAAGGTCGAGGTCATGAGCTAAAAAATTTTGGTATCAAAGGAAAGGTCACAAATGAGTTAAAGAAGATCCTGATGGTTATCTCAACAGCACTCACAATAGAGCACCAAATTGAGCATCAACAGACCCCTAGCAAGCTAGAAGTGGAACCACCTGCCCTAGAGGAGTAAGCATCCCCTGTTTAGCCAGTACCTGCCGTCGATGTTCATGCATGAAAATGAAAACAATATCCAAAATGCATGCACTGTCTGAGGTGTCTTTGAAGAAACACACATGTGAAATATGAAAGTCGTATCACCTTCCATTCAAAACTTATGCCAAATATTAAAGTTTTTTAAAAGTAGGTCAGAGGTCAAGGTGGAGGTCACAAATTTTCGTATAAATGGAAAGGTCTTGTCATAAGGAATACACATGTGAAATATCTCTATCACCTGCCATTCAAAAGTTATGCTTTTCAAAAGTAGGTCAAAGGTCAAGGTCACACAAGGTCTTGTCACATGGAATACACATAAGAAATCTCTATCACCTTCCATTCAAAAGTTATGTCCAATGTTAAAGTTTTGCGGACAACCAGATGGACAGGCCAAAAAATATGTGTCCTAGAATTTTTGATTCTGGGGGCATAAAAAATTGAAATTTATAAATTGTTCAAAATATATACATGTACAGTACAGGTATATAATAATCAATATAAACTAAAGAACAAAGACTTATCTATCGACATATAATTTGTACTCTTTGTAAAAGATTTTGTTGTTTATGATGGTAAAAGTGAAACATTGCATTTTACAAGAAAACTAGTGTTTTACAGAAAGATATAATACTGGCTTTTACTATATATCAAATGTCAAATAGAACTTTTAAACATTCACACACATGTATATTTGAATATCAGTGTGTGCTCTCTTTTTAGACAAACACAGAGTTGGGATAACAGTGTCAATTCTCTACAAAACATTCACATTATCAACAACATCGTCCATTCTCTTTTGTTTTTTTGTCTGGCCGATTCACTTTATTCCTGAAAAGAGAAGAAATTAAATCTTAATTTGAATTTACATGTACAAGCCACTTGAAGATTTGAGAATTATGAACATACTGTTAAGATACATAAACACACTGCTAATGGAAATAAATACTTATTCCTTGCTTAATCAAGAACTATTTTCAAAATAATGACAGATTTCCATCCACTTAGGCATGGTCCATTTGATATTCTGGGGGGGGGGGGGGGGGGGGGGGGGTTTGGCGGCTTGGGTTTTTTGTCGGAGCAAGATTATTTTTTTCATCAAAATTCAGAGCAATAAAAAGCCAGCCCCCCCCCCCCCCCCCCCCTCCCGAATATCAAATGGACTGTGCCTTACTAATATATTATCACAACATACTGTATCATGAGAAATTTCACAACATACTGTATCATGAGAAATTTTTCATGAAATACTTATTCTTGCTATATTTGTGAGTAATTTCAAAACACGAAAAGTAAGTCTTTGCAAATATATTGTACCTAGCCCTCACAGCTTTCATAAATTTCACTTTACTTTTGCACAAAAATTAATTAGAAACAAATCATAAAATCATAAATCATACTTATAAGGACGAATATGACAAACCCTCAAAGACGAATACAGTAGGGGTGAAATGATATGCCAGAAGTGAATTGCGATATATTGTGATATTTTATTAGCTGTATTGCAAAACATAGCGATATATTGTTTCTTTTCATTTTTTATGTAAAATCAGTTTCCTCTTTGTGTGTTTGTCCATACTGTTCATATTTTCTGATTGTAAGACCGTCAGCTGGACAGACAGACAGACAGACCAACTGTCTAATTGTCTGTCTGACTGTCAAGCTGCCAGTCTGTCCGTCCGTCCATCTATCCGTCCATTCATCAGCTCGACAGACGGACAGACAGGTGGATAGCGGACAGACAGACAGATGATGGATGGACAGACAATACCAGTTAGTATAGTGTCATTCTGATTTTCTTACCTGTTTAATAAATGATTCATGATCAACTGGTAAAACAACTTTGTAGACGGCGGGGTCAGGTTGAAAATAGTCTTGGTTGAGAACTGGTGGATCCTAAAAAAGCCAAATGAATACCAATAAGAGTACACCATGATGTCATTGTTTACAGTATGATGTCATGTTGTTAGTCTGATGTCAATAGTACAGTATGATGTCATATTGTACAAATACAGAATAATGTCATGTTGTTAGTCTGATGTCAATAGTACAGTATGATGTCATATTGTACAAATACAGAATAATGTCATATTGTTAGTCTGATGTCAATAGTACATTATGATGTCATATTGTACAAATACAGAATAATGTCATATTGTTAGTCTGATGTCAATAGTACAGTATGATGTCATATTGTACAAATACAGAATAATGTCATATATTGTTAGTCTGATTTCATTAGTACAGTGTGATGTCATATTGTTAGTCTGATGTCAATAGTACAGTATAATGTCATATTGTTAGTCTGATGTCAATAGTTCAGTATGATGTCATATTGTACAAATACAGAATAATGTCATATTGTTAGTCTTATTTCAATAGTACAGTATGATGTCATATTGTACAAATACAGAATAATGTCATATTGTTAGTCTGATGTCAATAGTACAGTATGATGTTATATTGTTAGTCTGATGTCAATAGTACAGCATGCTGTCATATTGTTAGTCTGTTGTCAATAGTACAGTATGATGTTATATTGTTAGTCTGATGTCAATCGTACAGTATGATGTCACATTGTTGGTCTGATGTCAATAGTACAGTATGATGTTATATTGTTAGTCTGATGTCAATAGTACAGTATGATGTCATATTGTACAAATACAGAATAATGTCATGTTGTTAGTCTGATGTCAATAGTACAGTATGATGTCATATTGTACAAATACAGAATAATGCCATATTGTTAGTCTTATTTCAATAGTACAGTATGATGTCATATTGTACAAATACAGAATAATGTCATATTGTTAGTCTGATGTCAATAGTACAGTATGATGTTATATTGTTAGTCTGATGTCAATAGTACAGTATGATGTCACATTGTTGGTCTGATGTCAATAGTACAGTATGATGTCATATTGTTAGTCTGATGTCAATAGTACAGTATGATGTCATATTGTACAAATACAGAATAATGTCATATTGTTAGTCTGATGTCAATAATACAGTATGATGTTATATTGTACAAATACAGAATAATGTCATATTGTTAGTCTGATGTCAATAGTACATTATGATGTCATATTGTACAAATACAGAATAATGTCATATTGTTAGTCTGATGTCAATAGTACAGTATGATGTCATATTGTACAAATACAGAATAATGTCATATATTGTTAGTCTGATTTCATTAGTACAGTGTGATGTCATATTGTTAGTCTGATGTCAATAGTACAGTATAATGTCATATTGTTAGTCTGATGTCAATAGTTCAGTATGATGTCATATTGTACAAATACAGAATAATGTCATATTGTTAGTCTTATTTCAATAGTACAGTATGATGTCATATTGTACAAATACAGAATAATGTCATATTGTTAGTCTGATGTCAATAGTACAGTATGATGTCATATTGTACAAATACAGAATAATGTCATATATTGTTAGTCTGATTTCATTAGTACAGTGTGATGTCATATTGTTAGTCTGATGTCAATAGTACAGTATAATGTCATATTGTTAGTCTTATTTCAATAGTTCAGTATGATGTCATATTGTACAAATACAGAATAATGTCATATTGTTAGTCTTATTTCAATAGTACAGTATGATGTCATATTGTACAAATACAGAATAATGTCATATTGTTAGTCTGATGTCAATAGTACAGTATGATGTTATATTGTTAGTCTGATGTCAATAGTACAGCATGCTGTCATATTGTTAGTCTGTTGTCAATAGTACAGTATGATGTTATATTGTTAGTCTGATGTCAATCGTACAGTATGATGTCACATTGTTGGTCTGATGTCAATAGTACAGTATGATGTTATATTGTTAGTCTGATGTCAATAGTACAGTATGATGTCATATTGTACAAATACAGAATAATGTCATGTTGTTAGTCTGATGTCAATAGTACAGTATGATGTCATATTGTACAAATACAGAATAATGTCATATTGTTAGTCTTATTTCAATAGTACAGTATGATGTCATATTGTACAAATACAGAATAATGTCATATTGTTAGTCTGATGTCAATAGTACAGTATGATGTTATATTGTTAGTCTGATGTCAATAGTACAGTATGATGTCACATTGTTGGTCTGATGTCAATAGTACAGTATGATGTCATATTGTTAGTCTGATGTCAATAGTACAGTATGATGTCATATTGTACAAATACAGAATAATGTCATATTGTTAGTCTGATGTCAATAATACAGTATGATGTTATATTGTACAAATACAGAATAATGTCATATTGTAAGTATGATGTCAATAGTACAGTATGATGTTATATTGTAAGTCTGATGTCAATAGTACAGTATGATGTCATATTGTTAGTCTGATGTCAATAGTACAGAATAATGTCATATTGTAAGTATGATGTGAATAGTACAGTATAATGTCATATTGTTAGTCTGATGTCAATAGTACAGTATGATGTTATATTGTAAGTCTGATGTCAATAGTACAGTATGATGTCATATTGTTAGTCTGATGTCAATAATACAGTATGATGTTATATTGTACAAATACAGAATAATGTCATATTGTAAGTATGATGTCAATAGTACAGTATGATGTCATATTGTTAGTCTGATGTCAATAGTACAGTATGATGTCATATTGTTAGTCTGATGTCAATAGTACAGTATGATGTCATATTGTACAAATACAGTAGAACGTTTGATCAAAGATACATCCCATATGCAAGTTTGGTACATGTAGCACTTTAACTCTGCTAAATATTGGCTTTTAAGGTAGCTCGCAGGGAAACTTTCATCACAATCAAATGTGAATGCAATGACCCTCAGAGTTGTGCATATCTAAGTTATGACGTCATAAACAGTACTTGAAAGCTACGTCATGTTATGTTGCGCAACATTCATCAATAGGGTGCAAAAATGGTGGGAAATTTCTTTTTTGAAAATACTTAAACAAAATCTTAAAATTTAATATGGATATCTTCTAGAAAGCATAGCGAGCCCAGTCTAAATTCAGTCAGTGTATTTAGACAGCCTTGCAATGAGAACCGGAAACTTTTTTGAATGTATAAATTGTTATACATGTAATTTACTAATAATTTACATGATATATGCTAGAAAAGTGGATTATCATAGTCTTGTGAATTATTGATAACAAATGACAAATGTGCAACGTTCCAAGGATCTATGGCTACTAGCCCCCCATGTTTAAAATGAATATACCTGGCATTTTGAGAAAGTATGATGAAAATAGGAGGACAAATGTTTGTAGACATATGATCAAAGTAACGTTTACGGTAGGTTTTAGTACTAATCATTAATTCTGCAGAACTGTAGCTGCAAAGAAAGATGGGGAAATATAGATGCTGAGGCACAGAAAACTTAGTATTAAAATGGTTATAATTGGAATCTTAATTCTGTAGAACAGTAGATTTTCAAGAATGCTTCACATCAATTCTAATATGGCCAGTAAACTTTTGTCCATACCTCTGAAATAACCGTATAACCAGTTTTCCTGAGTATCAAATGTCTCGATTTTATGGTAAAATAGGGTGTCTTTATTTTCGCAAGTACAATTTTTTGCGATTCCTTACTTACAAATGATGTTACTGTTTTGTACCTTTCATTATTAAAGTTTTACGATATAGTTAGTTGTATCATAACACTACACCTAATTCACTCCTCATTACGTTTGATCAAGAAAAGTAAAGAATGACACATGTACAATATATAAGCCAGTGTAACGCATACATGTCTCACAATTTATGAGATGCATTATCAAACACAATTTTTCGCCAGAATAATTTTTCGCAATTCCAAATCACTCGCGAATGTAGCAAAAATTAGTATCTCACAAAAATTTCTGCTTATTACGGTATCAGGATTTTTTAACATTAATTACATTGTAATGGTACGCGAAGTCAGCACATCTAACACTACAACGCACACTGGTTATTGTGACGTCACTGAACTCCGGGTCCGAATGGCAGTCTACATTTTCCATAGACCATATTCGAGCGTTAGCGGTCAACTCACTCCGAGGTACATTCCATCAAAGTGCATCTCCACCAATCAAAAATAAGCAAAATGAGCTATAATTTCTGACCATTTCATAAACTGTAGAACTAATGTATTGTGCGAAATGTAACAAATACATGCCATTTCAAGAGTTTCATCTTATTACATTGGTTGTGCAAATATGAAAAGGAAAAAACTGACAGAAGATTTGCATCACTATAAAGTTTAATTTTACACTAACCTTCCCTGCATACTTTTCCTGTAATTTCGCCAACAGAACTGATAACGGCTCTAAATTTGCATTCCATCTTACATCCAAAGCTTCTCCGCTACTAAGATTATGGAAACTTTTGAGATGTGAATAAAGTCCGTTAGCATGTCCTCTCAACTTCTGACCACACATCGTACACGTTACTTTTCCCTCATCTCCGTAATGTTCCAGCATGTGAAGCTGATACATGTGTTCACGGTAGAACGTTGCATTGGTACAGAAGTTGCATTTGTATGTGCTAGACTTCTTTCTGAAATGAAAACATAGTGTAATCAAAGATTACGAAGCTCACCTTGCAGCAGCAAAGTTCAATTTAAACATATCTCTAAGTAAAATGTATATTGGCTTTAAAAAGAAGTGGAAAAAAGTAGGACAAGATAATTTTATGAAAGTTTGATCAAAGGTACATTCAATATGCAAGTTTGGTATATGTTGCACTTATACTTTGCTCAATATTGGCCTTTAAAGGCAAAATCACTCAAGCAGAAAAAGTAAGTCAAGGTCATTTTATGAAAATTTCATAAAAGATACATCCAATGTGCAAGTTTGGTACACGTTGCTCAATATTGGCCTGTTAAAGGCAAAATAACTCAATCGAAAAAAGTAAGTCAGATGCTGCATCCAATGCATTGGTTCACCTCAGCATCCCAAGATGAATCACTGGTGCAAGTTTGGTTACTGTAGCATCATTACTTTGTCAGATACTGAGCTACCCCGAAAACTTTAACCAGACATTGACACAAGTCATTCAACCGGTTTCAAATGTGAGCTGTGTTGACAGTATAGCTGACATTTGAGCTGAATTGTAGCTGCACTTTGTACTTACACTTTGATATTAGCTGCCTTCTGAGCTCCATTATGAGCTACCATGTTCGTTCTGAATGCGTCCTTAGAGACCTCCTCTCTGTTAACGTTACACAACTTGATATCAGAGTCCTTTGGGTTTCGAATTGTTTCCACATGGTTTCTTAAGGGACTCTTCAAAGACGTCTGAAAGAGAGGATATTATAAGTTACCTAGTCATCTAGTGACCTGGTGCAGGATGATACCAGGTGAGGTCATATCACCATAGATTTTATACCGGGTGTGGCAAATTTATCTCACCAATGACCCATTTAGGAAAGAACCTGTGCTATGACGTCAACATGAAGGATAACATAATGACGTCATAACTTAAGGGATCAGCTATAAAAGGCTAGGCACCTGGTATAAGACATACCAAGTCTTCAGGTGACCGTTATCAGCCAATCGTTCTCCGGTATTCCAGGCTAACTTGTTAGAGGTGTGGTAATATTTATAACTGCTGGAAACAAATTATCATCTAGGTTCTGACATTTTTGATCGCTAAAACTTTTTTGTTTCCTATCAAGTTGGACCTATAAAAGATTTTAACTGGCTGTTATTTGTATGACGGAATTATGTAACTGACTGTCCAGCTGCCGGTTTGTCTGTCTGTCTGCCTGCATGTCTATCTATCTGTCCATCCATTCATCAGCTGGACAGACCAACGGACAGCTAGACAGACTGACAGCTAGACAGATTGACAGACTATGAATGGAGACAGACGATGGATGGAGACA
Organism: Pinctada fucata; assembly: GCA_028142955.1. Taxonomy (NCBI): domain Eukaryota; kingdom Metazoa; phylum Mollusca; class Bivalvia; order Pterioida; family Pteriidae; genus Pinctada; species Pinctada fucata. Next base: position 56,685,220 of record AP027111.1, read on the forward strand.
GACGATGGATGGACAGGCAATGGATGGACAGACAGACGATGGATGGACAGACAATATCAGTTAGTATAGTGTCATTCTGACTATCTTACCTGTTTTAAAAATGATTCAGAACTGACTGGGAAAATAACTTTGTAGAGGTTGGGGTCACTTTTGCTGACAACAAGTTCAGGTTGAAAATGGTCTAGGTTGGGAACTGGTGGACCCTACAAAAAATGAATATCAATAAGACTAAGTCATGATGTACAGTGATGATGTCATGGTATACAGTATGATGTCATGGTATACAGTATGATGTCATGGTATAAAGTGATGATGTCATGGTATACAGTGATGATGTCATGGTATACAGTGATGTTGTCATGGTATACAGTATGATGTCATGGTATACAGTATGATGTCAGAGTATACAGTATGATGTCATGGTGTACAGTGATGACGTCATGGTGTACAGTGATCATGTCATGGTATGCAGTATGATGTCATGTTATAAAATGATGATGTCATGGTATAAAATGATGATGTCATAGTATACAGTATGATGTCATGGTATACAGTGATGATGTCATGGTGTAGTGATGATGTCAAGGTATACAGTATGATGTCATGGTATACAGTATGATGTCATGGTATACACTATGATGTCATGGTATAAAATGACGATATCATGGTATACAGTATGATGTCATGGTATACAGTGATGATGTCATGGTATACAGTATGATGACATGGTGTGCAGTGATGATGTCATGGTATACAGTATGATGTCATGGTATACAGTGATGATGTTATGGTATACAGTATGATGTCATGGTATACAGTATGATGTTATGGTATAAAATGATGATGTCAGAGAAAACAGTGATGATGTCATGGTGTACAGTGATGATGTCATTGTGTAAAGTGATGATGTCATGGTATACAGTTTGATGGCATAGTATACAGTATGATGTCATAGTATACAGTGATGATGTAATTACATCATGATGACATTGTATACAGCCTAAAGTGGATAGCAATAAGACTACATCATGATGTAATGGTATGATGTCCCTTACATGCTAGTTGTGAGAGCCTCTAGCAGAGGTAGTGTCAAGTCTTTACAAACAGTCGACCAACAGAGTAAGAATTTTGGCATTTTTTTCATCCGATAGACTTCCGTTCGTGTTATCTGGTACGGTTTGACACTGCCATTAATGATTTAGCATAGTTTAGAATTAATCCAGTCTTAACAGCGCTCTTTCCGCTAAATTTAGAATCCCGCTAAAATTAGTACATAAAATAGTATTAATTTCTTACTGACCTTTTCAGAGTACTTTTTCATTAGTTTTGCCAGCCTCAGTGACACAGGCTCTACATTCCCTCGTATGATGATGGCCTCCTTGTAACTGAGATTATGCTCTCGTCGGAGGTGCCCGAGCATGCCAGGAGAATATCCTGCCACTGTGGCATCACACAACATACAGGATAGCCTCCCCTCCTCTCCGTAGTGCCGTAGCATGTGCATCTCGTAGCTACGCTTTGTTTCAAACGTTGCATTGATACAAAAGTTGCACTTGAACATGACAGGTTCTTTCCTAAAATTGAAATTCAAATAACAATTTGAAAGAGTTAAAGGAGATCCTGACAATAATCTCAACAGTACTCACAATAGAGCACCAAATTGAGCATCGACGGACCCCTAGCAAGCTAGAGGTGGGACTAGGTGTCAGGAGGAGTAAGCATCTCCTGTTGGCTAGCCGCACCCGCTGTCGATGTTCATGCACGAAAATGTAAACAATATATGAAATGCATGCACAGTCTGAGGTTATGTCTATATAGAAAGTGTTATGGTGACCATGTCAGGAAATTTGCAACTGAATTTGGGACTCTTTCCTGAAATAAACATTAAGCATTGTGTCTGTATGAATGAAACTAAGAAAAGCAGATTTCCTCTCCAGTAATCAAGTAAGACTGATGCTCATTACAGAGTACTCTAGCCAAGCCATTCCCCTTTGGGGTGCCTCATAGCCCCTTCTTATTTCTTAAGGGGCGGAGTACTACCCAATTCCATGCTTACCCTCCACTTGTGTATGTGCTGTATGCATGTATGCAGGAGGGCTGCATAATTTTGAACTGCTTGGATGGTCCGTATTTCCAATGGCTTTTATATTTTACTCTTAGTCACGAAAAGGGTAGAGCCACGAAGCCAGATATTGGCCCTAATTTTGAACATTGTACTTCATAGAATTTTTAATTGTGATTTGACATTTTGAAACGTTCTCTACTGAATCACGAACCCTTACATAAAATTTTAGGCTTGCGGCACCATATTGTGGCACTAGTGCAGCAAAAGCGTTTTTCGTAAGCATACAAATGGTTTAGTTTGAAAGGAGAGAACTGAAGGGTTCGAAATTTAAGGTTTCTTGGTTTAATGGAGTACACAACAATATAGGAAGATTATATGTGCTGTACTGTATAATGGATTAGAAAAGATATTTAAGGGAGATTAACTAGTAGTCACTCAAAGGTATACATATACAAGCTTATTGCTATTAATAAAAAAATTAATGAAGGAGGAAATTCAGTCTAATGAATGATGCCAGAATAGAGCCACAAGATGATGCCAGAATAGTGCCACAATATGGTGCTACACTGTTGCCACATTATAATATAGTGCCACACTGTTGCCACAAAGTAGTGCATATACCTATGTACAATATGGTGCCAGAATGATGCCACAATAGTGCCACAAAGAGAGTGCCTCAAAACTCATTTGCATACGAAAAATGCTAATGCCACAATAGCGCGGCACTATAACGCCAGAATGGTGCGGCGCTATTGCTGCACTAGTGCCACAATATGGTGCCGCAAGCCTAAAATTTCTGTAAGGGACTTACGAATTTCCAGCCCTTTGATCTTTCCCACTGAGTTGTGCTGCCTGTACAGTGTTAACATGAGTTTGAGCTGACTCTTGAGTTTTAACATGAGTTTGAGCTGACTCATGAGTTTCAACTTCCTCCGGTGTTTCAGTGTGAGTTGTCATGTGCTTCTTCAACATGGGTTGTGGTATTTCCTCTCCGCAAATGTTGCACATTACTGTAATATCATAGTCTTTGTTGTGGACAGATTTCAAGTGGAGTTTGAAATTACTGATCAACCATGTCTGAAAATAAATGTTATTCATAAACTAAACTGTATGTTAGTCATGCTTATGGGACATTAATTGTCAATATTGAAATATATGTTCGATCAGTACCAATTTTAATGTACTTACAGACATGTGTTTTGGATATTAAATAATTCATTATTTACGCTCTTTTGCGCCAGGGTTTAATTCTGTGTGAATATCCAGTCTTCAGTCTTTATTCAACATTTTTGATATTAAGTACTTAACTGACTAGGATTTAATATCCGAAACACATGTCTATAAGTTCAATAAAATTGGTACTATTCAGGGTTTTTTTTTATTTTGGGGAAGATGCCTGTGCCTGTCCCATTTGGGAAAATTTACGACATTTTGCTGAAATTAGGAAATTTTTTATACAAATTGTCACCACAGTATAACCCTAAAGTATCATTTATCAACACTGCTAATCCATTGATTTGCTTGAACTCAGAACAACTCAACAAGGGATGAATGAAAAATTTAAAGATGCACTAAGACATGGGACATTTTGTGCTGACTTCAAGGTTTTGAGTCTTATTTTCATGATTCCTCTTTGGGAATTTAATAGTGATTTTTTGGGAAAAATAAAGGAAATTTAGCATTGGGAAGGGGCCGAAATTCGGCCCCAAAACAAGGAAAAAAAAACCTGCTATTAGAACATATAATTTCAATTTTGACAATTAATGTCCCATAAGCATGTAACACAAGGCTAATACAGTACATGCACATGCAAGTGAGCTAATTGACATACATGAATCATTATCAGCATAATTCTAAATTGGCATTAGAACCCTTCTAAAATTAGTGCACATACAATATCAATGCCCCTCTTTTCCAGAAGTTCATCTATGTAAATGTAAAATGAATGTGTTAGAATGTTCAAGCTAGAGTTTCTGAAAAGTATAGGTTTTATCATCTTCTCAAAAAGTGTATGTAAAACCTTACTCCTTCTTGTCGGATGTCATACACAAAACGGCTTCTCCGGTGAGAGACAAGCTAGTGTACAAGTATATAGAAACAATATTTTTTACTCATAAATCACGTATATAATTCAAAATCCATAATTACCTCATATCCACAATATTCACAAAGAAGTGATTTTGGTCTGAAGTGCTTTGCACGATGATGCATTGTTAGATTGACATATTTTCCAAATGTACGACTACAAATTCCGCAGGTGTATAACGTTTGACCATCTTTTGACCTAAAAAATAGACACATTATCTTACACTACAGTGAGAGTCAATAAAAGAATTACTTGAAAAAATGAAATTCAAGGAATTGTGGTCCCCCGCTTTTGGGCTTTTCTCTTTAAAGAAATGCTTACCGACACCTCCCATTCTTAAGTTTTCATAATATATCTCATGTATTATCAAAATTCTAAATATCAAAAGATTAAACTCCAAGAAAAGACTTTGGTTACCAAGGAAAGGTCTTGTGAAAAGGAAAGCACACATGAAATATGAAAGTCCTATCATTTACCATCCAAAAGTCATGGTCGCGTTTGAAGTTTGAAATGTGGGTTAACCTCCAAGGTTGAGGTCAACAAGGTGAGAATGTTGTTACCAATGGAAAGGTCTTGTCACAAGAAATACGCATGTGAAATATGACAGACCAATCACTAACCATTCAAAAGTTTAACTTTTTGAAAAGTAGGTCAAACTCCAAGGTCAAGGTAAAAAATTTTGGTATCCATGGAAAGTTCTAGTTACAATGAATACACATTTGAAATATGAAAGCCCTATCATTTGACTTATTTTCCACATTAATCTATAAGAGATTCATGATTTAATATATTCTTGAATCAGTGCAGTCTTAGCAGCGCTAACTCCACTAAAATATGAATCCCGCTTCAATATGTACACATACAGTATACATCTATATTTACAAATCAGAGTGATGGAGAATCAAATATCAAAGTCGAAAGTTTTAACTGACTCTCATTAAACATGCATTCTAAAGCACTCTGTCTGTAAAGCGCATTTTGATTGGTTGAGTGATGAAAATACTGCAAGGGGATTCATGTTTCACTGCAGTTTTTGCTATGACGTTATACGTTCCCATGGCGACGTCGTTAAAAGCAGAATTTTTCTAGCGCATAACTGATCAAAGCATTAGAATAGGGTTACCATACTGATGTTTTACAAAATCTGACAGGGTATCGGCAAATCCCCTGTCAGAAATATCTGTTTTACCGCGAGGCATGAAACTCGTGGTAAAATTCAATTTCTGACAGGTGATTGCCAATACCCTGTCAGTTTTCGTAAAACACACGCATGGTAACCCCTAAATTTTTAAAAGAAAATCTTCATCATTAGGTCTGGAGATAACTCTTCGATGATAATACATGACGTTGAAAATTCTGAATTCAGAAACAACTTTACTGCTATATAGTTTACAAAATATTTGCCACCGAAAATATGAATTTTATAATCACTTCAACATGCAGACATTATAGTCACATACAATTGTAGGGCTGAGTATTGCAATCAAATTTTCATTGCGATTTATTACAATATTCTATAACATCAAGATTCCTTATGATTTTCATTTTCCAACCTCAATTAAAAAAAAAAAAAAAAAAAAATCTGAAAATGTTAGATGGACATGACGTGCAGACAATTTTGACATAACATTTTAAGTCAATCATTACATGTATATGCATGAATATCCGGTTGAAAGATTTTCTTTTCTCCTGGACATGTGCAGTGTGTTGAAGTATACATTTCAAAGGTCAAACAAATTGGTATCTATAGTATTAGGCTGCGCAGCAAAGTACTGAAAGTTCTTTTTTGAATTAGTCGTCTTTCAAAGTTGTAGATTTTATCACCGCTGTATCAGATGAAGTATCAATAAAACACCGCTAAAGACGGTATGGCCGGATTGCAAAGTAAGTTTTTGTCACCAACTGGGTCAAGGTCACTAAGTCAAATATTACAGCATACATTGAGAGGTCTTGTCAGAGGCAACCTGCATGTATAATATAAAGTTTCTACTGTATACAGTTCCTTAGATTTTGCTTAAATCAGGAACTTTAACCAAAATCTTTAACTAGGTCTAAGTTCAAGGTCAAGGTCACTGGGTCAAATGTTACGGCATAAATTGAAAGGTCTCATCATGGGCTACCTACATGTATAATATAAAGTTTCTACTGCATACAGTTCCTTAGATTTTGCTTAAACCAGGAATATTAACCAAAATCTTTAACTAGGTCAAAGTCCAAGGTCAAAGTTACTAGGTCCAATGTTACGACATAAATTGAAAGGTCTCGTCATGGGCAACCTAAATGTATAATATAAGGTTTCTACTTCATACAGTTCCTTAGATTTTGCTTCAACAAGAAACTTTAACCAAAATCTTTAACTTGGTCAAAGTCCAAGGTCAAGGTCACTAGGTCCAATGTTATGGCATAAATTGAAAGGTCTCATCATGGGCAACCTAAATGTATAATATAAGGTTTCTACTGCATACAGTTCCTTAGATTTTGCTTAAACCAGAAACTTTAACCAAAATCTTTGACTAGGTCAAAGTCCAAGGTCAAGGTCACTAGGTCCAATGTTATAGCATAAATTGAAAGGTCTTGTCATGGGCAACCTATATGTATAATATAAAGTTTCTACTGCATACAGTTCCATAGATTTTGCTTAAAACAAGTACTTTAACCAAAATCTTTAACTAGGTCAAAGTCCAAGGTCAAGGTCACTAGGTCAAATGTTACGGCATAAATTGAAAGGTCTTGTCATGGGCAACCTTCATGTATAATATAAAGTTTCTACTGCATATAGTTCCTTAGATTTTGCCTCAACCAGAAACTTTAACAAAATGTTGACGGCAGACGGACAGACGGACAGACGGACAGACGGACATCGTCAATCTATAGACCGGAATTGCTTTGCAATCCGGCCAAAAATAAGAGTTGGAATGCGCAAGATGCAATATATGACGTTCTAACTCAGAGGTCATACATGTATCTTAAATGCATATCATAATGACATGGAGATAAGAATTATATCCACCTTTAGCAATCTGAATTACCCTATTGTTGTATTTTGAGTAGGAATATCGCCAAAAACCGTTTTTCAAAAATGAATAATATAGTACGTATTGCAAAGCCTCGTATTGGGATATACCGGTACCGCGATAAATATCGCTCAGCCCTATACAATTGTATTTTTATGTACTCTTCAAATACTGTAAATGTACTTATTTTAGCGCAACCAAATTTAAGCGGAAACTGATCAGAATTGGGTCAATGACATATTACCGTAATTATGAATAAGCATCTTGACTTCTTTTCCACATTAATCTATCAGAGATTCATGATTAAGCTTGTACTTGAATTAGAGCAGTCTTAGCAGCACTAACTCCGCTAAAATATGAATCCTGCTAAAATAAGGACACTAATACAGTATACTTTAAGATCTTTAGTAATAATTTAAAATACGGTAACTATACTCACTTTTTTCGAATGACGTTACACTCATTGAGCAGCTTGGTTGTATTCTTTACATTTGTTTCTGTCGTAGGACTTGAGCCTGGTAGCTCTTTCGTTTTTCCACTCACCGAACTTGAATGCTTTTTCATTTTCAAATGAAGCATTAAATGACTGAGTCTTATAAAGTTGCATTTACATATCTCACACTTAAATATTGGTTTTTTGTGAGTCCTCCATTTATGCACCTTCAAAACAATTAGAGAATTGAATGTTCGATCACAAATAGCGCAGTAATTTTCCCGTTTTATTGCATGCTCCCTTTGTTGAAACGGAAGCTTGTCGTTGCCATGGTTACATACTTCTTGATGTTTAAAAAATGCAGACAATTGTGTGTATTCCTGTCCACACTTGTCACACGCGAGCGGACGTTGATAGTCGTGTTCGGACTTTATATGCACTTCATAAATATTTTTTTGGAAATACGTTTTTGGACAAAACGGACACTGCTTTGACCATCTATCTGTGCACGTCTTTTCTTTCACATGTTCTTCACATTTTTCGACGGACGGAAATATTTCCCTACGTCTTTTCCGACTAACGATTTCCTGTGTGCGATGTAATGGACATGTGATATGTTAGGTCAACATACTTCTGGAAATAGGTATTGCACGTAAAACATTTATTTATAGTCTCTGTCGTCGAGACTTGCTCATGTCCACTTTGTACAATATGCGCCTTTAACTGGTCATAGTTTATAAAGGTTTCCCTGCATATGATACAAATTTGCTCTGCGTCCAAGTTTTCTGAATCAAAAGTATCTACTGCTTTTCTGCTCCTACCAATTTCCTCTGTGCCTTGAATACAGTGTTCCATGTGCCTTGCATAAAAATTCTTTCTATAGAAAATTTTGTCGCAATTTTTACAACGGAAAGGGAAATCCTCTTTATGTACAGTTTGCAGATGCACCTGGTGGGAATTTTTATCAAGAAAAAGTTCATCGCACACTTGACAACGAATGCAGTATTGCCTAGAACATTGGTCTCCCATTACATGACTCTTTGCATCTAAAAATTCGCTGAATTTATTCCCGCATTTTAAGCACCTGTACGTTGTAGATCCGTCCTTCCATACAATCTTCTCTAGCTTTTTTTTTGTTTCAGAGAGTGAAGTGTGAGCGTTTTTGACGTTGCCGTTATGACGCGTATTAATCATATGCTGCTGTAGATCCCATTCTCTCTGAAAATACCTCAAGCACGTAAAACATTTGAAAGCTGTCTCCGTCGCTGACACTTGTATGTGTTTTGAGATAAGTAAATGGAATTGAAGATCTTTTAGGTCTTTAAAATTCTGGTTACATTGTAAACAGGTTAAGGTAGCTCCATCTGGCATCTCATAGCTAGCTTCATATGATACCATCATCAGAGAAAATACCTTCACTTCCTTGCGTTCTTTTTTTATCATATCTATAAAACAAAAATCATTCCAAAGAATGCATGTGTCGCCTGCGAAACAAAGCGACACTCAGGAATCACTTTTATAGGATGTGACATCCAAGTGTGACAGACAGATGGACAGACGGACAACGAACAAAGTGATCCCTAAGTGTAGCTATGCTTCTCAGGCGACACAAAAAACATAAAATCTTCTTCAACACTTGTACATTTCTGCGTCTTTTTACAGTTTACGCATTTATAGTAGATTGAACTAAATATACTTTCCTAAATTATGCTGAGCAAAAATAATACACACTTTTTCGTATATATTCAATATTGACCGTTACAAAACATGGTGTCATCAGAGATGACAGCACTCACCTGGACGGCAATATGGTCACATGACCAGCATCTGTGTATCTACATCGCACAAAGTATCTCCAGATGCATCACTCACAAATGTTTGGTTGATAAAGGATTGGAATGAAGATGTCTAATTTTACCTCACCTGGTCAAGCATGAAATTTAGGTCAGATGCAGCATCCATTACATGCATTGGAGTGTACATTTGTAGATGCATCACCTACACACATTTGGATGACCTACTAATCTGGTCACTCAAGCATGAAATGTGGGTCAGATGCAGCCATCCTACCATGCAATGTGGTCAGCATCCTCAGATGCATCATCCATGCAAGTTTGGTTGATGTAGGACTTATAGTAAGACAGGAATGGACCTGTCCCATTTTACCTAACCAGGTCACTCTAGCATGAAATATGGGTCAGATGCAGCATCTGTATTTGAACAGGTCACTAAGGCATGAAAAATGGGTCAGATGCAGCATCTGTACCATGCTTCTTTGTAAGCATCCTTAGATGCATCCTCCATGCAAGTTTGGTGGATGTATCACTGATAGTAAAGGTGGGAATGGACCTGTCCAATTTTACCTAACCTGCTCACTCAAGCGTGAAATGTGGGTCAAATGCAGCCTCCGTACCATGCATTGTAGTAAGAATCCTCAGATGCATCATCCTTGAAGGTTTGGTTGATCACATTTATGTAGGACTTATTTTTTGACGGGAATGGGACAGAAATATAAGTATACACCATGTTTTAAGTCTTGAGTGAGCAGGTTAGGTAGAACCTGCTCACTCAAGACTTAATGATGACTTGTTGATTTTTTGGTGTAACGCCGAGTTAGATCCCTTTAACACATATTATAGTAAATAGAGAAACCGGTATTAGCGTGATAAATCCCTGTGATTGTTCCCATGGCAACCAGCAAAATAGTATTAATAAGAAAATACTCTCCTTAGAACTGTTTATTTTATCAGAATTTCTCAAAATAGGCCTTAATTCATACACAAGCTATAAAAATCCCGAAAAAGGGTATACTAGTACACATATATGAATTTTGGAAATTTCATGCATTGCAGAGATATGTAAAGTAATGTTGTGGTATTCTCTAAAAAGACGAAAATGTTAAAATAGGCCAAAAATGGACATTTATGTAGTAGCCAAAAAACAAGACGGGAAAATTTTGATTTTTTGGTCTGAATAGTTCGAGGGGATGTTCCTCTACACGTGGACATATCCATCTTTCTTCTACCTCAATTCTATTAATAGTCGCCACCCTGACTTTAAACTAAAAGTAATACCTGCAGTTAGCTTCCTTGGCTTATCCTCTTCACTATTTCTAACAGGGCTGGAAGGTTTTCCTGCTCCAGTTGTGATCATCTGTGTCTGGTCTTTTTCTTTTTCACCGTCATTTTGATCTGTTGTTTCGTCTACTTCATTCACCTCCATAAGCAGTGACAATTCACAATCCTCCGTGTTAATGCGTTCCCCTGTTGTACCTACAATATGTATGCGTTCTCCAGACTGGTTGGTAAAATTAAACTCTTCCTCAGATTGTGTATTTAATTTCCTTGCATATGGATGCTCCAGGCTTATCATATAACGATATAAATAATCTTTAAATCCGTGGTGTTCTCCTGACTTGTGTTCTTTGTGTTCCATGTGTTCTTGGTCCTGTTCTCTGGACAGTTCCATGTGTTCATGGCCTTGCTCTCTGGACAGTTCCATGTGTTCTTGACCTTGTTCTTTGTGTTCCATGTGCTCTTGGTCTTGTTCTTTGTGTTCCATGTATTCTTGACCTTCTTCTCTGGACAGTTCCATTTGTTCTTGGCCTTGTTCTCTGGACAGTTCCATGTGTTCTTGGCCTTGTTCTTTGTGTTCATTGTGTTCTTGGCCTTGATCCAGGTGTTCCTCACACTGTTCCATATCATCCTCATTTTCGACCTTCACCTCAGTACATTCCAGGTCAATATCGACTGTGCTGGGTAAGAATTTAACTTCCTCGCTATACAAAGGCCTTATGTGTTCTCCAGCCTTTGACATGTGTTCTTGGCTTTGATTCAGGTGTTCCTCACACTGTACCATATCAGCCTTTGATGTGTGTTCTCGCAATTCTTTCATGTGTCCTTGTTTTTGATCTAATGGTTTTCTTTGCAGATCATTTGCCAAGTTAGATATGAGATTTGGTGCATTTGCTGATTTAGGTGAGACATTTGGTACAACTGTTGAGCAAGGTGGTCGGTTTAGTAAAGATACCAAGCGAGGTGTGAGATTTGGCACGGTGGCTGAGTTAGGTTTGAGATTTGGTACAACTGATGAGTTAGGTGTGAGATCTGGTACAGTTGCTAAGTTAGGTGTGAGGTATTTTGGTACAACCGTTGAGTTATGTCTCTTAGCTACTAAGTTAGAAGCTTGATTAGGTAAACTAGCTGAGCTATATATCAGATTTGGTACAGTTGCTGTGTTAGGTGTGAAATTTGGAACAGTGGCTAACTTAGGTGTGAGATTTGGAACAGTTGCTGTGTTAGGTGTGAAATTTGGAACAGTGGCTGAGTTAGGTGTTAGATTCGGTAGACTCGCTGAATTAGGTGGGTGATTTAGTAAGTCTACTAAAGTAGACGATAGATTAAGTACAGATGCTAACTTTGATCTCAGATTTGATCCAGTTGATGAGTTAGGTGTGAGATTTGGTAAAACAGCTGAGTTAGGTGTGAGCTTTGGTACAACTGCTGAATTAGGTGTGAGGTTTGGTACAACAGCTGAGTTAGGTTTGAGATTTGGTACAACTGCTGAGTCAGGTGTGAGATTTGGTACAGCTCTTGGATTCAGCATGGATTTTAGTAGAGGTGCACTATTAGGATTGTGAACTGGTATCACTGTATAAAAAGGATTTGACTTTTGTCGTAACACAACAAACTTTTTCCTCTGTTCTGAGTTCTGCCCACTCGGTCGATAAATTTGGTCCCACAATAAAGGATCCGGTTTGTTTTGTACAGGATCTGGGTCCCTTTGTACAGGAATTGGCTTGTTTTGTACAGACTCCCTGTTGTTCTCTATAAAACCTACATTGTTGTGTACAGGATTTGGCTTGCTCTTTACATCGTCTTGTTCAACCTTTTTGGGAGCTACTGGCAGGTTGCTTTTTACAGAATCTTGGTCATTCTTTATAGAATGTATTTCACTTTTTACAGGATCCAGGGCGCTTTGAATCTGAACAGGATTTGGGTCAATTTGAATAGGATCTAGGTAAGTTTGTACAGGATCTTGGTAATTTTGTACAGGATCTTGGTAATTTTGTACAGGATCTTGGTAATTTTGTACAGGATCTGGGTCATTCAATACAGAATCTGGCTCGTTCAATACAGGATCTGGGTCCTTTTGTACAGAATCTGGGTCATCCTTAATTACAATAGGATCAAGCTGTTTCCGTTCAGGACTAAATCCTGTTTGTTTGCTGCACAATACGGTCTGAATATCACCTGTCTTCCTATAATGTCCAGCGAGGATAAGATTTGTTCCACTTGGATTCAAATTTGATTCATTCTGTGAAGTATTAACGGTATTTTGTCTAAGACTTTGCCCTTTGTCAGTAACGCTCGAACAAGTCTTTTCTGGATTTCTTTCTTTCTTTGAAACATTCTGTACGTTACCAGTATTAGGTACAATAGATGCAGCATCACTTACATTTAAGCATGCTTCCAATTCTTTTGTGCCTGAAATAAAAACAAGAAGCATATTAAGTAAAATTCTGTTTTGATTTTAAACAATGAGGAGGAAAGAGTAAAGAATTGAAATGGTGATACATGTACATAGAAAAGGGCACTATCCGAATATCTAGCCTTTCATGCCTTACAAGAAATCATTTTAGCTGTATTTATAGGGAAATTTTGATTTTCTTTTTACGTCCAGAAATAGTTCAAGTCATTTAATTCAAAGAGGGTCCAGTAATATATAAGGGCAACATCTATTTTCTCTAATCTTTCAGGCATAAATTTCTAAACGTCGCATCTAGATTATGGCTATTGTATCATTTAATTTTGACCAGGGTATATTTTAATGACAATGTGCATTCAAAATGCAATTTAACGAGCTATTTTTAGACATGTTGCAGCAAAATGCAAATCTTATCTTAAAATCAGATTTAATCTTACAGTTCAAATTTTTATGAGTTGAACAATTTTCTTGATAATAAAATGTGTCCATCTTTAAAGGCCAGGTTTTTTTTTATTCACCTAAATGATCTGCGTAAACCAAAATCTTATATACATAGATTCTTTTAAAGATACTTCTATTTTATAACTTAAACCCCAAGTTTTAATATTTTACATTTTACTTTTTCTATGTAACATTAAGTAAGGGTTAGGTTTTAGTTGCTCCACAACAGCTACACTTAAAAAGTGGGAGTAAATCCAAAACAGAACAGAAACAGAACAGTCAAAATTCTCAAACTTGAGTGAATATGATCTTGTGAGTAACATATTTGTCGGTTACGATCAAGTGTTGAAACTTGTATTTCATGAAAGATAATAACAAAAACCAAAAGACCAACGGGGAACTATTTTCAAAATAGCGCCGTATGACGTCCGAGTCTTTTTTCGAAGGAAATTAAGGTCAAGGCTAATCCGAATGGCCTGGGTCAAGGAGAAAAGTAAATCTTTCGACCAGATATTCATGCATGTATGATAGACTTCGAATGTTATAGAAGAACTATCAAATTTGTATGCACATCGTGTCCATCAAACATTTACAGATTTTTCAAATATCTTGAAAACAAAATTGAGGGTGGAAAATGAAAATCATAAGTAATCTCCATGTTATAGAATATTGCAATGTACCACGATATTTTTCCAAATATCGCAATATATTGCAATACAAATTTGACCCGCAATACTCAGCCCTACTTTTTGCGATGTTCAATACGGTATCATAATTCTGAGCCCTCACAGGTGTCACGTGTGTGATGTATGCCGTCATGTTCCGATGTAATTTGTCCTGAATGACGCAAAACAAAGGAAAATCATCAAATTTTACACACAAATCTTCAAAATTCATCTATGTGCCAGGCCTTGTCCAAAAATTTTTATGCAAATTAAAAGGCTGATCAAAAAAGCCATAGATTGATAAAAAAAAAATCATGGACAAGGCCTAGCACGCTCCTTGATTTTATAATTTTGTATCTAAATTTCACTCATTTATTAATATTTTCAATGATTTTAACGTCTTAAGACGTTTTGAGCATCATAGTATTCAGTATAGGACTGTGAAATCAAAACAGGCTTTCCTGACTTGGATTCACCATAATTTGACATTTTATAAACTGGAATACCATGGATACATGATTATGAACAACTTTGAAAATAGGGCCGAAATGGCTTGGTACCGCACCTACTCCTTCCCAGGACAGGGAACGGGCATATAATGTTGGTACATGTATAAGTCTTACACCCAATCCCATTCAGCTTTCTTTCTGAATAAAATATGTTTAACCTAAACTAACTCCTTTAAAGACTTTTGCCTGTGGTGGCACTATCACTTCATTCGGGTGACAATTGACCCTTCTGATTACAGGAAAAAAATGAAAAATTTTGTGACGTCACAATGCTTTTACCTTGGACAAACAAACTTCAAACCTCGGTCAAACATCGAAATTGCATTGTGACATCATGGAATTTCTCAAATTTTTCCCGCGTTCCGAAGGGTCAATCGTAAGGCCTAAATTTTGAGAAAGATACGATTTTGATTGAGAATGGGGCAGAATAACTTCCTGCAAATACTATGTACTTACCGCTACAAAAGGCCATGAATCGATGGATGAATTCTTCATGTTTACTGAGGAACTGCTGCCCACGTGAAGTTCCAAAGTGACGTAATTCTGTCGTAGATTTGTCAAAGTACAAGACAACGCACTCGTCATCATTAGTAGTTACACCTTGCACCTACAATACATCATAACATATGAATGTTAAACGTCTTCAAATTCAACAGCATCATTTAAGAACGGACAAATTGACAGCATGGATTAGACATGCAGGTTTCGGGTACTAAACCCTCGTCAGTGATCCTCAATCTAAACAATGTTATATGGCCAAAGAGTGTGAAAATTATTATGTACAAACATGTACTGAAAGACGTAGCAGGATGGGTGGGATATGATGTGATTTTTCCTGAAGTGACGTAATTCTGTCAAAGATTGTCAAAATGCAATACATCATAACATGCACGGTGGCATAACACAGGACATGCAAATAATCTAGTGCACAGGAATCCCCTTCTATTGAAGAAGGTAAATACATTGTACTGTCTAAATCTACTTTATACATGTTATGTGATTTATTTCAGGCCTACATGTTTATGATTTCATGACATCGTCAGAAACCCACACTTGGTCATGCAAGCTCACCTCCCGTGGGTCATAACAGCAGAATTTTTGCTGGATAGCATTTCAAAAATGGGGTGGGGGCGAAAATTTAATCAAAGCCTTACCACATCTAGGAAATCTTTTATAATATCGTCTTTTTTCACCATTTTCACAGTCTGTTCACTATGATGATTAGATGAACGTTATTATTCCATTCCATTTATGCTGTGCACGTGGCTCTCATTTCGAATTGGTATTTGTATTCTTCAACATCGGACGACTTCCATAATCTGAAAATAATTTAGAAAATCAATACTGATATAATCATCACTGATATATTATGATAGTGTTCCATGATAGTTGCACCTATGTAGTACCTATTTCTGACAGCACGATTCATCATGTTCATATCTTAGACTTTAGAGTAGGGCTTGGACAATACTGCACCCAGCCGATCCAATACATACATTTGTATCACGATACCTGACATTCAATACGATACGTATCGCGATAATAAGTAAATTGATAAAACCTTCTCGAAAAGCTATCTATTCATAATATAAGTAGCTTCTTTTATTCTACATGTTACATATATTCAACACTAGCTTTCTCCAAACTTTTCTTTAGTTTTCTTCAAACATTATTTTTGTTGCATTTTTGACAGACAAAAAAATCCAGAAAATTCAAACACAAATTTTTTGTAAATTTTGACTTAGGTATCGTTGGGGTGTATCGATACTTGGATCGCAAAATAAAATATTGGGATGCATCGATAAATCATATTTTAGACTTTAGAGTAGGTCTGGGATGATACTGCACCCAGCCGATCCGATACGTATCATGATACCTGACATTTGATACGATATGTATCGCGATACTAAGTAAATTGATAAAACCTTCTCAAAAAGCTATTCGATAGTATTTATATTCATAATATAAATAGCTTTTTTTCAACATATTATATATATTCAACACTAGCTTTCTTTAAACTCTTCTTTTAAATGTTTTCTTACCTAACCTAGGTATCGTCGGGGTGTATCGATACTTGGATCGCGAAATAAAATATCGCGATGCATCAATGAATCATAGTATCATCCCAGCCCTACTTTGGAACAAAAGAAAATCAAAATAGTAAAAATGTTCTGAAAATCTACAAGAATTAAAGAAGAAATGTTTAATTTTTTATATTTCAACATGTTCAGGCAAGAATACTGCAAAGACTCAAGACAATGCATTACATGTATCTATCATTCTTTTATTGACTAAATCTGTTAATAATCAAATGATACAAGTTTCTATCAGATTAATGTGAAATTACAGCTTTGTTTTATACGCTTCTTTGTTTTTCTCTCTGGCTGGCTGGTAGCTTTCTCAATTGTTATGTGTTAATTATAATAATTTGTAATACAGTATATATCTATTATATGCTAACTCGTCCTATATTTATGATTTTTATTAATGTACATTTGCATTTCTTGTGATGGACATCGGAAGCAGGGAACAATCTAAAAAAGCATAGGTAAGTTAAACAGTCAGGGGCAGAAATTTATCAGAAAGGATTGACATCAGTAAGTTTGATTTTCACTTTTCTTGCTGCTTTACCTCAATGTCACTTAATTCCGTAATTTTTTTTTCGCACATTCTTATTTCTAGGAACTCTAAGTCTTTCCTGTGCATTTTCATTTTATGAGTTCATTTGGTGCAGAATAGAAAGTACTACAAATCTTTGGAATTAGATTTCTCTAGATAGTGTAGTAATGGCAATGAAATCGACAAACTTTAGTATATGACAGAATTCAATCATTTTTATATGACTGATTTCTATCATTTGGCAAAATGAATATCTTTGATCGTATTTATTTACAAAGGAAATCGAAAAATAAATTACGAGTATCGGTCATTTACAAAGAGGACTGATGCCCCTGACTGTTAAATATTTCAAGAGTATGTGTTTAGGAGTTTAATAGGTAATTCAACCTTGTCACTACATGTACCAATATAAACGCTTGCATTTTGTAGGTATTACTGTAAACGTAGAAATTTTTGCATGGGGCTAATTTTAGCGTTTTTTTGCGAATTAAATGATGTTGAGAATATTTCCCCCTCGCGAAAATATCACCCCTGCATTCTTAAAATGGTAAAAACATTTTCATCGCGAATATTTCCCCCATGTGAAACGTCTTGATGTTATAATCGCAAAATTTTCCCCTTGCGAAAATAAACAAGTTTACAGTATCTAGTTTGAGATTTTTTTGTAAGCGTCTATTTACGATGCTGTTTTTTACTACTATGCTTGATACATGTCAATAAAACACAGCTAAAGATGGTATTGGCCAGATTGCATTTACATGTATAAATGGTATAGGCAAGCTACATGTATAATATAAAGTTTCTACTGCATAATATTAGTTCCTTAGATTTTGCTTTAACCAGAAACTGTAACCCAAATCTTTAAGTAGGTAAAAGTTCAAGGTCACTATGTCAAATCTTATGGCATGAATTGAAACGTCTTGTCATAGGCAACCTACATGTACAATTTATAATATTAATAATAATTTTCTACTACAATTGTACAGTTCCTTTGATTTTGCTTCAACCAGAAACTTTAACCAAAATGTTGACGGAAGGCAGACAGACGGAAAGTCAGACAACGTCAGTCTATAGACTGGATTTGCTTTGCAATCCAAAAACCTCACAGTAATTAGACATGTGCACAAATCTCAAACGAAATTACTTTGTAGATTGTATTTTTTGTTCGAAAATAAATGTGAAACCAGATCCATCATTCATTTTTATTGGACCAGGTCAGAAGTCGAACTTCTCTACTGCACATATTTTTACATGCATGCTAGATATTCTTGATGTCGGACTAGTCACATGACCAAATTACCGCCATGTTTGCAGGGGGATGTGCCTTTAGATTTTTCACTGCACCCTATGAAAAATACATGATTTCGTTTGCTCCTTCTTCAAATCTTGTTTTATATTGGGGTTTGAGGAGCTAATATTTAGTAAGAGCTAATTCATCAATGGTTCCTTCAGTGAATTCTAGTATAAGTTTTATCCTTTATATAAACGTTAAAATTTTCTAGATATAAAGCAATTTCCATACACTATGCTCTATGATAAACACAGAGTTTATCCCCCAACTATTTTCGGAACTTCTCTGTGTTTATCTCTAATTGAACCTTTGTGTGACATTACGCCGACATAGAGAATTTCCGTGGGACCGTTTCAATTAGCACTTAAAATAGTATTTATAACGCATGACATACTTACATCACTTTTGCAATGAAAGCTACATTTCAGTCAACAAATAATGTGTAAAGCAATGTACTAGTACTATTTCATCTACAGCTAATGATTAAGACAGAGTTATTGACCCCCCCCCCCCTTTTCCCTCCAACTACAAAAAAAGAAAATCAGAAGCATTTGCAGAAAAGAAAATGTTCTACAAGAGGCAACCAATCTAAACATTCATTAATATCTATGACTTTGCACCTTATATAACAAACATCAGATCTGTGCACTGCACTTTTGTCAAGTTTTGACAAACGGGGCGAATCAGTGATGGGCGATATCACCAATTTACAGAAATATTCGCACTTTTCAATATTCGCATCAGAACATTTCTTCTTGATAATTTCGTATCTGGCGTTCTCGCATCACAGCGATTTCCCCTGATTTCTCATTTCATCTTAAAGTGTCAATGGTTAGCTTATTCAAATATTATTTCGGTAAGGAAAAGTTTCATTGTTAGCACGTATAGCCTGCCCCTTTTAAATAACGCGTGCACCTAGTTCCACCGTCTTATAAAAAGAGATAAAGCGATTATGATACTGGATCAGAAATTTTTCATGGCCTAAATAACATTTAAATCATCTTTAGTTCAGAAGCATTGGCACTTCCAGGCGAAAGAGAAAATTATGGGAAAATAACGCAAGGTACGAAATTGTCCGGACGAAATGTTCTGATGCGAATATTTCCGTAAACCAGTCGTATCGCCCGTTACTAATTCGCAATATTGTCAGGTAATTTGAAATTTTTTTTATTGACTACTTCTAATAGATCATTTAATGCATGCATTTTTTCTCTGTTTCAAATGTTCCTTTGTGATTTGTCCTAGTTGGGGGATGGGGAGGGGGAAATAACTCCGTCTTACTTGTAAGGTCGATTTAAAAATTTGTAAATGTTGTCAATTGATTTGAGATTGTTCCTAAATGATTCTCATCTTAATACTGCTGCACAAAATTTTAAGAAATGGATGTAGTTGCAGGTACCTGGCCGGAGACTCGAACCCTGACCATCCGCGCCACAGGCACATGTAGAAAGAGCGTCAATATCTTGTATGATACCCCTTTACAGGTAATAAGGGAACATATGTATAGAGAGACAAGGCTTCCGACGAATTTTCAGCTAGAAGTAGCATCTAAAATGTTTGCATTTGTCATGTTTGAAGGGCAAAATGGGGTATGACCATAAAGATTTATTTGTATACTTCCTAGAAACATCAATAATTCACCCAAAAAGATCTCATAACATACATGTAGCCTAATCGTCTACCTAAGTTGGACTGTTTTCTACTTTCTGTCTTGAATCTCCATTGCTAGATTGGACAAATACTGATTCATTCAGATGCTTTACTCTGCTTACTGTAAGCAAAGTAAAACACCTGGATGATTCTGATATTAAGCTAATCTGGCAATGGAGGTTCAAGACAGAAAGTAGAAAACAGTCCAACTTAGGTAGACGATTAGGCTATGTTATGAGATCTTTTTGGGTGAATTATTGATGTTTTTAGGAAGTATACAAATAAATCTTTATGGTCATACCCCGTTTTGCCCTTCAAGTGCAAAAAATTGCAGAAATGCTACTTCTAGCTGAAAATTCGTCGGATGCCTAAGTGTCTCACTATAAGATACCAGTATTCTCTTATGACCATACAGGATATTGACGGTCTTTCTACATGTGCCTGTGATCCGCGCCACTGTCCAGCATGTTATCGAATGAGCTAAAGAACCATTCTGATAGCTTAGTCATCTAAATCTCGTTCTGAACTATTTGGTTCCTGCACTACCAGAACCACTACAAAACCTTACAAGAAATAATTACTCAAGGTCCTCTACCAAGTGCTAAAATCATTTCGGATTATATTCAAGGATTTGCAAATTCTAGTAAATGGCCCCACGATATGTTGTACTAACATAACATTGAACAGGTCCAGGATTACTCCAGAAATGGTTATAATAGCTAAATATGGCTATAATAGCTATAAATGGCTATATTGGAAAAATAATTTTAAGTACTAAAAAAGTAAATTTCGGAATTTTGAGCTAATACTCAAAATCGCAAATGTTTATGACCATCTGAACAATGTTTACTAAAGAAGTTGACATGTAAAATGTACCATCTTTGAGATTGAATGAGTCAAATTTTGATAACTTATCCTGGTCAAAACTTGAAAATTGTAAGTTTTGCATTACCAACTTCTTTTGTAAACTTTGATCAGATGGTCATAAAGATTTGCGATTTTGAGTTTGAAAGAAAAATTCAAAAATTTTATTTTTTAGTACTTGAAATTATTTCTCCAATATAGCCATATTTAGCTATTATAGCCATTTCTGGAGTAATCCGGTACCTGTTGAAGATGCTGTGGGTTTCTGACATTGCTAAAATATTGATTCTGCTGAAAGTGAAATATGTACATGTACACATGTATAAACACCGTCACATATTTTTCATAATGATTATATTTAATGAATTATTTCAGAATGGAAGTCTTCGGATATTGAATAATACCAATTTTAATGAGAGTCACATGCACGGCATTTATGGAATGGAATAGCATTCATCCTGTCATCATAGTGAACAGACTGTGAAAATGGTGAAAAAAGATGATATTATAAAGGATTTTCAAGATGTGGTATGGCTTAGATTAAGTAACTTTTAATTTGTAACATTTTTGACTGGAATTTGCAAAGCACAAGCGCTGGTCTATGAAATGGCAAAGTTCATCTGTCTGTCTGTCTGTCAGCATGGTCAGTGTGTCAACATTTTGGTTAAAGCGTTGCGTTTAAGTCTTTTTTGAAAGAACTGTTTGAAGCAGCAACTTGAAACTTTACATGGTGATACATGTACATGTAGACCATGAAGAAAGGAATCAAAAATTTTACCATGACCTTGACCTTTGACCTTAAGATACAAATTTCTGAATTTGTGTTTTAGTCATAAGGGATCAAACTATGAAGAGAATTAGTAAGTTACTTTAGATTATGAGTAACCATGATAAGACCTTTGAAGTTTCTTTTGAGACCTTGACTTTTGACTTAGTGACCTTGAAGTTTGACATATTTTTCAAAAACATAAAGTTATATTTTTTAACCGTAATGGATAGAGCTTTCATATTTCACTCATATATTACTTACAACAACTCCTTCTTATGAAACCCTGCCTAAGTGAACTAGTGACCTTGACCTTAAACTTTGGTAAACTTTTCAACACTTAAAACTTGACTGTATTTCTTGAACCATAGTAATCCTGTCAAATTATGCCAAAAAAAAAGTAATTGCAAAAGAATTTTTGGACTTGATTTTAGGTCTAAAAACACATATCAAAAGTTCTCAGTGGATACTTTACAGGAAGTGCAGTATTTTCAACCCCCCCCCCCTTTATTGTTGTTAAAATGCAAAAAAATCAAATGTGGCATGCTCAGCTGATAAGGTAATCAAGAGAAAAATTTAGTCTTAGCTTAAAATTGTTTTACATGTATGAAGAAGAGGAAATAGATTCTTTCACTTAAAACAGAGTTAGACATAAAAATTTAAACTCGTGATGGAAATTTTACATCTTTTCCCTCGTTCCGCTGCCCTCCACTCTGGAAAAGACAAAATTTCCTATGTCCGTCACTCAGTAGATCGTGAAAGAACCAAAATATTATAGTTCAGGAAAAATTGTATAAATTCATGTTTTATAATGTATTATAGGTGCAAGGTGTAACCAATAATCGTGATGAGTGTATTGTCTTGTATTTTGACAAATCTACGACAGAATTACGTCACTTTGGGACATCTCGTGGGCAGCAATTCCTCGGCAAACATGAAGAATTTATCCATAGATTCATGGCTTTCTGTAGTGGTAAGGGTATATTACATTACACAATTGTGGACCTTTAGCGAAGCCCAGGTCAATATTGTCATAGTAATTCAATATCACATCATATATACTGAGTTAAAAGTCCATAATTGTTTTATTCTTTAATTTCATATATGATTCACAATAAATAACAATGCCATTTGTAATCTCAATCTACTTTGGACCGTGGTATATGGCGATTTATTCAGGAGTGTCGGTGATGTTATCAAGCATACAGAGAGTCGCTATTTATAGTTTATAAATTCTTTGAATTTCTTTTGCTGTATGATCAACAAACCAAACTCATAAGGATAATTTGAGAATGAACATTGTTAACTGTGAATTATGTGAAGCACATTGGCAAGTTGAAGGTAGCTCAGTTGCTTTACTACGGATCTATAGGAACGTATAACTATAAGAAGGCCTTAATCTGGATTGATTGATATCACTGTGGCGTATCACATGATACACAAATGATATGTTCCACGGGAATCCCTTTTGATTAAACCAAGTAAATACTGTCTAAATCTTCTTCATATGAATTTATTTTAGGCCTTTCTTATGGTCATTATTATTATATGAAAATTATGATGGTAATTCATTCTGGTCAAGAATAGAAATATAGTTGGAGAACACTTAAACAGAAAATTTTGTATCTGTCCGTGCACCATATCATAACATGTGGTGAGCATTGAAAAAATTCTGTTTAAGTGTTCTGCGAATGCACGTCTATTCTTGACCAGAATAGATGATAATGGCCATATGATAGGCCTAAAGTAAAATCATATAAAGAAGATTTAAACTGTATTTACTTGGTTTAATCAAAGGGGATTCCCATGGAACATATCACTTGGGTATCACGTGATACGCCACAGTGGATATGCTAAAAGTGTATATAGTTCTCATATGAGCAATATAGACCTACATAGGCCTCTTGTTTTTATTTCAGGCACAAAAGATTTGGAAGCATGCTTAAATGTAACTGATACTGCATCTATTGGACCCAACACTGGTAACATACAGAACGTTTCAAAGGAAGAAGTAAATCCAGAAAATGAGCCTGGTCTAAGTGTTATAGACAAAGGCAAAAGTCCTGGACAAAATACCGTTAATACTTCACAGGAGAAATCAAATTTGAATCCAAGTAGAACAAATCTTATCATCGCTGGACATTATAGGAGAACAGGTGCTATTCAGGCAGTAACGAGCAATAAACAAACAGGATTTAGTCCTGAACGGAAACAACCTGATCCTATTGTAATTAAGGATGACCCAGATTCTGTACAGAAGGACCCAGATTCTGTATTGAATGACCCAGATCCTGTTCAAAATGACCCAGATTCTGTTCAGATTGACCCAGATCCTGCACAGAATGACCCAGTTTCTGTTCAGAATGACTCAGGTCTTGTACAACAACATGATCCTATTGTAATTAAGAATGACCCAGATTCTGTACAAAATGACCCAGATCCTGTATTGAACGAGCCAGATTCTGTATTGAATGACCCAGAATCTGTACAAAATGACCCAGATCCTGTACAGAATGACCCAGATCATCTACAGATTGACCCAAATCCTGTTAAGAACAAATCAATTGTAATGAAAAGTGACCCAGATCCTATAAAATGTGAAATACTTCCTGTAAAATCTGACCAGGATTTTGTAGAAAGCAACCTGCTATTAGCTCCCAAAAAGGTTGAACAAGATGATGTACAGAACGCGTCAAATTCTGTACACAGCAACGTAGGTTCTATAGAGAACAACAGAGAGTCTGTACAGAACGAGTCAAATCCTGTAAACATCAGCGTAGGTTTTATAGAGAACAACAGTGATTCTGTACAGAACGAGTCAAATCCTGTAAACATCAGCGAAGGTTTTATAGAGAACAACAGTGATTCTGTACAGAACGAGTCAAATCCTATACAAAGTGACCCAGATCCTGTAGAAAGTGAAATACTTCCTATAAAATCTGACCAGGATTCTGTAAAAAGCAACCTGCCAGTAGCTCCCAAAAATGTTGACCAATATGATGTACAGAACGAGTCGAATCCTGTACACAGCAACGTAGGTTCTATAGAGAACAACAGAGAGTCTGTACAGGACGAGCCAAATCCTATACAAAGGGACCCAGATCCTGTAGAAAGTGAAATACTTCCTATAAAATCTGACCAGGATTCTGTAGAAAACAACCTGCCAGTAGCTCCCAAAAAGGTTGAACAAGACGATGTAAAGAGCAAGCCAAATCCTGTACACAGCAACGTAGGTTCTATAGAGAACAACAGAGAGTCTGTACAGAACGAGTCAAGTACTATACAAAACGACCCAGATCTTGTACAAAACAAACTGGATCCTACATTGAATGTTCAAAATTCTTTACCGAGTGGGCAGAACTCGGAACAGAGAAAAACGTTTATTGTGTTGCGACACAAGTCAAAACCTTATCCAACAGTGATACCAGTTCTCAATTCTTATGGTGCATTTCAACTTAATCCAATGCAGAATTCAGGAGCTGCACCGAAACTCACACCTAACTCAGCAGTTTTACCAACTCTCACACCTAACTCAGCAACTGTACAAAAACTCAGACCTTACTCAGCAGTTTTACCAACTCTCACACCTAACTCAGCATCTGTACAAAAACTCAGACCTTACTCAGCAGTTTTTCCAACTCTCACACCTAACTCAGCAACTGTACCAAATCGCACATCTAACTCAGCAACAGTACCTAGTCGCACACCTAACTCGACAGTTGTACCAAATCTCACACGTAAGCCAGTAGTTGTGCCAAATCTCTCAACTAACTTAATGACTGTACTAAAGCGTCCACCTAACTCGACAGTTATACCAAACCTCAAATCTAAGTCAGCCACTGTACCAAATCTCACACCTAACTCAGCAACTGTACCAAATCTTATACCTTCATGTAACTTGGCAAATGTACCAAATCTCACATCTAACTCGGCAATTGTACCAAACCTCACATCTAACTTGGCAAGTGGTCTTGGAATAAAAGGAAAACCATCAGATCAAAAACATGAAAAACAAGGACACATAGAAAAATTTCAAGAACACACGTCAAAGTCTGGAAAACGTAAAAGGCTTTTGTATACTGAGGAAGTTAAATTCTTACCCAGCACGGTTGACATGAACCTAGAATGTCCTGAGATGAAGGTTGATAGTGAGGATGATACGGTACAGTGTGAGGAACACCTGGATCAAGGACAAGAACACATGGAACACCTGGATCAAGGACAAGAACACATGGAACACCTGGATCAAAGCCAAGAACACATGGAACACCTAGATCAAGACCAAGAACACATAGATCACAAAGAACAAGGCAAAGGACACATGGAACACAAAGAACAAGACCAAGAACACACTGAACACAAAGAACAAGGCCAAGAACACATGGAACATAGAGAACACAAGTATAGAGAACACAATGGATTTGATTGGTATGTGGATCACCCATATGCAAAGAAATTTAAAACACAGATGATGGAACAGACGGAAATTTCCAGGGATATGTCGCTACTTATGGAGGTGAATGAAATAGACAAAACAACAGATCAATATGACGGCAAAAAAGAAAAAGACCATACACTGGAGATCGCAACTGGAGCAGGGAAAACTTCCTGCCCTGTTAAAAATAGTGAAGAGGATAAGAAGCCAAGGAAGCTAACTGCAGGTATTATTGTTTATACATTACGTTATTTAGTATAATAGTCCATGAAAAATGTGGTTCTTATGATTTACATACTGTATAACCAGAATTTTTTGCGAGTATCAAATTTCGCGATTTTATAGTGAAATAGGGTGTCTTATTTTCCGCAAGTACAATTTTTCGCGATTCCTAAATTAGAAGCAAATATGTACATATGATGTTACTGTTTTGTACCTCACATTATTGAAGTTTTAGTTAGGTCTGTGGTAAGAGTATACTCAATTTACTTCTATTTGCGTGTTAATAAGGAAAAGTAAAGCATGTACGATTTGAGCGAAATGTAAATGATAAACCAATCTATGTTGTAACTTATCAAACACGATTTTTGGTGAGAATATTTTTTCATGATTCCAAATCACTCGCAAATATAGCGAAAAATTAGTATCTCCCGTAAATTTCTGCTTATATGGTATAATACACATGTATACGTACCTTCAGCCTGTTTCACGAAAATTCTAACATTAATTTTCAGGAATTCTCATAACTTTTCGATCGCTTGCTTCTACTTTCTTAATAGATTTAGCGAGATCTGAATTTATTTTTGGTATGTAGAAATGGAGCTAGATATGTAATCAGGTCATACAATTTAAACTGAAAAAAGCTTTTATTCAATGAAGAAAGTTTACAAAAACCTTTTAATTATCCCCTCACAACAGTGTTACAGGGGGATATATACAAGTATTAAAACCGTCGTTTCTATGAGAGTGAGTGTGTGCATTAGTGCGTTACATTTTTGTTTACAGCCTAGAGGGCACAGTTTTGATTGGATCTTAAGCAAGTTTCATAACTTTATTGCTCATGTCAATAGGAATATCGCTATTGATTTTCAAGGCCATAAGTCAAAGTTCAAGGTCACAGATTGGAACAGTCAAAAACCTATATTTCGGGCCCAAATGTCCAAAAAATGGCTTTTCCAGTTTTTGGCTGTTTCATTGAAAACTCAATCGTGAACAAAATGTGATTTACAGTGAATTCTGACAATAGTATCATAAGAAAAATTTCGGCTCGCTTCGCAAGCCTGTCTTTTCCAACTTTATAATATGGATTTATGAATTGTTGAAGATAGTATAGCAACAAAAAGAGTACCAGGAGGGAAATATTCTGTCAATTGTTTTTCAAGCATTGTTTTGAAGTTCGAAAAGCTAGTCCTAAAATTATCCTATTTTTCTTGAAAAATTCCTATATTTGTCCTATATTTCCGCATAAGAGATACCTTTTTTCCTTTATTTTGAGTTCAGAAAGTCGCTATGACCCATGACATTGTAACAGTCTATTGTTGGTACTTTTTGCAAAATCAGGAGTATTCCCTTTTGTCTTTTATTCCTTATTTTCGAAAAACAGAGTTTCTTCCCGTTTGGGATGGTACTGACGTAGACTAATTGTGATGTCATCAAATTCTATAGAAACAATCCTAAAACTTTGGGAAAAGACGGTAGAATTTTAAATCGGCTTTTATCGTACCACTTTCATGACGTCATAATAGTTTTACGTCTGATACCGTCTCAAATGGGAATAACTCTGTTTTCCGCAAAGACTCAATACTGGTTGCAATTTTCACTTGTGTGTTATTTTCGCGATAAGAATACAACTGGGAAAAGCGCAAAGATAACCACTATGTGATAATTTATAGTAGATGGAACGAAATATCTATAGGATCTCAAATGAATTTTCATTTCATACGATGTATTATGAAACGAGTTGTGAGTTTTATATCCCGAGCCTTAATACATCGTATGAAATGAAAATTCATTTAAGATTCTTTTTATCACATGATATTGCCAAAAAATGTGTATTTCTAACGTGAAATCAATGTTTCCGAGAACTACAGAGGCGAATCACGCCTAATTCTAGAAGTCGTCTGCTACGCCATGAAAAGTAGTTTCCCCATCATACAGATATTCTGTGCGTAAGAGAAAAGTATTTCAATTTTGAATAGTATTTGAATGCAAGAATTAATTCAACAACAACAATTTTAATCATTGATATTGACTCCGGGTCTGAATTTAACAGTTGACCGATATTTGAAAGGTCACATTTGTCAAGGTTCATGTGATTAGGTTCCAAACTTGACCAATCGCATTTAAGCAGAGCGATATGTAACGTGTTATCATATCATATATTTATGAAATGGCTTTATGAAACTGCATAATGCATGTATCATGTGATAAAAGTTTATATGCTTAAGAATGTATAATTATGTATTTCCATCTAGTCAACTGTGAAGGCGGAATGCAGAAATGTAAAATGAAGATGTGAAAATGTAAAAAGAACTACAAGTGTTGATGAAATTTATAAGAGTTGTTTTTTTTTTTTTATTTAGTCAAAAAAGGACATGTGAAAGAAGAAAGATTTTCTCTGATGATGGTATCGTATGAAGCTAACTACGAAATGCCGGATGGCGCTACCTTAACTTGTTTACAATGTAACCAGAACTTTGAAGACCTAAAAGAT
This sequence comes from Pinctada fucata, assembly GCA_028142955.1. Classification (NCBI taxonomy): domain Eukaryota; kingdom Metazoa; phylum Mollusca; class Bivalvia; order Pterioida; family Pteriidae; genus Pinctada; species Pinctada fucata. The sequence goes on from AP027111.1 coordinate 56,714,258, forward strand.
CTTCAATTCCATTTACTGAAGACAAAACACGAACAAGTGTCCACGACGGAGACAGCTTTCAAATGTTTTACGTGCTTGAGGTATTTTCAGAGAGAATGGGATCTGCAACAGCATATGATTAATACGCGTCATAACGGCAACGCCAAAAAAGTTCCGAAAACAATTTCCATTAATAATACAGGGAATACAGTAGAGAAGATTACGTGGACAGACGGATCCAAGACGTACAGGTGCTTGAAATGTAATAATAAGTTCAGGAACTTTTTAAAGGCAAAGAGTCATGTAATGAAAGACAGATGTTTCGTTCAATACTGCATTCGATGTCAAGTTTGCGATGAACTTTTTCTCGATAAAAATTCCCACCAGGTGCATCTGCGAACTGTACATAAAGAGGATTTTCCTTTCCGTTGTAAAAATTGCGATAAAATTTTCTATAGAAAGAAATTTTATGCCAGACATAAGGAATACTGTATTGAAGGCACAGAGGAAATTGGTAGGAGGCGAAAAGCAGCAGAAACTTGTGATTCAGAAAGCTTGGACACAGAGCAAATTTGTATCATATGCAGGGAAACCTTTATAGATTATGACCAGCTAAAGGCACATATTGTACAAAGTGGACACGAGCAAGTCTCGACGACAGAGACTATAAATAAATGTTTTACGTGCAATACCTATTTCCAGAAATATGTTGACCTAACATATCACATGTCTTTAACCTCACACACAGGGAATCCCCGAGTGAATTACAAAAGGTGGGTCATGAAATCGAGCAGATCAATCTCCTGTTCTTTTTGTAGAGAAATATTTCCATCAGTCGAAAAATGTGAAGAACATGTAAAAGAAAAGACGTGCATGGAAAGATGGTCAAGGCATTGTCTGTTTTGTACGAAAACATTTTTCCAAAAAAATATTTACGAAGTGCATATAAAGTCCGAACACTACTATCAACGTCCACTCACGTGTTTCAAGTGTGGACAGGAATACACGCAATTGTCTGCATTTTTGGAGCATCAAGAAGAATGTAACCATGGCAACGACAAGCTTCCTACTCTACAAAAGGAGTGTGAAATAAAACGGAAAAATTACTGCACCATTTGTGATCGAACATTTAGTTCTTCAATTGTTCTGAAGTTGCATAAATGGAGGGCTCACAAAGAAGCTATGTTTAAGTGTGAGATATGTAAGTGCAAGTTTAAAAGGTTCGGTCAGTTAAGGCATCATTTGAAAATGAACAAGCATTCAAGTTCTGTGAGTGAAAAAAAGACTGCTGCCAACAAAAAGTCACCCAGCTCGAGTCCCATGACAGAAACAAATGTTAAGAATACAACTAAGCTGCTCAATGAATATAACTTCCTTAAAAAAAAGTGAGTAAATTTACTGTATTTTATTTTACTACAGATCTTAAAGGTACGGTGTCCCTAAAAAATTAATTAGTTTTACAAAATCTTATAATGCAAAATCTTTCTTTTCATATGAAAGTTCACATTCTCATTTGTATAAATTCTAATTTTCAGGCAAATATAATGCATACATTAGCAGTTTTAGCCGTTTGAAAACATCATTTTGAATTTGGGGTGCGCAGCTCTAATTCATTTCACTGGCGCCACTTACAATGGATTGCGTTTTTACAATAGAGTTATATGGAGATTTAATTATACAAATTCGACAATATTATGGTTGTTACCGCATATTTTAAAATAAAACTTTTTATGGCTCCTATTTTCCTCAATCTAGACCCTTCGGAATAAATTTTACGTTTTCAATAAAATTTATTTTCAGGGACACTGTATCTATAAAGTTTTTGATGAGTTCAAATCTCTGTGGTCCAGTAGTTTAATAAAACAAGTTCAACAGAATAATTTATTTAGATTAAATCATATCATGAGATCTACAGAGGAATCCCCATGTTAAGCGCCCATTAGACAAACAGATTTATTAACTATAATTCTGGTTGCCTACTATGACGTCACGCTTTAGTTTTGAAAGTACAGAGAATTTACCAACGTTCAGATACTTTGATGTTTTAACATTGATAGGATTACATGAAGGCTAAATGGGGTGTCTGATATTTAGTACAAATGGAAACATAAGTAATGACTGTCTTACTTTGGGTGTACATAGTAGTATAATTCTGGTTGGACACATGCAAATGTTCCGAGAATCGCCAATTTGTACGTGACCAACCTGAGAATTATACTACCATTAACACCCAAAGTAAGACAGTCATTTCTTAAACAGAAAAGCAACGATACAGCCCCTCCTTCTTTATTGTATCGAATTGTCGTCATTTATCGCGCTTAAATGAGAACCACAGTGAATCATTGCAGCCAAGTCAGTTAAATTTCAAAGCAGTATGCTCAACTACTCGGCTAAATCTGCCACTGCAAACAGTAAAATTTTTTCGGATATTTCTTTTATTGACTTTCACTTGAGTGTAAGATGAAATAACTTTTTTTTTAGGTCAAAAGATGGTCAAACGTTATACACCTGCGGAATTTGTAGCAGTTCATTTGGAAGGTTCGACAATCTGAGAAGACATCAACGAACGAATCACTTCCGACCAAAATCACTTCTTTGTGAATATTGTGGATATACGGTAATTTTGGATTCTGAATTATTTACGAGATTTAAGAGTAAAAAATATATTCATTTGCAACTCATTTGCAGAGAAATTATAAAGCATCTACATTTGTCCCTATATTTGGGCGACAGAAATTAAATTTTTAGTTTTACGGATTTTATTTTTTCAAAATACTAAGGGTAGGAGGAGGGAATAGAAATAAAATAAAAATCAGTAAATTTCAACATATTTCATGTTTCATGTCATGATCATGATCCTAATTCAGCTCGATTTCAAAGCTGCATTCTCTAAAACACTTGCATGATAAAGATTAAGTGAGAACATGGAGAATGTAAAGTTAATAACCAATAATTCAGATGAACGGAAGAAAAAAATGTACATTTGATTTTTTTCCAATTGTGGTAAAATTAGGATCAGAGGATCCGTAAAACTAAGAATAATAGAATCTAGCACCGCTTTTAGTTCTGGATAGAAAAATATCAGTCGAGGGTGGGATTGATCAAGTCCCAACCGAGGCGTTAGCCGAGGTTGGGTCGTTGATCATCCCACCCGAGACTGATATTTTTCTATCCGGAACTCAAATGTGGTGCTTGATTATTTTTCTCGCACATTGAAACCTTCAAAGTCTTCTTGTTTACTCATCAGAGTGACTGAACGTCATGCTAAATGTATGTGCACGTGAAATAACGTACGTCAGTTTATCTGTGACGTCATAAAGGAACAATCAACAGTGCCGGATCAGGGGTGCCGGATCGAATTCTCTAGCACCGCTGAAAAGGGGAATCAGCCTATCCAATGTGCGAGAATTAGATTTCTGTTGCCTTGTGTGTGTAAGGATTTTTGTGAACAGCATAGAAGAGGATTGGAAGCAATCTTTATGTATATATACCTTGCAAAAAAAGAAAACCACACTATATTGAAAATGTTAATATTATTGATTTTTTTTTCATTTGAACATAAAAATTAAGTTCAAGATTTAATTATGATTTTCTTTTTGAGTCACTCTCAAAACTGAGAATGAAACCCATTTACAAGGTCAGTTTTTGGTATCATATCAAGCTTATAATGCTCAATAAAGCATGTTGTTTTTGGCTCATGGTGCGTGGCCGTAGATTTGGTATCCTGCTGATATTTCTTGTTAATGACCAATTTCCGTAAACTAATTTTGTAAAATAATTGCTTCATTCTTGTTTGCTTGTTCATATTCTTTTAAAATATGCAGATTTGAACTCAGATTTAAATTTCTTACTGACAATTTCCGTATAATGGGGTATGTTTCTTTTCAGCAATGTCGCCTGAAAGAAGCTTTATTTTGACCCTTTATCAATTTGACATCATTATTAGATACATGCATATATATTTTTTTTGCTACGTGTATTTCGGAAGCTTTTCATTTCATCCAAAAATATCATCAAAATTTAAGGAGGTTTACGTCTTAGCACCATCACTCCAATACTATTTTGAACATATAGTTTTTATTTGGATATGGGACTGAATCGATCTTACTGGAAATTTGGAGCCGCACACTCTCTGTAAAGTTAATGCACAAATTTAAATTCAGAAAATAAAACCAGAGGGCACTAATGAAAAGAATTTTGGCTGCGCCTGAAAATCACTTTGGCATCTCTGATGATGATTAAGTATCCGAAACACGTATAGTACAGAGTTAGAACACTTCCATCTTATTATAGGTACAGCACTTCAACTGAAGTCATGTGTGCTCTTTATTTAAGCTCTTGTGTGCCAGGATGTAAATTAGACCACTTTCCGATCTTGTTACAAAGCACAAAATGTCAGAGTCAACATATTTTGGCATTGTTTTTCATTATGACGTCATTGTTAAAAGACGTAATTCCATTGAGAAGTAACAATGAAAAAGAAAGAAAAAATTGCCCATCTCGGATGTTTATCGTCATTTTGTCAGCCATTATGAATTACGACAAGTCACAGGTCTACTCTGTGTGAATATTCAGTGTTAATGTCCCATAAACCTTTGTACATTGGAAAAAATGCAACGTATGATTATCATAATTACATGTATGTTAAATGTACGTTTACCTTGAGTTCACAAACGTACGTTTAACGTATGTTCGCAGATGTTTGTTAAACATACGTTTAAAAAATCATACGTTGAACATACTGTATGTTTAACGTAACGTATGTTTAACGTATGTTGCATTTTTGTGTCGCCTGCGAAGCATAGCGACACTTAGGGATCACTTTGTCCGTTGTCCGTCTGTCCGTCTGTCCGTCCGTCCGTCCGTCCGTCCGTCTGTCTGTCTGTCTGTCTGTCACACTTTGGGTGTCACAGCCCATAACTTTTGATTGGTAAGTGATAGGGCTTTGATATTTCACATGTGTATTCCTTGTGACAAGACCTTGCTACACATACCATAATTTTTGACCTAGTGACCTTGACCTACATATTTGACCTACTTTTCAAAAAAATTATGAATGGATATATCTTTTGATTGGTAGGTGATAGGGCTTTGATATTTCACATGTGCAATCCTTGTGGCAAGACCTTTCTACATATACCATTATTTTTGACCTTGTGACCTTGACCTAGATATTTGACCTACTTTTGAAAAAAAAGATAAGATTCGCTATATCTTTTGATTGGTTAGTGATAGGGCTTTGATATTTCACATATGTATTCCTTGTGACAAGACCTTCCTACACATACAATAATTTTTGACCTAGTGACCTTGACCTACATATTTGACCTACTTTTCAAAAAAAATTAAGAATGGATATATCTTTTTATTGGTAAGTGTTAGGACTTTGATATTTCACATGTGCAATCCTTGTGGCAAGACCTTTCTACACATACCATAATTTTTGACCTTGTGACCTTGACCTAGATATTTGACCTACTTTTGAAAAAAGATAAGATTCGCTATATCTTTTGATTGGTAAGTGATAGGGCTTCGATATTTCACATGTGTATTCCTTCTGAAAAGACCTTTCTACACAGACCATTAAATTTGACCTTTTGACCTTGATCTAGATATTTGACCTACTTTTCAAGAAAAGTAATATTGGCTATATCTTTTGATTGGTAAGTGATAGGGCTTTGATATTTCATATGTATTTTCCTTGTAACAATGCCATTCTACACATACCATTATTTTTTTACCTTTTGACCTTGACCTACATATTTGACCTACTTTTCAAAAAAATTAAGAATGGATATATCTTTTGATTGGTAAGTGATAGGGCTTTGGTATTTCATATGTCTATTCCTTGTGACAAGACCTTTCTACACAGACCATAAAATTTGACCTTTTGACCTTGATCTAGATATTTGACCTAGACCAACTTTTCAAGAATTTTGATCCACTTTCTAATATAATAATCAAACCGCTTCGCAGGCGACACAAGCATTCCTTGGATTGCTATTTTTTCATGTGTATATAACACACAGTTTAGTTTATGAATAACTTTTATTTTCAGACTTCTTGGTACCATAATCTCAAAGTCCACGTGAAATCTGCCCACAATATAGACCATGAAACCACACTATGCAACATTTGTGGAGAGGAAATGTCAGAACTTGTCTTGAAGAAGCACATGACGACTCACACTGAAACTCAAAGGGCAGCTCAAACTCATGTTAAAACTCAAGAGTCAGCTCAAAGTCGTCTTAAAACAGCACAACTTAGTTGGAAAGATCGAAGGGCAGGAAAATCGTAAGTGATAGGGATATATCACTTCGTTATGTTTATTTTGCCGTGACCTTCATGAATTATCACACACTGTGAGCATAGGCATAATGCCACTGATGTCGTAGAAAACTTAACGTTGATCACATAACATGTAAAGGTAAAGGTTTATAGTCTTGTTCGCCTGAGCCTCACGCAACTTCTGTAATCCCCTCCCTGGCGTGACCTGTACAATCATATTATCTAGTGCATTCTCAAAGCATTAGAATATGGTTACCATGCACATACAGGGAGTAAAATTGGCTGCAGGACTTAGGGGCAAGCTGGGCCCCTAGAAAATGAAATTTAGGGGCCCAGCAAGAAAATTAGGGGCCCAACTTTTTTTAAGGGTGCATTCCTTTTGAATAAAAAATGAAAAAAAAAGGATTTTAAGGCAAATTCCAGTGGAAGTCTGGTCCCATCTCTCCAAACTCACCTGAGAAACAAGGATTTGGGGACAAATTCCAGGGGTTTTACGTATACCCCTCCTCCCTTCACCCTGAAAATTTTCGGGAATTCCAGGGGGCCCCAACCCTGTGAATTCGCAATTGATCGCCATTTGGTTTGAAGAAAATGTGTAGGATAAAATATGGTTGCTGATTGCTATTAAACTAATAAAGTTGTACATCATTTGTTGAACAAATGCCTGATGTCTTATTTTCATTTTATTTTTAAATGTTCAAAGAGTCTTTAAAAATCGTCTACTATCGATCCCCTTATCATACTGATAACATGATCACTTTAATCCCATTGTTGGCCACTCGAGAGCACTACTGTAGCCAGTCATGCAAAACGGATTTAAATCTACCTTGCAGTCAGTAAGTTGTGAATAAGTACTCACTCAACAGAGTATAGAGAGAAGTGTTATCATGGTTATGTAATTGAAAATCGACATTTACGATATCTCCTACTCGCCATCTGGGCGACTATTGGTCAAAGTTTTAGTCGCCCGGTAGTGAAAATGGTCGCCAATGGCGACTGGGCAAGTGCTAACTTTACTCCCTGATGCATGACTTTACATAATAATCTGTATGTTTTTTTGTCCCCTGCAAAGTATACTATAGCGACACTTAAGGATCACTTTGTCCATCTGTCTGTCTGTCTTTCTCACTTTGGGTGTCACACCCCATAACTTTTGATTAGCTTTGATATTTCAAATATGTATTCCTTGTTACAAGACCTTTCTACACATACCATAATTTTTGACATAGTGATGTCTTCAAATTCAGTAGCATCATTTAAGAACAGATAATATTAAGATTCACTTTTTAAAAATAAGCCGCTTTGCAGGCGAGACAAGCATTCCTTGGATTGCTATTTTTGTAAAACATGCATGGTAACCCCTAGGTAAGTTCAGTTGCAAACTTCAAACTGTAATTTGCGTATCCATTTCATTTTAGGAAAGAACCTGTTGTGTTCAAGTGCAACTTTTGTATCAATGCAACGTTTGCAATTAAAAGGAAATACGAAGTTCACATGTTACGTCACTACGGAGAGGAAGGGAGATTACCCTGTATGATGTGTGATTTCAAAGTGTCAGGGTACACCCAGGGCTTGCTCAGGCACCTCAGAAAGGTACATAATCTCAGCCAGGAGGAGTCGATCGCAATACGAGGGGATGTGGAGCCGTTGACACTGAGGCTCGGAAAATTAATGGAAAAGTACTCCGAAAAGGTCAGTAGAGGCTTAATAAATTAATACTGTTTTAGCAGGATTCAAATTTTATCCGTGCTAGCAATATGTTTAGACTGCGTTAATTCAAGACGATGCTGAATCATTGACCTCTTATAGATTGTTCTTGAAAATAAGCCATGCTCACTAATTCATGCAGAAAACGCTTATCTGTCTCAAATTCTGCTAATTTTGGTTGTGCTAAAGCGAGTACAAGTAAAATGTATAACATTAAGTTTATCACTCTCTGATATACTGTTTACGAGGAAATTTTTGCATGTGGTGAAATTTTCGCGTTTTTCTCGAATCAAGTGACGTCGCGAAAATTTCCCCCACATGAAAATATCTCCGTGGCATTACAATGGGAAAGACATTTTTATCACAAAAATTACCCCCATGCGAAAAGTCTTGTTATAATCGTGAAATCCCCCCCCCCCCCCCCAAAAAAAAAACCCCACACTTTTACAGAAGTCTAATTAACAAACTAATTTTCTATTTTCATAGATTGAATGCTTTTACTTTGAAAGAATAGAATTATTTTTTGAATAATTGCTGCCTATGCCAAAATCTTTCAGTTCCGAAAGAGGTGTTTGTAATTTGAAGGTCAAAGGTCAAGGTCTTTAGTGATATCACAGGGCCATGATATGGAATAATTGTTAGCCCTAGGATCATCATGCTTCTTCATTTAAATCAGATTTAATAAAAAAAAAATTAAACAAAAAAGATATACTGTACAGTACATGCAGAATTCAATTTTTACAAATATCTAAATTAGGCTCATACGTTGGCTTGATGAGGTCTGTGTGAGGGTGTGTGTGTGTGGGGGGGGGGGGGGGGGGAGTGTCATAGCAGGAGCGGTAGATCGATACCAGATTAATTTATACAGTTATTGACTTTTGATAAGGTTTACTCGTGACTATACAGACCTGGTCAGGAATTGGTTGACCGAGGCTGAAGAGTAGACCGAAATCAAAAGTCAATAACTGCTTTATTAAATTATTAGGATTTTCTGAACATTTGCATCGTAATGATACGCGAAGTCAAAGATCTAACACTACAAAAACCAACGCACGCGCTAATCCCAAATATGCCACTTTGGAGCGTTAGCAGTCAACTCACTCTGAGATACCTTCTATCAAATAGCGTCTCCACCAATCAGAAATAAGCAAATTCAGCAGTAATTCCTGATCATTTAATAAAATAGTGTATAAAATTAGACATATTAATAGCTGATTTTCCAGTAAACTCATGAGACAGTCAAACACCAGACATCACAAATGTTCACAATGTTTCCGTTGTGATGTCAAAATAAAAAAGCATGACATCACATCAAGGTGATCACATGTGATGTCATAATTGAAAATGTTGCCCAATGATGTGATGTCTCATGGTGTCTTTGTGTATAAAACCAAGGTTAGGAACGGTCATATTTTCTATCTGGAAAATGGAAATGTATTGACATATTACTGTACTATTGTGATGAGATGTGACAACATGATGTTATTCTGTATTAGTATGATACTGTAAATTGGTTAATATTCGTCAAGCACCAATTTTCGTCATTTTCGTCAGTGCCTTCATTGACAAAATTACGTATTGACGAATAAAAATACTCCTGACAAAATATATTGTAGTATGATCAAAAGAAAATCTGGATTGATGTAGGTTATGTCGCGTGTATAACATCATACTGTACTATTGACATCAGACTAACAATATGACATTATTCTGTATTTGTACAATATGACATCATACTGTACTATTGACATCAGACTAACAATATGACATCATACTGTACTTTAACATCAGACTAACAATATGACATCATACTGTACTATTGACATCAGACTAACAATATGACATTATACTGTATTTGTACAAGATGAATTCATACTGTACTATTGACATCAGACTAACAATATGACATCATCATGATCATACTGTACTATAAACATCAGACTAACAATATGACATCATTCTGTAACTAATGACATCAGACTAACAATATGACATTATACTGTATTTGTACAAGATGAATTCATACTGTACTTAGTATATTGACTTCAGATGTGTAACAATATGACATTATACTGTACTTAGTCTATTGACATCAGATGTGTAACAATATGACATTATTCTGTTTTTGTACAATACAATATGACATTCTGTATTTGTACAATATGACATCATACTGTGAATGATTACATCATGATGTAATCTTTTTGCTATTCACTTTGCTTTTATAGGGACCACCAGTTCCAAACCTAGATTATCCTGCTGTCACCTAAAGTTATTTTTCCTCAGATTCTTCCTGTTGATCCTGAATCATTTTTAAAACAGGTAAGATAGAATGACACTACACAAAATGGTATTGTCTTTCCATCAATCGTCTGTCCATTCATTGTCTGTCTGTCTGCTGTCCAGCCATCTGTCTGTCCAGCAGCCAGTCTGTCTGTCCTGCTGATGGATGGACAGATAGATGGCTGTACAGACAGACCGGCAACAGGACAGTCAGACAGTCAGTCAGTCTTTCTGTCTGTCCAGCTGCTGGTCTGTCTGTTGGTCCTGTCATTTATCTCTCTATCTGTCCATCCATCTAACTGTCCATCTGTCTGTCCATCCATCTATCTGCCTGTCCATCTGTCTGTCTGTCTATCCATCCAGCTATCTGTCCATATGTCTCTGTTTATCTCTCTGTCCATTCATCTATCTGTCCATATGTCTGTCTACCTGTCTGTCTCTCTGTCTGTCCATCCATTTATCTGTCCATCCATTTATCTGTCCATCTATCTTTCCATCCATCTGTCTGTCGATCCATCAGTTTATCTGTCCGTCCCTCCATGGCATCTACCCATCCATTCATCTGTCTATCTTTCTGTCTATTCATCCTTCCATCTGTCCATTTGTTTATCTGTCCATCTCTCTATCTGTCCATCCATCAATCTGTCTATCTGTTTGTCCATCCATCTATCTGTCTGTCTATCCATCTATCTGTCTGTCTGTCTGACCATATGTCTATATGTCTGTTCGTTCATCTATCTATCTGTCTCTCTGTCCATCTGTCCGTCCCCATCTATCCAGGCCTACGTCTGACTGTCCATCCATCCATCTGTTTATCTGTTCATCCATCTGTCTGTCCTTTCACCTGGCTCTCTGTCCATCTGTCTTTCTATCTATCTGTCCATCCATCCGAATGTCCATTGGTCTTTCTGTCTCTCCATCTATTTCTCTCTATGTATGTCCATCTCTCTGTACATCCATCCACCCGTCTGTCTGTCCATCATTTCTGTGATTTTTCAATATTTCAGTACAAGTTTTATACCATTATGATACTTTGAGTTGAGACTACATGATGTCAGCAACTCTTTGATTAGATACCTTATAACCAGAATTTTTTGTGAGTATCAAATTTCATAATTTTGGTTGAAAACAAACAACAAGATGTTTTTATTTTTGCGAGTATAAATTAGATAAAATAGGAGAGTGAACATGATAGGGAGTGAATTTTGTATCCGTGTTTGAAGATTTGAAATTTGAAATTTGAAATTTGTTTGAAATTTGTTTTTTGAAATTTGTTTGAAATTTGTTGTTTGAAATTTGAAATTTGTTTGAAATTTGTCCTAATATGATTTATGATGGTATAATTTTTTTCTAAATAATTTTTGTGCAATGTATGAAAGCTATGAGAGCTAGGTACGATTATTTGCAAATACTTAATTTTGAACTTTGTGTTTTGATCATTGCTCGCAATTACGTGTATTTCACAAAAATTTCCCCCTATACAGTAACTCATATAGGGTTGTGATAATATATATGAAGTAAGTGTATGGAAATCATTTGAAAATAGTTCTCGATAAAACAAGAAATAAATGTTGATTTCCATTAGCATTATGTACACAGTACAGTCGACATTCATAATACTCAAAATCTTGAAGCAGCTTGTACATGTAAAGGAGCTGTTAAGATAAGGGCCGTATTTAGCCCTGATTCCCGTGACTTATTTCTTCCGTATGGCGAATCGTACACAGAAAAACATGAATCATTATTGAAATATAATGTATTTGCAGACCTTTTACATGTTTTACATTATGTTAAGGAACTCTTAAGGTTGTAAAATTAAGGTCGAAAGAGGTAGGGGTGCTCGGATAGAAAATCTGATTATATCGACAAAAAACATATACATTTTTGAATATTTTATCTAAAATGGATAAATATAAGCTAAAAGACATCAAATATGTCTACATTGTGTATCAGAAATAGATTTCGAACGTTCTACCTCCTTTAATTGGTAAATAATGAAATCCGGAACTTAAAATACGGTCTTATTCTTCATTCAATGGCTACAATGTAAGCCTTTTAGCGCGAAATACACATTGACGGAGAAATGAACATCACTCTTGCTTATTTCGTCTCTAATTCTTGTATCTTTCATTCAATCATATTGAGTACACAATGTTTGATTGATTAAAGAGGAAAAATAGTCAAATGTGCTATATTTAATGGTCAAACAGATCGATTCTTATAAAATGCACCCCCCTTTCCATATTTAGTTTTTCGTCTCTGGGGTAGTGTTCCCCCCGGAGATACAGAACCCCACTTTTCCAAAAAATTTGTATCATGGATACACATCTCCAGTAAAAGTGGCTTTCTGTATATCCGGGGGGAACAATGTTCAATAAAACTTTTCCGTTTTCTATTGATTTCTATGGGAAAAAGATAAGTTTTGACCTAAAAATTAGCAATATTATGCAAAACAGATAAAAAATAACTTCATATTCTGATGGGATGCCGTATAAGTATACATTTTACCAAAAAAGGTTCTTGAAATTTCAATTTTCAAAATTCCACTTTTCAGGGCTGATTTTACGCCTTATCTTAACAGCTCCTTCAAGTTAAGATTAAATTTCTTTTCTTTTCAGGAATAAAGTGAATCGGCCAGACAAAAAACAAATGAGAATGGACGCTGCTGTTTCCTGTGTGATATTTTGTACAGAATTGACACTGTTATCCCAACTATGTGTTTGTTTAAAGTGATATTAGAACATATGAGATAATACTTTTACCTAAAACTTTCCCTAAAAATAAACCATAATACACCAAAAATAGTTTTCAGCTCTTACCGCACACATACGTAAATCAGTTTTGAAGTTGCTATATTTAGCCATTTACAGAAACCCTGATTCTATAAATGATCACTTCCGGTAAATATGATGGAGAGACTAAAATATGACGTAGAAAGTTGTACATGGAAGACGAAAGTAGTGTAAAGAATGCAATGTACCGTTGAGGTATTGAAGCTGAGTTCGCATCTAATTTGCGCAGTTTCACATCTTTTGATAATTTCTTGATCATGTCGAGTATTAATATGTAAATGTTTAATGTTAGTAATTTTCATTTGACCAAGCATCTGTCCGTGAGAAAAAAAAGGGGGGGGGGGAGGGGGAAAGGGTCTTGAGATGGACGATTTCACACATGATGTCACATCATATTTTCTGTCTGTCCTATTTTACTATTTGTTCTGAACATGCACGATTTGAAACTATGGTTGAATACATGTATACAGCCCGACCTGTTTCAATTGCAGAAGGGGGGGGGGGGGGTTAACTTGGAATGCGTGCGACTGGAGTTTCAGACCGGGAGGCCCCCTGCCCATCCTTTTATTGAGCTTAATGAACAACATAGTATTACCTATATTGATATTGTCATATACATTCACTTTAATGACAAATGACAGATGGAGATATCTTTGGCATAGACGGATTCAGGAATCTAAAATAGGGAGGGCGGATCACAGTGAACATTGAAAACAATCTTTCGGAGAAGCGTAGGAAGGGGGTGAGGGGTATAATGACTAAAGCAAAACTTTATTAATTTATTTTTACATACATGTTTTTGAATTCATCTTTATAAATAATTATTTCAAAATTCACCTGCATTGGTGCAAGGAATCATAGTGTAGACCTTATTTCAAGAGCTCCACAGTAGGTAAAACACTCAGTAAATTTTAATATTATTCTGAGGCTCCAAGTCGATGTCACGGAATCTATTTTATAATTAAAATAAGGATCAAATTTTATTCTATCAATATATATGGTCACAATTTTAAGGATTAACAACGAAAAACGATTCGACATTATTCTTTTTTTTTTCTAAAACATTAAGTTACGGTCACAGCTAGCGGTTTTTAATGGAATAACATAATAATATCAAAGCACTGAAGGTACTGAGAGCGAATAGCTAAATATCAGAATATGTATCATTTATGCTGTATGTCAACAAACTTTCCTACGTAAAAAAATTTATGCAAGTATAGAAAACTACTGAAATGCAAATCTCTATCTCACCCTCTGATCTTAACTTCATATCAGGGACGTACGTATGTATACGTGCCTTCTCAGATGTTCAATTTTCAGTCCAACAGAAAAAGGACAGGGAATTTGATCAGTACAGCTACATAAAATTAGTTAGTATCAGGTACATCGTATACGACCCGTGATGCTTTGGCCCCTCCCTCGTCAATGAAATAAACGTGTATCCACGAATGTACTTTGTTCTATTTATCGTGTTTACATGTTTATATTCCTGTCCATTTAAGCAGTTAGTCTTCATCTCACTATATAACCATGCGCTTCTACACAAAACAGCTTGATTCTAATTACATCGTTTATACATAGAAGCAGCATCGGCCCTTCACTTTCTCCGGCAGAAGAAGATTGGAAGATTTAATACGTCACGATGCTGAAACCCCTGTGATTTGATTGGTTCATGCTTCAAATTATACATGTACGGAATCGGAGCTCTCTAGCGTGAAAAAATCAAGTGATCACTAAGAGCTATTCGCTCAAAAAGAACGAAGCAATAAATTTATACTGATCTGAAAATATTTTTTGAAATACGTTTTCATGAGAGGCAATTGATGATAGAAAAGATTGGATGATCTCTCTCTCTCTCTCTCTCTCTCTCTCTCTCAACGACTCAAAATGGACAAATGTGCATGTGTGTGTGTGTGTGGGGGGGGGGGGGGTTACCCCCGCAATCCACGATCTAATATTCGGCAATTGCTAGGTCCATAAATCCATATGTAGATTCAGAATCTATCAAAAATATTGGTCAGCACGATTATTTTTTTTAATCAGAATATAAATTATGTCAAACTTCTGTCCTGAATCTACAGGTTACTGCCAGCCAGGAGCATGTTTAGAAATGGTGCGCCCTTTATTCATATATTTATTTCATTTATTTATTTATTTATTTTTGCTCAATAAATAAAGAACTATATATGTTTTAGACATTGATTGTTTTATTCTTGAAACGGTAACCACATGCGTATACACATGTGCGTGTATTGTCGTGTACAACTTCTGACGTCATTTACTGAGACCCACGAAGAATACAGTCGATCCCGAAAATTTATTGGGTAAATTGACAAAAATGTCGATTTCCTCTAAAACCAGGAATTTTTTTTCTGTGGTTACAGCATGAAAAATTTCATTTTTAAAGAGCTAATGCTATATACTACATGTATTTTCACAAATGTTCTAATATCACTTTAAAGATAACGCACATTACTGATACTCAACTATTCATGCATGTGAATGTTTTGTAGAGATGTGACACTAGCTATTATCCCAACTATGTGCTTGTTTTAATAGAAGGCACACATTGATATTCAACAGTTATACGCATGTATGTGAATGTGATTTATAGTAAAAGCCAGACTATTATATATTTCTATTAAACAATAGTTTTCATATAAAATGCAATTGTTCTCTCCTAACAAAAATCTAGCATCACTTTGAGGTCCGGATAGGAAAATATCAGTTGAGGGTGGGAATGTCAGATATATCATGACATGGTCCATCATTTGTGTGGGAAACATTTGAACTGTTTTGACATAAAAAAAATTGAGATCTTCAAAACTTATCGAAAAAGGGAAATAACAGGAAGACAAATTTACCCTTCTGATATTCAAGGTCAAAGGTCAGGATAAAATCAGCAGTAGCCAACTGTACATCAGTTTATTAAGCTTGTGTGTTGTGGGCAATATAATTTACTGAAACATTCTTCATAAAACAGGAAAAAAAACCTTGCTGATTAAGAAGGTCAGAGATCTGAAATAGTTTTATATACAGTATACTGTGTAATTATTTTAGCTGGATACATATTTTAGTGGAGTTAGCACTGTAAAGACTGCGCTAATTCAAGACTATGCTGAATTATTGAACTTTTATACATTATTGTTGAGAATATGTCGTGTGCTAATTCATGATTACGCTAATATGTTGATTTTGCCCATTTTTGGTCCGTTTGCCTTAAAATTTGGTTGCGGTAAAATAAGTACACATACAGTACAGGTACTAGATAAAAAAAGGAGGGGATCTCCAACAAGACTCAGTTGTAGCACCAACACCAAACACCCCAAGTGAAAACACAGAGAAGACACACACAACAAGAGACAAGGAACAGCAAACGAGACATCAAACATCGAACACAAAAGACCATGCATAAACCAACGAAACCAATGGGCAATCGGTGCCGACTTAGGACGGCCATCCCATAAATATACAGGGAAGATGTCACCATTAAGCTCTCCGAGATACATGTATAGTGTGTTAATCCCAGAAAGCCATATTTCCTCCAAATTTGCCAGAGTTATTTCCCTCCTTGGATTACAACTCTTGGACTTCATCCATCTCTGCTGTGTTAAAATTGCTCTACTTTTAACAAATTTTCTATTTTCACATTGTATACATGTACATCACTTTGTTAATGTGAATTACAAACAATGAGAATAGTCGTCAGGTTAAAATTATGAAATCTAGTCTGAAAATTTATTTATAGATCTTTCATCACAAGGTATCTACATGTGTTTTAATGTCAACGTTTTGCATGGTAGAAATTGTTAAAGTCCGAGAGTTGTAATCTCTTCTGAAAATTTATCTATAAATCTTTTAATGTCAATGTTTTGCATGCATGGTAGAAATGGATAGAATGAGTTGTAATCCAACATGACGGTTAACTCGGAGGTATGACATCATCATCATTGGAAGACACTATACGGATTTTCTTCAAACATAGGGTAATCAAAGATTACATAGCTCGCCTATACAGGTTTTTGTCAGAAACCAGGTTAAAGTTTTTGAAAAGTAGGTCAAAGTCCAAGGTCACTAGGTCAAAGGTCATGGTCTCAAATGAAAGGTCTCGTCACAAGGTATCTACATGTGAAATATCAAAGCCCTACCCCTTATAGTTCAAGAGATATAGCCCAGGTTAAAATTTTGTCTACGGACGACGACAACGACAACGCCGAGGGTATGGCATTAGCTCTTTGGACTTTTTCGTCCCGACGAGCTAAAAATGAGTAAGCATTGAAGATCTGCATTTTCTTTTCAAGGTTTTATTTTGTTAACAAATCTAACAATGAAATTCTCACATAGATGAGCGTGTACGTTATATACTATGTAACATAGCTTACTATATGGTAAAGACAATATGTTTCAAAGGTTGAATAGCGAGATGTATAGTTGATATATCATACACCACACAGCCAATTGTGCCTCATATGAATTTCATGTGAAATTTACATAAACTTTACATAAAAGTTCACATGAAATTTATGTAAAACCAGCACGAACATGAAATTTACATGAAATTTTTTACATGAAAATCATGTGAAGTTTCTGTCAAACTTTTTCTGTGAATTCACACATGAACTTTCATGTGAAATTTACATGATGCTCATTTCATATGAATTTTATGTGAGGCACAATTGGCAGTATACATACAGAACAGTAAAATTAATATATTATAAACCATGATTATAATATTTTGAGCCGAATGCGATCTATGTTATGTCAAGAGGTCAACATAGTGTTCTCTACCCAGAAATACTGTTTGTACCCACTCACATAATCTCTTTGTAAACTCTTTGTAAATCACCGTAATAATATAATTTCAAAAATTGTTTACGATAATTCCGGGACCCATTTAAGAAAACATGGGGCTTCGATATTTTTGGACCTTCAATATTTTAATATATTTTCTCATGATTGATAATGAAAATTTCAAAAATCTTTCCTCCTTCCTTTCTTGAAATTCATCTATTTTGGAACTGAAAATAATAAATTGGGTCTATAGTATAAATTAGTGACAGCTGAAAAAAAAAATTATTCTAAAATTGTAAAGAGTGAAAAAGCTGTTCATAGAGGTACCATAGTGGAAAACATGGAATTCTGGGTAGAGAATGAGAACATAGTGCTTGAGTATTGTATACCACAATTCTGTGTTAAATAAGAACAGACATGGACACAGAAAAACATACATGTAAAATGTCAAGTTAAATTCTCCAAATACTTTGGCTTTCTAAGCACATTCAATAATTATACATGAATATTCAATAATTCATTTTTTTTGAACTATACATTAAATACCTAAGATATGCATATATATATATTACATATTTCATATTTACAAGTGCCTACTATCTAAAATAAAAATTTCAAATCTGACATATACATGTATCTGTACATGTTGTAAATTAATTGATTAAAATAATCGTGACTAGATATATTACATGTATTTTATACATTGACTTTAATAGACTAGCTTAGTATAACCAGAATTTTCACAAGAAACTAATTTTAAAGCATTCATTGAGCTGCTAGCTTAAATCTGAAATTGCCTAAAAATTGCACTGTATTAATGGACATTAACTTAATTTCAACCTTTGAGATTTGAGATGAAATTGCCTAAAAAAATAAACTTGTTAAAAATAAAAATGTTAACTTTATTATCAGCTTTGAGATCAAGTAGTTTTATTAATACTTGTGAAATTTTTGGTTATGCAGTATTTTACCGGTACATGTATCTTGAACACAAATTTGAACAATTTCAACTGAATCAGTCCAATGATAGCAGTTCAAGCCATGTCACTATTTGAAAATCTACCCTTCATCGGAAATCACCTAATATAGCTACTGGTTTTACTATTCGGTAATTTCGAAGACCAGAGTTACTTCCCATTTGGGATGGTATCGGACGTACTAGACTAATTGTGACGTCATCAAATTCTATGGAAACAGTCCCTAAACTCAGGGAAACGACGGTATAAAATCATCGTTACAATTTACGTCAGTTACTGTGTCAAATGGGAAATAACTCCGCATAGACTCAATTCAATAGTCATACTTATATTAATTCAAGTTCATCCACATAGAAAAAGGAATATAAAGCATGGCAGTAGCATTTTAAAAGCGTTTACAGCAGATTAGTGAATCACATGATAAATCCTTGAAATTCCATTGGTTGAGGACGTGGGGACTATGAGAGAATAGTGCCCGGCGATCGGGCACTATTGCTCAACAGAGTTACGTGGCTTGGAGAGTAATGCAGTATAAATCGTTGTCGCCACTTCCTTGTAAATAATATGAACTGTTAAGTCTATAGATCCTTTTAAAATGCAATCGAGGTCATGCGATGTACTAAACCTATTAATGCCCGTTTGTGTGGGTACTATTCTCTCATAGTGTTGCTTTTGGAAGGTAAATAGTGCCCTCGCTGACGCTCGGGCACTATTCCTTCCAAAAGCAACACTATGAGAGAATAGTACCCACACAAACGGGCATTAATAGGTAATTACTGCATTATCCTTACTCAATTCATATGTATAGTTTATAAGAACAGATTTTATTTCTGAGAAATGTTCAATTAATGAAAAGTTCTGGCATGTCAGTGGGAAGAGCTGTTATTTTCCCTGCAGTAAAATGGTATGAATTCGATCATATATGATTGAACATAGTAAGACTCAAAGATATATAGATTTACAAAGCATTTAGTACAAGTGCTAGCTACATGTACATGTTTTAAGAATTTTTCTGCATACAAAATTTTATGTGTTACTTGGTAGAGATGATAATTTTGAATTCTAATGATAATTGAAAATTTCCATGAAGAGAATATTAGGCTTAGCTATAATTATTTCAAGATAATCTTCAGTTAATGCTTGGGGACTTGTCCGTATGGTGTGGCTTAGACATAATTAACCCTGTATGTAGCCGTGACATTTATGACATAAATACATGTATATGCATCAGAGGGACATGCACATGTTCTGTATATGAATCAGATTTATTATGCTAGTTTATACCCTACCATTGTCTGACAGATCTACACCTGGGTTAGCACTATTACATTCCTTAGCGTACACCAAAATACTGTAAGCCTACCATTTTTTTATACCCTATGGTCGTGCACCATGTACCTGACTACTATTTATTCATGGTAAACTTAACACTGACTTCATGGTGAACTTCACCTGACTTCATGGTGAACTTCACCTGACTTCATGGTGAACTTCTTCACCTGACTTCATGGTGAACTTAACACTATTATATACATGTAACTAAATGTACTGTACATGATTGGCTTAAATCATATAGTTGAGAACTGTTAACATGGTCATTTTCGCTGGGGAAAATTTTCGCAATTATAACATTAAAGTTTTCTGTGTGGGGGAAATATTAGCGATTATAACAATAAGACTTCCACGTTAGGGGGGGGGGGGATATTCGTGATAGAAACATCTCTGCCTTTGTAAGAATGCGGCAGGCTTATTTTCGTGTGGGGGAAATTTTCGCGAAATCCATTGATTTGCGAAATCCTCGAAAAATTACCCCCAAGCGAAAATTTCCACGTTAATGGTATGATAAAACAGAACATTACAAACAGTTCCTTTGCTTTATAATTCACTTCTCTATTCTTGTATTACCCGTGCATCCTAGACCTATGTTTTTTCAGGAACAGCCAAAAAATTTACCCTTCCGATAACAGGAATTAACATATTAATTTAAAATTTCTTGACATCACAATGCTTCATGCAATGCCATGTGACATAAAAAAATTCTCAAAATTTTTGCAGAATCAAAGAAGTTAATTAGGGCCCTTGGGACAAGTATACAACTGTATGATGCTTTTAATACCACCAAGTGAGACCAAGACAATGATGATTAGAGGAAACATGATGTTATAGCAAATATCAGATATAGCCTGGACAAATACTTATTATGCTCACACTTATATGTGCATGTACATTTGTAAAATTACACGCTTTGGAATATTGTTGAGAATCGGACACATCTTTGGAATTCAATAGTATCTTACAATAAAACTACTCTATACATGCACATTTTTATCTTACAATAGCATTTGGCAGGTTTTCTATACATGTATATACAAAAATGTGCAAGGAAAAGAATGGTACATGTTAGCAAGCATGGAATGTGGTGCCTGTATGTACAAGAACACATACTACACTAAATTTGATGAATGTTTTTACATATTATAGTATTTACATGTAGTATGACTTTTGTGTACATAAATAAATGAATGCTATTCTAAGACTATTTTATACAAATTACACAAGTTTGTGTAAAGTTACACTTGGCAGGATTTCTATATGGCATGAAAACATGTCTACTTTCTGAGACTAATATAAATATAAATAATCACATGTATACAACAGAATGGTATAAATTATAACAGAGTGCATGTAATATCAAATCATGGTTATGTATAGAAGGGAAAAGAAATCATGACTTGAGTTGGCGTCGATATGAAGGATAGATGCCAAGGATGAAAACAGGGTAGCTTGTCTTTATGAAATAAAATACCAATGAATAACAAAAGAATAACATAATATGAAGAGATCTAAGTGTTCAAAGGATGCTATAAAAATCTCAGTATACTGATGATATTGTCGGGTAATAATCATGATGCGAAAATTTGTAGTAGAGGAGTAAAATGCATGTACATGTAAGTCATGAGGATCAGATTAACTTGGTCTTTTAGAAATACAGAGTTTTATTCTCATTTACGCAGGTATCTGACATAAAGTAATTTTGAAGTGATCAAGTTCTATGGGAATCAGCGTAAAAATGAGGGAAACTGTGCTACGGCTACATGTACATGTATGACCTTTCTATAGGAAATTAATAACGTCAATAATGCTTTTACATCCAATACTGTCACAAATGGAACCACAGAGACAGAATTTTTACATTATAGGAGAACAAACCACCATACAACACCTTGAAGTTACTACTATACATGAAAATCATTCCAAGGAATGCATGTGTCGCCTGAGAAACATAGCGATACTCAAGAATCACTTTCATAGGGTGTGACATCCAAGTGTGTCAGACAGATGGTCTGACAGACAAAGTGATCCCTAAGCGTCGCTATGCTTTGCAGGCGACACAAAAATCATCTTGAATACCGATAGACCCATTATAAATTCCTTTATACCCTCGTTATAACCCTTCACCAATTTTCATTTTAAAAAATTTAAAATTCCATAGGATAAATGTCATAATCATTAAATACGATAAAAAGTGTGACGGCTCAATACAAGGGTATTTAGAGAATACCTATACATCTCTATATACTGTTTGTGTAAACATTGTCCAAGTTATGGTATTTTGATTAGGAATTATTATACTCCTTTTGTTTGAAGATACTGTTAAGTCTTAATTCTTTTTTTCATGAGAGAAAAAAATGACCTTGAACTCGGCGCTTACACTCATGATCAAGTAATGCCAAAACTAAAATCTGACAAAAGAAAACGTTGGATTTCAGTTTTCGTAAGAAATATCACAGAATATTTACTACTACCAAATTCTTCACTAATTACTGACAACTCTACAGTCTGGTCATCCCTCATCAGTTTCCGTGAGATCCTGCTCGGGGTTGTTTTCTTTCAGTGCCAGGATGAGTCGCTCGATCAGGAAGGATATAAACCGATCTAACGGGTCCATAAATCCACGCTGCATCCACTTTGGTATTGTGACGCGAGCGTGCGTGAAGCCCAGCTTCTGGAGTAAGGCATCCACACCTACAGGGTCTATCTGTTTACTGGCCCAGTGAAGTAATCTACATAATGAAAATTATAGAACTGATATAAAATTATGGTTCAATAAGATTTTAAGTCATATATGACTATGTTATATGTATGTGGCAGAAAAAACATCACTTATGCTTATCATAAAAACATAGCAAGCGAGAGTTATTGACTCTGGTGTTATTCATTTATCATTCATAATACTTTTCACCCTTTGACAATTTTAAATTACCTTCCGTCATACACATTAACACATTATGATGTTTCATTGTGAAAAGTTTCATTGAAATCCATCTATTGTTTTAGAAGGAGTTGCAATGGTAAGCTTTTATCTACAGAAAGACAGACAGACAAAATGAATTATATAACATCAATCTATGACTTTGACAGTAGGAATATTTTCTTCCATGTTTTATTTTTACTGCATAACTGACATCTTACCTTACAGTAGGTTCTAAATGCCAAGTATTACACTTGAAATCTCTCCAGTCCTGTTTTAATGCCGTAGTGGGGTCTGTTACTTTCTTCCTCTCCGTGTCGGGAGATTTACCAGTAGTTTTTCCTGACTGGCTGTACGAAGGCTTGGTACCTACAAAACACAATTTTATAGAAACAAACCTACAAATCAAAGGACTGAAAGTCCTGCGAGTTGGCAAAGTCTAATATTGAATAAAGCCTTTGTTTGTGAAATACGAATGCTCCCGGTGGAGTATAAACACCATTTTTCTGTTAAGTATGTGAAAGGTCAAGGTCAGGGTCACTGGGCATAAAAATGTTGGTATCTATGGAAAAATTGTGTGACAAGGAATACATATGTGAAATATAAAAGCCATATAATTTATCATTCAAAGTTTTTTGGACAAACAGACGGACAGGCCAAAAACTACATGTATATATCCCCAAATCTTTGATTCCGGGGTGCATAAAAAGTTTGTTTTTTCTTAATCTCTAAGCGATATTAGGCCCCCTACCAGCATAAATCTAAGTCATAACTTTTAAAGTGTGTCTTACATGTACAAGTACATGCTTATTTTTCTCACATTGTCTAAAAGCGCTTAAAATAAAATTTTATGTACCGGTATTCATTTTCATATGTTGATCAGCCAACGCAGCATTCATGAATGACATCACAAATGTCTGAATTGAAATTACAGTTAAAAGGCACGTGAAAATGAAATCTTACCCCATAGGGTTAAGACTTATAGAATCTACATGTATCATCAGGTGTGAGCATCGACAAGGAAATGCACTCTGAATGTCCAGAATTTGCTTGTACATGTACAATGACAAGAGTCATGGACAAAAGCAAATCCCAGACAAGAGGTATAGATTTAAGGAATCATTCTTATATTTTTTTGGTTGATTGAGGTATCAACATCAAAAATTTAGGGAAAACTGCATTGTGCGCATAGTGCAAGGTGCACAAGTTTTTCCTCAATTTTTGGTGTCGATACCTCGATCAACCAAAAACATATTACATTGATTACTTATCATTTCATTTTGTTGCTTTCCAACGTTTATTTGCGGCTTTGAAACCGTGTTGCTAACGACGTTGCTAAGCACATACTTCTGTTTTGTGTTGATACAGGTATCAACAAAATTTCTCGGCCAAACGGAATCGTCGTTTCTTAATAATAACAATAGAAATTAAATGATTTCCTTGTGACGTTATCAATGATCACACCCAAGTGATTGACGTTCGATAAGTTTTCTTTACTTTTCTGCCATCTTTTGATCAAGGTTGAAGCGACGCAGTGTGTCGATTATTTTTCTCCTTACCGGTATGTGCAAAAACGTCAAAAATAGTACTTTTCCTATGCCTTACAAGCATAATTTTTACACGAGGGTTGAGAATTAGCCATCCCTCCCTCGTGGTGGTGTTTGATTGTTTTTCTCCCACGTTATTGACTATCTAGAGTGACTGTTATAATCACCAGTTTGCCTTGCTTCCATAAGGTCGCTTTGGTAGCGATGACGTCAGAGGGTGAGATCAATGACGTCAGAGGGTGAGATCGATTTTTCTCCCATTTGCCCCCATGTGGGATAGACTTTGCCCATAGCGACGCGTCAATAGGGTCACTGTATCCCACATGTACCTCGCGTGACTTTTGACGTAAGCCGTATCCATATTGTGACGTCGTTGTTATCCATTGTGACGTCATGATTTTGCACCTAAAGCGGCGACCTCTCAACAAAAACGTCGTTTTAAAACTCTTTCTTTTTTTACATTCTAATTCCTATTAAACCGATTAAGGTTAAGGACTACGGTTTATTCTTTTAGAATAAACCATTTTTTAGGGCGCTGAAAACGAATATCCCTTTATGTTTTGAATTCGATGAAGTTTACAATTTCATGCTTTCATGGAATTTCAAGAAAGGCCCCTAGAAATGGGAGAAAAACGATCAACCATATATTTGTCATGTGGGATGAGAAAAGCCCACCCTCGGGGTCTGGTTTCTGGTCAGGGAACTCGGCAAGCCTCGTTCCCTGACCAGAAACCAGACCCCTCGGGTGGGCTTTTCTCATCCCACATGACAGCATATGGTTGATAGTTATAATCTCACCCCAGGGAAATTTGAGAGTTCTCAGTCTCAAGAGGGAGAATATTTTTTCCTAGCGTTTCCATGAATATCCAAGTCCACGGTAATAACACGTGATGAAGTGAGTGTGTTGGAATACTACAAGTAGTACATGGACATTTATTGCAGTCATTAGGTGAAGATTTATTCAGCCTTGAAAAATTATATTCCTCGAGGACAATGCTCTTCTTATAACCCGAATTGTAATGTACATCATGCCCCCCCTATCCCTCCTTCCCAAAAATCGAACTTCGATAAACAGATAACGACATACAGTAAATAGTCTTTCGAATTGTTGTTTTTCATAATCCTATAATAACATAATGCACGGTTCGTGCTGGCCCTTAACTGGGGCATTCGATTCCAATGAATAGTTGGCTTTGCCAACTCAAAAATTGACATCATAGAATTTGTGATTTTCATAATGATGATATACATGTACATACATGTATGTATACATTTTTAGAATCTTCTTCCTAATTTCGTTTCCCATTCAAGAAATAAGATACATGTACCGCACTATTTCATAGACCCGTTGAAAGTGTCCATCATGGGTCTTGAACCAAGGTCTACATTTAAGATTGAATTTCTGAGGCAATTTGAAAGCCTCAGGTTTGTTCAACAATTTCTTTAAAGCATACTAGTATTCAGTCCAGGACACTATAAACATTAACGGTATGTGCCGTACCTTTGTCTTTCTCCTTAATGTACATGTAAACGAGATCATGTAAGAAGAGAATTAGCTCCGCGTCCATGGCAACACGTATATGATCCTCAAACTCCGTCACAAAACTACACTCGACGACCGGCTTAGGATCTGTAGGGAAAATACATGTAAAATGGTAAATTGAGGAGAAGTTTTAGAACACAAAATATAGGGAAAAAGAGAGCAATTATTGAAAGACCTCAATCATACCAATCTTCCTTTCAATAACGACCCAAAATGATTAAGAAAAAAATTGGAATAGACTCATCTGATTGCGCAAAAATTTTGTAATGTCACAATGCACTTTGATGTTTGAACAAAGTTCTGAGCTTGTTTTTACATTGTGACATCATGTAATTTAGTCTTTTGTTTCCTGCAATTAGAAGGGTCAGTTGAAAGACTTTCAGAGATAGAAAACAATTTAATGCGAGAAATTATCAAGGAATTTTTGACAACCTCGATGAAATGTTTTGTTTTTAAATATTTCTTAGTTGCTCTGATAAAATCTCAATATCAATGACATCAAGACAACAGAAAATTTACAACACTGCAATTCATCAGCAATGATTCATCACGTAGTAATTACCGTCAGCTTGTGGTTCCTCCTCGGTCTGTGTATGTATGGTTTTAAGGTGGAGCTGTAGACACGGCAGTATAAATATCATCTCAGTATCGTGATTGTAGGTCTGTAGTTTCCTCAGTCTACGTATGGGACCATCGTCATCCACATGGGATATGTGCGGGAAATTATCCAGACCTAAAGGTACATGTATACATATACACCCAGACAAAAGTTAAGCAACAGTGAAATTGTTTTTAAAGCAAAATGCACGTTTGATTAAAAATATTTGAAAATTATGTATCATGATATAGATCTGACCTTTGACGACGATACTATTATTTCATTTAACGTAATTTTATTATGCAACTTATTTTAAATCGGGATCGAAATGGGGACGGGTATGATTTTAAACAATTCAAGTTAGATATCAAGTTCATGGAGTTGATTTATCTCGTAAAATTCGCTGTTCAGTATGGTAAAATGAATCAAATTGTTAATCTGATGAAATTCAAAACTGCATATGTATTAAAAATATTGAGATAATGTGAATTATCTCTTCAGAATTGGGAGTAATTTTTTTTGAAAAATATATCATGTCAAAAAGCGTGTTTATGAAACCGGAAGTGAAGTTAAGCATCTACGTACCGGTAGAACTAAATTTATTATCAGACACACATTTAGACCATGAATTAGATATTTTGATGTTGCATTTTTATAACTATCATTTTTATCAAAAAAATAAAGTTTGACAACGATATCTTTTTGGGTACTTTTTTTGTATTTTTTAAAGAATAACACCTTTGTGACCACTATTTTCTTGAATTTTATAATCAAACCTAGTTCGACCAATATCAGTCATTATGTGGGACAACTATCTGCCAAAATGTCACTTCCGGTTAATAGATTAATCCGTCGAATCGTAAAATTTCTCATTTAATGACAAAATTAAAAACCGGATGTGCATCCCATTCGACCAACTTGCGGCATTATTTGGCTGCAAGTCATCATTAACATCGGTGAACATGGAATATAAAGAAATTTTGAGCAACAAATGTCTTTAACGGGAATTATAGGCAATTTATTAACAAGAGCGATTGAAAGAGGGCAGTTGGAATAAACCTCAACCGGAAGTCCACTAAAAGAATATAATACTAAATTTTTGAAAGAAAATCGTATTAGATTTGTGAATCTTGAGCCTAATGTGGTTTTTCTCTTTTTCAAGTACCTGTTACCTTTCTTTGTGAGGATTCCCGTTAACAACTTTGGGAAACCTCAAAATTTGGCGGGGTGGAGTGTGATGGTTCAGGAATCGTGCCCAGTTAGCTCAGTTGGTAAGAGCTTCTGTCCTGTAAGCAGAAGGTTTCGGGCTTGATTCCCGGACCGGCCACATTTTCCTTTCTGCCTGTCACATACATGTATACTTCTATCATAATTTATATCACCATACCATATATACATTGGCGGTGTGAAAATTTCCTCTCCTGAGAATTGATATTGGGGGATACAATAACCAACACAGCTTTGCAACAAATCTGATTACCTTTCACTTCCGAGGTGGCAAAAGCATAATGGAACCATTCCTGTACGCTGGTGAATGTAGGTGGCATGGAGTGAGTACGACTTAACTTAGCTATAGACACCATCGTGTTACTGTCTCTGTATGTTGACGTGAAGTCGTGACCGATGTAAAATGTCAAGTTCTCTACTATATGAATACCTGTTCATATAAAAACACATAAATTAAGAAAAATGATTAACAAAATTTCATTACACATTCAATTTGATTTTGCTGATTCACAGCACAGGAAGCAGGCTAAATGAAACACGATTCCAGTTACATGTAGTTTAAATACCTGCAGATGACAATATGATATTAGCAAACACAAAAGAAAGTAAAGGTTTGCACATTCTTGAACAATATGTATATGTATGCACACTTGAAAGCTTTGACACAGAAAGATTTAACATACAAGAATAAAATTTCCATGAATTCTTTTGACAAAAACTTCTTCCTTTAAAATCCTTTTAAGGGAAACAAGGGATGTTTGTTTTATTGTCAACATCAAGAGACTAAGTTTTACATGATTTTACAGAACTATAATTCATTCAACTGTTATCTTTAATCTATCCATTGTTGATTCTATTAATTATTATTTTCTCAATTGTTCTCAATAAACTTACCTCCCTGGGGTAACTTTTGAGATTCTGTTTCAAACATGATCAGCGGTTCATTAACGGTAAATAACGCCCAGGACTTAGACCTGAAGTTGATGCCATGGAAACAAGCCAAGGTAAGATTTTTGCCCTTCAAGGTCATATTTCCTCCCAGGATCGTCCCTTCTTTAGGTATGAGAGAGGGAAGCATGGAGAAACGGCATCCAATAATTAATGACAACGCCTTCTGCCAGTGTCGATGGTGACGTATGTCCCAAATACCTAAAAATAGCATTTACATGTACATGAACTGTCAGCTGATTATGAAATTTGATCAAATTTCTCAAGAAATCTTGTGTGCATTCCTAAACTGTTACATTTAATCTTTTGCCATCAATATGGCAGAGAGAATTTCTGGCGTAACTAATTCCAAGTCTTTAAATTTAAGCGTTTTTAAAGATATCTACAATCCTCTTCATCAGACCGCTTCCTGTTTTTGTCTTAAGTCCTCCTTCCTCCAGACAGAGGATCTGTTGCGGACAACATCCTCTTACTGCTTTTAGTCTGCATTGTGATAAATTAAGGCGTATCTAATGTTACTAACGATACTTACAATCTTCCTCATCAGACAGCTTCCTGTTTCTGTCACTAGTCCTCCTTCCTCCAGATAGAGGACCTATTGAGGACAACATCCTCTTACTGCTGTTCAACGGCACAGTAATAAATTAAGGTGTATTCTCATGAAACGATACTTACAATCTTCCTCATCAGACAGCTTCCTGTTTCTGTCACTAGTCCTTCTTCCTCCTGATAGAGGACCTATTGAGGACAACATCCTCTTACTGCTGTTAAACTGCATGGTGATAAACTCCTCAATCTTAGATACCATCTTAATGATGTCTGGGGTGGTGGATCTAGAAATCATGATGTGGAACTGGTCCCACTCAAAGTCACCATGGGCAAACAGAAACGCTGGTCTAAAATTAAGATTAAGGGTAAAATGGATTAAATGCATGATTTCCAAAAGTAATCACTGACAAGTAATTTTTTAAAGTATTAATAACTGAGCATATTTTTACAAATACTTTGAAGGGGTCCTTCATTTAAATGACTGAGCCTCATTGGATCAACTTATCTTTTCCGTCTGCCTGCCCTTTATACATGTAGATGATACTATAAAATTGTAAGACCAGAATTGCCGGTGCTGATCGTTCAGTCAAGAATTTAGCCGACCTAGGGGTTTGCATACTAGACATTCATGTGTCAGTAATCATTCCCCTAAATCCTCAAAAATTTAAATTGCAAGCTTATTAATGTAAATACCCTAAATACACTATAAAATCAACCTCAGCACATAGTGTTTACCTTTGTTTAGTTAGTTGGCTGAGTCGTGCCATGAGTACATTGGACCCCATGTAGTCCATCTTATTGTTTACCTTTGTGTAGCTAGCGGTGTATCATTCTCAGCTTTAGCCTGTACATGCCACTCGTCTTTGAGTTTGATAGCGAGCTGACTGAGTCGTGCCATGAGTACACTAGAACCCATGTAGTCCATCCGACACTCCAAGGCTTGTAGGTTAAATACAGCACAGTGTAAGGGTTGTCTCCCATCCTGAGGGTCCTCACAGACCTCAACTGTAATAAATGAATTCAAGTTAATTCATGCGAAGTTACCAATTTATGTAAATTCACACCAAGTTACAAATTCATGAAAATTCATCCCAAGTTCCAGAGTCATGTAAATTCATGTTAAGTTCCAGATTCATGTAAATTCATACAAAGTTACAAGTAAATTCAAAGTAAATTCATACCAAGTTTCAAGTAAATTCATTCCTGAAACTACTTACCATGCAAACCAACAATTATTTATCAATTACAGAGATACAATACTTACATGTGACACTGAGATCGTTAAGATCAATGGTTCCACCAACAACGCCTCCTTTAGATTCAAACTGTGATGACCCCATACCACTAGTTATGCGTCCATATAGTGGTACAATACTTACATGTGACACTGAGATCGTTAAGATCTATGGTTCCACCAACAACGCCTCCTTTAGATTCAAACTGTGAGGACCCCATTCCACTTGTTATGCGTCCATATAGTGGTACAATACTTACATGTGACACTGAGATCGTTAAGATCTATGGTTCCACCAACAACGCCTCCTTTAGATTCAAACTGTGAGGACCCCATTCCACTTGTTATGCGTCCATATAGTGGTACAATACTTACATGTGACACTGAGATCGTTAAGATCAAAGGTTCCACCAACAACACCTCCTTTATATTCAAACTGTGATGACCCCATACCACTTGTTATGCGTCCATATAGTGGTACAATACTTACATGTGACACTGAGATCGTTAAGATCTATGGTTCCACCAACAACGCCTCCTTTAGATTCAAACTGTGAGGACCCCATTCCACTTGTTATGCGTCCATATAGTGGTACAATACTTACATGTGACACTGAGATCGTTAAGATCTATGGTTCCACCAACAACGCCTCCTTTAGATTCAAACTGTGAGGACCCCATTCCACTTGTTATGCGTCCATATAGTGGTACAATACTTACATGTGACACTGAGATCGTTAAGATCTATGGTTCCACCAACAACATCTCCTTTAGATTCAAACTGTGAGGACCCCATTCCACTTGTTATGCGTCCATATAGTGGTACAATACTTACATGTGACACTGAGATCGTTAAGATCAATGGTTCCACCAACAACACCTCCTTTAGATTCAAACTGTGATGACCCCATACCACTTGTTATATTAAGGTCCTTATGTCCACTGCTGTCTATAGCCAAACGACCTTGACTTTTGATCTGCTGTGTTGTCCATCTGTATCAAGCAATCACAAGAGATTAAAGATACATGTAACTATAAACTTTAATGTATCAATATGTAGCCAGCTAATACATATATCCTACTGCAACAGTAGAAAGGAGCAGGTTCGGTAACATGGAAAATCGGCCCTTATTGACCTTTCAGATTGCGGGAAAAAAATGCAAAATTTCGTGACGTCACAATGCTTTTACATCAGACAAAAAGCTTCGAACCTCAGTCAAACATCAAAATTGCATTGTGACATCATGGAATTTCTCAAATTTTTCCCGCGTTCCGAAGGGTCAATTCTAGAATGTTTCAGATTTTGATTGTATTTCGTACCAAGGAAGTTAAATGTATGGTTGTTTGAAATACCAAATAAATATTTAATCTAAGTGTAGTACACCGATAGATATGCTTCAAAATCCGCTTAAAGTCGTAAAATGCTGAAAAATCAAAAGAAATTGGCATAATTCTGGTCAAAATGTATCAAAATAAGAAGGGCACCAGCCCTCACCCAAAATAATATTTTTTTATAAAAAGTTAAATTTGCAATCTATCTTTCGATCTACATAAAATTTATGTTGGGTGAGGATTGGCGCCAATACTAATTTCACAGATTTATGCCAAAAATATTGTTAAATATGAGTTTCCTTCATTTTCCGTCATGCAGAGCAAATGATGTCATAACTAATGCAGGTGAGGTTTTGACAATGAAAAATATTTACTTTCTATTTCGGCAGGTATTTGAGATAAATATCAGAGAAGCTGAATCATAATTTACATAAAATTATTTTTCGCAAAAATGGCCGATTTTGGGAGTTACGCAACTTACTCCTTTCAATGTGTAATGACTCCTTTTACTAAATTTCATTGAAGCAAGCATAAAGATTTCAAATCTGTCTTTTCCCCAAAGAGTGATGGGACAGACAGTATCATAGTATGTTTGTCAAAAGATAAGACACTGCATGAACTAAATAATTATAAAATTTCTTAAAATGAAATATCAATTCCTCTACAGAAAATAATCCAACCTGATACAGACGTACATGTATCAAAATCATGTATGTCTATTTCCAAAATCCCCTAGTTACCAGCCTATCCATTTGCAGAGATTCTATCAAATGTAAATCAAAGTCTCTGACATAAAACTTACACTGTATTCCCCATTACATTGCTCATGTTCACATGTAGATCCAGCTTCGACAAGTTGACGGCAAATAAAACCAGAGTTTCCCACGTGATGGCCGGCTTGGCAGATACTTGACCCACGCTTGACCGCTTCTGCTTCAGGATTTCTGATTGGGTGAGACTGCCACGATGCCGTGAGCGATGTGCCACTGGGGTGCCATGTAATGTGCCATCGTGGAAAACGACATCCGTTGGTGACTGGGGAACTGATACAGAACCTGGCGATGTATATACAATAACAAAGTGAATTTTACCTCTGGTGTCCTCTATTATTCAGTTCAATCATAAATGACACATTTGTCACACCACTTTCCTTGGACCTAATTGTAGCGCGTGGCGGTGTCTGAGAAACAAAGATTTGATTTTACATGGCCTAAGTATGCAGAAATTCATACCTGCCACAATGTGATTATGAAATTTTTTTTTACCGGTAGTTACATGTATGTTCATGCTTCAAATATTACAAATAATTGAATTTGATTTATTTAAATTTTATGTATGTGTTGAAGCCTATTAGTCTGAACCAATCATAAGACAATCATATTGGTACATTATCTGAGACATTTAAAAGTTACAACATTCATCATGATATTAGATAAAAGTTAGCAATGAAAATACAACATCTGAAGAAAACATAGAAAATTATCACACTGATCAACGAAATACCTGCTCTATTTGAAGAAAATCTTGCTGGTGATTCAATCTTTACAACTTTTGCTTTAAAAGGCTGGGCTTGACATTAATATAGGGAAAGAAGATTCCATTTGAGAATACGAAATCCATTTCATTTTTGAGGTCTGTTTCAAAATTTGTCTCATCACCATTTCATGATGAAGACTGCCTAGTGATGGCTGTTTGTAAATACACTACCCACCATAAATAAGTATCCAGGTACATGTAGTATAAACATTAGAATTTTCATGAAATTAAAGCTAATCCCATTATTTTCTCTTCCAAGCTTTTAAATGCATGAAAATTTTCAATATATTATTTGCATCATTATCTTTATACAAAAATGGAAAATTTTTTAGAATATTTTTAGAATTTTTCATGTGAATAATTGACATTTTGGGGGGAAAATTGCAAAAAGTAATAAAACAAAGATTTAGCCGAAAAATTTACTTGAATTGATAGCAGAATGATTAATCTTTAGATTTTCAAAACAATTATTGAACAAAAATCTTCACTTTTTAGAAAACAAGAGAAATGTATTACGTGGGTACTAATTAAAGGTGGGTGGTGTACTTTTAAATTAGTGATCTGTAATTTCATTTGTCCTTTACAACTGAGGAGTAGACCCAGCCTTTCAGTAAGAAAATTGTCAAGGCAAAAACACCGAATCAAAATTGCCCTCACATAGAGAAGAAGATGCATTACGTAGCTATACATAGTTACTGTATACAAAAGACGTAGATAACCTTTTCTTGGAGTCCTGCTGTCAATAACATTTTTAAGCTCAGTGCTGAGCTGTACTTTCATTTTGTCTCCCGAGGAGACACGTCGATGGTGAGTTTGTCTGAAAGGCTCACTAGGCACGGTAAGCTGATGGAGGGTCGGGGAGGAGGTAAAAAGCTTAGCGACAGGGGAGGGCGTGGTGTCGCTATGGTAACTACCAGTAGAGGAGGAGCTTTCCCATTCTGAAAACAACACACGCAAGCAAAACTAAAAACACACGTTGGCGAGTCATTGAAAGGCTGGAGATACAATATTCATCATGACAAAAATAAACTGAACCTTAAAAGCTTGTAACTAGAAAATCTAAAACAATAAATAAATAACAAATGGTAACTGAATCTGAACAGGAGAAAAAACGAATCATAAAAATCAAAAGTTACAAACTTTAAGGCAGCATTACACTGAAAATCTTCCTTTGCTACAAGTGATGATTATCTAATGAAACTATAGTTTTACTGATCATTTTTGTTGCTTACAAATCAAGTACACTTGTACCTTAAAATTTGGACATACTAAACTTTTTTTGCCAATGTCTGAGCAGAATTTTTTCTCATCACTTGTACATATACTTTAAAATCCATCAAAGGTTGAACAATAATTAAAGCTAAGAAGCATGCATACAGACAACATAAGTTTTAATACGATACCGTCTTCTCCCGTTTGTACGTAACTCTCGTCTCCGAGGAACATTCTTCGTGCCAGGTTCCTGTTATACCAAGCCTTGGGGAATGTTAAAATCTCCGACAATCGTCTCATGTCGTACTTGAATGCGGCAGATCCAATATCACAGATAGCTATGTAAAACGACAAAAGCAGTTAAAATATCCAATGTTGTAAACATGGTTTTCGCAGGGGGAAAATTTCACGATTCTTACATTAAAACATTACAGGTGGGAGAGATATTTGCGATAAAAATATCTTTCCCATTGTGCAGTGGGGATATTTTCGCGTAGGGGTAATTTTGGAGTTTTTAGCGAATCGATAGACATCGCGAAAAATTCCCCAACGCGAAAATATCCCCGCTGCATTCTTACAATGGGAAAGACATTTTTGTCGAGAATATTTCCCCTACGCGTAATGTCTTAATGTAAGAATCGCAAAATTTTCCCCCAGCGAAAATAACCACGTTTACAGTAGTTGTTCAATCTTACCTTATGCATGACAACAATTGTAGATAAGATACTTTACATGTATTGTGGAAAGTTTGAAACATTGCAATTTCAAATGCAATGCAATCATGGAAATACATGTACCATTTGTCTTGTTACATGTACTTTAGATTCTTGCAGTCAAGGTTGAATTTCATAAATTTACAAGTCATGACTTTCCTTGAACTCCGATACTTTGTACTTTTACTGGATATGACACTTACTTGAAAATCTGACAACATTAGACTTGGTGAGTGGTTCCTTTACTCCTGACTCCGTCATCTTCATTTCCAGCTTACGGCTCCGCGAGATGTTCAGCTTTACGAACTCCACATTGAGACTTAACATATCACGACGAGACATCTCTGACCAAGCTCCACCGTGCTCCTGTATGCTACCTGTATATACACAAACCAGTTTTAATGTCCCCACGCTTTCGCAAAAGCGGGGGACAACAAACACATTGAGACTTAACGTGTCAGGACGAGACATCTCTGACCAAGCTCCACCATGCTCCTGTATGCTACCTGTATATACACATACAAGAGGTCCAAATGGGTCAAATTAGCTCATCTGGGGAATAATAGGTTCTATCACCATCTACTGAGTGAGACATAAAAATTTACACGAGTGACAGAATTTAATCTTTGATGAAAAATTTCCGTGACGAATGTAAATTTTTATGTCTCACTCAGTAGAAAGTGAAAGAATCTATTTCTTCTTCCGTGAAACATAAGTAAAAAGTAAATTCAAACAACGCTTCAAACCATCTAACGCAATGTTTTCTTATGACGTTACTGTGACGTCACAATACGATTCTCTCTCTCATTGGTCAATTGGAGCCTTTGAGGCAACTTATGTGTCTCACATAGGCTGTGTCACAGGGTACGAGCAAAATTGGAGAAGAACATGATCTCCATCATCTTGCAAGCAAGGAAACAAACTAGGCAAGTAAAGTATCCTTGCCTGCAGCTATATTCTCTTACACAGATTTTAGTCTATGACGTCATAGAAGCGCTGTGTACAGTATCTGAAGATTGTTACGGCATCTTTTGCACTGAAAGTGCCTGTTTACGTAAGATATGCATGTTCTCGAAGCACAAGAAATATTACAAAATTCTTAATGGCTTAATAAGTTTTATCTTCCCTGGAATCGTTTGCAAATACTAAGTTTTAATAGAAAAGAAAATCTAAAAAAGAGTCTCTTTATTAATGTTTCACCATTCCTGAAAGTTATTGCAGGATTCTTACAGAAAAATAGTTCTGCTGATGGCAGAGATACTTTTCCAGATGAATTTACGCAAGAAATCGTAAAAATTTCCCTGTGTGCAGAATGGATCTCCACATATCCCGATGTAGTGCAGTCTTTCATATTTGATGTACACTGGGAAAGATTACTTATCAATATAATTTCAACTACAGCACCTACTGCTGTTATATGATAGTCATTCTACATGTATACGATGTATTCATTCTAAATGTATACGATGTACTTAGAATATTTATGTACACCAGCTGGAAGGTATATGATTTGAAAGATGAAGAAACTGAGTGAAAACATCCAAAACGACAAATTACCTAGATTATATGTGGGAGTAGCTAGTTTCCTCTGACCACCTCCCCCGTAGGGATGGAATATATACAGAGAGAAGTCCGATAGAGCGGCTGTAAAACTAAGACCTCCGGCAGACATGGAAGATGACTGGTCGGCTTGAGAAGCCGTACTACCAACACGGGTACGGAAATCTGTGCTGGACTTTCCCCCACTGGTATGACGATCTCTACTTTTCTTTGGCACTGAAGTAAAATTATAAGTATGACAGTTATTCATGATAATCAATTAAGTTTATAAGCATCAGATTTCAAATAATAAACAGCTTCTCATGGGAGACGCAATCACTCTTTTTTATGAATGTCATCATACTAAGACTTGCACGTAAATTTTTTCTATAAATTTAATATTGTTCTGAGACAAAGTCAGAATTTCTCAATTTTCGGAATAATTATACATGTACATGTTAAGACAAACACTGCTCAAATAATAGAATTATCTGGTACATTGTATATGACTGTAAATTAATATCATAGTGACTTCTGTTCAACATCAAATAAAGTGGGAGATACATGTACATTTGTACATAAGTGATACATATTGTACATGTAAATCTGGCTAATGAAACAGGGAAATAATCTAAATTTTAAATTAATGTTGTTATTAAAATACATCAACATGTTTTACTTACCTTTATTTTTCATAGGAGGTGTTCCTTCAGAGAAATTCCCTTCAATATCTGAACTCTTTGTGGAGAAGACAAACTCCAGAGCCGGTACTTTGAGTAGACACTCAACGCGTGACGTAGGAAGACAGTTGAAACGTATGACAGACGGCTCTACACGGATAAAGACGACTACGTCAACAGGGAAAGAAGTCTGTGATGTTATTAGCGGCAGTGACGAGTAGGAACTCTCAAGGTCAACATTCAATACGCTACCCACCACGTCAACTGTAATGTAAACATTGTAATGTGTGACAAGAGGCCCGAGTGGGAAAATCATGCTCAAGTCAACTAAATTCAGTTTTTATAGAGTAATTGAAAACTTTAAGAAAAGAAGATAAGATCTGCTTCTAGTGTATGTAAACAAAGGAGCAGGTTCGGTAACATGGAAAATCGGCCTTAATTTTAGAGTGTTTTAGATTTCGATAGTATTTCGTTTCAAGGAAGTTAAATGTGTGGTTATTTGAAATACCAAATGAATAATTCAAAAAACGTGCAATACACCGAAAGATACAATGTATGGCTTCAAAGTCGGCTTAAAGTCGTAAAATGCAGCAAAATCGTAAGAAATTGGCATAATTCTGGTCAAAATGTATGAAAATAAGTAGGGCGCCAGCCCTCACCCCAAATAATTTTCTTATAAATAGTTAGATTTGCACTTTATCTTTCGATCTACATAAAAATTATGTTGGGTAAGGGTTGGCGCCTATACTAATTTCAAAGATTTATGCACAAAATATGGCGATTTTCCTTCATTTTCCGTCACGCAGAGCAAATGACATCAAAATGTGACGTCATAACGAACGCACGTGACGTTTTGACAATGAAAAATATTTACTTTCTATTTCGCCAGGTATTTGAGATGAATATAAGAGATGCTGAATCATAATTTTCATAAAATTATTTTTTGCAAAAAATTAGGGCCGATTTTGGGTGTTCGTGAACCTACCCCTTTTCACACAAATATTTGCTTGGTGATTTTTTTTTTGTTTTTGTTAAATACTTATAAATATATGAACGTTGGCATAGGTTAATCAAGGTCATATTTGACCTATTAGTAAGCTGAAGAATATACAATGTTATGTACTTACCTTTTTTTGAAGATTGTACCCCAGTAACAAGCCCCAGGGGGAGGGGTTCCAACGCTTGTTCTAGGAAATCCAGTAAGCATGGACTGATTATCATTTCCTGTAATGTAAAAGAAGTTTTAATAATTATAGCACTTCTGTATAGGCGTTTTCAAAGTCATTTTCAAAGTCATAAAATAGTGATGAAATTACATGATATCAAAATGTACAGGCAATTTGGGAGTTCCGAGTCGCCTGTTTTAGGAGTTCCGGGTCTCACAAAACTGTTTGCAATTTTGAAATGAGAACTAACTTTCGTAATTAAAGATTATCTTATTATTCAATATTGATACATGTAGTTTTCGTTGTTGAAAAATACCAAATACATGCATTATTTTCCATCTTAAAGAAAAGAAAAATTCAGGTTTGATTCTGAACACACAAGCCGACCCGGAACTCCCAAATTCCGTCTTTTTGATTTTACAGCCCTACGTTCAATTTGTGCAGGTATCTGACGTAAAAGCATTGTGACGTCATTAAATTTTTTGAAAACGTCAAATATGTAACGCTGTTGTCATGACTTTAATGCTGGTTTCCATAGAATTTGATGACATCACAATATGTTGGCGTCAGATACCCGCACAAATGGGAAGTAACTCTGTATTTCGAAAAGACCAAATTGCCTGTATTCTGCCAAGAGTAGCAGCACTTAGTTTAAACATATTTTATTTCTCATTAAATGCAGAAATGGGAATTGGGCAATAGTTTCCCCACATTACATGTGCCCTTTCCCTAGTAACAGCACTTGTGTGTAACAACACAACATACAATGTCATGTATTATGTACATGTAACAGCAAAATCTAGTGTAACAGTACATTCATATAAAACAGCGACAGAACTGCCAATGTAACAGCACTGAAAAGATTCTGCAAAATGTTCATATTTTATATTCCATGTCAAAATTAAGTATTTTTGACTAATCTGAAATTTACCTTAATAAACCTATACAGTACTGATTATGATGAACATTCAGTGACACATTATAAGAGGTCTGTATATAAGTCAGGTAAGTAAAATGAAGCAATTTTCAAAGTATTTTAAGCATTACAATGTCCTAAACCAACAGGTCAAATGCTAGTCCATATTTTATTCTTGTAAATTTAATAATCACCTATGTCTTTCAGTTTTAAACAAAGTAAAAGCTTCTCCTGAACAAAAACAGAAAGATTTGCTTTAACATGTTTAATGTGAAACAATGTTTTCCAAATAATATTCTACGGCAGAGGATTATTTGTTTAAGAGAAGAGATTGATAGTATAACTACATGTAAGTTAAGATGAAAGGACAATACAGTTTACAAAATGGGCAAAAATAAAACAGGGACAAATTTCCCTTTATACAGTACAATGATTCTATACCTACATGTACTTCGTCTATTTTAACACCTTTGCACAGAGGTAAATTATATGATGTTAAGAAACTATGTTTTTTTCCATGTCATTATTATAATGTACCAAATCTCATACATGTATTATGCATTCTGGTAAAACAACCAACAAGATTCCTAGAAAACTCTATCTGGAGTAAAGCATAACTTGAACAAAAATGATCATAACAAAAAAGGGAACTTTTTCAAAATGTAATATTGCCATTTTGTAAAAAACAAAATTGAAGCAATTCAAGGCTTGATTTTTGTATTAAATCAGGCCATCAACCCTTCTACCTCTGTATATACCAATATAGTAATTAATCGCAGCTTTTAATAATGATATGAACGTAAAGAAGAAGCGGTGTTTATACGTCACAAATAAAAGCTATAAATAGTCAAGTATCAGGTTCCGGCTAGCATAAGGTCTACAACAAACCTTAGAACCTGGAACGGTTGCCTGAAAACACAGATAACCTTATCATACTGCAACCTAGAAATATTTACTGTTACTGAAAGTCCATCTACATGATAAATATTACTGCAAAGTCTCTAAGGTTAAAATACCTTAAAACTGTAATTTGTCTTTTTTACATATTGAATACTTTCATCTTTTAAAAGGCATTAGGGGTATAATACTCTACTTCCAGTTGTTTTGAAAAAAATAAATACCATGAAGTAAAAGACGGGTCCATAGATTTTCATGGCAAGTTGAATGAAACATTGAAAATAAAATTATATAAAATATCTAAAAATATGTTAAATATGGAGGTACATAATTTCTAGCTTTCCGACGATATTGTTATTACATTTACACCCCTAATACCTTAAGTGTATGATTAAACATAAATTTCATAAAACTCATATAAAATATTTCATGATCATAGTTTTTATGATTTATCAATCTTAAGTTATCAATATGGACCAACAAAACATGTAATATTCTTATCTACAGTATGTGTATCTTATCAATCAAACCATAACATTATCAACCAACATCTAGTTTATTAACCACTACCTATAGTAAAACTAACCTCAGGTAGAGACTGCAGGGATAACCAAGCATACAGATTTGCTTTTTTTACTCCAAGCCTCCTTGCCGAGGTGAACGACACAGAGCTATCTACGCTATCTTGTGTAACAGGACTGTGACGTAGGGCAATCGGCTTCTTCCTCAGTACCACCTCCTCGTCCGTACTCGCTACTCGACCCTCACTCTCGGATTTATCATCACCGATATCGGGGTTACTCGTGGCATCCATTATACCCGGACTTATCTTGGAGTTGTAGTGCACCTGATTAATAGATACATGAACAAATACATGTATGTCATTCTGATTCAGTGAATTATATTTTTTCTAGTATGTACATTTTTGTAGCTAGCTTCCCTTTGTATATCATGTACATGTATATATAGGTAAGAAGGTAATTTGAAGTTTCTACATGAATAAGAAGTGGGCGGAGCGTCATCGAAGCCCCTTCTTATTCATGTAGAAACTTCAAATTACCTTCTAACCACCTTAGATGGCAACTACCTTGGTAGCGTAGTGGTTAGCGTGCCCGGCTAGTATGCTAGATAGCATGCTGAAAGTCTGGGTTCGAGCCGCGCTTGTGCCACATATTTTTCTGTTCGGCTTTTGTAGGATGCTGAATCCATTGACAACCATGAAGACGGTTTCTTCACAGATTCTTCACAACTAAGACAAGCCATTTGAGAGCCTGTGATTGGCTTAGCTCAAATGTTGCCATCTAACATGGAAAAGTTTACAGTCAATTTGCGGGCTTAATTGGTCGAGTAAGAATAAACAAACCTTTAAGTCTATAATAGGTAGGAAGAAGAAAGTCATATCTACACATGTATCTGCTGTGACATCTAATAAAATGTTAGCTTCTCTGACATAAAAAGCTTACAGTCGCTTTGCAGGCTTGATTGGTTGAGAGAGAATAAACAAACCTTCAAGTAAATACTAGGTAGGAAGAATACAATCAAGTCTATCTGCTGTCACATCTAATGAAAAGTTAACTTCTCTGACAGAAAAAGCTTACAGTCACTTGGCAGGCTTGATTGGTTGAGTAAGAATAAACAAACCTTTAAGTCAATACTACGTAGGAAGAAGAAAGTCAGATCTACCTGTTGTGATGTCCAATAAAATGCTAGCTTCTCTTTCATGGAAAAGCTTACTACCATTTTAAGGGCTAGAACTGCTGAGTAAGAATAAACAAACCTTTAAGTCAATACTAGGTAAGAAGAAGACAGTCAGGTCTATCTGTTGTTGCTGCTGCTGTTGTGGGGTTCCACATTTCTTGGACTGAGAGGAAAGGGGGGTGCTTCCTGATTCTGAGAATTTCTTTTTCCGTCTTCCAGGGGGAGGGGAATCTGGAGTCGGAGTCTTGTCCCTTTTCTGATGGTTCCTATTTTAAAATTAATATAATGTATGATGAATTCTTCATCAATTTACTTCATGTACATGTATATACATGTACCCAGTCAAATCAAGAGGCCCTAGAGGGAAATTATTGTTCATTTAGTAAATATTCCTGCAGGCAAAGGGTGCAAGTATTCTTGCTGAATCTTAAAATTTGTTTTTGGTTATCATGTCCAAAGATCAATGATACCAGTCTAACAATTTTCATCAATAAATAAATCAATTTCAAAATTGAAAAAGTGATCCCTAAGTGTCGCTTTGCTTTGCGGGCGACACAATAAACAACCTATACAAGAACTTTTTCATAACTTTTACATGTCTTATATAAAGCAATTGTCTAAAAGTATATACATGTATTTTTGTTTAAAAATTTAAACTTTATTTATTTTACAACGTTTAACAAACAAGTTACACAACTTATATTAATGTCTCACGTTGGCTCAGATGTTGGCGTGAGGGGGTCCAAGGAGCAGGAGGAAACCAGAGTTCCCAGAGAAAACCCCCTGCAGAGGCCTGGGTGGGGGACCACCTACCCTCCCACATGAGACCCTTCGCCGAATCTGGGAGTTGAACCAAGGACCTTAGAGGTGAGAAGCGAGCGCGCTACCACTGCTTTAACTCGGCCTTATTTTTGTTTGAATAGTTTAAGCAGTTTTATTTAAACTTTTAAGTTTTGTAGAGTTACCGTTTTACTTCTTCCTCTTTGTTGTCTTTGGGATGAAGGACACACTTGCCGCTATCAATGAAAACTTTGACATCCAATTCAAAGTCGACATTAGGCTCCGTAGAGCCTTTACCGGAG
Source organism: Pinctada fucata (assembly GCA_028142955.1). Taxonomy (NCBI): domain Eukaryota; kingdom Metazoa; phylum Mollusca; class Bivalvia; order Pterioida; family Pteriidae; genus Pinctada; species Pinctada fucata. The sequence continues at coordinate 56,757,744 of AP027111.1, forward strand.
CTTCCACCACTTCCAACACTCGATGTTAACGTGTCGTGCTTACTGCTGTGAGCTTGATAGTCCTCTGGTATTCTGAATCACACAAAGTGAACTATTGTTACAGCATATACATGTAAATGATAGTAAAATACACAAAATGTAAAGTCATATACATGTACATGTATTAAATTCAATGACATCATCATTCAATTTGGCTTTTCTGTCTAAGCTATATGTACCAAAGAAATCATTGGATCACAGTGAATCTGTAGATTTTTTAACTTTCCGTCTTTACTGTCAACTCGGACCTAAGACTCTTAGGTCCGAGTTGACAGTAAAACCATTATGGTAAAATATTCCATCTTTCCAAAATACAGAGTTACTAATTCCCATTCGGGACAGTATAAAATTATGATGCATCATTTTTTGCCAGAATTTTCTGTTGGTTTCTATAAAAATTGATGACATCAAGATTAGTTTACGCGTACATGTAGTGCATTAATAGTTATTAGGTTAGTAACTGACCGTCTACAGAGATTTGTTGGGTTGATCAAATCCATAGAAGGCTCGGCTTCACCTCGCCTTCTATGGGCTTGATCAACCTGACAAATCTCTTTGGAGGGTCAGTAACAAACCTAATAACTGTTTTATTTTGTCGAGGACCAAAACCTCCGTTTTTTGTTGCAGAAAATTGGCATTTCACCACTCCTTTTACTTGCGAATTCATTTATACAGCAATGGCGTAATTGCTGACGGTCTATAGAAATTAAGATGGCATGCAAGTGACATGATTTACGCTCTCTGATTAGTTCGAACTAGTCCATGGCAAAATAAAAGATACTGGAAGTAACTCTGTATGACAAAATGACCGAAGATGATACATGAAAGGATTCAATAGTAAAGACTTACGTGATAGAGCTGTCAAAAATCGAGTCCCTCTTGAGGGTACCATCTTCTTCCTCAGAATCTGTAGATGTTGAACTTTCAGTACTGGAAATATTTCTGACAACTGGGTGTGGCCTGCCTGAGTGGGAGGGACTTTCAGAGTGTTGCCTGCTAGAGTGGGAGGGGCTATCTGGGTTTTGCCTTCCTGTGTGGGAGGGGCTATCTGGGTGTGGCCTGCCAGAATGGGAGGGGCTTTCTGAGTATGACCTTCCATAGTGGGAGGGGCTTTCAGAGTATGGTCTTCCAGAGTGGGAGGGGCTATCAGAATGATGCGATGTCCCTGTGGAGGAGGTCAAAGAATCAGGAGTCCTGCAAGTGTAAAATGGAAAAGTTAGCTACATGTAAATGTTGTGTACAGGATTAAAATGATGGGATATACATGTACATGTAGTATGGGGACATGTCATGCTAATTCTTTGTACTAGGTAAAAGTATTAATCTTCAATTGAGCAGGGGATGTCCAAGTAGGAATGGGATCTTTGATTTCTCACATGTCAATCACTTCATCTTTGAATTTTGTTTGTTACTTATAAATGATAAAGACAAATAAGCAAAATATTCCTATTTGTGAAATAGAGTGTCTGTTCTCATAAAATTGCTGGTTCTTTAGTAGGGAGTGTCTTTTTTGACAGACAGCTTGATTTTACCAAAGACAGAAAGACAGATGGACAGACAATAGGAGAGTAGGCAGATGTATCATCAAACTGTACTTTACTAACAGACAGATAAATGGACAGACAATAAGACTTACTCAGGTGGAGAGTAGGCAGATGTATCGCCAAACTGTACTTTAGCCGGGAGTGTGCGGGTCATGTCCAACGACGTAATACGGCTATGATTGAGCTCCTCATTGTACGCTGCCAAACGATCAATGTCCGTGTGACTGTATAAAGAGATGTACAAAACAGATAAAAGTTATAAATATGAACAATATTGTTTATGTTTTTATGTATATTGATGCATTAAAAAGACATTAATTTTCTAAACCATGACAATATTTGATGATTGTATCTGGAAAATGTTCGTACGTTTTCTTTTCTTTGATTGGCCCTCCGTAGGACTTTGATCTGAGATGAGATGTCGGCATGTTACCTATACCCAGCTGGTCCTTCAGGGCCGAGGTCTGAAAGATACAAAGTCATTTACTCATGATAACACATTCTATCATACATACATGTAACTCTCTAAATTAATCCCCAAATCTTTACAGAATATCATAATTGGATCTAATTCTCAAATCAATTTTGATTATCACAATTTTTGAAAGATATCTTTCATTTGTGAGGGTTTTAGCTTTGCAAGATTTGCTCACTCAATTCATGGATTATAGTCGGTTAAATAGCTCTACCGAACTTATGTTATTTGTTACATGTACTTGTATATATATATCCGACTCTAAATAAAAATTACTTACGGATTATTCAAGAAATATTAGCAACTTACTCTACTTTCACTTTTGTTTTTGAGTTTATTGAGCACTTCACGTCGGAAGTCTTGGAACAGGATTCCTTTGAGTTCCTCTAATTTCTTGGATTCTGTTTCTATTGTCTGTTGACTGGCACCAAGCTGCCTGGAAATATTGTCAAATAGTCTCATAGCATGGAAAATCAAATTTCAATGTACATGTATAAAGTTAACATAAATAATTAGTGTAACGGATGTAGAGTGATTCCGAAGAGGTCATGTCTAAATCTGATGAACCATGTCATGTCAAGTTTCAACAGAGGCGTTAGCCAAGGTCTGGACGTTTATCCATCCAAACCAAGACTGATATTTGTCTATCACGAACTCAAATGTGGTGCTTGATTATTTTTTTTGCACATTGAAATCATCAAATTCCTCTTGTTCACGCATCAGAATGACTGAACGTCAGGCTTAATGTATGTGCACATGAAATAACGTATGTCAGTTTTTCTGTGACGTCATAAAGGAACAATCAACAGTGCCTGATCAGGGGTGCCGGATTGAATTCTCCAGCACCGCTGATAAAGGGAATCAGCCTATCCAATGTGCAAGAATACATGTATCAGCATAATGAATGAATTTTTATTTCCATCCCAATTGACACTTCTAAACGCGGGAAAAATTTGAGAAATTCCATGACGTCACAATGCAATTTTGATGTTTGACTGAGGTTAGAAGCTTGTTTGTCCGAGGTAAAAGTATTGTTATGTCACGAAATTTTGCATTTTTTTCCCACAATCAGAAGGGTCAATTATAAACCATCCCTTACTTTGAGTATTATGTAATGGGGGTAAAATTATGAGCAAGACAAATAATCAAAGTTCACTAATCGACTATTCCAGGCATCCCCCTTTGGAAATGTGAAAGAAAATTTCAAGCTGTTCATGGCAATTTCTCGGAAACTTTGTCATGCCTTGAATTTCTGAGAAAACTCTTTGGCTTCACTTCAGCTGACTTACTTGAGGTCCTGTACAAGTTTAGCTTGTTCGTTCATCTCTTGTTCAATGAGGCGGAACCGTTGTTTGGGGTCCATTGACGTGTCGTATACATACGGTGGTAGACTGTCCTGTACCTGACTGGGACGTCGCTGGGGTGATAGATTCTGTATCAAAAAATAACAAACAATTATCATTAAGGATCCAAGGTTGTGTCTTATAGATACTGTGGTAGACTGTCCTGTTCCTGATTGGGACGTCTCTGTGGTGATAGATTCTGTACCATAGAAATAATACCTTGTTACATATACACGTACATGTACGTACAGAAGAAATAATCATGATCGATTTTCTTAGATTCTAATATTTATTCTTTCATCTTGTAAATATCTAATTTTATGTAATCTAAAGGACAATTTTCTAAATGGATGGAACAAAATTTTAACTATCCACACATTTGCTGGAAGTTTTATCAAAATGTGAATACATTGTGCTCTAAATCATCTAGCAAAATCAAAGTATGATGAATTGTGATTGCCAACTTCCAGGAATGTGCTAAAAGTTCAGAAGTCAGATCCTTTTTTGAAGTTGATTTATAAGATTGAAGACAAGATATTGCATGTACATAATTGCTATCCGTCTGTTGAAATTATGTCATAGTTAAAATAAATACAATGTAATGTGGAAAATGACTCGAGACGGAAGCCAGTTTTCTATCTTTGCCCGAATAAATTTTTACTTCAATGAAATAAAGTACATTCTTAACTAGTAAAAAGTTTAACTTTTAAATAATTTCATAATAAAGATACTCATTATTAGCCACTTACAATAAATTCGTCAGACTGTGAGAAGATGGAATCTAATCTCTGGTCCTCATCTTCCTCCATAAAATCATTATCATCGTCTCCCGTCAGTGACGTCAGAGTTTTACCAAGGGCGGATAACTGCTTGCCGATCTTGGTATCTAGATGTACCGCTATACCCTGCATCTCCCATTGTACATTCAGTATCCATTTAGCATTACCCAAAGGATCTAGTATGAGAAAAGGAGACAAAGTATCATTTATTAATTTGTTAATGTTTGGGGGTAAATATTTGATAGAATCAAATCACTGAATGGAGGCATATCAAAAAATTATTTCTTTACAAAGACTTTGTATCAAATGTTACATTAAAGTTAAACATTTATCTTTATAAGATTGATTTCCGTTGAGTGTTGAAATTATTAATTAAAAGGCAATAAATGGTAATACATGTATCTATTACATTTTGAAAAGTTAAGTGTCCCCTTCGGAAACTTTTGTCTGTCCACAAAATTTCCTGTACACTGATAAATTTATTAAATTCAGAACTTTGGTTTGTGTAGATGACCAATAAAACCTGTTTCTTCAAGTAAATTACCTGATGCCTGTTTATTGATAGTCCTTGAGCACACCTCGTACGTCCCCTCTGGTACCACACAGGCGTTCATCACAGGGTCCTCAATTGGAGCGGGCTTCCAATCATCCCAAGATGTCTCAAAGTCGTCAGCAAATCTCAGGCAAAAATCTAAATGTACATGAATTATCTTATATTCAATAAAAATAACAAACATAGGGTAATCAAAGATTACATAGCTCGCCTATATAGGTTTTTGTCAGAAACCAGGTTAAAGTTTTTGAAAAGTAGGTCAAAGTCAAAGGTCAAGGTCACTAGGTCAAAAGTCATGGTCTCAAATGAAAGGCTCGTCACAAGGTATCTACATGTGAAATATCAAAGCACTACCCCTTATAGTTCATGAGATATAGCCCAGGTTAAAGTTTTGTCTACGGACGACAACGACAACAACGACGACAAGGGTATGGCATAAGCTCTCCGGACTTTTTTGTCCTGAAGAGCTAAAAAGTCATGTCTCATAATGCAACATTAAAAAGTTTCATAGAATGTAACTTAAAGGAGATAAATTTTGTATCAAAAATAGTCAAATTTGTGTATACATGTATTTCAATATTTAAAATGAGCTGCATGGCCAGTAATCTAAGTAAGTCACGTATATCAGGAAAAAATTGAATCTTGTGAAAACAAAGACTTGCCAAACTTATGTATTTATCCCTCCCACAAAGACACATGTTTGGGGAAAAACAGACAAGTCCACACCATACTACATACATGTAACTTTGTACAATAATCTAAAGACAGGCATATACATGTATGTACATGTAAGTAGTCGAAATTGAAGAGTGGAAACAGGACATAAGAATTTCTTGAGTTTAGCCAGACAAACAACATAAATGTTATTTTGTGGACATGATGTAGGTTTAGGGTATAAGTTTTAAATTTCTACCTTGAAATCTTCCCTTACTGACTAAGGACCCCGATGAACAAGCTGAGATCTGAGTACTCTTCAGTGTAAACACCAAAGCCGAGCCTGGCTCACTCTCTATAAAACGACTTGTTGTGTTGGTTCCCTGCATCTACGAAAAGACAAAGAAAATAGTTTCTTTACAATTTTTAAAAATTTTTACATTAATGATACAGAGTTACAGAAAATTTCTTGAGCCTTGGTCTAAACATAAAACTGGGAATTTCCATACTTTTAACAATTTTTTATGGGAATACTCTTTATACATTATCATATTGAGTCTTTGCGGAATACAGAGTTTTTCCCCCTTACAGACAGTATCTGATGTAAAACCATTGTGATGTCATGAAAATGGTATGGTAACGTCGATTTTATACCGTCATTTCCCAGACTTTTAGGACTGTTTCCATAGAATTTGATGACGTCATAATCAGTCTACGTCAGATACCGTCTCAAATGGGAAGTAACTCTGGTTTTCGAAAATAGCAAATATATAGACTAGATTAAAAAAAAAACCCATGCAACAGCTGCATATTGGTGATTTATTGCCCAATAATTCCACTTATCAATGAAATGCTTCACTGACAGTCGCCGAGGTAAAAATTTGATTGGTCAATGTGATGACTGAAAGTATTGCAGTACCGATGTGGAGTATAAACAGTAGGTAAGTGAGTGAGTTACATTTTACTTGTAAAGTATTGGCTACCATCTAATAAGTATACTATACCTGTAATGTGTTAGCTAGTACTGGAACACAGATCCCCATGTCTTCCACAGTGAGTTGTAGGAACAGCGTACTAAACGAGGACGGAGTGGTCGATGTCATTTGAGGTATCCGATCTATAAACTGACGTGTTGCTCTTTGCACCTACAACAGACATGTACAATAATGTGAGAATTTTCTGTCAGCTTTTTCTAAAGTTGAATAAGTTTAAACTGTATTTATTCATAAAGATGCATGATTTAACAGACAAACAAAATTTAGTATAAGAGATCGGAAAACAAGTGGTATGCCCACTTACATGTATATCAAATCCTCTCTGAGTTGAATTTCAAAGGGACATTCTGAATTTCTACATCAATTCAACTGATCCGATCAAAGATTAAGATTTGGAAACCATATAGATTACATGTAACTTCTTTTCATGTTGCCTCATATCGTAAATCTGGAGGTTACATGACTTCATCTATCTGTTTACCTCATTGTTCAGGGCCAGTCTCTGTTCCGTCCAGTACTCGTAGGCATTCTTGTAGTTTAACCAAACAAGTACAGCTGAAAATATAGAATTATCAGTATTATCAACCACATCAAATCATGTAATTATATGTAATACATATATTTTGAAATTTTCATTCAAAAACTTTCAGTGTTGTTGTCACTTGTTCCCTAAGCTTTAATTCATTCATTTATGGACAGTCAGACAGACAAACAGAAAAGATCATTTTTCATTAGGGTTCTCACATTGAAACACAGTTCTCGGACAACTACTGTAAACGTGATTTTTTTCCGGGGGGAATTTCACAATTATAACTTCAAGACGATTCGCGTGGGGGAAATATTCGCGATAAAAATGTTTTTCCCATTGTGAGAATGCAGCGGGGATATTTTCGCGATGTCACTTGATTGGCGAAAAATGCCAAAATTACCCCCACGCAAAAATTTCCTCGTTTACACATGTTACAGTACATGTTTAATACCTTTGTCAAATGCCTGTGGTTGTGCCAGTATAATTGGTCTAGTGAGGGTAATAAGCAAAGCTTCCTGATCTCTAGATACACCCGGGATCATCTCATCCTGTTAATAAAAGATGTACGGTACATTAACGTGACAGTCACTGTATAATCATGACGTGCTGCATGTACATGTATATTTATTTCTTACTCACTTACGTCGAGTGAGACAAAAGAAAAAAAACGTAGACATAGCAGTGTAGCAGTTTGAGATTTCCTTGTCTCACACTCCACGTGACACCTATAATGACGTCATACGAATGTAACGTCATGCCATCTTAAGATTTATGTATGTTTTGGTATCGATTCTAGTTTTGAAAAAGCATTATATTAATGATAAAATGAGGTGAGTGAGAAAAATAATCAATCAGGACGTTACGACCGAAACAGGGGAATCTCATCCTCGTGCAATAGATTTGCTACATCCATGACTGAGCAAGCCTCGTAGTGGATTGCAATTCTTTTACACTCCCCTATCTCAGTCACAATGTCATGATAGAATCTATTAGTCTTGCCAAACAGCCATGGAACACAAATCTTTGAAATCTGGGAGAGATCTTTCATACCTTTTTCAAAAATGTTGATAATTTCATTCATTTGAATTTTTACAACACATACATGTAAAAGTAAATACATGTACATTGCAATATAGCAAAACTTGCCTGTAGAGCATTTCTGATGCCGATTTTAGTCTTGAAGAACGCCATGGTCTGAAACTCTGGTTCAGCCTCCTCAAACAATGCATTCTACAATATAATGTCATACAAGTCATGTAGACCTAAATTGTACATTTTATCTCTCATATACTTCAATATATGATTTATCTCGAAATACGTTACAGATTTTCAAATTATTCCTCGCTTTCTGTATCTAAGCTATGGTTGTGTTGACCCTTTATACATATAACAACCTGTCTTCAAAAAGTATAATTTAATGGAGTTTTAGTGGCAAAATATTGATCTGAGATATGGACTAATCTTAACATATTTCATTTGCATCATTTCAGACCAAGAAAGCTTGAACGACACCAAATGATAAATTCATAGAGGGGTAAATTCCCATCATTAATTATAATAATCACTTTTTTAAAGTAAATGTCCAAAGTAATCTTCCTTAGGGAAGTGGTGTAACATCATCAAATAAAACAAACTCTTTTTTCAAATTTTCGACCGCGTGGTCTTTATCAAGAAAATTTTACAGACACAATATAAAGTCTATGTAACGTCCATCTTTGCGCTTGTAATGTTTGTTTAAGCGCTTGCTTATCATGACGTCATAGACGTCCTGAGACCTGGAAAAACGCATTAACGCGACGTCATAATTCCCGCGCTACTAATGCGTTTTAGTGCGCTACATAATTCCCGCGCTACTAATGCGTTTTTCCAGGTCTCAGGACGTCTATGACGTCATGATAAGCAAGCGCTTAAACAAACATTACAAGCGCAAAGATGGACGTTACATAGACTTTATATTGTGTCTGTAAAATTTTCTTGATAAAGACCACGCGGTCGAAAATTTGAAAAAAGAGTTTGTTTTATTTGATGACTTTTTTAAAGATTTATTTTGTAACTTAGCACACGAGATATCTGAACAAATGAGAAGTAATCTGAATTGGTCTGCACATACCATTTCTGATTGACACCTACAATATTTATTTCCCTTGCATCTTACCTTAATCAATTGTCCTAAAGCCAAGTTCAGATCAATTTGAGCTTTCATGAACATTTTCTGGCTACCAGCTGAAATTACCACAACATCACAAGAGTGTGAAAAAAAATATATATATTGTCACTAAAACAGGTATATCGGAACCCAATTTTCCCAACCATTTGATACAAATTTCAGCTATTCAAATATACAATTTCAAGAAACATAACAAACAAGACAAAAAGATTTTAAAATATTTTCATGTCAGGAGATGATAATTGACCCTTGCGAACGCAGGAAAATTTTGAGAAATTCCATGACGTCAAAATGCATTTTCGCTGTTTTACCCAAGTTCGAAGCTTGTTTGTCCGAGGTAAACACATGGTAAAAGCATTGTGACGTCACAAAATTTTGCATTTTTTTCCCGCAATCCGAAGGGTCTATTTTTCATTTACATCGCAGGAATTTATCTATCACTTTACATATTATATACAGAGTCTTCATACAATTATATCTTCATGTTAATGCATCCACCAGTTTCACTTACTAGCTTTGTTCTTTTAAAATTGATGAATTGAAAGACAACATGTTTATTTCAAAACACATGTAACCCTCCCCCACCCTCTCCTATCTGACTTAAATTTCAGGGCATACAAATTCATAAAGATAAACCTGTCTGTTGTTGTTCCTGGGTTGACTCCCTTGCCTCCATTTGCACCCTGTTAGACACCTCTAGATTCACAGACCCTGTGTCTAACCTTACTGCACTGTAAGTGGGTGTGGTCACTGTATACACTGTACTTACCTGTTTGTTGTTGTTCCTGGGTTGTTTCCCTTGCCTCCATTTGCACCCTGTTAGACACCTCTAGATTGACAGACCCCGTCTCTAATCTTACTGCACTGGAAGTAGGCGTGGTTGCAGTTATTTGTATACCCTGCAATAAGAGAGCAAAATAGAGAATTCTACTCATTATTTTTTCCTACAAGATACCATTAGATTTCCTCAAACTATGCGTTACTGAAATTCAATATGCTCAAACCGAAATTTCTTCAATCCATGTTCATCACAAACCCTTCTGTCCTCAAGATTTCCAACAGGCATGGAACCTTAATTTGGGGAGGGAGGGGATACATACAGAATCCTCTATGAAAAAAAAAGAGCTAGAGATTGTTCCTGGAAACCAATTACCCCCCCCCCCCCCCTAAATCAAACATACCATTGCTGTAGCAGCCATTTACTAAAGGAAGTATGACCTTGAATTATTGACCTTAGAATCAATCCAGTATCCATGCATCCAAAATTTGGTTTCGATCGATGAAACGGTTCTTGAATTCTAAAATGAAATTTCTTTCTCCTAAGTTACCTTGACCCTTTGATCCCAAGATCGGGGACGTATTTTATATGCGTACCTGACAAGATCAAGAAGTACCATATCCCTCCCTAGTATATATCTAAACACAAAAAAATTTAAGTAGTAGTTTGACGAAAGAGTAAGTACTGTACATGGGAGTTATTTTTCAAATTCGTCGTAATGTAACGTTGGTCTTTTAATTAATCAATGGATATTCCTTCACTTGATCTGAATCCATATGTCTTTGGTTGAAGATATGGTTTGAATATTTTTAAAGCGTCTTGAGTTATCAATCCCCTATGGGTTCTAACGATTTTTGATTTTCAAACCAATACTATTGTGTGATAACAGTATCGCTAATTTTTTTTAAACAAACTACGCTTCCCTCAGATCGTTCCGCCCTGTCCATATTTCACAAAAGAAATCGAGAAGGTTTTTCTACCTAGAATGGTCAAATGCATGGGAATCTGGAAATATTTTTTTTCTTTAATTTGAAAAAGAAAATAAAGGGTTAACTTCTTACTTTAGCGATGACACCTCAAACGTTATTCGATGTCACAAATCAATGACAACTCAAATGTCAGTATATCCCGTTAAATATCATATTGCCTATAAACCCCTCCTCGCGGGACGCCGCTAACAGTACTACAACCACCCTACCCCTCCCCCGCGGGGTGCCGCAAACTCAGGTAAACAATCAAACCGTCCCACTATAGTCAAGTGTGGAAATCACCACCTAAACGTGTAAAAACATGGAAAACATGTATACCCTACACAAAAATCTGTCAAAATGAACAAAATATTATCAGTGAATAATATTCCGCGAATATCGCGTCAAAATGTCCAAAACTTATATAAAGTACGACTTGGAAAAATCCAACAATCAAAGATAAATCTGTATAGCAAGCATTTTTCGGGAATAAAAAAAATCTTGAAATAAAAATGGCCGGACTGTCTTTGGATCAACAAGCCAAGCTGACTCGAGTGAGCGCCGTGGTCCTACAGAAAATGTTGGTACAACACGAAGCCGTGACGGAGAAAATTATACAGCTGGGTAAGTTGATGGGAATCTTATTTATTTATTCATTTATTTATTTATTCATTTATTTATTTATTCATTTATTTATTTATTCATTTATCTATTTATTCATTTATTTATTTATTTACTTATTTATTTATTTATTTATTTATTTATTTATTTATTTATTTATTTATTCATTTATTCATTTATTTAATTATTCATTTATCTACCTATTTACAAACACCTTTATTTCTCTTTGTCGTTATAAATATACGCAACACATGATTTATTATTTTCGTCTAATTCTTTATTGAAAACTGCGGTGTATTTATTTTTACCCATTGTTTTAGACAATTTTTTTCAAAATATTCAGAATTCTTTTTTATTAATTATATTTCACTATTTTTATCATTTTTTAAATATTGAAATTCACAAAGTTGTCATGTTTTTTAACCAACTAAAGAGCGCATGTGCGGAAAACATTGGCTTCTCTGTAATCATAGCGTAATTAATTAATTTACAAGACGATTATACAACTGATTAATCAATTAGGTAATTATCTTGTGACTAATTTAGTTTGCAAAGCTCCTCATTAATTCGTCCGATCGAAATCAAAAGCATTTTCAGTATATCAAAACATACTCTAAATTATTTCGGAATTTCTTGAAAACTAAAATTACGAGTAGCAAGCCCACGTAACAATGATAAGCCGACAACGCGCATGGTGTAGTGCATATCATTTCTGTACCATGTCAGCCTTAGACCGCCTATACAACACCATGGAATCTACGTCACTGATGCAGATTTATTTACGTCACCATGACAACGCCGTCATCTCTTTAGAGAGTATTGGTAAGATGTCCGTCCGTTGTCATATCGTATACGTCTGTTCGAATTTCTTAATAAGAATAATGACGTCCTATTTTAAAATTTTCTATTAACGATTTAAGCAAAGGGAGACTACGAATTGTACGTCCGACTTAGTCAAAACTTTTCTATTTTTTTAATCGAATTATACTTTGTCCATGCGCACACCAATTTTTAGTATTGACTGACCGGTTCCGACACAATTAATTCAGTTGCTTGAGAAATCCGCTGTAGAAATTCAGTTTGAAACCTAACCAAAATGATTCATAAATGTCATATATGAAATCGGATTTCATGTGCTTTTGCATAATTCAATTTTTACTATTTACCGTGCATTTTGTAATGAATTTCGAATTTTGCTGTATCATTTCAAATATCACTGTTTTTTAAAGAAATTAGAGTAAAAAAAGAACTATTTCGCTTCTAAGATTCATTCATTTATTCATTTTATAAGAAATTTAAAATGTTCACATGAATTTTAAAGAATTCATAGACTTAACCATTGAAATGATAAAAATCTATGATATACCAAACACTAGATTTCATTACTTTCTGACCTTGGTATCAATATCATTTTCTGCCTCTCAATTACCTATGCTTATATCTTTATCATACATCATGAGTAATGGTGACCATTTCCTAGAATAACTATTTCATTCATTCAATGTCTTTTTATTTACAGATGAATACATATGGTACCTGACCAGTAAAGCTGTGGAGTGTATGAGACGTGGCGAGAAAGGCAAAGTTCTACAACTCTTACAGCGACGATGTGTGGCAGACGGTATCAAGCACGTCTACCGACAGTACAGAAAACGTAAATGGAGACAGGTACGTACTTCAGATATTCCTTACAAAGTTAGCTGCCTCTAGCATTACTGATACATGGTTTATTGAAATGTACTTTTAAGTACAGGTCCACGTAAGGATCAGGCAATTGAAAAACCTTAAAATTTTTGCAGAATTTTTTTTTTCTTTTGAAATGTGCTCATATCAGCCTCCATATGAATGTTCTGAGGGAATTTTCCTCATACTTGGATGGTGAAAAAAGTTATAGGGGTAGCAAATTTGGTTGAATTATATAGAGAAAATTTTCCCGCCATTTTTTTCCTTCATAATCAATTATGTGGTGAATATCTCGCTCCACCACAGCTACTTTGAAGTTTGAGAAACGAATATCATATGTTTGATTTGTACCACATATATGTCTCAAAACAGGAATAAAAAGTTTTGCAAAAAATTTTGATGTATCACCCCTGCCTGATTCTTACATGGACCTATATCTAATAATCAATTAAAATAAGTCTGGGTTTAATGCCAAGATATTGATAGTTTCATGAGTAAAGCATTTGTAATCAAATTAGATTTTAAAATTGTCTTATGGTATGTTAACTTGATTCTTTCTTGACTATATGTCTTGAGCCTGAGATAACTTATCTCAATTTTTAATATAAAAACTTCAAGTAATGTCGCATAAGGGATGAATGAAAATAAAATAATCTTAGCCAATCAGATTAAAGTTTAAGATCCTTTTGAGCTAATTATATATACTGTATATAACTCTTTTTAGCCAATAAGATTTCATTACCTGAGCTTATGAAATTGTAGTTATAATGCATGAACATTAACCATACCGTAATTGTTACTGCAATAATATGTATCTACATAATCTTATTTTATCATTTCAGGTACAGAAACTGGTTGTCAGCATCGTTCACACCATGCATCCCAACTCCCACCCAGCCATGCCCCTCCCACATCACCATGACGACGACACAAGCCCCGCCTACGAGGAGGAGCAAGTCATCAAGTATGCCCAGACCATGATGGTAGCCCAGTGTAACTTCAGCAGATTTGATTGACAGTTACTTCTGTTTCTGATTGACATTTGATTCTAGTTTAAGCAAACTGTTGTAACCTTTGTTGTAAATGTGACAATGTTTCAGTGTGCATAGAGTACTTGTATGTGTAATTTTGTATAATGTGTGTATGAGTGGTCTTACTATTTTATTATAGGAAATGCCTGTTATGTATTTCAGATAGTTTAATTCAAATCATGGCCTTGAAACATATCTACCTTGTCATATCTGACTCTATAATGTAATTTTTCTCATAACCTCCTACTGCTTAATGTCATTCATCATGTTTCATTCAGACATTGTAAAATTTTCATGCGTTTAATAGTGCTGCTGTTTTAATAGTGCTCCATACATGTCATTAATAAATGTCTATGATGACTGAATTCTTTGTTTACGTGTTGTCTCAATATTATTAAACCATGATTGTGTATCTTACAGAGAAATCCATTTCTTATATGGTACAAAAGTCAAACACAAGAAAATTTTGCGAGTTGTTGTCCACCGCTTTCGGGTGCTTGTCCAACAAATAGCTCAAACTCTAAGGTCAAGGTCACAAGGTTAAACCTAGCTTTTGGTATAAATTGAAAGTTCTTGTTCATGTTGTTAAAAGGAAAACATATTTACATGTATGTGAAATATGAAAACCCTATTGCTCACCATTCAAAAGTTATGTCCAAGGTCAAAGCTTTGCAAAAGTAGGTCAAACTTCAAGGTCAAAGTCACAAGGTAAAAATTTTGGGTACTAATTCTCTTTTTATGCAATTATGGAACCAATGTTTGTCTAACTTACAACATTTCATATTTAGGTACCTAATGCACAATAGGGCATTTTTTTATGCCTAGTAAGGTACTACATGTATAAACTACATTCAATTTTATGTTTTTCCTGAAAGGTAATCATGCCCACAACTCAGAAATAATAATTTTGGGGCTTGAAAACTTACTAGGCATCAATTTTATTTCTTTTCCTATATAGCATATAAAAAACACAAGTTGTACAAGAGTTTTTCCCCTTTTGATTTTCAAGCCCTGGTATTCTTATATCTGCACTCAGGGCATCATTACCTCTCCGGATAACTATGCTGTGATTTTAGGTCTCAGAATTCCATAAATGGATGCCCCAATCACCTCTCATTACCTATTGAATACCTTGAAATCTTCATAACTTTGAGTCTTGTCACAAGGTACATAAAGTACATGGCAAATACGAGGATTCTACTTTGAAAAGTTTAGTCCATCATTTCAAATTTGCATACAGAAGGTCAAAAGTTTTGATTTCCAAGGTCACAAATTCTGTTTTTCCAAGGTCACAGATTCTGTTTTTCCAAGGTCATAGATTCTGTTTTTCCAAGGTCATATATTCTGTTTTTCCAAGGTCACAGATTCTGTTTTTCCAAGGGTCATAGATTCTGTTTTTCCAAGGTCACAGATTCTGTTTTTCCAAGGTCATAGATTCTGTTTTTTCCAAGGTCATAGATTCTGTTTTTTCAAGGGTCATAGATTCTGTTTTTTCCAAGGTCACAGATTCTGTTTTTCCAAGATCATAGGGTTCATGTACATGTAAGTCAGAGGTAAAAGGAAAGCTTACCTTAAATCTAAAGAGAAGGGAGTATAGCAGAGATGATGTTGACTCCTTCACCACCTTCTCCCCCTCTTCCACCCATAATGGAACAGGCTGGTCTGAACCGGAAACCTTCTGGACTAACTCATTAACTTCCTGCAAAGGGTGGAAACAATTCAAGTTATTCAAAGACAATTTTTACTTTATGAGAATTAAATTTCCTACCACAGAGTAAGATGTCCGTGATTTTAAGGTTATATACATGTATATCACTGATGCCATAAGCTGAGTTTCAGTCTCATGTTGACCAATGATAAAAGAGAATCTTATTGTGACGTCACAGTAATGTCGTAAAAAGAACATGGCCTTAGATGGCATGAAACATTGTTTGAATTCACTTTTTTCTCAATAATTATGATACATGGAAGAAGAAATAGATCTTTCACTTTCTACTGAGTGAGACATAAAAATTTATACTTGTATTTGTGATGGAAATTTTTTTTCTTTTCCCGCTACACTCCACTTGGGAAAAGATGAAATTTCTGTCACACGTGTAAATTTTTACATGTCTCATTCTGTAGATCATGATAGAACCTTTTATTCTTCATGCTTGCCCACCACTAACTCTTCATGAAAAGAAGAGCAAAGTTTTGTAGCTCAGTTAATACTAATTTTTAGTTAAATACTTGGTATCATTCTTTACACATTGATCACAGACATACTCACTGTCATAAAAACTTTCTGTACAAACACAAGATGATTTAACAGATCTGTCGTTAGGCTATGCTCTAACATTCCGACTTCAGCCTCCGCATTAAGGTAGCTTCCCTCCTTAAGGGTGAGCCCGTCTGTAAGGTTCTCTGATCCTGTCCCAGAGCGCCCCTGGTGGCGGTAATCTGCAAACATCTGGATGGGAGGTAACTCTATCTCAGCTTCTGATGGAAGGGATGTTTCTGTGGTTTGAACCTAAAAAATAAATGTTTGAATACCAGATTCATTAAATTTGTAATTTTGCTGATAAAGTAGCTAGATGAAGAGGAAACAAATTACATAATAGTATAGACATGCATTTCGAAAAATGGTTCAATGTACATGTAGCTTCTCAGATTATCACTCACTTTTTTTTTAATCTAGAACTGCACCTAATACCAGTATTACTATAATTTATGAAAATTACAGTTATCTTATCTTGCATGGTTAAGATACCTTTAAACAATCTTTTATTTTGTACTTTGTTAGAACAACTTGCCTTTAGTATTTCTATTAAAACATTATTAAGAGACTGGTAGAGAAACCATCAATACAAATAAATTCCAATATATTTGTATGGATGCTTTCAATACAATATATAAATTTATTGTACGGCTTCAAAACAGAGATTTTTTTGCCCCTAGAGTCAAGGATTTGGGGGGCATATAGTTTTGGGCCTGTCAGTCTGTTTGTCTGTCTGTCTGCTTGTCTATCTGTTTGTCCGGAAAACATAACATTGGGCATAACTTTTGAATGGAAGGTGATAGAGCTTTCATATTTCACATGTGTATTCCTTGTGACAATTTTTGACCTCATGACCTTGACCTTTGACCTACTTTTCAAAAACTTTAACACTGAGCACAACTTTCGAATGGTAAGGGACAGGGTTTTTCATATTTCATATGTGTGTTCCTAGTGACAAGACCTTTCCATTGATACCTAAAGTTTTGAAATCATGACCTTGACCTTTGACCTACTTTTCAAAAACTTTAACATTGGGCATAACTTTCGAATGGTAAGTGATAGGGTTCTCATATTTCACATGTGTATTCCTTGTGACAAGACCTTTCCATTGATACCAAAAGTTTTGAAATCATGACCTTGACCCTTGACATACTTTTCAAAACCTTTAACATTGGGCATAACTTTTGAATGGTAAGTGATAGGGCTTTAATATTTCACATGTGTATTCCTTGTGACAAGACATTTCCATTGTTACCAACTTTCTTTAACCCAGTGACCCTGACCTTAACCTTTCAAATACTTAACAGAAAATGGTGTTTATACTAACAAAGATGCCACCAGGGGCATTCGTGTTTCACAAATGCAGGCTTTATTCAGACATCAAATATTTGCAAAATCAATAAAGTCATAAATGACCAGAGAAAAGCCATTCTTGATATCTGCATTTAATTATCAGGACATCACAGAAGAGAGAGATGATGATAATAATGTCTTTGCCATTCCTTACAGATCAAGACATACATGTAGTTCTGAAGAAATAAGCTTTCGCATATGGATCAATTTTCAATACAATCATGTAGAATGTAAGAGTTAGATAATCATGAAACTTGCATAGACAGAGAAATCTGAAAGCGTAATGTAATGAAAGATGTGACATACTCAGGGGTACTGAGATGCAAATACTTCAATTTGACTGATCAAACAATAAATCAATTGAGAGAGAGAGAGAGAGAGAGAGAGAGAGAGAGAGAGAGAGAGAGATCGTCTAAAAGAAAATTGCAATAATCTAAAACATGAGCAATGTGTGTATGGGATACCTGATGGGTATACCTAGTGATAACTGAGTACCAAGTGAAGAACGAATTATTTTGTAAATAGTTAAACATGCCCAGTTTATACTATGCACTGTGATGTGGAGGGTCATCATACCTTTTTGTACAGATCTATCAAACTTTGCTAATGTGAGACAAAATAATATACTATAGTAGTGAACAAATAATAAATTCAATCGAGGTGAGCTATTAAAGCTTTCATTTTCTATTCCAAATCAACATTGTGCAACTTTAAGCATTATTGAGCGTTAGGCAGTGGATGTATTTGTACAGTACATTTCACACGTTTCATAAAGTTTACATTCAGTTTTCTCTGTTACATAATTGTTTTTATTTTTTGATTAGGCATACATGCTATTTGATCGAAATTTTGACCAATTTCTTGGACCTAAGCAACCGATATTGTTACCATGCCAACGTTTTTCTAAGACACTTGAATTAGGCTTTATAGTAGATTGCTGACAACACTCCCTGCCAAAATTCATCTGGTGTTGATTAGCTTAATTTTCAATATTTATAATGTACAGTTTAACGGACAGATGGACGGACATACTGAAGGACAGATGGAGACCAATGCTGGACTCAGGGTTATCATGGTTAATGCATGCTGCTTGACTGTATTTTGACTGCTAGACATGAAAAATAGCAACTAACCTTTGATCTAAAGCTGAGCTGATGACTCGGTAAGTCCAATCGGAATCTAGCTTTTTTCCCCGTCATACCACTGAGAGTAATTTTACCTGTCTAGAAATAGATTGAATACTAAAGGTAAAGATAAAGGTAAGATTTATAGTCTCCATTGCTTTAGCCTCACGTGACTTCCACAATTACCTCCCTGGCAAGACCTGTAAAATCCAGTGCATTCTCAACTCCCTTGGGAGTATACAAGCAGAGCTGCTGTTCAAGCACTAATGCTTTTCATTCACATTACCTACTCGTCTCATGTGCCAGGTACCCGGCTTTACTCCTGGGTAGAGAGTGCAACGTAGTGTAAGGGTAACAATGGTTTTGCAATGTCTGGCGACGGTGAGATTCGAACCCACGACCTATGGGTTCGCAGTCCACCGCACTAACCACTACGCTACCAGCACTACTAAATCAGAACTGATAATCAACACATAACCATTACGAGAATTTGCATGAAAATACATGATGAAAGAAACTGAAATAACATGTAATACTATATTGAAGAGCAACATTATCAAATTCAAGAATTCAAAGAGATTTAAAAACCTCTGGGGCCAGGATAAGATTTTTCATATTTTCGGACCTTGACCTTGATCTTGATGATATGATCACCCATTGGTCTTTGGTAACAGCTCTGTGAACATTTGTTCAAATCCAAATGAAAACTTTATACATTCATGATGTTAAAATTTCTTATCATTGTGACCTTGACCCAGTGATAGGGAATGACAGGGGTAATGTGCCAAAGTCCCATTTAATTGCAAAAAGGCCCATTGAAGTCGCAGTAGTTTAAGAAATGGCCCACTAAAATTCAGGAAAATCATAGAAAATGGCCCATTAACAAAATTTTCTTCCCAATCACTGCCTTGACCTTGCCAATTTGTCTTTGGTCAAGGTCATGACACATTCTTTGGTCCTGGCCAACAATTCTGTGAAATATTATTCAAACCTGTAGTAATATAACAAAACTACCTTATGTTGAGCCTTTAGTGATGGTAGCAGTGAAGCCCCTGTTGTCAGACCCTGGAACATAGCCTTGAAATGGATGTTGATGAAAGTCGGTCTGTTCGTGTTTTCTTGTTTAGTGACCTTGACATTCTTCTGCCTCTTCAGGGAATCCTGGGGATTGGTGGCGTCTACTTCACTTCTCTCTGGAATATCTAGGTTACGACTGAAATTAGAAGAATTACAGATAGAGTGTTGTTGAAAAATTGTTACAAGAGTAAATGTGTTTGTATCACTCTGCCTGAGAACTTTATGTCGGTATAGCTTCATATACATGTACATACAATGTATACTTTATATCTTAATGTATAGGTTATGACTAAATTGAAGGTCATGGGTGGTTACCGTCTCTCACTGGTAGAACGGTTTTCTTACAAGGAATGAAAAAGCATTACAAGGCCAAAACAATTTCATCTTTCATTCCTTCGATTTCCCTTTTTTGTTCTGATCAAAATAGTATTCCTTCTCTTAATTACAAGATCAAACTTCAAAATTTTTTGATGAAAAAATAAAAGTACCTTCCATCTTTCCCGACAAACCTACATGTAGCTATGAAGGTAAGATTTCATGTTTCCTGGTAATTCTTTCTCCCAACCTCAAAACTTTGCCCAAGTACTTAAAATATATTACCTAGATCTTGATGTAGGGCGTCTGAACTCCTGTAGTGTGGTAGACAGTTGTCTGGTACTCCGAGCCATCATACCGTGTAACACCACTGGATGCTGCGGTATGTCTATATCTATAATGCCAATAGATACCATGGCAGAGTTATGTTCCTTGCCTTTACGTAGTATGGTGGTGTGGAGGGCCTGAGACTTGGCAATGGTCACGGTTACTACAGTTCTGAAACGAAGTAGGGTCAAACCATGAATCTACGGTAAACGTAGCTATTTCCGTTGGGGGAAAATTTCACGATTATAACATCAAGACTTTACATGTGGGGGAAATTTTTGCGATAAAAATGTCTTTCCCAATGTAAGAATGTAACAGGAATTTCTTCGCATAGTGGAAATTTTTCGCGAATTCCCTAGATTCATGAAAAACAAGAAAGTTACCCCCACGCGAAATTTTCCACGTTTACAGTATCATACCTAAATGGAGTTACATTGTACTTCCTATCTTGGACAGTATCTGAAGTACATAAATGTAATGTAAATGCATTATGAAATTTCTACAGAAATGTCATAATTGAAGCATATTTTCCTTGAATTTTACATTAATTTACCCTTCTGAACGCGGGAAAAATTTGAGAAGTTCCATGACGTTACAATGCAATTTCGATGTTTGACCGAGGTTCGAAGCTTGTTTGTCCGAGGTAAAAGCATTGTGACGTCAAGACATTTTGCATTTTTTCCCGCAATCAGAAGGGTCAATTATTTTCCTTTGAATTTGACATCATGATTAATTTACATCAGATACAGTCCTAAGTGTGAAATAACTCTCAGACTGTATATCCATATATTATCCAAAAGACTGAATGACTTGTTTTTTAGCCCATGACATTTTAGTATGACAGTAAGATCTTAAACTATGACAATAAAGTAGGTCACTTCTGTTTTAATACAAAAATCTGCGAAAAATCATAAATTGGCTTTCATAGGTGAGAAAAAATCATAATAAAATCATGATAGTGCTCTGCAGTTAGTCCCTATCATACTTTCAACACAAATTAGATGTCTAAATTAAATGTACAAAATCATGTACTTACTGCATGTGAGGGGGAAGACCCTCCTTTAATTTCATGAGTGTATTGCCAATATGTGCCGTAGCTGACGATTCTGAAGATTTACGGTGAACAAAACCTGAAAGAGATCATTTAGAGTTAAATAATATACAAATGAATGCACTTTTTTTATCAAGATATCATTACAGAAACCCACGTCACAGTTTTTTGGTACAACAAGTTTTATATCATTTTGGAGCATTCAAGTATATAACACTCAAAGAATAAAGGAATTTACAGGGTTTTTTTTACCCTTTGATTCCAGGGGCCTGGGCCTTCAAAATTGGGGAAAATGCATCTTTTGGTTGGAATTGGGAAAAAAATATACAAATAAATTGAGAAAACAAGCAAAAAGATCTGCTGACATTTGCTACTAATGAAGACAACTGAACGGATATAGACACCTGTAGTACCAAGAATATTATATTTCAGATAGTTTATTGCAAAACAGATAATTATAAATATATTTTCAGTTATTTCAAATTGGGAATTTTAAGCTCAGAAATTGGGAAAAATGCCTGTTTTTCAGCATTGGGAATGGGGCCAAAACTTCGACCCTGGAGAACACCTAAAAAAAATCCCTGATTTATTACACAAAAGGAAAATATCCCTTTCTCAAATCTGCTATAGCTGCATCATACTATTACATGTAGATGCAATTCAACAATAAGGCCTCAGTTATACTGGAGGCCGAGGTAGAAATATAAGATTTTATTTTAAAAACATTGATCTCTTAAAGTTTAACATGTGGCATTTTTGAAAATAATGCTATAAGAATCAACCTTTTATAGAGAGCTTTTGGTTACCTTTAACTTTTTCTCTGTAGGTACCACTGGCATGTACATTGTCCAGACAAGCTTCCAGTTTCAGTCCACTTAATACGGCTAAAATATTCACTTTCTCTACTTTAGCTATACCAAATACTACAAGCGGTATACTTTCTCCCACATAGATACCTAAAACATGATTGACATATATCAACACTGTAGATACAAGTATTTGTAGATGTTTTATGATTATCAAGTCTATTACAGACTTCAATGATGTAAAATAATCTTGTTTCACACTTATAATATGTACTGAATACAATCAGTATAATATCATTTAGGCATTGATCTAGATTTAAAGTTTTTGTCTGATGAAGGATTTGTTACAATCTTGAAAAAAAAATTCTATTGAAACCAATCTAAACTGCCATCCATAAATTAGTATACACCATTTCTGTTCTTGTTGCTGTTAGAAAAGTACAGTTTTTGAATGCATTGCTGTATAATTCTGAAGATGAACCTTATAGAAATCATTTGTAACAAATTTCCCCAAAATTTACATTTTTTTTTAATTTTCATTCTTTTTTATATTAAAATGACTATTTTTGAAAAAAAATTGTTCTCATGAAAAAAGTTTCTACTTACATTTTCATCTTCACAATTCAAAACTTTGAATTATATGAAGCCAATTATTATGAATCGTTTAAGTTCAGAATGGAAAACTAACTTAAAGGATAAACTTATGAAAAATTTAGAATGATTTCCTTGTTTGTTTATTTATTTATGGATGGCAGTGTATATAAAAGTACATAATTATGTAGAGGACTTCAAGTCAATTTCATAGTAAGAACAAAATTCAAAGACAAAAATACATTCTTCAGTTGAAAGTGAAGTCCACTTACTTTGTTTAAACTTGGTTTTATTGAACGTAGATTTGGCCGTATCATTTGTATTCTGCTGCATTCTGGCTCGGCCTTCCTCGGCTGCTGTAGCTCCCGTCCTCATAGTTGTCTCCCCTATTCTATTTATACCTATCCTGCTTGTGTCTGAGGGAGTGTCGGCTGGCTCAAAATTCCCGTCCCTCAATCCCTGCTCTGGTTCCGGTTCCTCTTCTATGACGGGAAGTTTGGATGAGGGTTTCCGTTTAACGGTCTTCATTTCTGGCAGTGTTGAGTATAGATCCAATATATGATATAAAGTTCTCCAGCATTTAGGTGTCGTCTCTTTGATCTCATCTACCAACGTTTTTTCCGCAAGCACTGGAGAGCTTACATCCTCCATCTCTATAGTTACAGAGTCACTTAAATTCAGTGACTGAGGTGGAGTCAAAACTGCCTGAGATTTATCCTCTGACCTTTGACCTTCTGACCCAGGAAGTCCTAATTTCCTCTGCTCCTTTCCTTGGGATAGCCTTTTCAAAGGCAGCTGTAGATTATCAACTTTTGGAGATCCAATTGTCTTTCTGTATGGTGCTGGTGAAGACCTAAGTGGTTTTACTCTCTCTTGTCCCGATTCTAAAACATTCCCTGACTGACTTGTTATATTCTCTTTCTTCCATCCTGAAGGAATTGTCTCCCCTGAACCAGGACTGAACTGATTTGTTTGTGACGTATCCGACTGCTGCGTATCGACACTTGACGAGGAATCTTTTGAGTCCTGTTTCCTATGCGTTTTGGTCCATTCATCATTTGTATGACTCTGCTTCAGCTCCTGTTTTGTGTCCTTCACATTCTCCGCCATCGTAGCAAACTGATGTATCAGCCTTAGTAACGGCATATCCACGTTCTGTGTCACTGTCTCACAATTTATCATAAAGTTGACCTGTAGTGTCGTAGGCTTGGCCTCCAGTTTATGCATAGCAAAGCTGAACTGTAGATCTCCCCTCTCCCCACCGTCTCCCTGTTCTTTGGACTCAAAATCCACTACATCCTTCATCCCTACACTCACTGAGAAATTCTCACACGAGAACGCTGAAGCATTATCCTTAAAGTGAACGAGTTTGACTTTCTTTCCTTTTCTACTTCGATGTTTTTCTGAGTCTGTAATTTGAATTTTAAGGAATTCTAACTTCCCCTGGAGTGACAGACTACCTCCAAACTTCTTCATCATAGCTGTAGGTCTCACAGCTTCAACATGTAAACCAATACTTTGTAAGAAAGGTTTAAACAGACTCTGAGCGTCTGCTAGTTGTACAATACTGGTAGCCATAGCAAGCTGTCTCTCAGTCAAGTCTAGACGACTATCATCTTGGCTCCACCCACTTCCAAAAGTAGCCATTAAGGAGTCTTGTCTCCTAAGTGATTGACTGTCCTCCTCTAGTGACATGCCTTTGAAGTCCTGCTGTTTTGCCATCCACTGATATAGATCATGGGTCTTATCGATCTTATTTTTCAGTATAGACGGTTTGGGTGGCTCTAGTTTCATTGGCGTGTTAGGAGGGGACGGGTCATGCTCGGCACTATGCAAGCTAGCCGCTGCGGAATGAAAGCTATAATTACTGTCGTTTCTCGTCATTCCCGGAACAGGAGTAAATCTCCTTTCCGGAGACTCCATATTCCCTGCTTGAGGGCTCCCAGGTGATCCATACACAAATGGTGGCTTTAATCCACTACTTGTTTTTTTATGTTTCGATGACAATGCTGAGGCAAAGCTGGTGCCATCATGCATGTCTTGGCCGTCCAGTTTTTGTTCTGTTAAATCAGACATGGACACACTCTGATGCACAGAGCCTCCTTCTGCTAACAGTAACGATGTTCGCTCATCCACGACATCGTACTGATCTGCGCATTCAGTCTCATTTCCGTCATCCGTAAAATCTGGAGCCAATGAGAATTTCACATTGTACGGATGTATGCTTTTCTTGGATTTGAAGTCAATGTTAGATATATTCGGCATATACAGTACATTTTTCCACTGCCTAGTGAGAGCAAGGATTCCTTTCTGTATCGTAATTAGCTGAGGGAGAGTGTCAGCAGTGACGGCTATTTCCACCGGTCCCGTCCCCTCTTTCTGGAGGTACTTTCTCAGCACAGTGAATAGCTGACAGGATGGATCTTCTTGGAAT
Organism: Pinctada fucata; assembly: GCA_028142955.1. NCBI lineage: Eukaryota > Metazoa > Mollusca > Bivalvia > Pterioida > Pteriidae > Pinctada > Pinctada fucata. The sequence goes on from AP027111.1 coordinate 56,783,238, forward strand.
GTCCTGGCAAGGCTAGTGATTTTACTGTACTTACTCTGTGAAAATACAAAATTTAATTATAATATTACTGAGTGTATATACATGTATCACTGTACGTGTACTTATCTAAACGCAACCAAATTTTAGCGAAACAGAGCAAAATTGGGTAAATTGAAATATTAGCGTAATCATGAATTACATGTAGCACTCTGACTTTCCACATTAATCTATAAGAGATTCATGATTTAGCGTATTCTTGAATTAGCACAGTCTTAACAGCGCTATCTCCGCAAAAATATGTTTTTATATTTTTTATACATGTATACATGTATATATATATATATTTTTTTTTCTTAAATAAGTACACATACAGTATGTGATAGGATTTGATGTCAGAAAACGACACTCATACTGCCAATTGGTATGGGTATCCTTCCCCAATGAAATATGAAATATGTGTGATGAAAAGAATCTCATCTCAAATGATTATTTGTTCAAATAATACCTAAAAGTGTGAAATTTGGTGATTTAAATCCCTCAAAAAAGCTCTTATGATGTAAAATCACATGAGTTTCATAGATACAACTTTAAATGCACAAATTTTTGAATTTCACTATAGACATTATTTTGACAAACAATGTCTCTTTCTTGCATCCTACAATAGTGAAGCTTTTCTGAAAGTTGGTAGCTGGTAGAAATCACAAACCTTATAAGGGAGTTGTATACCCGGCACTTCTAGAGCGTTAGTCATAACACATGCCATAACCGAGTTGGTTCTGTGAACCACTGAGAAACTCATATCATGTGTATGTCACATACCTTATAAGGGAGTTGTATGCCCGGCACTTCTAGAGCGTTAGTCATAACACATGCCATAACCGAGTTGGTTCTGTGGGTTAGTGTCTGAACCATTCTCTGTATCTCGGTAACCATACGGTCCAGGGGATTTAACCAACCGTTAATGGCTGTGGTAGCGGTACTCAATAGATTCCAGTCTAATCTGTGAAGAATATTAGACAAATAAAGTACATGTATGTTTTCATTTTGTTCAAAGGAGTCTGTTCAATTAACTGACATAGTTTATCACATGTAATTTTCTCTCTTTTATTCAGCGCCCAGTTTCACAAAAGTTCATGAATTTTCGTAACTTTCATCCTTTAATAAAAGGTTCAAAATATTTTCTAGTTAGATTGTATCATGTTTTCTTATATCATTTCTACATACTTAATATAAATTCAAAATCAAAACTTCTCAAATTTAAGTCAGTTAGGAGAACTAAGAGATCAAAAGTTATGGAAATTCCTGCAATTTTTCATAAGTATTTTTGTGAAACAGGCTGCAGAATGGCTAAGACCTTTTACATTTCTTGTATTCACTTAAAGTATTTGTTCCATTATGATGTTGAAAGATTATTTTTGTTTAAAGGAACCAAAAATAATCATTTTCACGATCTCTAAAAAGTGTGACATGATTGAGAAAAAAAAAATCATGAAATTAAGAGTTGCTACAATTTTTCTGGTTGATCTTTACATTTACATTTGGTAGATATGGTGCACCCTTAAATTATGAAAATTATGTGAATATAAACACTTCAACATACCTTGTAAAGTCCACTTTACGTTTTATAGATACTGGTGGTGGAGCAGCAAAGTTAAGCCATACAGTGTGTAGCTCCAGGGTACCGCTAGAGGCGTCCCCCGTCAGGGGCTTGTTTGTCTCCTTCTCTGATAATGAGGTTGATCCAGAGGCAATCGATACCCTGTAATAAATACATGTACATGTATGAATTTCATATTTTCTCCTACTGTACATCTAAATACATGTAGATCAACTTAACTGCATCTTGAAATGCAGATGCAAAAACCTTTAAATTCTAAAATGTATCGAAAGTGCAAAAATTTACTGAATTGATGAAATCTCAGTAATTTTAAAAATATTCTCAAAATAGTAGGACTGCACCCTGTTTCACAAAAATACCGGGTACTTACAAAAAATTGCAGGAATTTTCGTAACTTTTGATCGCTTAGTTCTACCTACTGCCTAAAATTTGAGAAGTTTTGTTTTTGAATTTACATGATGTATGTAGAAATAATAAAAGAAAACATGATACAATCTGACTAAAAAATATTTTGAACCTTTTATTAAAGGATGAAAGTTACGAAAATTCCCGAAAATTTTCGTAAGAGCTTTTGTGAAACTGGACCCTGATCCTTTTACACTTAAAGGAAGATTTCATAAATTTCTCAGAATCTGAGACAGTACATTACCTTGAATCCCATGAATGGACAGACGTCATATCTTCGTCATTAAGTTTAAATCTTGGTGTAGCGTTTGTCCTTTCTTCATCAAGCTGCCCTAAGCTCGTCTCAAGTTGTACTCTCGTCGAGTTCTGTATCTCTTCAAGTTTTTGAGCAACGTTTTCCATTTTCCTTAAGAACCGTTCATCGCTAACGTCCTTAAAACCCAGTCTTCTAACTGCCGTCACTTTGATTTCTTCAAGCCCGCACTCGAACATAATAAAGCCCACGCCACCGTGTCTGGACATGCTCTCCTGTCGTCTAACCTTAGATCCACCTTGTTCATCGATACTCGCTTGTTTGAACAAACGCGGCAGAGTACTACCTCTACTTTCACTATCCTTACTAGACTGCCGGCTAAAAGGAGGTCTGCCTTCTCTACTCGACTGTCTCCTACTGTGCTGTTTGGGAGAGCTCCCAAACGACTCCTGTTTCACACTACTCCTTCTCCTTGGTGACGTAGCAAATCTGAACGAATCTGACAGTGCATCTTTTTCAAATCGGAAAAGCACTTTTGACTTATAGTCAGGAATGGCAGTCAATAAAACATCGTCGGTATAGTTACTGTTTTTTAATAATCGTTGTAGTTGTAGATGGACTCTGGTGATATGTATAGTACCTACGTCTTCTTCACGAGATATCTCTGTCATCTGTTTGTCCATTTCTCCAGCTTGAAATGAAATCTCACTTTTCTTGGACGAGGTCTTCTTTGGAGAGCTACCTGTAATATCATACATGTATTTAGTTTTTCATTGTATTAAAAATTTATAATTCAGGACAATAGATTGACATGATGAAAATTTTCCTTTACATTACATATTACATACTAGATACATGTCCATGTATATCATTTTGTGTATAATCATTTTAACATGGGACAACCCATACATTTTGAATATTACTGAATGCGTGCTTTGTTCAGCCCCACTTAATTTGAGCAAAAAGAGTCAAATTGTCAAATTAAAAGCTTCATCATGAATGACTACATAATTGTAGTTGCATGTCCATATTGGCCAGTTCTTGAAATTCAACTCTTTTGTGATAAATTAATTCTATACTCTGTTGTATCCTAAAATGAGTTACCAATCCTCTACCCATTCCTCTATACACCTAAAAGAAAACACAATATTGAATTTACCTGACTGAGTAATGTTAGACATGCCTGCATTATCTGCCAGCATTTTACAGGAATGGCTATTTGACAGTAGCTGACATTCTATCCTATCAATGCACACGGCCAGGAGGGACACGCACGTCAAATCATGGATATTTTCTAAAGCGGAGAACTGAATTTTTTCTTCCATGATTCCAGCCTGTAGGGTGCATATATTGATCTGCAAAAGGAAAAATACCAAGTTAAACTTTATCAATTTTTTGTGTTTCTGGTTCTGAAAAAAAGTATGTCAAAGGACCATACTCCTTCAAGTTGATAAAAGTTCTATCATACTAATAATGTCTAAAGTAACACTTGATAGAATACATGTAAAACATCTAAACAAATTTTTAAGAAAAATGAAACAAGCATATCCAATGTATCATTCAGTTGCCATTTCCTGCTTTTGAATGTCAGCAAGTATGGTTCAGAACATATGGTGCAGAAAATTAATTTATAAAAGTAAAAGTTAAAGTTTGTTGCCAGATGCCACTAATAGACATTTTTCACGTTGACGTATTTCTGACTTCGTACTCCGGACTTAGCACTTTACGGGTCATATAATTATGGGGAATCGGGTGCAATTAAAAAAGTAAAGTCAGAACAAACAATGGAAGAAATGACACTGGAAAGCTTTCAATATGTATTTTCACACATGAAAAGAAATAACTTCTTAATGCAAAGTGTCATGAGTTAATTGGAATAAGATAAAGTGCGAAGTCTGAAGTGTGAAGTCCACAGACATGACAAATGTCAATGACACCTATAACAACAATGCAGGGAAGTAGGACATAGGCTCTCTAACTTTCAAGGAGTTACACTATGCTAATAGCTCAGATGTCCTTAAGATTGCATATGCTTCGCTGGAGCATTTCCACAATTACATAATCAAACATGATAATAGAACTGAATATTTTATACCTTAGCAAGTGTAAACAGAGCCTGTATACTGGAAGTTTTCATCTCCCCCGTCTGAGTTCGGCTCTCCGTACTGAACTGTCTCTCCTGTATTAGTTTACTGGCCCGGTTTTCCTCCGAGCTCAGGCTCTCTTTTTTAAGCCTGTTCTGTTGTTTCAGCCGATCCAGACATCGACTGTGAAGGCCGTCAATCAGGGCCGAGGGGTGAAGTTGTTGTAGTGTTGGAGTAACAGCTTCTGCATACCTACATGTACATAAAAATAATTTATTTTTCTTCGACATTTTTCTAAATAAGAATGTTGCATATGCACAAAATGAGTTAATTTCTGTAAAAATTATATTTTTAGATTTAGCAATTATTGACAGTTTCATGCCAATCCTCTGTTTAATGGCTAATACCTGTAAGTCAACAAAAATACAGCAAATGGTTTATTATACCCATCCATTATGGACTGTCTAAGTTATTTGACCTTGACCTCGGACCTTGACAATGCCATTGTAATCCATTGAAGCAAGTTTAATTTCCTTTGTCCTAAAAAATCATCTTGTACTACAATTTGGCTGATTGAAGCAAGCTAAAACACTCTACATCAAACATAATGCAATCTGATTATAGCATTGTGAAATACAGGCAAGTGTACAGGACTAACCTTTGTATTGACTCCAGTAGAAGGGGTGTCAGTACGATATCCATAGAACCTGTCATTTTAACAACGGCAGTGGTGATGGAGGCATTGTCTAACAAAGACTGCTCTGTATTGGTTTTGTGTACTGAAAATAAGTTGAATTTAGGTTTAAAAACATCAGGAATGCTGTAAAAATACTTTTATCATTGATTTCTGTGGGAAAAACCCTTGTTTAACCAAAATACAGTGTATTGGTCTTATTATGAGTAACCTGATAGTAGATTCAGATATGGACCAAGTTAGTTGTCATTTTCACAGAAAAAAAAATCTAAAATGTTGCCTTCTGAAATTTAAACTTTCTAGGGCAGATTTAAGCCTTATTCTAACAGCTCCCTTTTTCACCAATCAACTGTATGTTCCCTAGAAGTGAGCTTAACATTTTTGCCTAAGATAATGTGAAAGGATCCATTTAAGATTTTTTACTCTACTGTTTTTATCTTTTAAAGAGTCTCAGAGTACATGCAAATTGCAGAACACTTCATACCTTCAAAATTCTGAGTTTCTACAGCGTGAGACCAAGGATCCAGAATGTCAATAGATCCGTCCCTGGAAGGAGTGGTGGCAGTAAAATTATCTCGAGTCTTCAACAGTTTCGTCGAGAATCCCTGACGTAATCTCATAAAGTGAGGAACACAAGCTGAACTATGTACATATTGCACTGACTGCCCTACTGATGATAAAGAATAAACTGATTGGTCAGCTTTCATTCCATATTTGTATCGGAAGTGCTGATTGGGTGAGGCAGCTGACCAATCATTGCACTGTAAATGAGTCATATGACCAGAATAGCAGGACATGAGTATAGGGGATTCTGGGATTGGTTTGTTCACTTGGCTGTGAAGGTCTACCATGGAAAAAATTTCAGGAATGTTATCAGGGTCAAAATCTTCATCAAACTCATCTGAGTCTGTAACATCAGATGGAGCAGACTCGTATGAGTCAGTTGACTCGTGCTCCTTTGGAGTAAATACAGTTCCATCTTCCCCCGCTCTTAAAGTTTTATCTCTATCATCATCAGTAATTGTCTCGTTTCCTTGAGATGTCGTTGTTGAATTTTGACTTTTTATAGTTATATCTATATCGTCTTCTGTGAGCATTGAGTCATCTTTCTGTTTACCCAATGAATGAACATCCTCATCAGCAGAGAAATATCGCTCACTTTCCAAAGACACGGCAGAAAAAGCTCGATCACTCAAATCTTGCCTACGTAAAAACGGGCTGGACAGAGATTTCTTTGAGGAACTTCTGCTCTGAAAGTCTAAATTCGGAGAGGAACCCTGACCCTGTATAGATTTGGACACGTCATAACTCGTCAAACTGTTGGAGTGACTCACCGATTTTCTTGACTCGTCTAAGCTTCCCTTCCTTGAAGAGAAGGATCTGGTATCAGAGATAGGCGTTTCAAGAGAACTTCCCCCAATAGTCCAATGTCCAGCTTCTGACGGTGTCGTTACGACAGATTTATCCGTATATGAGTCTGATCTCATAGTTTTTACGGACCTACTGTCACTACCAGTGCTTCTTAACGTACCAGATTTCCTCTCTAACGAGTCACTCTGCAAGTCTACCTGCGGAACAAATTGTGAGCTCCCATAATGCATTGCAGTTGGCTGATCTTCAATTACGGTGACATTAGTACCTGGAGATTCAATACTTGCAACATCGCTCATATACCCACGTGTAAATGTGAATCCATGAACCTTGTCTGGAGTTAACGCTCCGTTATTCGGTTGCACATCAAACACCAATCTGTCTTTACAAAGCAAGCTCTGACCAAAACCTGGATCCTGACCATCGGGTGAAATCTGTAGCACAGCAGAACAGTGAGTATTCTCCTTTGATTTGGATAAGTTGAAAAACCCGATCCCGTTTTTATTATTCCCAAAGAAAACACATCCACCGAGACACCCACATTTTCCATTCACTATCGGCAGTACGTTATGTAGAGTATCTACCGGCCATAGAAACCAAAGTCTCTTCGTCTTCTTATCATGAAGTTTGAGGAATGCATCTTGTATGGAATGATAGTCTGGGTTCGGCAGCGCCATGGCGGCTTCCACGTCGATCGGGCCGATGACAAGACTCCCTGATTCCAGCCACAGATCCTGTTGGTTAGTGTCCTGTTTGAGTGCCGAGGACGCAACGTACTGTTGTAGAGAGATATGCTCAACTCTGGCTGTAATACCGGCACGAGTGTTGGTACCGTGTAAATTACAGGTGGACAGTTTCACTGGAAACACCTAAAATGGAAAAGCTTGCACTGATTACACATACATTGTACATGTACATGCATTTCAATAAGTTTTTAGACATTTCGTTTTTACTGGAGCAGATATACATGTAAATTTGAAGACATCGTGTACATGACTTAATGAATCAGAATTTTCCAATTTTTGTGTGGTTGAAGAAGTACATGTATTTTGAATTCTTTTTTTCATTTTTCAAAAAATCTTGCTCAAAACCCCTATCAAAGCTGATCTAACAAAGGGAATACCAAAATAATCTTTAGAAGCAATCGTTCAGATAATGAATTTTATAGGATACCATCCAAAGACAGTTTAAATACTATTAATTTGCTTTAATTTAGAAACAAAAAAATTTGTGAAACTCACTTTAAACCCTTTTAGCTGCCTAGCATCATAGAAAAGAAGAGGTTTACATATTAGTGATACTAAGTATTGACACATACCTGAATATTCATAGCTGTGGCCGACTCTACCAGGAATAAGTTGACAGAGTCGACAGAGACGCGTATCATTTCATACTTTATGTCCTCGGAGGCCGGGCAGTTAAACGGGTACTTAGACAACATACGACACTGTGGTTGTGGAATCATGTGTTGACACAGCTTGTACGACTTCGGATGTTGTAGACGATTCTCGGGGTCGTCCACCAGCATTATAAACGTCTGGATAAACTCTATAAGGTTCTGAAGCTGAAAAATACAAAACACATCTACGTCATAAATAGTGCAAAATATCATTTGAAAATAATGTCTAATACACGTAGATTTATTTCAGATAACATGCATGTGCAATAAACATCATAATCATAAATACATGTATATGCCCTATATATTCCATTATTAATAATTTTTATGTCACATGTACATTTTGGACATGCATGTAAATTTCAAAATGGATTATAAGGTTAGAATTAAAAAGGCAAATAGTTTTGGCATTATTTCCATCAATTATGGTGAATATCATATGATAAAAAGAATCTCTAATGGTGTTTCTACTTCACAACAAAACACATGAAACTTGAGATTTTAATCTCCTCTCCAAGGCTTTGGTACATAAACGCACACAACTTGTTTCATTCATAGCACATAAAACAAAAAATAATTTGAGATCCTTTATATTCCAAAACAATGATATTTTTTTACCTGAGGAACAGTTAGTTTTCCGGTAAGATCCCCTATTATGGCCTCTATCAGCCATCCATACTCTAACGTCTCACTGTCCAGTGGTAGACCCTCGTGGGAAAACATAGCATGACCTCTGACCTGTAACCCTGACAACCCAAGGTGACCTTCACCTAAATGACTGTCTGTTGGAGAGCGCTGAAATGTTCATATCAATATTTGATATTGAATTGTAAATTCTAACATGACATGGGATTTTTCCCTATACATTCAATAGAAATCACTCTTGTATTATTTTTACAGCCCTACTGAAGAATCAATATAAGAAATAAGAACTCATTAATTTTCCGTAAAATTTTCGCGCCATCAGAGAAGTCAAATATGAATAAAGTTAAACGTACCTGGAAAGTGTCCTTTGCTATAAGTACAGCAGGTGACAGTAACAGCTGTAGCTTGGTCTGTGAATAATTTTTGTCCATCTCAAAACACAGTCTCTCCACCAAAACACTTGGACAGGGCAAATTCTCCATGTTACAGTTCTATATAAAAAAACACACATTAAATTTTCTAATTTTACATGTACTATAATACCGCCTCACTTTTAAGTCAGGAACATTTTTGTGAATCAAGGATTTCTGGAATCTTGACACATTGTGAAAACATTACTCAGTATCTATGGACTTGACCTTGACCTTTCACCTCTAACTCGATAATCCATACAAGGTAGGTTTCATATCATATTTCTTATTATAGAAATCCTTTGTAGCAAGTTGAAAAAATTCTATAGGTAAAGTATCACTCAGAGTTCAGCCCTAAAGATACGTATATCTTTAGGGCATGACCCTTGACCTTCATCTTTTACCTCTAACATTGGAAACCTCGATTCATGGAGATCTTTATAGCAAGTATGGAACTCTATTTAGTTTGTACCTTGCACACAAGGAACATGTTGGGACAGCCAGATAGACACACATACAAAAAGACAAACAGATAGTTTCCCACCTTAACCAGATGTCCGTGTATGTTGTGTATAACCACAATGACAGTAACACAAAACGGCCTGTGATCTTGTTTCAGGACAAACAGACAGACACATATACAAACAAACAAACACACACATAGTTTCCCACCTTAACCAGATGTCCGTGTATGTCATGTATAGCCACACTGATGGTAACAGCAATCGGTCTGTGATCTGGTATTAGGACAGACAATGAGACATACAAATAGACAAAGATACAGATAGTTTCCCACCTTAACCAGATGTTCGTGTATGTCATGTATAGCCACACTGACAGTTACAGCAAACGGTCTGTGATTATGTATTAGCACAGACAGACAGACACACACACATACAAATAGACAAACACACACATAGTTTCCCACCTTAACCAGATGTCCGTGTATATCATGTATAGCCACACTGACTGTAACGGCAAACGGCCTGTGATCTCGTACGTCAAACGGTTCAGAGTCCTCCATTTCCCCAGCCAGGAGTGGACCCAGGGTACCTCCATCTTTAGCTTTGTTAGACGCAGTACCGTAGAAATCAGCAAAATCCTGGTCCTCTCCTAAATAATTCTCCTGAAATTTACAAAGAGTAATTCAGTATTTTAGAAATACAGAGTTTTTTCTCCCAAATCCTGCATTAGACGTAAAACATTTAGGAATCAGGAAATTCAGCGTTGATCCACTGAATAACAGAAAATCTTAAGATGAAAGCTTTCACATGCCAGGTTCAATTTCATTTAATCAGCAAGATACAAGTTTATTTTGGATTTTTTTGGTATTCAATTTAATTCTGAAATAAAATTTTTAAAATAGCGTGTCACACTCACCTTCACATGGAGAAAATTCCTTAGTAATGATCCGTAAACACAGAGCATAGATGGCGCCACCTCCAATTCCAGTGCAATAAGGTCATGGTCCATTAGCCCCGGATCAAAGCCCTCTGGTGGCCCCGTAGGTAAGGCCGTCCGAGGGGGACGTAACGGATGAAGTAGCTTCTCCTCCTGGTCGGGGGAGGTAACTCTTGATTGATCGGGCGTCGACGTTTCCGAGTATTGTCTGAGGGGTGGCATGGGATGGTAGGTGTAGTTGATACTGATGGCTACGTTCTTAGTACACCAACAATCTATCCAGCCATCACTAGAATGAAAATTGGTTTCAGAATATGATTAAACTACCCACGCTACCGAGTCATTATAACATGATAGTGGTTTTAAGGAGAGGGTCCTTTGACTGCCTATTTTCCTTTCCTTACCTTTTTTACTTCATACTTTTGCATCCTTCGTGCTCTGAAATCTACTACTATAAATTCTTTTGACAATATTTGCGATGTTATTTCTACATAAATCAAATAAATTCAACCAAAGCCATAAAGATCCCTTCGTAATGGGTGCAATCACATACAAATTCAACATACATGTAATGCACATACATTCTACAAAGTTCAACAATCCTTCAGTGAAAATTTGCTTTATTAGGTTTGAATGAATCTTGCTTTATGGTGGCGCTGCTGAAAGCATTACTGATGAGAATTTAATATTCGAAACACGTGTCTGGTGCATGGAAATTGATTTGGAATTTTCTTCATGAAGGTAGAGAGTTGGAACCCTTCGACATTTTTAATTCTACCTTTCTTTAGTAAAGTTTCTCCACTGTTTTTTATCAGGTTTGAATGGTTCTTGTATAAGGTTCCCCTCTCTGTCCATCAACTTTGGGTTCTTTGATATTGCCATGACAACATTGCGACAACGAAGTTCACATACCTTTCCTTTGTGAAGTTTCTCCCCCCATTTTTATTGGGTTTGAATGGTTTTCTCTGTCCATAAACTTCATGTTCTTTCGCTATGATGACGTCTCGATAACAACAAACACGACTTACCTTTCCTTGGTAAAGTTTCTCCAATGTTTTTTATCAGTTTTGAACGGTTCTTCTATCAGGTTACCCTCTCTGTCCATCAACTTCAGGTTCTTGGATATCGCCATGACAACGTGTCGACTCGTGTTGTTCTCAGGGAGATAGAATCTACAGAATGCATCTTCTCCCTGTAACCATGGAAACAATAATTACATGTACATCATTGAGGTGTTTGTTACAAAATACTATTACTGTGCCTCAAAAATTGTGAAAACTTCATCAAATGCCATTAAAATTGTAGTAGGCCACATTCTTTATGTCGAAATGTGGATAAAGTGAAATTCCATGACTTTCCATGACCTTGACTTTTCAAGACCTGAACCTATTCAATGGCAAAGGTCAAATTCTATGACTTTCCATGACCCATTTGCACAATGTACTAGACAGACAGATGGAGAGAAAAATGTAAACATTTAACAAGGTGACCCCTATGTGTCCCTTTTTGCACCAGTGTGTGAGATTGACAATAGACCTTCTTCATATTACCGGTAGACTTGCATTTTAGACACTCCAAGACCCGACATCACTACTTTTGACATTATTTCTAATTGTGACGTCATAAATCAGTTACAACATCACAGACAAAATTTATGTCAAATCTTGTGATGTCGGGTCTTAGGACGTGTAAAATACAAGTCAACTGCAGTAATGTGAAAATCGTCTATTGAAGTCTTACAGACATTCCATCTACAGTGATTTTAGATCTTAGAGACCGCAGCAATCTACTCAGTCCAGGAGAACACTAAAAATAGTAATATTACTTAAAACTGTCATATTACTGTAAACAATAATCCCTGATATTATTGAAAACAGTGATGTTGCCACCCTATATTACATATTTCTGTAATATAGACAAAGCACAGTTTTAAAGCCACCAGCACTGTTTATATCATACAATTCTTTCACTCAACAACAAATTCGTTAAATATGAAAAATAAATTCAACTGAAAAGTGAAAATAATGTCCATTTGGAACCTATTTTTCACTTTTTCTTCATTCTGAAATCACATTTTCTTCAAGTACAATGTATGTTAAGGAAAAAAATTTCCAAATGTTTTGAATAATTTTTCAGTGTACATTTGAATGAGATACAACTCCTAATCTCCCTCAATTATCCCCGAATCCACTGGTATAAGAGCGAACTGACCATCTACATGTATATAGTATTACTACTTACAGTAATATAAGGAGATAAATTTCAAAGAAAGATAACTCCAATTTAATTTATATTATTGTTTATAGTAATATTACTGTTTCCAGTATTCTCTTGGACTGCTACTGTAGACCAAAAAAAAAAAAATTAACTCAAAAAATCTAATCTTTTAAGCATTTTATTGGATAAAACAATTTACTTTTTTCAAAAATAGAATCGTAGACATTGATTTAAAATCCATAGAAATTTTTATAAATCTTATAAACTTTATGTGACTTTGATGCTAAAAATTCCTATAGACAAGTTGGTTGACTTTTTCATTTGCTATAGACTGATCCAATTTACAGTAGAAATTGGCCATCGGGCCATCGATGATTTCGCACACTGTTGCACTAAAGGCTAAGCAGAAACATGAATCAGATGTACATGTATAAATTAAGCCATAGGGTTGTGTGGTAAAATAAACTTACTTTGATAGCTAGGCCCATTGTTACAGTTTTAGGCATGAAATCTGTGTAAGGTAATACCAAGGTCAGGTCCAAAACACTACCGCAGAAGGCTATATGGGCTGAAATACAGAACGATTATAATCAACGAAAACTAGGATTTTGTCTCTGTGAGTTAATACAAATGTTTAAGTTTTCTTCTTCCATTAAAGCTAAGGGGCCACTTACATGTATGTGGCATTCTCTCACTTTTTTAGTAATCTACAATGTACACTGTATATAAAATTGTAGATTGAAATATTTCTTCCAGAGGGAAGGGATTATACAAATAAAAACACAAACACTCAAATACACAAATTTTTGGCCCCTTGGTGTTTATCAAGAGTAAAAACGTCGATCGTCGCAAAAAAAACGCTTTTTTTTTATCGTTGATAAAAAAGACGATCATTGTTTTTTACACTTGATAAACGCCAAGGGGCCGAAAATTTGTGTATTTGAGTGTTTGTGTTTCTATTTGAATAAAGTTGGGGTTTTTTATGTACTAAGGGTATTGGATTGGCTTAAGCCAATCCTATATTCTTGTGATGTTTTCAAGCAGAAAGTACACATTGTGGTCCAAAAGAGGCGAGTTTTCTTGAGATAAACTAATGGGTTGCAATTATGATTTCTTTTTCAATGTATTGTACATACATATATACATGTAAATGTAAAACAAAGGGCAAAGAATAATAATAAATAGCTATTATACCATTCTCGGCATAGCTTGATGATGTGTCTATCCAGTTATACTCGTTTGACAGTAGAACCAGCTCAAAGTCTTTGATCTGTAGATTTATCGTCCAGGTGTACGGAACAAAATGATACAGGTCAGGTACCGATGTGGTGGACCAATCGTCTATCAAACCTACAACGTACATGTAGATAGAATCATAATAACGTCTGAAAACAAATTTCTGTCCTCAATCTGGGAGAGACATACATGTACTTACATGTACATGTATATCAAAATCTGTAAACAATTTGATCAACAGTTTATTGTATGAAGAGCTTTTTTGTATAATCAATCATGACACAAAATAAATCCTACCTTTAAAAAAGTGTTTATGATGAAATATGAGGAAGACGGAGGCTTTACACACAATAAAATCCACGCTCCAATCCTGGTGCTCATTCCATACAGAGGGATAGGAAGCTGTCACATTGAACTGAAAGACACATGTATATTGATGATAGTTAATTTATCTCTAACAACAATAGGTTAAAAGAAATGTACCAGACAATTCTTTTCAGTACAGATCCACGTAAGAATCAGAATTTCACAATAACAACAAGACGGCTTTTCATGTGGGGGAAATATTCGTGATGAAAATGTCTTTCCCATTGTAAGAATGCAACGGGGATATTTTTGTGTGGGAGAAATTTTCGCAAAATCCCTCTATTTCAAAAAACGTGAAAATTACCCCCACACGAAAATTTCTACCTTTACAATATTTTCTGGGAACTCAATTTTCGTGGTTTTCGTGGATAGCCGCATCCATGAATTTACATCCCCAATGAATAATTGTACATTAAGCAAGAAATTGGAACAACTTTTAATGACAAAACAAGCACCTTCCAATAAGGTGGATACATACATTAATTGCTTTTAATTGCAATGTTTGTCAATAATGTTTTCTAAAAATGCTTGACACAAGCCAACCTTGCAAAACGTGCCTTTAATTAGGTCACATCTTGGCATGAATGGCAATAAGCCAGTTGGCATGGAGGGGCTTTAAAAAGGATGTTTTAAATATCGATGTTAACGTAATCGTCACCACTCTTGGACGGGCAGCATCTGCGAAATTACGTCCCCACCAAAATACTGAATCTCACAAATCCACGAAAATTGGGCCCCACGAAAATAAATGATTTCACTGTACTTGATTCTAAATAAGCTTTTACTAACAGTGACCTTGAACATATTGTAAACTTGTTAATTTTCATGTGGGTGTAATTTCCGCGTTTTCGGTGAATCGAGGGATTTCTCCAAAATTTCCCCTGTGCGAAATATCCCTGAAGCATTCTTATTATGGGAAAGACATTGTTATCACAAATATTTCCCCCATGCAAAACGTCTTGATGATATAATCGTGAAATTTTCCCCCAGCGAATATAACCACGTTTACAGAATTAAGCCAAGAATCTGTAGATAAATTCCCTTTTGATAACTGTTCTTATATCCAGATAAGATCTGTATAGATCAAAAGGTTCTTAAATAAACTGTTTTGAAACTGAAAGCGTGAAAGAATGACTGAACGATAGAAGGAAAGTTGGAAAAAGCAAGCTCTTACTGCCCACAGTTCATGAAATGTATCAGTTTTATCGGATTTGCCGATAAAAAATTGTTTGGTCCAATAAAACCTCATGTTATGTCTATTATTCGGACTGATAAAAATCCCAAAATGTCTGACATTTCATTGGAAGATTTCAAGAACTATGACTGCCCATGCCATTACATTCAGTGGCTGGGATAAAACTACCTCAAACGTTTCACATTCCACCAGTGATCTGTATTCCAGGCTGGTCGTAGCGTCCACTATCAGTAGTTGACCTTTGACCTTTGTGGTGTAACCGTCTTCGTCTATCAGCCACGGTATCATAGCCTCTACGTAGGATCCTGGGCTTGCCGTCATGTGAATTGCCTGCGTCTCCTATCGTACAATATGCATCATCTTTAGAATTAGCCGAGAACCAAATACATGTGCATGTACAATGTACATGCTCAACTTACATGTAGATTCTGAAGTCATATGGTGTTCTCATTATTGTCTTGCAAGTGATAATAATACGTCCCATCAAATGACGGGCATATAACTATCACTTCTTTCCTTGCTTCACAATTATTACATGTACTAAATAGTTGTCTGTGTGTGTGTAAAAAACATGTACATGTAGTAAAAGTAAATTCAAATATATGTATACTTGTTAAAGGTTTAATTTTTGCTGAAAAAAAAAAGCAGAATCCATACAATATTGACACCAAGTACTCTGAAAGTCTGGAAGGCAAATTCTTACATTCTGTATTTCATTGTAATAGTATATGATAATCACACTAAGTCTTGTTAAAAAAAAATCCTCTTTCATGTAAATATATATTTCTGTTGACTAAATTCTTCAAGGTGTTGATGTTATTCTAAAGTATGATTAAACCTGACCTCATTTTTGGTGAACAGTATTTCTATGGTGGCCTGCTCCATCAAGTTAATGACAAACTCAAACTTCTTGAATTTCCTGTATTCCCCGGGTTTTGGTTCTTTGTCTGGGACCATCGGCTGGTAGTCAGCAGGGTAGAAAAACTTCCATAAATACTCTCTGAAAATACACAATAAAATCTCTCTCATAAACAAAAAAAATTACTATCTATGACACAAAATTAATGAAGTCACATTTAAACAAAGATAGTGTAAAAGTTCAGGTATTGTATATCTGAATCCGTCCAACAAAATTCTAGATTGTAATGATCCCAAGTGTTGCTTCGCAGGCAATATTTATGTTGCTTTGACATTAAAGAAGTTTAATACTGAGCCTATGGAAAATGTCAAAGAAGAAATAAAATTGAAAACGCCCTATCAAAATGAACTACTGGTTCTTGCAAGTACATGTATATTGCAGCATTTACAATCACTGAACTTATAATAAGTTACAATGTATATACATGTATTAAATTACAAGAAATCTGATTTGAAAAAAATAGTTTAAACACTGTTAAATACATGTACAAGTCATGTATTTCTCAAAAATAATTCAGGTAAGTACAAAATTTAACGATTTTCTGATTTCTGACTTGAGCTGTGGGGATGGTAGTAGTACATGTACTACAGTACCCTACCTCTGTCTGTCTGCCCAAGGACCATAGTAAACATCTGTATTTTTCCCACATTTGACATCCATTCCAAATATAGGATAGGTCTTACGCATGATCGTTTCACCGTCTGCCATCTGGACCGACTCAATCTCATAAGTCACTAGACCTAAAATTATAAAGTACATGTATGCCAATTAGTTAAAACAAAAGTAATTTATGTACGAAATGTCATCTATGCTATTTCAGTTCTATCACTTCTTTTACTGTAAGGCCATGCAAAAAAAATTTTCTGGTTCTCAGATAATTGATCTAAAAAATATGGGTAGGTAGGTAGGGTTTTTATTTTTTGTTTTTATTTTCCAAAAACTACTTAAGCACAATTTTTTATTCAGATATTATAGAGACTGTGATCTATAGTGACTATATTTGTTGTAAATGTTCACCATACTCAACTCTTCTCATAATCCCCTCGAAAATAGTTTCTCACATAACTGTGTCACTGAATAGTTCGATTCCAATGGCAATATAATCCACGGCACGACTGTGTTGCCTTTAAAATTCACTTTCAAGCTGACAATCACTCCTCCCCCCCCCCCGGGTCGCCATTTTGCATCTTGTGTACAATAACAAAGTACAGTATTTCCCTCCACAGAAGTCACACTAAGCGTCTTGGTCGTGTAAAGTCTTAAAAAAACTGACAAGCGCCGTTAAAACGTAAAGCGCTGTACTGAAACAGACATTTCTACTTTTCGTTTGTACAGAAATCCCTGTTCTATTAATAGAAAATTATATTTATCAGCATGAGAAATCTGGCGGGCGGCGGCTATTTTTTTCCCTTCCCACGATAAAAACGTCTCATCGGGAGGAATTTTGAGCGCGCGGCGGTGTCTGAGAACCCGGATTTTTTTTTATATGGCCTAAACATGGAAATTTTCACGTTTTTCAGGAATCAAGGAACTTCGTGAAAATATCCCCACTACATTCTTACAATGGAAAAAGACATTTTTATCGCGAAAACATTTCCCCCATGAGTAACGCCTTGATGTTATAATCACGAAATTATTCCAGCGAAAATAACCACGAGTTTACAGTATATACCAAATGAAAAGTACATCTCACTCCCAGTCATGCATCATTTATCTCTTTATCTAACCGACACTTTGAGGAAAAATAAAAATTCACGTCAAAATATTCTGTCTTTATCTCTTTGTCGGGTTTGCTGATAAAAATGCATAGCTACATGTACATAAAGACATGATTGTAATCACCTGGTTGATCCATGTAGTAATGAAGGTCAATTTTCCTAGTTTGTAACACCACAAAACCTTCCCCCATCATCCTTGGTGCCCTGTGTAGTAATACATGTATATCATCTTCGAATTAGTAAGCTGACACTACTTCAGCACGACCTAAGTAAGTGCTGTCTATGAAATTGTAACAGCAAAAAAGTCAAATTGGCAGAGTTCACGCTAACTTTTATGATTTTATATACAATCTTTTGAGAATAAATGATTGAGATATGTGTTCACATTAAATGAATTTAAATTTCAAATAGAGAAGAAAGGTCATGAAGGCATCAGAAAAAAAACCCTAAATTTTGTTTTATGGACCACTTGCCATGGTACGAGATTGTATGTTAGACAAAGTGACATACAAATGAGAAATTTCTGGTCTTATCAATAAATGAATTTACTCTATATAAGGAATTAAAGAAACAAACAATATCTTAATATAAAGAGAAACTACAAAAAAAGTAGGGGACAAGGTCATCTTAAAGGTTCAAAGTAGTAAGGACTACATGCAGATACATATGTACATTTTCAAACATAACCTTTGGCTACAACTTACTCATCCTTGGGCCCTACATAGTTTCGGCTGGGTACAAACATAACCTTGAAATTCTCGGCTCGAACCGTCAAGTCATGCATGAAATCATCAAACGGCGTCGAGGGTGGTTTGGTGGTGTACGTAAAATGTCCGTCCTCAAAGTTGATGATCAGCTGGGTCGGTGAAAGGTGGTTACCGAATACAAATCTACCCTAAATGTACAAAAAATTACATACAAGTATGAAAGATCTAAAAGTTTTTGACTGAAAAACTACATAATAACAGTCAACAAATTGCTCTTTCCCAACGTTTCGGCTGAAGCCTTCTTCAGGGTGGAGTCCTTTTCTCTGATTACATCATATTCATTCTCAAGAATTATTCGAGAACGAATTTGATACACATGATACAATCCAGTGAAAAGAACTCCACCCTGAAGAAGGCTTCCGGCGAAACGTTGGGACAGAGCAATTTGTTGACTGTTATTATATTTGATTCCCTCATATTGGAATAAAAAGACAGAATGAAAATCAATACAATGCTTGTTCTTTTACATCTCAAATTCCTTTGAAACAAAAATCTTATGAATCAAGAGAAGACATAATTACTAAAACTTTTTTTTTCAACCATGAACAAAGAAAGTTTAGAACTATTTGTTTACACCAATTTTTTTTTTTGGAGCAGGTAGGTGTTTCTCTAAGGTCAAGGTCACTAGCTAAAAGGTCAAGGTACTATATGGAAGCTTTTGTCACAATGAAATTACTTGTGATATATGAAATATTTATCTTAAAAGGTAATGGAGATGCATGTACATGTATCACAATGAGCAGAAAGTAGTTCACATGTAGGTCAGTCATGAAGGTCAAGGTCATAGTTACAGGTATGTTATATATGTGTACTGTTACATGTATTACATACTGAAGCCACTGTTGCCTTTATAACTGGTACCAGATCTCTCCAACTTAGCTTTGACACTGGTGTTCTGTAAAAAGTCAAAAGATTATTAATCTAAGATGAGTGTGAAAATGTTAAATACTGTAAACTTAAATTAATATAATACATGTACATATAGTTACATGCAACTAATTTGATTCAAATTGCTTATTTTGCAAATAAACAAGATAAATCGAGTCATGGAAAATGATGAAGCTCTTGCAACTTTTTTACCTCAATGTAGAGACAATGTTAAGAATCAGAAAACTGACTTTTTGGAAGAGAACCTCATATCATTTGGAGAGTAAATACATGTACCTGTATCCTTGGTCCTCTCGAAATGGGGAGGAAATTAATAAGTGGAAAAGCAATTCTCTTCATACCATTTAGAGAGTTAATACCTGTATGATTGGTACTCTCAAAACAGGGGAGGAAATTAATAAGTGGAAAAGCAATTCTCTTTATATCATTTAGAGAGTTAATACCTGTATGATTGGTCCTCTCAAAACAGGGGAGGAAATTAATAAGTGGAAAAGCAATTCTCTTCATATCATTTGGAGAGTAAATACATGTACCTGTATCCTTGGTCCTCTCGAAACGGGGAGGAAATTAATAAGTGGAAAAGCAATTCTCTTCATATCATTTGGAGAGTAAATACCTGTATGATTGGTCCTCTCGAAACAGGGGAGGAAATTAATAAGTGGAAAAGCAATTCTCCTCTAGTGACTAAGGCAATTTCTAGATAAAAACGCTTTAGTGATCTTACTCTTTTTTCTTGGCCTCGGTCTTGTCAGTCATCTCCTCTGAGCTCTCCTCCTTCACTTCCTCTTCAGGCATCATCGTACCGGTCGTAAACATTTTCTGTAGCCGACTGTAATTCTGTGATCTATTGTAAACGTGGAACTCAAAACCATCCAGGAATGTTACAACCCTGGTTTCCATGTGAGACAGATCTGTGAAATAAGGTTTATTGACGACATTTCCAGTATCAGCTAAAATTCCCCTTTTAATTCAACAAATCTTTTAGCTTTACCTAATCAATGTTTAAAAAAAAACTCTGTTTTTCATCAATTTCTAAAATTCCCCTTTTAATTCAATGAATCTTTGAGCTTTACCTAATCAATGTTGTATAAAACTTTTCTGTGCTTATCTTGACCCAAAAATCAGGGTTTGTCATGAATAATTCATCAAAACTGACAGTACAAAACACTGATTCAGATGTGGAACAAGCTTAATGTCATTTCCACTGAAAAAATCTGATATTTTGAATTTTGAAACTTTGCTTTTTCAGGGCAGATTTTATGCCTACGGTAACATAAATCTTGACAGCTCCTGAACATGTACAAATTTAGTGATGAGCAACCGGACAGATTTTACCATTGATTATCGGGACACCATCGGAAACTAACTATCAATTGATTATCGGAACTATCAAATTTTCAAAAAAATCTTCAAAAATCATATTGTGAAATACCATTGAGGCTGCGACATTTTTAACATAAACAATTAGATACAAATGTACACTGCAAATGCATTGAAATACAATGTTTAAAGTACAACCAACAATTCAATTTGATTTTTCTTGACCATTGTCACTTTGTCCACTTAGCTCAGTGTCATTTTGATTGCTTTTTACATAAACAATTTTGATTGTAGTAATACCTTGTACTTTCACCTCTGAGCGACCATCAATTGTCAATTTTACGATCGACTATCGAAAGTCGGCGACTATCGTCATATCACTATACCATACCTTCCTTGAGTTCCTTCGGGACAAAAGGTTTCCACCACTTAAAGATGAGCCAGCCGTACTGTATCCTGACGGAAAAATCGTGGCTGATCCAGTGAAAGTCACGGAACATTATCTTCCCGGATAGCACAGAAAAAGAGAGGGACCCTGTACAATGAAAACACAATATTTTTATTAATTTTACCTTCCATGTACATGATGTATGGTGAAGATAACCACAGGGCTCTCACACCCATTTTTGGGACTGGAGCTCGAGGCCTTTGAAATTGGGAAAAATAGCGACAATTTCACATAAATTGGGAAAATATATAAAAAAAAGCGTGGATGCCTTTTCACTTGAAAATGAAAATTTTAACTCATTTTAGTTAAATTTTCCATGAGGTGTCAAATTGGGAAAAATGGTCAATAAATTGGGAAAAAAGATACTATTTTGCATTGGCACTGGGGCCAAATATGGGCCCCAAATTAGGCTGATCGAGAGCCCTGAATCGTGATAAAGTTCAAGGAGGTGGAAAGTATTGATGATCATGAGCAATCAGAAATATCATTCAAAACGACTGAAAGAATTTTATTTCTCTCACCCCAGAAAGAGACATCAACCGTTCTGAGACAACTATGTCTTGCACCCCCGGATGTTTGATTCCCTATTTTGACATCATCATGTCTTCAATTAACATGATTAACAATTCTAAAACCTGTAGCTTTACACATCTACCAAAAGTATTAATTTTTAGGTCCATACTTTTCTGTTCATCCATATCAAGTCATATCAAGATCAAAATCATAATAAAACCCCATGAGTAACTTACAAATGTAACTATTTTGTCATTTGGTCATACATGTATATGTTTACATACATGTAGATTAAGCAGTGTATGATATCACATGATCAAGCAACATTTAATGCAAAGCAAGCAATGTAACACTTATTTATGAATTATTCAAAATATATTACTATTGCAGACAAAACATGTAGGTTCTGTAAATTTTAAGGATTTGCTTAATTTAAGATTATAATTTCAGAACAAAGACTTTATTCTCGTCTATTGACAATTATAAATGTTTTAATGCCATCTAATCTATTATCAAATTAAGAAGTTTTGGCAATTGATTTTTTGAAAGTTGGCAACCACATCTACCATAGCATTGCTATAATCTGTTTGCAACAAGACTTATCTTCATACTTACCAAAATGAATGTGTCCAAAAGATGTAAATTTGTTTAGCACCAATGAAATTATAAGTCCAATGACACGCGAGTTGTAAAAAGTAACGTATATCACCCATAATATTGCAATGGCGATGGAAAAAAAGAATAGAAATATTGACGAACGTTGAAGTTCAAACTCCAGTTGTTTTATTATTCTATTTGGATCATCACTTGTTTCATTTTTCCCCGAAATTAACTCTTCGAAAGAGATATCGTTAATATCGGAACTCATTTTGATGTACGTTGTATCGCGACTGTACCGAGAAATTTCCTGTAGTTAATTAAGTCACCATTTTATTGACCTGTTCAAAATGACTTTGCAATCTTAAAAGTTATCTGATCTAGATCTATCCTCTGCATAACATGAATTTGATTTTTGGAAATTTGGGAGATGTCCAGTCATTCTACATCACAGTCCTTTATGCAGTAGCATCCAATTTCTGGTGGACTGGGACGTTTCATTTACAAAATATGGATTTTAATGTTCAAATATGAACGCAAATTGAGTTTCCCACTCTATTTCAAATGTAATTCACTGGTTTTAACTCCTTTTTCCTGTCTGCAACCAAGTTGAGATATTTCAGGAAGTCCTTATTATTTTGTAGTAGTTGAACCTAAAACGGTACTTTTTACGCGGAACTCGGGAAACTCCTCGTTCTTTCGTTGTTCTTTCTGTTTGGGCACCCGGCAACCCTCTATTAGATCCTTAGATCGTAAAATTCAGCATACAAACAAAATCTGATGGGTTTTACACCCTTTATAAAAAAAGGGTTTGTCAAAATGCGGTCGAATTAAACAGCCAATCTTTAAAAGATCTAGATTTTGAATGGGAACGTTCGGGTTTTAAATATACTAATTTTATCCATAAAAGAGGGGGTGGACAGGGTGAAAGGGAGGATGAGAAAGGGGGGAGGAGGGAGAGAGGAGGGAGGGAGGAGGGAGGGAGGGAAGGGGGATGGGAGGGAGGGGGAGGAAGGGGGTGAGAGGAGGGAGAAAGGGGCGGGAGGGGAGGTAAGGGAAGGGTGAAAAGGAGGGGAGAATTTAAAGGAGGGGCGGGATGGGAGGCAAGGTGGTGGGAGGGGGAGAGAGTTACCCCCTGTCCGCCCCCCATAAACTAAATGCACCCCGACATACCCTGAAACCAAACTACCCCCCCCCCAGCTAGATAAGACTTTCTGGAAATTTTACAAAAAAGTTTTGTCAACTACTTTTGAAATTCGGACCCACACAAGGAACAGAGTATATTACTTTGGATAATTTACAACCTTAATTTTATGGTGACACTGACATAATTGAGAAAATGAGAAGGATCAAAGGTAGACAGCATAACCATTGAAAATGCGTCAGAATCATCAAACACAATTTATACCGTGGATATGATCCTAATGTCACCAGACGGACACTAGGCTTGGTGCTTGACCAATCTACAGTCTTGTACCAGCACATTTTTGAGACTTGCACTCTGACTGTGACGACAGGACTTCATGACGGGCCCTGTCCAAACCTCTTTAGAGAAGACAGAGCCCCGACTTCCAATCCTCTCTGAATGTCTGCGGTCGGACTCCTCAGACAAAACCTACGCCCTCTTTTTATATCCATTTACATCTGCGTTGTTTGGGCCCCTGCGTTTTGCGGTCTTGTTTGTATATGGTCATCTAACAGTGAGTAGGTTGTTTGTACGTTCTTCGAGACTTTTGAGTAATCGCCCGGGAAAAGTGGGAGGGTTGTGCGCATGCAATCCAGGATAACAACACCGTCTGCTACTTGCGTGGCAGATGGCCGTCCAAAGTCGGCACCGGTTGCCCATTGGTCGCGATCTCGTTGGTTTTAGTGTGGTCTTTTGTGTTTCATGTTTCTATGGTGTGAGATGGCGTTCCTTGTCCCTTTTGGATCTCTTTCTGTGGATGTATGCTCT
This sequence comes from Pinctada fucata, assembly GCA_028142955.1. Lineage (NCBI taxonomy): Eukaryota > Metazoa > Mollusca > Bivalvia > Pterioida > Pteriidae > Pinctada > Pinctada fucata. The sequence goes on from AP027111.1 coordinate 56,807,635, forward strand.
GTGTTTTTGCATTGGGTGTTTTGGAGGTTTGCTGTGGGTGCTGCAACCGAGTGTTGTTGGGGATCCCCTCCTTTCCTTGCTTTCCTTTCATCGATGATGAATCTTTAGAATGCATTTAAGGACACCTTTGTTTGTAATTGTTATGTGTCTCATTGGTTGGTATGGAGACTGACCTTTCTCAGGTATTGTGTCATGATTTTCTTCTCTAAAGACTGACGTAAATCGATCATTTAACATGTTTGCTTTTTCAGTGGGTGTATCTGCGATTGTGCCGTTAGCTTTGAGTGTTCCTATGGGCATTGTGTCTTGTTTTCTAGATCTGACGTTATTTCCAGAAGATTTTAGATGTTGTCTCCTCTTCTGGGTCTAGGAGTGTATTGATGTATCTATGGTATGCAGAGTGCGACTAGTTTCCTGTATGTCTTAAATTGTTCTGCTTGATAGCTGTTTTACCATGTTTTCTTGATTGTTTGTACATTCTACGTTTCTTACGCATCATGTACGTTTGAAATCTTGTGTTATCCAAGGTGTTTTGAGTTGTGTTTGACAGTCTTTTTTTTTTGGGGGGGGGGTCCAGGTGTCCATTACATTAAATTCTGTGTTTTTGAAAAAAAAATCCAGTTTTTTTCAACTGTATGGCTTCTTCTATTCTCTGACAGAAAAGATGAACATTTGTTTGTCATAGACTCTTTGACTTTTTCCCATGCAGTTAGCTTTTTTATAGTTGTAACAGATCTTGAAATTTGTGTTGCTTTTGTTGACCGTAGTAGTGTTCTTACCAAAAGCCGCTTATTTTGGCAAAGGGAAATTAAAAGTCTGTATTGTAGATGGCGCCAGGAAAATTCACTTTCAAATTGGCTTTATTTAAACTGTTCGACATGAAGTACTACTGACGAGGATTCAATATCCGAAACACGTGTCTAATACAATAAAATTGGTACGTACTATAGACCATTTATTTCAATCCTGAGAATCATGATCACTCATTCCTATTAGTGGACATATAATGACATTTTCAATTAAACTGGGATGTGTTTTTATTAAGAGAAGTAGTTTTCGATCTTGTCTTGTTGGAAGAAGCATATTGATTTGTTCTAAACTATTGTTATTTAGGATGGATATTAGTTTTTCACAGTGTCGTTTATCCCTAGCTCCTGGTAGGCTACAACCAATGATCCGGTTGATGTCACCCAAGTTGAAAGAATAAAAGAATTTTACAGTTCTTGTATTTGTTAGATCGTTGGATGTAAGAGATGGATAAGCCAAGTTGTTCTAGTGCCTCGATGGATATAACCTTGGTTCACAGTAAAACGCACCAACTAAAATATGGTCTTTCTTTGATATTGTTAATTTAACTCTCTTTATTTTATATGCAGTGTATCTAAGTCTGGACACTCTTCACGATCATAGGTCGGCTTAACCATTACTATTACACCCCTCCCCCTTTTGTCTATGAGTGTATTTCTATCTTTCCTGCATGTCTTGTAAATATGTTAAGATGGAATGCCTTGTGGAAACAACTCTGCGTCTAGGATTGATTGGTCAAGGTGAGTTTCATTTCCAAGTATTATGTAAGGTTCTGTACATGAAATTATGTCGCACAACTCTGTCTTTTTGTTTCTTAAGCTCTGAAAGTTTATACCAAGGCAAGTCAAATTATCAGATGAAGAACTATGGGTGAAATTTGAAGTGATGTTAAATTAATATCTTCAGATATTAGAGGTGATTAAGGTTCTGATATGTGACTACCACTGTGTGCTGACGACAAGGTGTTTTGTGTTATAGGTATAATGTTTATATTGAGTTAAAGAAGACCCTGACGATAATCTCAACAGCACTCACAATAGAGCACAAAATTAAGCATCGACGGACCCCTAGCAAGCTAGAGGTGGGACCAGGTGCCCGGGAGGAGTAAGCATCCCCTGTTGGCTAGCCGCACCCGCCGTCGATGTTTAAGCACGATAATAAAAACAATATCTAAAATTCATGCACTCTCTGACGTTATATCTATATAGAAAGTGCTATGGCGACAATGTCAGGGTAATATATTCAAAACACTTACTGGACATTTTTCACGTTGACGTACTTCGGACTTCGCACTTCAGGGGTCATATTTAAGAAATCGAGTGCAATTAAAAAAGTAAAATATGAACACACAAAAGACGAAATTACGCTTGAGAGCTTTAAATATGTATATTCATGCATGAAAATAAATAAATTATCACATTAAGTAATATAGGTTCATCGGGATAACGTGAACAATTTACGTTTGTGACACAGTCCCCTCCAAATGCGGTGTCCGAAGTCCGCGAACATGAAAAATGTCTATTAGGTTTTGGATGGTTTAGTTTGGTGCGGGTTGACGATTGGATGGTTTAGTTTGGTGCGGGTTGACGATTGGATGGTTTAGTTTGTAGCGGGTTGACGATTGGATGGTTTAGTTTGCTGCGGGTTGACGATTTGGGCTCACACCCCTAACTTATTGATTGTGACCCTATTATCTCTTGGTCTATGTGCGGCACACTAGAATTTGAAAGTAGTGAGAATTGATTTTCAGAGGAGTAATCGTTAAGTTCTGCATTATGATATGTGAGGAGGTGTTTGGGATGCCACGTACAACTTGAACAAACCCAACTCAAGTTAAGACCGGCTTTACTGAGAAGACTATAAGTTTCAGGGCCGATATTTGCACATCTACTATTATACCAAATGTCACATCCATCGTAATGGATTCCATGCGACTTTTTTGTGCATACCCCACAAGGGTACTTGGCTGGTCCTGGTTGTACTTCGATCCATATCTCCACATTGCAATATCAAAAGATATGAAAATAAAGGTGTCATTTTAGAACATCTTGTCCATGCTTAAATTTCAACTGTTCTTAAATGATGCTATTGAATTTGAAGACGTTTAAAATTTGTACCACTTGCTTAGTGTCACTGTTGGTGGACCAGGAGTCCCCAGGGCACATGCAACTTCGCTGATCGTCTCTTCAACGCATTCGAAAATTTCTGGTATCAAAATTTCTTGAAATTTCTAAAAGGTGGGTCCTGAGCATCATATCCCACCCATCTTGCTATGTCTTTCGCTAAATTTTTGGACATAATAATTTTCACACTATTTGGCAATATATCATTGTTTAGATTGAGGATCACTGACGAGGGTTAAGTATCCGAAACGTGCATGTCTGGTCCATGCTATATGATGCGATTGAATTTGAAGACGTTAAACATTAGTTTCCTTGACTTACCAGAACCTAAGTGATTGATACGTAAACTGATTGTGAAGATCTTTAGACAGTCAGACTTAAATTAGTTTCATTGGTACATGTACATGTTGATGGTTATAATAGAGAGGTTTAGTTACAAGTGTTTTCAACTTGTACGTGTGACGTACATGTACACGTCACCGTTTGACGTCACAATCCAAAGCATTCGGACCCCCTCGCCCTTTATTTGTAACGGCATAAAAAGACTCGGATGCCAATGGTGGAAGGTTTTACATCAAATCGATGTAAAAGTAAAAAGGCACTTTTTCAACATTCAAAATTCTTCGACTTGAGTCTGTAATGTTGTGAGCAATATATTTGTCAGTTACGATCCAATGTTGGAACTTGTATTCCATAATAGATTAAAACAAAACTAATAGGTCAACGGGGAACTATTTTTAAAATGGCGCCGTGTGACGTCCGAGTCTTTTTTCGAAGGAAAAGGTCGAGGCTGATCCGAATGAATCCAAAGACGTTGTTTTGTTATACGTACGAACCGGAGAAGGTCGAAGTATAGCTATGTAGTAAGGTGTACGTGTAGCTAGCTTCTTTTCAATCAATTAAATCTGCAAGAAATGTACATTGAGATCCGTAAAACCTCGACGTAAGGAAAGTTAGAATCCTAAACGTGCTTTATGACACCAAAAACTCGAAGTTCGATCAATGATAAGTGTTGAGATTTTCAAAGAAGTTACCCGTGCAGTCGTATACGTGTAGAGCGTCGTTTACACGTCCATAACGTGTAGCTATATGTCACTTCATGACGTCATTTGATCAAAGATCGCAGGAAGTGATGACATCATACGTACAAAACGCGCTAAAACTTGTAACAAAAGCTCTCTAATATCATAATCTTTGTAAATAATCAATAGTGGCTATTCGCTATTTTCGAAAACCAGAGTTACTTCCCATTTGAGACGGTATCTGACATAGACTGATTATAGTGTCATCAGATTCTATGGAAACAGTCCTAAAAGCCTGGGAAATGGCGGTATAAAATCGACATTACCATACCATTTTCATGACGTCATATTGGTTTGACGTCAAATTCTGTCTGTAAGGGGGAAAACTCTGTATTCCCTTAAGGAGGCTCAATAATCGTTTGACGTCATCAGATATCTAGTGCAGTACTTTTATATGTGGCCTTTTTTAGTTTTCGGCCTTCAAACTCCTCCGTAATTCGCTTGTTTCTTGACGGATTTCGACATGTTTGGTATCGATGGAAACAGAAAATTATCTTCTACAATCTGAGTGTAATGAATATTTAGTCAAATGTATCGTTTATTATACAAAAATATCCCGTAAGTGAGACACCCTGGCTAACGCCGTAAACGTATCGTTTTTAGAACGTCATCGGCGGAAATTCAACCACCTGTTGCCTTTGAACAAATTCAAGAGGGTAAACTCAAGTTCATGATAAAACAAGATATTTCTTGGAGATTTTAGCGATATCATAGATAAGATACTTCAAGTTTGGTTTCTCTAATAATCTTTGGTTTAAAGAATTTTTCTTCAATTTTGTCAACTTTCGTACTTTGCAACAAGATGTTATCGAATAAAGTTTCCCTATTTGAAAAATTTAAGCGAATGAATTTTAGTTTTAACCCTGCTTCGTTCAAAGATATATCCATTTCACAGATAACTGCACGCATTATCGAGAACGTAGGAGGGGATTGACGTCCACTTATTGACCTTGAACGTCAAAATGTTTAAAAACGCTTCCGTTTACTTTAGTTCTATTTCTCATATACATATATATTCGTATCTCTAAATAGATTGATGGAATCAGATATGAAATTTTGAATAAAACATTTTTTTTAAGCTTTGACTTGAAATTGAACTTTATTTGACAAAACTCATTTAGCTGACACTTACAAAACATGAAAAGTGAGTTTATAAAAGAAAAGGTCGAATCACGCTTTGCCAAGAATTTAGAAATACACATGTTACTTTCCTTTTCTTGTTTATTTTTTCGACAAATCATTTGTAAACTTGTTTATTCTTATTCTTGTTTAATTTCGATGATAATTGTGTAAGTATTCTTCCTTGTATCAGAATTTGAAACTTTCACTGAATGTTGGGAAATAACAATCTAGACTCGGAGTGTCTGACTTTTAGCTCACCCGAGCTATTGTCATAGCGCGCCGTCCATCCGTTGTCTGTCGTCCGTCCGGCAAAAACCAAGTACATGTAGATTTTTACAATATGGAAACGAGGTAAAACGGAATGTCTTGTACTTTTGTTAAAAGATTAGAGTCTGATCGTGAAAAATATGTCAATTATAACAGTTTTTAACAAATATTTTCATCGTTATAATGTCAACTAAGGGAACAGGGCATTTTAATTTGACCTGTTGCAAATTGTTACAAAATCGTTACTATGACAACCAAATATTTTAAATCAGAATGAACGATAACATGTACTTTTTTATATTTCTTTTCGAAGGACAGAGTTTGTCGTTGAGAAATATGTAACAGAAAATAACTTCTGACAAAGACTTCTTATCACTTTGATGTCAAATAAGGGTACTGAGTACTTTTTTTTAGATTCTCATTTTGGGGTGGGGGGTACCCAAAATGTACTTTTCTGGGACAAATTTAGCTATTTCACTCTTTGAAAGCATTATCTATAAAGAAATATACATATTTGATGATATTATGGTGAAAATGATCAAAAGAATGGTTTCAATCTGAAATCATTATCAATATATCATGTTTTTATCTATCAAAATTCATTGTTTTGCGACATACCTCGGGGTTGGTTTACATATGTATATTCAGAGGACCACTGGTCAGTCAAATGGTCGATGATATGAAATCTTAATTACAAATATAAATCATCAGATATCAATGTTAAATAAACAGAATATTTTTTTCTCCTCTGACAAAGAATTCTTGGATTATTGAGCCACCTTAAGACTCGATAATATATCTGAAAATCAATAGCAGCTATCATATCTTCTTAGATATCAATTTTGACTATAATATATTTAGGTATATATAGTGGCTATAATATTTCTTAAGGTACTCCATAGTTGTCAGTATATCTTTGAAGATATTTATAACATATTGGTAGGTAATGAATAGTAACTTTAATAGGTTTTACTTTCATAGTTTAAGTGACATTTATTTTTGCATTCGTATAATGTAGTTTGTACCACCTCTTTTTTTAAGAGTGCATGGACATCTGTCATCAATTCGTGATGGTGCGAATTCAATAGTATCTTGTTAAAATATCGCTGTTTCCTTTGTACCAACACGATACAACCAGTGTACTATTGCTGTTCCTGGTAGAATATATTTCAGTATACTCAACAAGCCTGAGAAAATTGAACTTTGGTCGTTCTCATATTCAATTTCAGAAAAACGGAATAAATGAATAAGTTTTTGAAAAAGCTATGTATATTTATTAGTTCAATCTAGCCCAGGAAATGTATTTCGATATTCAAAAATATCTTCATTGAGGAATAGATAAAACCCAGAAACACCAAAAGGAAGGATGAATTTAGACAACGAGAGACTACACATTTGTACACAATAGTGAATTGGATAACAGTTTGATTCCCAATACTGTAGCGTTAGCGTTATACATTTTCTAGGACTTTATGGAAACAGTATAATAGCGAGCGGAGCTCGCTGCAAAGCCCCGAAGAGCCTTTGCGAGCGAAGCTCGCCCTTATGGTAACGCGTATACACATTTATCACATGATACACCCGTTATGCAGTTTCATAAAGCCATTTCATAAATAAATGTTATGATAACACGTTACATATCGCTCTGCTTGAATGCGATTGGTCAAGGTTGGAACCTAATCACATAAACCTTGACAAATGTGACCTTTCAAATATCGGTCAACTGTTAAATTCAGACCCAGAGTCAATATCAATGATTAAAATTGTTGTTGTTAAGTAATTCTTGCATTCAAATACTATTCAAATTTGAAATACTTTTCTCTTACGCACAGAATATCGAATATGATGGGGACACTACTTCTCATGGCGTAGCAGACGACTTCTAAATCACGGCGTGGTTCGCCTCTATAGTTCTCGGAAACGTTGATTTCACGTTAGAAATACACATTTTTAGGCAATATCATGTGATAAAAAGAATCTCAAATGAATTTTCATTTCATACGATGTATTATGAAACTCGTTGTGCGTTTTATATCCCCTCGCCAAGGCTCGGGGATATAAAATACACAACTCGTTTCATAATACATCGTATGAAATGAAAATTCATTTGAGATCCTATATATCTTATTGAGAAAATATGCTGAATCAAAGAATGAGAATGTACTACTATGCTTTCAAAAACTTTCGTCCCCTCGCAGACAGAGTTTCTGCGGAGATGCTGGATATTGCCATTTAAATTTTTTTTCGACTCCAAGTAGACGTATATGTTATACTCAATTTTTGTTTATAAGTTAAATTTATTGAAAATATTTTTCGTAAATCAGGTAACAATAAAGCATCAACAAGGCGGCGTAACCACGGGAAATCCGACCTTTCCGGTTTTAAACGAGACGTTTCTTCTAATTGCTTTTCTCGTCTCGGGTGGTTTCGTACTGTCAGAAGTCGGAATATGTTTGTTTTTTCTTTTGTTCTTAAGTAATTTATTTTCAGCTAGCCTAAACATTATTCTTACAAAATAAAAATGAATTATAAAGAACCATATTTTTAAAGAACTATATTTTTAAGCCCCCCCCCCCCCCCTTAAAATGTTCATCTGCTGGTCTAGATCAAGTTTACAAATGCTTCCGTGTTTCCACTCGCCTTTTACTACCTTTTTTAGCAATCATAAATAGAAGATAAGATAAACCATCATAGTCAAAATAAAAAGAAAGATCTTTTTTTATTTTATATATTATAATCACTCATTCCTATTAGTGGACATATAATGACATTTCCAATTAAACTGGGATGCGTTTTTATTAAGAGAAGTAGTTTTCGATCTTGCCTTGTTGGAAGAAGCATATCTATTTGATCTAAACTATTGTTATTTAGGATGGATATTAGTTTTTCACAGTGTTGTTTATCCCTAGCTCCTGGTAGGCTACAATCAAGGATCCGGTTGATGTCACCCAAGTTGAAATCGCCACGTAAGAGAATTTTACAGTTCTTGTATTTGTTAGATCGTTGGATGTAAGAGATGGATCGGCCAAGTTGTTCTAGTGTCTCGATGGATAACCTTGGTTCACGGTAAAACGCACCAACTAAAATCTGGTCTTTCTTTGATGTTGTTAATTTAACCCACTTTATTTCACAGGCAGTATCTAAATCTGGACACGCTTCACGGTCATAGGTCGGCTTAACCATTACTATTACACCCCTCTCCCTTTGTCTATGAGTGTATTTCTATCTTTCCTGCATGTCTTGTAAATATGTTAAGATGGAATGCCTTGTGGAAACAACTCTGCGTCTAGGATTGATGGGTCAAGGTGAGTTTCATTTCCAAGTATTATGTCAGGTTCTGTACATGAAATTATGTCGCACAACTCGGTCTTTTTGTTTCTTAAGCTCTGCAAGTCAAATTATCAGATGAAAAACTATGGGTGAAATTAGAAGTGATGTTAAATTTGTATCTTCAGATATTAGAGGTGATTAAGGTTCTGATATGTGACTACCACTGTGTGCTGATGACAAGGTGTTTTTTGTTATAGGTATAATGTTTATATTGGACATTTTTCACGTTGTCATACTTCGGACTTCGCACTTTAGGGGCCATATTAAAGAAATCGAGTGCAATTAAAAAAGTAAAATATGAACACACAAAAGACGAAATTACGCGTGAGAGCTTTAAATATGTATATTCATGCATGAAAATAAATAAATTATCACATTAAGTAATATAGGTTCATCGGGATAACGTGATCAATTTACGTTTGTGACACAGTCCCCTCCAAATGCGGTGTCCGAAGTCCGCGAACATGAAAAATGTCTATTAGGTTTTGGATGGTTTAGTTTGGTGCGGGTTGACGATTGGATGGCTTAGTTTGGTGCGGGTTGACGATTGGATGGTTTAGTTTGGTGCGGGTTGACGATTGGATGGTTTAGTTTGGTGCGGGTTGATGATTGGATGGTTTAGTTTGGTGCGGGTTGACGATTGGATGGTTTAGTTTGGTGCGGGTTGACGATTGGATGGTTTAGTTTGGTGCGGGTTGACGATTTGGGCTCACACCCCTAACTTATTGATTGTGATCCTATTATCTCTTGGTCTATGTGCGACACACTAGAATTTGAAAGTAGTGAGAATTGATTTTCAGAGGAGTAATCGTTCAGTTCTGCACTATGATATGTGAGGAGGTGTTTGGGATGCCACGTACAACTTGAACAAACCCAACTCAAGTTAAGACCGGCTTTACTGAGAAGACTATAAGTTCCAGGGCCGATGTTTGCACATCTACTATGATACCAAATGTCACATCCATCGTAATGGATTCCATGCGACTTTTTTGTGCATACCCCACAAGGGTACTTAGCTGGTCCTGGTTGTACTTCGATCCATATCTCCACATTGCAATATCAAAAGATATGAAAATAAAGGTGTCATTTTAGAACATCTTGTCCATGCTGAAATTCAACTGTTCATAAATGATGCTATTGAATTTGAAGACGTTTAAAATTTGTACCACTTGCTTAGTGTCACTGTTGGTGGACCAGGAGTCCCCAGGGCACATGTAACTTTGCTGATCGTCTCTTCAACGCATTCGAAAATTTCTGGTATCAAAATTTCTTGAAATTTCTAAAAGGTGGGTCCTGAAACATCATATCCCACCCATCTTGCTATGTCTTTCGCTAAATTTTTGGACATAATAATTTTCACACTATTTGGCAATATATCATTGTTTAGATTGAGGATCACTGACGAGGGTTAAGTATCCGAAACGTGCATGTCTGGTCCATGCTATATGATGCGATTGAATTTGAAGACGTTTAACATTAGTTTCCTTGACTTACCAGAACCTAAGTGATTGATACGTAAACTGATTGTGAAAATCTTTAGACAGTCAGACTTAGTTTCATTGGTACATGTACATGTTGATGGTTTTAATAGAGAGGTTTAGTTACAAGTGTTTTCAACTTGTACGTGTGACGTACATGTACACGTCACCGTTTGACGTCACAATCCAAAGACGTTGTTTTGTTATACGTACGAACCGGAGAAGGTCGAAGTATAGCTATGTAGTAAGGTGTACGTGTAGCTAGCTTCTTTTCAATCAATTAAATCTGCGAGAAATGTACATTGAGATCCGTAAAACCTCGACGTAAGGAAAGTTAGAATCCTAAACGTGCTTTATGACACCAAAAACTCGAAGTTCGATCAATGATAAGTGTTGAAATTTTCAAAGAAGTTACCCGTGCAGTCGTATACGTGTAGAGCGTCGTTTACACGTCCATAACGTGTAGCTATATGTCACTTCATGACGTCATTTGATCAAAGATCGCAGGAAGTGATGACATCATACGTACAAAACGCGCTAAAACTTGTAACAAAAGCTCTCTAATGTCATAATCTTTGTAAATAATCAATAGTGGTTATTCGCTATTTTCGAATACCAGAGTTACTTCCCATTTGAGACGGTATCTGACATAGACTGATTATAGTGTCATCAGATTCTATGGAAACAGTCCTAAAAGCCTGGGAAATGGCGGTATAAAATCGACATTACCATACCATTTTCATGACGTCATATTGGTTTGACGTCAAATTCTGTCTGTAAGGGGGAAAACTCTGTATTCCCTTAAGGAGGCTCAATAATCGTTTGACGTCATCAGATATCTAGTGCAGTACTTTAATATATGGCCTTTTTTAGTTTTCGGCCTTCAAACTCCTCCGTAATTCGCTTGTTTCTTGACGGATTTCGACATGTTTGGTATCGATGGAAACAGAAAATTATCTTCTACAATCTGAGTGTAATGAATATTTAGTCAAATGTATCGTTTATTATACAAAAATATCGCGTAAGTGAGACACCCTGGCTAACGCCGTAAACGTATCGTTTTTAGAACGTCATCGGCGGAAATTCAACCACCTGTTGCCTTTGAACAAATTCAAGAGGGTAAACTCAAGTTCATGATAAAACAAGATATTTCTTGGAGATTTTAGCGATATCATAGATAAGATACTTCAAGTTTGGTTTCTCTAATAATCTTTGGTTTAAAGAATTTTTCTTCAATTTTGTCAACTTTCGTACTTTGCAACAAGATGTTATCGGATAAAGTTTCCCTATTTGAAAAATTTAAGCGAATGAATTTTAGTTTTAACCCTGCTTCGTTCAAAGATATATCCATTTCACAGATAACTGCACGCATTATCGAGAACGTAGGAGGGGATTGACGTCCACTTATTGACCTTGAACGTCAAAATGTTTAAAAACGCTTCCGTTTACTTTAGTTCTATTTCTCATATACATATATATTCGTATCTCTAAATAGATTGATGGAATCAGATATGAAATTTTGAATAAAACATTTTTTTTAAGCTTTGACTTGAAATTGAACTTTATTTGACAAAACTCATTTAGCTGACACTTACAAAACATGAAAGGTGAGTTTATAAAAGAAAAGGTCGAATCACGCTTTGCCAAGGATATTTAGAAATACACATGTTACTTTCCTTTTCTTGTTTATTTTTTCGACAAATCATTTGTAAACTTGTTTAGTCTTATTCTTGTTTAATTTCGATGATAATTGTGTAAGTATTCTTCCTTGTATCAGAATTTGAAACTTTCACTGAATGTTGGGAAATAACAATCTCGACTCGGAGTGTCTGACTTTTAGCTCACCTGAGCTATTGTCATAGCGCGCCGTCCATCCGTTGTCTGTCGTCCGTCCGGCAAAAACCAAGTAGATTTTTACAATATGGAAACGAGGTAAAACGGAATGTCTTGTACTTTTGTTAAAAGATTAGAGTCTGATCTTGAAAAATATGTCAATTATAACAGTTTTTAACAAATATTTTCATCGTTATAATGTCAACTAAGGGAACAGGGCATATTAATTTGACTTGTTGCAAATTGTTACAAAATCGTTACTATGACAACCAAATATTTTAAATCAGAATGAACGATAACATGTACTTTTTTATATTTCTTTTCGAAGGACAGAGTTTGTCGTTGAGAAATATGTAACAGAAAATAACTTCTGACAAAGACTTCTTATCACTTTGATGTCAAATAAGGGTACTGAGTACTTTTTTTTTCGATTCTCATTTTGGGGTGGGGGGTACCCAAAATGTACTTTTCTGGAACAGTTTTAGCTATTTCACTCTTTGAAAGCATTATCCATAAAGAAATATACATATTTGATGATATTATGGTGAAAATAATCAAAAGAATGGTTTCAATCTGAAATCATTATCAATATATCATGTTTTTATCTATCAAAATTCATTGTTTTGCGACATACCTCGGGGTTGGTTTACATATGTATATTCAGAGGACCACTGGTCAGTCAAATGGTCGATGATATGTAATCTTAATTACAAATATAAATCATCAGATATCAATGTTAAATAAACAGAATATTTTTTTCTCCTCTGACAAAGAATTCTTGGATTATTGAGCCACCTTAAATCTCTGAAAATCAATAGCAGCTATCATATCTTCTTAGATATCAATTTTGACTATAATATATCTAGGTATATATAGTGGCTATAATATTTCTTAAGGTACTCCATAGTTGTCAGTATATCTTTGAAGATATTTATAACATATTGGTAGGTAATGAATAGTAACTTTAATAGGTTTTACTTTCATAGTTTAAGTAACATTTATTTTTGCATTCGTATAATGTAGTTTGTACCACCTCTTTTTTTAAGAGTGCATGGACATCTGTCATCAATTCGTGATGGTGCGAATTCAATAGTATCTTGTTAAAATATCGCTGTTTCCTTTGTACCAACACGATACAACCAGTGTACTATTGCTGTTCCTGGTAGAATATATTTCAGTATACTCAACAAGCCTGAGAAAATTGAACTTTGGTCGTTCTCATATTCAATTTCAGAAAAACGGAATAAATGAATAAGTTTTTGAAAAAGCTATGTATATTTATTAGTTCAATCTAGCCCAGGAAATGTATTTCGATATTCAAAAATATCTTCATTGAGGAATAGATAAGACCCAGAAACACCAAAAGGAAGGATGAATTTAGACAACGAGAGACTACACATTTGGAATAGTGAATTGGATAACAGTTTGATTCCCAATACTGTAGCGTTAGCGTTATACATTTTCTAGGACTTTATGGAAACGGTATAATAGCGAAGCTCGCCCTTATGGTAACGCGTATACACATTTATCACATGATACACCCGTTATGCAGTTTCACAAAGCCATTTCATAAATAAATGTTATGATAACACGTTACATATCGCTCTGCTTGAATGCGATTGGTCAAGGTTGGAACCTAATCACATAAACCTTGACAAATGTGACCTTTCAAATATCGGTCAACTGTTAAATTCAGACCCAGAGTCAATATCAATGATTAAAATTGTTGTTGCTAAGTAATTCTTGCATTCAAATACTATTCAAATTTGAAATACTTTTCTCTTACGCACAGAATATCGAATACGATGGGGACACTACTTCTCATGGCGTAGCAGACGACTTCTAAATCACGGCGTGGTTCGCCTCTATAGTTCTCGGAAACGTTGATTTCACGTTAGAAATACACATTTTTAGGCAATATCATGTGATAAAAAGAATCTCAAATGAATTTTCATTTCATACGATGTATTATGAAACTCGTTGTGCGTTTTATATCCCCTCGCCAAGGCTCGGGGATATAAAATACACAACTCGTTTCATAATACATCGTATGAAATGAAAATTAATTTGAGATCCTATATATCTTATTGAGAAAATATGCTGAATCAAAGAATGAGAATGTACTACTATGCTTTCAAAAACTTTCGTCCCCTCGCAGACAGAGTTTCTGCGGAGATGCTGGATATTGCCATTTAATTTTTTTTTCGACTCCAAGTAGACGTATATGATATACTCAATTTTTGTTTATAAGTTAAATTTATTGAAAATATTTTTCGTAAATCAGGTAACAATAAAACATCAACAAGGCGGCGTAACCACGGGAAATCCGACATTCCCGGTTTTAAACGAGACGTTTCTTCTAATTGCTTTTCTCGTCTCGGGTGGTTTCGTACTGTCAGAAGTCGGAATATGTTTGTTTTTTCTTTTGTTCTTAAGTAATTTATTTTCAGCTAGCCTAAACATTATTCTTACAAAATAAAAATGAATCATAAAGAACCATATTTTTAAAGAACTATATTTTTAAGCCCCCCTTAAAATGTTCATCTGCTGGTCTAGATCAAGTTTACAAATGCTTCCGTGTTTCCACTCGCCTTATATACTACCTTTTTTGGCAATCATAAATAGAAAGTTTTGTAAGATAAGATAAACCATCATAGTCAAAATAAAAAAGAAAGATCTTTTTTTATTTTATATATTATAATCATATCTATTTTCTCTCCGCTCGCACAAAAAGGCTTTGCTTTGATTCATATTAATTGTAATTTTTGTTTCAAAATGTTGAATTTAACAGACACCATGAGATTACACATTTGGTAAGTGAATTGGTAAACAGTTTGATTCCCAATACTGTAGTGTTAGCGACATACATTTTTCTAGATCTAGGACTTTGTGGAAACGGTATCGTAATTTTTGTTTACAAAATGAGATTTTCACGTCAAAATGTCGATCGGTATTTTGTACCGTACCTGGCAGTATCTGACATGTTACGCTCAATCCTTTGTGGATCGTCTGGAATTGCTTACACCGCGTATCCAGCTACATTCTTCTTTAATGGACTATGTAAATCAAACTGGTTTTTCTCTGCATTCATGACGTATCTGTCAATTGGTTTGCTGGTGATAATTGCAGTGCAGAGATACCTAAAAATTGTAAAACCACATCGACGACAATTAGACATGAAAATGAATCGTGTTATTCTAATGTGCACAGTTTGTGCCTCTCTTTTAGTTGCTGCCCCAACACCTGCTTTGTATGGTGCAGTACCGTTTAAAAAACCGAACGATACTATAATTGGACAAAGATGTGGTAAAATCAAAGAAGGAAATAAAGCATTCTCCATTTTCTGCGGCGTGCTGATGGGAATCCTTGCCTTGACAGTGGTTCGGGCTCTTGTCGGTATCTACATAAGGATCGGGTGGACAATATTTCATCATGTGAATCAACAAAGAAAAGCTTCAATTCAGACGAACCCATCACAGCATCATAGCAAGATCAATCAAAGAGTCGTGAATAAGTTTACCCTGATGTTTATGCTTATAACAGTAATATTCCTGATTTGCTACTTTCCAAAAGCTTGTCTCTTACTGTTAGAGGCCAGTAATCCAAATTTCTGGGAAAACCTTAGTTATCGGGAACGAGCTGGAATAACATTTGTCTACAGGATGTTCATCATTAACAATATTGCGAATCCTTTCGTCTACGCCTTTTTGGATACCAAATTCAAAAACGAACTTGCGTCTATGTTTTGCAGGAGAAAAGGAAAAATATGAAACTTAATAGATCAAGCAATTTTGTTGCATTTCAACAACTCATCCTACACAAGGAGTTAAAACAAATAGATGTCAAATTTAAACAGGTTCTGCAGACGACAAGGAGAAACAGGAAAATGAAAACAACAAGCAACGCTGTGCTTCAATCACTTAGAATTACCCTGAGATCAGAGGATAAAATAAATATCGTACATTTCTTCTTCAATTATTTTGAAAACGTCTGACATCGAAATATATTCTAAATTTTCTGTCATCAAATTAGACCTAAATTTCTAAAACTAAAAAGAAGGGAGGAGATCTCCAACAAAACCCCGTTGCAGCATCAATAGTAAAACACCAAAACACCCGATGCAAAAACACAAAAGACGAGTACAGCACGAGACGGAAAAGAGACACACGAAATGTAAACATCAAACACAAAAGACTACACATAAACCGATTATAAGGGGTATCTCCCTCATTGCCTGCTCTGTCCTTAGCTGGGTTTCGGCATATTTTTTCCGGTCATGTTTAGAATTAAGCTCCTTGCGCCTACCCTCCAACGATTTTTGGCCATATTTTCAACTTAAATACGCTTCTGAATAAACCCTACACAAAATTAGGAGCCGCTCATTTTGGCAAAAGGAAATTTAAGCTCTGTATTGTAGATGGCGCCAGGAAAATTCTCTTTGGCATTATTTAAACTGTTTGACACAAAGTACTACTGACGAGGATTAAAGTATCCGAAACACGTGTCTAGTATAACAAAATTGGTACTATAGAACATTTATTTCAATATTGACATTTGCATATCTTTTTTTCAAGCTATTGATTAACAGTCAAACCTGTGATAAAAGGTCAACTTTGGGAAAAACCAAACATGGCTGCTTAAGACAGGTGGCCTTTCATTCCAGGTTGGCGATATAGGGAACCATAACTGATCATACTATCTAAGGTACATGTACGGTGTATTTTCTATCTCTTATTGAACAAATAAAGCGTTATGATTATGCATACCAGTTTAATAAATGCATTTAAATGAATACTTTTACCAGTAAATATCCATTCTTCAACCACACAAATTTACTTTTTCTGCTAAAATGGCCACTGAAAACAATTAGGAAGAAATTTCTGTCAAATTTTGTTGACCGTTGGCCGCGTTAAGAGAGTGGCCGTTGATTTAGGTGGTAACAGGACGATCCGGCCACAAACCAATCCGGCCACTATGAAATGGGAACCGGCCCCAGACGATCCGGCCCCAGACGATCCGGCCCCTAGTCAATCCGGCCACATGTACCCAAGACGATCCGGCCCCGTTAATCAACTACCTAAGACGATCCGGCCCCTGTGTATATAACCATTAAAATCTTGTACCCCAAGACGATCCGGCCCCTGTGTATATAACCATTAAAATCTTGTACCCCAAGACGATCCGGCCCCTGTGTATCTAAATAAACAATGTCCCAAGACGATCCGGCCCTCGTTTATAATCAAACATCCAAGACGATCCGGCCCCTGTGTATATAACCATTAAAATCTTGTACCCCAAGACGATCCGGCCCCTGTGTTTTTTAGTAGGAAGAGGGGGGGGACTTAGATTTGATATCCGCTGTACATATTTTGCTGTGCATTTCATTGGAACTAATTCTGTTTAAAATTTCATATTTTTTTGTGGTTTTGGTACCAATAGGTAGTAAATTATATGTAAAGGTATGTTGTTGACATGATATTGTAAGGTAAGTGTTCATGTTCTGGTGTATGAAGTGATTGCATTCGCCTTTTTGCCTAATTTTTCAATTTTCTATTTTTTTCATCTACTTCGAAGCATAGTAGATTAAATTAATAGGACGAGTATATGATTTATTTCAACGTTTATTGTAGATCATTGAAGCACTATGATAGCAATATTTCATGATTTATACATAATATAAACAAAATACACATACAATGATGTTAAACATATAAAACATACAGTACTACAGATAGAATACAATAAGTTCGTTATAGCAAAATGGTCACTAAACACTAAATTGATTGCACTGATAGTTCATCACGTCACATCAACGGAAGATCTTCCCGACGACTGTAAGGAACGCTGACGTCTTGATGGCTCTGTCCTCATAACGGTCCCATAGATCGAAGAGTTGACCCTGTTGGCGGCGGTAGGTGTCCCGTTGGTACCGTGTGAGTTGCTGTTCGTCTACGAGTTGGGCTGCTATGCTCACCGTCTCGGCCTCCTTCTTCAGCTCCGGAACCAGGCGATAGAACTGCAGATTGGTAGCCCCTGTCCTACTGGCGAAACGTCGGTGCCAACCTGAAACGATAAAAACACTTATCAATGTTCTGAATTTGACATGCATAACTAATTTGAAATATATATTTATAAGTGTAGTACTGCATCATATAAATGTATAGATGAACGGACTATCTGACGTGCACAGTAAATATTTCGTTTGAACTTTAATATATATTAATTTTTTATAAATGAGTACAATTCAGTTTGATAAAAATTATTTTACAGTTCAGATTTTAATATTTTTCTTTTTATATTTTATGATAATGAATTTTAATCAAATTATAAATTACCTTCGGTGTCGTTGTTGGTCCTCACTGGTAGACGGAAGACAGACCACTGACGGACAGACCATACACTGCTGCTGAGCCACGTGTTCTCTAGGTACGTCATCAGATCTTTAAGTGGTTGCGTAGTTGCTGACATCTTGAGTGAGTTGAAGGCGGGTACTATGTGGTCTGCGGGTAGGTAGGGTAGACTGAGTAGCTGGCGAATGGAGTGGTATGTGGTCTTTCGTTGGTTGTAGGTAGTCTTGAGTCCCAAGTTGGCAACTTTCCTCATAACGGCCTGGCCCCAGTGGAAAGAGCATCCCCTGATGTCTGCCTCTGGAAAAACCTCCTGTATAGAACGCCATGTTGCTGCTTCAAAATCCAGGGTAAATGACTGCACTCGTGTGTTTGGTAGAAGACTCCTGATGTGTTGGAACACCTGAAATGAAAATTAAAAAAATTAAGAAACCTGAAAGAAATACATAATTAATATAACATACATTATACAATATCACTATGAAATAGAATTTCAGTAGGTCATTGAAAATATTAACAAAGATGCATTAACTAAACATTACATTACATTAAGGCATATGTATATCAATAAACGCAAGTTTAAAACAATTTAATGAAAAATAAATGAATTTGAATAAATTTAACGAAAATTTTAATATATACATAGATAAGATAAGAATGAATTCAAAATTATGTTTTATAAACGAATTTGAAGAAATACCTTGTCGTAGTCCTTCTTCTGACGTCTGGACATCATCACGAAGAGGAGGGGAACCTGTTTCATGCAGCTCTCTTTCTGGATGAAGGCGTGGATGGTGAAGAGTTGAGTGAATGGCTTGTGTATAATCTTGAAGGTTCCGTCTAAGTACCATTGTCGGGCGGTCTCCAGGAGGTCCAACTGAGTCTTGCTGGCGTAGATGATGTGTCTGGCGGTGTCCACGCGGAGGTCTCCCCTGAAAAAGTTCTCGTCCTCCAGGTATGAGTGGTCGATGTCGAATGTTAGGTCACTGGGTTCCGTGGGTCTCATCTTCTGTCGCAGTCGGTTGGCGGCCCTGATTAGGTTAAGTGGGTTTGGTAGGTTGAAGTCGTGTGTGGTCATCTTGTCCCTCATCTCTTGGTCGACGATGTTGCCTGCTGGTCTATATGGGTCGGTAGATGCGGTGTCTAGGACTGTTGCGTAAACCATGGTTTTGGTCCGGAGGCCTGGGTCTGCTGGGTGGTCATGTGCGTTTGGTCCTGGTGTAAAGGTGGTTCCCCTCTGAGTAACGGAAGCCCGGCACCACAGAGTACTACTCCTCACGCTGCATCTCCAGTAGGTGGCATACTGAGTGGTCTTCTTTACAGTGTAGGCATAACCATCGCTGCTGACAAGCTTCTTGGCACGTTGTTTGGACCCCTTCTCCACAATCTCATATGTAACGGGTTCATCATCTAGGATTGTGTCGTTGCGACCATTTTGTTGGATGTCACTCTCGTTGATAGGATTGGTTGGGTTGATGAGCACGGAGACGTCAAATGAGTTGTCGGTAGGTGAGTGATCCATTGAGTGGGTGGGCGAGTGGTCCATTGAATGGGTTGGTTGGGTTGATGTTTGGTCCATTGGTCGGGTAGGTGAGTGGTCCATTGAGTTGGTTAGTTGGGTTGATGTTTGGTCCATTGGTCGGGTAGGTGAATGGTCCATTGGGTTGGTTGGTTGGGTTGATGTTTGGTCCATTGGTCGGGTAGGTGAGTGGTCCATTGGTCGAGTAGGTGAGTGGTCCATTGAGTGGGTTGGTTGGGTTGATGGTTGGTCCATTGGTCGGGTAAGTGAGTGGTCCATTGGTTGTGTAGATGAAATCAGTGGAGTAGGCGGAGGAGGCAGTGATACATCAACATCTGGGTATGAGTCATCTAGGTCAAGTACATCGAGTGGTGGTGGGGGTGGCGGGAAGTCATCATCATCATCATCATCAATGTGGGTAGATGACAGCAGTGGCGTCGATGGCAGTGGCGTTGGTGAGGGAGGTTGAAGCGGTTGATGCTTTGGCTTACTTTTTTTAATCTTAGGGATTTTGCGTCTGCGACGCTTAGCGGGTGGAGCCAACACATTTTCAATGTCATCTTGAAGAGGGCTGCGATCAGGAATAGGAAGTCTACATCTGCTGCAAGTGAACGGCAATTCTATTTCCCGTCTTTTCATGGCTCTGTACTGTTCCTGCGTAATATTTGTATTGCAGGTGCGGTGCTGCCTGCTAGAACACAGGTCGCATTCTAGTGACTGTTGTTTGGGTCGGCATTCTTGGTTACATTCAACACACAAGGAAGACATGGTGATTGTGATGCAGAATTGATGAGATACCCAGTATTTAAACATTTCATCTTGGCTTATGTTACAAACATGCTCACTTTTTTGTCAGCTTGTCATCTCTTTTAATGAATATAATTATGCGGTATTCACTTTGATTTACTGATAATTAGCAAAGGCGGTAAAGTAATTAAGATGTGAACTGTTCAAATAATTATATATGAATTCATAATGAATCTATTTTATCTATATTGTTTCAGCTTGTCATACAAACAAAGTCAGTGTCTTCTGGGCTTGGGTTCACAGCATCACTTTGATAAACATACATTTCTCTCTTAATTAACTTAACTAAATTAATATGTCAAATTGGCGATTTAATTGTTTTTAAAGAATAATTTATTTCTTGTTATTAAAAGCTTTACAAAAGTCAACCTTCAACTACAGTTATATGTTAAATGTGAAAAACTATTCCCGTAATGCGTTGTTATAACCAAACATGTTATATCAGATGAAAAAAAAAGGATTAGGAAAAAAAAAATAAATGTGAAAAAAAATGAAACCTCAGAATGTAAATTCAGTATTGTCCATTATATGGGGGGCGGATCATCTTGGGTTAAAAAAATTATCTATGTAAAAAGTGGCCGGATCGTCTGGGGATATACGTTATAGTAATATTAATTTATTTTCTGTACAAGTATATAGGGGCCGGATCGTCTGGGGTTCTATACCGGGCCGGGTTTTCTTGGGATACATAGTACATTTAATGCACATGTGAATAAACAGGGGCCGGATCGTCTGGGGATAGTCATTATTATCTGCAAAGTAATTATATACAGTACATGTTAACGGTGGCCGGATCGTCTGGGAATATAAGAATTAAAAGTATTTATATATACAAGTATACAGGGGCCGGATCGACTTGGGGTATTATATACAAGTATACAGGGGCCGGATCGACTTGGGGTATTATATACAAGTATACAGGGGCCGGATCGACTTGGGGTATATACAAGTATACAGGGGCCGGATCGACTTGGGGTATATACAAGTATACAGGGGCCGGATCGACTTGGGGTATTATATACAAGTATACAGGGGCCGGATCGACTTGGGGTATAACATATTCCACATATATACATGTATACAGGGGCCGGATCGTCCGGGGTTTATACATTGACAGGGTAATTGGCCATGGTCATGGCTATGTAAAAGTATACGGGGGCCGGATCGTCTGGGGTACCTGTGGCCGGATGCGTCAGTGGCCGCATCGACTGGGGTCAGAGAGCCGTGGCCGGATTGGTTTGTGGCCGGAACGTCTAGAAATCGATTTAGGTACATTTATATAGAAAATCGTGTTGGGAGAAGGACAAAGTTACCGTTTACAGGGAGTGACCGTAAAAAACGAGTGACCACAAGGGCAGGTTTCAAGTTGACTGTATTTTCACCTGTTGGTCTTCATTATATTCATACATGTATGATAGTATATTTTTATAAGTACAGGTCCGCGGAAGAATCAGCCAGGTGAAATACCTTCATTTTTTGCAAAACTTTACTCTTTCGAAATGTGCTTAGATCAACTCCCAAACATATTTTCTACATACTTTGATGATATAAAATGTTAAAAGGGCCCTAAATTTGTTGAATTACGCAGCTCCATTAAGGTGCTCCACGCCATGACGTTGGAGAAAATTCCGCGAAAACGTTGTGTGACGTTATAAATGACGTCACGTCATTTATCGTATGACCGAAATAAATAAGAATATTTCAAGGGATAAATTATACTGGATCGATTTTGAATATTATATGTTTTCGTTTATGTGATTTTCATAATAAAATATATGTTCGAATGTGGGAATATTTCTTTCAGAGGGAAGGGATGATGCAAATAAAAAGACAACACTCGAATTCACACATTTTCGGCCCATTGACCTGTGTATAAAAAAAAGACAATGTATGATGAAAAATTTGTCTTTTTTTTACACTTGATAAAGGCCAAGGGGCCGAAAATTTGTGCATTCGAGTGTTTGTGTTTTTATTTGTTCGAATGTAATAATTAAGTGCACCATATGCGCATTTTAAAAAAAAACAGTGTATTATCAGTGATGTTCTCTTTGTATGGTCCCGTAGATTGAATGTATGTGTTTTTTTTTTAAATCTTATGTTTAAAGATCTATTTAAATGAAATCACAAACCCTCAAATATGTTTTATTCATATCATCCCTGCCCTCTGGAAGAAATGTTTAAATCTGCAAAATTCTAATTGATAACGAAAATTTATAAATTAAAGACGGGACGCTGCATTGGATTTTTTCACAGTTTATTTTTAATCATTTTGGCTTTGAACAGTGCCACACTAATGACTATTTTCAATATCTGAAACATGCATGACAAATATGGACAATGACCATATCCTTATACAAAGTACAAAATCGATAATTCAGGAAATCATAAACAAAATGAGATAAAGAAGATCCTGACGACAATCTCAACGACTTTTTCAGCATCCCTTAACTAGGTTTACATGAGAGTGCTCGAGACAGAAAGTGCTTAACATCTTGTTGACCCATCATGTCTAAATTGGATAAGCCTTATGAGATACTTTTGATTATGTCCGCGTACATTTAGAAAAAAGTAGACTTTGCATAGAACACTTCTAAGTTTTACACTCGTTAGATTTTCCTTTTCACTAATTCACCCTTCCACAGTTCCTGTTATTCTATTGTTCTTGCTTTAAACCTTACCATTGTTACATGATAAGTTAACAATGAAATAACGTAACTTGACGGAGTATTTGACGGAGATTTGTGGAAGGGTGAATTCAGTTTTGTTTCTAATAATGCTAAATTCGTTCTGAAATATATCCTTTCTTGAATGCTTTGCCAGAAATGTAATTGATTTAAGAAAAAAAAATGACAAGCCAGGCTCTATCGTCTCATAATGCCCGAGCGTCCTCAGCAAATCACATATATTACCGAGCCGCGTCAGCGGCGAGGTGATAAATGTGATTGGCTGAGGACGCGAGGGCATTATGAGACAATTAAGCCCGGCTTGCCATTTTTTATTTCTGTTCTAATGATGACCAAACTTAGACCTTTTGATGAAATCGATTCTTGGTAAAAACCAGTTCCTGCCGGTTTATCTGCTTTCAGAAAATGGGTAGGCGTGGCGTATCGCTATAGGGCCTATATTGGAGAAAAGAGCCCTGCCTGCATCTGTTGCCTTAATAGGGAAAAAAGAATCCAGTCATATTAGAATAATTGATATCATGTAATAACTTAATATTTATGCATCATAATCTGCATCCTATTATAATGAGACTTTTACTCATTTAAAATGATTATTTGGATACACAGGATTACAGTTATGGCATTGCTAAATATCCGAAATCGCATAATATTATGTAGATGACATATGTTTACTTGCAAGATATTTCCCTATGGTTTTGTTTTCCACGTGATTATAATTATGATAGCTACCGATAACGATTTTTTCTTGAATGGAAATGAAAGACAGTGGTAATTTACCTTATTAAGTTGGTTAGAAATTATGTTGGACTTCGCTTCAAATCTTCATCGTAAATATCGCAAGAGACTGGTTTGCTTACCCGTTTACTTGTATTTGAAATTCTGCACATTCATGGACATCATCGCTACTCGATCGTTGAATAATGTAAATTAATTTCTTCTTTACTATGTGTGTGTCGGTGCTACTCATGGTACCATTTAGGAAATTGCTGAAAAAGCCCGTACATGTATTTCCCCATTTATGCACCCGTTAAAATAACCATTTGTCTGATACTAGTATCTTCAATGTTTATCATATTCATTTGCATCTCACCGGCAAACAAGAAATGATTACCTAGTACGTGCATCGAGACAATCACCGAATTTGAAAGTTTTCATGGAGCTGTTGCGACGGGTATTCATGCAATCAGGAGACGCTGACTCTCCCCGGGCACCTGATCTCACTACGTAATGTCGTTCATTTCGATGTTCGTAATCGCTCCAATGAAAATTCTGATGATTTTACCATGCCTTCTCGACTTTGAGACTTTTTTTAACTTGATAAAGGCGGTTGTGTATGATATCAAGTGGGTTTTTTTGCAATCTTGTTAGTGTGTTTTTCGCTGTGGTCATCGTAAGGTTTAGCTGGTGATCTTTTCCTTCTTTTCGAATACAGTAGGTCATCTACATTGAATAACTTGAACATCATACTTATGTTGAATGACGGTTGACTGAAATAGCTTGGTAAAGGATGTGACTGTCACATGGATGCGGTGTCAGACCAAGTGGTCACTTAACGATTATTTAAATTGATTCATCAGTTTTATAGTATCAATGATCTTTCCTCACTTCCAATTTCCTCATTTCCTCACTTCCAACTTGGTTTTAAACATAAGTCTATAAGTGCCCTTTGATAAAGTGTTTTGCTACGACTATAATGCTCATTTATCAGTTTCGACCAATGTTAGATTGTTTGATACTCTAAGAATATTTTGAAAATGTTTAAATCGAATTGAAAACTGAATATTGAATTGTTTTAACTTACAATTAAATTGTTTTGCCCGAGGAAAAAAGTAACAAACACAAAGGCTTGAAAAAAGTTCACGTCCTACCTTCATATTGAAAAAAATACTTGGAATTTCAATATTGAATTGAAAATAAATTGATTAAAAACAATTCACTACTATGATGTTTTGGAACACTTATTATGTTACCATTCAAATCGTCAACATCTAAATATATGATCTATTTCGTTGCACCATATGCGCATTTTAACAAGTTACGTCTCATCAGTGATTTTGAAGGCCAAAAAAAAAAAAAAGAGGAAATCCAAATAAAATGAAATTATGAAGAGCAAAAGTCTAAGCTTGACAGCCTGAAATAAAAAAAAATCAAATATCAATTCAAAGCTCTGTGTCACTGCTGGTGGACCAAGAGTCCCCGAGGGCACATGTAACCAAGTTCGATCAACCTCGGTTGATCGTGTGTCTCTTCAACGCATTTGAAATTTTCTGTTACAAAATTTCTTGAAATTTCTAAAACGTGGGTCCTGTAGCATCATATCCCACCCATTCTGCTATGTCTTTTGGTACATTTTTGGACATAATGATTTTCATACTTTTTGGCCGTATTACATAGTTTAGACCGAGGATCACTGACGAGGGTTTAGTACCCGAAACGTGCATGTCTGGTCCATGCTGTAAATTTATCAGGTTTTGAATGATGCTATTGAATTAAAAGACGTTTAACATCTCAATGTTTTTTTCTATCTGATTGAATATACATTTCTATCCTCCAACGATTTTTGGCCATATTTCTTTTACTTAAATACGCTTCTGAATAAACCCTACACAAAATTTGGAGCCGCTCATTTTGGCAAGAGGAAATTTAAACTCTGTATTGTAGATTGTGCCAGGAAAATTCACTTCGGCTTTCTTTAAACTGTTTTGCATGAAGTACTACTGACGAGGATTCAAATATCCGATATAGAATTTATATTTCAATATTGACAATTTCACAATTTCTCAATGGAAATAGTATGACGCATTGTGATCTAAGGAACATACGGTAAGCCACATGAACTACCTCCCCGACAGACTAGCTTGATCGGGAAGGCGGTCATGTGCGCTTGACTTCCGACCCATAAATTGAGTTCCCTCATAGGTTCAAGTTGCAACAGCATAAATTTGTATATCACATGAAGTGAAATTTATATAGATATTTTAGCCGAATCGATATAAATCTATTCTGTGCCATGCACTTGATATATAAATATTTCGATAAATCAGATATTATATAGACGTCAAAACTTGAGGGATAGAGGGGTTTTATAATAAACATTGGTTGTCAACAATACTTCAATCGTATTTATTCAAAATTCAGATTCAAACTGCATTACAAATTTAAATTTTACAAATTCTTTTAATCTTTTTCTTTTCATCTTCTTCCAACCTTTTATTTCTATAACCTTTATATTCAGACCTTAGGGGTATAAAATTTACTTCCCAAATGTAGAATTTGCTTGTACCATTTCATATCATGTAAAATATTCAGAAGAGAGATTGATGACATATCATTTATAGAACTAAAGAGAGGAACATTGCCTTGATACGGAGATCTATGACCATGAAATGACTTATGACTGATTAACATTCTTATTCGTAACGTATGTAGCATTGGTATATTTATACGGAAACTAACAAAACATTAATGTATATGTATGACAGATATTGACAATGACTATCCCAACACAAAGTGCAGAATTGGTACTTCAGGAAATCATTACAGAAGGCAAAAAATCAGGATAAAACAGAAAGCAAAGAAAGCAAACAAAACACTCCATCACAAGAAAAGAAGCTCCGAATATAGTAATGATACCTGGTTATCAGGAAGAGTAAGCATCTCCTGCTTGCCTGTCTAGTGTACAGTATTAAAAAAAATTCATAACAGAAGACTGCTCTCTCCGTTTTTTTGTATTTGTATTCACATGTGGTTGTGCGCATGTAATCTGGATAACCACAACATTTGTTACTGGCATGGCATATGACCGTTATACGTCCTTAGTCGGAACTGGTTGCCATATTGGTCTAGTTGATTTACTTGTGGTCTTCTGTGTTTGATGTCTCTGTGTTGTGTTTTTGATGTTCCTTGTCCCTTTTGCGTCTCTTGCTGTGCACGTCAGCTCTGTGTTTTTGCATAGTTTGTTTTTGGTGTTTTGCTGTGCGTGCTGCAGCCGAGTGTTGTTGGAATCCCCTCCTTTCTTTTGTATTGACAACAGCGATTTCACATTTCGTTCATACATACATACATTTATGTTGGTATGTTTATATGGACTTTGGTTTTACTTTTGTCTTTGATTTGCATTGCGATTTATAATGTCGGAGATCTGATTTGTTTACACAATTTGAACTATGGAAAGACGACCTTTTCAGCATCCCTTGACTAGGTTTACATGATATTACTTGAGACAGAAAGTGCTTAACATCCTGTTGACCCATCATGTCTAAATAAGAAGGCCTTATGCGATACTTGTGATTATGTCCGTGTTCATATAGAAAAAGTAGACTTTGCATAGAACGCTTCTCAGTTTTACACTAATTAGATTTTCCTTTCACTAATTACTTTTGGTTTCTAATAATGCTCAAATAGTTCTGAAACATATCCTTTCTTGAATGCTTTGCAAGAAATGTAATTGATCAATTGATATCATGTAATAACTTAATATGTAAGAATCATAAGATATATCCTATTTTAATGAAACTTTTACTCATTTAAAACAATTACTTGGATACTCAGGATTACAGTTATGGCATCGCTAAATATTCGAAATCTCACAGATGGAACATGAACTTGCAAAATATTTCCCTATTGGCATTGTTTTGTTTCCCCAATGGTTATATTTATGGTAGCTACCGATTTTTTTCTGGAATGGAAATGAAAGTTGTAATTTTCCTTAGTACGTTGGTTAGAAATTATCTTTGAGTTTGCTTCATGTCTTCACCATAGCTATAAAATGACGAAAGAGACTGGTTTGCTTACTCGTGTATTTGAAATTCTGCACATTCATGGACATGGTCGCTACTCGATCGTTGGGAAATGAAATTCATTTTTTCTTTGCTATGTGTGTGTGTCGGTGCTACTCATTGTACCAATTAGGAAATTGCTGAATACCTACAATTAGTAAAATCTGTATGTATTTCCCCATTATGCGGCCTTTAAAATCACCATCTGTCTGATACCAGAATCTTCAATGTTTATTATATTCATTTGCATCTCATCGGCAAACAAGAAATGATTACCTGGTTTGTGCATCGAGACAATCAACGAATTTGACAAGTTTTCATGGAGCTGTTGCGACGGGTATGCATGCAATCAGGAGACGCTGACTCTCTCCGGGCACCTGGTCTCACTACGTAGTGTTGTTCATTTCGAGGTTCGCAATCTTTCAAAAGGAAATTCTGATGATTTTACCTTGCCTTCTCGACTTTGAGACTGAATAACTGAAAGGTACTTTTTTATGTTTATTTACACGCACATATTCTCAATCCCTGGGCATCTGTCAAGTGATAAACGACTTTGCAATGAACGCTCGAGATGCAAAGGGTGGATTTTTTCTTAGTTCACATATACATTGTCGAGTTTTGAACTTGATAAAGGCCATAAAGCTTTTTTTTTTAACTTGATAAAGGCGGTTGTGTATGATAGCAAGTGGGGTTTTTTTTGCAATCTTAGTTAGTGTGTTTTTCGCTGTGGTCATCGTAAGGTTTAGCTGGTGATCTTTTCCTTCTTTTCGAATGCTGTAGGTCATCTACATTGAATAACATAAACATCATACTTATGTTGAATGACGGTTGACTGAAATAGCTAGATAAAGATATAACTATCACATACATGCGGTGTCAGACCAAGTGGTCACTTAACGATAATTTGAATTGATTCATCAGTTTTATAGTATCAATGATCATTTCCTCACTTCCAATTTCCTCATTTCCTCACTTCCAACTTGGTTTTAAACATAAGTCTATGAGTGCCCTTTGATAAAGTGTTTTGCTACGACTATAATGCTCATTTATCAGTTTGGACCAATGTTAGATTGTTTGATACTCTAAGAATATTTTGAAAATGTTTAAATCGAATTGAAAACTGAATATTGAATTGTTTTAACTTACAATTAAATTGTTTTGCCCGAGGAAAAAAGTAACAAACACAAAGGCTTGAAAAAAGTTCACGTCCTACCTTCATATTGAAAAAAATACTTGGAATTTCAATATTGAATTGAAAATCAATTGATTAAAAACAATTCACTACTATGATGTTTTGGAACACTTATTATGTTACCATTCAAATCGTCAACATCTAAATATATGATCTATTTCGTTGCACCATATGCGCATTTTAACAAGTTACGTCTCATCAGTGATTTTGAAGGCCAAAAAAAAAAAAAAAAAAAAAAAGAGGAAATCCAAATAAAATGAAATTATGAAGAGCAAAAGTCTAAGCTTGACAGCTTGAAATAAAAAAAATCAAATATCAATTCAAAGCTCTGTGTCACTGCTGGTGGACCAAGAGTCCCCGAGGGCACATGTAACCAAGTTCGATCAACCTCGGTTGATCGTGTGTCTCTTCAACGCATTTGAAATTTTCTGTTACAAAATTTCTTGAAATTTCTAAAACGTGGGTCCTGTAGCATCATATCCCACCCATTCTGCTATGTCTTTTGGTACATTTTTGGACATAATGATTCTCATACTTTTTGGCCGTATTACATAGTTTAGACTGAGGATCACTGACGAGGGTTTAGTACCCGAAACGTGCATGTCTGGTCCATGCTGTAAATTTATCAGGTTTTAAATGATGCTATTGAATTAAAAGACGTTTAACATCTCAATGTTATTTTCTATCTGATTGAATATACATTTCTATCCTCCAACGATTTTTGGCCATATTTTTTTTTACTTAAATACGCTTCTGAATAAACCCTACACAAAATTTGGAGCCGCTCATTTTGGCAAGAGGAAATTTAAACTCTGTATTGTAGATTGTGCCAGGAAAATTCACTTCGGCTTTCTTTAAACTGTTTTGCATGAAGTACTACTGACGAGGATTCAAATATCCGATATAGAATTTATATTTCAATATTGACAATTTCACAATTTCTCAATGGAAATAGTATGACGCATTGTGATCTAAGGAACATACGGTAAGCCACATGAACTACCTCCCCGACAGACTAGCTTGATCGGGAAGGCGGTCATGTGCGCTTGACTTCCGACCAATAAATTGAGTTCCCTCATAGGTTTAAGTTGCAACAGCATAAATTTGTATATCACATGAAGTGAAATGTATATAGATATTTTAGCCCAATCGATATAAATCTATTCTGTGCCATGCACTTGATATATAAATATTTCGATAAATCAGATATTATATAGACGTCAAAACTTGAGGGATAGAGGGGTTTTATAATAAACATTGGTTGTCAACAATACTTCAATCGTATTTATTCAAAATTCAGATTCAAACTGCATTACAAATTTAAATTTTACAAATTCTTTTAATTTTTTCTTTTCATCTTCTTCCAACCTTTTATTTCTATAACCTTTATATTCAGACCTTAGGGGTATAAAATTTACTTCCCAAATGTAGAATTTGCTTGTACCATTTCATATCATGTAAAATATTCAGAAGAGAGATTGATGACATATCATTTATAGAACTAAAGAGAGGAACATTGCCTTGATACGGAGAACTATGACCAAGAAAAGAAATTTGACTAATGTATAGTCATTCTTATTCGTAACGTATGTAGCATTGGTATGTTTATACAGAAACTAACAAAACATTAATGTTTATGTATGACAGATATTGACAATGACAATGACCATATCCCAAAACAAAGTGCAGAATCGGTACTTCAGGAAATCATCACCGAAAGCAAAAAATCAGGATAAAACAGAAACCAAAGAAAGCAAACAAAACACTCCATCACACGAAAAGAAGCTCCGAATATGGAAATGAGTCCAGGTAATCAGGAAGAGTAAACATCTCCTGCTTGCCTGTCTAGTGTACAGTATTCAAAAAATTCATTACAGAAGACTGCTCTCTCCGTTTGTTTTGTATTTGTATTCATATGTGGTTGTGCGCATGTAATCTGGATAACTACACCATTTGTTACTGGCATGGCATATGACCGTCCTACGTCCTTAGTCAGAACTGCTTGCCATATTATCTAAGTCATCACCGGTGATCTCGTTGTATTATGTGTGGTCTTTTGTGTTTGTTGTGTCTGTGTTGTTTTTGGTGTTCCATGTCCCTTTTGCGTCTCTTGCTGTGAGTGTCAACTCTGTGTTTTTGCATAGTTTGTTTTGGTGTTTTGCTGCGCGTGCTGCAGCCGAGTGTTGTTGGAATCCCCTCCTTTCTTTTGTATTGACAACAGCGATTTCACATTTCGTTCATACATATGTACATGTATGTTGATATGTTGATATGTTGATATGGGCTTTGGTTTTACTTTTGTCTTTTATTTGCATTGCGATTTGTAATGTCGGAGATCTGATTTGTTTACACAATTTGAACTATGGAAAGACGACCTTTTCAACTTCCCTTAACTAAGTTTACATGGAAGTGCTCCAGACAGAAAGTGCTTAACATCTTGTTGACCTATCATATCTAAATTAGATCAGGCTTACAAGATACTTTTGATTATGTCCGTGTTCATATAGCAAAAAGTAGACTTTGCATAGAACACTCCTCAGTTTTACACTCATTAGATTTTCTTTTTCACTAATTACTGTATATTTCTAATAATGCTCAAATCGTTCTGAAACATCTGTTTTCTGGAATGTTTTTGCAAGTGATGTACTTGATGTCATGTAATGAATTAAGACGTACCCATCGTAATCTACATTATGTCATTACAATGTAAAGAATGTTTGTTCTCTTTTTCTGATGTTGTTTTTCATGTTTGTTTCTTGCACGTGTGTGTTCCGCTGTTGTCATCACAAGAAGGTTTAGCTGGAGATCTTTTCCTTCTTTTCGAATACTGTAAACCGTCTTTTATTTGCGGCGTCTTAAGTTCGCAAATACGAATGAGGTGATTGGTTGGCGACGTTTTATTTTCGCGACATCGTATGTACGTTTCTTACTGCAGCACATGTGTTGGGAGTATATTCGCGGTGTTTTAAATTCGCGAATTCAAAGGTATTTCCAATATCGCGAAAATTGACGCTCGCTAAAACAAGACGGATTTCATTGCAAGATGTTCTACATTGAATAATATAAACATCATAGTTACTTATGTTGAATGACAGTTGACTGAAATAGCTAGATAAAGGATGTAACTATCACATACATGCGGTGTCAGACCAAGTGGTCACTTAACGATAATTTAAATTGATTCATCAGTTTTATAGTATCAATGATCATTTCCTCACTTCCAATTTGCTGGTTTTAAACATAAGTTATGAGTGTCCTTTGATAAAGTATTTTGTCACGATTATAATACTCATTTATCAGTTTCGACCAAAGTTTGTTTTACTCATGTATCACTTTGGACCAATGTTTGTTTGATTTGAACAGTTCGTTTTCTGAATTCGCTAAGCATATCGAATCCCAAAAGTTGAAATTTCAGATAACTGAATAATGAATTGTTTTGAACTTTCCATTAAATTGTTCTGCCCGAGAAAGATGTAAAAAAAAGATAACGACTTAAAAAAATCGATATTCAATTGAAAATCATTTGATTAAAAACAATTCACTGTGACACTTTTGAAATGCTTTTCATGTTTTTAAATGAAATAGTCAACATTAAGATATATAATTTATTTCAGAAGAGAGGGGATCTCCAACCAGACCCCGTTGAAGCACCAACAGCAAAACACCAAAAATACTGATGCAAAAACACAAAGATGAGCATGCTAAGAGACGAAAAAGACATACGACATATAAACATCAAACACAAAAAACTACACGTAAACCAACGAGACAAAAGGGCAACCGGTACGGACTTTGGATGGCCGTTTGCCACACAAGTAGCTATTGGTGTGGTTATCCTAAATTACGTGCGCACAACCATCACTTCTCCGATTACCCAGAGGTCTTGAAGAACGTACAATTGTGGTGGAAAACAACCTCCACTGTTAGATGACCTCGCACAAACAAGACCGAAAAACGCAGGGACCCAAGCAACACAGATGAATATATAAAAAGAGGTCTTGCGTAATACAGTCCGTGCACCATATGCGCATTTCAACAAGTTATTTCTCATCAGTGATACATAATGCCTCATCCGGGATGCTGTAGGCAAAAAAATAAATGAATAAAAATGAAGGTAATTCAAATAAAATGAAATTATGAATAACACATGATTAAGCTTGACAGCTTGAATGACAAATCGATAATTCAGAAAATCACAAACCGAAGGCATACAAAATCAGGATATAACAGGAACCAAAGCAAGCAAACAAAAACCTCCATCACATGAAAAGAAGCGAACTCCCGATATGGGAGTGGGACCAGGTGCCCAGGAAGAGTCAGAATATTTTGCTTGCATGCAGTTGATTAGAAACATATTTTTTTTTTCGTATATATAAAATGTAATTGATAAGGTCATAGAATTTGTAAAAATAATAACATATGCATTTCCATTATAATGACAAATAAGGATAATGACCATATCCCTATATACAGCACAAAATCGATAATTCAGAAAATGATAAACCGAAGGCATACAAAATCAGGATAAATCATCCTGGAACCAAAGCAAACAAACATTAACCCCGATCAGAAGAAAAGAAGCGAACTCCTGATATGGGAGTGAGACCAGGTGCCAAGGAAGAGTCAAGCATCTCCTGCTTGCATGCAACACCCGCTGCTTCAATTCGGTAAAAGTGTCACCTCTGGTTACTTCCATTTCGGAAGATACAGAGTATAATCTTTGGTAGATAGTTCAAATGGTCTGTGACAGAATATTATACACCGATCTTATTTTTCATCTTTTTGAACATGCACTTTCACGATTTCTCAAAGGAAATAATATGACGCATTGTGATCTGAGGAACATAAGGTAAGCCACATGAACTACCTCCCCGACAGACTAGCTTGGTCGGGAAGGCGGTCATGTGCGCTTGACTTCCGACCGAGTTCCCTTATAGGTTTACGTTGCAAAAGCATAGACCAGTATATTAGATCTTAGATGAAATGAAAATATAGAAATTTTCCTCATCAATATGGATCTCTTTTGTACCATGTATATGATTTATAAACATTTCGATAAATCAGACATCATATAGTCGGCAAACATGCCAATACTTGAGGGATAATAAACAATGAATGCCAACAATAGTTCTATCGTATTTATTCAAAGTTGAAATTTAAAGTGCATTTCGAATTTAGAATTCATAAGAACTTTTCATCCTCCTCCAAACTTTTATTTTTATAACCTTTATATTGCGACCTTAAAGGGTATAAAATGTACTTCTCAAATCTAGAGTTTGCTTGTACCATTGCGTATCGTGTATACTATTCAGGAGAGAGATTGAGTTTCATGTATATATACATTATGTAGAATTAAGGTATCAGGGGTATAATAAAAATATCGACTTAAAGCTAGGAATTGTGTACTTCAATATCTTATATACTTTTAGATATTTGATATTTCTTAATTTTCACTCAACTCACCATGAAAATTGCCGAAGCACTGCGTCTTTGGCCAACTTCGTGTTATTTATTTTTTCTGTTATTAAAACAACCGGAAGTAGAGTATCATACTCCTAATGCCTTTAAGGAAAGAATATCGACTATGACAATGAAATGAAATATGGCTGATTAACATTCTTATGCGTAGTGCATGTAGCATTGATATTTATACGTCTATACTTTACATGTAATGAAAACATATTTATAACGTAGATGTATATAAATCTATACATAATTACATCTTTATTCATGGTGTAAAAGTAAGGAACATTTTTCATCATCATCATCATCATCATCATCATCATCATCATCACCATCATCAACAACAACCTACTAAAATTACTCAATTTCATCACAGTTGATTCATGTCTTAATGTTACTTCCTCCTGCAGAGGCTTTTCAATTCAGTTTTAAATTTCAAGTCAAGAAATGCATAAACGATCGGGTTTGAGATATTGTTGATAATGTACATCCTATACACAAATAACATCCCCGCACGACTGCGATCGTCAAATGTCTCCCAAAATTTCGGGTTTAACGCTTCAATGATCATTATAAAAACTTTCGGAATGTAGCAAATCAGAAAAATCGTTGTTATCAACATAAACATAAGAGTAAATTTATGCATGATCTTCCGATTTATTTTTTCGTGTTGGTTTTGAGACGAATCTTTCTTCTTCCCTTTCTCAGGTTTTTCTTGTATGACATACTTTTTCCCTCCTTTCTCCACTTTTTCTTCACCGTTTCTAGTAGGATCAATAATTTTTCCGGATTTATCCTCATGATCGCTCATTTCTTTTGAATCATCAACTGAAGTAACTTTCGTTGTCGAACCATCTTCATCACTTCCAGTCAATTTATTGCCATATTTCATATGCTTGAAAATTGTCCAGCCAATTCTCAGATAAATTCCAATCAGAGCTCCAACTGAGGTTATCGTAATTATTCCGATCAAACCGCCGTAGAAAAGAGAGAATGCCTTATTCCCTCCTTTTATCTTACTACACCTCCGTCCAACTATGTCTTCATACGCATGCGGGAACGGTACAGAGCCATAGAGAATCGGTGGCGGAATGGCACAAAGCAGAGATATTATGAATACTAGAGACAGCGCAATGCGATTGAGTTTTAGGTCCATTTGCCGACCCAAAGGGCGGACGACTTTAAGGTATCTCTGTACAGCGATGGTCACTAGTGATAGAATGGACATGAACGTGGTGAATGCTGCGAAGAACCACCAAGCCTTACATAAACTGTTGTTGTAAAATGTCGCCTGCATCATGTTCAAGGCGATACCAAATGAACCACACACCGACGACGCGGCCATGTCTGTCATGGCCAGGTACGGGATGAAATAACGGTCCACATTCTTTCCTGAAAATCTCACTTTGTAAACGTAGATCACTGTACCGTTTCCACAGATCCCAAGAATAATGTACAACACCAAAATAACGTCGTTTGGAATCAACACGTTTGCTAGTTCACTATTCCAGCTTTCTATTCTCTCAATGTCTGATATGTTCATCTCCATTTCTTTATTTTTTTCTGACAGTATATACAAAATCCAACCGTCAATTCTCAGAGAGAAAAATTTTATTACGATCGTAAAGAAAGTCAGTCACAACAGATACTGTAACAATGCATATGCGTGAAGTAAGCATAGGGATTGAATTTATACGTTTTGTCGGGAAATCCACAGCGCATAGGACCGTCGATTATCATCTAAACTTAAACCAGGAAGTAAATAAGGTACTCCAGCAAAACCTTTTATGTAAATATTGTACATTCTGCCCTTGAATCTTAATATAATAATGTTATATGTAACGATAAAAGGTAGACGTTTACGCTTGATTTACCACAAACGTGCTTTAAAGGTGATGTTTTCTGTACATACCAAAATAATAATAAAAAAAGTCAGTCAATTTATGTTTGTGATAGACAGATAAATCGTAAAGAAAATAAAATAGATTCAATAAACGCGCTGTCTGTGAAGAAATGTTGATTTATAGGGTATTCATGTATTTCAACTTCCTTTTCTTTCGATTTTTAAAAATCGAATTGTTTGTATAATGTATTTGCAAGACAAAATACATACATTTTTTCACAGTTACATTGAATATTTCCTTCACAACAGGTTACTACATAATAATAGAAGATTTACAGTGTAGTTTTCATGTAAACTTGTAACTCATGCGAGACACCCTTTTCAACAATAAAGAGGAAGTTTTAAGAACTGCCATTAAAGTAGTTAATTTTTTTCATTTCCATTTCTTTTGTTTTTGGTAAAATATATGTTTTAATGCAATTATAGTCAAAAGAGCATAACAATAAACAAGAAAATCTAAATGTCCTAATGAAAAAGGAGGGGATTTCCAACAACACTAGGCTGTAGCACCCTCAGCAAAACCCCAAAACACCCAATGTACAGAGCAGACACCCAAAGAAAGAGTCGCAAAAGGTACAAGGAACACCAATATACATCATAGAAACACGAAACACATAAGACCAGACATATACCAACGAGACCAATGGGCAACCGGTGCCGACTTCTAATTATCATTCTCTAAATGTTTAAAATTCTATCAAACAAATTAATAACGTATCATTGGAAGAAAGATAGTTTTTAAAGATCAATCAAAAAAAGAAAAAAGACATAATTTGGAGTGGCTGTAGTGTTGAACATGACGGATATCCATTTCTTTTATTTTGTAAGATTAAGAAGCTGAAAATATTTTTTTCATTCCTCCACTGTAAGATCTTCGACCATTACAGGTTTCTTAGTCACTAAATTTGTTTGGTTTTAAAAGGGGAATTCCCCATAGATGTCCCATGAGGTTTTGAATTCAATTAATATCAAAACTAAAGATGCGTTTAAGATGGATGTTGAATTACATGGCACCTGGTCCCACCTCTAGCTAGGGGTCCGTCGATGCTCAATTTGGTGCTCTATTGTGAGTGCTGTTGAGATTGTCGTCAGGATCTTCTTTATCTCATTAAACTCATCAACACGAGTAAGTGACGTTCCAATCGATTTAACAACGGAATTGGTGAAAGGTTGTGTCCTATAAATTATATATTCTACAATATATCAAAAAGAAATAAATGTCTTAACATAATGTGTTTGTATGCTATCACCAAAGTTAAAGAAAATTTCGCACAGAAGCAGGGTAACCTGGCGTCTTTCTGCCATTCCGTATGATCAATATCATACTTTTCATACGAATATGTTTCTGACCGACTAACATCTTCACTGAGGAAGTTCTACGATCGATATGGGGAACTCGTCATACACTATGATGTCTCACTCTCTAGAATGGTGGATGATATTCTGTCATAGACCATTTGAACCATGCAACCAAAGATTGTACTCTATGTCTTCCGAAATGGAAGTAACCGGATGTGACATTTCTACCGAATTGAAGCGGCGGGTGTTGCATGCAGGCAGGAGATGCTTACTCTTCCTGGGCACCTGGTCTCACTCCCATATCGGGAGTTCGCTTCCTTTCATATGGTGGAAGTTTTTGTTTGTTTGCTTTGGTTCCTGTTTTATCCTGATTTTGTATGCCTTCGGTTTCTGATTTTCTGAATTATCGATTTTGTGCTGTATACAGGGATATGGTCATTATCCATATTTGTCATCAACCAAACCCTATAGGTGATCAGTAATCTTATTATGAGGAAGTAATGTCATAATTGTATTACAACACTTTTTACCAAGGTGCGCCGATTGCGGTTTTTGATGTAAGTAATTTACATGTCATGCAGTATGTATCAATAAGGATGCTGCCCATCACTTCCTTTTCATAAAGTTACATTTATTTGATTGTTTTTCATGCACATAAATTGTCAATTGTATCCCATTACGTCATTGTTTACTTGGTGTTACACTATGCTTGTCCAATCTGAGTTTTTGCACGTCTAAGGAGTTTCGGTGTGTAGGATTGGATGCATCCAAGTCTCTTCATAGATCCCTCCTTTCTTTATGACGTTGTATGACATTGAAACACTTTTACAGAGAAGGAAACTGTAATATATACTATAAACAAACCATTTACTAACAGCAGATGGTCGTCTAAAGTCGGCGTCGGGTGCACATTGGTCTCCTTCCTGTTATGTGTTGTCATTAATGTTTGATGTTTCTGTGCGTCTGTTTCTATCGTTTTGTATGATGTGCTAGTGAATATTGTTGTGTCTTTTTGCGATTCGTAATTTTGTCTGATGTTATTTATGTGTCACTTTCTTGTGGGTTTGTTCCGCTGGGTGAGTGCAGGGTGGTCATGCTGGAGATCCTTCCCTTTTCCTTATTCCAGACTGAATCTATCAATATCAATTCTTATACCCATAGTGCTGATTTTTTTTAACCTCAGAAGTGTCGATTGAGATACCTTATGCCGCGTAGATTTGTTCTTTGAGTATACCAAATGTCTTCGTCCATTGAAACTTTACCAAAAATCGAATCGATCCTACATGAAATTTGGAGACGCGCACTCTTTGAATAGTAAATGCACAAATTTAAATTCAGCGAATAAAACTAGGGGGCGCTACTGAAATATATCTAGCTGTGCCTGAAAATCACTTCGGCATAAAGTTAAGTACGACTGATGAGGATTTACTAACCGAAACACGTGTCTGGTGCATTAAAATTGGTTAGAAATTTTCCTCAAGAAGGTTAAGCGTTGGAACACTTTAATTATTTTACGGATTGAGGTAAATTTGCTTGCTATATGAACTTTTCAACAAGAAGGATTCTTATGCAAATGTATTTTTGTTTTGGGATTTTTAAAAAGATTTAATTTTTTATTTAAATAACTTTGATTCTATTCCGCTGTGCAGTATGTGGATCATCATTTTTTGAGTAAAACCTTCAGATTGGATTTTTTTGGTGATTTTGCTTTTTGTGATTTTTTGTTGTCCAATTGAGTTTGCATTTTTCTTAAGCAGGTCTAGATGGAAATGCAATGTTTTCTCTTTTAAAATGTACAAGAAACTTAATGGAAATTAGATCGAATTCTTAACCTTTAAATGAGAAGGGGAGGGGCAAAGATCTTTGCCATTGCAAAAATCAACAAGGGTGACTATGTCAAAGGTAAAGGTTTCCAATGAAAACAAGATAATGTGTTTTAGGTTTGAAATAGTCAATAAAAACATGTACAATATAAAGAAACAAAACAAAACAGACGGGTTTATACGTCTATCATCTTCTATAAAAGGACTTACGTGTGAAATAAACCTACGTTTAAAATGTTCCTAATTTTCTTTTTTAATCACTCTAGGTGATTTTTTCATGGTCTTGTTGGATAATATTTGATGTCATTTTGGATAGTATTTGATGTCTTGTTGGATAGTATTTGATGTCTTGTTGGATAGTATTTGATGTCTTGCTGGATAGTATTTGATATCTTGTTGGATAATATTTGGTGTCTTGTTGGATAGTATTTGGTGTCTTGTTTGATAGTATTTGATGTTTTAATGGATAGTGTTTGATATCTTGTTGGATAGTATTTGGTGTCTTGTTGGATAGTATTTGGTGTCTTGTTGGATAGTATTTGGTGTCTTGTTGGATAGTATTTGATGTTTAAATGGATAGTGTTTGATGTCTTGTTGGATAGTATTTGATGTCTTGTTGGACAGTATTTGATGTCTTGCTGAATAGTATTTGATGTCTTGTTGGATAGTATTTGATGTCTTGTTGGATAGTATTTGATGTCTTGTTGAATAGTATTTGATGTCTTGCTGAATAGTATTTGATGTCTTGTTGGATAGCATTTGATGTCTTGTTGGATAGTATTTGATATCTTTTTGGATAGTATTTGGTGTCTTGCTGGATAGTATTTGATGTTTAATGGATAGTATTTGATGTCTTGTTGGATAGTATTTGATGTCTTGTTAGATAGTATTTGAAGTCTTGCTGAATAGTATTTGATGTCTTGTTGGATAGCATTTGATGTCTTGTTGGATAGTATTTGATGTCTTGTTGGATAGTATTTGGTGTCTTGTTGGATAGTATTTGATGTTTAATGTTTGATGTCTTTTTTGTTTCGTCTTCCGTGTCTTTTTGTTGTCTCTTGATGTGCGTGTCCACTCCGTGTCTTCGAGTTTTGAGTGTCTCAGAATACTTTTCCTAAGACAAATAATAACTCCTAAAACAATCAATATATGTATAACTCTGATACACGATGATGGAACAACTCTCCCATCCCCCCAAATTATGTTTTAGATCGGTGCAATAGGATTGTGCGTTCATCGAGACCTCTGGGTAATCGGAAAAGTGGGAAGGTTATGCGCACGAGATCCGAATAACCACACCGTTTGCTACTTACGTGGCAGATGGCCGTCCAAACTCGGCACCGGTTGCTCATTGGTCTCGTTAGTTTATGTGTGGTATCTTGGGTTTCATATTTATACGGTGTGAGTTGGTGTTCCTTGTCACTTTTGCGTCTTTTTCTGTTGGTGTCCGTTCTGTGTTTTTGCATTAGGTTGTTTTGGAGTTTTGCCGTGGGTGTTGCAACCAAGTGTTGTTGGAGATACCCTCCTTTTTATGATACATGATAATGAAACAACTCTCATCCCAAAATTATGCTCTTGATCGGCGCAATGAGATTGCTGTCAAATTGTTTTCCTTCATGTTAAAGAGACACTAAAAATTGTTCTCATAAGATAAGAGTAAAGGATTGTAATTGGATTTTCTAAAAGGATTAATCTACTTTGTGAAGAAAGAGGGTTAATAAACTGCAAAAAGATAAAGTGTAGATGAGTTCTTCAATTTACAAATACTTGAAATTGGAGTTGCTTGATGTCAATTTTTTTATTTCCTTATGATACATTCGTTCGAACGATTTTGAAATACATATATATATCGGTGTTGAAAGAAAAACGACACAATTATAAAATGTCCACTGGCAGCATTTTAAAAGATCCATGTGTCAAATATTAAAAGCAAACTTACAAATAAACATCAAACATGTACATATCAGTTTAAATCAGGAAAAATATTACGACAACGATCAACCATGTATAAAAGAATGCTTCTGAATTATTTTTGATCTATCTGAATATTTTTTGGTACAAGTACAACTGGTAAAGATTCATTTCAAAATTATAGATGTCTAATGTATATTGACAAGTGCTGTCCAGCTCTTTCTTGTGACATTTCATCTTTTCTTTCCCATTAAGTTTTGTTGACTTTTACCATTTTTGTTCTTGTTTATCAATGAACGCATCATTGCCTAGCTGTTGATATATATTCTAAACTTGGAAATTAATTGTTTTCCATAATGATTTTTAGCTTAAAAATAAGCCATTTTGCATTGATTTTAAGAAAAAAGTAACATCAGTAATGTAATATTGGGGAAGTATTTTCATAAGTTAATGACATCACATGCCATCATTAAGGTGTGCTGATGAAGGCGGTGAACATTTCCTGTACTTACATGTCATGCAATGTTAAACAATAAGGATGTTGCTCGTCACTTATATTTTACACCCCATGTTATTTGATATTTTTCCATGCTCATGAATTGTCTTTTTCATCACCTCACATTTTCTCCTTTGTGACATCACGTTGTATAGGTGAAGAATTTAAAAAATTGTCAATACATTATTTGAGAATTCCTAGGCTTACCGCTTACATTTGATACATATGATTTAATGATCAGGTCCACAAATTTGAAAGATTGAGTTTACTAAAAAATTTTGAAGTAAAATTGTTGCTATCCTAAACATGCACCATAGATGTTTTACAGCAAATATTCTCTAATCGTCTCAACGTTTACTATAAATACACACCCGAGTAATATCACTTCAGATCTCACATACTTTATATCAGCTGACTTTATTTAGTGCAATTTAGTCGAAGCTGTTAATTTTACAATAATTACCTCTTAAAAGAGATAAATGCAAAATAGAAAATCCGTAAAAGAGCGCCATGCAGATATGGCACTGGACTTACCTACAGTGTCATTGAGCATTGTGCACAGCCAAACAACCCTGACGGCGATGATAGGTAACATGCAATGTACATATTTCATCAGAGAAAAATTCGGTCTTTTCGAAATAGAGAGTTACTTCCCATTTGTGCAGGTATCTGACGTCAACGCATTGTAACGTCATCAAATTCTATGGAAACCAGCATGGAATTCAGGGAAAGAGGGTTACATATATGAAGTTTTCAAAGGAATTTAATGACGCCACAAAACGAAGGACTGTCAAATCGAAAAGACAGAATAGGCCCTTATTAATGGTCAGAATGTTGATTGAACACTGATGATGTGTATGATGTGATTTAGTTAAAAGAGCACGACCTGTGATATGATATGCTTCAAACCAATCGTCGTATTGTCTTGTTTATCGCCTCTCTGAACCGCGAGAAGGGTTTTGAAATGTTTCAACGGCACCTCTAGGTATCTTGATGATATTTTGAATATTGATAACCTACATTTTGACCATTACAAAAATCAAATTTATCCTCCAGAGTTAACATTGAACAAAGCAAACACAAATGATAAAGCTAGACCATATTTGGAGAAGAATTTGGCTTCAACATAGTTAATTTTCCTTGGCTTGATGGCGATATTCCAAGATTGCCATCATACAAAGGAGGGGATCTCCAATACGGCATTTACATCTCTCATCTCATCAGTTACGCTAGAGCTTTCTCCCATGTTTCGGACTTCCATGACAAAAAATATAAAAATTGTAAAAAAACTGATAAGTCAAGGATTTAGATATCATAAACTCATAAATTTTACAATAACTTTTCTGAGCTTCGTTAAATTTTTTAGACGACTCCAGCATCAGAGTATGTATCTTTGGGAATTTAATTGCCTTCATTTGACGGTATCAACAAAATCAGAAGGATCAAAGGCAGATCAAATTTCAACCAAAAATATAAGAAAATAGTCGATCGCCTGCTTTACCGAGGATATGATCCTAAAGTCATCACAAAAACGCTGGGCATGGTACTGGACCAATCTACAGTTTTGTACCAGTGTCTTTTTCAACGTTGCACACCGGTCAACCGTGACGACGGGACTCCATGATGGGCCTTGTTGAAATCTCGTCATAGATGACTTGGTCTTGATTTTCTGCGCTATCCGAAAGTTGGTCAGACTTCTCGGGTGATTGATCTTGAGCCCGCTTTAGCCAGCAGAGCACAGACTGTTATACGCATGCCATAGAATTCTTTTAGATCCATTTACATAGAATCTGTGTTACAAGAGGCCGCTGCGTTTAAATATCCTGTTTTTGATTTAACCTTAGTGTGGGAAGTTCTATGTTTATACAACAATTGTGTTTCTATGGAGACCTCTGTGTATCCGGATAAGTGGGAGAGGTGTGCGCACGTTATCCGGATAACCACACCTTCTGCTAAAAGCAGATGACCGTCCAAAGTCGGCGCCGGGTGC
Organism: Pinctada fucata; assembly: GCA_028142955.1. Taxonomy (NCBI): domain Eukaryota; kingdom Metazoa; phylum Mollusca; class Bivalvia; order Pterioida; family Pteriidae; genus Pinctada; species Pinctada fucata. Next base: position 56,851,889 of record AP027111.1, read on the forward strand.
ACATTAGTCTCCTTCCTTTTATGTGTTGCCATCAATGTTTAATGTTTCTGTCCGTCTGTTACGATTGTTTTGTATGATGTTTCAGTGAATATTGTTGTGTCTTTTTGCGATTTGGAGTTTGTATGATGTCATTTATGTATCACTTTCTTGTGGGTTTGTTACGCTGGGTGAATGCAGGGTGGTCATGATGAAGATCATTCCCTTTTCCCTTTTAGTACGACATGATCTTGTGCGCATCATGAGACCTAATTGAATGAATGATAGAGATTATTGTGAGCGTGTTTTTCGCTTGTTTTTCGAATTACCACACATTTCAAATGAATAAATGACATGGATGTCTCAATTTGGTTCTATCGACGTATTGAACTTTTTAATATGTCTATTATGATCATGATAATAATCCGGAAGGGTTCCAACTCTATACCTTCTTGAAGAAAATTTCAAACAAATTTATTATGAGCCAGACACATGTTTCGGATACTAAATCCTCATTAGTGATGCTTCCAGCCAAAGTGCTTTTCATCAGCCACCGAAATTGATTTCAGTAACGCCCTCTGGTTTTATTTTAGAATTTAATTTTGTGTATTTACTTTACACAGAGTGCGCTGCTCCAAATTTCCTGTAGGTTCGACTCAGTAGCATATCCAAAACAAATTTATGTTCGAAATAACATTGGGGATGGTACTATGGTGATGAATCTTGTAATTCTGCACACAGCGATATTTTCCGATTTCGTGCGAGACTTCATCTGGAAAAGTATCTCTGCCGTTAGTCAAACTTGCAATAACTTTCAGGAATGGTGATACATGAACAAAAAGACTCTTATTAAATTTTATTTTCTATTAAAACTTATTTGTAAACGGTTCCTGAGAAGATAAAACATATGAAGCCATTAAAATGTTGGTAATATTTCTCCTAGCGACCACGCATATCTTACATAAACAGGCACTTTCGGTGCAAAAGACGCCGTAACGGCCTTTTGTTACGTAGCGCTTCTATGACGTCCTAGAATAAAGTCCGTGTAGGAGAATATAGCTGCAGGCAAGGATACTTTGCTTGCTAATTATTTTTCCTTGTGTGCGAGATGAATGACAAATATGGATAATGACCATATCCCTGTATATAGCACAAAATCGATAATTCAAAAATCAGAAACCGAAGGCATACAAAATCAGGACAAAACAGGAACCAAAGCAAACAAACAAAAACCTCCACCATGTGAAAAGAAGCGAACTCCCGATAGGGGAGTGAGACCAGGTGCCCAGGAAGAGTAAGCATCTCCTGCTTGCATGCATGAAGTCATGTTTTTGTATGATTTGGCTGAGGGTCCTGTCGATATTATTCACGGGTCTCTTTTATATCTTTATCTCCGGTATATCATCTTGAATGCACTCATAAGGCTTGTCAATTTCTTAAGTATAATGAATAATACGCAAGATCGTAAATGCAGCGCGTGCAGCGTCTCCGTTCTGATTTTTCCTTTAGTCGCCTACCTAAACCATTGTTCAAACTTGGGCAACTTTGCTGCCCAAGTAAATTGATGACGTCATAACAATAGAGAACAATCAAAGAATGCGCGAGAACATTCGTATAGTCTTGGTTAGAGGGATTTGCGATCTTCCGTAATTGGATATTCTAAAAGGATGAATTAACTTAATGAATAAAGAATATCTTATACGCTTCTCAAAAATAAAGTACAGATGGATCATTCAATTTACAAATACTTGAAATCGGAGAGGCTCAAGTGAATCGTTTTATTTCTTTTTAATAACTTTAGGCGAATAATTTTGAAATCAACATTTGTTGAGGGAAGTAAGAAGTGACAAAGAGAAGGCTAGTTACGCAATCGTAGTGATAAAACCGTAAGAGTTTAATGTAATTTCCTTCAAATAACATAAATAACGATGTAAAAATGGACACATTTACGAGAGCTATGAGCTATCTTGGCGAAAGTTATTCTGTGTCTGTCATACATGTATAATATTATATAAGATGGATATCTTTTAGATATTGTAACATGCACATACAAATGGAAACACTCGTTAACAGAACTTTATGTCCAAATTCGCCCTACTCAAACGAGTATTTATCAAATAAAACAAAACTCTCAAATGGGAGGACAACCTGCCACACAGCTGATTTATTCAAAATTCGTACAAATTTGAAAAGGTTGACAACATCTGAAAATTGTCTGTCCAACAACAGAATCAAATACGATCCGACCGGAAATTGCGATTCTGAAATAAGAAAATAGGTATTATATCTGGAAAGATTGATAAAAATGTAGAGTTTTAACTGTGGCAGTGTCTCGAATGGCCTAACTATCTTTCGCGTCATATTATACATACTCTGTTCACGATAAGCACATGCTATGCAAATGCCTTCAGAACACTCCTTACTGATCAATACTATTCGAACACGCTTTTGTTCAAATCGAGCACCTTTCAAAAATCGAACACTCGTTAACTATAACGAACACTCGTATCCCTAATATAGTAACTGGCCAGTATCACCGCGTGGGATCGAAACGTATGGTGTTGTGATTCCTAGTATAGTTTTTTGGTATTTTCTCATTTTCTAAATTAAACTTTACAAAACTGAACAGCGGTTGCAGGAGGGCAATACCTAATAAATCAATCCATATCGTCCATGTATATGAAAAGTTCATAGTTTTTGCAAACACTTCAATAGTTTGTCGACGACAGAAAATAATTCCTTCTGACGAACTCTTGAAGTGTTTGCAAAAACTACAGACTTTTCAGATATATAAACGATATGGACTTACTTATTAGACATTGCTCTACTGCAACGTCTCATTAGTTTTGTGCAGTATCACTTAAATGATGAGAAAACATCAAAATTCTCCGTAAAGAATCACAACATCATACGTTTCGATCCCACGCGGTGAGTATGTTGATCATTTATACCTTTGATACATATATTTATGGTCTAATTGATTCCGCGCAAACGAACATAAAGTATTTAGCAAATAAAACAGAACTCTTGAATGGGAAATGCCACTTGTCTAATAGAAAATAGTCCGACACAAGTATTGAAATTCAAAGCCTCAAAAAGGATAATAAAATCAAAATGACAGGAATACATATTTGATACAAGAACGTTTAAGTTTTTGAAGTATAACAAATCAATAACCAATTCCCATTTTCAACTATACATAACTGTATAAGAAAGTAATAAATTTTCGTACTTCACTTTTACCGTAGGTTTACACTATTTTCCCGGCGACCACGGTAGTCCCGACAACCCAAAACGTAGCACGCCGTAGGAATTTTGTCAGTTTTTGTCTTGCCATTCAAGTTCTGCTACCCTAGGTTTACACTATGTTCCCGGCGACCACGGCAGTAACGGCGGCAAAATACGTAGCACACCGTATGATTTTTGGCAGCTTTTATCTTGGTATTCAAGTTCTGTTAGGTCTCGTTACGTTTTCGCACGGTATATCAAGGTATCCGTGACGAGCCGCGGCTTCTGAATCCCGGAGACCTGACGGCGCACTACGTTTCAACCTGCGGCTTGTTACGGACGTTTGCACGTTTCCTCACGACCTGTCACAACCTGATCAGATCTGTCACGGTTTGGTACGATCCTATCAAGTTGGCCACGTCTACCAAGTTCTGTCAAGGCCCACTGCGATTAACCGTGACCACTAGGAAAAGGAGACACAAAAAGCTGCATAAAAGGGTTCGGTTTTTATACTTCTTGCGCCGGGAACATAGTGTAAACGGAAGATTACATTTTCGCACGGTCTATCAAGTTATCCGTGACGAGCCGCGGCTTGTTACGGACGTTTTGAATGTTTCCCAACGACCTGCCACGGTCTGATAAGGTCATTCACGTTTTGTCATGATCCAATTAAGTTGGCCACGTCTACCAAGTTCTGTCAAGGCCCACTACGATTAATCGTGAACAGCGGGAAAAAGAGTCACAAAAAAGTGTATAGCTTGTTATACTTCTTGTGTGACCGTGTACACCGTGTGCCGTAGTAGAACTTGATATAAACCGTAACAAGCCGGGACGTACCGTGATTGAACGTGACGAAACGGCTAACGTACTCCTTAGCTGGCAGTGAAAAATCGTGGCACACCTTGATAAAACGCGCATCTACCAAAAAGCAGCCGCAGCGAAACGGTAAATAAACGCGACAAACCGTAACAGACCGTTACTTAACACCGTGGGTTGCCATGACATATGTTTTGACAGTTTAAATATTTGCCCCGTCAGCCCCAGCAATCACAGCTAGTTACGTTTGTTGATCCCAATCCCCTACGTTGTCTCGCGGTCACTACGTTTCGTCCACGGTGGCTTGAAACGTGACCTCTGTGGCCGCCTGGAACATAGTGTAAACGGGGATGTATACGTCAAAAATTTGTAGATTTTGAATATCGAGTATTTCATTCATTCATCAAGTGGAAAATCATTAAGAAATAATACGGAATGTTCGATCTCTATACCTTCTTGAAGAAAATTTCAAACCAATTCATTTTGCACCAGACACGTGTTTCGGATAGTTAATCCTCATCAGTGATGCTTCCAGCCAAAGTGCTAGAGATCTCCTCTCTTCTTTTCATGAGCCGATTATGCATATTTATCTGAATGCCACAAGTTATGCCTGTCTAATACTGAGCGCAAACTCATTACTCGATAATAAATATTCTTGTAGTTTACGGTAGACGGTATATGACGTAGACTGATTATTACGTCATCAAATTCTATTGAAACAGTACTAAAAGTCTGGGAAATGAAATGAAATTAACGTTACACAAAGTTGTATACTTCGTTTTTCTTTAGTATCCGTGTTTTAAAACAATCATTTGCAGATTTCGTTACGATTTCACATTTTTGTGTTTACATATGTTGCTATGCACTTCGGTCTTAACATTTTTTCATTTTAATTTGACATGCTATTTGTAATGTCGGAGATATGACTTGTACACACAATTTTATCCATCGAAAGTCAACCTCTCGAAATATCTCTGTGTAATTACTTAACTAACATGGAAGTAGAAACTTGAGACACAAAGTGCTTAACATCTTGTTGACCTATCATGTATAAATTAGATAAGGCTTACAAGATACTTTTGATTATGTCCGCGTTCATATAGAAAAAGTAGACTTTGCATAGAACACTTCTCAGTTTTATATTCAATAGATTTTTCTTTTCCCTCATCACAGTATTTCTCTAATATTGCTGAAAATGAATGCTTGTGTCGCCTGTGAAGAAACCTATTATCTTAAAAAGTGGCAGTCATGGTCACTAGGCCAAAATTATTAGTATCAGTAGGAAAGTATTGTCGAATGAAATTCGTATGTGAAATTTCAGACCTATAACTAACCAATCAAAGGATATTGTCATTCTCAAATTTTCAGAAAAGAAGGTCTATCATCTAGGTCGCGGTCGCAAGCTCAAAATTCTTGTTAACAAAGGAAAAGTTTCATCTCAAGCAATACACATGGGTAATGTTGAATATCCAGTCATTTTCCAACCAAAAGATAAGTCTATCTTCATTTTTTGAAAAAAAAGGTCAAATATCTAAGTCAAGGTCAGTATATCAAATATTATTGTATCTATAAAAAGGTCTCTACATAAGAAATACACATGTGAAATATTAATGCCCTAACCATTACCAACCAAAAGGTATAGGCGATCATTATATTTTGAAAAGTCAAATATACTGGTCAAAGTCCCTAGGTGAAAAATCATGTACATGTGTATTTTCAAAGTCTCTTTTCAATCAAAACTTAAAGCCAATCTTAATCTTTTTGAAAAGTAGGCCAAATATCTAGGTGTATGTCACTAGATCAAAAATTATTGTTTGTGTAGAAAGGTATTGTCATAGGAATTACACATATGAAATATCAAATCACTTTCACTTACCAATCGAAAGATATTGTCCATCTTAATTTTTCAAAAAGTAGGTCAATATCTAGGTCTAGGTCACTAGGTAAAAAAATGATATGTGTAGAAATGTAACTGATATCATGCATAAACTTATGCATTATAATGTATATCTTATTACACTTAGTAAATATGGCGTACGGAGCTCGTGAAAACATTCCCCACGAGGGGTTTGACAGTTAGTGTTTTGAATATTTTCCCTGACATTTTTGCCATATCACTTTCTATATAGACATAGCCTCAGACAGTGCATGTATTGAAGTTATTGTTTTCATTTTCATGCGTTAACATCGACGGTGGATGCGGCTAGCCAAACAAGGGATGCTTACTATTCCCGGGCACCTGGTCCCACCTCTAATTTGCTAGGGGTCCATCGATGCTAAATATTTTGTGCTCTATTGTGAGTGCTGTTGGGATTATTGTCAGGATCTTCTTTAACTCATATAGATGACAATTCTTTACTTGCAACAGATTTCCGTATGTCCCCATGGTTATAAATACAATAGCTATCGATTTTTCTGGTTTGGCATCTAGTGTATTTTGAAATTCTAAATGCATATTCATACACGTGATCGCTACTCGTTGCGAAATATACATTCATTTTTTTTTATGTAAGTGCCGGTGCTACTCATGATATCAACGGATTTCTACCGAAAACCGTTTATTAGTAAAGCCCGTATGTATTTTCCTTATTATGTGCCCTTTGAAATAAACATCGAAGAAGTACCCATCAGTTATTCAGTCTCAAAGTCGAGAAGGGAAGGCAAAAGCATTAGATTTTCCATTGATTAAACAATATTCCGAAGACCAGGTACCCGGGGAAAGTCAGCGTCTCATGTTTGCGTTCAACATTCGTCGCAGCAGTTCCATGAAAAGCTGTCAAATTCGCTGATTGTCGCGATGTACATATTTGTGTACATGTCAGGTGAACATGTCTTGTTTGGTGAAGTAGACAGCACTATCTTTTGTCCTATTTATTTGAACCTCAAGAGGTTTTTGGGATAATTTTTTTCATGTGATACCCTTTGTGTTTCAAAAGTATTCGATTAATTAATTAATTAATTATGAAGTAGTTTCTTCTCTTTTGTCTGTTGATGTTTAGTGTTGTTTGTTGCCATCTTTCATGTGTGTGTTCCGCTGTGGTCATCGCAAGAATGTCTAGTTAGAGATCTTGTCCTCATACAAATACTAGCGGTCACATACGTTGAATCTTTATCATATTCAACTTGGCATATTGAAATACTTGTTCTTATCATCATGATAAAAGAGAATTACATTATCAGAATGAGACAAGTGAATTAATCGTAGATCAACGAGATGAGATTGTCAAACTTTGAGATAAAATCTCGTCTACACCAACTTCAAATAAAGATGATGACATCAAAATGGAGTCAGTATCAGGGAGATTTCTCGCTAACAATCCCCACCTTTAATGAGTTAAAGAAGATCCTGACGACAATCTCAACAGCACTCACAATAAAATTGAGCATCGACAGACCCCTAGCAAGCCAGAGGTTGGACCAGGCGCCCGGGAGGAGTAAGCATACCCTGTTGGCAAGCCGCATCCGTCGTCGATGGTCATGCACGAAAATGAAAACAATATACAAAACATATGCACTGTCTGAGGCCATGTCTATATAGAAAGTGTTATGGCGACCATGTCAGGGAAAAATATTCAAAACAATTACTGTCAAACCCCTCGCGGGGAACTTTTTTACGAGCTCCACATGGCAAAGGGCATAAGTGTGACACAAATGAGTTAAAGAAGATCCTGACGACAATCAACAGCACTCACAATAGAATACCAAATTGAGCACCCGCCGGCGATGTTCATGCACGAAATGAAAGTGCGCTCGCTTCTCACCTCTAAGGTCCCGGATTCGAATCTCAGATTCTGCGAAGGGTCTTAAGTTGGAGGGTAGGTGGTCTCCTACCCAGGCCTCGGCAGGGGGTTTTTCTCCGGGTACACCGGTTTCCTCTTTCTCTGAGCCAATGTGAGATAAATAGAATATATCATGATGCTGCGACTGAGACAGGAGAATCTTATCCGAGTGTAAACAATTTGCAATCCCCGACGAAGCTTAGCGAGTTGTTAATGTAGCAAATATTTGCAGGAGGATGAGATCCCCATGTCTCAGCGGCAACGTCGTAATAGATTATTATTCTCACTCAGCTCATTTTATTCTCACTAGCCTGATTTTATAACAGAATCGTCTCTATCTTGACATGTCATCTCTTACGTGCATTTTCGATGGTTTCCTACGTGAGTTTAAAGCTTTTATGATTTGATTTGATTATTTCATTTGAATATTTCAATGCGATGTTGAACATAAATCTTCAACTGATAAATCAGAATGGCTGAAGACCAAATTGATGTTCTTTTTGGAACAGAATTGCAAAATAATGATTATTGTAAAACATACCCAAATATTTCCATTGCAGAAGAATCCCAATGTTAAGCGCTCGTTAGGAAAAGGGATTTATAAACTATAATTCTGGTTGCCTTCTATGACGTCACGATTTAGATTTGAAAGTACGGATAATTCACCAACGTTCAGTTACGTTTGACGTTATAACATTCAATACGCTTATTATTAATGCTTTACGCTTCGCGATTCACGGAATTTGCACGTGACCAACCAGAACTATAGTGTCATGAACACCAAAAGTAAGAAAGCCATTTCTCAAATAAATAACGGAAATATTCACTAAGACCTTGAATTTTCAGATTTATTTGCATATTTTGACGAAATTTGAATAGAGAAACCAGTATATCTTTCGGTATATTTAGGACATAATTTTCAGAGATTTTGGCCGTATTACATTGCTTACATTGAGGATCACTGATGAGGGTTAAATTTATACCCGAAACGTGCATGTCTGGTCCATGCTGTAAATTTGTCTGCTCTAAAATGATGCCAATAAATTTGAAGACGTTAAACATTCAACTACAATTTGACTGATAATTTGCTGAAATGGCCAAATAAAAAAAAAATAAAAGAAATAAATCAGAGGATACCAAAGCAGCGGCCATGCAACAGGAGCAAGAAGTTTTCAATATGAAACTCACTTTGACACGGGGAAGTATGACAATGAAATTACAAATGGCAGTTTAACATTCTTACTCGTAACGTATCTAGCACTGATAGTTATACATGAACATATATTAAAAGCATATATATATCGTATATAACAAAGGAGGGGATCTCCAACAACACCAGGTTGTAGCACCAACAGCAAAACCCCAAAACACCCAATGCAAAAACACAAAGCAGACAAGCACAAAGAGACGCGTAAGGGAAAAGGAACGTCAACGCACAACACAGAAACATCAAACACAAAGGACTACACATAAACCAACGAGACCAATGGGCAACCGGTGCCGACTTAGGACGACCATCTGCCACGGAAATAGCAGAAGGTATGGTTATCCTGGATTACCGTGCACAACCCTCCCACTTTTCCGATTACCCAGAGGTCTCGAAGAACGAACAATTGTGGTGTCAAATCATCACCATCATCATCATCATCCTACTTCTAATAAATATCATCACAGTTGATTTTTCACAAATATATCGACAATTTTTTCATAAGTTTACTTTCTCCTGCAGAGGCTTTTCAGTTCAGTTTTAAATTTAAATTTAAAGTCAAGAAATGCATAAACGATCGGGTTTGAGATATTGTTAATAATGTACATCCTGTACACAAATAACATTCCCGCTCGACTGTGATTGTCAAATGTTTCCCAAAATTTCGGGTTCAACGCTTCAACGATCATAATGAAAACTTTCGGAATGTAGCAAATAAGAAAAATCGTGGTAATCAACATAAACATAAGAGTAAATTTATGCATGATCTTCCGATTTATTTTTTCGTGCTGGTTTTGAGTAGAATCCTTCTTTTTCCCTTTCTCAGGTTTTTCTTGTATGACATACTTTTTCCCTCCTTTTTCCACTCTTGCTTTCCCGTCTGTTGCAGGATCGATAATTTTACCTGATTTAAACTCATGATCACTCGTTTCTTTGGAATCGACAACTGAAGTAACCTTCGTTGTGGAACCATCTTCATCACTTCCGGTCAATCTGTTTCCATATTTCATATGTTTGAAGATTGTCCATCCGATTCTAAGATAAATTCCAATTAGAGCTCCAATTGAGGTTATCGTAAAAATTCCAGTCAAACCGCCATAGATTAGTGAGAATGCCTTATTTTCATCTTTAATCTTAATACACCTCCGTCCAACAATATCTTCTTGTGCATGCTGAAACGGTACAGAACCATATAGAATCGGAGGCGGAATGGCACAAAGCAGGGATATTATGAATACCAAAGACAGGGCAATACGATTGAGTTTTAGGTCCATCTGACGACCCAAAGGACGGACGACTTTAAGGTATCTTTGCACAGCAATTACCACTAGTGAAAAACCGGACATGAACGTTGTTAATGCTGCAAAGAACCACCAAGCCTTACATAAACTGTTGTTGTAAAATGTTGCTTGCATCATGTTCAATGCGATACCAAATGAGCCACATACCGACGACGCGGCCATGTCCGTCATGGCAAGGTACGGGATAAAATAACGATCAACATTCTTTCCTGAAAATCTCTTTTTGTAAACGTAGATCACTGTACCGTAACCACAGATCCCCAGAATAATGTACAACACCAAAATAACGTCGTTTGGAATCAACACGTTTGCTAGCTCATTGTTCCACCTTTCTATTCTTTCAGTGTCAGATATGTTACTCTCCATATCTTAATTTTATTTATATCTTACAGCAATTACAAAAACTGATCTTTAATTCACAGAGAGAAAATTTTTATTACGTTCGATCAGAACGTACGTCATGACTGATACTGCAACAAAGGACATTCATATATACAGAGCGTGAAATAAACGTCTGGATTAAATTTATTCGTTTTGCCGGGTAAATCCATAGGACAGCGCAAACTCATTTAAATGAGGGACGTTGATTACTGTCTATATTTGTATCAGGAAGTAAAATTTGGCTTCACTTGATGACCATTTCTTGATAGCTTTTATTCTAGTTAAATGTTTTAGTAGAGCTTTACCAATAACAGACGGTTGTTGGCCGACAAAGAACGTCTGAACGAAACGCGACGAAACTCACCGAACATAAGGGGTCGGGTATGAAATACATGAGACATCTGTCAAAAACTAAAGCAAAACTTTATAAAGACGAATACTTACAACTAGAAATGAATCTATTCATGTTTTTTTCTTTACTAACTGCAGTACTTATAGAGTTTTGATTAAGTTTTAAAATATATACAGGACCCTTATGTTTGGTGAGTTTCGTCGCGTTTCGTTCGAACTTTCTACGTCGGCAAACAACCCTCTATTATTGATAAAGCTCTTGTAAATAATGCACAGTCTGCCCTTAAATCTGAACAGAGTTACGCTAAAGGTAACGGTAAGAGGTAGACGTTACGCTTGATTGAACTCAAACGTACTGTACAAGTGTTGTTTTCAGTACATATCAAAACAATAGTCAAGTCAGTCAATCTATGTTTATGATAGATAGATAGAAATCGAAAAGAAAATATATGACAGATTCAATAAACGGTATATGGTCTGTGAAGAAATGTTGATTGAAAGGCGATTTATGTATTTCAACTTCCCTTCCTTTCGATTTTTAAAAGATAATTATTTTTGTTTTATGTTCTTGCAAATGTTAGACGTATTCAAATTCATAGCATTATTTAAGAACAGATAAATTTGCAGCATGGACCACACATGCACGTTTCGGGTATTAACCCCAGACATTGATCCTCAATCCAAACAATGAAATGCGGTCTTAGGCAATTTTGTTTCTCTGAAACTGATGCACAGAATTAAAACCAAACCTTATAGGACACAAATATTCAAGGGTCTCCACCAAATTGGCCATAATCATTCTTTTGTCTGCATCTCAGGTGAGCGGACTCCCTCCTCTTGGGCCTCTTATTCTGGGATGCAAAGTTGGTTGTGTTCAATATTCATGAGTAGCGAGTGATTACTTTCATTCTTGTAGCTTGTTTTGTATGGAACGCCAAAGGGGTTAGAATAAGAAAGGAATTTAAAAACAAGAATTTGGAATCGCTAACAGGAATTACAAATATGAAATATTATAGTTAGGAGTTAGAGATGAGAAAAAGTTAGAAATATGAAATATACATTTTAAAGAACAACCAGAGACTGACACATTTAATTTCAAGAAAGAAGATAAGAAAATTCATAATAACAATATAAGTTATAACGTGAAATTAAGAGTTACAAACTGAGAATTTTGACCACTTTGGCGTTCCATAGTTTTGTAGTTCGAAGAGCTTTACTCTTTTGTTTCCATAATTTTTTTTAGATCATCTTACAATTAGTTGGTTTATGTTCAATCTTTCGTGTTTGGTGTCTCAATGCTGTATTTGATGCCGTACCTGAGCCAAAGGCTCAAAGTGAGCTGTTGTCATACCCCACTGTCAATCTCCTACGCATGCGTCCGATTTCAGTTCCTGTCGTCTGTCCCTCGTCCGTCTGTCGTAAGCTTTTCACATTTTTGACTTCTTCCCCAGAAGCACTGAAGGCATTTTGATGAAACTTAGTAGGAATGAAGTACTCATGATCTTCTACAAGTATTGTTGTTTTTCGTATGTCAAATTTTTGAGGTAGTTTTGACGTCTTTTCGGACTTTGAATAATTCTATCAATGTGTGGTTTTGTGCACTCAATTTCTGCATATTTGTCATATAAGTCATTCAAAGGTTTTATATTGATTTTGGTTGAAAATATCATTTTTCTTAATTTAAGCTATACTGGTCTCAGACCAGTCGAGATTATGCGATCACCCTTTACCTGTCTGTCTGTCTGTCTGTCTGTCTGTCTGTCTGTCTGTCTGTCTGCTTGCCTACCTGCCTGTCTGTCTGTCTGTCTGTCTGTCTGTCTGTCTGTCTGTCTGTCTGTCTGTCTGTCTGTCCGTCTGTCCGTCCGTCTGTCTGTCTGTTCGTAAAGAATTGTTGAACCTTCAACTCCGCTGAAGCCATTACAGATAGGAAGTATAATTTTTTTTTGCAATTTACTTGACCTATGGTCTAGTTGTGCACTTGACATACTGTTTCTGCCTTAGGCTCCCATCGTCCTGGAAAATGGGTGTGGTCATTTTCTCCTATACAACTTTATGTTATCTTGTGAACACCAATTTTTAGAAAGGTATAATTGATTAAGAGTTAAGGTAGAGCATCCCTCAGGTTTCATAGGCTCATACTTCCTAAATAACAACTTTTACAATATTTTCATTTCCATTATTCAAAGCTTTGATAGAATTATTCAAAGCTTATATTAAACATGAAATACAAACAAAATATGATTCAAGACCTTAACGTATCCAATGTACAAATGGAGATCTCGCTGACGTCTCGTCCATTTAAACAGTGTTAAAATGATCTCGGTAATATTCGGCATTGTCTCGATAGTTTCCGTGGCTTGAATATGGGTTGGCATGTTGACCTTTGGTGTTGGAACCCAACTTTTATGTTGAATTACGGTAGATCTTGGTAAAGATATGGCGTAATTCTTATTTTATAATACACTTGATATTTATTTGTACAAAGGATACCTTAAGCCGTTGTTCTTCTTACTCCTCCCGGGCACCTGGTCCCACCTTTGGCTTGCGAGGGGTCCGTCGATGCTCATTTTGGTGCTCTTTTGAGATTGTTGTTGAGAGTATTGTCAGGATCTTCTTTAACTCATAAGATAAGAGTTGTTGATTGTAATTGGATATTCTAAAAGGATTAATCTACATCTTCTATAAACTGCTACATCTTCTATAAACTGCTAAAAAACAGAAGCGCAGATGAATTCTGCAATTTACAACTACTTGACATTGGAGAAGCTGATGTCATGTCTTTATTTCCTTTAGATAAATTCGTGCGAACGATTTTGAAATACATTATATAGTTTAAAAAAACCGAAAGACACAATTATAAAAAGTCCTATAGCAGCGTTTAAATGCTCTTATAAATTCCTTAAATTTAAGGAAGAAACCCAAAATAATCGTACAAATGGAACGAGGAAGGCCTTTTATTTACAATCTGATAATATTTTTGTCTAATATTCTTATGGGGAACTCGTCATACACTATGATGTCCCACTATCCAGAATGGTGGATGATATTCTGTCATAGACCATTTGAACCATCCAACCAAAGATTGTACTCTATATCTTCCAAAATGGAAGTAACCGGATGTGACAGTTCTACCGAATTGAAGCGACAGGTGTTGCATGCAAGCAGGAGATGCTTACTCTTCCTGGGCACCTGGTCTCACTCTCATATCGGGAGTTCGCTTCTTTTCATATGGTGGAGGTTTTTGTTTTTGTTTGCTTTGGTTCCTGTTTTATCCTGATTTTAAGTAACCGGATGTGACAGTTCTACCGAATTGAAGCGACGGGTGTTGCATGCAAGCAGGAGATGCTTACTCTTCCTGGGCACCTGGTCTCACTCTCATATCGGGAGTTCGCTTCTTTTCATATGGTGGAGGTTTTTGTTTCTGTTTGCTTTGGTTCCTGTTTTATACTGATTTTGTATGCCTTCGGTTTCTGATTTTCTGAATTATCGATTTTGTACTGTAGACAGGGATATGGTCATTATCCATATTTGTCATTTGTATGCCTTCGGTTTCTGATTTTCTGAATTATCGATCTTGTACTGTAGACAGGGATATGGTCATTATCCATATTTGTCATTCTTATGATAGAGTATTCTTTTCTCAAGAATGTTTATCATGATGGTGTTGTAGTATAGCATACACTCTTTAAAATCTGAACTGATATAGAAGTTAATTAACAAAACCATTAGCAGTTTTGAAGTTCATTCTTTTTGTTAAAGATAACAATGTGTTCTAGCTTAAACCTTCTAGATTTAACCTTCAAAAAGCTAAGGTTGGTTGAATAATAGATTTCCAATGTTGTTTGCTTTGTAGGAAAATCGACTACCTGAAATATATTAGCAGCCTTACTTTAAGAAAACGCATTTATAGTTAGTTGGTTTAAAATTATTTACGTAGGATCCGAAACTAAGGAACAACAATTTTCAATGTCTTGTTTCACTACTTTCATCTTTGCTTTATATAAGCTGTCAAATTCAGGAGTAATTCAGGAGTAAATATCATGATAGACTCTTTCATCTATATTCACCTATATACCGCTTATCTTATAAATACGAAATGGTGGAGTGCAACCTAAGAACGAATTAATGAGATCTTTCGCAAACTGACCTACGAATAAACAGTACGTGAACTGATAAGAAACACCTAAAGTACACAAATCAGTCATTTTAGAACCGAACTTATCTAGTGTACTATATATTTGTAATTATTTTGCTGCTTATCATCTCTCTAGCAGCAGAATTTCAACAGTTTTTCTGTTTTCTAAAATTGGGTCTTTAAAAATCTTTGCAAATTACAATTTTTTTCCCTTGATTAATCAATCAAATTCGATGTTTTCACACACAAACGCTTAAATGATGCATGTAACACATCGAAAATGATATATTTCATTAAGAAAATTTGTTTTCATTTATCATCTTTAGTTAAAACTATAACCGTTTTATACTGACTACTATGATAAAAGATATCATGCACAACGGCTGAAATCATCTTTGAGGAAGTTCTTCTGTCGCTACGGGGATATAATAAAAGCATATCAGATCCCCCTTTCCAGAATGGTCAGTGACATTCCACATTGTGATTGAATGGCAGTCGTCATCACCTACCTGATGTATACATCAATATGTACATCGATACAATAACCGAACTTGACAGGTTTCCATGGAGCTGTTGCGGAAGGTGTTGCATGCAATCAGGAGACACTGACTTTCCCCGGGCACCTGGTATCACTTCGGAATGTTATTTATTCCTTGGTTCTTTAAAAATCTTTGCAAATTACAATTTTTTTCCCTTGATTAATCAATCAAATTCGATGTTTTCACACACAAACGCTTAAATAATGCATGTAACACATCGAAAATGATATATTTCATTAAGAAAATTTGTTTTCATTTATCATCTTTAGTTAAAACTATAACCGTTTTATACTGACTACTATGATAAAAGATATCATGCACAACGGCTGAAATCATCTTTGAGGAAGTTCTTCTGTCGCTACGGGGATATAATAAAATCATATCAGATCCCCCTTTCCAGAATGGTCAGTGACATTCTACATTGTGATTGAATGGCAGTCGTCACCACCTACCTGATGTATACATCAATATGTACATCGATACAATAACCGAACTTGACAGGTTTCCATGGAGCTGTTGCGGAAGGTGTTGCATGCAATCAGGAGACACTGACTTTCCCCGGGCACCTGGTATCACTTCGGAATGTTATTTATTCCTTGGTTCTTTAAAAATCTTTGCAAATTACAATTTTTTTCCCTTGATTAATCAATCAAATTCGATGTTTTCACACACAAACGCTTAAATAATGCATGTAACACATCGAAAATGATATATTTCATTAAGAAAATTTGTTTTCATTTATCATCTTTAGTTAAAACTATAACCGTTTTATACTGACTACTATGATAAAAGATATCATGCACAACGGCTGAAATCATCTTTGAGGAAGTTCTTCTGTCGCTACGGGGATATAATAAAAGCATATCAGATCCCCCTTTCCAGAATGGTCAGTGACATTCCACATTGTGATTGAATGGCAGTCGTCATCACCTACCTGATGTATACATCAATATGTACATCGATACAATAACCGAACTTGACAGGTTTCCATGGAGCTGTTGCGGAAGGTGTTGCATGCAATCAGGAGACACTGACTTTCCCCGGGCACCTGGTATCACTTCGGAATGTTATTTATTCCTTGGTTCTTTAAAAATCTTTGCAAATTACAATTTTTTTCCCTTGATTAATCAATCAAATTCGATGTTTTCACACACAAACGCTTAAATAATGCATGTAACACATCGAAAATGATATATTTCATTAAGAAAATTTGTTTTCATTTATCATCTTTAGTTAAAACTATAACCGTTTTATACTGACTACTATGATAAAAGATATCATGCACAACGGCTGAAATCATCTTTGAGGAAGTTCTTCTGTCGCTACGGGGATATAATAAAAGCATATCAGATCCCCCTTTCCAGAATGGTCAGTGACATTCTACATTGTGATTGAATGGCAGTCGTCACCACCTACCTGATGTATACATCAATATGTACATCGATACAATAACCGAACTTGACAGGTTTCCATGGAGCTGTTGCGGAAGGTGTTGCATGCAATCAGGAGACACTGACTTTCCCCGGGCACCTGGTATCACTTCGGAATGTTATTTATTCCTTGGTTCTTTAAAAATCTTTGCAAATTACAATTTTTTTCCCTTGATTAATCAATCAAATTCGATGTTTTCACACACAAACGCTTAAATAATGCATGTAACACATCAAAAATGATATATTTCATTAAGAAAATTTGTTTTCATTTATCATCTTTAGTTAAAACTATAACCGTTTTATACTGACTACTATGATAAAAGATATCATGCACAACGGCTGAAATCATCTTTGAGGAAGTTCTTCTGTCGCTACGGGGATATAATAAAAGCATATCAGATCCCCCTTTCCAGAATGGTCAGTGACATTCCACATTGTGATTGAATGGCAGTCGTCATCACCTACCTGATGTATACATCAATATGTACATCGATACAATAACCGAACTTGACAGGTTTCCATGGAGCTGTTGCGGAAGGTGTTGCATGCAATCAGGAGACACTGACTTTCCCCGGGCACCTGGTATCACTTCGGAATGTTATTTATTCCTTGGTTCTTTAAAAATCTTTGCAAATTACAATTTTTTTCCCTTGATTAATCAATCAAATTCGATGTTTTCACACACAAACGCTTAAATAATGCATGTAACACATCGAAAATGATATATTTCATTAAGAAAATTTGTTTTCATTTATCATCTTTAGTTAAAACTATAACCGTTTTATACTGACTACTATGATAAAAGATATCATGCACAACGGCTGAAATCATCTTTGAGGAAGTTCTTCTGTCGCTACGGGGATATAATAAAATCATATCAGATCCCCCTTTCCAGAATGGTCAGTGACATTCTACATTGTGATTGAATGGCAGTCGTCACCACCTACCTGATGTATACATCAATATGTACATCGATACAATAACCGAACTTGACAGGTTTCCATGGAGCTGTTGCGGAAGGTGTTGCATGCAATCAGGAGACACTGACTTTCCCCGGGCACCTGGTATCACTTCGGAATGTTATTTATTCCTTGGTTCTTTAAAAATCTTTGCAAATTACAATTTTTTTCCCTTGATTAATCAATCAAATTCGATGTTTTCACACACAAACGCTTAAATAATGCATGTAACACATCGAAAATGATATATTTCATTAAGAAAATTTGTTTTCATTTATCATCTTTAGTTAAAACTATAACCGTTTTATACTGACTACTATGATAAAAGATATCATGCACAACGGCTGAAATCATCTTTGAGGAAGTTCTTCTGTCGCTACGGGGATATAATAAAAGCATATCAGATCCCCCTTTCCAGAATGGTCAGTGACATTCCACATTGTGATTGAATGGCAGTCGTCATCACCTACCTGATGTATACATCAATATGTACATCGATACAATAACCGAACTTGACAGGTTTCCATGGAGCTGTTGCGGAAGGTGTTGCATGCAATCAGGAGACACTGACTTTCCCCGGGCACCTGGTATCACTTCGGAATGTTATTTATTCCTTGGTTCTTTAAAAATCTTTGCAAATTACAATTTTTTTCCCTTGATTAATCAATCAAATTCGATGTTTTCACACACAAACGCTTAAATAATGCATGTAACACATCGAAAATGATATATTTCATTAAGAAAATTTGTTTTCATTTATCATCTTTAGTTAAAACTATAACCGTTTTATACTGACTACTATGATAAAAGATATCATGCACAACGGCTGAAATCATCTTTGAGGAAGTTCTTCTGTCGCTACGGGGATATAATAAAAGCATATCAGATCCCCCTTTCCAGAATGGTCAGTGACATTCTACATTGTGATTGAATGGCAGTCGTCACCACCTACCTGATGTATACATCAATATGTACATCGATACAATAACCGAACTTGACAGGTTTCCATGGAGCTGTTGCGGAAGGTGTTGCATGCAATCAGGAGACACTGACTTTCCCCGGGCACCTGGTATCACTTCGGAATGTTATTTATTCCTTGGTTCTTTAAAAATCTTTGCAAATTACAATTTTTTTCCCTTGATTAATCAATCAAATTCGATGTTTTCACACACAAACGCTTAAATAATGCATGTAACACATCAAAAATGATATATTTCATTAAGAAAATTTGTTTTCATTTATCATCTTTAGTTAAAACTATAACCGTTTTATACTGACTACTATGATAAAAGATATCATGCACAACGGCTGAAATCATCTTTGAGGAAGTTCTTCTGTCGCTACGGGGATATAATAAAAGCATATCAGATCCCCCTTTCCAGAATGGTCAGTGACATTCCACATTGTGATTGAATGGCAGTCGTCATCACCTACCTGATGTATACATCAATATGTACATCGATACAATAACCGAACTTGACAGGTTTCCATGGAGCTGTTGCGGAAGGTGTTGCATGCAATCAGGAGACACTGACTTTCCCCGGGCACCTGGTATCACTTCGGAATGTTATTTATTCCTTGGTTCGCAACCGTTCCTATAATGGAAAATCTAATGATTTTGCCTTGCTTTATCGACTTTGAGACTAAATAACCGATGGGTACTTCTCAAATGTTTATCAGTAATGTAATATTGAGGAAGTATTTTCATGAGTTAATCATATCACATCCCATCATAAATGTGTGCCGATTATGGCAGTGGACATTTCCTATACATATACTACTAAGTCATGCAGTATTAAAAAATAAGGATGTCGACAATTACCTTTTATGTACACAAAACGTTCATTTTCTTTTCAAAATTTTAGAAAACATTAGAGTATTATCACTTCAGATCTATTTAGATTTATTTAAAGATAAAAAAGACAGGTAGATAAAGTCGAAGTCAACTGATCCATTTACTGTCTTTTTGAGCATTATAAGCTAAACAATCGTGACGGCGCTGATATATAACATATAATGTGCATATCTCATCGGCGAAAATTGGTCATGGTCATCTAACAGAAAGTAGGTGATGATGTATATCATGAGCACGCTACAGTCGGTTCAAGAGAACGATCTGTTATACCAACGTCAGCGTACCACAATAAGATGTTCTAAAATAGTTAAACTTACTTTTGCGCGTTTCAGGATACTTTTTGTATTCGGTTTCGCGAGAGTGATGTGCGCGTGTTCTGTGCTCGTTTTGTTACGTACCCGAAACGTGCAAGTCTGGTGTCCATGCTGCAAATTTAACATTTAAATGTTTAACGTCTTCAAATTCATTAGCATAATTTTAGAGCAGATTAATTTACATGCACGTTTCGGGTATTTAACCCCCGTCAGTGATCCTCAATCTAAACAATGTAATGTGGCCAAAATCTGTAAAAATTATGTCCTAGATATACCGAAAAACGTTGCAAGATGGCTGGGATATGATGCTACAAGATGCTACAAGACCCAGGTTTTAGAAATTTGAGAACATTTTGCAAACAGAAATTTTCAAATGCGTTTGAAGAAACGACCACCCGAATTTGATCGAACTTGGCTACATGTGCCCTCGGGGATTCCTGGTCCACCAGCAGTGACACTCACCAAGTGGTATAAATGTTTAACGTCTTCAAATTCATTAGCATAATTTTAGAGAAGATTAATTTACAGCATGGACCAGACATGCACGTTTCGTGTATTTAACCCTCGCCAGTGATCCTCAATCTAAACAATGTAATGTGGCCAAAATCTGTAAAAATTATGTCCTAGATATACCGAAAAACGTTGCAAGATGGCTGGGATATAATGTTACAGGACCCACCATTTTTCATGATGGTAGAACAGTGCCGTCTCAAGAACTCCAGAGACGCATTGTTCTTACAAAAATGTTCAATATTACACGTATAAATATTGCATGATCTGCGTCATAGTTTTGGTGATGTTACTGGTCTTTGTTTGCATCTATGTCTCCGGTACAGTAAACGTGGAGATTTTTGCATGGGGGTAATTTTCGCTTTTTTGCGAATCTAGAAATTTTGCGTTTTTTTGCGAATCTAGAGATTTCGCAAAAAAAAAATCCTCCACGCAAAAATATCACCGCTGCATTCTTGCAATGAGAAAGACATTTTTATCGCGAACATTTCCCCCAAGCGTAACGTCTTAATGTTATAATCGCGACATTTTTCCTCAGCGAAAATAACAACGTTTACAATATTTCGATCCAGATGCGCGAGTCTGATCTGTTCATTTCCTATCTGTTCATTTCTTTTAATCTTCCTTTAGAACAAAAATCTTTCACAAGTGTACTCAAAAGCATAAGCCGGAGAAGTGTCATTGGGTATTCTTAAAGGAAGAATCAACTTAATGAATAAAGAATATTTTATACTCTCCTCAAAATGAAGTGCAGATGGATCTTTCACTTTACAAATACTTGAAATTGGAGAAGCTCAAGTGAATTTTTTTAATTCCTTTTGATAACTTTTTAAAGCAATATATGTTACAGGAAGAAAGAAATAATAAAGAGAAGGCTAGTTAACACAATTTTATGATGAAACTTTAGAATGTTAAGGTAATTTCCTTCATTTTTGAAAGAAAACCAAAATAACATAAATTACGTTGAAAAAAATGGAGACACTTTTGTAATGTAAGGCTATGTCTGAATGTATGATGTTATATGAGAAGGATATGTTTTGAAATATATAGAAACAAGCATATAGAGTTATAATAAAGAACATCGTACAAATGCAGACCTTCCTTAACAGAATTCTAAATGAATTTCATATTGTGAATTTATACGTCCATTCTTGGTCGTATTATCGAACCGGATATCTTTTATTCAGTTCAAAACAATCTCATTCTAATGCATACGTTAGTAACGCGCATTTTGATTGGCTGAGCGATTATCAAACTAAAAGGGGATTCACGTTTCACTGCAGTTTTTGTACTTCGTTTAAAGCATGCGTTTTCTAGCTTATAACTGACCCTAACATTAGAATAGAATTCCGTGCAGATGATTTGTCAAAAAAAAAAAAGATAATAATGAAAAAAAAAAATTAATAAAAATGAAAGGGTATCGGTGAATCCCCTGTCAGAAATATCCGTTTTACTCAATTCTGACAGGGGAGTAGCCGATACCCTGTCGGTTTTTTGTAAAACGCACGCACAAGACTTCGCTAATTTATTTTTATTTTGGAAAATAAGCCAAGTAAGCTAATAAATGATTACAATATCGCGTCAGTTAGCCCGATTTAGCCCTGTTTTCGCTAAAATTTGGTTGCGCTAAAATATGTAATACTTATAAACTTTTCTATTTTCAAGATATATCGATAACTACAAGAGTTATGTCGTTTTCATTTAGAGATTTTTATGATATTTTCAGTTTTCCGATTCATAGATATTAATATGATTTGTGTATACAAAAGTCCAATTTAGCCCTGTTTTAGCTTAAATTTTGTTGCGCTAAATATGTAATACTTATAAACTTTTCTATTTTTTTTAGATATATCGACAACTACTAGAGTTATGTCGTTTTAATTTAGAGATTTTTATGATATTTTCAGTTTCTGATTCATAGATATTAATATGATTTGTGTATTCGAAATCATCTAGGGGATGTAATACAGATCAAGGATTACTTTTATTGGATTGAAGCGCTCTGGGCAGATTTGCAGGACCTAAATTTGCGATGTACAAATTCGAAGTGGTTCAGATATATACAAGTAAAAGAGGTTGCAAAAGTGGTTCATATAACATGTATAAATACAAATAAACAGGTTGCAAAGTGGTTCAGAAAAATACAAATAAACAAAGTTGCAAAAGTGGTTCATATAAATACAAATAAACATGTTGCAAAAGTGGTTTATATAAATACAAATTAACAGGTTTCAAAAGTGGTTTAGATAAATACAAATAAAGGGATTGCAAAAGTAGTTCAGATGAATACAAATAAACAGGTTGCAAAAGTGGTTCAGATAAATACAAATAAACAGGTTGCAAAAGTGGTTAAGATAAATACAAATAAACAGGTTGCAAAAGTGGTTCAGATAAATACAAATAAACAGGTTGCAAAAGTGGTTCAGATAAATACAAATAAACAGGTTGCAAAAGTGGTTCAGATAAATACAAATAAACAGGTTGCAAAAGTGGTTCAGATAAATACAAATAAACAGGTTGCAAAAGTGGTTCAGATAAATACAAATAAACAGGTTGATGCTGTCGTATAATAGCTGTGGTATCGAAACTCTGATTAGAAACGTTTTCATAATTCTGATTTCAGGAAATTGTTTTCACTTGCTGCATAAATACATTTGTACCATTAAAGTTCTCGCAAGCCATTGTCATTTCCAATAGTTATTTCTTTTAAAACATATACCATGTAAATCTAAATCATACTTCGTAAATAAATGCTTATTATGATATATTGATAAAACTTCGTGACACTTTGATATTTGCTTTATGTAAGTGGTTAAATTAAATATAGAAAGGTTGTGAAAAAATGGAATTCTAATGCCAAAAAGCTATATTTGTACATTTTAATTAATATTGATACTCTCATAGGGACGAAAGTTGATATCTTCAATTACATTTAGGCGACCCTAATACAATAAGGACATAAATACTAGATAACAAAATACATGCACAGGTAATGTATGGAAACAACTTTCATTTTCTAATGTTCCTTTGTACAAATAAAATATGCCAAAACGAATTTTAAAAATCACCTTTTCTGAAATATAATATGATCAAAAAAGTTTTGTTAAAATATTTTACTAATATTGCTTATATACATCGCATGATTAATAAGTTGGATACATAGTCAGCTATATCTAAGTAACCAGATGAATATTGATTTTTACTCGTTTACGTATGGAATACCCATTTCCGGTCAAAACGTATTCACATTATTGGCATCTCTTTTATTTATTCATCATATACATCAATAACAATTTGTTTTGTAGAACCAACAGTAAAAAGTCAGAAACTGCATCCATATGGAGTAGATTTAAGTTACAAAGCAATATCTACCGGATGATAAGCTGTTAGACCAAAGCTGATAGTCAATAAGGTTGTAAAAATATTGCAGATGCTTGTATATATAGCAAAGTGGTCAAGATAATTTTATATGTACCAAAGTAGTTCAAATATCACAGATGAAAGTTTTGTAACCAAGAAATATCCCACTGACCAAAGTTTTGGGAACAGAGAATGATGTATTTGAGATGTTTATGCTTCTTGGTAATACTGCAAGCCTCCGGTATGTTAAGTTATATACTACTTCTAAATTGAGATATTTGGGTGAATTTAGCGTTGAAGACTTTCTTTTAATTAGAAACTGATATGTAAATACAATTTCCCTTTCTCCTTAGGTTTTATGTTTCTCAAAGTTTTCACATCTGAAATGAAAACTTACAAAGTCCAGTTCTTTCACAGAACTTACTTTTATGCTAATTTACTCACATCATTTCACGACTTAACAGATACGTTAGAACATACTCTCATGGTTTGGGCTTTGATTATATAAATAAACCTAAAAACTTTAAGGAGAGGGATTTCGACATCAGAAATTTGTGAAAGTTCTGGAATTGTTATGGAATTCTTTAACCTTGGGACATTTCAAGCATTTAGATAAATACTAGTATAATTAGGAATGTCTTCGGCTTCATCTTACGGTGTCGTGACTTCAAACAAAATTAAGCGAATCAAGGCATATAAAACTTCATTAGAATTTATGAAATGAAATCACCCGTTATCTTAATCTAATGAGTATTGCACAGTAATCAACCGTGACAACAGGACTTCATGACGGACCCTATCCAAATCTCTCTAAAGCAGACAGGGCCCTGAAAGTTGATCGGACTTTTAGGATGACTGATCATAATCTCACTATTTACTCTTTGTTCTTGTTCAACACGATATAAATGACTTAATTTTCAAACTATGAAACATCACTAACAAATTATGATTGACAGAGATGAAAAGGATGGTATTTCAAAGAACATTAGACCTAGTAGACATCAAAATGATGAGAGGAAAAATCGATCATCTAGATGTTGCTGACTACCCGGCATGCAGTTTGCAATGCCTAAAGCACCCAGAATGTTTGTCCTTCACATTTCGGGAGAATACAGGAAGGTGCAAGGTATGGAATTATCAAGTAGCTTAATTGTAATTGATAGCAATTGTTTTTTAAACATCAAATTCAATATAAACAGCGCGAAATAACTCCAATCTAAAGATTGATCGTGTTTCAAAATATGAATACACCTATATTACTATTCTAATTTCAAATGCAACTAAATAATGTGTTCATTCTTAAGAAAAGTTCTGACTTGACTATGAAGACGGGACCCATTAAAGTCCTTCCAAACCTCTTAGAGAAGACAGGACCCCGATTACCTGTCCTGTCTAAAAGTTGGTCGGACTCCTTGGTAATTAAAAAATGTATGCGTGGTGGAGGTGTTGTTTGTTTGCTTTGGTTCCTGTTTTATCTGATTTTATACGCCTTCGGTTTATGATTTTCTGAATTATCGATTTTGTGCTGTATACAGGGATAGGGTCATTATCCATATTTGTCATCATCATGGACTAATTTCTTTTTATCCTTATGTTTTTCACATCTATTTGAGGGGGTGGATAGGGTGAAAGGGAGGGGAGGAAGAGGGCCGGGCAGAGGGAGAGAAGGGGAGGGAGGAGGGAGAGAAGGGGGAGAAAGGGGACGGATGGGACAGGAGGAGAGAGGAAGGGGGAGGGAAGGTTGAAAGGGAGGGAGAAGAGGGGTGGAAGGGGGAGAGGAAAGGGGATGTGAGGGGAGAGAGGTACCCCCTGTACGCCCCCTCCCCTGTTTGGTTCTTCGGCCACTTCATTTAGCTGTCTTGTTTGTGTCGGCATGTTACAATAAGAAGGCTATTTACACAATAATTGTGCATTCTTCGAGACCCCTAGGTAGCTGAACACGTGGGAGGGTTGTGCGTAATCCTGATAATCATAGCATTTTCTACTTACGTGGCAGTTGGTCGTCCTAAGTCGGCACCGGTTGCCTATTGGCCTCATTTGTTTAAATGTAGTATTTTCTGTCTGGGGCTTTGATGTCGTCTTTGATATTGAGTCTAACTTGTCTTCAAGGTCAGGATTGCTAGTTTTGATAGACTTGAGGTAGAAGGAAGATGGATATCATACAAGAAGTCGAATTTTTATCTTTCTATTACATGGACCCCCCAAATAAAACCAAGAGAATGTTTACATTGTTTTGGAGTTTTTTTCTACTTGTATGATCTTTTCTTTTTATGTAGCTCCATGATAAATCATTTACTAACAGACAGGAAGGAAACGGCGTTAGCGAAGAAGGTGCTGTTTACATGACGGTCCATTCTGATTACAATAAAGGTATGTTTTATGAATCTGTACTTTTCATTTGAGTTATCATTGATTCTATTATAAAGTAAAGGGGTAGGGCCTCGAAGTCCGACATTGGCCCTAATTTTAGATATTGTACTTCTGTCTGTTGACAGAGGTATTTTTCACGGTGACGCCATTTGAACATACTAAAAAGGAGTGGCAAAAGACGATGTTGACGTTATGCTTATGAAATTGTTTGTGCAGCGAAAGATAGAATATCACTTAATAGATTTGAATTACATACAATATTATGACGTCATCAAGAAATTCACGAAAACGTCGATTAATGCATATTTCAAAGTCTCGAAGAAAATTTTCCTGTGGATAGAATCAAATGTAAGTTTGTATAATCATGGGAGACAAGAAATATATAATTTCAGAAATTTTGAGAAAAATTGAATTTTTCGTCCAAGTGTTCAATACCTCCTTAACGCTACAATTGTGTGTTCTACGAGACCTATGGGTTATCGGAAAAGTGGGAGGTTTTGCGCACGTAATCCGGATACCTATACTGTCTGTAACTTGCGTTGCAGATGCCCGTCCAAAGTCGGCATCGTTTGCCCATTGGTCTCTTTTGCTTATGTGTTGTCTTTTGTGTTTCATGTTTCTATGATGTGAGTAAGTGTTCCTTGTCTCTTTTGCGTCTCTTTCTGTGGGTGTCTGCTCTGTGTTTTTCTGTGTTTTGCATTGGCTGTTTTGGGGTTTTCCTGTTGGTGCTGCATCGGAGTTTTGTTGGAGATCCCCTCATTTCTTCAAGATGCGGACACAAACAGCATTGAAATGATTTGATTCTCAACAGAGAATTTTAATCATGCATGATTATTGTAGGCATTCCACCAACCACAGCTGTGCTATCAACAACAGCAACAACTACAACAACAGATATCACTTCCACAACATAGGATGGCGTATTAACAACTGCAACAGCTCTACCAAGGCAACAGATATCCCTTCCACAACATTAGATGGCTTATAAACGACTGTTCTTGTTCTATCAACACAACAGATATCCCTTCCACAACATAAGATGGCTTATAAACGACTGTAAAACCTCTATCAACAACAACAGATATCACTTTCACAACATAAAATGGCGTATTAACAACTCTAAAAGTTCTATCAACAACAACAGATATCACCTCCACAACATAAAATGACGTATTAAGAGGATATAAGCGTGAACAAATCAAACGTTAACTCACATCGATGTCGTAAAGAAAACAAAATCTGAAAACTTATTGAACAAATGGTAGAATATTCCTTTAGATTAAAGAGCAATGCATTTCGAATGACAAGCAATATATACTCTTGTTTACATCTAAAAAACGCTTCTATCACGACATCGTTTACCCTTGGCATATAGTTTACGTCATCAACAGGAGTTTATTTGACATCATACTGAATTATGACGTTGTAATATTTTTCCGCGAATTATTATGAAAGCGCTTTGTGCTTGTTCTTTAGAGGTCCGGTAATTCAGTTTGTCTTATATCATTTCATGCCATGACAACTTTACGGAGCGGAATAATTTGATTGCGATTGAGTAAGTTAATACTTGAAATTTATTCTTGTATAAAAAGACTCAAATAAATTCAAAAGAATAATTATACTTTATAGTACAAGTTGACGACGCGGCATTACTGACCACGCATTTTACCTCAAATATTGAAAACATGTAAAACTAAATATTGAAAGTACTTTTCTTTCATTTACAAAACGTATGTGTTATAATGATTTAGCCAGAATTTATTTCACGAGACCTATTGATCAGTATTTGTAATAAGTGAGCATGACGACCGACTGTCAAATCATCAAAAGGACCAAAGATCACGTGCATGTATGTTGTAAAATAAATGGATCCGAAGGACTCCGTAAAAACACTTCCCATTGTACGCCCTGTTGAAAAGGGAATTATTCTTTTTTAATTTTACTAATCTATGATATAAAGACATTCATTGAAGAGAACATATACAGGAAATTGATGCGAATGACAAGCTGTGCGTTAACTACCTTTCCTATCATACCGACACCCCCTCCTAATCCCAGCACTTAGTAAAATGAAACTAGAAATGTGCCTCAGCTTACTTTAGATAAATTCTTTCAAAGCAAACTTATCAAGAGATTAAGAGATCTGTTCTAGTAAAGTTTTTTTTTTAAATCTGGAACAATATGTACGAATGTCAAAACTATATGTACATGAATAGATAGATACGAGTAGATGCCGCAAAATCAATTTTGAGAGAAATGATATACAGAAGAAGCATACAGATAGGAATCTAAAACATCCATTTTTTTCTCATTCACTGAGATTAACAGTATACAACATCGCCGAGCATTACCTAAAGTGAGCGTCACGATGTGCGCTACGTCACGTTACGTTGTCGTAGCTTAAAAGCGCTAAGTGTTGGGAAAATGAATAATAAATTGATCAGAATATGACTCAAATCTTTAGTCTGAATTCCATATTATAAGAAATCTCAGATAAAATGTATAGAATATAACAACTTTCCATTTTCAATCATAAACAACGGATTTATCATACCCAGAGGCTTGGTCAGAGGAATTCGAAGCTAAATATCTATAAAAGGGCTACACTCTTTTTTCTATGAATTATTTTTTATCTTTAGCTTGTATCACTTGATGATAAAAGAAACATTTTATCAAAATTCTATTATGCCAACTACTTCCAAACTTAATGTTTTTTAAACTTTTCATACCATTTTTACTGCCACAAATGAGATGAAATAAATGTCCTTCTCCAGCATGGTTACCATGGCAACAAAAATATTTGTTTTCGAAAATGATAAATTTACTTCATTTGCTACGTCAATGGATAAAAATTTACTTCGTACTGTGTTATGTTGATTTTTAAAATAAAGTCCAAAGTTGGGACATTGTTTTAGAAAAAAAATGTGAAGAGTCACCTCACTTTTTTGTCGGTATATAGCGCACAAACGGCTACACTCTTTTTTCCATGAAATATTGCAATCAATGAAGGAAGGGATATTCTTTTATATGTAGACAATTATTTTCAATTTCTATTATTCCCTAAAAATGCGGTAAAAGAAGATCCACTGAGAACAAGTTTAAGATTTACTTCCACGAAACATAATTCTATGACGTTGTCCCTCCAGTAACAACAGCTGAAACAACTTATGAAAGTTTGACAACTTAATGTAAATTTATAACCTCTCTCTTGATATCATAACCATCACAATGGCGAATATTTTCTACATCATCATGAATGAAAATTTTCCGGTAAAACAAAACATTTGAATCATATCTTTTTCATCATTTTTTGTAGACAAGGTAGCTTATAAAAAGAATTTTAAGAATCTATTTGTTTTCAATTAATCTGTAAGAAACAGTTTGGGAATGTTAAACGTCTTCTAATTCTATAGCATCATTTAAGAACAGATAAATTTACAGCTATGGACAAGACATGCACGTTTCGGGTACCTAACCGTCGTCAGTGAGAATCAATCTAAACAATGAAATGTGGCCAAAAAGTGTGAATTTTAATATGTCCAAAAATGTAAGTCTTCTAATTAAATGAAATGTTTTTCAGAAAAAAAAACAGATGTCTCCCCTTCCCTCCAAGTTACTTTGACCTCGGGCCAAGATGATGTGAAACCTTTGAGTCATGGGCAACATCATACTAAAACATGAAAGTGATTCATTGTATTGTTTGAGGTAAAGCCCAAACATGATTAGCATATACAATTTCATTATAAGCACATTTAGTGAAATTGACTTTGGTCACATGACCTTGGATATAGGTGATCTGAAACCTACATTGTACGGATCATGAGCAACAAAAAAACTGAATTAGTGATTGGATACACGGTTCAAAATATAAAACCTTAACATGATAAGCATAGACAATTTCAGCCTGGACATGATTAGAATATACAATTTCATTACCAAAGTAAGAAGTGACCTTAATCATGTGACCTTGGGACAATGTGATAAGAAACATTTAGTCCTGAGAACAACATACTAGAATATGACAACAATTGTAAGAAGGGTTCAGGAGATGTAGAACAGACAACATTAGTACGTAAAATATCATTAAAAAGAACTAAATGATCTTGACCTTGGGCACATGACCTTGGGTCAAGATGATAAGAAACCTTCCAATCCTGAGCAACAGCATTCTAAAGTATCAGAGTGATCCAGTACACGATTCCACAGATATAGCCCAGACTCAATAGCACTTACAATTTTATTAAAAAATGTAATATTTGACCTTGACCTTAGTCATATGAACTTGGATCAAGGAGGTGTGAAACCTTTGGGTCATCAGCACAATCATACTAAAATATCAAATGATCCGATCACAGTTCAAAAGATTAAGACTGGACATAATAGACGTCACAAATACAATTTCATTTAAAATACATGTACACTAATTGAACATGACTTTGGTCGCATGATCTTGAGTCAACGTGGTGTGAAACCTTCGGGTCATAAGCAACAACATACTAAAATATGAAAGTGATCCGGCAAACGATCCAAGAGATATAGCCCGAACAGGAATGCATGTACAATTTCATTACAATTGCACTACATGACCTTGACCTTTGTCACATGACCTTGGGTCGAGGTGATGTGAAACCTTCGGATCATAAGCAACAACATACTAAAATATGAAAGTGATCCAGCAAACGGTTCAAGAGATCTAGCACGGACAGGAATGTATGCATAATTTCATTAAAAATGCACTAAGTGACCTTGACCTTGGTCACATGACCTTGCGTCAAGGTGATGTGAAACCTTCAGGTCATAATTAACAACATACTAAATTATGAAAGTGATCTGGCAAACGGTTCAAGAGATCTAGCCCGGACAGGAATGTATGCATAATTTAATTAAAAATGCACTAAGTGACCTTGACCTTGGTCACATGACATTTGGTCAAGGTTATGTGAAATCTTTGGGTCATAAGCAACAACATATTTAACGAGGCCCTGGACAATAAGATAACTCAAAAACAGAAATAGAGATTTTGATTAAATTCATATCATAATGTCATTTACATATATACAAGAGTTTGGTGAAAAATGAATCAATTTCTTCGCTTTGTTTGTTTGGGGGGACCATCTCAAAGATTTCCTTGTTTTCTCCATATCATTTCATAGAAAAACACGATTTTTTGCATTATAATTGCAATTTATAAAAAAACTGAAATAGAGAATTTGATAGGATTATCAAATGTTGAAAAGGGAATCATAAGACAAAATATATCAAGTTCTGTGGAAGTTTGACCGCCTGTGTGAGCTTCAGGGAACATCTCAAAATCATATTTTAACATATTTGCCCTATATTTTGAAATTAAGACATCATAAAGGATGAATATGTCCTTATAGTTCTTGTTTACGGCATATAATATTTGAAAGTATATATTTCTCTAGAAAAAGACAGCAAAATTCAATCGTGAAAATATATCAGGGGCGATCTCAAAGCATATTTTGCAATTTTACACATAACTTGTACTCTTTCTTTATCAGTACAATTGAAATTATACAAAAAACTGAAATAGAGAATTTGATGACATGTTCATACAATGAAAAGTGAAACATAAGCCAGAATATATCAAGTTCTGTACAACTTTGACCGCTTGTGTGAGCTTCAGGGAACATCTCAAAATCATATGTTTATATGCATTTATTGCCCTTTATTTTGAAAGAAGGTCTTATAAATTGCGAACGTGCTCGTATATTTATTGTTTATAGCATATCATATTCGTTAGCATATATATATCCAGAAAAAGACAGCCAAATGATATTGCCAAATATTTCAGGGACCATTTAAAAGCATATTTTTGCAATTTTACACTTAACTTGTACTTGCAGATATAAAGTGAAATTTAAAAAAAAGCTGAAACAGAGAATTTAATGGCATATTCTTATATATTACTAAGAGAAAGATAAGACTGAATATATCAAGTTCTTTCAAGTTTGATGTCCAGCCATTTTGTGTGAGCTTCAGGGAACATCTCAAAATCATATTTTTAAAAAAATATCTTCCCTTTATTTTGAATAAAGAACGAATGTGCTCGTATATTTATCCGTTATTAATTATAGGGTTTTCTCCTGTCATACTTCCTACTCAAGGTACTTTGAGTAGGAAGTATGACAGGAATAAACCCTTTAACGAATTTATCATACCGAGAACCATTTCGTAACGTTTTCTGTGTAATTCTTAACGTTTGAAAATTTAGTAACCTAACTCAGCGCCAAGGTAGGACACAATGTGACCGTAATACTGCGACGTCATTGGCTGAAATTATTTAGAGGCATGATAATACGACATATCATATCCCTCTCGGGAAAGACGGCTAAATGCTATCGCCAGAATACAAAATGTATGTAAGGGACAATCTCAAATCACATTTGTATAATTTTGAAACATATAACTTGTACTTGCAAGTCGCGTTTTTCTCTTATTGCCTTATCTTTTGTCTAATTTGATTCAGCAATATCGATATCTATATCATTATTCTAAAATTATAATACTTCGTATTTTGGGGGAAACGTCTGAAAAGTTACATGGATTACTCACAGATCATACATTAATCTTTAAACTTTGCATGCTCCCCTTGCAGAATCGCGTACTCTACTCGACAGGTCTCGGATCTATAAGCGTTTCTAAAGGCGTTTTAACTATACTATGTAGGCGGCCGAACCCAAAACCATACTCTCCCATAAACGACCCCCTCCCAAGTATCTGTGACCCCCCCCCCCCTTCCGAGGGAGGAGTTGATGTTGTTATGGGTCAGAATACCCCAAAACGCCAGCAAAAATCAGACAAAGACAGAATATAAATTTACAAGTTTATTTATGTACAAAATATATATATTAGAAATGATTACAACTTACAATACAATGTCCGGATCAAAGTGTCCGTTACGGTCCACAAAGTCTATCGAATATATGGTTTCCGGTAATCACAAACGTTCTCGAAAGATCGGTGTCCAAACGTTGTTAAATGGATTAAAGTCTCAACAAATAAAGTGTCCCAGTATATCAGAATAGATGAATGAATCGTGTCTACGAATGTGTACGAATGCCCCTTATCACAGTTCCTCAGAGGTATTTATACTTAATAACAATGAATTTACCAGAAGCTTCTAGAACAATGACTCATTACAAATGATAAACAATAGAGTAAATTCTAGAAATCACAGTCATGTGATGATAATGATGTAACAAAGAACATACTGGAATATTCTCTAATGAAATAAACATGACATAGTAAAATCTAGAAAGAATTATTATGAAATCATTAAATAACATGACTAGTACATGTGTACCTACACATAAAGTAAAACTAAAATAATACATGACCCACAACAATGTACTTGGTCCATCCCTCTCTAGACGTCCGTGTAGAAATCAACCTAGCTACGTCACTAAGAAGATTAAGTATAGTATTGCATGCTCACGCGAAATTGCAAAAATAATTCGAATACGATAAAAGATCATGGATGGATACCAAATATAAAGTAAAATTCAAAAGAATAAGGAAAATGAAAAGGGGCTACACCCATGCGCGGGAATAGATTGGGTCGAGTTGTTTATGAGCGACTCCCATTTCCTCTTTTCCCGATTTTCGCGCATAATATTTTCAAATTCATAAAATGGACCAAATGTGTTGAAATGACCGAGCTGGACCACCTCTCCCCCTCTCTGATATATTTCTATGCCATACGATTTTATT
Source organism: Pinctada fucata (assembly GCA_028142955.1). Lineage (NCBI taxonomy): Eukaryota > Metazoa > Mollusca > Bivalvia > Pterioida > Pteriidae > Pinctada > Pinctada fucata. Next base: position 56,886,137 of record AP027111.1, read on the forward strand.
CGACCACTGAGCTAAAATGTACGTTGAAGACAGTAATAACGTTCATTATCATGGTCATAATAATTTATGGAATGGAGTATGCTGTAGGACAAAGTATTCTCTGGTTGAACTGCACTATATATTGGTTAGGGTTATCTCAGGGGCGGATATAAGGTTTGGGTTAGGAGGGCGTCATGAATACCAAAACGGCAAAGGGTCTGGGACCGCTTCCTCCCCCAGTGGGTCAAGGACGAAGTCATGGTTTGGGTTCCTTTGACCACCAGAACGGAAAATGTATAATTCATACAAAAAACGTAGAAACTATGTATGATTGAATATATCTGGCGAGCGAAGCGAACCAGCGAACTTTCTAAAATTGTTTTAGAGAGGGTTGTGGTACACAACCCAAATGGCATCCCCTTTGCTGCAAGAGTACATGTTTGTTGACAAAAATCTAAGTACATACATGTATGACAGAAAAAGACTTTCCAAATAGTCACAGTAAAGTAAAGGTATAGAAGGTGTAGTATTACTTTATAATTCTGGCTATTTTAGCATGAAATGGTCATGCTTAGTAAATGGTGTGAAGTTAATCTAAATTGAGTAAGGTGGCGAGCGGCAGCGAACCAGCGAAAATTTTCCGACATTCGATTAAAAACAGCCTGAAATTGAATATACACATAAAGGTTAAGCCCCCAAATTACCTTACTTCGATGATTTTAGGGGGGAGGGGGGGGGGGGGACGTGCGCCCCTTGTGCCCCCTTCAAAATCCGCTTATGTATCTATACTGAAATTAACCCCCAAAAAATGAAGAATCGGAAAATGTATATATCTCGGAAACTTCTATAACTTATGAGTAAATGTGAATTTTCGCTACGGCTAAATTTCAGAGAATGAAACCCTGAAAATAAAATACATACTATATATTTATACAGCTCCTTTTTTTCTGATTGCAGGACCGGAGCGCCTCGTTTCAATGAATTAATGTACTTTATTTAATACCTTATATTTATAACTTGCTTGTGAAACCTTGAGAAAAAGAAATCAAGTGGCGACTTTAATCTCAATACTTCCATATCGCCCCCTTTTTCCCCTGAAAAAAAAAGAAAATTACATATACATGTATCTATGTAAAATGCATTTGCTTACCTTCATACGTATTACGAGGATATATTTAGAATATACTTAAACAATTCAATGCAAAACTTTAATAATTGAATATGTTCTACTCGATTATAAGAGGTATGCAGATCCCTCGCAAAATTTTCTAGTTCAACAATGCCACCCGACCTCATGAGAGAGAGAAAAAAAGAAATTAAAGTAAAATGAAGATTCGTCAGCGTTGTTGATTATGAAATTTGCTAGCAAGGCTAGCCGATTTACTTGCTGCAGCTTGGCTGATAATTCTCTCGATTAGACGAAAAGGAACATCAAGCCATTTCTGAACAAAAAAAAAAAAATGATGAGAAAATACGTGCTTCCGTGCCTTGCGTATGACTTGCTAGCACCCCCACCACCAATGCATTGGAATTATAATACGATGATTTATGATGCACAAAATATGTGTACATAGTATCAGGGAAGTACATGTTGTTGTTGTTTTGTTGTTGTTTTTTTTTTACAAAATTAATGAATTAAAAATAGTTTTGATCGATGAAGTTCTATTTATTTTTCTATTTGTTTCTCTTTTTTCTAAAGGCCCCCGTTATAAAATTATTTAGTGGGAGGAGGTGCACCAAATAATGATAATAATAAAAACCTTGAGTCAATCCTAGTCTGACGATCTCATCATCTAACCATGCTTTGCATTAATCTTCGTTTATTACGAACATACACAGATTACTAGCCTATTGATTTTTAGCGCGGCGTTAAATGCTTTGTCGCGTCATTTGATTGTGACGTCATAGTATTACAGTACGTTAGGTGCGTTGTAGAGATAAAAGATTGAACCGGTTATGGGAATGCGCGAAACGATGCGCACACGTTTTGTCCAGGGCCTCGTTAAATATGAAAGTGATCCGGCAAACGGTTCAAGAGATATAGCCCGGACAGGATTGTATTCATAATTTCTTTAAAAATGCACTAAATGACCTTGACCTTGGTCACATGACCTTGGGTCAAGGTGATGTGAAACCTTCAGGTCATAAGCAACAACATACTAAAATATGAAAGTGATCCAGCAAACGGTTCAAGAGATCTAGCTCGAACAGGAATGTATGCATAATTTCATTAAAAATGCACTAAGTTACCTTGACCTTGGTCACATGACCTTGGGTCAAGATGTCGTGAAACCGTCGGGTCATAAGCAACAACATACTAAAATATGAAAGTGATCGTGCAAACAGTTCAGGAGATATAGCCCGGACACGATGTGCGACAGACGGACGGACAGACGGACAGACGGCGACGAAGGCAAAAGCAATATGTCTACTCCCCGTTGGGAGGGGAGACATAATTCATTAGCATAATTTAAGAACAGATCAATTTGCAGCCATGGAGAAGACATGCATCTTTCGGGTACCTAACCCTCGTCAGTGAGAGTCAATCTAAACAATCTAATATGGCAAAAAAGTGTGAAATTTATTATGTCACAAAATGTACCGAAAGATGTGGCAGAATTGTTGGGATATGATGCTACAGACCCACGTATTACAAATGTCAAGAAATTATTCTAATGCGTTGAACAAACGATCGACAATTAACAAACTAATTTTATTGTTTCGCCTTTCTCTTCTCAATTTTATTATATTTTTATAGTGTTATAAAGAGTTTTTTTTTAAATCGATAAGGTCGCGTCTATTTGTCTGTTTGTCAATGGTATATGAAATACTTAGTGGATGGAAGCACAATAAAGATACAATTTCAGTGAAATAAAGAACTAGAAGACTAAATGTATATGAAAAAGAACAGAACTCCAAAATAGGCAATCAATATAAAGAGCTTTGGTGGGTCCTGTAGCATCATTTCCCACCCATCCTGCTATGCCTTTCGGTATTTTTTAAATATAAATTTCAGAGTCCTGAAGGATCACTTACGAGGGTTTAATATCCGAAACTTGCATGTCTGGTTCATGCTGCAATTAATCTGTTCTTAAATGATTTAAAGACGTAATAAATGAAACAATTGTGAGTTCAGTTGCCGACGAGATCAAGCATCTTGTGCTGGCTAACAGATGCTAACTTACGGATGTCTAAGCCTGTTATATAAAATCCGGTAGTTGCCTAGAAATTGGTAGTCCGTAATATTGAAGTTGTATTGTCGCATTTGTCAAAGAGGGGACGTTTTCATCTGTCCTCAATATGCCAAATGACATTGAGAGTAACTCAAAGTGTGTTATGTTGACTCAATTTGTAGCAGATCAACCGCCGTAGTTTGGGAAAATTCCATTTTCTTATCGATGGAGCTCAAGAAATCTGCAATCTTCTCGTCTCACTAGGAAGTTTACTCATAGGGCTAACCTCTTTTTGTGCCACGTAAAATAATGGATATAGACTTTCGACTGAAGAAAAAAAAATTGCTAGTTAATTTTGTTTCCTGATAAAAGTTTTGAATGAAAAATATTTATGATTGACACCTATTGAGCTTTTATTGACAATGTTTATAAGTTACATTTTTATAATATAATTACAGTGTGAAAAATTATACAATGTTTAACGTCTTCAAATTCAATAGCATCATTTTAGAGCAGATAAATTTACAGCATGGACCAGACATGCACATTTCGGATAATAAACCCTCGTCAGTGATCCTAAATCTAAACAATGTAATATGACCAAAATCTGTGAAAATTATGTCCTAAATATACCGAAAGACATAGCAAAATGGCTGGGATATGACGCTACAGGACCTAATAAGGTTTTGGTATGAGTTAAATATGCAAAAATAATTCACAACTACGACATATTATATTGACCGAGGCCGACATCAATTCAGCATCACAATAACCCATTTCCTCAATATTTGGTGCAAGATAGATAACTCGCTTTTTAAACCGAGATATAAAGAATTCTCTTTCATTTCCATCGAGTTTAATCAATAGATTTTAAATCTAGACAAGAAAAAGACGGTGTTGTCTGCTACTTGACTTGCAGATGGCCGTCCTAAGGCGGTGCCGGTTGCCCATAGGTATAGTTGGCTAAGTGTGGTCTTTTGTGTTTCATGTTCCTACGGTGTGAGTTGGTGTTCCTTTTGCGTCTCTTTTTGTGGATGTCTTCTCAGTGTTTTTGCATTGGGTGTTTTTGGGTTTTTCTGTGTGTGCTGCAACCGAGTGTTGTTTGAGATTCCCTCCTGTTTCTTACGATGAAATTCTGAAGATGTGATCTTTCTTATCAAGACTAAATGTATTATCTATAATGATTTCAAATATTTATGTCAAAAAACGGTTTTATAGAAAAATCTGATGATCGGGGCTATCATCGCTAGGATATACGTGTCGCCGTAAAAAAATTGAACTTTTGAGAATTGATGAATCAGAATTCATACTTTTTGAAATAAACTATATGTTATTTGCCCAATTTTACACAAGAAATACATCAGAATGAAGAACAAATCTGGATATGTAAAATGTTTTGCGTCGAAAGTAGCAACATGTACTTTAATTAAGGTCTCAGAAAATGGATAAAGAAGTAATCATTTTGAATATTTTTTCAAGAAATGAAAATAAATGCATTGCTATAAAATAAATACTAGTATCACTTCGTCACATGGTGGTATATACACGTACATATTGAAAAATGTAAGTTTTTATAATGTCTAATTAATCTATTCACTCACTTTATTTGTATTCATCATTTTAATTGTTTTGTTGATTTTAGTGTGAGGTATCATGGATTCAACCAATCTCTAAAATTAAAAAGGATTCAACGATTACGAATCTGAGGTGGAAAAGTTAAAAAGTGTTAAATACATTTATAATCATGATTTTCAGTTGATAGCACTCCTCCGACTGTGTCCTATAATTGATAGTAAAATTTAATTCTATCCTATTTTTCAACTCTAGCGACAGATAGGCGAGCGACTTTGTAACCTTTATCTGCTGTGCTATTTACAAATTGATGTTCGTATTTTAGTGATACCAAGACTTCAATTTTAACACTACTCATATAATCTCTTTATTCTTTGATAGGAATCGATTATAAGTCAAGTTTATATTTGTTTTTATATTTAAATATGAATTTCAAATTCATAACATGTAGTTAGAGTTGTAAATATTAATGATATATAGAATAGGGGTGAAACGATGCGCCAAAAGTGAATCGCGATATATTGCCATATCTTCTTAGCTGTATTGCGATATATTGCGATATATTGTTTATTTTCTTGACATAAAATCATGTCCCTCTTTGTATGTTTGTCCAAACTGTTCATATTTTCTGATTGAATTTCACATTGTCCATGTCATTTTATTGAATCATTTACATTGAACATGTCATAATTCATTTTAATTTTGATGGATGTGGACCATGGTCACTTGTTTACAATGTACAATAAAACTGATTTTAATCAAAGGCTTTCAATGATTTATTAATATAATCTATAGGGGCGCGATATATTGCGAAACGCATTTCGTATCACGATACGATTCAAATTTATTAAATTTCGATATATTGTTAAACACTAATATACATCCAGAGACTATAGCATCAGGGTTCAAATTCAACTATTTTATGTATTTAAGAAATAACAACACCCTAGTCGTGGTTTATGGTCAAGTAATTCCACGAGTCGCATGAACCAATCAAATTATCACCGGGACGCGAAGCACCGAGGTGATAATTTGATTGGTTCATGTGACAAGTGGAATTACTGGACAATGAATCACGGTTAGCTAGTTGTTATTTCTATTCTAATATAGCACGTGAAGGGGCAGAGCTTAGCGCACTGGAAGTTTGTTGGAGATTTTACACCAGACGAGTTCTATGGTGCATATAGAGAGAAAATTTCAAGTCATATTAGAAATATAGATACTTTTAGTCCCCTACCGGCAACGCCGAAGGGGACTCTTAGTTTCCTCTCGGTCTGTCTGTCCGTCCGTCTGTCTGTCTGTCTGTCTGTCCCTCCGTCTGTCCGTCTGTCCGAATATCAGTTTTCCGGACTTTTTTCTGCAACGGATGGAGATATCAAGATGAAATTCGATACACAGCTTGGTCTTGGATAGTTACAGAGCAAGTTCGACTTTCGTCACGCTTGACCCATTTTCGAAGAGTTATGCCCCTTGATGTCTTGGAAAATTAAGTTTTTGTCAGTTTTCCGGACTTTTTTTCTGCAACGGATAGAGATATTCAGATGAAAATTGATACACAGCTTGGTCTTGGATGGTTACTGAGCAAGTTTGACTTTCGTCACGCTTGACTCATTTTTTGAGGAGTTATGCCCCTTGATGACTTGGAAAATTAAGTTTTTGTCAGTTTTCCGGACTTTTTTTCTGCAACGGATAGAGATATTCAGATGAAATTTGATACACAGCTTGGTCTTGGATGGTTACTGAGCAAGTTTGACTTTCGTCACGCTTGACTCATTTTTTGAGGAGTTATGCCCCTTGATGACTTGGAAAATTCAGTTTTTGTCAGTTTTCCGGACTTTTTTCTGCAACGGATGAAGATATTCAGATGAAATTTGATATACAGCTTGGTCTTGGATAGTTACAGAGCAAGTTTGACTTTTGTCACGCTTGACCTATTTTTCGAGGAGTTATGCCCCTTTATGACTTGGAAAATTCAGTTTTTGTCAGTTTTCCGGATTTTTTCTGCAACAAATAGAGATATTCAAGTGAAATTTGATACACAGCTTGGTCTTGTATAGTTACAGAGCAAGTTTTGTTTTCGTGACGCTTGACCCATTTTATCAAGGAGCTATGCCCCTTGATGACTTGCACAATTCAGTTTTGTCAGTTCTCCAGACTTCTTTCTGCAACAAATAGAGATACTGTATTCAGGTGAATTTGATACTCAGCTTTGTCTTGGATAGTTACAGAGCAAGTTCAACTTTCTTCACGCTGGAACTCTTTTTCGAATCGATAAAGCTAAAGCAGATAAAACCTCAGAACTGAGCTGCACAGACAGTAAGTTTAATTAAAACACAGGGGTCTTGTTGGAGATCTCATCCCTTCTTTCATACATGTTTAATTGAAGAGTAATTCATAGGCAGAGTTGCAGGACAAAAATATATGCCGCCGGTAGGGGACTATATCGCTCAGCAATCATAACATTTTTTATTATATTAATTTAATGAAAGCTTGGAAGTTATCAAAATCACTGTACTGAAAAGTAGACTTGCTTGTATTCTCATGTAATTATAAGTGGAAATTTACAAGTAACGATTAGAAGGTCTGAATTAAAAACATCGGCGGCCACGGGCAATACTTTAAAAACTATGAAAGGAAGGTCTTATCCTTGTAACCTAAATGAGTGTCAGCATATTCATCTTTAAAATAATAATTGCTGCCACTTACATAAACACAATCTACAACTATTTTGATAAGAATTTTCATTCAGTCAAATTCTTACTTGGGTGTTTCTTATTATGTCTTATTGTATTATGATTGCAATGTAAAATGTAAAAAATGCAGTTTTCAAGGTGACAGACAGGCTAGATAGGATGGTAGAAAATCTTTGGACTAATCAGAAAAATTACAAACGACTGAGTTTTCAATATTAAATGATTTTATAATTGACAGAAGAGGTCAACGGTTTAAATTTGAAATTTTTTAATGAAATAACCCTTTTAAGATGAAGCTCTACGTGGGTCTACATTAGTACGCAAATTGAACTTAAGATTTCTAAAGGTTTTGGATAAAGATAAGTAGATAAAAAGTGAATTATAGAGGATTGTGTCACGTTTGTCAATGAGTAATGCAGGGATAATGAATATGTACCTTGAATTTCTTTGTTCAATTGTCGTCTATATTATTTGAATAGAGTATGTAATTACCTTGTAGCTTTTATGTCCTCAAAATTGACATGTATTGCTTGGTACTTAACATTTGAAATTACTGTTTGAATATCAATAGGGAGTTCATATTTTGTGACAAATGTTCTTTTCATAAACTTTCTCAAAAGAAATACCTTTGTTATTTTTTCAAACCTCAAATACGTCATATGTCATATTTTTGACGCTCTATTCATACAGGCTTATATTTCCATGTTTGATAAAATTCATATATACAAATGTTCGCACAGAAAGGAAAATCCTGAATTTCTTGATAATGTTGATGAGATAGAAATTTTGTTTATTAACATTGCTAATCGTTTTGAATAAATATATATTCGAAAATAAATCCTTCCATTTTAAGGCATGCTATATCTGAAAAAAAGGGAATTTCACCGAAGTTATATAAATCATATAAATTTATGGGGTTCATGTCACTTAAAAATTTTATGAAGGAAAATTTATAGGCTAAATAATAGTACCATTGTGTGGTTTTCTTACAAAAGTGTCAGTAAAAAGCCCCCAATAATAATGGGGAAAGAAGAAAAAACAAAACAATATTAATAAACAACTTATAGAAAGTCGTATTAAGTATCCCGGGGGCTGAAGGGGGGGGGGGGGGTGAGGGCAATGCCCAAAGAAATTGATTATGAAATGATATATTTAAAGCAAAATCTATCGGTAAAATAAGTCAGCAATAGCCAAGGAACGCTCAAAAACTTGCCAGATTTGGGCAATACGAAAACTATATTCCATTGGGAATCCGGTCGCATTTGGCTACAGTATTGCTTGATTGACAACCCTAGTATTATCAAGAGAAGGATGGAAATGCACACCAAAGATTTTCTGAAGAATTTATGTTTTCGGCATTACCGATAACAAAATAAAACCTTCCTATCTGTACTGATACATGTGCAAGGTGTGATCTCGTGTTGTTCAATGAATCGATAATCTAAGTATCATAGAATTCTTTGTTTTTATTCCATTAACAAAGAAGAGCTGGAGTGAAGGTTAGAATGGCAGGACCCCCTCCAGCTTGAAATATGCTAATATGGTTTTTTTTTCGATGTTAACGTTTTTTTCAAAATAATGGACATTGACACGCCATACAAAAAGAAATATAATATAGTGTTAGAAAATGTCTAATTTGATATATGTTGGTTAACTGGGATCATGCGCCTAACTTTTTCTACATAAAGCTCAAATACGAAACAATTTTCATCAAAATTTTCTCGGGGGAGGCCCCGAACCTTCGATAATTGGAGGGAAAAACTGCCTCCAATAACCTCCCCCGTTCGGCCCTTTCGGCCTCGCAAGTCATCCCCAAACAAACAAAACAGTATCCAAAACAAAAACAAAAAATTGCGTGTGAGACGGACGGACATGTAGATCACTATATGCCCCACCTAAAAGTGTATGTGGCCCCTCCCCTCCATGTTCATTGGAATCTGGATTCGTCCCTTTTAAAGCAAGCATATAAAGATGTGTTGGTAAATCTAAAAACATCTTTTATTAATTCTTTTTCTAGCCAAAGAGGCATTGACGTTTCATCACTGACCTTGAAAATCTAAAAAAGGTTCTTCCTCTTGTTTAGTTCACAAAAGTTTAAATCTAAAGGCTCAGGCAAAATGCCTTTTCTACAGCATTCATTAACGAATACCTATATGTTAAATGTAATACATTCCCCTCCCTTTATATATGATTTCGAACTTTTTGGCAAAAGATATTTATAAACCCGAAGTGAAGCTTGGGGCTTTCATCCTGGAAAAAAGGTAGAGAATGTACATTTGAACTTTTGTAAAAGGATACTTACTGTCCTGTTCACTAAATCCAGAGCACCCTGTTTGGGCGATTCATTCTGTCGTCTGAAGAATTTTGCTATAAATCATTGTTTCCGAGAATTGACCTCCTTTAGTCGTAACTGGAAATTAACATCAACTTACCCTATCAGCTACGTTCAAACCGCATATGAAAAAATAAAATGTCTACGGGAAATTCCCATGTTAATTTCAAGCCGCCGCCATATTGTTCTCCGTGTCAACAATAGTAAACAGTGACGTCAAAGCTCCCGACGTCACGCATTTTTAGCGATTTTACTATAGAAAATCCCCGTAGACTTTTTATTTTCCGTCCTATTTCTAACTTAGCTGACGCACAGCCAAAACAAATGTATTTTCTGTTACGACTAAATGAGTACTATAAAACTGATATCTTATTGAAAGATGACATTATCATATTTTAGAGAAAACCGGGAAAACAGGGTGCTATGGAATTAGTGAACAGGACAGTAGAGTTAAAAGCTGTACACAAAATTCTATGATTTATTCTGAATTAGGACGATTACCAATGATAGCTATTAGAAAGATTAAGATTATTAAATTTTGGTTAAAACTTCTGAAGACGAAGAATTGTATTCTTAAGAATTTGTATGATGAAATGTATACTTACCTGTATCCGAACTCCTGGTTGAGTAATGTCAAAGATCTCCTATGCATGTCTGGTTTCAGTGATGTATGGTACTCAGTATGTTCCAGAAGATGAAACTTTCTTACATTTGTTCAAACAAAGGGTAATCGATAACTTTATTCAAGAAAGAAATAATTCTACAAATATCTACCTTAAACTTTTTCACTTCAGTATTACCCTAAAAAGTCTATACCTGTTCAATTTACTTCTCTTTTATCGAAATATAGATTGTCTTCACATAGATTATTTATAGAACGAGGACGCTATAATAATACTGAAAGAGGTAGACGTATATGTAAATTCTGTTCATGTAACGATATTGAAGACGAGTACCATTTTGTTTTAGTTTGTCCACTGTATTCTCACTTTCGCAGATTATATATTAAGAATTATTACTGGAGGCGACCATCTATGTTTAAATTGGTTCAACTTTTTTCCCAGCATAATAGAAAACAACTTTATAATCTAGGTCGATTTTTACAAAATGCAACTTTTTTAAGGGATAGTTTTGATTAATTTTCGTTTCTCATGTTCATACAGTATTCTATGTACCTATTTTCTTCAGTTTCAGTATATGCATTAATTATATTATATAATAAGAAACGAGTTCCATGACTGTTTAGTATAAAAATCAAGATTTTTGTTTAAAATAGTATCAATGTGTATATGATTGTTTATTTATTGTTAGCATATATGGTCATTGTCATCCTTCCTCCACCACTTGCACAAGAACATTTTATAAGAAATGTTTTCCTTTTTCTGCTTCATTTACATTTCATAAATAAAAAACCTTTTTTTCAAATTTTCGAATGTTTTCTTTCTTTCCTCATATAAATATATCACATACTTAATATATCATCATTCCTTATCTATAGAATGTATATAGTGGCTACTCACAGTGTTACATTGTATAACTGTATTGTATGCTTATGAGCCTTAATGGCTGTTTGCTAATAAACCATACCATACCATGTAACGCATAACTATAACGCATATCTATTGCGACATAGCGATTAAATGCAATACCTCTGAGAAACAACGTAAAAGAATTGCGAAATAACGCATAATCTTAGCGAAATGACACATCATTATAGCAAAATGACGCAATATCATTAAGATATAACGTAATTATATTGCAAAATAACGGAATATTATTATACAAATAAGGACTTGGTCGAGGTCATTATGTCATTTTAATGACCCGATGAGATTTGTAATATTGACCGAGGCCGAAGGCCGAGGTCAATATTATAAATCTCATCGGGTCATTATAATGACATAATGACCGAGGCCAAGTCCTTATTTGTTATATTATATAACGAATTGTAAGACTGCAAATGATTAAAATAATGATTCAAATCAATATGAACACATAATTTTTAGTTCAGAACTTCACAATTGATAGTACTTTTTTGGTGAAAAGTGTTTCTAAACTTTTAAAATCTAACAAAATAACTATCTTAATTTTTATCGTAAATACTTAAATCAGGACAAATACCACACCGAGTCATTATCTTCCGTCAGCGGTCATTATCGGAAAACAATGACTCGCGCTCCAGCCAATCAGAATCGACGTTACATCCTGGTTATATAATATTGCAAAATAACGCAAGGCTTCCGAAATGATTAGATATGCAATATTATTGCGATATAAGGCAAATTGATACATTTTGCGTATTATATGAAATCATCATCCCTCTTCCTAAAATATGTAAAGTCCTCAAACACCTTTTGAACCTTTGAAAAAATCCTGGATCCGCTTATGTATTTGTTTTTTCCTTTCAACTGCCAGTGGTTTATAGCGCCCTTTCAATCTGAATTCAATCAATGTGAATCAAATCTAATAGACGTACGTTCACAGACCGACCGACATGTAGATAAAACGTAACAGACGTTAAATCGACTGTGCATAAGTGAATGCATTTACCAGTAGTTCTACATCTATGTTGATTTTTTAACATACTTTAATTCTTCAAAGAAATAAATTTTTCACCCACTTCCTCAATGTAGCATTATGTATTTTTCATTTCTTTTGGTAAATTGATACTGATCAATGCACTGTACATGTTCTTACACAAACAACGACAGAATGCGGTGTAATACGTCAAACATGACGTCAAATGACGTCGCAAACAATAAACCATACTCCACTTAACATGAATTAAGTTTGCTTTATCACGGCATAAAGTCATCGAAGGTTAAGAAATTTAGTATTAGCAAAGTATAAATCAAAGATAAGCGTTATGGTAAACTAAGCCAATTTCGCCGATCATGGCTCTTGTCCTTTTCACAGATTTTTGCATTGCCAATTTTTCATATAAATCAAACTTTTTGAGACCAAATTGCAACTTTTCCTAGGAGTTAGAATGTAAAATTTATATTATTGGGAAGAGCATTCAAACTTTTTTTTTTGAAATAGCGTCTTTCAATTTTTTTTTATTTTACGATGAATACAAATGATATATTCATTGCTTCCTATACCATGTTTTTCACCCAAAGGGCCTTTCATGCAACAAAATAAACCTTCATTTTTGCAATAGAAATTTCTTTGAAACATGTTTTTTGTCTGGGAAGGCGATTTATGCTAAACACAAGATAGGTTTCGGAGGATCAAGGGGTATGCACAAATCGACATCATGCATGAAGACGTATGAACGCATGACGAGCATACACTACTTATCTCTATTTATCGCTACTGCAGGTGGATTGTAAGGACCAATTAAGCGTTTTATCATAATTGAAAAAAATATCTGTTGGTATATTGATAAAAAAAGCTCTAAGGTACCATCGACATAGATCAATATTAAAAAAATATATATATTAAAAATACCCAAGAACATAAAGTATTCGAAATCAAAATTCAAAGTAAAGTGCTGTCAAAAGATGTTTGTTAAAATTGTAGTATTGTTCAGAAAATGTCTTCGAGTGTGAATGAAAATTACTTTAAACGACTTCGATTCTGCAGGAGAAATTGTCAATATGCAGGAGAAATTGTCACATTCAGCAAATTTGAAAAAAAGACTTACATTACCGTTCAAAATATGAAAAATTTCCCCGATTTTTATTACGTCATTTCAACGTCAAATTTGACGTACTAGGCACCCGCAAAAGTGTTGACGACATGTCAAATCGTAAACCTCAGACCATAACCTTTCATTTGATACCAAATATGGCCTTACACTAGGAGTGGACATTAAACTCCTAAAATAGAGCACTTTTTTAGGCTTGGTCACCGTACTATCGTCAGTGATCCTAAATCTAAACAATATGATATGACAAAAATTTGTGAAAATTATGTCCTAAATATACCGAAAGACATAGCAAAATGGCTGGGATATGATGCTCAGGACCCAATAAGGATTGGGTATGAGTTCAATATGCAAAAATAATTCAAGACTACGAAATATTATATTGTCCGAGGCCGACATTAATTCAGCATCACAATAGCTCATTTCCTCAATATTTGGTGCAAGAAAGATAACTCGCTTTTTAAACCGAGATATTATGACTTCTCTTTCCATTCCATCGAGTTTAATCAATAGTTTTTAAATCAAGACAACAAAAATAAGATGTGGTCTGCTACTTGACTTGCAGATAGCCGTCCTAAGGCGGCGCCGTTCCCATAGGAATAGATGGCTAAGTGTGGTCCTTTGTGTTTCATGTTTCTATGGTGTGAGTTGGTGTTCCTTGTCCCTTTTGTGTCTCTTTTTGTGGATGTCTGCTCTGTGTTTTTGCATTGGGTGTTTTGGGGTTTCCTGTGTGTGCTGCAACCGAGCGTTGTTGGAGATCCCCTCCTGTTTCGTGCGATAAAATTCTGAAGATGTGATCTTTTTGATCAAAACTAAATGTATTATCTACAATGATTTCAATTATTCATGTCAAAAATCGGTTTTATAAAAAAAATCTGATGATCGGGGCTATTATCGCTAGGATATGCATGTCGCCGTAGATTCTACTTTTGAGAAGTGATGAATCAGAATCAATATTTTATTAAGTAAACAGTTTTCTATTTGCCCAAAGTGACACAAGAAATGTATCTGAATGAAGTACAAATCAGGATATGTGAAAGATTTTGCAAAAAAATGTGTCGAAAATAGCAACATGTACTCAAATTAAAGGCCTCCGAAAATGGATAAAGAAGTTAAATCATTTTGAATATTTTTCAATAAATAAAAATAAATACATCGCTATAAAATAAATACTAGTATCACTTCGTCACATGGTGGTATATACACGTACATATTGAGAAATGTAAGTTTTTATAATGTCTAATTAATCTATTCACTCACTTTATTTTGTATTCTTCGTTTCAATTATTTTGTTGATTTTAGTGTGGTACCATGGATTCAACCAATCTCTAAAATTAAAAAGGATTCAACGATTACAAATCTGAGGTGAAAAAGTTAAAAAGTGTTAAATACTTTATCACGATTTTCAGTTGATAGCACTCCTCCGACTGTGTCCTATAATTGATAGTAAAATTTAACTTTATCCTATTTTTTCAACTCTAGCGACAGATAGGCGAGAGACTTTGTAACCTTTATCTGCTGTGCTATTTACAAATTGATGTTTGTATTATAGTGATACCAAGACTTCAATTTTAACACTACTCATATTATCTCTTTGTACTTTGATAGAAATCGATTATGAGTCAAGTTTATTTTTGTTTTTATATTTTACTATGATTTTCAAATTCATTGCATGTAATGAGAGTGACACATGTAGCCAAGTTCGATCAACTTCGGTTGATCGTCTGTCTCTTCAACGCATTTGAAATTTTCTGTTACAAAATTTCATCAAATTTCTAAAACGTGGGTCCTCTAGCATCATATCCCACCCATTCTGCTACGTCTTTTGGTACATTTTTGGACATAATTTTCATACTTTTTGGCCATATTACATTGTTTAGACAAAGGATCACTGACGAGGGTTTAGTACCCGAAACGTGCATGTCTGGTCCATGCTGAAAATTTATCAGGTTTTAAATGATGCTATTGAATTTAAAGACGTTTAACATTGTAAATATTAATGATATAAAGAATAGGGGTGAAGCGATACGCCAAAAGTGAATCGCGATATATTGCCATATCTTATTAGCTGTATTGCGATATATTCACCGTAGCGTATCACGTGATACGAAAATAATCTCTTGCATGGGAATCCCCTTCGATTAACAAGGTAAATGCTGTCTAAATCTACATTATATGAATTTATTCTAGGCCTATTATACGATCATCGTTATAAATTATATGATGGTTATCTATTTTGGTCAAGAATAGAGGTATGCCCAGAGAACACTTGAACAGAAAGTTTTGTTTATTTACGTGCACCACATCATAACATGTAAACAAAATAGAAAATTTTCTGTTGAAGTGTTCTCTAAATATTCCTCTATTCTTGACCAGAAAAGATTACTATCATATTTATAATAATGATGGTCATATGATAGGCGTAAACTAGTTTCATATAAAGTAGATTTAAACAGTATTTACCTTGTTTAATCGAAGGGGATTCCCTTGTAAGAGATTATATGCACATCACGTGATACGACACGGTGATATTGCGATATATTGTTTATTTTCTTATTTTATTTACAAATTGATGTTCGTATTTTAGTGATACCAAGACTTCAATTTTAACACTACTCATATAATCTCTTTATTCTTTGATAGGAATCGATTATGAGTCAAGTTGATATTTGTTTTTATTTTTAAATATGAATTTCAAATTCATTACATGTAGTTAGAGTTGTAAATATTAATGATATATAGAATAAGGGTGAAACGATGAGCCAAAAGTGAATCGCGATATATTGCCATATCTTATTAGCTGTATTGCGATATATTGCAATATATTGTTTATTTTCTTGACGTAAAATCATGTCCCTCTTTGTATGTTTGTCCAAACTGTTCATATTTTCTGATTGAGTTTCACATTGTCAATGCCATAATTCATTGAATCATTTACATTGATCTTGTCATAATTCATTTTAATCTTGATGGATGTGGACCATGGTCACTTGTTTACAATGTACAGTAAAACTGATTTTAATCAAAAGCTTACAATGATTTATTGATATAATCTATAGGGGCGCGATATATTGCGAAACGTATTTCGTATCACGATACGATTCAAATTTATTAAATTTCGATATATTGTTAAACCCTAATATACATCCACAGACTATAGCTTCAGGGTTCAAATTCAACTATTTTATTTATTCAAGAAATAACATCAGCTAGCCGTGGTTTATTGTCCAGTTATTCCACGAGTCGCATGAACCAATCTAATTATCACCGAGACGCGAAGCGGCGAGGTGATAATTTGATTGGTTCATGTGACGAGTGGAATTACTGGACAATGAATCACGGTTAGCTAGTTGTTATTTCTATTCTGATATAGCACGTGAATCGGCGAAGCTCAGCGCACTGGAAGTTTGTTGAAGATTTTACACCAGACGAGTTCTATGGTACATATAGGGAAAGAAGGGAGGAGATCTGCAACAAGACCCCGTTGCAGCATCAACAGTAAAACACCAAAACACCCGATGCAAAAACACAAAAGACGAGTACAGCACGAGACGGAAAAGAGACACACGACATGTAAACATCAAACACAAAAGACTACACATAAACCGACGAGACCAATGGGTAACCGGTGCCGACTTCGGACGGCCATCTGTCACGCAAGTAGCAAATGGTGTGGTTATCCTGGATTACGTGCGCACAACCCTCTCACTTCTCCAATTACCCAGAGGTCTCGAAGAACGTACAATTGTGGTGTAAAACAACCTCCTCACTGTAAGATGACATCACACAAACAAGACCGCAAAACGCAGAGGCCCCAGAGACACAGATGAAAAAGTAAATGGATATAAAAAGAGGGCATTCGTAACACAGTCGATGCTCTGCCGGCTGTAGCGAGCTCATGTATGTAATCACCCGAGGAGTCCGACTGACATTCAGAGAGGACAGGTGGTCGGGGCCCTGTCTTCTCTAAAGAGGTTTGGAGTAAATTTCAAGTCATATTAGAAATATATATATATTTTATTATATTAACTTAATGAAAGCTTGGCTGTTATCAAAATTACTGTACTGAAAAGTAGACTTGCTTGTATTCTCATGTAATTATAAGTGGAAATTTACAAGTAACGACTAGAAGGTCTGAATTAAAAACATAGGCTGCCATGGGCAATTAAATTGATATAAATACTTTTAAAAACTATGAAAGGACGGTCTTATCCCTGTTACCTAGATGAGTGTCAGCATATTCATCTTTAAAATAACAATAGCTGCCACTTACACAAACACAATCTACAACTATTTTGATAAGAAATTCGTGATGTTTCATTCAGTCAAATTCTTACTTGGGTGTTTCTTATTATATCTTATTGTATTATGATTGCGCGTTTCAAATGTAAAAAAATGCAGTTTTCAAGGTGACAGACAGGCTAGATAGAATGGTAGAAAAACTTTGGACGAGCTTTCCATCAGAGAAATTACAAACGACTGAGTTTTCAATATTAGATGATTTTATAATTGACAGAAGAGGTCAACGGTTTAAATTTGAAATGCTTTAATGAAATAACCCTTTTTAGATGAAGCTCTACTTGGGTCTATGCTAGTACGCAAATTGAACTTAAGATTTCTAAAGCTTTACAAATAACATTTCTGATAAATATAAGTAGATAAAAAGTGAATTATGGAGGACTGCAGGGCGAATGAATATGCACCATGACTTTTGTTGCCCCATTGTCGTTATTATAATTTGAGAAGGTTATGTAAGTCCATATAGCTTTTGAATGTCCTCAAAATTGAAAGCGCTTGTACTTTTTGGTACTTAATATTTGATTATCCCTATGGAGAATATATTCTCTAACAAATTTTCTTTTCATATGATTTCTGATATATCATTCCTTTGTTTATGTTTTCAAACCTCAAATACGTCATATGTCATATTTTTGACTCTCTATATATCCATACAATCAAGAATAGAGTATCATGTTTTATGAATATGTATGAAAACAAAATGAAATAGGAGTGAACGGATCAAAATGAATAATTTCCTTGATAAAATTGTTGAGACATAATTATTATTTAAATTGCTAATTTTATTGAATAACTTACGAATCGAAAATCCATCAAAATGTTTGGACTTTATGGTTACTATGAATATTAATTACAAATATTCTTATAATAACCTTTAAGAATGAATGAAAAAAGTAATGTGACAACACAAAAACAACAAAAAACTATTTGCAATAAGAATTGCGTATCGCAATATATCATGCCCTAAGAGATTGTGTGCATAAATCATTAAGTCCATTTGGTTCGAATCAGTTTAATGGAAATGTTAGACGTTTTCAAATTCAACAGCATCAGAACAGATAAAAGAGCATGGACCAGACATGCGCGTTTCAGATACATTGAACCCTCGTTAGTGATCCTCAATCTAAACAATTTTATATGGCTATAAGTTGTGAAAGTTATTAGGTCCAAAAATGTACAAAAAGACGTAGTAGAATAGGTAGGATATGAACAAAAGACCCATGGTCAACATCGCTTACTACTGGAATGAATTATGACAAATGACAAAAGCAATCGAAAGTATTAAATGGAGTATGTGTGTTGTTTTTTCATGAAAGACACTGGCAATGTGGAATTCGATCAGAAAATATGAACATTATGGACGAAGATACAAAGAGAAACATGATTTTACATAGAAAAAAAACTGAAAGAAACAATATACATGTAACGTCATATACTCTTATCGCAAAAAGGCTTATGAAATATCGCAATTTATCGCGATTCAATTTGGCGTATGTTTTAAGGCATGTCTTTTCTAAACTAAGGAAATTCAACGATTTTATGAAAACCATATTTAATCATAGGATTCATGTCAATTGATAATTTTATGAAGAAAAAATAATAGGTCAGTGATTAAAATCAAAACTTTTGCTGCTTTGAAAAACATGGTTAAAATGATGAAATTTTGTTGCTAAAAAAGCACATTTGTAAGTGCTAAAATGCACTTTCTTGATTTTAATTTTAGTTTTCTCTGTTAACATACAATAAAACAGGTTGGAAACTTTGTATGAAACTTGAGTTTGATAAAGTTATATTGTAGGTACCAAAACAGATCATTTGAAATTTTCTCGATATTACACAAAAATTACGAAAATCAGCTAAGTTTAGGTCAAAATATCAGAGATACTGAATATCAACGATTTTTTAAAACACAGTTAAATGTGCTCATGAGAAAGACTTTTCAAAATATTGAAGAAAAAGTATATGTCCGTGCTGAAATAAGAGAGGACAAATGCTCAAGAATAGTGCCATTTTGTGGTTTTCATTTAGAAGTGTCAGCACGGTAAAATTTGCCTTAATTTGGGTGGAATTTAAGGAATTTATTATTTTTCGATGTCCATCAGCTCTTATAAAACAGTCAAATTATATTCCATACGTAAAACGAAATTAATGGGTCATTAATTAGGCAAGAGACATCCGGACTGTTCAAAAATGTACCTCCAGCTGAATTTTTATAGAAATTACCACGAAGCATTTTGTTACAGATACTTCATTCAGTTTAGATCAAATTTTCAAACTTATCCGCTATTAGGTATGTAATGTATTAACGTCTTCAAAAGAGTTAGAAATGATACATTGGCCAGAATGAAGTAACATATCTATATATTTCAAGCTTAATGAGTGTTTAAACAGGAGATGCGCAAGAATAGTACTAGTCCTAAATCGTGACCAATGGCGCACCTTAAACGCACACACGGCTGTACAATCTGTTTTGTTATAAGATATACTTTTGCCCATTTGTTTTATTCTTTATTGAAAGAGCTTCACATTATTCATTTTTCAAATTGTAAGATACTTGCATGCAATCAGGAGACGCTGACTCTCCCCGGGCACCTGGTCTCACTTCGGAATGTTGCTACTTCCGGGATTCGTAACCGTTCTGATGGGAATTCTCAAGATTAGGCCTTGCCTCTTGACTTTGAGACTGAATAACTATTAGGTATTTCTTTGATGTTTATTCCTTTATATAGAACTACTGAATATACCTTGAAATATATGTAAGATAACTATTGATCAAGCGTAGAATTAATCGATTGTCTGAAATATAAGGAGGGCTTCAATTTAAAAAGTAAGATTGAGAGAATTAGTATTTTGCCCCTTTTCTAATACATTTTGAGCAACATTAATCACCGAGAGTGCACTTTTTCACAATCATTATTATAAAAAAAGACTTCCATTTTGAATGAGGTAAGGATGTGAACCTCATGCACGCTGTCTGCTAGTTGTTACAAGAGTGTGCAATCTTAGTGATTCTATGTTTAAAAGATGGCCTGCCAAACAAATAGATTTCTACATTTCAAGTGTCGTTTTCACTCGCATTGCACTCTGAGCTTGTTGGGTTTGTTCTTTTTTGGATGTTCATTATCCATTTGGTCGTACCGATATTTTGAATAGTAAACTTCGTCATTTTGTGATTTGATATTCATTTATGAAAATATACATGCAAGTGATTGAAAAAAGACAATATTGAAGATTATGATGGGTTTTCTTTACTTAACTTTAAGGCAAACGATTTTTTTCTATCAATTATTGAAGCAAATGAATTATCCCTATTAAGGTTAGGGTTGCGACTACAGGGAGATAAATCTATTTTCATATCACATAATATTTGAAACCGACATAAACAATACATGATATAAGCTCAGATTGTTACATTGTTTTAGAAAAAAATAAAACTCCTTGAAACTTTCATTGCTGAATGGATATTTTTGGGGAAAATGCATATTTTTCAATGGAAAATCGCCAAAAATAGGAAAAAAATGTCATTTTCGCATGAGCTCTGCTACCAAAGATTCAAACATCAGAATATTTACTATCCATTATACTCTTTAAAAGTGAGATATTTAGAAATTCGAACTTCAAGTTGAACTCTATGTTTTTGAGTCAAAATATTGATTTTTTGCATAAATAATCATGCTATTTATAGAATCAGTCATTTTGCTCAAAAACTAATTCGGGTACATATTGATTTGACTGCTTTAGGATAAAGCAATACCATAGATATATATGTAGAAAAAAAAATTGTGTAGCTGGCGACCTTCTAGCTATTAATAAAAATAATGAGTTGTTGCCATGGCAACCAGCAACATAGTTTTTATAAGAAAATACTCTCTTTAAAACTGATTATTTTATCAGAATTTCTCAAAATAGCCTTTAATTCATCCAAAAGCTATAAGAATCTCGAAAAATAAGGATATATATGAAGTTTTGAAATTTCATGCTTTTCAGAGGTATGTAAAGTTATGTGGTGGTATTCTCTAAAATGAGAAAAATGTTAAAATAGGCCAAAAATTGACGTTTATAGCCAAAAAACGAGACGGGCAAATTTTGATTTTTTGGTCTAAATAGTTCAAGAAGATGTTCCTCTACATATGAACCTATCCATCTTTCTTCTACCTCATTTGTATTAAAAGTCGCCACCCTGACCTTAATTAGCCTTTCTAAAACGAATAGTGATAAAGCTATATTCAGACACTATAGTCGATCGTATCATACCATAGATTTTCAAAGAATCATTCGAAAGAATTATTTCGATATCATACATCCTTTAACTCTGATTACACACCTACTCTCAAGTTCTTAAAGCAGAGACATATATTTTCATAATATAGGTTGTATTAGTTATATTTCGTTGATGTTTGTGTCTATCAAACCATTAAGATATCTAAGTTTCTTATTCACCACATTATCGCCTTCGCGGCACTGAAAAAAGATGTAACAGCTTCAGAAAAGGTGTTGTAAATATCCCTCGCAAGGTCTTTAATCTTTTCCCACTTGGATAAGTTTTTCCATGAATACATTGGTTCATTCGTTCCATCATCCCAGTATATTTCAAGCTCGTTTTGACCATTGCCATATTTAAGCCTTATTTCACCTCTACCTGGGATAATTATGACGACAATGGCATTGAAGTTTCTCGGAGCTAGTTTTTTATCGATAGATCCTCTCAGAGAGTCAAGGAATTTCCTTTCATCTCCTCTGAAATTTTTTGCTCCATCTCGAAGTAATGCAATGATGTCAGCAGTAGCATCTCCATAAGTGCCCTAAAATAATTATGAAGTTTATAATGAAGACTTGAACCAATATCATTTGTCAATAAGTAAAATTGCCTTTCTTCGATTACGAATTGATTGATTACAAAGAAATCCCAGTAATGGGGTTTCACAAAGAATTTCAAATGAAAAAAGAAAACAAGAATGACATTCTGCATCTAAGTACAGTAAATAACATTCAGAATCCAATCATATAAAAACCAATAACAGAACAAGTTATTTCAGACTTATGTTGATGCCTAGAAATGAATAAAGAAAAAAAATGCCTAATTGAAAATATCTTACCCTTTCAGCCATGGTTTAAGCGCCTATTTTGAAATTGTTTGATTATTAAACGCTGATTACAAAATGTTAAAGGGACTAAAATACTTTACCTTTTATTCATTGCATGAGCCAATAAAATTGATCAGCTTTCATAACCAATGTTATCCCAAAAGGACTGAAATTTCAGAATCCCTTCAGCTGGTATTCGCTTTTACTTGGAGCTTCTCTTTCTTTTTCGAGGTCAGTTGCAAAGTTTCTTACATCTTTCTACTTAGATTTTTGACAACTTGCATATGATGTTTTAAAGCATTACGTTACCTTGTTTATCGAGTGAAGATATAGGTATTCTGTTGGACATTTTCCAAGTAAACGTACTTCGGACTTCGCACTCCGGACTTTGCACTTTAGGGGTCATATAAAAGAAATCAGGCACGATTAGAAACGTTGAATCAGAACACACATGGACAAAATGACAATGGACAACTTTAATTATGTATCTATACTTTCTATAATTCTTCACGCAGAGAAGTTCATTGGAACAAATTTATATTTTGCGTCCGTGACAAAGTCCCTTCGAAATGCGATTTCCGAAGTCCGACGTCCGCGTGCATGAAAAATGTCCAATATCATATACAAATTTTTCGAAGTAAATAATTCCTTCCGAGATTGATTGATAGGTTGTTACGTTTTAAAAAAATCAACAGTTAAGAATCCAAACTTGCAGCTGTATCTTATCATGCTACAGAAATATCAAGGGAAAGAAAATACCTCCAGTAAAAGTGTCCTGCACTAATAACTTCGGAATACTCTCGGTGGATACAATAGATAATGAATAAAGGACATCAGTTAAAACTACTTAACGAAATGGGGACATCGAAATATACAAAAGAACTTTCACGGAACGGTCTAAAAAGCAAACTCATAGAAAATGAAATCTTTCACAATAGACCCTTTCACGATAAGATTTTTTCGGATAACTTTTGTTTTTTCGTATGGTTCTTTTTCCACTCAAAACAATACAATGACGCCATGACGGAACAGTGAATGCCAAGGTTAAGTGCGGTATGACGTCATTCCATAGTTTTGAGTGGAAAAAGTATCTGTGCTGTGCTCGTCTTTGAGTTTTTGACGGATTTGTAGATTATTACCGTTGGTACTGCAACAGGGTCTGGTTGGAGATGCACTCTCTTCTTCAATAATTCAACTTAGAAGACATGAGAATAACTCTAATCATTTTCAATCAACTGAGACACATGATATGACCATGATCCATGGGCTCAATACGCGTATTGGTTACTTACTCCTTACACATGAACAAAGATTGTTTTCATTTATGTATATTTTTTTCAATTTGTAGATGTATCTTGTCGTGAAAAATCTTAAATCACTCGAGCATGATGGAGATCAGATTGAAATTGGTACTTTGATATTTGTTCAGGAGAAAGAAGTGCTGCTCATCAAGCTAACCTCGGGATATTTCGAGGTCCCTGTAAGTATTACAAAAACAAAATTAGAAAAGAAAAGACTTCCTCCCCCAAACCCCTCCCGATAATATTGCTGAAAAAAAATTGACAGAATCCTCCAATAAAAGATGACTGGGCTTCTTCTGGAACTTTACCTTTACTTTCAGAAGTATTTTCCATTTTATCAGGATTAAACATTAAGTAATAAATTTTTTCAATCGAAAATCACTGCAAGTGAGAAATAAAAATGGTTCATAAATTGATAAGGGGCATGTGAATGTATATCAAAACTTAAAGAAAATTTCTATAATTTGCTTATTCATTGCATATTTGCTTATTATATACTCTGTTTTGTCAATGTTGTTAACCTTAACAATCTGCCAAAAAAAAAAAAAAAGAGGAAAAAGAGGAAAAAAAAAAAAAAAAAAAAAAAAAAAAACCTGTAAAAAAAATCATTAGGAAAATGAAGTAGACTTTTGGACAATAAAAGTTCCAAATGCGTTGCAAAGTCAACAAGTCATATGTAACATATGCACTTTTACTTACTACTCTATATCTTCTAGAAAATGGAGAATGTTATCGAATTCTGTTTTGTGAAGAAACATACAAAACGTTCATTTGTCCAAGTATATAAATATAAGATCTTTCATTCATGTGTGTTATCCATCGAATTTACAATGTTTACGTTTTGAATGCGTCTCTTTTTTGTATATGCATAATTTTATTATTTTATTATTTCTTAGACCCGTTGATTTTATTTAGAATACAAATTTTCAGTTACAGACATTTGATATGACGGCTGAGCAGGTATGTTTTTCATTTCTTTATACATATCAGAGGTGTACCGTTTAAGAACGACTAATAAAAGAGAAAGAGAGAGAAATCAAAATAAAAAAGTCAAATTACTGACGAGTTACTGTTGATTTTAAAATGAAAATATTCACCTCAACTAATTCTTCAATTATGGACAAAGGAGTATGTCAAATTGGTTAAATACTTCAAGAACAAAATGTAAGAAAGAAGGGGATCTCCAATAAAACTCGGTTGCAGCACCCACAGCAACACACCAAACACCCAAGGGGAACACAGAGAAGACACATACAGCAAAAGACAAGGAAAAGCAAACGCGATATCAAACATCAAAGACAACACATTTACCAACGAGACCCATGGGCAATCGGTGCCGACTTGGGACGGCCATCAGCCATGTTAGTAACAGACGGTGTGGTTATCCTGGATTACGTGCGCACAACCACAACAGTTATTTTCAAAGTCTATGGGAAATTAAGTCGATCTAAGTCTTGGATGTACCTATAACAAGATAATCGAGATAAATTTCTCTACGAAAAATACTACTTAGTTAATTCTTTTTTTGGAAAAGTATACATCTGGCAGGAGAAAAATGTACCTATAATTGACGAGAACAGTGGTTTTGTTTTCGGTTATATGATGATAGTTTGAATGAAAAGGTGTCATACGTACATTTCTCAAATATCGAGAATCCTATCTTACACTATTTCGAAGGATTTCCATAGAAGTTTTTTTTTATTCTTATCGCAAAATGTTTTTCGGATTTCCGTATTTGAATAAAAGGTTCCAGTCGACAGGAATCATTCTCCAGGTAAA
Source organism: Pinctada fucata (assembly GCA_028142955.1). Lineage (NCBI taxonomy): Eukaryota > Metazoa > Mollusca > Bivalvia > Pterioida > Pteriidae > Pinctada > Pinctada fucata. Next base: position 56,912,001 of record AP027111.1, read on the forward strand.
TAGCAAATGATGTGGTAATACGGAGCCCCCCCCCCCAATTGTTCTTTTTACCAAGAGGTCTCGATGAACGAAAATAACCTCATCACCGCAAAATGATCACACAAACAAGACAGTAAAATGCAGGTACCAAAGTTCACACATATATGAAAAACAAAAGAGTTTACGAAAAACAGTCCGTGATCTGCCAACTAGAACGAGCGCATTAATGATATCACTCGAAGAAAATCACCGACAAATTAGATCTGTCAAGGATTCTGCTTTGACAAACTTGTGAAGTCTTTCAGGAAATTTGACAGATAAATACTTTTATGTTCTTTTGAAAATTCGGACCTATAATAGCAATTGTACTCTAATTGACTGTAAAAATGTGACTCAAAGACTAGTCACATTTTCACAGTCCGTTAGAGTACAATTCTGAGAATACATCGGTAAAAGGCTCAGGATGGGTCACGTAATATGCCAAGTATCCATCTGGTGACAGCATATCCAATGTATAGAAAGTTATTGATGATATTGAAGCATTTCGACGGAAATGCTGTCTTCCTTCTTATTCTTTTTTTAATATATCACCGTAAAAGGCAGGTTGTAAAATTCATAATATTCCTAATTGCTATTATAGGTCCGAATTTTCAAAAGAACATAAGAGTATTTATCTGTCAAATTTCCTGAAAGACTTCACAAGTTTGTCAAAGCAGAAACCTTGGTAGATCTAATTTGTTTGAACTGTGAAATTCCAAAAAATTAGTGCATGCTCTAGCGTACCGAAAGAGTTGAGATATGCTTAAATCTTACGACGACATTCTATGAACATCAGAAATGAGTTAAAGAAGATCCTGACGATAATCTCAATAACATTCACAATAGAGCACCGAAATGAGCATCGACGGATCCCTAGCAAGCTAGAATAGGGACCAGGTGCCCGGGAGGAGTAAGAAGGAACAGTCAGGGATTTAATGTTCAATTTAAGTCTCGAAGCATATACTTACTGTTAGGGAACTAGTTTTATTATGTGTTGAGGATGCACTGTAATTGACCATGCAAAGTCTTTAAATTCTTTCATCCACATTTTTAATTTCAGGAAGGTCAAGTAGATAGTGACGATATTAAGGTAAATGAACATTTGTTTATATGTGTATGCATTATATACCGTTCAAAACAGTTTAGAATCACACCACTGTTTCCCTATTATGTCTAACCAATTTGCATTCTTTTCAAATCATTTAAACAAATAAATGAATGATTTATTTTAAATTTTACTCATTTAACTAAGTAGGAAAATAGTATCCCTGTATTAATCTGAATTTCACTTGCTAGAAAATTACCCTACTGGAAACAGTGAAAGATTGACAATATAATGGTATTTTTGGAAATTCCCCAATTTTGAATTTTTTTCATATTATCTAAGGTAAGTGATGAAACTGGCTCAGAAACTTCTTCATAACGAAGAAGACAATTTAATTCTTAGAAAAGTACGACACTCTTGATTTCTAATGTAACAATGGTAGATTTCTTATAATTTTTGAAAATCACTAAAATTACAAAGTGTATCACATTTTTACGATTTAAAAGAAGTTTTCGTCATAATTTTTTAAATTCAAACAGCATATCCCATAAATGTATTTATTCGAGAAATGTTAGTGTGACTTTATACTTTTTTTGAGTAGTATACATGTAACTGATCAGTTGAATATCATTTTACTGTTGGACTGATATTCATAATTTGTACTTCGGTTATTAACGAATCACAGAAGATTGTAAGAATTGATGTTATTTCTTATTATAAAAAGATGCACCTATTCAATGATAAAGGAATATATATGGTTTATATAGGAAAGAGTCCCCTTTTTAGATCAAAATCTTAACTTTTCACGAAGCAATGGATTTGTACCAATATTTATTCTACAATATAGACTTCGTTTAAAATGATACATAACTTTTAATTTCCTTTCTCAATTTCTTAGAAATTGGGCTTCCAAAATGGTATATTTTGCCAATTTCCTGGAAAAAACGTCAGTTTGGGGTTAATTTTCGACAAACTCCCTATTAGTTGGTATCGAGTGGGCTTCCGAACAACTTTTATATTTTGATATTATGTTACCCTTCACGCCTTTAAGTGCATGCAAATGGAAAAGTTGTTCACAGTCCTGATGTTATCTAAATGTAAATAATCAAGAATTTTGCCATTTTTCATGAAATATTGACAAAATTACCGGTTTAGATTATATTTATGCAAATTTTACAATGTCTTATTTCTTGTTGCAGTGTGGAGCAGTTACAATCGTTCCCCGTGACTTGATGTTTGTCAAGTGTATTGATTTCATCTTTCCAACTCTGTCGCCTGAGAGAAGCTTTATTTTGGCCCTTTATCAATGTGACATCATATATATTTTTTGCTATTTCGGAACTTGCAATTTCACCGAAAAATATCATCGAAATTAAAGGAAATTGACATCTTAGCACCATCCCTCTAATGCTAATTTGAACTTGGATTTTATTTGGATATGCAACTGAATCAACCCTACAGGAAATTTGGAGCCGCGTACTCTCTGTAAAATAAATGCAGAAATTTGAGTTCTAAAAATAACACCAGAGGGCGCTAATGAAATTACTTTGGGCTGCTTATTAAAAGTACTTTGGCTGGAAGTATCTCTGATGAGAATTTGATATTCGAAACACGTGTCTGGTGCATGACAATCGGTTAGAAATTTTCTTCAAGAAGGTATAGAGTTGGAACCCTTCCGAATTATTAGAAAGCGAGGAACAGTTTTAATAACTAGATTTCTCAAAACATAGATATTTAACTCTCTTAAAATGACGACAAAATCTTAATTTGGAGAAGTGGATTTTAAGGGGCCACTTTACTATATAAACCATATATACTCCTTTTATGTCAATTTTTGTATTTTTGATAGTAGATTACATGTATTTCACACCGACTTTAAATATATTGTCAATTTGTTTCTAAGTATGACGACATCGTGTTTGATGTGAAAGAAATCAATAAACGGGAGCTGGGACGAGTGATGGTAAAGCTATGTGGAAATGAAGGAACTGACACTGATGCCAATAAGACCTCCCTAAGGAAGCTTATTCAGACAGCTATAGACAATCTTCAGCACCATAAGCCTAAAATTTGGAGAGATGCAAAAATAACATTTTACGACAACGAAATTAACACTTATGAAATCAAAAGTGGAAATGCAAAGAAAAAATTTGTAGTTAAAGAAACCAAAGGAGTTCCGGAATTCTTGGTTATTTGAAATTGTTCATTGCTTTTTTATTCATTGCTTCAAATAGAAATTTTCTCAGAACTAAAACAGTTACGACATAAAAGATTTAAGAAAGGACAAACTGCTACATGTATGTTTATCTCCTCGTTTTTTAGGGACCGAACAGGTAATGCAAATAATGGTTGCGTTTCTGTTTACGGTACACCAATCAAACCATTACGATTGTTTGCGGGATTATTTTCTAAGAGGTCATAAGCAGTATTTCATGGAAACGAAAAAATAAAAGTAAAGAGCAACAACAAACAGCGAGTGGCTAAAAAGTAAATCATTTGAAGCTTTATCATTTTCTCTGTAAAAATTACAAATATGAACAAGAACTATATCCTAATAAAGAGGACAAAATGGAAAAGGAGCTGATAAGATAAGGGCTGTATTTAGCCCTGAATCTCATCAAGTATTTCTTCTACACAATGATCTGTACGCAAAAAACTTGATGATTACTAAAATATTATGTATTTGGAGATTACTCATACAATTTTTATTTTGGTAGGCTTATTTCTAGAAATTTAAATTACAGTTTAAAGAGTAGGAGGTAGCCATGTTGAAAAGAAGCTAATATCGATCAAAAAACGTTGAAAATTAAGAAAAATTTGGCTAATATGGATATCTATAAGCTTTAAAACATAGTTATAGTCTAAACAAGATACTAGAAATTCAATTCAAAAGACTGGTCTAAATCTTTTCCATAAATTGTAAAATCTTGAATCAGAAATATGGTTGTATTTTGTATTCATTGACTACAAAGCAGGCATTTTACCGCGAAATACACATTGTGTAGAAATAAACTGCACACTCCAGTTTATTTCATTTCAAAATCTTGTGCATTTCATGTGAACATGTTAAGAATAAATAAATGAATGACTTTAAAAGGAAAACAATTAAATTTTGCTTACATTATGGCCTAAAACACAGATTTGTAAAAAAAACCCCACCCTCCCTTTTTCAGTTTTTTGTCTCTGGGGCATTGTTCCCCCCCTTAGCTACAGAACCCCACTTTGTCAAAAGATGTGTATTAGTGATATACACCTTCTGTAAAGGTGGCGCTCTGTAACTGAGGGGGGAACAATGTTTTAAAAAACTTTTCCAAATTTCCATTGGTTTCTATAGAAAAAAGACATATTTTGCCCCAAAATTCAGGAAAACTATGCATGATAAATCTTATGCAACTGCTGATTATGATTAAACCAAAAACTGGCATCAATTTTGTAAAAGAATTTCTGAAGTTCCCATTTTGAAAATTCCACTTTTTCAGGGCAGATTTTACGCCTCATCTTATCAGCTCCTTCAAATATCATCACCCGAAGGATCAGGAGGGAAAATCATGATAAAACAGGATCTAAAGCAAAAAAAAAAAAAAAAAAAAAAGAATCCCAATTTATGAACAGAAGCGAACTCTCATTGAGGGAGTGAGACAAGGTGCCAAGGAAGCGTCAGCATCCACTGCTTGCATGAAACACCAGTCGCATCAATTGGGCAGACATGTTACATTCGGTTACTTCCAAAGCTATTTTGGTAATAGATTTTATTTAACTACACAAAATGTGGAGCTGCGCACTCTCTTCAAATGAAATGCACATACATGTTTTTAAATTCAAATAAAAATAAAACAAGATGGCGCTACTGAAATAAATTTGGCTATCAGAAAATCAATTCGGCATTTAATAAGTATCACTGATGGAGATTTAATATCCGAAACACGTGTCTAGTGCACTAAGACTGGTTTGAAATTTTGTTCAACAAGGCCAAGAGTTGGAACACTTCCGTATTATTATTATAAGGCCATACCAAATTAATTAAATGTTCTTAGGATTTCTCACACGGTTCACGAGACATGCGCCTGTCGAACCAGAGTGTAAAAATCATGAAAGCATGCCATCCCATAAAACGCACAACCGTTCACAATGCATAAGTTCATCTACCCATCATGTTGCCATATGGCTATTGGTGACCCTTAATATCGTCGGTAACTTAGGAACCTTCTTATAAAGGTCCAGAATACAGGGAACCCCATTCTCTCAGATGTCGGAAGCACTTTGAAATAGTTATTGCTGTCTACTTTGTGTTTTTGCTGTTGGTGCTGCAACAAAGTGTTGTTGGAGATGCCCTCCTTTCTTTTATGAATGCATGCAAGGAGTACGCTAGACGGTGGGCAAAAAAAGAGGAAGTGGAACTTGACACACTCTCCGAGAGGAGGAAATCCATCAGTAAACTGATGGCACTGATATATCTACTGGATTCCCAAAATACACAAAAACACTATCGCCGGTTCATTGATGGTTTGCCAAGGTGCTCCACAAAACATCTGTCCATTTTGCTTACGAAAAAAAAAATCAAGTCGCATCAAGCAAGGTCTTTAATTATGCTACGAGACTACATTTGCCAGAAATGAAATCAATCAGATGTGGATCCTAAAGAATTCTAAGGTACTTTTGGAGCATTTAAAAGACACCAATTTCCATTATATTTCATGTACAAGCATTAAGTCTTTCGACTTCTCCTTACTCTACACTACCAATCCACACCAAAAGCTCAAAACAGACTGGCAAATCTTATTCGCAAGACCTTTCTTTCAAAACATAGGTGCAATTCTTAGAGTGTTAAAATCATGAATGCAAAAATAAAACACTCTTTCCCTAAACATCGTATGATTGTCTGGTCCATGCTACACTTTTTTTTATGTTCTTAAACGACACTTTTCAATTTGAAGACGCTCAATTTAATAGTCCTCATATTGTTACTCGTATTTGTTTGTATCGTTACCTCCGTTTTCTTTGTGGATGCACATATCTGGTCTGTTGAATTTTTTCAATTTTCTTTCAGATGAAAAATAATATGAAAGTGTTAAAATCACATTAGAATAGTACTCAAAAGCATAAGCTAGGGAATTGTAGTTGGATATTTAAAGCATGGATCAACTTAATGAATAAGGCATATGTTATCCACTCCAAACTTGAAGTGTAGATTGATCCTTCAATTGTACTAATACTTGAAATTAAGTGAATGTTCTTATTTCTTTTTCACAAAACCCCACCCCATAAAACGCACAACCGTTCGCAATGCATAAGTTCATCTACCCATCATGTTGCCATATGGATATTGGTGACCCTTAATACCGTCGGTAACTTAGGAACCTTCTTATAAAGGTCCAGAATACAGGGAACCCTATTCTCTCAGATGTCGGAAGCACTTTGAAATAGTTATTGCTGTCTACTTTGTGTTTTTGCTGTTGGTGCTGCAACAAAGTGTTGTTGGAGATGCCCTCCTTTCTTTTATGAATGCATGCAAGGAGTACGCTAGACGGTGGGCAAAAAAAGAGGAAGTGGAACTTGACACACTCTCCGAGAGGAGGAAATCCATCAGTAAACTGATGGCACTGATATATCTTCTGGATTCCCAAAATACACAAAAAACACTATCGCCGGTTCATTGATGGTTTGCCTTGCTCCATTTAAACATCTGTCCATTTTGCTTACGAAAAAAATCAAGTCGCATCAAGCAAGGTCTTTAATTACACAACGAGACTACGTTTACCAGAAATGAAATCAATTAGATGTGGATCATAAAGAATTCTAAGGTACTTTTGGAACATTTAAAAGACACCAATTTCCATCATATTACATGTACCAGCATGAAGTCTTTCGACTTCTCCTTGCTCTATCTACCACTCCACACCAAAAGCTCAAAACAGACTGGCAAATCTTATTCACAAGACCTTTCTTTCAAAACATAGATGCATGAGATACACATACCTTGTCATAGGATGGAAAGATACTTGTTTCGTGAAGAAACACTCTGATTCAATCAACAATCATTCCGGAGACGATATCATCCAAAGGCATAAGTTTATGATTGACAATATTTTGGCGTTTGGAGGAGCCATATTCCAGCAAATAGTTGGCATTCCCATGGGTACCAACTGCGCCCCACTGCTTGCTGACTTCATCCAGACCTTGCTCTCGAGTAGGCGAAAACATAGTTCAATTTTACCTTCAGATATATTGATGACGTGTTGTCCATAAATAAAGAATCATAAACAGGAAGTATATCCTCATGAAATAGACATCAAGGATTAAGCAGAAAACGACAGATCCGCTTCGAACTTGGATACCGCAAACGGCCATTGGAACACCTCAATGTATGACAAACGTGTTAATTTCAGCTTCGACATAACTAACTTCCCTTTCATAAATTGGTAAAATTCCGTCTTCTCCTGCTTATGGTATTTTGTCTAAGCTGATACGCAAATCAAGTCCCCCTTTCAAACATTATAAGTCACTGTCAGAATTGCGAATGGCTGTCACCATCACCAAAAAGAAATACTATCCTGATACAGCATATACATCAAGTTTCCATGGAGCTGTTGCGACGGATGTTGCATGCATTCAAGAGACGCTGACCCTCATTGGGCACATGGTATCACTTCATTCCTAGGTAAGCAACCGATCCAATAGGAATTGGATCAACTTTTGAGACTGCATTACTGATAAGTATTTCTTTGATGTTTATTTGATAGCCTCAGGCGAATTATTCAAGGAATCATTGTAATATTTTTTGGGTTGATCGAGGTATCAATATCAAAAATTGAGGATAAAATGCATCGTGCGTGTCGGTGGAGGGAGGCATCAAGTCTCTAGGAGGAGGCATGGCGCCTCTGGAGGGAGGCATGATGTCTCTAGGAGGAGGCATGACATCTCTGGAGGGAGGCATGACGTCTCTGGAGGGAGGCATCAAGTCTGTAGGAGGAGGCATGACGCCTCTAGGAGGAAGCATGAGGTCTCTAGGAGGAGGCATGACGTCTCTGGAGGGAGGCATAATGTCTCTAGGAGGAAGCATGACGTCTATGGAGTGTGGTATGTAGTATCTAGGAGGAGGCATGTTGTCTCTGGAGGGAGGCATGAGGTCTCTAGGAGGAGGCATGACGTCGTCTCTAGAGGGAGATAGGAAATCTTTAGGAGGGGCATAAAGTCTCTATGAGGAGGCATGACGTCTCTTGATGGAGATATGAAGTCTCTTAGAGGACGCATGACGTATCTTGAGGAAGACATGAAATCTGTAGGAGGAGGCATGAAGTTTCTAGAGGGAGGCAGGAAGACTCTAGATGGAGACATGACGTCTCTAGGAGGAGACATGACCTCTCTGCATGGAGGCAGGAAGTATCTAGGAAGAGGCATGATGTCTCTTGAGGGAGACATGCAGTCTCTAGGAGGAGGCATGACGTCTCTTGGGGGAGGCATGAAGTCTCTAGGAGGAGGCATGACGTCTCTGGAGGGAGGCAGGAAGTCTCTGGAGGGAGGCAGGAAGTCTATCGAGGGATACTATATGTTACACGGTGTATAGTTTACCTGATATATGATATATTGGGTAAGTAAATTTCATATTGGACGAGAGCGAAGCTCGAGTCCAATATGAAATTTACAAAAGCCATATCTCCTATATCAGGTAAACTATACACTATGTAACATATATATCTTACCAACTGCTATCTTTTTCATGCCTAAAACAAATGGCGTCTTCAAGAAAATTTCTAACTTTTATTCGTGGCTGAATTAAAAAAGTGTTTACTCCAATAAAAAGATCGTACGTAAAATTGGTTTATTCAAAATGGATAAACCGAAAACTGAATTCATTTCAGGCTGAGATATAGAATAAAGGACATCAATCGCAGTAAAACATAATTGAAATTTGAATTTAACGGGAAATATCCGTTATGACGTCAAAAAATAATGGGCGTTCATGACGTCAAAGTGGCGTCTACCGATTAAAAGGTTTAGCAGCAGAATATAAGATACACATGGCATTCACGTGGTATGGATTATCCAATGGTCTTTCAGGAATTTAGATGTTGGCAAGATGTATAACGTTCTGTGGCCTACCAAAGTGACTTTTCTAGACCAACCAGACAATATTAGTCATATCCAATTATATGAGGCTTAAAAAAAGGAAAAATCAAATTCCAAATGAAATTTATTTGATCTTAACAAAAATAAGACAAATCAAAGCATACTATATCATCAAACCATGAAGGACAACAGTACATCTTTGTGAAAAATCTTCTTAAGTTAAAGATAAAATCGAAATTGGGCTAAAAAAATGGATCTTTAGAAAAAAATCAAAGTGGATGAAATAAATACAAATATACATTAAATGCTGCCATACCATAGTATCGAAACACTGATAAAATTAATAAAGTACGAAAGATATTCTGATAGACTTGCTCAAGTCTATAAGTCAAAATAATGTCAAAATCAAATTTATCCAAATCACATTTTTTCTCTTTACCAGCAAGCAAAATTCTTCCTCTCTGTTACGTGATATCTTTGCAACCAATTGCTAACAGTTTTAAAGGGGGATTCCTTTTCTTCTTGAAAATAAACTATTGATAATAGCATTTTTGTTAACAAAACGTTATTTGATATAAGGACTTGAGCAAGTCTAATATTCTTGCTGCCTTAACAATCAAAAGAATGCAAAACAATTTTATACAGTTGCTGCAGAAATACCATTGTACCATCGAGGTCAACTCAAATAGCCGTAGTAGCCCTTTTGATATAGTGGCATTTGTCATTTTCATGCTTTGTAGATTTGTATTATATTTTGTTAATCAATGTTAATTATGATAAATCGATAAATTCTTAGTGACATTCAATGATGTTTGCTTTATATGTGTGTTGAAATTAATCTTTGAACAATTTTAAAAGAATGATTAAATTGTAATTTCAAAAAGCTTCATTTGTACATTTTGCATATCCTCTCATAAGCACACAAATTGATATTTTCCATCAAATCGTGGAGACTCTGGGGAGAATCTGGTGAGATAACGAAATAACGACTTGTGAAAGGTTATCATTTTTTTTAAAGATACACGAGAAGGTACAGATATTTACATATGACAAAATAAATGAGTAGATATTTAGCTGATTTACATGGAATATGATCATGATAAGTCACAGTATGAATATGATAAATACAATGTGATTATAATAATAACAACTATACATAGACAGCATTTTTGATTTTCGTAAAAATACCATTTCAAAATATAATATGAACAAAGAAGCCCTGTTAAAACATTAGCATAAATTGCTTCTTTTCATTTTTACAACATCACGGTAGGTAAACTTGCAACGCAGATCAATCGGTTTTTCGATATTTTTATGAATCATATATAACAAAAAGAAGAATGTGATGCAGTGTAAGAATGTTTTAGCTATGAGTTGTATCAAAAATAAGGTGAATATTAGTTTTTAATTACGTATAAACACGATCGGCGTTCTACTTTCACTTTCATCTACATAAATCACGCCGATCGTTTTTTCACCTGAATAAAAAAATTGACTTATTATGAATATAACTCGTAGTTATGACATCCTTACACTGCGTCACATTCCCCTTTTTGAGATGAATAAACTTATCACACAAAATTATAGAAAAACCGAATGTTCTGCGTTGCGAGATTACCCATCGTGAACATATAAGAAGGGAAAACCCGTCAGACACATTTATTCACAATTAGTCAGATACCAATCTGTTTGTTTTTTTAGATTTACATTAGGAATTGCGGATTTCTTTCAAAAATTACTCAAAGTTACGACCTCTCTTTTATCTTTTCAATATGAATTTACGACTATTAAAAAAAAAACATTAGGTACAAAAGGTCTCGTCAAGATTAAACCATGAATCAACTAATTTTGTCAAAATTTTGACGCAAACGAGTCTTTCATGTTTAGAAATTAGAAACTGGCTGGTTACAATGGTCACATATGCCCTCACTACCGAGCTATGATCAATTATTGCTTATAAAATGGGTACCCTGATATAACCTACTTTTCTCCGTAGAAGACCGATTGCGAACACATGTAAGCACTTATTTGCATAAGGCCAGTACTGTATCAAAACAAAACAACATGACTGACGGATAACACGTGGGACGAAAATGAATCGACAATCGGTGTTATCAAAATCTGAAAAGAGAAACGTAAAGAACAAAAAGTATTTGCTTGGTATTTGAAAGTTCTAGAGACCTAGCTTAGAGGACGGCCGTGAAATTAAAACTCTGACAAATCTGAGGGAAAATTAGCTAAAGGGATCTACAGTGTACATGTACATGTATAGTTCTCGTTTATTTTTTATTTATGGGAAGTATATATATAAGTTTGACGTGTACATATATCCAAAGTAATTTTGATATGTGTATATATAATACATATATATATATATATATTCACAGTCTAAATCAAATATTAAAAAACGAACAAAAGAAATCATAACTAAATAAAGGTTAATTTTCATTCAGGATTTGGTAAACAAACGCACATATATACACTGCCATCCATAAATAACTATACAAACAAGGAAATCATTCTAAACTCTTTATAAATTAATCCTAATTTTTCCATTCTGAACTTGAAAGAATAATAATAATTGGCTTCACATAATTTTAAATTATGAATTGTGATAACAAAAATGTAAAAAGATATTTTTTTTCATCTGCACAATTTTTTTTTCAAAAAATGTCATTTTTGTATAAAAAAGAATGAAAATTCAAGAATTGCAAATATTTGGGTTAAGTTTGTTACAAATGATTTCTATAAGGTTCATCTTCAGAGTTATACAGCAATATATTCGAAATTGTTCAGTTTCTAACAGCAATATGAATGGAAATGGTGTATACTAATTTATGGATGGCAGTGTATATAGCAGACTACACCTGCCTCCCATTCAAGCCGTCATACACTATTACACGTTGTTAGTCATTTGAAAGTGTTCGATTATCCACGTTCAAAATGGTGATTTGAATGGAACATGATATCTACATTGTATACATACAATATCAACCTTGTATTTGCAATTTATGAAATATTAGTGAGTTAGTTTTTTAGACAGAATTTCAAAAAGACTGTATACGTGGTTAACTACATGTTTCGTAGTAATCCCACGATGTGAAGTTCATTCAAGCGATTGGCTGATCGTGGTAGCGTTTTCACTTTGACCTCGGTAAACGTGATATATTTCTACATACTGTATATGCACATAACAATTTCCGAAGTTTACCGAAATCGTGTGTACCAGAGAGTAACAAACGTCTATAAAACAAAAATGTGAGAGATACTTTATGTGAGTAATATATAGATGTTCAAATGGCAGTACTTAAAAGCTATTTACGGTAAAACTTCATTATTGACAGTTTAGTCCCTGTTAGACTATTTGTACCTTTAAAAGTTCGATAATGTATTCTACTGGAGATAATATGAATAAAAAGATCAATAATTACCAGAAGAGGATATAATCATTTAAAAGCATCATGACATTCATTAAAAAGTTGCCAAACTAATCTAAATCGCACAGAGTAGAAATTTATTAGCAAGATATATAATATTTTCCTTTATATGATATCTAAGATTGATGGGCTTGAAATGCTTATGCTTATTCATAAAGCTGCAGTTATCAAGTTTGACAAGTAGTTGTCAATTTATACTAAATTGATAAAACCAAGGTTGTTAAAAGATGCGTTTTGGGTTAAGATTGAATTAGTGACAAATATGGATAATGAACATATCTCAATACACAGTACAAAAACGAAAATTCAGAAAATCATAAAGCGAAGGCATACAAAACCAGGATAAAACAGGAACCCTAGCAAACAAATGAAAACCACCACTGTTACATGAAAAGAAGCAAAGTCCCAATATGGGAGTGAGACCATGCGCCAGTTTTACTGAAATTCGTAAGTCAAGATGGAATTTTCTGTAACTTTTGAAATTCTTAGTTAGTACAATATTCTTAATTCCAAAGTTTGGGATAAGAATAACTTACGAATTTTTTTTCATCGTAAGTATTTTAGTAAAACTGGTACCAGGTGTCAAGGAAGAGTCAGCATCTACATCACTTGTACTTTGCCATTGGATACAAGGAAACCATTGTCGCTCATCAACCTTTCATTTCTAGATTTCAAGCCTCTGTTTTATAAAGAATGAGCGGCCAAATATTTCTTGGATGGGCTATTTACAAGCATTATCAAATTTTGAGTGTTGCCATTACCATTGAATGGATAGTGCAAGGCTGTTAACCATCTTTATTGTGATCGTGATAATTTAGGTTTCAAGGAAAAGATCAAAATGGAGGTTAAGGTGAAATAATTATTTTTACATTAAGTCTCAAAATCATATATATATAAATCATAAATAAAAAATATACTTTCAGATTAAAAAAAGCCTCTCTGATATATTTTTAGCGGATTTTGCTGATAAGATTTGATGTAATAACCTCTTTTTGCAGGACATCGTTCCCCACCTTGCTACAGGATCTTACTAGCCATGCTGGAAGATCTTGTCAAACTAAAGTTTCTCTCAAAAGGAAATCCTGTAGCAAGGTGGGGAACAATACTCTAAAAAACTTTTCCAGTTTCCATAGGCTTTAGTGTTAAAATCGACTGTTTTAACCCAAAATATACACAAAATATTGGTCGCATATTTGAAATATTACTATTTTCATAAAATTCAGCAAAAATCTTACCGAATTCAGAGTTTAAATTTCTTTTAATGAGAAAAAAAAATTTCGATCCCAAATGGGCGGAATTCCATACTTATCGTTCGAGCAGCTCCTTTTTACACGAAAAGGTCACATTTATATAATAAACATCAAATCATCGAATTTGTGAAAAATAATGCATTTTATGTGAATATTGGCATGAAATGTGCTTTTTCTGTCATCACTACCACCCCTACTTCTTCACTCAAGCCGTTATTATAACATATTTCATCAAATTTATCTTAATTGATTACCTTTTCGGATACTTTATATTTTCATCCTTACCAACCATTTTTCTAAAATGGAGGAACAATGCACTTAAAACAATAGAGTGTCTTTAGGGCCTAATCAAGCAATTTAATTCATAGCTCATTCTTGCGAGACCTGAAGGGTCAGTTATCTCATAGTATTTTCGCACTTTACTGATTGGAACCGAATGAACCATCAGATTAATCTATGCCTTGTCCAGCAGGTTGCATTAGAGAAGAAAATATGGAACCAACTGTAGGGATAGCAGCTAATATACGAGGAAGTACTCTCTTACCGATATTTAATCCTGATTCTAATTTATCCTTTGCGCTTTGAAAGAATGAAAGTTTTTGCCAGGAGATGTCAAATTCATTTTTATGTTCATTAAGCGAGATGACAAGCTCGTTAACGCCGGTTCCGTATTCATGTTTACGATTCTCTGTTCCAACGTACATAGTGACTTTAACATTATAGTTTCTTTTCCTCAGGCACTCATCGAGTTTGCCTCGTAAATGTGTAAGTTGTTTTTCGTAGTTTTCGAATTTTGAACCTTCTTCAAGAAGAAAGTTGTTGATAACTGTATGACCATTATCCTCGCTTTTCTGTAAAAATATAATAAAAAGTTGTAAATTTGTTAATTGAATATCAGGGTATGTTGTTCTTTATCAAGTGCATTATGTACCAATGTTAAACGTCTTCAAATTCAATAGCATCATTTAAGACCAGATAAATTTGCTTTAGTCGGAATTAATTTACATTTTTACGATCTATATAGAGTAAAAATCGATAAATGTGCATGTCTTAAAGGATATTAACGAAACTTGGCATACAAGATGTATATAATGTCTCCCACAAGAATTGTATTCAGGATAAAATTCATTCAGGGGTGTACTGAGGTGCCCAAAAATGTCTGAAAGGGTTTCCCCTCTTCAAAAATCTTCCTATTCTCAAGAACTGCTACATTGATCAGAAAGATACTTACTACTAGTTAATGTATTAATCTATATGAATGATCATCGGGATAAAGATATGAAAAGTAGAATTTTATGTGTTTTGACGTTTTTTTTTAAAGTTTCAAATTTTGTCAGAAATGCTTATATTTGTACTATGTCTTTCGGTAAAATAGTAAAGGTATGTTTTGAGTATTTAATGCACATATTTCTCAAATATATAAATTTTTTTAGGGGTTAGATATTGATTTTGTGTAACAATCTACTTTTTTAAAATTTACAATTTTATAACTTTTATGTAAAAAAGGGAGGTGGAGGGGTTTCTCACACAATCGACTTCAAAGGAGAAGTCGATTGTAGGGGGCAACTTTACCATGGAAGCCATATACATTCCTTTGTCAGAAACTGTACCCACTTCAAAATATTCTTTTCCAGAGCTGCTGGATGAATCAGTAAATTATATACATCTACATGTAGCAAATCGTTTTTGATCTGATTTGAAAGAATATCTTCGGGACACTGATTCAACGACAAGATATTTATATCTTTTTACACTCTGTCAGAAATGTTCATTTAGTACTGAATAACTCATAAGAGGTATGTTTTCAGCGCACTCATTTACTATGTATTTATCATTTTAAGAGAAGAAAGGGATTTCTAACGAGACCAAGATGCAGCGCCAACAGTGAAGCACAGAAACACACCGCTAAAACAGAGTAGACATACAAAACAATTGTCTCAAAAAGGACACAGAAAATCAAACACAAAAGACAGAACATTAACCAACGAGACCAACGGGCAATCTGCCATGTAAGTAGCAAATGCAATTGTGCAGTTATCCTTGTCCTTTCTTTTGGACAATATTCATGTAAGATTTGGTGAGAAACTCTACAAGTACGTTGTAGGGATTCCTATGGGTACTAATGGTGCGCCTCTTGTTGCAGATTTTATACACTTATGAAAATGAATTTATCCAAAATCTTCAAAAGAATGGAGAAAATGATGATTTGAAATGTTTAATTGGTACTTTGATGATATTCTTACTATCGACAATCCTGCTTTTGAACGTTATTCATCCACAAGAATTGATTCTAAACAATGCAAATGCTACAAACACAGAAATACCATTTTTGGATCTAAATATCAAAATTGTAAATGGAGAGATTCATACAAGTGTGTATGACAAAAGAGATGATTTTGGATTCAACGTAGTAAAATTCCCCTGGCTTGACGGTGATATTCCTAGATTACCTCCTATGGTATCAAGTATGCTAGAGCATGTACTGATGTTTTTTTTATTTTCATAGCAGAAATTTACACATTACCTAGTAACTTTTACGACAAGGTTTTCGCTTTCACAAACTAATAAAGACTTTCTGGAAATTTTACAAGAATTATTGTTTTAAATTCGGACCAATACAGGCAACAGAGTATATTACTTTAAGTTTTTCACAACCGGCATTCTATGGTGGTATAATTAACAAGATGAGAAGGATCAAAGATAGACAACATAGCTATCGAAAATGCGTCATATTCATCAAACGCCTTTTATACCGTGGATATGATCCTAATGTCACCAGACGGACACTAGGCTTGGTACATGACCAATCTACAGTCTTTTACCAGCGCATTCTAAAAACTTGCACTCTGACTGACTGTGACGACGGGACTCCATGACGGGCCCTGTCCAAACCTCTTTAGAGAGGATATGGCCCCGACCACCTGTCCTTTCTGAAAATTATTAGGGTCCGCACACCGGTTTTTAGTGTAAACCCAAAATGTCCAGGGTGGAAAAGCTGAAATAGGGGAAATTGAGTGGTTTTACATTGTTTAGACTGAGGATCACTGACGAGGGTTTAGTACCCGAAACGTACATGTCTGGTCCATGCTGTAAATTTATCAGGTTTTAAATGATGCTATTGAATTTAAAGACGTTTAACATTTGAACTACTTGGTGAGTGTCACTGCTGGTGGACCAAGAGTCCCCGAGGGCACATGTAGCCAAGTTCGATCAACTTCGGTTGATCGTCTGTCTTTTCAACGCATTTGAAATTTTCTGTTACAAAATTTCTTGAAATTTTTAAAACGTGGGTCCTGTAGCATCATATCCCACCCATTCTGCTACGTCTTTTGGTACATTTTTGGACAATCATAATAATTTTCATACTTTTTGGCCATATTACATTGTTTAGACTGAGGATCACTGACGAGGGTTTAGTACCCGAAACGTGCATGTCTGGTCCATGCTGTAAATTTATCAGGTTTTAAATGATGCTATTGAATTTAAAGACGTTTAACATTTGAAAGGTGGGTCGAGAAGACTATTATGAAGGTATTCTATAATGGTAAGATGCATATTGTAGAACATGCCTGCCTTGTGTAAGAGCAGTCAAGTTTTTAGGTCACATGACTTATTTAGTCTAAATATAGATATTTTAAAAGACGTACCGGATTTTCCCTGTTTGACAAGACTTCATAAGGGAAAATATGAAGTTTTGGGGTTTTTACACATTTGTTGAGTTACATGTGTTGGAATTTTTTTTAATTTTGCTAGAATGGAGTATAAGATAATAGCTTTAAGGAAATATAAGCATTATTTCTGAAAATTTTCCAGGAGACCAGATACAACACACAGAAAAATGACAAAAACCATGAATTTTAGGCCAATTTTTAAAAACCTTTTTCAGCAAACATGTATGATATTTATTATGTATAGCAATCTTAACATGACATTGAGACTAGTATCATATAAAAGCTGTAGATATAACGAACAGATTGATATATAGTATAATAATGTGAAATATATAGAAATAAAATGAGATGACGTCAAATTATGTATGATTGCGCAATATTTCTGTACCGCGTGACCGGGTAAGAAAAACTAGTGAGCGGACCCTCAGTCGGACTCCTCGGGTGATAACATACATGAGCTCGCGCCGGCAGAGCATGGATTGTATTACTTACGCCATCTTTTTGTATATATTTACATATTTATCTGTCAGTGTGGCTTTGGCTCCTGCTTTTTGCGGTCTTGTTTGTGCGTGGATATCTGACATTGAGGAGGTTTTTTTACACCACAATTGTACCTTCTTCGAGACCTCTGGGTAATCGGAAAAGTGGGAGGGTTGTGCGTATGTAATCCAGGATAATCACACCTTCTGCTATTTCCGTGGCAGACAGCCGTCTTCAGTCTTGTTGCCCATTGGTCTCGTTGGTTTATGTGTAGTTCTTTGTGTTTGTTGTTTCTATGTTAAGCGTTGACGTTCCTTGTCCTTTTTGCGTCTCTTTCTGTGCTTGTCTGCTCTGTGATTTGGCATCGGGTGTTTTGGGGTTTTGCCGTGTGTGCTTGTTGGACATCCCCTCCTTTGTTTTATCCAGTTTAGATGCACACAACTCCCTACTTCTCGAAGAACTATGAAATATTTTGTATCATAACCTATCAAATGTAAGATGACTACATAAACTAGACTGCAAACGCAGGAGCCCAAGATACAATTACAAATCGATGAATATGTACAGAGATAAAAACGTACACATGGCGTACGAAAAACACTTCATGCTCTGCTGGATGGAGCAAGTATGTTGCCAAGTTCGATCAATTTCGGTTGATCGTCTGTCCCTTCAATGCATTAAAAAATTTCTGTCATCAAAAATTCTTGAAATTTCTAAAACGTGGGTCCTGTAGCATCATATCTCACCAAAATTGCAATCATGCTACATTTTTCGGTACATTTTTGGACACAATAATTTTCACACTCTTTGGCCATTTTACATTGCTTAGATTGAGGATCACCCACGAGTGTTAAGTACCCGAAACGTGCAAGTCTGGTCCATGCTGCAAATATATCCCCTTTTAAATGATGCTATTGAATTTGAAGAAGTTTAACATTTAATGGAAGGTATTCAATGCATCGATATTGGTTTATTGTGATAATTTAATATTTTTCGTTTATAATTTCATTTTTTTTATTTTTGCAAACAAAGAAGTAGGGTTATCATATATTACAGGAAAGAAGTAAATAATGTATAAACAAATCGATAGGATAACGTTCCAGCAGGACATACGTTTTATTGTATCTTCACTTTTTGCCCTCTTTGAATGTCGATCGGACTATTTTGGTGATAACATGCATGAGCTCGCGACAACCAGCAGAGCACGGAGTGTATTTCGTAATTCCTTTGCTTACATTTGGCCTTTCAACTAAATTTATAAATCCAAGAATATTCCTTTAAAAGTGATTCACGACATTTGAATCTGTGTCTGAAGAGCATGAAAGAACTTTGAATTGATAAAGACATGTTAATTTTCGAAAATTAATCAATTTTAAATACCAAATTTCAAATAAAATCTGCTTTAGAAGGGAAACAATTCAAACTGTTCTATTTGACAAACACTTGGTTCCCGGGACAACTCTTGAATAACGGAGTTTAATGGGTCAATTATGAAAAGCACAAGAAAAGAAATGAAAGGTAACGAAGCGAAACGATTTTTTTTTCTTTTGCGAAGAAAATATTTATACAGATTTTATAATTCAAAACGTAGAAAAGGAGGAAAAGTAACCGGATTATTTACAAATAGGTTCGGGTGTGGTATCCATGAGTTCAACCTACATGCGTACCGTAAATAATTTGAAAGGTACGGTACATTTTCTGTCAGTTTCGTTGTAAGCCCATGCATGCCATGAATAGGATCCGGATTCTACACAAGATACTTTGATACGACAAACGAAGTTCCCTGACCTCAACTCGAGATGCGTAACGTAAAAAACGCTTCGTAGAATTTAAAGAATACGTGTAGGTCATTGATGTCCATTCGCTCGAAAATTTCATGAATGTTTTGCTTTTTTCCAATAAGGTTGGATGGAACAACCCCCCTCCCCAACGTAACATTAAACATTAACGGAGAAAACAGTTATGCCGTCCGAAAGAGCTTTTTAGAGGTAATGACAAGCTCAGTGATAGTTCAATTTTGCCAATTCACCCGTTCTTTGCATGTACTAGTTAAAGAGCGAATTCTTATCATTTTGTGTTAGAAATATTTTCTAGACTGTTTTGCCATGCATAGAAGTATCTTACTTATTGAAGTTATATCATCCCTTTTGGTAACTTTTTTTGTGAAAATATCACATATCAAAATCCAATTGAATTTTTTAAAAATCGATTGAAATTCTGATTATGAAATTTGTACGATTATACAATGTAAACGTCTTCAAATTGAATAGCATCATTTAAGAACAGATAAATGGGCAACATGGACCAGACATGCACGTTTCGGGTACTTAACCCTCGTCAGTGATCCTCAAATCTAAACCATGTAATATGCCAAAAAAGGAATGAAAGTTACTATGTCGAAAAAGCGTACCGAAAGACGTAGCAGGATGGGTGGGACATGATGCTACAGGACCCACGTTTTAGAAATTTTCAAGACATTTTGATAACAGAAATTTTAGAATGCGTTGAAGAAATGATCAACCGAAATTGATATAACTTGGCTATATGTGCTCTCGGGGACTCCTGGTCCACCAGCAGTGACACTCACCAAGTGGTATAAATGTAAATGTCTTCAAATTAAATAGCATAATTTAAGAACAGATAAATTGGCAACTTGGACCAGACATGCACGTTTAGGGTAGACAAAAAATTCATTCAGTGGCGCCATCTACGACAATATCTCTCATGTGAATGCAGAAAGAACTGCTTTGATTCTTTATTAATTTATATTTCTTTTGTTTTATTTCGTGTTTTGTGCTCATACATCCTTTATTTATCTATTACAGCTAGATTATTTGTAGAATTAATCTATTAAGCCCCTGTCACACTGTGGCGAATTGGAGCTACGAGTTTTGTACGAGTGCTGGCGAGTTATAACTCGCCGAAATTTCCCCGAGTTAGTCTTGATTTTTTGTGATTACGACATGGGCTCGACATTTGCTCGAGATCTCTACGAGAACAGTACGACACTTGGCGACACTCTACGATTTGTACACGACATCTTCTCGACAAACGAAGACTTTGGTACGAGAAGATACGAGTTAAGTACGATTTTATACGAGATATTGCGACATGCCTACGAGTTAAGCACGCGATAAGTACGAGTTATGACGAGCTGAGTACGAGAAGTGTACGAGTTATGTCAACACATTATGTATTTGGTATAAATTTGTGATTAAGTCTTTTTTAGCTCACCCGATCTGAAAGCCCTTGACAGGAATTAGTATTGTCATTATTGTAGCATTTTGACCGTCGACAAGATGTCTTCCTTTTGTATGATTTACATGTCTCGACTCACGTTTTCTTCCTCAGAAAAAGGAGCTGTTAAGATAAGGCGAAAAGTCGAAATTTCAAAATGCAAAAATTGAGAATCTTTTTCGGTAGAAATTTCAAGTAACTTGGTCCGCATATGAATCTGATTTCAGATGGGATCATTTATGAAAAATAAGACCGATATTTGGATCAAAATAAGCGTTTTTTTACACAGAAATCAATGGAAAACGGAAAAGTTTTATACAACATCGTCCCCCCCCTCGCTTTACAATGCCACTTTCAACAAAGCTGTATATCAATAAAACACATTTTCTGGCCAAGTGGGGTTCTGAAGCGAGGGGGGGAGGAAACAATGTCCCACAGGCGAAAAACGAAAAAAGGGGGGATGGATGGTTATTTTTGAATTTGCCTCTAGAGCGTTTAAGTACGTTATATTGTTGTCTTTTTCTTTTTATATCACGGAACAATCTATTCAGAGTGTGTTCCGATCAAATATGTAACCGTTTGGAAGTAAATAAACGAGAAAGTTGTCTATTTCTACACCTTGTGTATTTCGCGCCAGAAAGCTACGTAAATGGCTGAGAAGGACGAAATAAAACCGTTTTTCAGTTTCCGGATTGCAGAGTTTGCCGATTATATTGATATAATAACCTCAAAGTTAATTTTGCATATCCAATTTTGACACGAAAAGGTAACAGAAGCATAATAAATATAAAAATGTTTAAATAATGCATTTTTGTGCGTTTTCGATCGATATTTTACGTTCTCCGTCATCTGTACCCCTCACTCTTCAACCCGTAATTATAAAATCTTTCACCAAATTTATTTTAATAAAGTACCTACTAGGAATCTTATAATACTTTATATTTTTATCTTGACCAACTTTCATATAAAATGGAGGGACAGCTCACGAGAAATAATCGAGTGATTTCAGGGCTTAATCCAGCCCTTATCTTAACAGCTCCTTTGAATGAATATGGTCTGTACAAATCTGTAGAAAAAATATCTTCTACAATCGCAGAAAGGATATATTAGTAAAAGTAACGAATCTGAGAGTCCAAGATGGGTTCAGTTTCAAGATTGTTATATTCAAGAGCCGATTATGGACTCTTTATAATTTGATCATGTCCATGCTAAAATTGAGGTCTTCTCCTTTCCTTTTTTAATAATTTTCGATATTATTTAAGCTGAAAATTATAATACGTACAATGTACTGTTGTGGGTCATGTATTATTTTAGTTTTACTTTATGTGTAGGTACACATGTACTTAGTCATGTTATTTAATGATTTCATAATAATTCTTTCTAGATTTTACTATGTCATGTTTATCTCATTAGAGAATATTCCAGTATGTTCTTTGTTACATCATTATCATCACATGACTGTGATTTCTAGAATTTACTCTATTGTTAATCATTTGTAATGAGTCATTGTTCTAGAAGCTTCTGGTAAATTTATTTGTATTAAGTATAAATACCTCTGAGGAACTGTGTTGAAGAGACATTCGTACACATTCATAGACACGATTCATTCATCTATTCTGATATACTGGGACACTTTATTTGTTGAGACTTTAATCCATTTAACAACGTTTGGACACCGATCTTTCGAGAACGTTTGTGATTACCGGAAACCATACCTTCGATAGACTTTGTGGACCGTAACGGACACTTTGATCCGGACATTGTATTGTAAGTTGTAATCATTGTAAATATATATATTTTGTACATAATTAAACTTGTAAATTTATATTCTGTCTTTGTCTGATTTTTGCTGGCGTTTTGGGGTATTCTGACCCATAACAGAATTGGGGGCTCGTCCGGGATCGTAATCTCTGCATATTTGCATTTTTACGTAAAAGTTCGTTTTTTTTGAAAAAAGGAAAATTCTCCAAACTTTTGCCAGCAGAAATCAATCATGGTATTTTCGGTCACTGAATTTTTGAAATCGCCGACTGTAGATGAGTTCGAATCATTGAAAAAAGATGATTTGATTGGTTTAGGTCTTCACTTGAAGTTAGATGTAAAATCTTCTATGAGAAAACAAGAAATTAGAAATATTGTGGCTAAAGAGCTTTTAGCTAAGGAAATCTTTTCGTCATACGATTTTCCTGTTGAACCTGTTTCAAGCGAAACCAAAATGTCAAAATATGAGTTTGAATTAGAGAAAATGAAAATACAATTACAATTTGAAAAAGAAGAAAAAGAACGACAATTTCAAATTGAAAAAGAAGAAAAAGAAAGACAATTTGAAAAAGAAGAAAAAGAAAGACATTTACAATTTGAAAGAGAAAAAGAAGAAAGAGAGAAACAGGAACGTATGCACGAGAAAGAACTCCAGTTTGAGTTAGAAAAGTTAAAATTAGAGAAAAGTGCTAAGGAAAATCCTGTTCCTTCGCCTGTCAAGTCTGAATTCGACGCCGCCAAAAACATCCGATTAGTACCAAAATTTCAAGAAAAGTCCGTAGACAAATATTTTCCACATTTTGAGAAAATCGCGGCCAATCTGAAGTGGCCACGCGATTTTTGGCCAACTTTATTACAAAGCGTACTTATTGGCAAAGCGGCTGAAGTGTACTCGGCGCTCAGTATTGCTGAGAGTTCAGACTATGACAAGGTCAAGGACACGATTTTGAGAGCATATCAGTTAGTACCTGAGGCGTACAGACAAAAGTTTAGAAAGTACAAAAAGTTTGAAAATCAAACATATGTTGAATTCGCTCGAGAAAAAGAAGATTTATTTGATCAGTGGTTTCGATCTAAGAAAATTCCCAATTCATTTGACAATTTGCGTCAAATAATTCTGATAGAAGAGTTCAAAGAGTGTGTACATCAAGATTTAAGAACTCATTTGGAAGACAAAAATGTTAAAACTCTTGAAGAAGCCGCTGTTTTGTCTGATACGTATGCTCTCACTCATAAGAAAAATTTTGTGTCAAAAACTCAATCTAGCGATAGCGCAAAAACGTCAGATTTTCAAAAGAAAAATTTACAAGAGTCTCAGTCGTCCATTAGTTCCCAGTCACTATCTCAAGGTGGTTCTACGTCCGGTCCTAGGTCCGAGCGTTCTGAAGCATCCCCAGGGGTGGGGTCGCTTCCTACATGCAATTATTGTAAGAAAAAAGGTCATGTTATTGGTGAGTGTTTGAAGCTTAAGAAGAAAAAAGAACTTAAGTCACAGGCCTGTGCGTCTGTTAGAAATGATAGGAAAGCCTTAGATTCGATAAGTTCTGACACTCCTGAGATTCAGGGTTCTAAGTCCAATTCTGATGATTTTGTGGAGGATCATTATAAGCCCTTTTTGTCACAGGGATTTGTTTCACTCAGTGATTCTAGCGAAGCGTTGCCTGTTCAGATTTTGAGAGATACTGGTGCTGCCCAGACTTTATTGTTAGAGGGTTCATTGCCTTTGTCTGAGCACACTTTTACTGGTAGGTCAGTTTTATTACAGGGTGTGGAGCTAGGCGTCATTGATGTTCCCCTTCATAAAATTTATTTGAAGTCAGACTTAATTACTGGACCTGTTATCGTAGGTGTTCGACCTACTCTTCCCGTTCAAGGCGTTTCCTTGTTGCTTGGCAACGATTTAGCTGGCGGCAAAGTGGTAGCCGATCCGATTGTTTGTGAGAAAATCACGTCCGATGTCGTGTCCGATGATGAAGACGACGACTTGTACCCAGCCTGCGCAGTTACCAGGGCGATGGCCAGGAACAGACTAAAAGAGGCTGAGAGTACTTCTGCACTTAACGAGGACCATCCCTCCGAAGATATAGACCTTTCTGACACATTCATGTCTACCATTGATGACAACGTACCTGAGAAGTCAGTACCACTTCATGTTGACAAGTCTCCGACAGTACCTAGTGATGATTACCATCCGCCATTAGACAGAGATACAGATGCCTTAAGCCGTGAGCAGCTCCTCTCCGAGCAAACTAAAGATCCGGAAATCATCCGACTAAGCAAGAGGGCCCTTCCCCGAGAAGAAGCGGACAAAGTCGGAGAGTGCTTCTACATACAAGATGGCATCCTCATGCGGAAATGGAGACCACCCGATGCACCCCCTAATGACGTGTGGCGGGTCGTTCACCAGATAGTGGTTCCAGTAGCGTATCGCGGGGACATCATGAGTTTAGCTCACGACACCCCCATGGCAGGTCATTTAGGTGTCAATAAGACTTATAATAGGATTTTAAGTCACTTTTACTGGCCTAAGTTGAGAAAAGATGTGTCTGAGTTTTGTAAGTCTTGTCATAGTTGTCAGATGGTAGGTAAACCCAATCAAGTGATACCACCTGCTCCCCTCCAACCCATTCCAGCCTTTGAGGAACCTTTTAGTAGGGTGTTAGTTGATTGTGTAGGTCCTTTGCCTAGGACTAGGTCAGGGAATCAGTACTTACTGACAATTATGTGTACTTCGACTAGGTTTCCTGAAGCCATACCTCTTAGGAATATTAAGGCAAAGACCATAGTTAAGGCCCTTACAAAGTTTTTCAGTTTCGTAGGTGCTCCCAAGGCTATTCAGTCAGATCAGGGTTCGAATTTTATGTCAGGATTGTTTCAGCAGGTTATGCATGAGCTAGGTATCAGGCAGTATAAGTCTTCTGCGTACCATCCTGAGTCCCAGGGGGCACTTGAACGCTTTCATCAAACCCTTAAAACTATGATGAAAACATATTGTCACCAGTATGGAAAAGACTGGGATGAAGGGGTTCACCTCGTGTTGTTTGCGGCACGAGAAGCGGTTCAGGAGTCCCTGGGGTTCAGTCCCTTTGAGCTAGTTTTTGGGCATACGGTCAGGGGGCCATTGAAGTTATTAAAGGAAAAATGGTTGACTGAGACTAGCGATTTGAATCTCTTAGACTACGTGTCTAATTTCAAAGAGAAATTATATAATGCTTGCAAGTTGGCTCAAGAAAATCTCAAAACCTCACAAATGAAAATGAAAACATGGTATGACAAAGATGCTAGAAACAGAGTTTTTAAACCAGGCGATAAAGTTCTTGTATTTTTGCCTATCCCTGGTCATCCTTTGCAAGCTAGATATTTCGGTCCTTATGAGATTGAGAGTAAAATTAGTGATGTTAACTATGTAGTTAAGACACCAGGTCGGCGAAAAGAAAAAAGAGTGTGTCATGTTAACATGTTGAAAGAGTATTTTGATAGAAGTGACCGAAATTTTGTAAAACCAGTTTCCACTTTGGCCAATGTAAATACATTAGAAAATTGTGTTGAACCTGAATGTAATGAAGAGACTGTCGAAAAAGACTTCGCTCAAAGTGTCCGTTTGAAGAATTCCGAAATTCTGACAAATCCTGAAGTGAAACTCGGACATTTGACCGTGCATCAAAAAGAGGAAGTGCATCAATTAATGCGGGAATATACGACCATCTTTCCGGACGTTCCAAAAAAGACGAATGCATCTCATCATGACGTCATTGTGGGTGATGCGTCACCTATCAAACAGCATCCCTATCGGTTAAACCCGATAAAGCTTCAATACATGCGGAAAGAAATTCAATACATGCTCGAAAATGACATTATTGAACCCAGCAATAGTGATTGGAGTTCCCCATGTATTCTGGTTCCGAAGCCAGACGGAACTTACCGATTGTGTACGGACTTTAGAAAAGTCAATTCAGTCACCAAAACTGACTCTTATCCGATCCCACGAATCGATGACTGTATAGATAAAATTGGCAGTGCAAAATTTGTCAGTAAATTTGACTTGCTTAAAGGCTATTGGCAGGTCCCGCTTACCGAGAGAGCCAGAGAAATATCGGCATTTGCGACTCCAGATGGGCTATACCAATATAAAGTAATGCCCTTTGGTATGAAAAACGCACCAGCCACATTCCAGAGGATGATTCATTCGCTCCTAAATCATATCGAAGGATGCGAGGCGTACATCGATGACGTCATCATCTACAGCGACACCTGGAATGACCATCTCCGAATCATGCGTACCTTCTTCGACATACTGGCGAAAGCAAACCTCACAGTGAACCTTGCGAAAAGTGAATTTTGTCATGCGACTGTAGAATATTTGGGTCACAAAGTAGGTCAAGGTTTTGTTACTCCTATCATGGCCAAGGTGGAAGCTATTTCAAAGTTCCCGATTCCTACCAATAAGAAAGAGATAATGAGATTTTTGGGAATGGCAGGATTTTACAGAAAATTTTGTCCAAATTTCTCGTCAGTTGTTGGTCCACTTACCAATCTGTTACAAAAGAGAGTGAATTTTGCATGGACCAATGACTGTGACGAATCTTTTAAGAAAATCAAATGTGTTCTTATGAATAGTCCTGTCCTGTCAGCTCCAAATTTTGATAAGCAATTTAAGCTTACTGTTGATGCTAGTGACGTAGGAATCGGGGCTGCTTTGTTTCAAGAAAATGATGATGGTGTAGATAGAGTTGTTTGTTATTTTTCAAAGAAATTGACAAAATGTCAAAAGAATTACTCTACTATTGAAAAAGAGTGTCTTGCATTATTGTTAGCTTTACAACATTTTGATGTTTATTTGAATGTTACTTTACATCCCATTCTTGTATTTACTGACCACAACCCTCTCACATTTTTGCACAAAATGTCAAACAAGAATCAAAGACTTACAAGGTGGAGTTTATTGTTGCAAGAGTACAATATCATTATAAACCATATCAAGGGCAAAGACAATGTGATTGCAGATGCACTATCGAGAGTTTCATGAGTGATTTTTGCAGAATTTACCACCTAAGTTTTCATTGACATTCAAACTTTTTTTAAGGGGGGAGGTGTTGTGGGTCATGTATTATTTTAGTTTTACTTTATGTGTAGGTACACATGTACTTAGTCATGTTATTTAATGATTTCATAATAATTCTTTCTAGATTTTACTATGTCATGTTTATCTCATTAGAGAATATTCCAGTATGTTCTTTGTTACATCATTATCATCACATGACTGTGATTTCTAGAATTTACTCTATTGTTAATCATTTGTAATGAGTCATTGTTCTAGAAGCTTCTGGTAAATTTATTTGTATTAAGTATAAATACCTCTGAGGAACTGTGTTGAAGAGACATTCGTACACATTCATAGACACGATTCATTCATCTATTCTGATATACTGGGACACTTTATTTGTTGAGACTTTAATCCATTTAACAACGTTTGGACACCGATCTTTCGAGAACGTTTGTGATTACCGGAAACCATACCTTCGATAGACTTTGTGGACCGTAACGGACACTTTGATCCGGACATTGTATTGTAAGTTGTAATCATTGTAAATATATATATTTTGTACATAATTAAACTTGTAAATTTATATTCTGTCTTTGTCTGATTTTTGCTGGCGTTTTGGGGTATTCTGACCCATAACAGTACCATAAAGTACTAACTATTCTGCCAAGGAAAAAAAGGGGGGGGGGGTTGTCAAATGGACTTACAAGATCGTATATGGGTTAGGTGCTCAATGTCTTATACCAACTTGAAGATAAATCTGCCATAGATGAAAGATGGGACTGTTTCCTTGGTTTTTTTATAAGGATAAAATGATGTAAGAGGTTACATGGACAAACTTATCACGATTAATTGGATTTTTCTGGAGTTAGTATGTGTATTAAGCTCGTGTACGCCTTGAAACATGTCAGCCCACCTGGGCCTCTTTTATTTTTGTTCTCTATCATTGCTATACTATGAAAGTGAAACAATTTATGCATGGTGCAGAGGAAGACTGGATTTAAGTACTCAACTCGGCAGAACTCGAGAAAATGTCGAGACAGTGTCGAGCAGAACTCGTACAAAGTCGTGCAGGTGTCGAGAAGAGGTCGGTACAACTCGCATGATGTCGTGCAGACATCGCACTCATGTCGTTTTAACTCGTATATAAACTCGGCTCTTCTCGCACGAGTTTGGTTCATGGCGAGAAGCGACGAGAAGTGGAGACATGCACACGATGCCTGTACGAGTTTATGCGACATCTGTTCGACCTTTGTTCGACATCTTCTCGACATGCGCACGACATGAAAACTCGCACGACAATTTTTTAACCGTTTAAAATTCTCGCCGCCTCAAGCCGAGTTCTGGCGACATGAGGCGACATTTCTTCGACATGTGAAGACATCTGTACGAGTTCCATGCGACAAATGACGAGTTGTGGCGAGTTGTAACTCGCCACAACTCGTAGCTCGAACTCGCTACAGTGTGACAGGGGCTTTATCAGGAAAGCCGTTACAAATGCACATTTAAAACCAAATTTCAGTGCGTTTTTATGAAATCAAGGGTTGGGGATATGGATATTGGGAAGACAGCTAGATATATTTTTTCTACATATTTCTATCCCCTCCTCTTCTACAAGATATCTCTCCTATTCTGTCAAATGAGATTACATGTACGTCTGTCATTCTTTTAAGGATCAACAATTAACAGTGTAGGTATAGCAAGTTTATTTCTCAAGACTGTTAAAAACGGAAGTCTCTGAAAAATAACCAAACAGGTGAAAATAACCAATGACCTAACCGACTCCCAAATATAGCAAATCCAGTCTTTTTAGTTTAGTATGAAAAGAAGTAAAAAACAAAATTTTTCATTTTTTTTCACTTTTTGTTTTTATTTGTTTTAATTTGTTTTTTTTGTTTTGTTTTGTGTTAAGAAAATGAAAGGTACCGAGCCCCTTATGCCTTAAGAAAATAAATATATATAAATAAGTAAAACCTGATCCTTTTTTTTCCAGAAAAAGCGTATTTCAACATTAAGCCTTTAAATGTATCAATACAAACACATTTGAGGTGCTGCAGTAATTATTTTCGAAAAATAAAATCACTTTTCGGACTGAGTGTAAATGATACAATTCTGCATAACCGATTAATAATCCATAAAATCGATATCGCATCGGGTCACCGACCGTTTGTAATCGATGATCCATTATGAAGGATCAGCCAATTCTTTTTTGTCATACCTATGATTTTGAAAAAATCTGGAAAAGTATCTTGTTTTGCAAATATTACGGCGGATGGGTTGGGGGTGGTTCAGACTACCCCTCCCAAAGCCATTAAACTCTAGATCCACGCTTGCAAGTTTAGGTGACATGTTTTGAGTATAAATTTATTCAATTCAAACTGATAAAAATGTATATAGCGTTCTTAAAATCTATAAAGTATTGAGACAAGAAAATATGACAAAATGAATGCTAGAATCATGCATATTCGCAGATTTTATCATTTATCACAGGGGATGGGGGGTTTCACCCTACATTTTGAATTAACAAGGGGTTCAATTACAAAATAATTTTATTTTGATTAGAAGATTTGTAATCTTGAAATATTTTCAAATACTATAACACATTATCGGATGTTTGCACCGTAAAATCAGTATAAGCCGTCCGCAAACATTACGACAGCATCTACTGTCCACGCGGCTCACAAATCAGAAAAAATGAAGTTTTTTTCTACTTCGTCGGTAAACGTTCTGATTAAAATTCATATGAGGATAGATCTCGAAGTCTTGCAACTAACAGTGTAAGTCTGTACGACCAACACTTTTTATCATTATTTTTTTTAAAAACTTATTATTATTTTATTATATTTGTCTCGCTATGTTCCGATCACTATTGATGCTGTCTTCGTTATGCATACTTATCGACACGTTTCATGTATATTTTTAATAGCATGTCAATGACATTTATCTAGATACTACATACATGTATATCTGCCAATTTTATCTTTAATCTTTATTATTCGTTTGCGCACCTTTTGCCATCGTTTTCCCATTCATATACTTAGAGCTCCTCGTTAAATTTTAACGAAATCGGTAACAATTATGCCTAGATTTAAACTTGTCATTTAGTTTTGTTTGATCGCCTTTTAACAGAGCTGAAATGTTGATACTATAATACGCACTGGTTCCCGCGGCACACGGAAGGATAATTCAAGGGAAAATATCGCAACGATTGCGTAAACGAATGATTTAACGGTAACGTTTATTTTTTTTTCGTTTCATTTCGTTTCTTAGTTTAAAGGCACCCGAGTTTTACAGATATTATTAAGGAGTTACCTCCCTTCATATAATTTACCACAAGGAAAATTTGTATCTGTCTAAAAATCGAATATGCAAATTTGTGCTATCTTTCTTTGTCCATTTATTATTTTAAGTACATGAAACAAATCAATGTATTGTGCTTAATGATACCAACTTTGTCCAACAACCAAAAAGAGATTAATAAAGGAGAAATTTCATGATCTGAGGTGATTTCTGCCCATTATGTTTATGAAGAAGCTCGAAATGTCTCGATTTCTGACACTTAGGGTACGAGTTGTCGTTACTCTCAGTCGAAACCTACTGGTCGTTGAAAGGCCTACTTACATATCTATTTACTTATTCATTTGCGCTTTTTCGGTGGGGGTGTTTTAATGTTTTGCTCTTGATGCTACAACCGGGTTTTGTTGCTGCTGAAAAAAAGCCGGATTTAATTTTCTAGCCCGTACCAATTCTTAAAGTTTTTTTTTCTCATACCAATGTAAATTAAGACGAGATTGTCTTTCCCCCTTCATTTGTGCACTATTTTAATCAGTTACCTTTGTTTTAAATCTGCTAAAATTTTCTGGATTTCATGTTATTCGTATTGATTCTTTGGGACCAATAAAGAGCAGTGTTAAAATTCTCACTTTGCAATTTCGAGGTCGTGGGTTCAAACCAAGGTTATGGCTGAGACCTTGCGCAAGATTCTATATTTCGATTCCTCCAGTCGACCAATTTGTTAAATGGGTCTTACTATTGCTATGGAATGATCCTGTAATAGACTATCGACTTCCTCAGAGGAAGGACGTGTACTCTTATGTTCTATCGGCGTGCGCTACTCAAACATCAAGCCTCGGGAAAATTTAAGTTGACATTTGGGTGTTACATGTGTTATATACTTCTTATAAGAACAAAATAATTTTTACCGTCAAAACACAATAAATTCTATTTTCTCATGTAACGAATACGAAAATCAAGAAAAAGTCCTCTTTTTAGATATTGAATGGACAGTACTAATTCCGCTAAAATAAGTGCATATTTTGTGGATAAACTTCGAATTTGTATTTGAATGCACAAGGTAAAACTGTCAATATGCATGTTAATAGAAACATCTTTATCTATATTTCACATCAATTTTTATCGTTGTCTCTTTTTTCCTCATTGGCTAGTTACTATTAAATGTTAAATTGAAGATGATGTTCATGCATTAAGATATTTAGATACACAAGATAATCAAACATTGACATGTACTTATAAATCTTTAATGTATTTCTTTGTTATATTACACAACAGCTGAAATCATCTTAGAGGAAGTTCTTCGGACGCTACGTTGATATAATATAAGCATATCAGATCCCTCTTTCAAGAATGATAAGTGATATTCTGCATTGTGATTGAATCGCTGTCATCATCGCCAAGAAAGAAATACTTACCTAATGTGTACATCAATATGTACATCGAGACAATCACCAAATTTGACAAGTTTCCATGGAGCTGTTGCGACGGGTGTTGCATGCAATCAGGAGACACTGACTCTCCCCGGGCACCTGGTCTCATTTCGAAATGTTATTTATTCCGAGGTAATGTTATTCATTCCAAGGTGCGCAGCCGTTCCTATGGAAATTCTAATGATGATGCCTTGCCTTCTCAACTTTGAACTGAATAACTGATAGGTGCTTCTTTAATGTTTATCTTACATTGGAAAATTTGCAATCAAATAAAAAAAAAGGATTAATTAAATATATTGTAATGATTATCCTAATAACATCTACCTAACCAAAAAATTTAATTCAATTCGTGAACAAAATAAACTTGCCATTTTTCGGCTCATCCATACGTAGTCAATCTTTTCCTTCCATTCATCTAAGGAAATAAGCAGTCGTCTCTTCCCTTCTTTATATCTTATTTTGAATAGCTTGGTTCCTACATAAAGGTAGACTAAAACATTATGATTTTTCCCTCCCAGGCGCGTATCTATATTTCCTCTAACGGATGTAAGCATTTCTCGTTGAATGGGAGAATATTCTTCCTGATTCTTTAGCATATCGTCTATGTCTTTATGACCCTTTGTTCCCTAGAAATATAACAATCACCTGGCGACTAAAAATTGTATGTTCATAATAAGTCAGGTAATTATTTTATAAATGAAATTTCGGTTTCTGGATCTATGCTATCATCAAAATGTTCAATTCATTTTCTTTGAATATTAGTTGTTTTGCACCTTGAGATACCTTTTATATCCGGATAAGTTGGAGGGTTTAGGCATTTTATTTCATACAGTGAATGACTGTTTAATTCGGCAATGGATACATATTACTTTCCTAGATTTTATGTAATGCCTTCTTGTGTTACTTCATTTCAAGCAAACATGATTTCTTCATACGTCTTTTCTAACATGTACACCACGCTTCCTCACGACAAAATTAACGATCGATTGTCCAAACTCATAAAATTGTGTTTTAATCGAGGGGGGACTTATATTTGTACATCTAAATCCAAGGGTTTCTTCTCCGCTACAGAATAGAAATGAAACATATCATGGGCATGCAGTGACTTGTGTATTGTCTTGTCCTCTTGGACAACATTTATGTAAGATTTGGTGTAAAACTCTACAATCAGGTCGTAGGAATCCCATGTGTTCTAATTGTGCGACTCTTGTTGCAGATTTATTTTCATACACGTATGAAGAAGAATTTATCCAGAATCTTCAAAAGCAAAGAAACATGATGATTTTAAATGATCTATTGGTACTTCTAGGTACCTGGATGATTTTAATAAATCTATTGGTACTTCTAGGTACCTGGATGATATTCTTTCTATCGACAATCCTGTTTTTGAAAAGTATAAAATGTTATTTATTCACAAGAAATGACTCTATACAAGACAAACATTACAAACACAAAAACACCATTTTTAGACCTAAATATCAAAATTGTTAATGGAGACATTCATACAAGTGTGTATGACAAAAGAGATGATTTTGGATTCAATATGGTAAATTCCCCCTGGTTTGACGGTTATGTTCCCAGATTCCCATACGGCATCTACATTTCACAGCTCATCCGGTATGCCAGAGCATGTACTGATCTTTTGACGTTTCATAGTAGAAATTTACAAAGTACAAAGAAACTTTTAGGTCATTGTTTTCACTTTCAAATACTGGTAAAAACTTGGGCAACTTCTTTTAAAATTCAGACACGTAAAACAATAGAGTATGTTATATTGGGTATTTCACAACCTGCATTTAACGGTGACATAATTAAGAAAATAAGAAGGATCAAAGGTAGAAAGAATTACCATCGAAATTGTGTTAGAATCATGAAATGCCTTTTATATTGTGGATATGATCCTTCTGTAAGCAGACGGACACTGGACTTGGTATTGGGCCAATCTACAGTCTGGTACCGTTGCATTCTTAAGAATTGCACTCCGACTGACTGTGACTACAGGACTCTATGACATGCCCTCTCTAAACGTCTTAAGAAAAGATGGGCCCGAACCACCTGTCCTCTCTGAATCACAGTCGGATTCTTCGTTCGATCTCATGCATAAGCTCGCTACAACCAGCAGAAGACGGACTGTATTTCGTGAGCCTTCAGTTTTTATATACGTTAACAAGCCCATCTGTGTGTTTCTTGGGCCCCTGCGTCATGCTCTCTGTTTGTGTGTTCATGTTACAGTGATGAGATTATTTTACACCACAATTGGGCGTTCTTCGAGTCCTCTGGGTAATCGGATAAATCGGAGGGCTGCACGCACGTAATCCAGATAACCGCACCGTCTGCTACTGACGTGTCTGATGGCCGTCCTAAGTCGACACAGATTTCCCATTGGTCTCGTTGGTTTATGTCTAGTTCTTTGCGTTTGATGTTTCTATGTAATTTGGTATATCTTGTGTCATTTGCGTCTCTTCCTGTGCTTTGTGTATTTACTTTGGTGTTTTGGGGTTTTGCTGTTGATGCTCTAACCGAGTGTTGTTTTAGATCCCCTCCTTTCTATAACATAAAAGGATAAGACTAATATTTTTTTTTATTTTAGCAAAGCGTTCGACCTAAATAACCACTACATATGTCTTGCTGTGAATCTTTTTGTCATTCAGGAATGTTGAAATTTTGATACAGTCCCGATTACGTTAGCTGTCTACCCCTCAATGAGGAATTTTTGTTAGACGAAGGAGACATTTTTTGAGGTAAAATGAAGACGAAAAAATAGAAGAGGAACTTTTAAGGTGTAATGTACAAGGAAAAATGGAGGAGTAATTTGCAAGGTGAGAGGAAAAAGAGAAGAGGAATTTGTAAGGTGAAATAAAAGAGAACCCTGAAAGTGATCTCGAAAGAGAAATATTTCTCCTTTCATTACCCCTTCGATTCTCTTCATGCTCTGTTACATTTCTCTTATGATTCTGCTCACGTTTCCCTTTCAAATCCCGCATTCAGCTCGCTTTCAATGTTCGCCTCGTTTTAAAAATATATGGGCGAGGCTTAATGTAGGCTTAAAATCTAAGTATTACAAAATTTTCAAACGTTTATTTACAATCTTTTCTTTTATCACTCTAATTATCGAAATATATGCTATGATAATTGTTTAAATATGTCTATATATATTTACAAATATAAATGTGAGTCTCTGGATAAAATCATTTTAAAATAGCTAAATTTATCATGTGAAATAGGTCCGTTTCAACAGGTTAACGTTATAGGGATGTTCGAGTGACGAAATAATGACGTCACACTGCGCATGCGCACAAAAATTGGTCGGCAAAAAGTGGTTCTCTTCTATATATCTATAGCAATGTCCTTTTCTGAAGGCACAATTGTGTGTGATGCGCTTAAAATATCAGTGTATCAGCATATATGATTATTTAAGAAATATATATATATATACATGTATAATGTTTTATGTTGTAATGATTATTGTATTGATAAGTACAAGTTATTCTTATTAAGATTGCTATTGTTTTGGCCTTGGAATATGGAGAGGTCTTGGAGTGACTCGTCTATTCTCAGAATCTTTTCTTTTCTTAGATATAGTGACCCATTCTTTATTCTTTATTTTTCTTTCTTTGTTTTCTTTTTTTTCATTTGCTCATTTGAACATTTGTTTGTTTCTTCTTCCATTTGTTATCAACCACATCATTGCACATTATTTGTTAAATTTACTTACATTTCTATTCAGGTAGAATGTGACCATTCACACACTTTTTATATCAGTATTATAATGAAAGCGGAATTAATATAAGTAGTAATCTGTTCAAATCTCAATTGTCATGTTTCGTTTATTGTTGTATGATCACTTGATAGTAAAATTGCACGTGAATTTTTAACTTAATTTTTCTCATTTAATCGCCGGTATAAATAAATAGCATTCAGTCTCTCTGTGAGTTGATTTATCAGTCTTGCCAGTCCAACCTGTATCTCGTATACATACACAAGACAGTGATCTGACACCTGCCATTTACCTTGATTTTTGTGGGCTATCCAGGTAGATTTTTCATCCAAGGGCCGCGGAACCAATTATTCGTTAAGGAAAGAAAGCCACTACATGTTGATCTATCCATTTCATACCGTATATCGGGTTATTTTGGCGCGATGGAAATTTTGGCTTTGTTGGCGGATGTAATAAAATCGCCAAATTTAAAAGCGCCAAATTTTCCATCCATAAAATACAAAATTTTTCAGCCCGAGGTCCGCCACTGTATAAAATATTGCCCATTTTCCATCGGGTAATGACTTTAATTGCGTAATATATTCGCCTATGCTGACCATGTCGTATATACAGGTATCATTGTCTACTTCTAAACAAACAATTAAGGTCCAAACAATTGACGTCTACCTTTGTGCTAATCTAATTATTTTATGAGCAATAAATGCAAAAGGTATCATAATGAATACGCACGCATTGGAAAGATTTCAGACTGGTTCCGTTTGTTAAGGGGTAAATAGGGTGCGATATTTTGGACTTTGGACGATCGGACTTGTGTGCCGTGACCGTAAATAGTCGAACATATTAAGCCAAAATAAACTGCATGATCATCATTAAGTTAACTTATTTTAAAATGCAGTGTCGATAATTGTAATATTACAACGACTTCTTTTTAACTACGCGTTTGAACAGCATCTTTTATATTCATCAATAACACACAGTTTGTTTTTAGTTTCTAGTCATCTTATGATCATTTCGATGGTGTTAAAACATTGATACACCCATGAATTTGACCATTATAATTTTTGCGGATGTTTAAACGATCCACCAACTTAAAAAGCGCCAACATTTCCAACGCCCGATTTGGACCATATTCGCCAAAATTTTCCGACGCCAAAATTATCCGATATACGGTATTTCAGTTTTTGATATTTTGATTTAGAGACACGGATGACACAACTTAACCATTTTTTTGCGTAAAATTATATTCGTCTATTATTGAAAGAAGCAAAACGGAAACACAACCCATTTATATATCGATCATATTCATGGAAAAGTTGGAACAGTTGATCATTATATAATATTTCTCATTTCTCAAGATTTATTTTTTTATATATTTATCTATTAATTCATTTATTTATTTATTTATTTATTTATATATTTCTTTATTCAAATGGGATAATTATTTAGATAACTTCGAAAATAAGATGGAAGTCCGAACATTTCTTGAAATTCTTTTACTGTCGAGATGCAAAAGATGGAAATAGAATGCTGGGATTTTATACGGTCCGAAATTCCCCTCTTTAATTCTTATTAACATTTATAATGTATTTTTATTGTGTATTTTTCAATTTTATCTTTCATTTTAAATTCATGAATGACAAATATTGATAATGACCATATCCCTGTATACAACACAACATCGATAATTTAGAAAATCAGAAACCGAAGGCATACAAAATCAGGATAAAAAAGGGAACCAAAACAAACAAACAAAAAACCTCCACCATATGAAAAGAAGCGAACTCCCGAAATGGGAGTGAGACAAGGGGTCCAGGAAGAGTAAGCATCTCCTGCTTGAATGCAACGCCCAAGTCTGTAGAACTGTCACATCCGGTTACTTCCATTTCGGAAGACATAGAGTACAATCTTTGGTTGGATGGTTCAAATGGTCTATGACAGAATATCATCCACCATTCTGGAGAGTGGGACATCATAATGTATGACGAGTTCCTCATATCGACAGTAGAACTTCCTCAGTGACGATGTTTGTCGGTCACAAACATATCCCTGACTGAGAAGCTTATCTGAAAGACGCCTAGCTCTCAGAACAAAATCCGTATATTTTGTACTTGCTCTGGCATAGCGTATCAGCTGAGATATGAACACGCGATAAGCAGGCGATGAAGGAATGTTGCTACTCAGAAAAGGAAAGTTTGTAATGCTGAAATTGAAGTCGTCTCATTTGTCAAAGAGTGAGGTGTTCATGTGACAATCAGTGTCATAGGACAACATTATGTCCAAATAGGATGCTGAATTATTTGTCTCTGTAGTTTCTTTGACTTCAAGCTCCGAAGGATAGATGCTGCTCAGGTAATCCGCGAATTTTTGATTATTGATGGATAACACATCGTCTATGTATCTATAAGTGAAGTTGAAATCAGAAGCTAAGTTTCTTTTCTCTATAGAGACCAAAGATTGAACGAATTCAGCTTCGTACGAGTACAGGGAAATGTCGGCAAGGAGTGGGGCACAATTGGTCCCCATTGGAATTCCGACAATTTACTGGAAGACCTTTCCTCCAAACACCAAAAAATGTTGTCGATCAGAAAGTTTAACATCTGAATAATATCTGTTTCAGTGTACTTATTTTCAGAATCGGACTTTTCCTTTACAAAGTAGATTGTTAACAACAATAAATTTGTATTTGCGATTACCGTTCTTACTTGTAAACGCATTTCTTATGATTTTTGCGATTCTTTCTTTCTATTAGGAATGTGGAATTGTAGTGAAAAGTGTCGAAAAATCAAAGGCTTCGATCGAATGGACTCTACTAAAATGAATGGATTTCAGTTGTTCTAAAAGTTCCTTCGAATTCTTTAAAATCCACATCTGGTTGATAGTACTGCGAGAATACACTGTCGAACAAAATTTGTGAAGCCCAGATTTGTTTTCTGATAAAAAGTTGGTGAGTAAGATCGATACAGATTTGGTAGAACATTTTGAGGAACCAGCGATGAAACGTTGTTTGTACGGATTCTTATGCATTTTAGGTATGCAGTAAAATTATGGTTAATCTAAATCTAAATTGTTAGTGTCGAAGCCAAAGGAAGCAAGAGCTGATTTGTGGTTATCTATTACTTCAGAGGCAGAAAGTCAAACCCCGCTTTGTGTAAATCACAGCTAATATAGGAACGTTGCATGTCTGAGGGAGAAGGTGTGTACTTGTCAAAATAACTGGTGATTAGTCGGGTATCACGTATATTGTCCTTTACTGCCAACCGTTTTTGCCAACCAGTCTCGTTTTGGCGAGATCCGTGACATCACTGCGAATATCCCTATAGAAGTTATCTAACAATTATTTTAAAATATGAGTCAAGAAGCAAATTATTTTATTCACCTAGGTCACCATGTTCAACCCAACATAAGGGGGTTCGGTAGAGTTGGACCGCGGGTTCTTATATTATTTTCGCTCTGAGGTTGACTATTTCTTACAATTTTCAAATCTAATATTGCAAATATAAGACAAATAACATGCTCACGGGTTGAGGGAAAGCCTACTCTATCGTCTGATGCTATGTTTAGGCCTTTCAACTAAATTTTCAAATCCAAGAAATTCAATATTCCTTTAAAAGTGCTTCACGACATTCGAATCTGTGTCTGGAGAGCATTAAAGAACTTTGAATTGATAAAGACATACGCATTTTTGAAAATTGATTAATCTTAAAAACCAAATTCTAAATAAAATCTGCTTAAGAAGGGAAACAATTCAAACTGTACTATTTGACAAACACTTGGTTCCCGGTACACCTCTGGATTAACCGAGTTTAACGGGCTCCCTCAATTTGTGAAACGCACAAGAAAAGAAATGAAAAGTATCGAAATGAAATATTTTTTTTTCTATGGCAAAGAAAATATGTATTATTGGAAATGTAAACGTACAAAAGGAGGAAAAGTAACCGGATAATTTAAATGTACGTTTGGGTATGGTGTCCATGAGTTTAACCTACATGCGTACCGTAAATAATTTGAAAGGTCAGGTACATTTTCTGTTAATTTTTTTTTGTAAGCCCAGGAATACCAAGAATAGGATCCGGATTCTCCTCAAGATACTTTGATACGGCAAACGAAGTTCCCTGGCCTCAACTCGAGATGCGTAACGGAAAAAAAGTTATGCCGACCAAACGCGTCGTAGAATTTAAAGAATGCATGTAGGTCATTGATGTTCATTCGCTCGAAAATTGCATGAATTTTTTTGCTTTGTTCCCATAAAATAACTTAAACAAGACACTTAGGTTGGATGGAACCCCCCCTCCCCCAATACGTAACATTAAACATTAACGGAGTTACCCGAGAACAGAGCTTTTTTTGGAAGTGATAGTTTAGTTTTGCCAATTCACCCGTTCTTTGCATGTACTAAAGAGCGAATTCTTATCATTTTGTGGTAGAAATATTTTCTAGACTGTTTTGCCATGCATAGGAGTATCTTACTTATTGAAGTTATATCACCCCTTTTGGTTACTTTCTTGTGAAAATATCAAAACCCAATTTAATTTTTAAAAATCGATTAGAGTTCTGATTATCTGCCGAAGGAGCTTTTAAGATAAGGCGTAAAATCTGCCCTGAAAAGACGAAATTTGAAAATGCAAAAATTGAGAAAATTTTGGGTAAAAATAAGAAGTAACTTGGTACATATATGAACCTTCTATCAGGTTGGATAAATTATTCAAAATAAGATCGATTTTTGGGTCAAAATAAGCGTTTTTCCTATAGAAATCAATGGAAAACGGAAAAGTTTTTCTGCAACATTTCCCCCCCCCCCCCCTCGGTTCAGAATGCCACTTTTACCAAAGGTGTATATCAATAATGAGTTAAAGAAGATCCTGACGATAATCTCAACAGCACTCACAATAGAGCACCAAATTGAGCATCGACGGACCCCTAGCAAGCCAGAGGTGGGATCAGGTGCCCGGGAGGAGCAAGCATCCCCCGTTGGCCAGCCGCACCCGCCGTCGATATTCATGCACGAATTCAAAATGGAAGTATATAAAATGCATGCGCTGTCTGCGGCCGTCTATCTAGAAAGTGCTATGGCGACAATGTCAGGGAAAAATATTCAAAACACATTTTCTGACCAAGTGGGGTTGTGAACCGAGGGGGGGGGGGGGGAAACAATGTCCCACAGGCGAAAAACGAAAAAAGGGGGATGGATGACTATTTTAGAATCAGTATTTAGAGCGGTAAAATAAATTAAAATTGCCATTTTTTCCTTTAATATCATGTAACAATCTATTCAGAGTGTGTTCTGATCAAATGATTAACCGTTAGGAAGGAAATGAGCAAAAAAGTTGTCTATTTCTACACTGTGCGTATTTCGCGCCTGAAAGCTACATATGTGGCTGATAAATACGAAATATAACCGTTTTTCAGTTTCCGGATTGCGATTTTTGACGATTATATTGATATAATAACATCAAGGTTAATTTCTCTTATCCAAGTTTGACATTAAAAGGTAGAGAAGTATAATAAACATCAAATTTGTGTAAACAAATGATTTTTTGTGAATTTTCACTCGATATTTAACGTTTTCTCTTATCAGTACCCCTACCCATTCAACCCGTAATTATAACATCTTTTACCAAATCTATTTAAATAAAATACCTACTAAGAATCTTTTAATACTTTATATTTTAATCCCGACCACTTTTTTCCTGAAATAGAAGGACAGCGCATGAGAAATAATCGAGTGATTTCAGGGCTAAATCAAGCCCTTATCTTAACAGCTCCTTTGTATAATTAAATCTCCATATGTCGCTATTGTAAAAACGCAATACATTGTAGGTGGCACCAGTGGAATGAATTATAGATTGATAATCGATAAAATCGCATCGGATCACCAACAGTTTGTAATCGATGATCCATTATGAAG
Organism: Pinctada fucata; assembly: GCA_028142955.1. Lineage (NCBI taxonomy): Eukaryota > Metazoa > Mollusca > Bivalvia > Pterioida > Pteriidae > Pinctada > Pinctada fucata. The sequence goes on from AP027111.1 coordinate 56,954,355, forward strand.
GCTCGGTCAATTCTTTTATGTCATACCTATGATTTTGAAATAAAAATCTGGAAAAGTCGCATCTTTTTTGCAAATATCACGGCGGTTGGGGTGGTTGTGGTACAGACTACCCCCTCCCCAACCCATCACACTCTAGATCCACGCTTGCAAGTTTAGGTGACATGTTTTGATTATACGTCTATTCAATTCAAACTTATATAAATGGATATAGCGTTCTATAAATCTATAAAGTATTGAAACAAGAAAATATAACAAAATGAATGTTAGAAAAAGACGATGCATATCATGCATATTCGCAGATTTTATCATTTATCGCAGGAGATAGGGCGGGGGGGGTGTGTTACAGCCTACAACTTAAATTAGCAAAGGGTTAAATTACAAAATGATTTCATTTTGATAAAGAAGATTTGTAACATTGAAATATTTTCAAATACTATAACACATTATCGGATGTTTACACCGTAAAATCAGTATTTGCCGTCCGCAAACATTACGTCGGCATCTACTGTCAACGCAGCTCACAAATCAGAAATGAAGTTTTTTTCCTACATTGTCGGCAAATAATCTGATTTAAATTCATATATAGGGGATAAATCTCGAAGTCTTGCAACTAACAGTGTAAGTCTGTACGGCCAATTTTTTTTTCTAATTTATTATTATCATTTTTTTTTAATTTGTCTCGCTAGTTTCCGATCACTATTGATGCTGTCTTCATTATGCATACTTATCGACACATTTCATTTTTTCCCATAATATTATGTCAATGACATTTATCTAGATACATACATGTATATCTGCCGATTTTATTTTTAATGTTTATTTTTCGTTTGCTCACCTTTTGCCATCATTTATACATGTACGTATAGCTCCTCGTTAATTTTTAACGAAATCGGTTACAGTTATGCCTAGATTAAAACTTGTCATTTAGTTTTGTTTGATGGCCTTTCTTAAAACACAGCTGAAACGTAGATACTATAATACGCACTGGTTCCCGCGGCACACGGGAGGAGAATACAAGGGAAAATATTTCCACTATTTGATCGTTAACGAATGATTTAACGTTAATTTTTTTTTTCGTTTCATTTCATTTCGTTTCTTTTCATTTCGTTTCTTAGTTTAAAGGCCGCCGAGTTTTACAGATATTATTAAGGAGTTACCTCCCTTCAAATGTTTAACCACAAGGACATTTTTTTCGGTCTAAAAATCGAATGTGCAAATTTATGCTATCTTTCTCTGTCCATTTGTTGTTTTAAGTACATGAAACAAATCAAAGTTTTGTGCTAAATCATACCAACTTTGTCCAACAACCAAAAAGAGATAAATAAATGAGAAATTTCATGATTTGAAGTGATTTGTGCCCATTATGTTTATGAAGAAGCTCGAAATGTCCCGATTTCTGACAGTTAGAGTACGAGTTGTCGTTACTCTCAGTCGAAACCTAGCGGTCGTTGAAAGGCCTACCATGTTTTGCTAGGAACAAGCTATAGGGGGTTTGGTTAATTCGTACCATAAACAACTCGTACCTGCCACTTCGTACCATACCTTACTAACAACTCGTACCAAAACCATTTTGTACCATGACCAACTCGTACCATAAATTCTACCAACTCGTACCATACATAAACTCATACCATTACCAATACTCGTACCATAAACTCGTACCATGCAAAACTTCGTACATTCCATAAACTCATACTACTGCACCAGTATTTGGTACCATGCTTAAATTCCCATCCCTACCAACTCGTGCCATGGTACTCGGTAAATTGTACTCTGTAAACTTATACCTGAAATAACTTCTTTCGGACCTTGACATATTTTTGCATTAATTTTGAGTGATTAAGCGTCACCAGGCATGCATGTTTTGGATATCTAATCCACATTAATGGAAACTTATCATACATTGTAAAGAGTTCAACTAATAATTCATAGTTTATTCATATACGCTACGTCGATGGGTAATTCGAGTTGGTTATGATTCGAGTAAATGTTAATGGGTACGAGATTCTAAGAGATTATGTTGGTTATGATATTAATGTCAATGGTACGAGATTATGTGTGGTACGAGTTTGTTATGGTACAAGTACATGTATGTAATGGTACGAGTTGAAATAAAATTTGGGTACCAGTTAGTTCTGGTACGAGTTAATGTCAATAGGTACGAGATTCTGTGTGGTACGAGTTGGTTATGGTACGAGTTGGAATAAAATTGGGTACGAGTTGTACCCATCAATTTGCAATGGGTACGAATTGACTTTTTTTGGAACGAGTTGGTCATGGTACGAAAGGGTTATGGTACGAGTTGGTAAATTTTGGGTACGAAGTGACCAAGGTACGAGTTGGTTTTGGTACGAAGTGACCATAAACCAGCTATAGAAGTCGAGATCAATCATGGACAATCGCATATTAATTTTATTAAAATTTCTTCACTAAAATTGATGTTCTGGTACCTATGAATCATCACTCAAATTTCTTAATTTAGGAATTAGAGAACAATTCATATTGAAAATTTAATGTTGGTCCGGGGGTTTGACGCAAAGTTGGTAACGGGGTTCGACGCATTTTCGTTTACTAAGAAATATGAACTTATTAGACTGATTTAAGGTACAATTTCTCGTTAATAAGAATCTCTGCACTAACATTTCTCTAATGTAAATGAAAATTATTACTTTACAAAAAATTCAACCTTTTTTTTCCATTGTTTTATCATAGGTACCCTTTCTCTAAAGTACATACGGTAAAATGAATTAAAATGTACATGCAATAAAATCATATAATGTTGTAGGCATGCGAAGAAAAGTTACCACTTTGGCTATCGAAGTCAAAACGAATAAGAAAATATCAACCAAAAGAGTGGACCTTTTTATCAAAATCGAAGCTAAAGTCAAAGCCGAAGACATAGACAATAAAATTGAAAAACGAACATATAAATCTACAGCAAAAGCAACCACGCAAAAAACGGATTCAAATTTATTCCCCGGGTCACAATTCTCATCATTCAACGCTTACTCTACATAAACGCATTCTTTACCATTTCTTACGCGTGAATTAAAGACAATACAGACTCCTTTGAATACACTATCCAGATTAAAAGAAGACATCTTTAAAAAAAAAAAAAAAACCATTGTCTCATTTGCATCCCGCTTCTCCCTTCCCCTCGTCCTCCTCTCTATCTCCCCTCTCCATGGCTCCATTTCCTTCCCTCTCCAACCTCTCCCGTTGTGTCGTATTATTTAAAACGCACGATGTACATGTGTAAATAATACTGTCTTGACAAGATTTCAAAAAGCAATTTCTCGCCAACCGCTAGGTAACATTTGTCAAACAAAAGCAAGTGTAAAGCTATGATGTCAAACTTATATACTTGTACCAGAATGTATATTTCTCATAAAATATTTTTGTATAAATTACCGTACATTATACAATAGGACGGACATCCCTTTACTAAAAACCAATGAGCTTAGTATCCATAGATTTCATTCTTACAACTCTTTTAGCATTTGTGTATCTGTTGAAATGGTAGCAAGATTCAAGACTAGTTTCCGGGGGCCTATTGTCGTCCCATTTAGAGGCAAACATGACTGAGAATTGATTTTTTTATTTTCTTTAATTTTAATACGCCTCTTTAAGATCATGGTATGGTGCTCATGTTATGGCGCAAGCTCGTCGCAAACTGAAATCTCAGCTTGCACATTATCATTGCGTTTTCCAGACAACATTTGTAAGAAGTAAAGCTGCCATACGAATGTCGTTCGAAGTACGAAAAACAGAAACTAGAAACATGCCAGCAGAGCAGAGGACATCATGGATTGTTTTCGTATGTCATGTACATTATAAGAGTCTACCGCCCTGTAATTTACTGTGTTACTTTTAATTGTGACGCCGACATAAACATTTTTTTCTCTCTTGATAATCTGTTCATCTGAAGGGTGGAAGGATTTGTGCACGTATTACATAGCATTATTATCCTCCTTTCGGAACCGACATCATTATCTCCATTTATTGGTTACCTTTGTTTCATGTTTTCGCATGTCTGCTTTGATATATTGTTGATGTTAACGTTTATTTGGATCTCGTGCTTCCCTTTTGTTTGTCGATGAAATTTACCATGTAGATTGCCTATTAAAGGGCAAAGAACCATTTTGATTCTGAAGGTCATGGGTCTAAGGACAATTTCATTTTGTGCAAAAATTAGCTTTTGAGTGACAATACTTAATGCAGAAAGGAAAGGGGGATGTTTGTTAAGTAATTAGCTGAATTGCAACACTCGGTTTTAAATTTGATGTAAGTTCGACGAGAGGGGTTTCCGGACCGTAACTTCAATATGTATAAAAACAAAAACAATTGTGATCCAATAAAATAAAATGATGCTTCTCTAAATGTACTGTTGTATGCTGATGATTTGGTAAGTCTATCTGAAACCACAAAAGGTCTACAAAACGCTCTAAATTTCGTTTTACTCGGGCCATATCTATTTGTATAAATGTGTTATATTACAATAAACAATTTGAATTTGAATTTATAAAAGTCCTATCGCAATGAATATCCATACACTTACTCATCATTAGTCAAGGATGTTCCTAATTGAATTTTGAGGTAAAAGTCATAGGAATCGGATCATTAAAATATCTTTCCAGATCCTAATTGAATATGTATTGCATCTATCAATAAACTGATAATTGACAGGAATGGTCTCTTGGGTCAAAAATGTCCCTATTGATTTTGAAGTAAAAAGGTCAATGGTCAAGATCCTAGGACTTTGATTATTGAAAAAGAATTCAAGTCATTGCCGACTGTGTATTGCACCTATTGATATGAAACTTGCAAGGACTATTTACAATGAAAACAGAAGGGCTCCTATTGATTCTGTGGTCAAAATGTAGAGGTCATAGGACTTTGATTATTGAAGTGACTTCTGGAACAAAAATGAGTGTAATGCACCTATTGATATGAAAGTAGTCAGGAATATTCCCTTTGCATCAAGATTGTAACCTATTGATTTTAATAAATGGTTTAAGTACATGAATGAATGTTTCTTACGCCTGACGACATGGAATCTAATAAGCGCTCTTCTAATTGAATTTAGGATCAAAAGTTCAGGTCAGAAGTCTTTGATAATTGAAAATTGTTCAAGGTCTTTACTGAGAGCGTATATTAAATATTATGTCATATCAAATGTTGTGAAACTATCCAGTACTTGGTACTGCAAAGTTGACAATTGCTTCCGTTGGTGAAAACATTATCTGATACATTCTCTTGGCCTACCCATGAAGTACAGAAAGCGTCCATGGAACATATTCTTTTTAATGTTTTGGTAACATCTGAATTCTGCTATTTTGAAGTATTTTTCACTTCCTAAGTATATACTCAGAAATTAATCTTACCGTTCCATGAATAGAAGAAATATATTTTAGAGAGAATTATCATGTGCTAGAAAATTGAATGTTTTTTTTTAAGATGTCTTCTTTTAATCCGGATAGTGTATCCAAGGGATTTTGTATTGTCTCGAATTTAGGCGTAAGGAATGGTGGAGAATGTGTTTCTGTAGAGTCAGCGTTGAATAATGGGAATTGTGACCCGCGGTATAATTCGAATATGTTTTTGCGTGGTTGTAGATATAAATATTCGTTTTTCTGTTTTATTGTCTATATCTTCAACTTTGAGTTTGGCTTCGATTTTGACAAACAGATCCACTATTTTGGTTGATAATTTTTCACTTGTTCTGGCTTCGATAGCCAAAATGGAAACTTTTTTTCGCATGCCTACAATAAAATATGATTTTGCTACATATACATATACATTTTAATTCATTTTACCGTATATACTTTTGTAACGTGGGTCCTGTAGCATCATATCCCAACCATTGTGCTACGTCTTTTGATACATTTTTGGACATAATAATTTTCATACTTTTTGGCAATATTAGATTGTTTAGACTAAGGATCACTGACGAGGGTTTAGTACCCGAAACGTGCATGTCTGGTCCATGCTGTAAATCAATCAGGTTTTAAATGATGCTATTGAATTTAAAAACGTTTAACATTTAGAAAATGGGTAATTGAAAAAATGTTGCAATCTTTTTGTAAAGTGATAATTTTTATTCATATAAGAGATAAGTTACTGCAGAGACTCATTTCAACGAGACATTACAGCGTAAATCAGTCTATTAAGTTCTTATTTCTCAATAAAATGCGTCGAACCCCCATATCAAGTTTGCGTCGAATTCCCCGGACCAACATTAAATTGTCAATATAAATTGTTCTTTAATTCTTAAATTAAGAACACAGAAATTGTCCAAAGTTGGTGAATATTATTTCAATATTTCAATGTATATTGTTGCTGATAAGATGATTCATAGTTTACAGAACATCGATTTTAGCAAGAAATTTTAATAAATATGCGATTTGACAGGGCATACCCTTTATTGTCCATGAATGTTTTGACTTCTATAGCTTGTTCCTAGCATAACATAACATCAGACGATAGAGTAGGCTTTCCCTCAACCTGTGAGCATGTTCTTTTTTTCTGATATTTGCAATATTAGATTTGAAAATTGTAAGAAATAGTCAACCTCAGAGCGAAAACGATGCAAGCGCACCGAATCCGCGGTCCAACTCCACCGAACCCCCTGGATGAATGTTTGGTTGAACATGGTGTAGGTGTCAGTTCAGTGTCGTTCAGGTAGGCAGCGTCGTGTACCTTTGTGAAGTCAGTCATGCGTTCATTTATTTATGTCCAAAAGTGACAGTGTCTGGAATGGACAGATAAAAAATGTATAAATAAATATTTCTAGAGTGATCGTGTGTTTTATTTATATTCCTTTCAACAATAACTACAGGAAACGCGTAACGGAATTCCCACTTACGAATAAATTACTTTTATATATTTTTTTTGAAATTCAGTCATTTGTGTATACGAGGCATACTTTTATACTCGATGCTCCCTTCCCACTCTCCCATTACATACTTAAATTAATTTTCATACACATTTTGTTTCTATTTGTTGGAGGTCCAATTCCTTGCTCTTACTTATGGAAGGGGATTAGGGTTACAATGCTATTTTTGACTTGATGACATCCTTTATACAATTACAATACCTGACCAGGTCTGTATAGGCACGAGTAGACCTAATCAAAAGTCAATAACTGCTTTATTATATTATCAGGATTTTATTGAAATTTGCATTGTAATGATACGCGAAGTCAAAGATCTAGCACTAAAAAAACAACGCGCGCGCTGGACTCGCACGCGCTAATCCCGAATAGATCGCTTTGGAGCGTTAGCGGTCAACTCACTCTGAGGTACACTCTATCAAACAGCGTCTCCACCAATCAGAAATAAGCAAAATCTGCAATTATTCCTGATCATTTGATAACATGCTATGTTGCTTCATTGAATGTTTGATTATTCCAAAGTCATTCGTCTTGCTTTCATTTTGAATTTCATTTAAATCTTTCATTTTTGTGTAAATTTGCTTCTGTGCAGTTTACATTTGTCCTTCGTCAATGTATAATTGTCGTTATGCCATGCGTTATGACATCTTTCATTCTGCATCCTTCTTTCGTCCTCATGCTATGATTGATTCGTCAATGTAAACTTAAGGCAGTTTGGAGTGAATTTATCAAATTCAAAAGTCATTAGCACCATATAGCCAGTCTCCGTTGAGTAGCATTTAAGTGAATAGATTATAGGTAGATGTATCATATGCCATTCAAGAAATTAAAAGAAATTAGTGATCTGCTGGCAAGAGATGAACTCATTCTGTGTTAGACCGAAAAATTACGCGGAATTATTTAGACTTTAGAGTAATTTTCAACATTGGAAAATAAAAAAAATAATAATAATAATCTGGCCCGAAGGGCATGCACATTTTTTTTCCGGCTCTCAAAATGGTCGAAAAAAATATTTTGGCTATATATATATTATATATCTTCCTGCCCCCCCCCCCCCCCCCCCAAATTAAATGGTTGGTCCCTAATCACTGAGCCATGAAACCATGTAAATTAACTTGGAAAACTTAGTGCTTTCAAATCCCCAAATGGCTTTTACTGCATAAATAAAAAAAAAATAATAAAAATAAAAAAACCAAATTAAAAAAAAAATAAATAAATAAAAAAAAAAAAAATAAATAAATAAAAAATAAACAAACCAACAGAAAAGGCCCAAATATTTAGATCATCAAATTATTACGTTTTTGTTCAAATGTTTCAATAGGCTTTTGCTTTTTGTGCTATTTATAACTCATTTTTCCAAGTATTGCAGCAGGGGACGTCTCAAAGTTCATTTCAAGGAACGGACACAAACGGAGCGCCACCTGGTATCAAAATGAGGTTAGCATTGACGAAGCAATAATGGCATTACGACGAAAGAATGATGGCACAATGGAAGATGTCATAACGCATGGTAGAACAACAATTATGCATTGACGAAGGACAAATGTAAAATGCACAGAAGCAACATTGCATAAAGAAGAAAGACGATTTGAAATGAAAGCAAGACAAGTGAACATGGTATAATAAAACATTGAATGAAGCAACATAGCATTAAGCATGCAAGCAAGTCAAATAGCATTGTGACCCTCATCCCCCTCCATACTTACTCATTGAAAAGGAAGTTCTTACTTCTTTGTTTTTTCTTTTTTTCTAGATTCTTCATCTTTATTTCGATTTTGTGTCGTTTTTCCTTGTTTTTTCATCCATTTACAAACATCCCTCCTTGGTTCCATGATTTGACTAAAATTTTCATAATTTTCTCATGGATTCTAACAAAACGATCGCTACCATAACGGGAAGAAATCATGGTATCTTATCAAATCAATGCAAGTAAACTATGAAAAATTTTGACTCTACATTGTTTCTCGAAGATTTAGAGGATGTTGATTGGTCGAAATGCACTTTGTCTGACTGTGTTGAAACCAACTGGAATTTTTTAGAGATACATTTTTGAAAATTATAAATAAATTTGCTCCTATCAAAGAAATCAGACTTAAGCAAAGAACAGAACCTTGGATGGACCATGAAATTTTAGAACTTATTAAAGAGAGAGATAGACTTTTAAATATTTTTAGAAAAACCAAAACTTTTTCAAAGATTAGAAATCTACTACAAAGAAAAATAAAGAAAGCTAAACCAGAACATATATCTATGAAATTGGAAGAAAATAAGGATGATCCAAAAAACTTTGGCAACAGTTGAAAAGTTTGGGTTACAGAAATCAAAAGAAAGAAGAGAAAAGGGTAGTTTTAAGCATAGATGACAATATTTGCCATAATGAAGGTGAAATTTCAAACCATTTCAATACATTTTTAACTTCAGTCGCTTCAAAGCTTGTTGATGTCCTTGCTACAGCTAAGGGTATACACAATGTCATGTCTGTGTTTTTTAGAAATTTTTATTCACAGAGAAATTTTCATAGGAATCAACTTGTTTTACAGGAGGTGGCAGAACTTTTTATATATGAAGAATTATGTTGCTTAAATGTGGCTAAAAGTACTGGCCTTGACGAAATTTCTGCCAAATTTTTGAAATTAGGGGCAAGTGTAATTAAATGCCTATGACGGCAATTATTAACCAATCTATAAGAACTGGTAATGTACCAAATAGTATGAAACAGGCCAGAGTCAAACCACTGTTCAAAAAGGGTAGTCCACTTCAGGTGGGAAGTATAGACCAGTTAGTATTTTAAGCATAGTATCAAAAATCCTGGAAAAAAGCATATATTGTCAGTTGAAAGATTTTTTACAAAGAAATAACATATGAGCTGTATGAGTTTCAATCAGGCTTTAGAAGCAAATTTTCTACAGATACCTGCCTTGTTCACTTGTTAGATCAAATCAGAAATAATAACTCAAAAGGTCTATTTACAGGTATGATTATGTTAGACTTGCAAAAAGCCTTTGATACAGTGGACCATGATATTTTATGCAATAAGTTAGACATTATGCGGATAGATAGCACTTGGTTTAAATCATATTTGACTGGTAGATCTCAAGCAGTAGGGTGTGGGAGAGTGTTATAAGATTTTAAGGAAATTTCCTGTGGAGTGCCCCGAGGGAGTATTTTAGGCCCTCTTTTATTCTTATTCTATGTCAATGACATACCTATCAGCATAGATGAGGACTGTAAATTGATATTCTATGCAGATGACAGTGCTATTATATACACACATAGAGATCCCAAGGTCATATCATCGAAACTTGGTAAGGTCCTTGAGAACGAACTGCTCTGATTGTCTGATTGACAATAAGCTATCCTTGCATCTCGGCAAAACTGAATGTATTCTGTTCGGCCCTAGTCGCAAACTCAAAAATGAAGGTCAATTCGAGGTCAAATGTCACAATCATGTCATCAAAACAACTGATCATGTGAAATATCTTGGAATTACTATTGATAAATATCTGAGATATGATCTCATTGTAAACGAGATCATCAAAAAGGTCAACACAAGGTTAAAGTTCCTGTACAGGAATGGATCCCGGTTAAAGAATAGGTCAAGGTCAACCATAGCATCTGCTCTCATACAGTGCTATTTTGATTATTGTTCATCTGCATGGTATGAAAGTTTGTCAAAATCTCTGAAAAAGAAGCTCCAGATTCTTCAAAACAAGACATTAAGATTTGTTCAAAATCTAGGTCCTAGAGATTCTATTGACTGCAAGGTTTTTGAAGCAGTAAATACACTTTGTATAGCTGACATAGTACGACAATTGAGGATTAATCATGTTTTTAACATTGTTCATGGACTAGCACCTGTATATTTACATGAAAATTTTACCAGAAATGAAAACAACACAAGGGGGGCATCTAATCTAAATTTTAATGTTCCAAGGGTGGGTGCAAATAATAATTCAAACTTTTACTATCATGCTATTTTAGACTGGAACTCTCTTCCTCTTGAAGTAAAGTGTGTTACGAACAAAAGCAGCTTCAAATCTTTAGTGAAATATCATTTAGTGCAAGAAGCTCGCAGGAGGGAAAATAGTGCTTTTTTATGAACTGTCAAGTGTGTGTGTGTGTGTGTGTGTGTGTGTGTGTGTGTGTGTGTGTGTGTGTGTTTTTTTTTTTTAAAGTATCTATTAAATATATTTTAATTTCTAAATTTATGCTAAAGGACCCCATTGGAAATAAGTTAATCGTATGATTCACTTTAATGGGTTATCCTAGGTAGAGATGTGATTTTTACATGATATTGATAAGCTGTGACAATAACTGGTCTGGTGATATACTATCAATTGTGATATGTTATTAACTGTGATAAAATCATGTGTGATATCTGATAAATGCATTAATTTATCAATGTGTGCCAAAATATGATCCCATTATTTATTATTTTATGTTCATTATGTGATCTGTATATGTATATATATATATATATATATATATATATATATATATATATATATATATATATATATAAAAGCACAAAAAAAGGTACAAGCGACCACGACACTAAACGTGTTAAAACCCAGCGGAAGGGACAGTACATCCCTTGAGCCCTCTGGATACACGAATATGTACTTGTATCCAGACGGAACAAGGGACAGTACGTCCCTCATTCCGTTCGGACTCAAGTACATAAAAAAAAACATACACACACTCTCATGCTAGTCAGAACCTGTACTATACTGAAGCTCGAAAGGCTATAACTAGTAGCCAGGTAGGTAATATTCTCAATTCATGAACCAAAGCAGACCCCGCGAGGGGCGAGACCAGGTGCCTAGGTAGAGTCAGCGTCTCCTGTTTGCATGCAACACCCGCTGCCAAAAAGTCTGGACGGACTGATCGATAGAAACACGTCCAAGTCTTCTATAGGTTCAAAATTTAAAAAAGCTGAAAAGATGCTCCCTGATTGATTAAGTAACATATTATAAAGTGAGTAAAATCAAACAAAATACCGCCTCCCCCCACTCTATATAAACGTAAGGGACTCGATTGACTAAGTAAAATGAAACGAAAAATCACCCAATTAAAAACACGTCCGTCCTGAAGAGAGATACTCACTAAACTGACAACGCGCGGGTCAGTGTGAATAGAAAGTCATATCACGAGAGGCCCACATAAAGGAGGTTAAAAATACAAACTGTAAAAATGAAAAATTATAAGGTGTAAAGAACGAATCTAGCTACCGTCGTCGGTTTCGGAGATTGACCTCCGTATCCAATCAGAATAAATAGGGCGTGTTAAGAAATAGTACCCGTGAGGGAAGATCAAGCAGAACCTATCTCATAAAAATAGCAAGTAAAGACTCTAAAAATTGACAGAAGTCTGAAACTTCTTGAAAGCACTCAAAACCCGACATCATAATGTTTAAGGGCGACCCGAATTTTCATATATTTAACGTAATTAATACATAGCTATAAAACATGGAAAGAGCTGTCTCAGAGGACCGGTGCGACAAGTTTGAGTTCATGATACAATTAAACTGACAATACATACACACAGTAGCATACACCATATTCACAAGAATAGGAACGGATCCCAAAAAAGGAATGCAATGTTGTTTTCTAGAAAAAAATAATATAGACAGCACAAAAGAGGTGAAAACAACCACGTTCACTATTCAGACAATGTCGGATCAGCCCAACAAAGGGCGAATGCACGTCGCTTGGAAAAAAAAGATATAAAAGCACAAAAGCGGGTGTTGCATGCAAACAGGAGACGCTGACTCTACCTAGGCACCTGGTCTCGCCCCTCGCGGGGTCTGCTTTGGTTCATGAATTGAGAATATTACCTACCTGGCTACTAGTTATAGCCTTTCGAGCTTCAGTATAGTACAGGTTCTGACTAGCATGAGAGTGTGTGTATGTTTTTTTTTTATGTACTTGAGTCCGAACGGAATGAGGGACGTACTGTCCCTTGTTCCGTCTGGATACAAGTACATATTCGTGTATCCAGAGGGCTCAAGGGATGTACTTCCCTTCCGCTGGGTTTAAACACGTTTAGTGTCGTGGTCGCTTGTACCTTTTTTTGTGCTTTTATATCTTTTTTTTCCAAGCGACGTGCATTCGCCCTTTGTTGGGTTGATCCGACATTGTCTGAATAGTGAACGTGGTTGTTTTCACCTCTTTTGTGCTGTCTATATATATATATATATATTATTAGTTATACAGTGTTTTACAGGGGGGGTACAGAAATATATTGGGTCGATGAAAAAAGTTGTATTGGGCGAGGCGAAGCCGAGCCCAATACAACTTTTTTCATCGACCCAATATATTTTTGTATCCCCCCTGTAAAACACTGTATAACGAATTTATCCCACCGATGGCTTTTGGCTTGTGTATGTAACGTCAACATATTTCAAAGCATTTTGGTGACGTCAATATCGTAAAGCGTCTTAGTGGAAGCAGGATATTAAAATAATATCATGTCAGTAAAATAATACAACATAATATTCGGTTCTTCTCGACCAATCAGATTGCGAGAAATTTGCCAGAGGTGGGATAAATATATATATATATATATATATATATATATATATATAATGCTCTGCCTGAATAAAGAATAAATAAATAAATTAATTAATAAATAAACTATACGTGAACCAATGAAAACTTATCTCAACAGACATGGACAAAAACTATATTCTTTCGATTCTTATTGGGGCCACATTCCCGATACAACATGCCGTGCTTGATTGACGATCCTGGTATGTGAAGCCCTGGTCATGAGATGAATTTGGGCACATTGTTGACATATTAATTTTTTTTTCATAAAAATATTAACATGTAAAATATATCTAGAGACATTGTTTGAATGAAAGCGCGGATCTAGAGCGAGAGTAAGAGGGCTCTGCAATCCTTCAGAATTTGCCAAAAATGCTTATACATGTATGGCTATTTTTGTTTTGTGCGTATACTTTTTTTATAAAATCACTAGAAAAGGACCCGCACAAGCGCGTAAAAAATTTCATTGATACGTTGACATATTCGGTAGTGTTGTATAATCGGAAAAATTTCATGATCGATTATCGGTTTATAATCGGAGAGGATTTTAATCGATTATTTCGATTTTATCGGATGAAAATCTTTCTGTTGCTGTTACTGTTTATGGTAATTCCCTCCTATGACTAAGGAGCACCCATTTTAAAATAGTTTTAAAATGGTATTAAAAGTTAAATAAGAAGTAGGGAGTTGTAATTCATTTAAAAAGAGCCTATGAAATTTTATTTAAGAAGTCTTTGACTGGCATAGCTGAGGGGGTTTAAAAGAGCATATATGAAGGGTATAATATTATTTGCACATTGTTTTTAGTAAAAGACACTTTCTTGTTTTTACAGAAAGGAATATGACAAGTAATAGTCTAGGCGCCATTCATGAAACCCGAAAATTTCTTACGCACAAAATGTTTTTGCATGAAAGTGTTGTCAATACCCTCTTATTTGATAATCCGGCGGATGCCACTCTGGCATCCTTGGGCATTTCGAAATTTTGGTATCAAATGGTATTTTTCGAAGAAAAACCATTGAAAATAGGAAAAATTCAATTACTTTTTCCATGCTGCAGCTAGATCAACAAAATTGGTACCAAAAGAACGACAATTTAATTGTCTTTAAGTCAAGCTCAATTTACCAATCTACTTGTCAATAAAATGGGGAAAACTATGGATTTTCGATCAAAAATCGTTGAGAATTGGGAAAATATAATATCTTTTTTTATTCTGTAGCTAAATAAACAATTTTGGTACCAAACGCACAATAAATGTATTGCCTTTCATTTCAAATAATATAGAAGTCAGATTTGCAATTTGCTGGTACGAAAAATTGGGAAAAACAACTAATCTTGGATTTAAAAACGCTAAAAATGTGCAAAAGGCAATGAACTTTTTCAAGCTGTAGTTAGTATGAGGTACAGCAATTATGGTACCAAAGAAAAATTTTTATTGCCTTTTATTCTGAATTCGTATTAAGCAACTTGCTCATAAAAAATGGGAGAAGACTCAATGAGGGAGAAAACTTTTATTTTTGAAGGGTATTTTCCATTAAAAGTTGGGACTTTGAAAAATGCAAAACGTTTACAGAAAATCTTGAACAAAGATATGTGTATTCAAGTCAACACTTTTTTAAAACAATTTACAGGTACATTGAATCTTGTAGCGGGCTTTTGAAAAACGTGGGTGAAATTTAAGACATTGTTCAAAAGAAAGCGGCTACTGTCTATGATACATAACATGCATGTCTGGCCCACGCTGTTAATTAATCTGCTTTTAAATGACGCTAATGAATCTGAAGACGTTTAACATTTGTACCACTTGGTGAGTGTCACTTCTGGTGGATCAGGAGCCCCAAAGGGCACATGTAGCCAAGATCGATCAATTTCGGTTGGTCGTTTCTTCAAACGCATTCGAAAATTTCTGTTTACAAATTGTCACAAAGGGCAAGGGGCGGTAAGGGCCAAAATCAGCCCAATCTCAAAACTCGGAAAAACATTGAACATTGAAAATACATGAAATAAAGAGTGTAAATCAATTTAAATTTTGAGAATCCGACATTCCGTTGCAATTCTACACTAATTTGAAACCAGGATGGTCGGCTATATGTTTCACTGATTTTGACGTCATATGACGTTACCATCACATTGTAATTTAACGTTGTCTGTAGGTAACATGCTGCTATATTCTAACACTATTTAGGCTACTTTGTATCAGTTTTTGTGCAATTGAATGATAAATAAATATCTTTAAATAAATTAAATTTTTATGTTAAGTTTTGAAGCTGCAACTTGTTACGAAAAAGGAGGAAATAATAGTTAAATGTGTTCATATGCTGTCAATATCACGATATAATATATACATGAATGTACTTGGTAGATTTAAATATAATGAGGGGTACCTTTGTTGACTTTTTGAAATCTTACAATAAATGATATTGATGTGATAATGATACTTTTCACCAAGGCATAAATAGCGTGTATTTCCGGTAACCCAGCAGACCCTACACTGTATTTTAGTCCCAAACCCCTTTTCCCGTGTAAATCATTTTTGTCTTATCTGATTCATCTGCATTACGAGTGGGCTCCGATCCCCTCTTTTGGTGGTCAACACTTCCTTTTTCTAATAGAATTTTTTTTATAGTTAAGAAATCCTTTGGCTCGCTAGGTACCGCTCGTCATTATCAAGAATTATCTTGCATGTCTCAATGTCAACAAACCTTTTAGGTCGCTACGCGCGCGTTGAGAGAGTTATGAAATTTCGAACGAAACCTCGACGTTCGCAAAAAAGTGAAGGTGTGAAACTTAAAAAAAATAATAAATATATACACATGGGCGTCGGATTGATCGCTGGTTACAGTACCACTCGCAAGTAATTCTTTAATCACAATAATAAGGCTTTTCTTGGTTTTTATTTTTTTTTTATGAACAACCGCAACTACACGTTTATATAATAACACATATTGTTTTTCACAGAAAAAGGATCCATTACACACATTTGAAAGACATTTTTGTCTATATTATTTGATTTCGTGCATGTAAGAATAAATAATCAATATCATCATTAACAACAAAACAAAATCTATTAAATTATATCGATTTGACTCAAATTATTTCTGTATTATAGAAGTAAAAGGTGTTTTTCTGTTTCCAAAAAGACCCGATCTCTTGGTAACAGTAATTGATTTCATTCCGTTTTCGATGTGGCCACATGAAAACAACAGATTCATACTTTTACAACATTTACAAAATACTTGGACGGATATACAGACAAAATATGAACTTGTTGTTTTGATGTGGCCAAGTCTAATTTCCCCATCAAAAGCGAAAATTTATTGATTTTTTGTTCATTTCCGGTTTCATAGGTGATTTCAAAGGGGGATAACTCTAATGAAAAAATAAAATCGAACATTTTTCAAGTTGAACCTATTGAAGACAAGCTTCCTTTAATCAATTTCAGTATCAATTTCAATATTTTTAATTTTTCGGAATTTACAACAATTTTGGGCCTAGAGAGTCCCTTATCGCCCCTTGCCCTTTCTGAAACCTGGGTCCTGTAGCATCATATTTCAATCATCTTGCTACGTCTTTCGGTATATTTTGGACATAATCATCACACACTTTGGTCATATTTCATTGTTTGGATTGAGGATCACTGACGATGGTTAAATACCCGAAAAGTGCATGTCTGGTCCACGCTGTTTATTAATCTGCTTTTAAATGATGCTAATGAATTTGAAGACGTTTTTAAAACATAGATGATCTCTGCCAGGGTTGTGTAGTTGTTTTCAATCATTGAAGTGGATCTCAATGACCTGCTTAGTCATGACGTTGTTCTAGTCCCTACGTCGATGTTGAAAAGATGACTTCGGTATTGCAACTTCCAAACTTTGCAATGTATTTTTTAAAAGACAGTGCATGTATTTTATATATTCTTTTCATTTTCGTGCGTGAACATCGACGGCGGGTGCGGCTAGCCAAACAGGGGATGCTTAATCCTCCCGGACACCTGGTCCCACCTCTAGCTTGCTAGGGGTCCGTCGATGCTCAATTTTGTGCTCTATTGTGAGTGCTGTTGAGATATCGTCAGGATCTTCTTTAACTCATTCGAAATATGTTCTTGAAATAATCTCCAGGTTATTCATTCGACAAGAATGCCTAGGAGCTGACGATCGATTGATGTATGCAGGACCCTCGTTCATGCAGAATTAATACCTTGAATGTTTCTGGTCATATATTTAAAAAAAACTAAACACTTCAGATGTTCAATGATAAGTGTTCAAACTATTTACCTTCTTGAAGAAAGTTTAAAACCAATTTTGATGCACCAGACACGTGTATCGGATAGAAAAATCCTCATCAGTGATGCTTTCAACTAAAGTGACGTCATGGCACAGCCAAAATCCTCTGCAGCAGCGCCTCCGCCCATATTTTCTGAACTTAAAATTGCTATCACTTTGCAGAGAGCAAATTTAAATGATATTCAATTGACCCCTACTTACCATCACAATGACATAAAAGATTCAGTCAGGAAAGCTACATCTCAGGAAACGAAGTGCAACTGATTGATATTACATGTACTTGCAATCAGTTGATCGAGAAAGCAATCCAATTGATTAATAACTCGTATTCTACACATTCTGAAGATTAAGGTATTGAGAATAGATCATGATGATGGGTATCATCAACATATGATGGTATTGGAGAGACAAAGGTTGTTCTGTGGAAAGTTTATGAAGTGGTGTTCCGTGTTAAATTTCAGAGAAGTTAATTCAGATATTGAAAAGATGGTGACTTTGGCCATGATATTCATAAAGAATTACTTTAGAGAATCTAGACAGCATATCTTATGTCAGGTCCAGTGTACGATTGAATGAAATGCGCTGTAAGAGTTCAAAACTATAAGATGACCACCAACAGTAAATTGAATAATTTCGATAACATGTCAAGAAAAACTAAATTTTTTTAGCCATGAATAAGGAAACATTGGATCTGCTGAAAGAATTAGTTTTTTTAAAATGTTGAGACCTATAGTGATTATATTTTGCCAATCGCGTCTATGCCTCTATCTGTAATCCTGATGATTTGTTGCAGTCGCACATGAAATCTGAGTTGTGTAACAAACAGATGTGACAAATTCTGTGCTCATATTTCTTTTATTCTGTAAATGTTTTGGAGTAGAGAATTGTCAGAGTACGGTGCAAAGGAGGCATTTTGATCAACCATGTAAGAAGGGTTCTTTGCTGTTAGAAGTAGTTGCACACAAGTATTACAATTGCATGTTGATGAAACAACAAGACAATAAGAAAGGAGGTGGTCTCCAACAAAACTGGGTTGCAGCTTCAATATCAACACATCAAAGCACCTCAAGTAAAAACACAGAGAAGACACATGCGCACAGCAAGAAAAACCAGAGAATCTAGAGTAGAAAAAAAGGTAATAAGAGAGTGCAAATCTAAAACTATCAATATGCAATCATTTTGATACGAAAATTGTTGTTCTAGAATCTCTTTAAACCGATTATATTTTACAATTTAAAACCTTTTTTTCAGCAAAAAAAAAAAAAAAAAAAAAAAAAAAAAAAAAAACAGCAACAAACAACAACAAAACAAAACAAGAAGATTCCATTTGCTTGAGTGGTATTGAGTGATATAATTTTTCTTGTCGTTGTTCTACCTACAGCATGACAAAAGCATTGCAATATCCCAATTTTCAGCGATTTTTCATTCAAAATGCATTATTTTCCCCATTTTCATACTTTCAAATTGCTAATCTGATATTTAAAATGAAAAGCAATACATTTATTGTTCGTTTGGTAGCAAAAATTGTTATTTTATCTACAGTATAAAAAAAGATATGACATGTTCCCAATTTTCAACGATTTTTCATCGAAAATCCTTAATTTTCCCAATTTTATGGACGAGTAAATTAATAAACTGAGCTTGAGACTTAAAGACAATGGCATTGCTGTTCTTTAGATACAAAATCTGTTGTTCTAGCTACAACATGGACAAAGTAATTGGGTTTTTCCAATTTTCAACGGTTTTTCTTTGAAAAATCACACTTTTTACCAAAAATTTCGAAATGCCCAAGGATGCCAGAGTGGCATCCGCCGGATTATCAAAGTAGAGGGTATTATCATCACTTTCATGCAAAAACATTTTGTGCGTAACATTTTTTTGGGTTCCCCCCAAAATAGCCATTTGGCAACTAGACTATAATGAATAAACTTCACTAAATCTTATGCTAAATATCTAGAAAGAACTCCAACCACAGAATGATAAAATCCTGTCTAGTAACTGAAATATTTTGTCAAGATCATATAAGTAATGGAGTCAAAACAAATATGTGATTGTAATAGTCGACAACTTTATACGGCAGATGCAGGAAATATCTTCGTATAGTTAACAGTAGGCTAACAGTACTGTGAAATTCACTGACCTTGTCCTTCTTACAAAGCTCAGGAGTTCGGCGTAAAAACTATACAGTTTTTTTTTTCTAGACGAGTAGATGAGCAGCCCCGTATTGCATCTGACGTTGAAGTTTTCTATAAGAGTACTTCTCATTACTATTAAATTCACTGAAAATCCTAATTCCATCCATTGTATGCCTTAGAAAGTGTATCATTTTCAAATTATTTACGCTACGCCCGGAACTTTAACTCGTAGAAACGATCGTTGATCTGCTTTCGTTTTATTCCTACTTGTCACACGCGAAATCGACCGAAAACTATGTCATTCTTTTCGATGTTGAATATTTCCTATTATAATCGATTCTTAAAAACATAATCGATTAATCGAAATCGAAGGGTATTAGCGACGATGTCGGCGATAATCGTTACAACACTAATATGCGGATACGTTATGTATGACTCAAGTATGCAGTAAATAGGGATTCTGTTCACACTTAAAGGTGCCGTTGAATTTGAAATGATGTAATAATTTTCATTGGCACCGGTAATTGGATGACTGTAATAATCAGTTACTTTTTCTATGACTATGACCCCCTCCCCCATTTCTGCCAGTCAAGGCAAAAGAAAAAAATATATATATAATTCAAAAATTCTGTTTCCACTCTCTCTACGGCTACCCTTTCTTTTTGGCACTGAGATATAATGAACTGTCCTCGTATTATATCAATGAAAATAAAAAAAAATTCTAAATCATTTCTTAATGATTGTTTTCTTCACTCTCACAACAAAATTTTCTATTTTGAAATTTATTTCATTGGATTCATATTATTCCTCAGTATTGACTAAGACGCTAATAATATAAAAGTAACGATACTGGTTATGATGTTCATGATCAGAAGTTTTGCAGAGCTTTGTACAGCGCCTATTTTGTCTTTGGTTTCCATTCTGCATTTCTGGAATCTCAGTAATCTTGTTACCCACTTCAAACAAATTGACTCTTAATTAGTATAAAGACGTGAAATTAACCCCCCCCCAAAAAAAAACAAACAAGTGAAATGATAATTACCTCATGACAGGTCAATCAATAAGAAAATGAAACATGATTCATCTGAATATGAATTATTTGTTGAATTATCAACTTTATCTATGGATGAAAGGTCGATTTATAAGGGGTCTCGTGAATTCAAAAATCACATTTTAGATAATTGGACCTAAATCTTCAAGTGGCTAGATCTTTCAGACTTCGTTGTAAACTTTTCTCTATTTATTATTTTTCTCACGTGTACCATAAATCTTTGCGTATATACCTTTTAATGAACTACCGGGTGAGAGACGTGGGACGCAATTAAACAGAGGGTGGTGCTCCATAGACTTCGATGGAAAAGGCATTTACTTCCAGAATGTTCTTATAAGATTGACCGTCATATATTTCAGAAAACGAAAATGTAATCATAAATTTATGTCGAGGCGAAATGAGCCTCCTACTAACATGAAAAACTTCTTGCAAGAATCGTCTCATTTCAAACATGTACACCACGCTTCCTCACGACAAGATTAATGATCAACTGTCCAAACTCATTAAAGGTTCTATAATCGAGAGGGGAAAACTTATATTTGTACATCTGAATTAAAGGGTTTCTTTTCCGCTATAGAATACAAATCATACAAATCATGGACCTGTAGCGATCTGCGTAGTGCCTTGTTCTTCCTCTTAGATAACATTTATGTAAGATTTGGTGAAAATCTCTACAAGCTGGTTGTGGGGTTTTCTATGGGTACAAATTGTGCGCCTCTTGTTGCAGATTTATTTTCATACACATATGAAAAGTAATTTATTCAAAATCTTCAAAAGCAAAGAAAACATGATGATGTGAAATGCTTCATTGGTACTTCTAGGTACCTGGATGATATTCTTACTATCGATAATCCTGTTTTTGAAAAGTATAAAGATGTTATTTATCCACAAGAATTGACTCCAAACAAGGCAAACGTTACAGACACAGAAACACCATTTTGGACCTAAATATCAAAATTGTCAACGGAGAAATTCATACAAGTGTATATGACAAACGATATGATTTTGGATTAAACATAGTAAATTTCCCCTGGCTTGACGGTGATGTCCCTAGATTACCGTCATACGGTATCTACATTTCACAGCTCATCCGGTATGCTTGAGCATGTACTGATGTTTTGGATTTTCATGATAGAAATTTACAAATTACAAAGAAACTTTAGGTCAAGGTTTTCGCTTTCACAAACTAGTAAAGACTTTCTGGAAATTAAAACAAGAGCCCCAGGGGGCACAACGCTCACCTGATACCCATTCACGCTTTAATTGACATACTGACATTGAATACTGATAGTGCCAGTACCAGGATTTTAGCCCACAACCTTTCTAAAAAGATTTTTGCCGGATGCAGAGAAGTTTTTTTTTTCAGACAACCTTTAAAAGTACAAAAAAGAAAAAAAAAGTCACATTTCAAAACAATAATTTTTTTTTCTGATTTGAAAAGACGGATAAGTGGTCCAACGTCATATGCCCAGCTAGTATAGTTCAATTATGCAACATCAAAAATAAAATCATATTGTACATTAATGTGCAGCAGAAAGAGAATAAAACAATGAAATGATTTCATAAATTAAGTTTATTTAAAATTGAACACAAAACCTTTCATTATTGATAGCTAGCATGCCAGAAATTATAAAGCCTGTGTTTGTGAAACGAGAATGCCCCCGGCGGCATCTTTGTTAGTATAAAGGTCATTTTCTGTTAAGTATGTGAGAGGTCATGGTCAGTGTAATATTGGTATCAATGGAAAGATCTTGTCACAAGGAATACACATGTAAAAATTGAAACCTCTATCACTAACCATTCAAAAGTTATGCCCAATGTTAAAGTTTTTGAGAAGTACGTCAAAAGTCAAGGTTATGGTCACGAGGTCAAAAATTTTGGTATCAATGGAAAGGTATTGTCACAAGGAATACACATGTGAAATATGAAACCTCTATCACCAGCTTCCATTTAAAAGTTATGCCCATATTATGTTAAAGTTTTTTTGGAAAACAGACAGACAAATAGACAGACGGACAGGCCAAAAACTATATGCTCCCGAATCTTTTATTCCAGGGGCATAAAAAACAAAGATTTTTCGGTTTTTCCTTTATTTATATTAAAGTGTACTGAAATCTATGAATACTTTTGAATAGTATTGATTTCATCTCAAATACATGAAACGTACAGTTAAAATCGTTTTAATCCAATATTTATCAGTTCAAGTGAATTGTGCAGAAATTGGGCCAGTTTGTTTTCCAAAAAGTAGTGTATGGTGTATCAAACCTCATGACCCAGTGAAGCCACTTGAACAAATAATTTTCAGTGAATATGCTGAAATGCGGCGCTTCTTGCCTATGCATACTTCAACAGGCGAGAAGGAGCGTCGCATTTCAGCATACGCTGTTCAACAACTCAAGTGGTTTCTCTAGGTTTCGCAGTTTGAAACAAATTAAAAGGCCCATGAAATTGTTAAGCTTGTCCAACTAGCAGACCTACGACATCATTATTTACTGTTAACAAATTGTTTTATCTCATCAAAGGTCTGTTACACGGAAAAGTTGTTAGCGGAGAGTATCGGTTGCATAGGATTTGCCGACAAAAAGTTATTTGGTCCGATAAAAACTCATCATGTATCTATTATTTGAACAGATAAAATTCCCAAATGTCTTATCACAGGAACCTGTCATTTTATGAGAGAAAATGTTTTATTATTCACAACCTCAGGCCTCTGTGTTCCTCTTAGAAATATTATGCATACAAGATGTCGAACACAGTGGCTTATGGTTGTAAATAATAATTTATTTTTTCTATTTAAACAACAGCTTTCTGTGGTCCAACATTTCATAGGAAGATTTCAGGAACTCTGAACTGAATTATTTATTTCAAGAATTTCAGATATTAAATGTTCTATGCATTCTCAAAATCCAGAGGAAGAGATTACTCATTAGACGTGTCTTCAAGGAATCAGTCCGTAAATTACTTCATCTAAGAGAGTCTAAGACAGAAGAAATTCGAGCAAACTTTATACATGATAACAAGTATATGCAAGTGTTCCAAGTACATGAATAATAACCATTATGAAAGTGTTCCAAGTATAATGCACATTAAATAAAAATCTATTCCGTTTGCACTGTATCTCCTGAAATGTATCGCATTACTAAAGGTATCACATTTCTACATGGGGAATCCCCTTCGGATACACGGCAAAACATGGCCGCTTTTGAAATCTTGTTCCCGACTTTAAAAATAAAATTCTAAATAAGTATAAAGAATTTAAATAATTGAATCATATCACATAAAAGGTCAATCAATAAGACATTGAAGCATGTGTCACTTGTTGAATTATCAGCTGTAACTATGGATGAATGGTCGATCTAAAATGATTAATCATACAAAGAAGGTTTTTTTCCTGTAGTTGCACCTGAAACATTGGGCATGGAAAACATACATTATACCTATGTACAATCTTAAAAAATATTCCTTAAAAATCCAAAAGTGGATATCTTGACAAAATTCTTTCACTTGTAGGGTACCATGCATGAGTACCTCATACCTACAAATTGTCATGACAATCTGAAGAGTGGTTATAGAAAAGAAGCAGAAAATGTATGATAACCCCCCCCCCCCTTTCTTTTTACATAAGAAAAAAATTCATAAAAAATCAAAAAAAATAAAATTTAAGCATAAAATACATATCAAAGCAATAAGTAAGTTAAATATGATAAATATGTAGTAAATGAGTGTGTAAAATCATACACTTATTGAGTTATTTAAAGAAATAGTGCAAAAATGTGCATTTCTGACTAAGTCCGAAAAGACGTCAAAAACGCGTCAAAAATTTGACTTCGAAGTGGAACCAAAAATAACAACACTTCTTAAGACATCTCTCTAGATCATCTTGATGCTTTCGGTTTGTCGATACATGCTTCGGTTTTGAAGAAGAAGTTTGTCAAAGGAGGGTACCCCCGTGACCTACTTTTGGCTGTGGTGGCGACACCTGTTGACAGATCCGGACAACACTTGTAGGGGACCATGAGTACTTCATACCTACCAAGTTTCATCAAAATCCCTTCAGCCGTTCTGGAGAAGAAGTTGAAAATGTGAAAAGTTTACGACGACGACGGACGACGACGGACGACGACGGACGACGACGACGACGACGAACGACGGACGACAGACGCAACACTATGACAATAGCTCACTTGAGCCTATGGCTCAGGTGAGCTAAAAAATTATGATCAACTTCTTTTGAAATCCGAACCCATACAAGCAACAGAGTATATTACTTTAGGTATTTCACAACCTGCATTGGTCTCGTCGGTTTATGTGTAGTCTTTTGTATTTGATGTTTACATGTCGTGTGTCTCTTTTCCGTCTTGTGCTGTACTCGTCTTTTGTGTTTTTGCATCGGGGTGTTTTGGTGTTTTGCTGTTTGCTGCAACGGGGTCTTTTTGGAGATCTCCTCCCTTCTTTCATATCTACACTTATTTCGTGTTGCAGTGTGGAGTTAATAAAGCAATTCCCCGCAACCCGATGTCTTAAGTGTTTTAATTTCATTTTGTTCTCTAACTAGGCTTTGTTGTAGTGTCTTCTACGTAGGACTCTAATTCACTTTTCTTCCATTATCGCATTATGGCATTTTTAAGGTCGCCTCGTATTAAACTAACCCCCTTGAGATTATCCTCTGTCACTACAGTCACTATACCATCATCGACATTCAACAGTAAAAAACTTTTTTCCTCACAAGTTACAAGTTACAAGTTTATTTTGTTTCTCATCACCAAGAGTACCCTTATCACCTCTCAGATTTAGACCCCACAGTCGTATCTTACGCACTACACCATCCGCAGGCTCTACATTCAACAACAGACACAGAGGGTTTTCAATTATTTCTAAGTGCAACAGTAGAAGATGATCTTTGTGTCACCTCATCAACTGCGACTCCATAATAACATCTAGTGTAAATGGGCAGAAATTCAAAATCGAGGTAGACCAAGACATCGATTGATCGTCTCAAGATCTTATTTACGTTATGACTTGAAATGCCAGGAGATGTGGCGCACAATATGTAGGTGAGATAGGCCAACCTTTAAAATCTCGTTTTAGGAACCATTCTTATAAGATCAGAACCTCACGTCAACAAAAACACGGAAACTTTCTTTATAATCACTTTGTTAAATACAATCATTCTATTTCGGATATCACCATTACCCCAGTTCAGACTTTTCCAAAACGTAAAAATGAAAGTAAGACCGAAATTAAAAAACGCCAACTTCAAGCTGAACTTGCCTGGATCACCAAACTTCAGACTGCGTACCCTCTTGGTTTAAACGATCACATCTATGGACAAGGAAACATTTCCTCATCCTCTACCAATATCAACATCTTTTAAATTCGCCCAAACACTAAAAGGAAATACAGGTCGCTTGGGAAAAGACGGAAGAGACAAAAAAGAAAACGATCCAGAATTTACCACTCTCTCAACGATTTACTTACTATAGCACGCAATGGCGGCAGACATGAACTGTTACATGCTCTGTCGTCAATACCAGTTATGCACTTGAAATCTATCTTGGATGATGCAGAGGTTGCATTCTTAAGAAACACTGACTGATTCAGACTTAATATTATTGTCTCATTCGCACAGTATAAACTTTACCCTATTGTGAAAAACATCTCACCTCACAAAGACGATTCATAAAAATTCCGTTTAATAACAAAGGTTTTGATCTTCTAAACATCTCTAATATTTTTCGGGATCATTGCGTACAAGTACCATTCCTCAATATTTTAAAAATTTAGAGCCACCTCTTATTTGTTATAAGTACAAGAAACCTATTCGAAACTTTGTTCTTAGCTATAATAAAGTTACATCGGATCCTGACATACTCGAATCGCGTCCTGTTTCTTGAGAATGTGCAACTTCTAAATATCTCTACAAACCAGCTGGCCATGGTGTTACAGGTGACTTTTCAATTATCAATGACGGACAGCTCCGTGGTCTTCTTAAAAAAGGACCTAAGAATAGAATCCCATCCAAGATAGATTTTGTCAAATGCCGTGAGGTGCTTACGGAAGCCTTAGATAATTATACGAAAAGATGGTGTAAATCAGAAGGAGTCGACCCGCATGCTCTGAATGACTGGAAAAACCTCATTTTAGATATAACAGATATTCGAATAGACAACTTCTATTAAAACCCTCATCTTTTTCAAAATCCACGTTCCAAATCAGAAAGATATTTCAAATCCAAACTAAGTAAATTACATGAAAAACATGTCTTTGCACCAGCTGAAAAGCAGCCAACAACACCATTATCATTTGAAAACGTTACTACATATCAACTTTGGTTTCGGAACTTTCATCTACTAATACATATATCAAAAGCAATGAAAATGCATCTAACAATTTAAGCAAGCATAACAGTGAACTGTCTTCATTCAATATCTCTATTTCTAAATTGGATCTCCCAACACTTTATTGCATACCGAAACTGCACAAGTCTCCTTACAAAGGACAAGGGGCGTTTTGGGCTTAAAATGGCCGATGTCGGAAAATTAATGGCATTTATTGTGGGCA
This sequence comes from Pinctada fucata, assembly GCA_028142955.1. Taxonomy (NCBI): domain Eukaryota; kingdom Metazoa; phylum Mollusca; class Bivalvia; order Pterioida; family Pteriidae; genus Pinctada; species Pinctada fucata. Next base: position 56,981,825 of record AP027111.1, read on the forward strand.
TAGAGGGCGTCTTCCTCTGTTATTTGGTATATAAATTATAGGAATCGGACAATGTTTTAATGCCGAACAAAGCATTCAAAGTATCCTTGGTGTGACGTTGACTTCGCACTTCAGACGCCGTTTTCGCTATTTGACGTTGTCACAAAGAGCTCTCATGTATATAAATTTTCGGCAATGTTTGATAAACCAATACGTATTAGGTCTTTGTATCTTTAATCCTTTAATCTTTAATGTGTCCATACATTCTTATATACATGTACGTTTATTTTCACTTACTATATACATGTATACAATTTCTTATTAGCGGATAAAGAAAAGGGGGGGGGGGGGTGATGGATACACTCTTGAGCAGAGGACGGAAGGGTTTTACAAAAAATGTTGGCATTTTTTGTTCCGACTGTGAACGCTGTTCGAACCAAGTATTTTTAAACGATTCGAGGGCCTAATAGCAATTTGTTTAAATTTCTGAAAAGTGTTTAAATAATTTTCGTAGGGGAGGAGGGATAGTTGGCTTCCAGACGCCTAGATTTTTGGTTAATGAGCAACCCTTTCTCTGAAAATTCTGTATCCGCCCCTGGATGAGGTTGAAGTATCCATTCTTCATGAAATAACATAAAAAAATGTTATGCGACAAGAGGGTATTTTTTTAAACAAATGAATACGTTAAACATGTATAAAAAGTCGTATTTTGAATTCATGATAAGTGTAAGATTACGTGCACTGGGAAAAAAAAGACATTTGGTGTGACAAATGTTTGAAGCTCACTTGAGTCAAAGGTTCAAATGAGTTTTACGTAGCCAGCCGTCTGTCTGTCCGTCCGTATATTCTTTATATATTCCGCACAGAATTTCGGGAAACCTTATAGGAACTTAGAAGGTACTAAAGGTCAATTACCAAGTTTGCGTTTTCAAATGAGGGCAGTGAACAAAAGATATGGTCAACCGACTAATTTAATTTTTTCCCTTTGCACCACAATACAAAAAGCACATACTCACGGTCTCTACATAGTTTAGTTTACGTAACAGTCGATTAAAATGCGAACAGTGGCGGATATAGCCGTGCGCCCGCAGTGCCAAAAGACATGCTTTGAAAGCAAACTACTGTTTCCATAAAAATAAATCTGTGAAAGAACACTCCAGTAACCATCGATTTGAATAAATTCTCCAAAATCTTCTCAATCTACAGCAAGTTAAGGAAATGACAGGCTATTGTATAATTTTGCATTAATATACTGGCATGTGTAAATCTAATTAGTAAAAGGAATACGTATTCACTTCCTTTGTATCGACCTAATATAACAGATAATTTATATGTGACATGAGAAAAGCGATATACGACGAACATCAACAACGAATATATCTGAAGTTAGTACAGAGCGCAGGCGATAACCAACACGATACTTTGCAAGAAGTAAGATCACATATCAAAGAAAGTGTGTGTAAAGTATAAACTTGGTTAATGTGTGACTTCAAGTAGAGTTTCGTTAAATTCGACGCAAAATCGTATAAAAATCGACAGATTTTCGCAAGCGAATCAACTTTGGCGCCTTTTTGTGACGTCATAGACAAACTGACGTCAAGTTTCGGACTAGCTAATATTAATGACAGATCTTAATCTATATATACACAAAACATGAAAACACAACAATGGCTTATGAAATCGCTCTAAAATCACGGCCAAATAGGGGGCATATCGCCCCTCGTCCTTTCGATTTATTGCTAATTCTAGTAACTGCTCTTCTACAAATTTGTCTAGAAATCTTACTTCAGCACTTACTGCTATTAAAGAACACATAACTCGATATTGTGAAACGGTTCTAAACAGGAACGATGTAAATTTATTTTGGTCTATTAAGAATTCAGGGGATGTGATTGACAAAATGAAATCTGGAAATTTCAAAGCCCATACGATTTCTTCTAAGAATTCTCTAATATGTACACCACACTTCCTCATGACAAAATTAATGATCGATTATCTAATCTCATTAAATGTTGTTTTGATCGAGAGCGAAAAACTTACATTTGTACATCTGAATCGAAGGGTTTCTTTTCCTGGACAGACTATGTAGTGACCTGGATTTTGGATTGAACATAATAAATTCCCCTGGCTTGACGGTGATGTTCCAAGATTACCGTCATACGGCATTTACATATCACAGCTCATCCGGTACGCTAGAGCATGTACTGCTATTTTGGATTTTACAGCAGAAATTTACAAATTACAAAAAAAAACTTTTAGGTCAAGGTTTCCGCTTTCATAAACTAGTTAAGACTTTCTGGAAATTTTACAAAAATTACAGTCAACTTCTTTTAAAATTCGGATCTATACATGCAATAGAGAACATTACTATGGGTATTACACAACCTGTCTTTTATGGTGATATAATAAAAAAAATAAAAAGGATCAAAATTAGGAAGCATAACCATCGAAAATGCGTCAGAATCATCAAACGCCTTTTATACCGTGGATATGATCCTAATGTCACCAGACGGACACTAGGCTTGGTACTTGACCAATCTACAGTCTTGTACAAGCGTATCCTTGAGACTTGCACTCTGACTGACTGTGACGACGGGACTCCATGACGGGCCCTGTCCAAAGACAGGGCCTCTACCACCTGTCCTCTCTGAATGTCAGTCAGACTCCTCAGGTGATAACATATATAAGCTCGCTACAGCCGGCAGAGCACGGACTGTATTACGCACGTCCTCTTTTTATATCCATTTACATATTCATCTTTGTTGCTTGGACCCCTGTGTTTTACGGTATTGTTTGTGTGTGGAGTGAGGTTGTTTTACACCATAATTGTACGTTCTGCGAGACCTCTGGGAAATCGGAATAGTGAAAGGGTTGTGCGCACGTAATCCAGGAAAACCACACCGTCTACTATTTACGTGGCAGATGGCCGTCCTAAGTCGGCACCGGTTGCCCATTGGTCTCGTTGGTTTATGTGTAGTCTTTTTATGTTTCATGTTTCTATGGTATGAGTTTGTGTTTCTTGTCCCTTTTGCGTCTCTTTCTGTGGATGTCTACTCTGTGTTTTTGAATGGGTGTTTTGGAGTTTTGTAACCTAGTGTTGATGGAGATCCCCTGCTTTCTATTAGATTTATGATACTTAAAAATTTCGGGATAAGAAAGGGAGTGTAACTCTGAAGAAAATAGGAAGTTAATGGTTAGTGTCCGACGACGGTTTGGAACTTAAAATTTTCTAAAATTTATTTTAGGAAAACAGTGAGACATAATTTATGATTATACATTAATTAGAAATCATTCCTTCCAAACAATTATCAAATTCAGATTGTCACATCATATGCTATATCTTCATATCACACCATATATCTCTGTCCTCTTCGTTTCGAGGGAGATACGGCTAATTAGTTCCTTTAGCAGTATAGATAAACAGGATGCTCGCCATGATTCCCCCCACACCGAAAAAATAACATCTTATCCCCCTACTCTCTAAAGAATTGTTCTCGAACTTGGCATGCCATGCAAAAGAAGAGGTAGCATTAGAAAATGTAAACATTGATAGGGTTTCCTTTTTAAAGATATAGACGCGTCTGAATCATGCGCTCGATCCAATCTTGAGTTCAAGAAGGGAGGAGATCTCCAACAAGACCCCGTTGCAGCATCAACAGCAAAACACCAAAACACCCCGATACAAAAACACAAAAGACGAGTACAGCACGAGACGGAAAAGAGACACACGACATGTAAACATCAGACACAAAAGACTTCATATAAACCGACGAGACCAATGGGCAATCGGTGCTGACTTTGGACGGCCATTTGTCACGCAAGTAGCAAATGGTGTGGTTATCCTTGATTACGTGCGTACAACCCTCTCACTTCTCCAATTACCCAGAGGTCTCGAAGAACGTACAATTGTGGTGTAAAACAACCTCCTCACTGTGAGATGACATCACACAAACAAGACCGCGAAATGCAGAGGCCCCAGAGACACAGATGAATATGAAAATTGATATAAAAAGAGGGCATGCGTAATACAGTCCGTGCTCTGCCGGCTGTAGCGAGCTCATGTATGCAATCACCAGAGGAGTCCGACTGACATTCAGAGAGGACAGGTGGTCGGGGCCCTGTCTTCTCTAAAGAGGTTTGGACAGGGCCCGTTATAGAGTCCCGTCGTCACAGTCAGTCAGAGTGCAAGTCTCAATGATGCGCTTGTACAAGACTGTAGATTGGTCAAGTACCAAGCCTAGTGTCCGTCAAGTACGATCTCGAAGCCACCTTTTCTTAAAAACTTTATCGGGCAAGGGCCCCTTTCCGAACCCTCACAAATAGGAGGCCCTGTACATCCCCTCCAATACCCTTCCCCCACTCGGCCATTCTGGCCTCGCAATTCATCCGAATAAAAAGTGTAAGTCCTTCCCGGCAGATGAGGTTCTGGATCCGCCCCTGCTTTTTGGCTATGGCAATTCTTTCTCTTATGTTTAATCGACGAGCTTTCAATAGAAATGTATTACCATATGATAAAATAGCCTTTAATATGTCATTATGATAAAGGAAAAGAAAAAGAAAACGATAAGATGAATAAAAGGTGACGAACCAAATAGATTTCTTTAAATGGGTTTTTGAAGAAATTATATGGTTGTAAACAGGGTGCAATGAGAACGTACATTTCACATACAAGCTGAGTACGCGAAAGGTAACAGATAGTTTACATATTTAATTACATTTTAAAGTAATGTTTATTATTTAGCTACAGTTGAAATGACCGCACGGTGATATCACGCTCCGATGATTTTCACGTCTTGCAGGTAATGGATAAACGACACCTACGTACATGTACCCTGCGCGGTTGACATATGTGTATTTGTCAAAACAATGATTTGTTAATTGGGATATTACTTCAACAACAACAACAACAAAATGCATTTGTGCTATAGATATACAAATGCGAAGAAAACAAACCACGATTTGTAACTTATACACAAAGAAATTAATCTAATAACGTTTGTACCCACTCTTTAGGAAAATCCCCTTATATGCAAATGAGGAAGCCTTATTTATCTGTTTACGCTTTGTGTTTCACTTTCCTTGTACATTTGCTTCTGTTTCTCAAAAATTCGTGTTCATTTTTCTCTTCCAACACTGAAGGCGAAATTTTGAGGCGAAACAAAAGAGGAAATTAGAAGAGAAATTTTGTGAGGGAAAATGAAGACGGAAAAACAGAAGCAAAATTTGGAGAGAGGATGGGAGAAAAAAACATTAAAGAGGGACAGTTAACGAAATCGGCACTGTAGCTTAATGTCATTATGTATAATGACAATATATTTAAGTCTCATGATACGAGTGATCAAATGTGATATTTTCTTCTCGTGAACAGAATTGCGTTATTGTGTACGTTTAAGAAAGTTTAAGAAACTTTAAAACACGACTCAAGAGGAAATAATATACTGAACAAAAAAGTTATGTCCTTCTTTTTCGGACCCCTAGCAGAAACAGATAAATTTGTCTTACAAGGTGAACAAGCCTTGTTTCGTCACGCTTCATTGCATTCAATGTCTGAATGATAAAAAGATAATATTAGAGTTTTTATTGAGTAAATTTGACTATTTCCAGGGTTATTACATTTCTTCTCCATAAGTGGTGGTCTTTCTTAATCAGGGACAGAACTTGTTTTTGGTATATTTCATCTCTAAAAATCAAACGACATTGTTTAACAAACCTTTGATATAATATATAATATTCTATTATAAAATTTAAGTACACCAACTGCGCATTTCAACAAGTTATGTCAAATCAGTGATGGAGGCCGAAGAAGGGGAAATCCAAATAATATGATCTAAAATTTCTTCCAAATCTAACATGTTAAGGTCAGACCTGTGCCATCGGGGAGATACCTCTTCTTTTGTTTTTAATTCTCATTGACGGCGGGTGCGGCTGGCCAACAGGGGATGCTTGCTCCTCCCGGGCACCTGGTCCCGCCTCTGGCTTGCTAGGGGTCCGTCGATGTTAAATTTTGCGCTCTATTGTGAGTGCTGTTGTGATTATCGTCAGGATCTTCTTTGACTCATTTGTGTCACACTTATGCCCTTTGCCGTGTGGAGCTCGTAAAAAAGTTCCCCGCGAGGGGTTTGACAGTAAGTGTTTTGAATATACTTCCCTGACATTGTCGCCATAGCACTTTCTATATAGACATAACGTCACACAGTGCATGAAGTTTTTATATTTTCATTTCTATGCTTCATAAACATTGACGGCGGGTGCGGCTGGCCAACAGGGGATGCTTGCTCCTCCCGGGCACCTGGTCCCGCCTCTGGCTTGCTAGGGGTCCGTCGATGTTAAATTTTGCGCTCTATTGTGAGTGCTGTTGAGATTATCGTCAGGATCTTCTTTGACTCATAAGCTTTTTTGACGGAGAATTTACAAAATTTTAAGGATGACGAATACTTAAGGGATTCAAGGTCAAAAGCTAATTAAAACTGTTAAATTGATCAATGTATCCTAAATGAAGAAATATACAACAAGAGTTCATGTCAATCCAGGTTTTTTATATATTCAATGGTCTGTTGAGCATATTGGTCCAAAAACAGCAATAAGCGGACGTAAAATTTCTAACGGCTTATGCCATAAAAATCAAATTTTAAAATTCGAAGCTTTTCAATATTTCCTAGATATTTACACAAAACACATTCGAGTTTTCACTTTATACTGAATATCTTAATTCATTTAGAGCAAAAATTCCATCAGTATAGACAAGTTTCAGAAAATATTCGCCATTTTTCCTCCATGCACCCCATGAATAATAACGTAAAAATACTCATCAATAACACATAAATGGCACATAAAACAATAAAATCAAGGTCAAACCATGCAAAAATGGTTGTTGATATATTCTAATCTATAATATCAATTGATTTGTAAAGAAAATTTGAGATGTATCCATATAAATAGTAAAGATACAATGATATTCAACCCCCCCCCCCCCATTTTTTTCTCTAAAAAAGAAGATATATTGCAACCTATAGCGCTTCACTGATATAGGTTTGCTACCTTAATATCATTAAATAATATAAGTGATTTTATGTAAACACTGTCAGGCAATTTCACTGTAATGACCTTGACCATTGAGCTTGATAACTCTTTTACGTGTATAATTATAAAAAATTCAAACTCATTCTGAGATACATGAACATGACGACATGAAGCATAGCATTCCCTTGTCTGGTAATAAAAACTTCGGACTTTTCATATTGTCTCATTCTGAGATGTTCTAGAATTTTTTCCACAAGTTTTATTTTATTTTAACCTCTGTGCTTGAGTTTCAGCATTTGACCTTGAAAATCAATCAATATTATCCATTTACCCAATCGTATAATAGTCATGAAAAATTGACGACGTCATCCGAATATTGGTCCTTCTTAAAGTCAAGTGCCGAAACACTGTGATACCAAGCGAACGGGGTGATATCCACGGGGATAAGCAAAAAACTTTGAATGATATATTCTTTAACTTTTGCTTTAACAAAAGGGAAAAAGTCTAACCTGTTTTTCTTGGCCTTGAGATTCAGTGTCGTTCTTTGGTCCATTTACTTTTTGTAAAATTAAATGTTTCTCTTCCATTTTCACATGCAAAATTATATCTTATCCATATATTGATCAATGCAGTAAAACAAATTTGAAAGTTCTATATTTCGTATTATATACAGGGGCCCTGTGACAGCAGTTATTTGTATGTATTTAGATAATTCTTAATTAGTTCAGTTCCGCAGTATTTTATTTCATTGGTGCCACCTATCTAAGTTTGATTTTATAAAGGAACTCTTTCTGGATCATAATACAGTTTTCTGCAAGTTTAATATGATGGAATTTTCCTTGTTGTCTCTACCAATTTGTTTTTTTTTCCCGCAGGGATCAATACCATGTCTTTATTAGGGAACTCTTCCTCATCATTACTATTTGAACGGAGTAGATTTACCATAAGAAAACCAATATTATAATGCAATAAAGGAAAATCGATGGACGAACGTATCGGAAGAGAATACCGTTATTATCAATAATATCTCATCTTAATCATAATACTCTCGTAAACAAATATGAAGTAGAGAAAGTTATTTCAATAAGGCAAAGATTTGTAAAATCTAAAACATATAATAGCAACTTGAGCAGTGAATAAACAAAAACTGCATAAATATATCGTGTTACAAGGAATGAAAGCAAATAGCGATTGAATACACTAAGGCAAATTGGGAATATACGTAGGAGGCTACGGATATGTTACCGCTTAACCATTGCAAGAGGTCTTATTGTAGATCATTTTGTCATTTAGTAATTTTGAAATATTGATAGCTTCATCTCATTCTTAAATTTGATTTGTTCTTCTCGAGAAAACAGTGTGTTTTTGTGTACTTTGTTTTAAGAATTTTAGAATATTATTAGAAATAAATGAATCTTTATATATAATCACACGAATTTACCAACATTTTTTACCGAAGTAAAGTATGATGAATTGGTAAAATATACAAAACATGGAATAATTTAGATTGTTTTGCTGGAATAATAGATATTGAAGAAGTACTCACCAAAATTAATAAAAGGAAAATCAAAGGACTGAAGGTCTTCCTGAGAGATACTTCTTTTCAAAATTTAATGTCAGCAGATGAATGTTGAATCATTTTATTGTTTAGGTATTTAAATGATGATGATTTTTTTTACATAGGATGCATATATTGTTGTGGGTCATGTATTATTTTAGTTTTACTTTATGTGTAGGTGCACATGTACTTAGTCATGTTATTTAATGCTTTCATAATAATTCTTTCTAGATTTTACTATGTCATGTTTATTTCATTAGAGAATATTCCAGTATGTTCTTTGTTACATCATTATCATCACATGACGTGATTTCTAGAATTTACTCTATTGTTAATCATTTGTAATGAGTCATTGTTCTAGAAGCTTCTGGTAAATTCATTTGTATTAAGTATATATACCTCTGAGGAACTGTGTTGAGGGGACATTCGTACACATTCGTAGACACGATTCATTCATCTATTCTGATATACTGGGACACTTTATTTGTTGAGACTTTAATCCATTTAACAACGTTTGGACACCGATCTTTCGAGAACGTTTGTGATTACCGGAAACCATACATTCGATAGACTTTGTGGATCGTAACGGACACTTTGATCCGGACATTGTATTGTAAGTTGTAATCATTTTAAATATATATATTTTGTACATAATTAAACTTGTAAATTTATATTCTGTCTTTGTCTGATTTATGCTGGCGTTTTGGGGTATTCTGACCCATAACAATATGCATTTTGAAGCTTAATTATAAAAAATAAATTATTCATTTCTATGTGATCAATGTGTTCTATAAACAGCACAAACTGTTATATTTACTATAAGTGGTATACTTTAAATTACAATTTTTTCTCATGACTTAAACCTGAAGCAGGGTCTAAAATTAACTAACCCGTTTGGTTCTATAGAAAATACCATGCATGCATGTCTAAGTTACCTACAGTCTACCATATATTTAATAAAAGTTACTCTAAGTTTATCATTGCTGGTAATTTCCAAACAATTCTCATTTCAATTACCAGAAGGTCCTACTTCTTTCAACAAGATCATGCTTTGTTTCTACTTTCGTTTCTCATCGTTTCGTCTTACATCTAATATAAGGAAGACAACTCTTATAAGTTACTCTTATCAAAAGTAAAACATTATAACGCCACCAACATGCAGTGAAAGCAAGAAATGTATCGTTGATTTTTTGTGATACATTAACCTTAGTATTAAATGAAATTGATTTTTTTCAAGATGTTCTTGCATTTTGCATGTGTCAGACAGCAAATTCAAATTAGAAAAAAGCACTATATTTTGAGGTAGGTTTCAAAGCGGCGGTTTCTCAGTTGAAGCAGTTACCGTAGCAGTAAGAGACTTCCTGAAAGGAAGTATCTTAAAAATGCTAATCCGTTTTTCTGGATCTCAATAATAAAAAAAAACCCATAGCAGAATCTATCATTCGGAGCTAGAAAACAAAGAAACTACAGAGACAAATAATTCAGCACCCTATTTTGACATTGTTGGTCACATAACACCTCACTCTATTACATGTACAAACGTGACGACTTCAGTTTCAGCATTACAAACTTTCCTTTTTGGAGTAGCAATATTCCTGCATCGCCTTCCTATGGCGTGTTCATATCTCGAATGATACATTATGCTAGAGCAAAAGAAAGGAGGGGATCTCCAACAACACCTAGTTGCAGCATCAACAGCAACCTCCCAAAACACCCACTGTAAAACACAAAAATGACACGCACAGAAAGAGACGCAGTAGTACAATGAACGTCAAATCACAGAAAAACATAAAACACAAATTACTACACATAAACCAACGAGACCAATGGGCAAACGGTGCCGACTTAGGACGGCCATCTGCCTCGTCAGTAGCAGACGGTGTGGTTATCCTGGATTACGTGCGCACAACCCTCCCACTATTCCGATTACCCAGAGGTCTCGAAGAACGTACAATTGTGGTGTAAAACAACCTCCTCACTGTCAGATGACCACACACAAACAAGACCGCAAGGCGCAGGGGCCCAAGCAACACAGATGAATATGTAAATTGATATAAAAAGAGGGCATGCGTAATACGACCTGTGCTCTGCCGGCTGTAGCGAGCTAATGTATGTTATCACCAAATAAAGAGGTTTTGTTCCGAGAGCTAGACGCCTTTCAGATAAGCTTCTCAGTCAGAAATACGTTTGTGACCGCGTAACATCGTCAAATAGGAAGTTTTACGGTCGATACGCTATTATGTCCCATTGTCCAGAATAATTAATTACGATATTCTATCTTAGACCATTTGAACCATCCAACCACAGAATGTACTTGATCTTCCGAAATGGAAGTAAACAGATGTGTCATTTCTATCATGTAGTGGAGGTTTTTGTATGTTTGCTTTGGTTCCTGTTTTATCCTAATTTTGTATGCCTTCGGTTTACGATCGCGATTTTCTGAATTAAAGATTTAGTGCTGTATATAGGGATATGATCATTGTCCATATTTGTCATGGAAGCGATAGGTGTAGCATGCAAGCAAGAGCTGTTGCGTTTCCCACAGTATATCCAACATTATACCTGTCCGAACCACAAAACACTGTACGTTTATCCCCTAATTGTGGATTATTTTGGCATTTAGTAATGTTGAAATATTGATAGCTTCATCTCATTTAAGAAGTGAATTCTGAAATGTACTTTATTCATCTCAAGAACATAGTTGTGTTCTTATGTACTTTGTTTCATAATATAAAATAAAAATATCTTGACATCTTATCTTTCGAATTTGCCAACATTTTGGACCGGAGTAAAGTCCTGATAAATTGCTAAAATAAAAAAAACATTGAATATTTTCATATTTTTGCTTGAGTAACAAATATTGAGGAAGCAACCATAAGTTATTCATAAAAAGAAAAAAATGCTAACCGGTTTTTCTTGATCTTGAGACTCAGCTTTGTCCTCTGGTCCGTTTGTGGTGTTGTTTCCTGTCTGTACATGGCATCCCACTTCCTCTTTCTGACTCATTTG